>OX371223.1:16378007-18778007 GCA_947310385.1 Nephrotoma appendiculata
TAACCAACCCAATGAAATTAAATATGCTAGCTGTATATAGATGCCCTAACTTGTTTAAATTCACACAATACTCAACCAACTGATCGACAATCGTATTTCTGTTTTATTTTGGTGTTCTAATCTTAAGATACTTACGAAAAGGAAATACAACAATAATTTCTTACAATATCAAAATAATTGATAAAATCTAATCACCATTTTCTATTTGAAATTAGATATCGCCGATTTTTTTTATTCTCGTCTTGGAATATATTCTCGGATTTCTTATTATAGGAGATTTCATTTCATCGTCGTTTATTTTACTTATTTATTGTTATTACTTTTTTTTATTTTTATTTATTTAAAAATTTTCAAAACCCGAATAAACACAATCAAATTCCCATTCACCAAAAATCTGTTGACAAAAATATTATTATTATTATTATTCAATTGAACCGTCCTTAAGAGCGGCAGCGGAATTTTTTGAAATAGAACAGATTTTTATTGGTGTGGTGTATAATACGGAGTGGAGAGGACGGAAATAAAAAATTGATTTTTTTCTTATGATATGAGATCGCGTAACAAATATGTGATCTACATGCTTCCCATATGTTTATTGTACATGCTTCATATTCAGATGAGCATCTGACAAGTGGCCTAGTTGATATGTTTATGCCTAATAAATTTTATTAGGATTTTATTGGTTTTCAGCACAATTAAATGTTATAGCATTTCCGAAATGTTTAACACATTTTACCAATAAAAATCTGTGCGGTTTACAAATTTGTTGATGTCAATCACACCGGATATGCATTTAGTATATATAAGAACATAAAAATTTATTGCTACGAGATATTTACTTTCACTAAAATGTGGAATACATTATTGCAAACTAAAGGAGTATATCTAATTCTAAGAAGGTCAAATTAACGCTGGCGTCAAGATATATACTGAATAAAGAAATAATTTGTGACAAGGCTATTTATAAAGGGACTGTCACAAGTCACTCGAATTAGTCACGTCAACACATACATTTCTTTCCAAAACGGCTTACAAACCGTATGTAGATCAGTAAAATAATTATGTTTATTGATATTAGCAGCAATTTTTTGCATAATTTATTTTGGTACTGAACCGATTTTACCAATTCTTACGTGTTTGCTCACATAACAATAATTAATGATAAATTATGATCATGTAGCATATTTGTCATTAACAGATTAACCTTGTCCATGTACACAATCGCATAATCACTCAGCAGCACCCACCGTCCTCTAATTGCACATGCTATAATATGTAATTACAATCATAAGATGCTTAAAATTGTTATAAATAAAATATTTCAACTATATAAGACAAGGCGATGTTGAGCAACCAAAAAAATGTTATAGATTTTATTTATTTAAAATCGATTAATCTTTTATATGTTGATTGGATTAAATGATAACATCGTGAAAATAAAAATATCTTACAATTTTTCTTAAATAAAAGTGGAATCGATTATATAAATTAACATTTCTTAAAGAGATTTCTGCGCGCAATGCAACAAAACTTAAAGTATAAAAAAAAAATCGCGATACGATATATGAGACATATAGACAACAGAACATGACATGAATTTATTTTTAATTTTAATTAATTTTGTATTGCAATTTTTATAAAATGATATTTAGGACAATTTAGTAATATATTTGATATTAATACGGTGACATGCACTCCGCGCCACTGAAAGGTGTTCCAAGGCATTTAAAATATATTATTGTTCGCACAAATCCGTTTAATCGCGATATGGATTTTATCGATATAATTTTAGATTATCTACTAAATACCTTGATCTGCATTCAATCAATCTGATGAATTTATTTAAATACCACGCATTATGAAGGTTGCATATATCAAAAATAATATAAAACATTTTTTTTTTTCAATACAAATCTTAATAGATATCTTGTACGGTGTTTCGACAGATAACGAGACTATAAAAATATTTAAATAAATCTGTTAATTGCAAGTACAACATAAAACCCTTTACTTTTTAGTGTCTACATGTACGAGTATATACCAGCAATTACAAGCAAGAGAATAAATTAATAATTGTAACAAATAATAACAAGTTGTAATTTTAGTTTTTTGTGTCCAAGGTTTTCAAAAGTTTCTTATAAAATATTTTTATTTTATAGATTTTAATCGTAAGAATTTTATTATTGTTATTATATTTTGTAATAATATTTGTGTTACACGAATGTAAAAAAAATAAGAAATTTGATTGAGTGCATTCGGCAATAAAATGGAAAGGAATTATTTGATAAGTAATATTCGATAAACAATAAAATACTTTCTCATAGTATCATATTCAATGCCAAAATTAACTTGAAGCGGTGGTAACGACCGAAAAACGTATACCACAACCAAAGATCGTCATATGATTCATTCAGCTATCACTTCTTCTGTTAATTTGGTCAACTGATCGACTTGGTAAATAATTATTTACTTAGAAATGTAAGGGGAGGTTAACACTGTACAAAAATATATTACAGATCGAGACGCTTTCGCATTACACTGCAGTTTTAGTTTTTCTTTACGAAATCTCAGGAACCAGGAAGTTGAGAGATATGTTGAATGTACATCACAGCGTGATGGTATTTCACAGATTAAACATATGCTAGTTATTTGGTGCACTTTTTATAAAGGACGATATCCAAAATCATCAAAAAATTATAAAAAAATTAATCCTAAATTCTGGAAAAAATTTGTTGGTGAATATGTGATGGCCAACATCAGGAACTCTTTTACCACAAACATGTACAAACTCTAATACACCCTTTTGATTTCTAAAGCGAAAAATTAACCTTACCGGTATTTTGGTAGAACTTACTTCAGTAATCAAAAAACGGTAGTTTTTTTAAATTTTAATTTTTTAACATCAATACAAAAATTGAAAAAGCGCCAATTGAACCTGCCTTTTCGGTAGTACACAGATTTCCATCAAATTTCTCAAGTGTCTTCTAATTAATGAAAAAAGTTTTCCGAATAGTAGATCCTTGAGCTGTAGAGAAACCAAATTTTTGGTGAAATAAAGTTTTTTGTATCAAAACTCATATCTGATAATATTTAAAAAATGATCTCAACTAATTTTTTTTTAATTTAATTGACAGTTTTCTGTTTCCAATCTTATTTCGTAGAGACTATATATTATTAAAATATTTGCAAAAAACGAAAAGTTTAAGTCAATCCGTCTGGGCTGTAGAGCAGCTACAAACATTAAGTCTGTACGAAACGAAAAAAATAATTCCCTAAAAACAATAATAAATAACGACAGCTCATCAATGATCGTTAATTCGCTGAAATTAGGACAATTAGGCCAGGATACATCAATTGTTTTGCTCTTTACTTTTAAATTGTCATCAATCAAGTTCTGAGATAAATAGTCGTTTGCGAAAATATCGAAATGAAAATCTCGATTGATAAAACCAGGAGCACAATTTTCAATCCCAATTCACGCATAGTCAAAATTCTATAATAAATTGTTATTTAAATCAGTAGTACATATACACATAAGGTTTTGAGAGAATAATTACTGCTGCCCTGAAGCCAATTTTCTTTAATTTGTAAATGTTTTAAATGTTTAAATATGCTTATAAACGTTTAGTGCTGATCCTCTAAGAAAAAACGAAAATTGAAAAGTGTTTACCATATGTATATTTTTCGTAAGAATGATAGAAAATTTATTTAAAAAAGGTTCAGTTAATTTATTTTGGTTATTAAAAATATATTGGACGAAATGTTTCGACGAAATATTTTAATACTGCTAATTAAATTGAATTGGTTTTTAAAACAGTGGCACAACCCGAATATTCTGCGCGTGTGAATTTCAGATTTTGCTGATTTTAAATAAAAAACGGAGGGGTGAATGCGTCGTGGCCAACACCCGACTTTCTTTTACCACGAATATTTACATAGATCTCGAATAAACCACACATACTTTCTAAGGCGAAAACTTATCTTAGCTTTTATAGCATAACGGTCTTGTATAATCGAAAATCTTTATTCCTGAAATTTAATTTCAGAAAACTAACTTGATCCTGTTCTAAATTTATTTGAATCGTTTTTTGCAAATGCTAAACTTTTCAACGCCAATTGAAAAAACTATCGTGAAAACTGCTAGTTTTGGTACACAGATTTCTACCAAATTTCACAAGGAACTCCAAATTAAAAGGAAAAGTTAAGGAATAAGTTCCATTCCAAAATGTTAATCCTAATTTTTTTCTATCAAAACTTGTAACTTCCAATAAAATTTAAAAAGTGACCTGAACTTAGTTTGTTTGAAATTTAATTTACATTGGTTTTGTTTTTATCTTTTTTAATAAATGCTATACAATTTTTAAAAAATTTGCAATAAACGAGAAAGCCTATGGAAGCTGCCACTTTCGTTGGGCCGATTTAGCTATAACCTATGAAGCTTAATTATGAAGTTTCATTACGATCAAACCATCTGTGATGGGTGAGGTCCGAATGTTTGTTGAAACCAGATTTTTGTCAAAATTCGTCATTCACCCGTTTAAAATTTAGTAATACTGATTTGGACCTGTGTTATTGTAAATTAAGTTTAAAATATTTTAGTTCATAGTCGTTTTCTTGTAAATGATATATACTTTTTAAAATATTTGCAAAAATGGAGGAAGCTATTATATGGAAGCATCCAATTCCAGTGAACCAATTTCGTGCCAACGTAACTGGGATCTCCAATTTGTCGAAAAAGGTTTTGTATGAAATTTCATTGCAAGCAATCAATTCATCTGGGCTGTATAGGTGCCGATTTTTTTGTTGAAAGCAGCTTTGTGTGCGTGTATCATGCCGCGTGACTGTGTGTGTGATGTCGCGCAGGAAAGATGTAGAAACGAAGCTTTTTTGTTTTTTGTAAATATTTTGAAAAGTTCTTTAACTATCTTTTTAACCAAAAATCGACCACTATACAGCCCGGATGGTTGATCGTGATGAAACTTCATACATTAGCTTTTTCCAAAAATTAGAAACTCCCATTAATTTTGTCCGAAATCGGCGCACTAGAAGTGGTTGCTTTCACTTATATGACATGACGGTGACCCGAAAAATAGACCAAAACCAAAAAATGTGTCTTCATTATATTAAATCAATAATTATTTCGGAATGGCCTGAATAATTTTAAGAAACTGGCCAGGTATGCAGTTTCCTTATCCCGATTTTTTTTTTTATATCCCCATATTACAACATAACGTGATTTTGCAACCTGCTGCAGTTGTTAAATAATTTTCTATAATAAAATTTAATGAATGAATGTATATAATATATGTATATGATACGCATTCGTATATGTAAATTTAATACCAATTTAAAAGTTCTTGTGTGTTTTAAAAATAAATTTATATCACGTTTGATTTTGAAAAAATACCGAAACATTTTCTTTTGAGATAATTAAGGCCATCTGAAACCCAAAATATTTTACAAGATTTTACTAAGAACTTTTTTCCTATGGCGGTTCTCACAAGAACTACCTGCAACTAGGCCATCTGAAATCCAAAAAATTCTACTAAATTGTTATGCGAGCTATAGAAAGAACGTTCGTCCCAGACTTTTGCATGTAACGATTTTCAACAAAAAATTTAATAAGTATTTTTTTGTGGCGGTTTTCACAGTAATTGTTTGAGACTTCGTATACTTTTAGTAGTACAGCTATAAACAAATGAAGTTAAACTCAATACTATCAGTGATTAAAGACTGCGATTCACCTGTGCATGTGACCATATTTGCTGGAGTTTCAATTTTGTCGACATCTGTATCTATTGTTCCTTTTGCCATAACAACATTGCAAGCAAATTTCGAATACTCAAACCCGTAATATAAAATCTTACCGGAAGTACCGGTAGCATATAAGAAATAACCTCTCTAGTGGCAATATCACGAATAATACTGATGCCTCAAATCGAAACAACAACAGCGTTACTAATAATAACAAAATTGAGGACGTAGCTCCCACCAGCGATAAGCGCTCAGCTTGAATTTGACGAAATAAAGTTCAACAATTATCGATTCAGCTGAGGACATTCCTCGCCACCAGCGATAAGTGCTCAGCTTGTATTTTACGAAACAAAGTCAGAGGCAAACCGCGCAAAATCAACTAAGTCAGTTCAATTGATGCCATACTCCTCACCCGTAGTAAGTGCTGAGTAGAAGTTGACAAAAAACAGAGAAGCTCGCCTTTCCAGGCGTGTACCAGTCAACGTAATCTTAGCAGAAAATCAGCAGAAGTTAAGTGGATATTCGTTTTCCATTTCATTTAATTTTTTTTCAAACAGAAGAAAATTTGTTACTATGTATAATGTTCAAAATCGTTATTTTCATACTAAATGTGCCATACTAAGAGTGTGACACGAACCTTCTTCCCAGCTCGGATAGAAATTGGGCTATTTTTTAGATTCCAGATGTTCTACCCGACTATGGCCCAATTCTCAGCTATAATCTTTGTGAAAATTACCATAGAAAAATTTTTTCAGTAAATTTTTATAGTTGAAAATCATTAAACGAACCTTCTCTCCAGATTGTATAGCAAAATTGGTACAGTTGTTAGGTTCTAGATAGCCTACACTGCTTCTTGATTGTTGCTGAAGAACCGGTGAAAACCGCCGCAGAAGAAAATTCCTTAGTAAATTTTTTGTTGAAAATCGTTACATACTGAATCTGACTCACGAACTTTGATTCCGCTATACATAAAAAAATGTTTGTTACTTTTTGTTCAAAATTATTACTCGTATTTTCAATGCAGACTCATTTTTTGCAATTCTCATTAAATTTGCAAATTCACATTGTATATAACGATTGTAAATTAAATATAAAACAAACTTAGTTCAGATAATTTTTTAAATTTAACCAGAAATGACGAGTTTTGATAAAAAAGATTATTTCGCTAAAATTCAACAGTTTTCTATATATTATTCGATTGAAAATATGTTCAATTCCGAGTTTTCTGGTTATACGATCATCGAGATATCTCTTTAACACCGAATTTTCTTGTGGCGATCTCAGAAATGTCCCCTTCATATTACAAATGAAATAAGGTATGTTAATCAGTGCAGAACTTAATCCCAGGTATCTATTCGAAAATCTTGATCATAAATTGTGAATATTGTTTATTGTATAAAACATTTGGACACATGGATTTAAATTCTATTCTGATTAGCACAACGAGTTCTTACATACCGTAAGGTAAGAAGTCAGAGCAGAGTCCATACAACTTTGGAAATCAGTGACACAAATACTGGAAATGAAAATATCGGCGATTGTTTGCTGGACCGAGTCAACCATCGTTCAAAACTAGTACTAATACTTCACGAATACTTCGTCAAAAGGAACAAGACCAGTCTCGTTCCTACAAAATGTAACCCAGCTGTGTTGGTCAGGAGTTTGACCAGAGCAAAATATCAATTATGGGACTAGAGAAGAAGGGACTCATAAATACTGTATGACAACTTCAGAAAAGAGTGGAAATTTATCATTTTCCACGGGCTTAATTGAAAATTGTCGTCCTATTAAAAATTCATAAGGATAGTCGCAATAAAAAAATTTGCACAACGCTTGTCAGAAATCTGTGAAACTAAAAGAGATGTTGTAAGAATATCCAATCGGAATTTTTATAAGAAGAAATTTTATCATGCAGTCAAAATCAATAAAATCATCGTTAAAATTTGAAAATCACTACATCGATGCTGAGGGGCTGATAAGAATAAAAGGGCGAATTCAGAATGAAGATGTTGCATACCAAACGAAGCATCCAAGACTAGTTATCACAGTCTATTCCACATATGATATTGTCACGGAAGTCTCCAGTTAACGATGACAATGATAAAGCAGCGATTTTGGATAATCAAAATAAAACAAGCCATAGGAAATGTCGTCGGAAAATGCATGAAATGCTTTAGAGCTAAACCAATTCTATTGACATAAGAAATGGGATAGATTTTACCGGACGAGATATTCGAGATTTCCTGAATGTAGGCATAGATTTTACAAGAACAATATAGGTTTTCCACAGACGAGGAAGAGGTGAAAACTGTTTAAATCTTACGTCTCTCTAATCTTTTTCTCGAGCACATCGAGTTAACCAGCGATCTAACAACCAACTCATTTCTTCTGAATTGCACAGGCGCTAATAAATATCTACCCGAAGTCTTTTCATTTCCTATTAAAGGAAACACTAATAAAATCTATAATTTTCTTTTAAGAGGTTCCTTTACTAGGCATTTTACTCCACCGAATGCTCCTCATTTCGGAGGCCTATCGGAGGCAACCATATATTTGTTGGAGAAAAAACTCACGGTCGAAGAACTCCAGACATTGCTTATGACGATAGAATCAATCTTGAATTATCGTCCCTTTTGTGCAATACTAACTTAAGGAGAAGCTGATGTTTTTACACGAAGACATTTTATCGTAGGACATCCACTACTGTTGGTTCCCGAGGTGAATGTGACAAATACCAAATTTTCAAAACTAAATAAATGTGAAATGCTGCATTATATGAAACAACAAATCTGGCATAAATGGCACATTTGACCCTACTACAATCACGATCAAAATGAGCAATATCATTTTGAATCTTGAAATTATTAAAATAAAACTAAAAATTAAGAAGTACATAATTAAAAATTATATTATACAGGTGTATGACATAATTTTTACAGATTTTTTAGCAAATTTATTTTACATAAAAAAATAAACTGGTGTGTAACAAAGTTCCGGTTTTCAAGGTCCCGGTTTTTTATAAGTCCCGGTTTTCGGAGTCCTGGTTTTCAAAATCCTGGTTTTGTATAAAAAAAACTCGACTTTTAGGAAAACCCGGTTTGAATTTTTAAAATTTGACATGTGAGAAAATAGGACATTTAAATGATTTTATGACATAATTGAAAAATGAGTTTGCGATAAAGTTCTAGAAAATGCCTAATAGGGATGGAGTTCGGTCATTTCTTAACAGATTTTGGTGAAATTCGATACGTGTGATGGAAATGTCAATAGAAATGGAACTAGTCAATTTTTTAACCGATTTTATTGAAATTATAAACATGCCATCGCATATGAAATGGATTTCTAAAATAATGCAAGTACAAAATCATGCAGCAATTACAAAATCTTGCATAACAAAATGGTGCAATTATTTTTCTTTTTAGTAGTTGTCATTAATAGATTTTATATAATCGGCTCCTACGTGAGGCACGCAGTGTGACATGTTTGCAGATCCCGGCTCCTACGTCCCCCGAAGTTCAAATCTAAAGCCCCTCGAACGGCTAAGCGGGGAGGAGCGCATCGACATCCCACGTGCCCATGAGAGTTATTGAAGCCGTCAGCCTTTACAATTATTGCATTTCAAAATGTTGCATCCTTGGGTTTTTGTAGTAATTTTTTTTTATGTTAAAATATTATTAGTCCGGCCGGCCCTAATTAATAAAAAATAGTTTTTCTAATTCAAGACTATTTTAGAACTGGAAAAAAAGAAAATCGGGATTTTGAAACCGGGATTTTGAAAGCCGAGATTTTAAAGCCTCGATTTTGAAAGCTAGGACTTCGTAGTACACTTAAAATAAACAACTAATTTAAACTTAAAAGTTTTGTCCATCGTTTTTTTGCACGATCTCTCAGGTATCAAATCGCGAAAGAAACTTGAAGGCTTCGACAAAATAAGGTCAAAGCACTCCCTCCATAACCCACCACATACATAGGAGATATCTTGTTTATATGGATTTTCTGTTTCGGCGTCGTTGTATTGGACTTCCAGGGATCTATTCACGACTTTTTACGTTTGGAGTTCACGTAAAAAATATACTTTTCATCACAAGCCACAATTTTCCACAAGTAGTCCTATTTTTAATGTCGAGCAAACAATGAAATGCACATGTCCATATACGCTGACCTAGGTTGTGCCCGGTCAACACATGTAGGACCCATCTTCCAAAATTAAGAATTGTTCCCATTCGGTGCCATCGCTTGGTAATAGCTGTTTGGGTGACTCTTACCGGAACTGCAAGCTCTTGTGGCTTTTGCGTTGAGTCTTCTTCCAGTATAGAGCGTGGAATTCCGCATTTTTAAACTCTCATGGTTTTCCCGGGCGCGGCTGGTCACTAAGTTCGAATTAACCACTTCTAAAGCATTTGTACAAATAATCTCAAGTTTCGTAAGCCACAACGTCGGCACCAAAAACACTACAAATTTATTCCCATGCTTAAGAAGCATTTCTTTCTTGTTGGGATTCGTTTAGAATGCAGTGCCGATTGTGCTATTTATCAGTTGCCACCATATAAACTCTGCTATTCTGAAGGGTTATGCAACTCACGGTGACTTGAATCGGATACTTTTCTTTCGTACAATCGGATGTGGCAAAATCGGATATCGTCTAATCGGAGTTTCGTTAAATCAGGCTCGACCTGTACATGCTTTTTTACTAACCCGCATAAAAGAGAGTCTTATTTTATAGATAAACATTTAAATTGTGCCTCTCTTTAGTTTATTTTCATTAATTACACATTTTCAAATTAGTGATTTTTGAATATTTTAATATTCTTGTAAAATAAATTTTGTTTACTAGTTTTTCCACTATATAAAAGTAAATGCTATTACTTTTAAAAACGTCGAAGCGTTTCGATTTCTCAATTTTATAACAGCATAGCCTCCAAATTTTGTTGCCAAAGTGCGTTATATATAATTTGAAAAAAAAAATTTAAACAAGATAAGTGTCAATTTATCTAATTCCACAAAGGTGTTGATTTTAAGGTTTGTTAAGTTAAGTAGTTCATCGATAACTTACTTAATCGATATACGCTTAAAACCTACGTCCAAGTAACACGTAATCACTATTATATCGTTATTTGTTAAATTAAGCATAGTGTTGATGTATTCACATTCCCACTACCACCACCACCCAAATGGCTTAAATGTTATACAAATAATATAATAATACATTCATTAATTATAAACGTATCCATTTCAATTTAATTTCGTATAACAGAGACGTTATACATCAAACCAAATAACAAAATTTAATTTTTTTTGTCTCTAATATAAATGTAAATTAAGACGTATGGCAATTTCTTAAGATCAAATAATTAATCACCATAAAATCGTATGTTTTTTGTTGTTGTCTTTTATTGGTGACAAAAACGTAGTAATTTCACAAAACCCCAAAAACTAATAATAGTAGTAGTTGTAATAATAACTATAAAAAACATAAAATTTGTTGCATAATCCGCGTTTTAATACCAAAAAAAAAATCGCGTAACCGTTTGATATTATATTCACACATACTTTTACTCCGGATGTTGAGTAAATTTGTAACAAACTTTTTGCTCTATGCAAAAGATTGTCATCTAATCTCGATTTGAGATAATATGTCAGTCGTGTACATACGAGTAAACCAAATGATGAATGGTCTATATGCTGATTTAATTGTATACGAGTACGAAAATATGTAAAAATTCACTTTCAGTTCAGCCATTATTAATTACCATTGTTTACAGCTGTCCGCTTGTACATGCACATTTTATTGTAGAGGAACGATTTAATTTACGAGATAACCTAATTTCTGACTTCCATATAATGGTCCTTCAAACACGATGTGAAATTAATTTATCTAACGCTCCACATATTGTTTCTAATTATTAATATATGGAAATCATCAAGGCCATATACAAAGTGTGATGAATTCATCTAGCGTATAATATGTCTGCTGCAAGGTTCCCAATAGACCATAGTGCCCATTTAATTCACACATCCATACGTGAGATTGATAATTTTGATTAATGGGACATCTACTGTAGTATTTTTTTTCTATATTCGACATAGATAGATAGATAGAATCTGTTCCATTACACGAGAGTGTAAAAAATATAGTTAGAAGAAAATTTATTGATTTTCATTCTCTTTTGTGTGTGTGTATGTATATAGTATAGTAGATAAATGTTATCAAGGAAATGAGATAAGCCTAACAAAAAAAAGTTAACTTACCTATATACAGAAGTTTTTCTTCTTTGTTGGTCATCGGTATTTTATAACATATGATTATCTGGGTTATTTTTCGTCTTCGTTCAATAATAAATGAAATTGGGCAACAAAACCGAAAAAGGAAATGTTAAATAATAATAAGATGAAAACGAAGAAAAACTTTTTGTTTTTTTCTGGTATTTAATCACATTGATAACAAGGGTACAGAATTTTCTGACATTTACCACATTTTTTTGCTTTTATTTTAGCGTCTCATATTATATATTATATAGTTTTGATTATACACTACTATACATAATATACAGTTAGAGACTCAGTGTGTAAGGTTGATTTGAGTAGGCGATTAATTAATAGCTTGACCTTAGAGCAGCAACGATTGATATACGCCAACATTTTGTGCACGGTCCGAATTAATATATCTACCTTCCTCAATATATTTATCAACCGTATGTTATGTGTGTCCATGATTGAGAAACTCAAAAAACTATAACCGATCTCTAATAAACCTAAATTCCAGTAAAATTACAACATTCCACAAAATTACAACATTATGTTGTCGATCGATTTTTAATTTTAATGTAATTTTATTAATTAATCGATTATACATTCATTTGTATATAAACTACATAAAGTAGTTTTTGATACAACATTTTTATGTTATGGCACAACAGATTTGATAATGTTATTATTTTGTCACAAACACACACGCAGTGATGGGGAGACCAACAACAACAACAACAAATTGTATAAATCGAATTAAGAAATCAAAATTGAATTAGTTTTAAATGTTAATTAATTTGGATTAAATAGATGATTGTCAAATTAATATTCGGAAATAAAAATTTACGAGCTCGTCGCATGTAGATGAGCGTCCGCCAACCCAGATTAAAATGTTTTTCATGTTTTTTATTAGTGGGGTTATGAAATTTCGATTGATTCCAATTCAAAGCAGTGTTTCCTGGTGTAGCTAATATATTGAAAATTTGTCACATTACGAAATTTATGAATTTTTGCCCACCCGCCGAATCATCTGCATTACCGAGATATTTCTCTTTATAAAATATGTCGATAATGTCGATTTTTCAGAAGTACGCGTCCAGAATTGTAGCCAACTACCACGGCACATCAATTTGCGAGTTACTCTAACTTCTCTTAGTTTACATTACCGTGAAAAGTGTTTCAAGCTTTTAATTTATTTGATAGTAATACTATAAAAAATTTGCAATGCTTATTAGCGCAGGCAGTCACTGTTAGAGCTGCAACTCAAATTCATTATCCCGAAATATGATAAATTATTATCACGGGATCCAGCAATTTACGCATTGGCATAATTTCAGCAAATCCATCTAACCTGATTTTTGGCACACGTGATCACTGCTAGTGCCAGAACTCAAACACATATTTTGCTGCCTAACGCGACAAATTATGAACATGTTCCAGCAATTTACGAATCCAGCGTCATCTTGCCTTTATTACATACATGCGTCCAGCTTTCAATTTATTTGAGTATCATGTTATATAAAATATGCCTTGAGTTATATCACAGATGATCACTGTTAGTGTTACACCTCAAATTCAATACTCCTGACACCATAAATTATGACCATGAGATCCAGCAATTTACGAATTGATCTAGGTACCTAGCCCATAGCCTTTCAAAGATGCGTGAAGCTTTTAATATTTTTGACTATGATGCGACATAAAATATAGCCAAAGGTGTGGCATAGGTGTCACAAATTGCAAACACGGAATTCAGCAATTTACGAACTGGTCCAACTTCACAAAGTTCATATTACCTTTAACATGCAGCAAATTTTTTATTGGTAATTTTTTTTTTTTACTTCAACAAAATGCCGCAAACTGCCGCTTTAGTGAAACACAGTTCTAGTACCAAGGATAGTTGACAAAAATTATAAAACACTCCCACCCTTAACGACAACTATATGAAACTTCGCAACATGTTGTTTAGCAATTAAATTATGGAAAGCTTCCACAAATTACTACAGAATTTTAAAGGAATGAATGTAATTGGACAAGAAAAACCAACAATATGAATTTGAAGATCATTATTGAAGAACAATTCTGACATCCGTAACTGTGTACGTAGATTTAAATGTTCTAGAATATCAAGCAAGAGAAGTGTTTTTTTGATGAATAGAGAGGGGTCTCGAAAATCAAATTGTATAATGGAGCGTAAGAATATTAAAATTCGAAGGTTTGCTAGCATTTTGGATGGGTGTACTACGAAATCGCGGTTTTTAAAATCCCGGTTTTCAAAATCCCGGTTTTCAAAATCGCAGTTCTCAAAATCCCGGTTTTCTTTTCTACTAGTTCTAATTGCACAAAATGTACAAAACAATATTTTGTTAAAGCAACATTTTAAAATGCCGTAATTGTAGAGGCTGACGGCTTCAATAACTCTCACGGGCACTTAGCCCTCCATCCAAATTCCATCATTATTAGTCAGTTTTTAGAACTTTATCGCAAACTCATTTTTGAATTTTGACAATATTTTGAGAATTTTGACAACATTTATGAGTCCCATTTTCACACATGCCAAATTTTAAAAATTCAAAGGGTTTTCCTAAAAATCGCGTTTTTTTATACAAAACCGGCATTTTGAAAACCGTCATTTAGAAAAAAAACGAGATTTTGACAAACAGGGATTTCGTTACACACCCGGTTTGGATGGATATAACATCTTCAATTTTGGGAACTGCATAGCAATATTTAATACTTCAGAATTATTAACGGAAGAATAAGTGTATGAAAAAATATTCCACATGACTCTCACAAAATCACCACAAGACAATCATTTTATAGTGAAACTTTCTTTCCATCGAGAAAGACGGCCGTTCAAGAAACCATTTGGTTGTAAAGGTTGTGTACAAAGAAGCAAAAATATTGAATTTAAGGATGAATACATCAAACTAGAACATGGTAGAATTTAAGCGACTTATTTGAAGAGTCTGCCAAAACCACGTCTGGTTATTCGTTAAACCATAATTTATTAAAAAGTATTGCAAAATTTCGTATACGATTAAAATATCGTCTGGAATTTTACTCTAGAGTGTATTTCTAGTGATCGTAAAAAACATTGAACAGTTTTTCGATGAAAATATTCAGCGTTTTGAACCAAAAAATCACAATGGATCAGAACGCATATGAATATGGATGATCTATTGAACGGAGCATCCGAATTAGACAAGACAAGTCGTCGCAAAGCCAGGATTTAAACTTTAAAAAATTAATTCCAATTCTCTGCTGAACTCATCACAAAATTTAAAATGGTCGAACCCCATTAGCATCTTAGAAACGAATTTTTCGGAAACAGTGATGATTCGAGAATGGTGAGTAAGCGAATTTGCCGGAAAACGCACAAATTACAAAAATTTCAGAGTTATAGTATTGCAACGTAAATTTGGCTGTCTGGAACACCCTAACCCTCAATTTGCACAAAAAACGTGGTTTTCTATTAGATAGGACCTAGTACCATCTCATCCCGTATTAGTCACATAGCATGAAGGTTTATAGGAGATTCACGGAGAAATTCAGAAAATTGTACGTTCAATTTTCATACTGCTTCTAGGCAGATTTGGCTGTTCTATACACTCCAAACGCTCAATTTGGACAAAACTAGAGCGTTTTTCTATTAGATAAAAACTAGTAGATCACTATAGACGTGATTTAGCATCAAAGCAATCAGTCTTAAAAATTAACATTTTTGTTTATAAAATATTTTTATATAATCATTTATCCGCCCTAGCGAGACATTCTGCAATAAAAAATTAACCTTTCATTTTTAAAATTCTGATACTTGTCACAAACATGTCACAAAAATTTTTCAATTCAACCAACTTCGGCCAGGCAGCGCTCGGTTGTCTAGTGACTTTATTCTAATGAATTGAATTGTTGAAATTCTTACGTTCAAATATGAACTAACGCAAAAGTAGGATGAGGTGGATGGTCACTTTGCCGGAGCACCCTTAGTATTCGTTATTTCGTTGACGATAAAGCTTAGTTTATAATTTATAATTATAGTTTATAAGCAATTTTCAGCAATTATTAATCGTAAAGGTATTTAAGTTCAAAAGTTCAATTTTCTTAAAATTTTTTACATTTAACGTTAATAAAAAATGAGAAACTTAATAAATATATACAATTTTTAGATATCCTCAGCATTTTCAAGAGTTATTAGATTTTGCTTTGTGACTATATTTCTACCAATCCAAATTTATATTTATTAAATTAAAATTACATATGGCAATGAAGTTTGTACTTAAACTAAACTAAATCATTTTAGTAAAAATTAGTACAAACTTCAAAACCATTAATGAAGACATTTAAATTTTGATGAAAATTTGTCTACCAAAAACTATTTAATAGACAGCCAAGCTATTCCATTTACCAACAGGACTACGAACTGAGCAAACCGCGAAAATGTAATCAAAACTTCGTAAACGGTATCAAAATGTTTAAAAATTACTTCAACCTTGATCAAAATTGGCAGTATTTTCGTCGTAAAAATCTTGTATATACACTGCGGTTCACTTGATTATAGACTCACTTGCAATTTTGCTTTTAAATGGAAATGTTACTCTAATTTCTCGCGGAACGAAGAATATATTTTTATTGAAAAGAGAGAGAAATTAGTACTCAGTAAAACAGTAATGAATAAAAATTTAAACTTAGCAATACACATGGGCTTGATGCCAGCAAATCAACAGCATTTCTCAATTTTCAATGCCTCATTCTTAAAATTAAAAAAAAATTTAAAAAAAAAAACACAAGAAAACCCTATCCGCAAACAACAAGGACTCAAATTCACCAAGCAGCACGGGATTTGGGATATGCATCCGCAAACAAGGAATAATAATGGAAAAAGTGCTTTTTCGAATCAAAAAAAAAATACTTACAAGATGGCTATAATTATTATTTTGATAACATTCTCAAAAGAAGAAAAAATTTTTGACTAGCCATCATGCCAGAAAGGAGAAGTAAACAAGATAATGGGGTACATGTACATAATGAGGTACAATTTCATATTGGGGCTCTATTATCCATATTCGAGCGCTCGGTTCCGCGAGAAATTACAGTACAATTTACATTTAAAAGTAAAATTGCAAGTGCTGCTAATCAAGTGAGCCGTAATGTACCTAAATAATTTTTTACAAAAATTTCTCGATTTGGAAAAACTTGATTTAATTAAGAGAGGTGCTCCAACACGAACCATTTTAAACCATGTGTAAACCTGTGAATAAATAACCAGAAAAATTTAAAAAACTTGTCTAAACTGAACGAAATTTATCTAATGTTTTCCATGGTTATTCACATTCCTGGAAATCACGTATTAGCTTACTTATATAAATTTTTAACAATATTGTAATACTAATATAAACGTCCGAGTATATTATAAGCCAAGTCGCTCTGCTTCAGTCTAAGCGTTTTATACCAAATTTTCTAAATATTTAAAAATTAAAAAATAATTCTTTGTGTACTTCAGTAAAGTTTTGGCTTAGATAACCTTAAAAACCATATCTAAGTCATCCATTAATTAGAAAATAATAGAAGTGTTATTAAAACGAAATATATAGGTTCTTATTACAAACGATCTGCACTTACAAGTCGGAACAAAGCAATTTAAAGTGGTGTGTATTAAACTATGGTTGTTAGATTCTATACAACGTAAGAGATTAAAGGGATTTAAAAAATATTAGATACTCTTTAGATGGAGCAGAGTTGGGAAAAATTAAAGAAATTTTCGACTTTCTACATTGCACCGAATTTAACCAATTAGGGAAACGTAATTGCGAAACATAAAAATTTAAACGGTTTTCTTAAAAATGAAATACCAGTCTAATACAGCAAGCGATATAGCAAACTTCCTTACAGATTTTCATTGGTATATTGGTTCTGAAAACAAACCAAAAACAAAACCAATTTAAATTACAGTTGACACTTTGACTGTATGGAAAATTTGTTCAAGTCGCATAATGCAACAATTTTTCATTTTTCCCCGAACAATTCTTTCGACACAAAGCCAAATTCCAAATGATTTATTATTTTTCTCGTATACGTATTTTTTAACGTGTTTGCAATTTTTGGTGTGGTCTGGTCTGATTATACATATATCGTTTCTCTGCGATAATTTTTTGATAACACACAGGAATATAATACTTGGTATTGGAAAAACCCATTGATATACAATATAAAATTTCCATCTCGAAAACTAACACAACAGCAAAAAACAAAAATATTATTATTGATAAAATAGTAAATCCTTTTGGGGATATAACTTCCATGTACGAAATAAATAAACCACTGAAGTAACATTTTCGTCCTGTTTTTATAAAACATTTTTTTTCCATCATTGGTGCGGAGTATATGGATTTTTATTTAGAAATTGCATAATAGTGGAACTAAAAATATAAACTTCTATATCCTGTAGTGAATACATAAAGTGCACACACATGTCATTTTTAGTTTCCAATTTCTAGTTAAAGATTTTTCATTTTTTCAATTTTTTTTTATTGTATTTTGCGGTTAAAAAAGAAAAATCGACTATGTGAGATGTCGAGAGTACATAAAATATTTTAACATCAATAACGACTCTTCGTATGATGTTTGTTTAATGAAGAAAATGATGATGATGATGATGTTGTGTTGTTTGGAAGGAAAATGTGGATGATGAATTTTAGATTTATGGTGTACAAACTTATACAGCCTACATACATGCATGCTTAAACGGTGGAAGTGTGTGGAGAAAAGTCAAGGCAATTTTTGCCCCTGGGTATAACGTATCGAATGGTTTGAATTTGATGTTTTATATTACAAAATGTACTACACTATTGAGTACTGATAAATAATGTAGGTACATTATTTTTAGATCAAACGGTAATAGGGGATTTGAATATGCAAAACTCTGTGTTGAGTTTACTAAAGCCTCTTAAACTGCTTTGATTTTCGCATCCTATTCATAATTCCATTAGGTTTAATTAAAAAGAACCAATTTAAAATTATTTGTTGCCTAAAATACCAAAAAAAAAATTAATCTATAGACAAAGATTTTGCTTAAGCTTAATTGGATTGACTAAAACAGTTGTAGTTTCTGTAATTCCGGTATAATGGATTCTTCAAAACTATTGCATAAGAGTAGTCAGAAGTGGTGCAAGGCGAAATGACTGATCAGAGTAAAATTACATACTTAAGCTAAGTCTATAAATTGGAATTTTAATGTAATTTGTTGTCGGTTATGCAGTTCGCCAGAAGTGGCCGTTCCAAAGGAGCATTTATGTTTATTGCAAATATTGCAAAAACCCTGTAACAATTAAAAAAAACGATAAAATTAAAAAAGTCACAACTAAATTTCAAACAATATTAGTTCAGAGCATATTTTAAATGACGAGCTTTGATAAAAAACTTTATTTCATCAAAATTTGGAATAAAGTTCCATTCTAAAGTATTTTCCCCAAATTTGGAAATCCGTGCATAATGAGGTGGACATCTGAGTATAAGAAGTGGAAGCCTCTGTAGGAAAAAATAGTTTAAAACTTTTGCAATGAAGATTACCCTTTTCATAGGGTGCATGTTGGAAATTAAATTTTTTTTATTGAAAATGAACAATATCGTTCATGTGGCCAACGGCTCCTATTAAGAATATTTTTGATGGTGTCAAATCACATGATGTCAATTGACAACAAGATTTCTTGAAATTATGCGATTATCAAACTTGGTTGCCAATAAGTCGAGTGGTCAAAACAATCCAGATAAAGGCGCGTCAAATATATGCTTTTCTCTACACGAACATTTTCACTTACAGCTGTGTCTGCGTTTCATGAATATGAACTGGATAACGGTGCTCGCGTAAGCTCTACGTTCTGCAACTGATCCAGTTTCTTCAAAACGTTCAACAATTTTGAAAATTCCAGTCTCCGTTAGACGTCCATGTTAGCCAAAATCATCACGTCGTTTGAAATATGCCCCCAATTCTTCAACTGTTTATTTAAATGAGGCACGATATCAATAGGTGGGTTCTTTACAGAGGCAAGCGCAATTCCGGAAGGGTTATACTACACCCAACATTGCTTTCTAAGAACTAATACAAATTTATAAACTAACATATTTAAATATATAAATTTGAAGATGTTCATACAAACACTTATTTTCATCACGTTTTACAAAGTCTAAGTATACTAAACTGTATAGCCTACTATTGGTTAAACGAAAAACATCAATCCGTACACATAAATGAAAAGGCGACGAACTTGATATTACACACATAATGGAAAAGTAATTTATTCAAAATGGCGTTAAATAGTGTCCACAGCGTGCTATAAATGATTAAAAGTAAGTTTGCGCGTACAACTTAGTCAATTATAATTCGAAGCTTTTTAAATTTTAAATGAAAACCCCGTTTAAAATTTTGTTTTAGGTCACAAAATTTGCTTCAAAATATTGATAGCGCCTTTCGTTGTTTTTGACGAAACATGAACTGAACCGGATCAGATGTGTTTGTGTGTGTTTATGTGAATGGTGTCGTACAAATAGTGTTTTTGGTTCTCTACCACCCAGACGGAATGAAACTTTATATTTAAGCTTTTTCCAGAAATTTGGATATCCCAGTGGAGTTGGGGCAAAATCAATCCACAGGAAGTGACACTTTCTGTAAGAGCTTGATTGAAAAAATAAGCTCAGATTATTTTTTAAACGTTGCCGATTTTACCGAAAATGAGGAAGTTTTCACAAAAAAATGCATTTCGTGTGCAAGGTGAAAATCGTGTGCCCGAAATCGCAGCTTCAGAAGGACCTTTCCCAATTTTTCCAATAATGTTGAAATATATAGCATTTACACAACAGCGCCAAGGAATTAAAATATTCAAAAATTGGACAGAAATTGCAAATAATTAATCCTTTTGTTATTGCGTCACATTATATTCAAAACACCATTTTTTAAAACAACTTCCAAATCTAAACACCAAAATTGCATTCGTGCTTCTTCAAATAATACAAAATCACTTAAAGATTTATACTACAATCAAAACCGTGTTTAGGAATGGGATAAGTTGCCAAAGATACACAAACAGTGTTTGATTTAGATTTGTATTCAATGAAACGAAAATCAATTTACACTTTGGTTACTTTTCTTATTTTCCACTTATCAGTGATAAGCAAATTCAAACAAATATTATCGCAAAATGAAATAAAAATTAATTTAACGAATTTTCGTTCCTTGTTTTTTCTTAAATACAAACACTCACACATACATATAATATACACCAATCACATTTCACTTAAAGTTTATGTTCCTTATAAACAAATTTTCATATTTTTTGCTTTTTGGTTCATTTTCATCTTTCTGTATCTAATGATAACGGTAATAATAGATGCTCGGCTGTAAGGGATGGTGCGAAAATTTGTGAATAAAAAAAAATTATATTGCGCGATGGGTGGAAAATTAAAAAGAAAAATGATAATTTTAAAGTTTTTCTACGTTGTTTTTCTTTTATGTTTTTAGTGATAAGAAGAATGTTAAGTGATAAGTAAAAATATTTTCTACCCCGGAACGAAAAATAAAAGTTTAATAACTTTTCTACACAGCAAATGTTTTCTTCTGTTTGGATTGTGTTGTGTTAAACACCGCACATAGGCATAAAAAATGTTTTGTTTTTATTTAACGTGCCTTATACGATTTTCATTAAATTTTTTTTTGTTATATTTCGTTACTTTGATAACTTTTTATTTTGTTCGTGCCATCCTGATTATTGATAACACACACACACACACACACACACACAATGATAAACGCAAATGGTATAAGACACCGCTCC
The DNA here is from genome assembly GCA_947310385.1 of Nephrotoma appendiculata. NCBI lineage: Eukaryota > Metazoa > Arthropoda > Insecta > Diptera > Tipulidae > Nephrotoma > Nephrotoma appendiculata. The sequence continues at coordinate 16,399,835 of OX371223.1, forward strand.
AAGAAAATATTCATCAGCAAAAAAAAATATTTCGATTCGTTTACGAATTATATGCTCATTTGAATAGATATATTTTTGTGTATATACACAAGTAAAATGTAAACAATATTTCAACAACATTTTTCCAATTTTCACTTGAATTTCCTTTTTACGCTCGTATACGGAAAATGAATATAAAAAACAAGTAGAAAAATTGTGTATCTTCACGTTTGTTGGGTTGTTCCCAACAAAAATTTCCAAACGCTTATTATTACATTTCAGTTGTGTTGTTGTTGTTCCATTTCGAAGTGGACAATAAATAACAAAACTTTTTGCGACTATTGATTTCGATTTATACACAAATACTTCATGTTTTATGTACGAGAATAGGAAGAGCACAGAAATTTTCCTCGCCTCGTCGAAAAACTGTATACACAAATTGTCAATGAATTGATAAATTAAAATTACAGATGAAAAATAATGGAAACTTAAAATGAACAAAACAGAGAGACCATTTGGAAAAAAAATAAAATAATAATACTGGAGACTTGAAGGAAATTAATTTCCTTTTTGTACTAAACCATTGTTTACTTTTTTTTCAGGAAAAGGACAAAACGATATCATTTTCGGTTTTGTTATAAATTGAAAAATGAATTGAATTTTTTATTAGCTGGAACTGTAGAAATTCTAATTAAACCATGTTCAAACATTTAAGCAGATAACAAATTGTCTCTCCGCAGATTTATTTGCATGAAAATCCTAGAAAAATAAAATCGATTTTGAATAAAAAATTGTACGAAATTGTATACAACTCGCTCTTGCCTGACGTAGTCTTCATCAATATCATAGCAAAAATATTTGATACGGGTTCTTAGAGACTCATTTGTCTTAATTCATTTGTTAACCGTTTCGAGCTGCCACCTATAACATCATTCTTGGAAAATATGATGTTAATAAAGCGCTAGTACACTGCGAAATACATAAGCGGAGCTTTCATTAATTCTGGCCTAATAGCGTCACAGACGCTGCATATTTTATCGATTCCTCATAGATCGGTATGTGAAAACATCCATTACATAGATACAATGTCGTGAAATATTTTGCAACTCGTATTTGGCAGATTTGGCCGTGAATGAGAGGAAGGGGTACTGACATTTTTAGCGAATTGATTTTTGCATAGAAAATGTCAATAATTGGTAGAGTAAATAGGCAATTCCTAGGAAATGTGAAATTATAATTTTTGCAGCTATTCTCGTTATTATTTTTCATAACTACGTTAACATCTTATAGTTTTCTAGTTCAAATTGGAGTTTTCCAAAATTTTGGAAGTTAACATTCAAATTTTAAAATAAATGGGTGACATAAGTGATGAATTTTGATAATTCCTTTTCTAAAACCCAATTATTTGGAAAACATTAATCGGGCTAAACTAAACTGTCACCTGCCCCTTGAAAGAACAGTTGGCTATTTGGCAGCATATGCCTTAAACCACTAGATAAAATAAATTAAATTAAAACTGTTATATACGATCTTTTGCAATAAATAGAATTTAGTATAGAACACAACAACTTGAGTCCATAAATTAAATGGCGCAAGTTCCAGCAATAAATTACTTTAGATATCGATCAACTATATACGCGATAATGTATGAAATTTTCATAGAACGAGTGTATACTAAAAATGGTTTACGTTTCCGTGGTTACCGTTGACGTGCTTAAAATAAATAATCGATCGATTTCCGTCTTAGCCAATATTAATTTTTCTAGAACATTTGTACTGGTTTTGGGTCGTTGGTTATATTTTCAAATCCCAAAATCAAAAATCTCGATTTTGAAAGCGGGATAATAATAGTTAGTTTTCAAGACAGTACTATTCAGAAAATAAATTAAATAATTGATGGATCCGAATGAAGGCGAATTGGACTTCTAACATAAACGTTTGTAGAAATTTTGAATTTTGATGGAACTACAAATTAAGGGCAAATCAAGAATTAGGCAAATTTCGTACAGAATTACCGAATTTAAAAATTATTTTAAAATTTACGTTAAATGCCAATCTAGTTCTACAAACTAAATTAACCAATAATTTGTTAAGAAATGGCCTATTTACATTCAGCATGGCCGAATTCCAGAATGAATTGGGTATTTTGAGGTATTTTGGGTAATTCCTTATGGGCAAAATTCCAAAAGTTTTCCAAAATCTTAACTCTGTTTGCAGAACCACGAAATGGTATTCAATCTTCATTCAAAATTCCAGTTGGAGTGCATCCATTGAATCCATTTCTGTGTACCGAATTTGACATTTATTGGTTGAGGAATCGCCAAGTTCCATTGAGCATTGCAAAATTCTTGAAAAATTCATATTAAAACCAAAATTAAATCCCATAAACCAAATAAAAATTGATTGGTCAAGAAGTTATCAAAATTTTGATAAAAAAAAAATTAAAAATGTTTAGAAGTAATCCTGCTTTTTGGCGAGACTTTTTAATATTTCAGAAAAAGCAGGTTTTAAAAATGCGGAAAATAAAAAACGGGATTTTGATAATTCGGGATTTTTTAAAATTCCAGCTTTCGTACCAATCCCATTTCTACTGTTCACTATCCGGAATCTATGGTGTTTTTAAAATTAGTGCATTACAAAAGCTAATCCTTAGAATTTTCGGAGTCGTATTAATCCTTTAAGAAGTATATATATAACATAAAACATTGCCATTCATTTTTGTATCATAATCCGGCTATTTGGCTAACCGATTTTAGAACCACCATAACGGATATAATTATCGTTCGCAAAATTAAATGATTTTGTTACAATCCATAATTATTAAAATAAACCATTTTCTAATAGTATTGCTTCGGCAATATTTGAGCTAACAAATCATCAAGAGAATACCATATTCACCCAACACGGGCAGCATTCAGATATAGCGGCCAAACAATGAGACTATGTTCAGCCAATTTCGATTTGCCTGCTTTAAATCCTACTTCATCTTTGTTCCACAAAAATACATTATGGCCAAGAGATTCTGTTTTTTCGCTTGATTTAATATATATTGCCAGAAATATAAACGAGCCTTAATCGCTCAAACTTTTACGCGTATTCGGAGTATTAACCGATGCCTGAAAAACTTATTTGTGTTTTAACATTTTATAATTTTTTTGTTCATTGTAGTAGATTAACAGTTTGACAGCTCTGTGTTTGATATAAAAACTTAACTATGTATATCAAGTTTTACCTTTTACCAAAAGTATTTATTATTAACTGAATTTTCCAAAATTGTCCTATAAAGCAGCTAAAGCTTTATCAAATGTGGAGTAAGAAAATGAATTCGTACCATTAACAAAGAAATCATAGAATTTGCTAGTTGCTATAAACAGAAACATTAATTCTCGACATTTTTGACATATTATCTACATTTTTTACATAGGCGACGCTTTTTGTTTAATTCTTTACATATACATTGTCTACCGATGAAGAATACGATACAACACTTATCATATTTTTATTTAATTTTGGATAGTCGATACAAAGTTCCTTCGACCCATCCTTTTTGCTCGTTATTACAATTTGACGAGGCCGGGCAAAAATTCGCTATTTATTCATTCAAATATCTGGTAACGAACAAAACGTATGATTCTGGTTTTCTTAGTGAATTTTCAACTACCATCTTCTTGATCTAATTGGTAGTATGTAAATCGCTGACCATCAGCTGATTTTAAACATGATTTGAAGTATCGAGTGGATTTTTGCCTTACTCTGGTATACATCTTCTCGATAGTCATGCAGCTTTAATTTAAATTGCTCCATACTTGCTACACAAAATGTTTTTATTTACTTGTTGATGTATATCCCATCAGTTCAATATTGAATAATTGCATAATGGTGGTACTGTTGAACTTTTTTCAGAGTTTCGTTAAAAATTGTTACAGATTTCCCCATGTGTTCAACTCTTTTCCTGTTCTTAAAATCAGCTTAGTTGTTCCTACAAACCACCATTTCCCCTAAACAACTTTGCCTAATTGTCCATATCTGAAAACATGGAAAAGCTCGATGATTCTGTTGTCTTCTATCCACTTGTCGATGAAATAATATTCGTCTCCACTTAATATGCTAATAAATTCTTTTATATCCGTATCTCGGCTACCGTGTTAGAAGTGCGTCGAGTTCAGTTAGTCCGGGAGTTGCATTACGCGACATTAGCAACTCATATTGAATGAATGAATACCAATCGGAACTTGTCATCTCAATGACATTTTGTTAAAAATTATTGAACTGTTTTTCGTAGAATTATTCTATGACATTCGTATTCTCTAGTTGCGCCTAAGTTTTTCGATCCTTTACTTTTTCCCATTTTGTCGATTATAAATTTAATTGGATTTAACAAATATTTATGGGACGCAATATTTGGGGCATCTCAATTTCTTGGGAACCATTAACTTAAATCTGAATTGTTTTGAAAAATGATTTGGTCAATGATTTGGCCACGACACTCATGGTTCCTGGGAACCATTGATTTAAATTAATAGTTTTAATATAAAAATTCCGGCTTGGGATATAGATGATATTGCCTGATGAACATTTTCTATTTTTCTGTGATGAAGTATTTTGATAACTACACACACTTAAGTTTTTTCAAGCCTACAACATTGGCTTGAGATATTTAGAAACACATAACATATAACACATGACACATTAAAAACACCCAGTTCTATATGTGCTATGTGCTATGTTCTGACTGGTTACCAAAGGGGGTCGAACCCGAGGCCTACGAATAACAGAGCAAGCGCCATACTTACTCTGCTATGGAATGTGACAACATGATTAAAAGTAAGGTGGTTTTATATGTACTTCTGATTTTTTTATTTAGGAACTTATAAATTCCGTTAATCATTGTTTAACAACATTGTGTTAATTTTTTCTGGCTTAGGTTAGCTTAGGTTATGTTTCAATGGTTGCTATTGTACACTGAAGCCAATTATGGTCCATTGTGAGACCATAGAATGCGACATCAAAAACTCTCTTAAACCCATTTGGTACTATTAATATAGCGTAAAAGATCTCGCACATTACAGCTTTCTTATCAGAGAGGATGTTCATAGTGTATTTGCCCAAGTGATCATGATACTTTTGCCAGCTAGCACAGGACACGAGCAAAGGACCAACAGTGGCCTCTCCTCCTCGTCCCTGCAGCTTCTGCAGAAGTCATTTGCAACCAGACCCAGCCTTCTCACATGATCTCCGAAAATTCAGTGCCCGGTAAGTATCCTTACCATTCTACACCTAAATCTCGCTTTCCTCAGTGTGATTAAGATCTTGGAGCGATTCAAGTTCAGCTCGGGCCACAATTGTTTCGCTACCCTGGAAGTAGGACTGGCGATCCACCTAGCATTTGCCAAGGCAACTGCCTATCGATGGCTTACTGCTTCCAGTACAGACATAGGCCTTCCTACACATTCTCTCTCTGGTTCTAGTTAGAGAGTCGTATGACCCTTGTTAACTCGGGTACCCTTAGAATCAATCCATCAACGTCAGAATGGCCCGGAACCCAGAACAACTGGATATTGTAATGTTTCCTCGTCTCGGTAAGAGATAGGCTTTTCTGGTTTAAATGGATGAAAAAACATTTACAAGGCACTATTTCTTTACACCCATTTCACATTTTATCATCTATCTGTTGACTGCAGTTTCGTCTTCATCTGTCTTGATTTCTGTAGTCTTTTCCAACCTGAACATGTTTTTGGTAATTTTGCAGTTCGTACGCGGTTTTCGGCTTTCAAGCCGTTAAACCTTTCGCCGAGAAGCTTAAGAACAGTAATTAACGTAAAAAGTTACTAGCAGTTATCAGTGTTTAAAAAAAAATATTTAAATAAAATTCTGTGAACTCACGGCAAATAATATTCAAACAATGTAAACTTAAAATCACCCCAAAATACGATTATTATAGATCGTAATGTTCAATTTTCACAGCACCACGGTTAATTTAGTCCTTGTGAATGTGAACAAAAATTGTGAAAGGATGCTCGAGGTGAATAGGCCAGCATTACTCGAAAAATGTCATTTTCGATACGGTTATGACAAGCACACATCGCACACACCAAATTTCTAGAAAACTGAATAAACTGCACAGTAATTTCCGGCATCAAAACTAAATATCTCACATGCGTTTTTAAAATGAAACAAACAAATTTGAATGCATTTCCAATAATAATTGAAACGAACCACGCGACTGAATTTCAATTTAACATTGATCCAAAAATATATATTCGATATAATATTTTTGAATGAATTTAGATTGAAAAATAAACAAAACTGGATTTCCTGTCACAAGACTGGATACGTATGTGTGAATGTGTTTATATTAAAATATACAAAATGTAACAAAGTTTTATTTTTAAAATTTAAAGTGTTACGAATCTATACACAAAAAAAGATAAAAAATCGTTTCCTATACTTCCTTCCTATTGATTTTCAAATTCAATTGAATAATTTTATTTAATTTTCCAATTTTTTTTGTTTGCCTGTTTTTTTAAAATCTATCCGTCGTGTACGACTACATCAATCGAATTATTTTTACTTGAAATGATTTGTGTGGGTACCACGGTACACACCGATATATTGGAGGGATTTGTGTGCAGATATACGATACCAAAATGCAAATTCTTTGTGTCAACACGATTTTTTTTTGTCCTGTGTATGGAAAGTACTCGTCTGTATAATGAAGAAAAAAACACTGTGCATAGTAGATACACTGTCACCTAGATTTATATATAATATGAATTATAAATACATAAATACAAAAATAATAAATCAAAATAAATAAATTATTTGTCCAAAAAATTTATAAATTTTTTTTTTATCTCATTGGCACAAAATATTTAAATTTTATTTTTCGTTTGTGTTTGGTGGTAATCCAATGGATTTAAATTTATTTTTTTTTTATAATTGGTTTAAATATTTATTTCCTATTTATGTGCATTTTGGATTGAAAACCAAAAAATCTATATATATGGTGAATATAAATTAAAACCGAAATATATAAATAAAATTTATTTATGTATAAACTGAATTAATCAAAATCTAAATTGAAAGCAATTTATGTGTGTTTGTGTACAGTTTATAAAAAATTTACGAAATTGAGTTTGGGAAGTAGGGTTAGAAAATCTCACAGTCTAATTTGCATGCATTCACAACTCGTATTTCGTTATACTCGTAATACAATTTTCCAATATTTAAAACATTACATAAAAATTAACAATAGACGCAAAAACAATAAATAGATTTTCATTCAATCGGAACATATTATCTTATTTAAAACGAATAATAAAAATAATAAGACATTTCGTAATACAGGTGTTAAGAAAATCGTGCGGTTACAAAATTTATGTATAAGAAAATTGCGGCGAAACAAAAATAAAAAATAAAAAAACATTAATTGTTATAATTTTATTATTTTAAAATGTGTGAAATAATCAATTTTTTAGTGTTTTCTGATATTATTATTTTTATAAAAAGTTTAATTTTAATTTTATTTTTATGTGCTTTTTATTCAATTCCGACGTACTGTGTAGCATATAATGCACGAGATTGTGCGGTGGTAGAAAACAACCAACAGTAGCGAAATGTGCAGCGGCAGCAGCATTTTCTGCTCTTTTTGATATTTTCTTCTTGTTCAACATTTTTAACCTTTCAAACTTGTTATATTAAATTGTGTTTTCACATTATATACTTACATTTATATCGTTATTCTTATTTTGATCAACTTTAATGTATTTAAGAGATTTTATTTTGTTTTGTTTAATATTACATGTGAATTATGTTTGTTATAATTGACAAATAATATATAATTGCCATTTCATTATGGAAATACTTACACCCGAACAACGTTTACAAATTATTGAATTTTATTATTGAAATTTGTGTTCAGTGAAAAATGTGTTTCAAGCAGTTCCTTGATTTTATGATCATCATATTCGACCTACTGAGCAAGCAATTTAAGCCATTGTGATAAAATGTTACACCAATTTCACGTTATTTGACATTAATCGACCAAATCGTATGCTCAGAGTACAGAGGAAAATATTGCTCCTTTAGCAGCAAGTGTTGAGGAAGAAGATAAAATGTTTATCCGTTACGGCACAACAATAGCAATTGTGTTATTACGTGGAAGGTTTTACGCAAGGGTCTTGGCCTGTACGCATATAAAATACAGCTAGTGCAACAACTGACGCCGATCGAATTGCCACAGCGTCGAAGTTTTGGTAAGTGGGCCTTAGAACATCTGGTGAAAATCTGTTTTTTACCAAAAATTGTGTTTAGAGACGAAGCTCATTTTTGATTAAATGGGTACGTTAATAAATAAAATTACAGTGGAATCATCGGTCCATATTCAAAAAAAAAACATAGAAGAAACACAAGATTATAGCAGGTATGGGATTTTTTATCCGACCGCAAATTTTTTCAAAATATTGTTATCGTCAATGCCAAACCGAATCAGCTCTTAAAAGCAGTAAAATGGGACCAAACAAAATATTCACTCAAATTACAAATTGTTAATGATTATAGATTAAATCACGTGCAATACAAATCCTACGTTATTTTATTTTAATTTTTAAAAATTTTGAAAATAAATTATGGTTTTTGTGCTAAACGTCAGTTAAACATTGTATCCTCTCACGGGTCCTATTTGAAACACGATATTTTAAAATGCGAATATCAAAACGCGATGTGGTACAAAAAGGGAGTTTAGGATCGGGTTATATCAGGCGGGTGAAGGGGAAATTTAATTTCTGTTTATAGGAATTTAAAAATCGTTAGGAGCGATAGTATATAGGATCGGTATCAAGCGGATCACTGCGCTCTCGCCGCTTCGTAACACATATTCTGTACCATATCACATTTTGAAATATCGCGCTTTGTATACCATATCTCGTTTTGTCATATCTCGTTTCGAAATATCGCGTTTTGAAATATCGCGTTTCGAGCGGATCCCCTCAAAAACACTGCATTGCCAAAGTTCACATTAATAGTGGCCCAAAAATATTAACTAATAGACACGTGAAAGGCATGCACAATACACCAATAAATATATTTATTTATTTATTTAATAATGTGGCAAAATTGGAAAACCACGGCCAATCTGCGTGAAGGAACAATGAAACCAAAATCAAATAAGGCCACTTGCTCATATCTTAAGAGGATAAGTTTTATATTTCTGATATTGAGAAACTAAGATTCGGCCGATGAACCCAGATGCGTATAGAGCATTAATTTATCATTTTTATAATGTTGTCGAACGATTTCTTTTCTGGATATTCCAGAGTTATATTTGCTTTTAAAAAAAAAATCTCTCAGCCACATCTAAATCTTAGTTACAGTACGTACTCCGTAAATATTGGGGTATTTGTGTGGTTGAAGATTGAAACTGAATTTGCATTAAGCAAAACCAAGTCGAATATACACAACCTCGATTTGTTTTACGGTGTGTTTGTCTGCCACCCCATGTTGGGTGAACACAGTATATATAAAAAAAATCCCATGACGAAACATTACCTATATATACCAACATTTTATTTGGATTCTTTAAGGGATTAAGTTGATTCTGACCAGAACTGATATTACAACTGCAAATCAGCCACACAGCTGAATGGAGAAAATTCGTTGACAATGCTTCTATTTTTTACTATTCCTTGACGAAGGATTCCATAGAATGGAATATACCAATGCGTGTGTAGTAACGATACAAGTGGTGTGCGTCTACGTGTATTTCGCAATTATCGACATTTTGGTAGAAAATAGCGTAGACAATTCTTTTTGGCATAGACAATATCGACATGTATAGTAGAGTATGTAGAAAATAAACGTCTATGTCACTCACTCACTGACTACTGCTATTCAAAAAAAAAATTTTACACTAGCTTGCTACTAATGTAAAACATTTTGCGTTTTTTTTCTCGCAATGGAATTTTTTAACATTTACACTGTCAGTTCACCTTTCAAATCAGCAACGAGTTGTTTTTGAAGTAGGTCATGAAGAAGAAGCACTTTCGGCTGCGCGTACTTCAAGATCAAGTTTGAATCTTGGTTTCTGCTTAACACGAAAGACGCAACTTTACCAGTTCACCTTTACACCGATATCCTTTACAATTTTGTTTATAAGCAAGGTCAATGGCAAGAGCGACACAGAGGAGGCGAAAGGACAATAGAAACGAATGTTTACGTGGCGAATATTAAGGATGAATGATAAGGATTAAGGATCTTCTATTACTGCTACTATACATGTTCCTGGTGCAACAAGTTTTGAGATTTTGCGTACGGTAGATGAAAATTTATCCGAAACATTTAAAGCGGCACCGATGGCAAGAGGACTACTTGAGTCGGATGAAGAATGGGAGCGATACTTGACAGACACTGAAATATAATTGATGCCTAAGCAATTGCGAGAGATGTTCGCCTACATTTGTATTTTTAGCGAACTCGCTCAACCTCTCAAATTATGGCAGGATCATCTAGGAGATTGCATACTCAACTACATGCGAAGGCACAGTTAATCTGTATCGATCAACTTGGTTATTCATCATATCAATTTTGTTCTCAAACAGCACGGAATGTCATGCAGTTCAGTTAGTTTGCCTGTCCCAAGTGGTAAATCCAAGTGGAAAGCTAAATGCACGCACAATGTAAACTATTTTTTATCGATGGTCCCGGTGGCTCAGGCATGACCTTCTTATACACAACTTTAGTGGCAAACTTTCGAGGTGAACGAAAAATTGTGCTGCCATTTGCAACAACCGGAATAGCAGCCACTTTGCTTAAGGGAGGACGCACGATTCAATTTGTATTTAAACTTCCAATGCCAATTTTTGATAATTCAATCTCATCAAAGCGAATGACACCTGCTTCTGGCAGCTTTGCATGAAGCTGTTATTATTGTTATCGATGAAATTACAATGCTTCCTTAGAATGGCTTCCGCTGCACTGATAAGCTCTTACGAGAAGTGATGGGAAATGACGGAGATAAGTTTTGGTCCTTGGCGGTGATTTTCGTCAGACGCTACCAGTCGTTCAAAGAGGAACACGCGCACTGAAATCATCGAATGATCCATTAAATCAAGCCCTCTATGGAACCAGTTTTAACAACATTCTTTCACCATAAACGTGCGCAGCGAAGGTCAACAGAGCACAATGAATGGTTTCTGCAAGTTGGATTAGGGACTTTGCCTGCAACAACTGGCATTTATGGGAAGGACACAATTCTGACCGAAATGATCACAAATCAAGATCTAATCAATATCACTTTTATTAATATTGAGCAAATGTCAACAGATGATCTCTCAAAAAGAGTTATTGTTGCTCCAAGGAATGCTCAGACGCTTGAGATGAATCGAAGAATAATCAACTTGATTCATGGTGATGCAGAAATTTACTACACCGCAGATTCGTTAGTAAGCGAGGATGTTAACGATGCACTCAACTTTCCCGTTGAATTCCTCAATGAACAGAATCCATCCGGCATGCCCCCTCACTTATTGCTTTTGAAAAATGATGTTATCATAATGCTTCTACGAAATGTAAATCCCAAAAAAGTTATGTTAGGTATACGCAATGATGATAACCGAGGCGCAAGGTTAGTCTTTTAATAACGTGGGAATTCATCTTCAAATGGCAGTGTTTTCCCATGAACAATTGTATGTCGCTCTTTCCCGCTCAAGAAATTCTCACGAAGTGAAAATAAGAATCGAACAAAATCCACAGCAGGGAAAGCTTCGCAACGATGGCCGTCAATTTTCTCGCTACTAATAATTACAGATTTTTTGATTTTGTAATCTTACATGCGATCTATTTAAAAACTATTTAACTAAAGTTCGCTGGAAATAAACGGGCGTGAAGCGCCTCAGAACAAACTAGTGTAGAATATTCGTAGATAAAGTAGATTATTGTTTTTTACGTAGTTTTCTTTAATATTTTTCGAGGTTGCCATCTCACATTTTTTCAGTTAAAATTGTGAATTTTCAATATTGTAAAAGTTTTAATTCAATTTTTACAGAACAAATATTTGAGATTATAGTATCTCTTTAAATCAATTTAAGATATTTCTTCATTTTTGTACAATTGGGTAATTTTGTTCTCTTGCCAAAGAGTGAGATTGTTAAAAAGATTATTTTGAAACTGTTATAGTGGCACCAGCGAAAACAAAAATTCTGGCAGACCAAAAATCAGCAGCTTCACCGTCGTAATTCAAAGCAAAAAAATATAACTTTACAATTTATGCTCACAAACATTTTCAATAATTGTTTTGATGAGGATGTAGTTGATCGAATTATTTTGGTATGTAGGAAAAACGGCCAATTATATCAGAGTCCCAAGTGAGCTTCAGTACGGAAGTTTGTTTAAATTGTTTAAATTTAAAGAGGCGAAACACTCGCTTATCCGTTTGCGGACTAGGAGAATCTAAAGGGAGATTTACAAAAAGGGTTGTAACCGTTAGAGTTAGAGTTGGCAAGGGCACATCATTTTCCCTCAAGGCAGTTATCCTGCCAACGATCATCACGTAGCTGCCAACCAAATTATCCGATCCCAATTTTAATATCTCTATAGCAATAACGACATCCTAATTGGTGCCAATTATTTATTGAGACTCCTATACGCAGGTTAAATCAAGCTAAATGATCAAGAGCTCATATTTCAGACAACTATTCGTTCGGGTGTTGCTTCCGGCAGATCCAGCAATTCACTTCTTGATATTGACCGTACATTAAAGCGATCTTTGGAGATCGAGTCAATTGTCCGCTCCACCAAATTGCTATCTCCCGAAGAACTGCTCTCAGATTTATAGTGAGAATACCATTAAAAAATCGTTAAATTCTCTTGGGAGTTCTATGAGTAGCACTGTTTCAAGACTGAGAAGTATGAAGCATCGATTTATTAGTGATCCAGAATTCAAGCATCTTTACCACAAACTCATGAACAAATTCATGATTCGAAATCCCACAGAAGGAGGTAAATTACGAAATTACGGGTCGTTTTTGATGGTTTTGCAAAGGGCGCAACCTGGATTTCTCTGAACGACTGTTTAGCTGTCGTTGTTTGGCGAACTTTCTCAAACGTACCAAAATGGCACTACCGGCTCTTGACTGTAGCCTCTATACGGTCTAACATCAGCTTCAATCTTAGCAACTCGAACATTAAAGCAAGTTGCTCGAGAAAACCAAAGTATATTACTGTTTGTATCAGAAAGCATCCAGCGAGACCTTTATGTTGACGAGCTTATGTTAGGCCCTGACACCGAGCAAGACACCAGTTCAGCTACAACACAAGATAACTGATCTCTTCAAGAAACATGGATTCATTTTTCTCTTTTCGAACACAGCTACCATACTACAGAGAATTCCCAAGAACCATGAAACTCTGCCAATTCACCCCAAAGAATTCGATGATGCGACTAAAGAAAACAGCAAACCAGTAAAGTTAATATAGGCATGACTCAATGAAGCGCAGTTTTAACCAAAAAAAAACAGTGTTGTCTCAAGCAAGCCAACTATTTGATCCACTTGGTTATTTACTTCCGGTAGTCATATCAGTAAAAACCTTTATCCAACAGTTATGGGCATCTCATTTAGAGTGGGATGAATCATTGTCTGAGAGGAGCGCAAAAGAATGGTTAAAATCGAATATCCACCAATGAAAACTCCATACTTCAAATGCGTGGTATTTGTAATGCCAGCCAGTACGCTTGAGCAGTAGTCATATGTTTCAGAATCGAGTCAATAACGGATAAGAATCTAGCAAGTTAATGTTGGCCAAAACAAAACTTGATCCCATCAAACAAGCAACATTGCCACGGTTATGTATGGGGCCCGTATATTAACCAACTTCGTAATAAGTGAAACACAAATGACAATCATTGAAGTTCACTGTTAAACGGATTCAAGCATCGTTTTATATTAACTTGCGAGTGATCCCAGGCGTGGAAAACATTTGTTGATAATCGAACCAAAACCAACTGCACCTCGCGAGGCTTATCACCACATGATCTTAAAACTCAGAAACTGTTTATAGTGTATATATAATATAATGTCATGACGTAGAACTACCCAATAAAATAAAAAGCGGTTCCCAATATACATTATACTATACTCCCCCCCCCCCCCATATACCATACAAATACATTAAATATACAAATATATGAACTACAACTTAACCTCATAACAAAACGGCGTTGAAACATTTAAGTTTTTCTAATTTCAATAAAATTTTAACACCAACTTTAAATCTTAAATTTTATAAGGTTGTTAAACTGTGTATGTTGATCCCAAAGCTGCAACATTCCATTCATTATTATGTATTTAGCTAATGAAAGTAAATTACAATTAAAGTGAAATTAAAACAATCCAATTCTAAACCCTCTCCTACACTTTCATTATATTGTGTTTATATTAACATTTACATTTTGTTCCGGTTTTTACACAAAACTATCCAGGTCAATATTTTTATTTCTACTCCAAAACAATCAATTCAATTGTCTAATAATTTTCATTTCGTTTAACAATCTTTTTTCTTCGTTTTCATCTTAAGATAAATAAACGTATATACAATAAAAAATACTTCAATTAAATTTTCCTTTCGTATATACCGTAGCCTGTGCAAACAACAATGAAGTTCAATTCATTACGATAAATAAAAAAAAACTTTCAATTTTTATGCTCGGTACATGAAAAAAAATCGATTGGTCTTTAAATTTCAATTATTCATCGCAAATAAATACCGTCAACGTAATATGCGATCATCGATCATACCCACATACATATACACAAAACAAATAAACATTACGTTACATTAAGGATCGAAATCGATCAATTTACCGATGATCATTATCGATCAATTTAATAATGAGAATTTTATTAAATTACATTTTAAATTGTATATGTGTGTGATCGCAAACTGATCGCGCGGTTCTTCTGAATTCTCTTTTATTTGTCTCGTGATTTTATTTCATTTTGATATTTGATAGACATACATTAAGATGTAACCTTAAAGATCAAACTGGAGAATATGTCAGTGAAATTTATATATTATATCGTATTGTTAAACAATATGTTTTATGATCATGATATGCTGAATTTATGTAATTATTTTTTATCCGCTATTTATAAAATGTCAAATTAAAGTAGATATCCGAGGTTTTTTTGATTGAAATGTTTAAATTTTTATACAATGGTTGGTTTAAACAGACACACCGAGAACTCATTAAACCGCGCTCGAACTTGTACCAGCCAACAAAACTTTCACAATACTCTAAATACAAACAACAAAATAATTCAGTTGAATTCAAGTGGAATTGGTTATAAAATATAATCGATTATTATGTAAAAATAATATAAAATGCCACTTGAGGTAAACAGAATTTTGTTTTTACATACAAGAGATTTTATGTATATCATTTGATCATGTATATGAGCAATAAAATATTTTTACGATATACTCGTATTTTCAATAATTTGTTGTTAAAAGTTTATTTTGAAAAGTATCAAAACAAATCAATTAAATTGCTAAAGTAATTTAACAGCAGAGGGTAACATAAAATCCATTATGCTTAATTTATAAGAATCAAAGATCAAAAATGCATGTACATTTTGCTCGTCGACAAGTCTTGTATCGCGCTATCTGGAGGCTACTGCTCGTAACAATAACATTTCAATTGGTGATGGGAGTAGCAAAAAATATGAAAGATCTATCTATAAAAAAATTTATTAAGCGATTTCCGTTTCAAAGTAGAATGAAACAACTCTTCGCTACAAATATACATACACATGCTTTTTGTAAGCGACACATCTTTAGTTCGGACATTTGAAAGATAAAGCAACAAAACATTTTATAGTTGGGAGTTCGGTCAAATAATAATTGAATTGTTGAATTGTTGTGAAAGCAATTGGTATCAATGTAACGAACATAAAAATTGATGTGAAAAACTGTGTGAATAGATAAAATTATAGTATCACTGAAAGGCATATCTCATTCTATAAGATTTTTATTTTCTTTTAGTAAAAGTTGGCTATCCTAAACGGTTGGCATAGACACAATTACGATTGTACCCGTGTCACATTGTTTTCTCTCCTCACTTACTCACCGAACCATCTTGAACTCTCAACGAAGTGTAGAATAAACTTCAAGTCAAGTAATTTGGAAAGAGAGTTCCCAGGAATTTCAGTCAGCTAAGCACTAAACGGTTACTGGTGTAAACCAAATTGAGAAGTTTTGACAGGTCTACTCTGTACTAATGTTAAATGTGAAATGACAAAAGTCTTCCAAAATAAAACAATGGCCAAACAAAATCAACCAGTGGCCCTATTCTGGCTTTCCCTGGGAATAGGGAATTGGGAAAAATATTTTCATAGCACTTTTATCTAAATTGTATTTTTCTGGCCTACTAAGGGAACATGTTTGGTGTTAGTATTTTCGAAACAAAGTTAAATGGGGAACAAAAGTTTCCCAATTCACTTTGTTTTAAAAATTTTTACACTAAACTTATTCCCGCAGTAGGCCAGAAAAATATAATTTTGACAAAAAAGCTATGAAAATGTTTTTCTCAATTCCCTATTCCCAGGGAAAGCTAGAATAGGGCCACAGGAACATAAATATCTCTATATTTCATCGATTTAAACATTTAAGTTAAGGACATACAACAAAACTTACTTTACTACTTTACTTTATGTGTAAAATAAAATAACTATAGCAACCGTAACGTGAGACCCTTAACGACATCAATTGGAAATATTTTGTACACACATGAGCCAAAACAGGGGTCCAAAAAATAAAATAATCAACCAAGGGATCTACCAGTTCATCGATAAGAGCATTTTGTAAGTTCAATTCATTCGTGTGAATAAAATTGTATTGCTTAAATTGAATATTTTTCAAAATATTTCAAGGGTGAACCTTTCAAAGACACTGCCTAAGGGGATAACAAATCTTTTTGGTTGGCATAGCAGATAATTAACTCAATCAGCAATGAATTCGTTCATCAGCCGCATGCCTACTGGAAATGTTTTAAAGAAAAACCGCATCCAGTTTCCCTTGAACAATTTGAGGTATAAGGACCTCCGTGAAGGTAGCCCGAATTTTCAGCACGAAATTTTAATTTTTTACTTATGGCAATACAACTTCTGCCATGACACAAAATATAAGCAAACTATAATTATATAAGCAAAGTTGTGTCACACGCGAACAATAACTATTAATTAATTGTGTATTAAATAAATATCGAGCTAATTGTGGCTTCTAAATTTTGATAAAAATGAAAAAAAAAATATTACTGCTGAAACATCATTTTAAAAAACATATTAGGTCAAGTTTTCAAAAAAAAACTAAAAATGTTTTCCGTGGAAATATGGGAACTAAATTCAGATTGAGAAAAAGTTTATCGGATATTAGTTGGAGTATATATTTTATTAAATCTCTCCTCATAAACGATTCACGAGCACTTGACCTATGTATAACACCGGGATTGCTTAAGCTGTGACCAGACACCGAAAGAATTTAGGAAAAATTCTATCTGGAACTATCAGGATATAGTCGTTTGAATATCGCGTTACAAACGATTCATAAGCACTTCACTTAAACAATAGGATTCGTTAAAATCTTGGCTACAACACTAGAATATTTCAGGCAAAATCAGTACTGGATACAGCTGCTTGAATCTCGTCTCACAGGCGATTCACGAGCACCTAACATATGTCGCCAGATTCGTTGAAGTTTTGACTAAAAACTAACACATTTGCAGAAAAATTCTATCTGGTATTATCTATAGATATAGACGTTTGAATATTGTCCCAAAAGCGATTCGCTAGCATTGGCATATACCGTGATCGTAAATCACCTGCGTGCCGGAATTCAAACGGCTATATCTAGATAATTTCAGATAGAATTGTTCTACAAATTTCTTGGTTTGTAGTGAGAACTTCAACGAATCCGGCGGTATATTCCAAATGCTCGTGAATTGCTTTTGAGACGAGATTCAAACGCCTTTCACCGTCCCGGTTATTCCTGATAGGTTTTTTGTTTGAAATCTCTCAGTTTGTAGGCAAAACTTCATTCGACAGTTGACAATATCCATAAACAACAAATTAAAATTTCTGGGTTAAATTTCTTGCTCGATTCATAGTGTTCAATCACGTAATGCTAATTAAGTTTCCGCATTGTCGTTTTCAGGTTAGGTTTGGTTTCTCTAGGTTTCAAAACAAATGAAAGGATAATTTAAAAATACTTAAAGTTTTATTTATAATGTCGGGCTGAATGCTCTAAATGTCAAAAAACAGGTTACCATGACACATTTTATTGTCGCGACAGTGATATGTTTCGGGCTGGGATATACAACTTTCTCGATAGTTATAGATTAGTGTTGCTAACGGACATTTTGAATGGAACATTGGGCTAGCTTAATTTAAATGAAGAGTTTAGGTCTGACTAGGCTACCAAGCAATAGTAATATATATTAAAAATAAATAAAAGTAAGATTAAGATTTCGGGCTGTAGCGATATTGACATTTTTTCGGGCTGGGATAGTAAACTCTCACGATAGTAACAGTTAATTGCTGCCATCACGTTTTTTCGGGCTGAGTATAGGGCTAACTTCATATACATGGTATAAAGGGCCAACCTAAAACAAAATTCTAAAATTTAAAAAAAAAAAAAAATTATAACACTAATTTCTAATGACATTCCGCCATACTAGTCGTAACGCTTATGCAAGTAAATATTGTAGAATATTGAATGACAGCTATTTGTTTTTTAGATAGCACGATACATATTTTAATTTTTTTTTAAGTTTGGACGCAAAATTTCGCTCCAATAATTTGTATTAACTACCTGAGGGACCGAGCGTGACTCGGGCGCGTAGTTCGATCGTTTTTTGATTTGCCCGAGTCTTGCCCGGGAAAAGCTTGTTTTATAACTTCTTTGTTGGTGATTTCCCCGACCAAAATATATTCATGTATATCATACAAACAAAAATTATTGAAAAAAATGTTAAAAATTGAAACAAAAACATTGTATTCAGATTACTTGGTAATTATTTTCTAAAGAAATGTAAAGAAAAACCTGACAATTTATGAACACACTTTCTTGAAAAAAGCTTGGTTGAAAGTGGTTAAGTGACAATTAATATTTAACGAAAGCTTCGTAAAATTTTTTAATTTAAATTAATTTTTCCATGGGCGAAAGCACAGAAACGGAAATTATCGCAAAGATAGTTTTTTTAAAGTTACGTTTATAATTTTTTTTAATTTTTGTATGGTTACCCCTCAAGAGTGTGTTTCAATTGGTTTAAATAACGCATAAAAAGTTAGAAACTTAAAAATTGAGGTGAATAAAAATGTCAAACTTTTTATCTGCTTGAAGATAAAAGCTATTAAAATTTTTATATGAGAAACATTTGGCTGAATCAAAATATTTGTTTGTAAACAGAAGTTTACCATGTACAAAATTTGACAGAATCTTAATTTGTAGTTATAATCTTTATATTTTTTTATCTTTTATACTTCCATAATTTAGTTAAATAGCAACCTTACAATTGTCAAAAAACATGAACAGATAAAAAGTTAAAAATAAATACCACGAATAAGTTTTTAACTTTTTAACTTTTTATGCGGCATTTAAACCAATTGAAACACACTCTAACTCAAACTCAATCAGGAAGTGTCATTTAAGGGAGCCAGTATTATGTCGAACTTGTTTTATTTTGACAGAAATTTCCCAATGATGGGTTAAACTACAAAAATAAATAAATAAAAATTAGGTATAGCGAATAAACAATGGAATGTTTTATGACATCGAACAAACCGTATGAGTCATATAAGGACTTAATATAATTGTGTTTCATGATGTCATTATCATTTAAGATTTCATCATTATAAAACACAACTATGTTAAATCTTTATGACTCATCCGCCTCATTAGTTATTGTAATTAAATCCGCATACTGCATTAACTACGATCTGCTATGGCCAATATGTTTCATTGTATCATATAATTCATCATCATTCATTCGCCTCTAGAGAAAAGTACACAAATTTGTAATAATTAAATCTAGTCCGTTTAATATACTATTACAGTTAGCCGATATTTCCCAGCCGAAAGTAAAAAAAATTGATAATGCCGATAGTGTCTTTGCTATCTCAGCCGAAAATATAATACGAAATGTCAAATATTAATATGCATCAGCCGAAACTTATCAGCCGACATTTTTCAGCCGACATATCTCAGCCGACATTTCTCAGTATATTTTTCAACGTAAAGTATTTTTTTATACCAAAAATATTTAAAAAAAAAAAATCTACTGAAACGGCACACAAAGTTTGAAAACTTCTTAAAACTGTCCTTTATAAGTATCATGGATGAAAATAGATTCAAATTAAAGGTGTTAATGATGTTCACACCTGGAAAAAATTTATGGTCAATTTCCACGTGGGGAGCTCCGGAAAACTTGATTGAATATATCGCACACACAAAATTTGGAAATTTCTAAATATTGACCATTTAAAGTGTCATGGTTGGAAATAGATTCAAATCATAGGTCTTAGTGATGTTCACACCTGGAAAAAGTTTCAGGTCAATTTCCATGTGGGGAGCTTGGGAAAACTCGATTAAATATATCGCACACACAAAATTTGAATATTTAGAAATATTTAGAAATTTTCAAATTTTGTGTGTGCGATATATTTATATACAAGTTTCCCTATTGGAAAATGAGTTTTCTAAACAATTTAAAATGCTATTAAAATACAGTTTAGTGTTTATTTTTAACCGTTTCAGTTGAGTTTTATTTTTTGTAGAATATACCGGGTGTTTCTTTTAAACTGAGACGATCAAATATCTCGAAAAATAGACACTCTACGGAAAAATGTCTACAATCAAAATTTAATCATACCGCGGGTGAAATACATTAGTGCAAAAAACTAGTCCCCCACCCCCCGCTTTGTAGGTGGGGCGGGGGTAACTTTTAAACTAAGATAGGAAGCCATATTTTTTATTGCAGATACGGATTCTACGACTAAAACTACGTATGATTTGAATGAAATATTTTGTTCGGTTCATGATAGATGGCGTTGTAATTGACGAATTAAATTTTTTCAATTTCTTCTTCTTAGAACACACGCATTCGATTCTGCAATACGTTTGAAATAAAAAACATCACGTTTTCATTGGAAATACTCGAAATTCGTCGTTCCGTAGAGTGGCTATTTTTCGAGATATTTGATCGTCTCAGTTTAAAAGAAACACCCGGTATATTTTTGGTACAAAAAACTTTCGGCTGAAAAATATCGGCTGAGAAATGTCGGCTGAGGTATGTCGGTTGAAAAATATCGGCTGATAACTTTCGGCTGAAGCATATTAATATTTGACCTTTAATATTATATTTTCGGCTGAGATAGCAAAGACACTATCTGCATTATCGATTTTTTTACTATCGGCTGGAAATATCGGCTAACTTTAATAGGGTCCGTTTAACAGTTTCATTAAAATTCTTCAGAAAGTGCTACTAAAGTTGAAAAAATGGCAGCTTATTTACGATCCACTACAGAAATTTATATTCAAGGCCATGAGTACTGTTACCCTCAAAAAAGCAAATTTTTTTGTTTTTTGTTACAATCACCGAACTATAAAATTAACTATTCATGGAAGTGCAACTCGGACAATCCAGAAAATGCCTATCTTTTGGTCAAAAGCACGAATTCCAGTGAACAATTGGAACAATTGCATGATGAGTCAAAAAATCTTATATAGAATAAAAATAAACAGTAAAAAGTTTACCGTGAAAGAGAAATTGCCCTTTAATAGTAAACTGGATGATATTTTCGATATCGCACATACCAATGCCTTGTAAATGATGACCAGTGAAGATGACAAGCGATTCCTCTTGTCGCAGCTTGAAAAAAACTGTCCCGGATATTTGGCTGGACCAGACAGTCTGAAATTGAAAATGAAAAGCAGAAATCGGAACGTGGAGCCAGAAAAAAATCGTAAACGAGGATATCTTGAAGAAAAACGTAAATCAGTTCCAATAGACCCACAAGCATTATTATCGTCATCGGAGAGTGACAGCAAAAGAACATGTGATAACGACATGAGAGTCGAAAATATTGATTTGCCCATGCCAAGCGCAGAAGGAGCCCCTAGATTCATTACAAAAGTTTCATTACCCCTAGAATATTGTCAGGTTTTGATGCATTCGAGTGCCATTGCGGAAAGTCTTGGACATTCTATTGATAAACTGGTTTTCAATCGAACAACGCTAAGGCGTCTTCGCCTAAATACAGTAGAACTAGCAGCATCCGTTATAAATGGACTTTCAAGTTTACAACAGGTGTAGTAATTGGGATGGAAAATTACTTCCGCAGTTATCTGTAACGGAGATCGTGTGTCGGGCGTTCCCATATCAAGATCAACTGGTTTGGAAATGGTGGAGGCTGTTTTCCGAACATTAATCGATTGAAGAGTAGCTGATGATGTCGTGGCGGCTTGTTTCGATACAACATATTCAAATACTGAAAGATTAAATGAAGCAGCTATTATTTTAGAGCAGAAACTGGATGGACGTTTACTATATATCTTCCTTGTCGACATCTCAACATCATTTTCTTACACCAAACACTGGCGATTTTTAAGTTTTCCGCAGATTTCTTAGCTGGGTAGAAAATTATTTAGATTGACCATTTTCATCATACAAATTAATTCATGTTTTTGTATTTTGGAAATTTGGCAATCATTTCGCTATTTGTTAACCGATTTTCGATATCTTTGATATTTTGAAATGGTTCAAATTATTACTTATATTCTCCACAATTTTTATTTAGGCTGAGAAAAATTTTTAAATAATTTTTCTGTTCGTTTGAAAATATACCGTTTTTATCGAACTTCGCGCTCAAGTCGCAACCTCTAAACCACCTTCGATCGAACCAATATTTTTTCTGTTAAGTTTTAAGGATAACCTCACATTTTTAGGGAGTTTCCTGTTAGGTATTGGAATTTTCGAAAAAATGGTCTACCCTTAGCTGAACATTTTATCGACAAGTGTAAACTCAAAAAGTGTAGATATACAAATTATCAAAAAGTGTAGCTGCACAATAAAAAAGGTTTGCAATTCGAAACACAGTTCTCTACTGAGGATGATGTCTCGAATTAGTTGTAAAAATTCTAAAACAATTTGCATGTTTCAGTGGGCGATATGGCCCCACACGTGTTAGTGTTTTTAGTGGCCAAATTGATTTAATTCTTTATTAATTCAAAAAATCGTCGGAACAATGTGATTGGCGTTACAGCTCTAGACGTAAAAGTGTCAAAAACAAAAATTTCCGTTCCTCTAATCTTCTTTTCTACTGAGGATGATGACTAAAACTAGTAACAAATTGCATATTTCCTTGTTGTGATTGGCAATATATCTTTACACGTGCAAGCGTCGTTGGCCAAATTAACTTAATTCTTTTAATAATTCAAAAAATCTTTGGAACCATGAATGCCGAGTGTGGAAATTAGTGTGTTATCTGCTGAGGATGATGTCTAAAATTAGTAGAAGTAATTCTAAGTCAATTTGCATGTTGTGATTGGAAATATGACCCTACACGTTTTTTCTTTGTTATATCCAATAACCGATAAACATTTTGAGTTCTTTAATACTCAATTTTTATTGATTATTTTTAATAGTTTTAATTAAACCTCGTGTTTCGAATTCCAATGTTTTTTTTGTGCAGCTACACGTTTTGATAATTTGTATATCTACAGTTTTTGAGTCTACATTTTTCGTTAAAATGTGTATACCTACCCTTTCTATGAACGTTAAAAATTTTACTCTGGTAACTGGACACGAAAATGTTACACACAAAACGAGAGTAGTTCCTCTAAAACTGAGTTTCAATACAAAATTGGCGCTCTATCGATTGTTTAGCGTGATGCCTATACATTTGAAATCTTCTATATAGTGTGATTAAGTGGATTTGAGTTTTGTTAACAATTTTATATAGTGGTTGACCAAACTTTAAGTTGTGGAGGTCAAAATCCTACAAACCATATGTTGTGGCAAAAACATATCAAAATTGGATACATGATCTTCTGAAAAAACTAATTTGCTTAGATCCGTTTAAGGAGTGATCAAAATCCTTTAATCATGGAAAGATGGTGGGAATTATGAGCGTTTTCTTGACACTAACGCGTTGTGAATATTTTATATTCTGTGCATGTTCAAAATGTAATTGATCAGGAATATCTAAAATTAAACAAAGTTAAACGACCAGTACTCGTGCCAGTCAGCAAAAATCATATAACTTTATTTTAACTATTTGCAATTTGTTCGGCTTAAGGTCAAGAAAACAAACACACAGGCATACATATATAACTTTAAATATGCCTGTGTATTTTTTTGGATATCCTTGCTTAGAGGTAAAAGTTTTTAGTGTATAAAAATTTACAGTAGAGATACCCAGTGAGATACTATCTCATTAAAATAGAATTTTTAAAATAAAGAAATTCAGATCCAAGATCCCAAGTGGCGAAGTGTGTGCGAGGAGCAAACAGCATAAATATGCCAATTCCTTTTATTTGCACGAACATCGGATAATTAAATCAAAACCATTACTCGTGACCTTAACAATCTTAAAACATCCCACTGCAACATAAGGGTTTATCTACAAATCCTTGAATTCATTTAAAACAAAACATCAAAACATAAAAACAACAAACAAACGTTAAAACTCGCAATATAATCCCATTCTAACATCCATTCCTTTAAGTCATTAACACTTTTCAAAAAAAAAATCCAAATTAAAAGTGGATGCGGGCAACGAGCAAAACGCAAGAATGGAACACAAGTAGAATAAGAAGATGAGAATTAAATTGCATCTTATAATATTGTTTGAAGGAGGTGAAAATTGTACAATTCCACCGCAATATTCTGTACACACACCATACGTAGGTACGGGTAATAATAAAAAGACGTAAAGAGGAAAGTCATAACAATAAAAACAAAAGCCGGAAAAATAGGTGGAAGAAGTAGGATGTTTTGTACTTTGGTGAGGATTGTTGCGTTATACGTGAACTCGTATGATGAGAAAATTACAACAATAAATACGAGTACGGGTACAAACCGTAAGCGAAATTAACAAGATCTAAAATAAAATAACATTTTAATGTAAATATTAGTTAAGTTTTTATATAAATGTGTATTATTCCGATGCTTACAATATATTAAACCATTGTAATCATGTTAGTAGAATCAAGTCGTGATTCTTGAATTTAATTATTTAATTTCATGTATTCCATATGTATGTATGAAAATTTTTACATTTTAACTACTAAACGAGGGCAACAAGTATTTTGTTCAGTTACATTTTTCCGATATACTCGTACATATATAAATTTGAATTCATTGATATTTCACGAATATTTACATTGAATTGAAGAGAGCGAGAAATAAATCTAAGATTTATGTCTTAATTGAATTTCGTGCCGTTAAAATTACAGAGTATATAATATGTAGTATAAAATCGGAATGCATTTTTCTTGTGTGTGCGCACACATTGCATCCAACTTTACAATTAAGATTATAAAATATATATAACAAAATGGAGAAATTTCAATTAATTATAATTATGATTGATGGCGGATCTTAATTAAATCACAGATAGCATTATTATTATATATTGTATTTAATTCTTTAAATCAAACGTACGTAATGCACTCCTCGTATATGCACAGAAGGTCAATAGACAGATAATTTCAATTTCGCGCCCAATGATATGATCGCGCGCTCTTGTAATGATGTGGTACGAACTAATTATACACATTACATGTTTCTTTTTTATCTGTTCGTTGTTGCTGCATTTCTGCAAACGATTTGTCGAGACGTTGTTAATTAATGTAACTAACGTTATTGCATGATATAATGATTTATTCATTATTTTTATCTAATCAAAACTATTTACATCAATTAAACATTGTTAAGAGTGCATGTACGCAGAATAACATATGCATATATGCATGTATGTACGATTTTAATTAGGTGTGCGCAACATTTTAAAATATTTCGTAACAAATTCTCATATATTACAAAATCGATTGTTCCATACTCTGGTATCACGATTTTTGTATTAGGGTTTAGAAAGTATATAATCGTATGCAAATTGAAATATAATCGGATAAATTTTAATGAGATATATAATTCATAAGGCTTAAGTTCATATTCAATGGTTTATGCTGGAAGAGCAATGTTTACTGTGTTTCAAATTTTATATATGACAGTGTGCAATAACATTATACAGAGGAAAGGTTTGACGTTGTCATCAAAACTTACGTACACACCCCGTGAACATATTCCGGAAACTATATTTTTTCAATAAATATTTGTGTTTACGGTAACTATTTTTATTATTCGAGTTATGGTTGTACGAAATAAAATAATATGCACCAAAAAACACTAGCAGAACAAGTTTTTGTTTCATAATAGTAACCACAGGATCAAAATAAATCAAATCACGAGCTCTGATCCCATCTCGCATATTTTTTTACATACTCTGCACCAGGTTTGCAATTTACTCCTGAGGTAATTACTATTCCCAACAATAGGTAGAATTGTTTGGTATGGTAAATTTGATGAGCTGACAGTAGAATATGTGGTTTTCAGATCGATGACGTGTTTTCGCCCACTCTGTTCTTATATCATCCATGGTGCTACTCTGGACACTGAAATATTGACTGGTCATTTTTACACACTGCACAATTGAAGTTTCGATTATTTGTTGCAATGCCACTGAATACTATGGGTATATGGAGTTAGATGGCTTCATTGGAACAGTGAATTACTATAATGTGCTGATCCGTCGAGCTAGGAACTTCAGAAAATTCACGAATGCAGAATTGTTTAGAGTGTCATTATTTCTACCCATTGGTTTTGATATTTTTAAGGCTTTTGGCAAGCTTTGGAATGGCAATTTCATTTGTAAACTTGTTGCATACGGCTTTGATTCGATTACCATTAAGTGAATAAAAAGCTTTTTACAACCCGAAAGACCAACGCCGAGCTAAACTGGAAATCAACAACGATACACTCCCCAAACGCCAGAGCTCCTGAGGCATCAGTTTTATAAAAGTTGGCACGTCGCATAATTCCAATTTGGGTATAACATTTTAGTAAACACAAAAACAAACATGTTTACTTTGACGAGACAAAAGAAGTGTGATAAAAGACCATGTACTCGTGAGTTGTGACGCAATTCTTCTGCTTGGTGTTTAAACTAATAAAGTAATTTAAAATGAAGTAAACACATTTTTGCATTGGTAAAGTTAGTTTCACGAAATCTTAAATTCTTTTATTGATGCAGAAGGTGTATACTACTGTCAATTCAGCGAATAACAAGTCCGACTTGCAATCTAGAAAGCGTGCTACACCCAAATATTTGCGCAACCTAGCACTACTGGTAACCTGGCTGATTGTGCCTGAGACCACGAACTTGTCACTTCCAACATTTTACAATGAAGTTTTTTTTTTTTTCAATTATATAAGCAATTTGGTCCGGCTGGAGTTTTTCTTGCGGAAATACAGCGCTACTTTTCTCTCATTCGGAATTATATTTCTCTCCTTATTCAGCGTACATGGATTGTTCCTCATTCTTGTAACAGAAGCAAACTTATTTTCCTCCCCAAAATTGGCTGGTCTTAACCTTCATGAACTTGTTACACAAAACAATTCATTTCTACAACAACTAAGTAAGCTCTCCTAGAGATTTCACTTTAAAAATAAGCTTGAAACTGCCATGTTTTTTTTTTTGAAAATCTAGAAGAGCATTTAGAAAATCCTAATGTTTGACCTACACTCAGAAAAAAAGATTACTACCAAATAGTTAAATTAATTTGGTTGTTTTAACACAAATTCTGAGCAAGATAAACCAAATCTCTTGTGTTATTTAGAAATTTGATATTTTCTTACTTGGTTACTACATAAAGTGAATGAATTTGTGTTACCAGGAAGTTGGTACGTATAGTTTTGTTAAATTTAACCAAAAAGGATTTTGTTAGGTAAACAATATTATTGTTATAAATAACCAAATATTTTGGATTATCTTAATTACTTATTTTGACCTATAAGTTTTGTCATATAAACTAAGGCTTATTAAAAATTACAATTGGGTTGGCAATTGCGTAGCGAATTAATAAAATTCGCTAAGGCATTGTGATTATACTTTGAATTTAAGTTCAAAGTATATTCATTATTTTTGTAGTTTGATCAGTGCATTCTGATGAGACGACTGAATTTTTTTAATATAAAGAATTCAATCAAGTTCGAAGTCAAACTTCCAACGTGTTGGTTTGGTAACCCCACCTTGATGAAATGTGTTCAACCTAAAACGTTTGCAACATTTACCACCATTTTTGTTACATTTACTAAGAAAATTTCGTAGAATTAAACTACCTAGTAAAATAATAACAACTAATTATTAGTAAAATAATTTTTTTCCCTTGGTTAATTCAACAAAATAGTCGCTGTTACCAATTATTTTCCATTTATATCCATTAAATTAACTAAATGTTCTTGGTTATATTAACTAAGTAATAAATTAAATAACCAGGATTTGATTATTTTAAATTACAATTTTTTTCAACTAAGATCTTGTTCGTTTTTTAACTAAAAGTTTTGGTTGATCGAAAATCACCAAGATTTTGGCAAAATAGATTCAGATTTTTGTTTCTTATTTTTCCAAGTTTTTCTCTGAGTGTACCCCCTCATTTATAAATCGTTGGTTTAGAGCTGCCTAATATACACCCGTTGCTTCCAAAATAGCAGCTTATGGTTAAAAAAACAACCTCGGTTTTATTACGGGACCTAGACTAATATTCAATATTTTCTGGTCGCCCGTACCGGAAATCTTAATGATTAATTACAAAGTTTTACCAGAATTTGTTTTTGATGATTTCTTTTCTTTCTTATTACAGTTTATCGCTCTTACGGGAGTTTAATTGAACTCTCACAATGTGCGATTGATGAATTTAATCTCGCTGATTTGCAGATGAAAATATTTTCAGTGCATACGGATACTACCGCTCTGTGCTCAAAGCTCTTTAAGGACAATCTACATCTCATAAGCCGTCTTTGTTAATTGTCATTATAACATTTTAATATTTAAGGCTTTGTATTATAGTTCATCGTTAACCAAAGTTAGTACAATTTTGAAATTTATACTGAACCCGAAACTGCAGCTACTTTGAGCTTTAATTATGGCTAGAAATCTGTAAAGAGCTATGCTATCATCAAGAGAAAAACGTGGCTTGTGTATCTGCCGGAAAGAGAAACACTTTATTTTTGGTACAACTCTGAGATTGACTGGGAACTCTCTACACTGAACAAAAACCAACTAACAGTTCGGTTGCTATCCTTACAGGTAATGGTCGTTTAAAACTTCAGATACAACGTATGAAGCTTGTTTGAGACAACATAAGTGACGACTATCTCGAAGAGGGTAACGCGTATGCATTATACTTTATTTGCAGCTGTTCACAGTGGTGGAATCCTCAGTTTTATAATCAACCTACTGTGGCTTTAGGTGCGGGACCTAATGAAGTTACAGCCAACTTTAAAAATAAGAGTTTTTTAGTAGTATTGTATGGAATGTATTCCGATGGGCGTACTACGACATCCCGGTTTTCAAATTCCCGGTTTTCAAATCAGTGTTTTCAAAATCTCGGTTTTCTTTTCTTCTATAGTTCTAAAGTCTTGAATAATATTTCGCATAAAAATAAGACATATTGCCCAAAAATTTACCAGAAAAAACCACGGCTGTGAAGTCAGAGCCGGGAGTCGGTTTTTTTGTACTTCGAACATTTTGTAATTGCAACATTTTTTAGTTGCGAGATTAATAAAAAAGCAATATTTGGTTAATGCAACATTTTAAAATTCAATATTTTATATCGATCCATTTTCTAGAACTTTATTGCAAACTCTTTTTTGAATTTTGTCAAAAAACCATTTATGGGTCCCATTTTCCCACATGTCAAATTTTAAAAATTAAAACCAGGATTTCCTAAACATCGGGTTTTTTATACAAAATCTGGATAACCGGGGTTTTGAAACCCGTGATTATGAAAACCGATATTTTAACGATTTTACGATATTTTAACGGTTTTGAAAACCGGGATTTGCAAAGCCGGGATTTTGAAAACTGGGATTTATAAAAAAACCATGATTTTGACAAACCGGGATTTTGAAATCCGGGATTTCATTACACACCCATTCCGACAAATAAAAAATAACATCTTTACAACAGTCCAAAAAGTGTGAAACTACCATTTCAAAACAAAAAAAATCTTAATATATGCAAAACGCAATAAATTGTTAAATAAAAGAGTCATATTGGATGCAGTCAATAAAATTAACATGATTTTGGACTTATATATTCTAGAAGCCAACATTATTATGTCTTTCTCTCTCTCAGGCACTATATCGCTTGATGGGATATAGTGCCAGAGAGAGAGAGAGAGAGAGAACATTATAATGTTGTGATAGATTTTTTTAAATTTTAAAATTTTGCTTTAATAAAAAGTGTCTAATTAACTGTTTCATTAACATAATTTAGATTTAAGACCGAACTAAGGCGGTTAAAAAAATTTAAAATCAGAAACACCTAGTTTTTATAAAAATTGAATCATGTTGGAATAAGGATAGCGCCTGTTATATTGATATAAATTTAATGGTCTGCATAATAAAGAAAAATAAATAGTTATTATTTCGCCACATGATTTTCCTGGATATGAAAACTACTCGGCTTCTTCTGTCACGTCTGGATTCTCTGTGACCCCAAATACGGCAATCTCGCTTGTTGTATAAGCACGCCGGTGTGAAAATAAGCTTCGTCGGAAAAGATGATTTTTTGTGAAAATGATCTTCTTCTTCCAACCGAGAATTGGCCCATTCATTGAAATGAAAACACGATAATATATCGAATCATTTCATTCATTGGGAATATAATACTGAGTTTCTGTTACTTGACTGATGACATTAGTGCTTGTTCGATGTTAAAAAATTATCCTCATTGTGAGTAAAGTGAAGCAATGTATTAAACCAAATTCAAGGATATTACCTCTACTTGATGTTTCTAATTCATTCAATATTTTACGTTATTTTTCATTTTACTAGCCATTCTTTACAACAACAATCTCTTCATATATATTTCGAAAAAAATGCTTTAGAATAAAAATGAGATTATCTCTTAAGTAATTAAATAACTCGAAAGAGATCCATTATGACATCATTGGTCTAGTTACGCATGTGAAGTAATCCTCTTGTGTGAAGTTATCCCACCAGCTTTTGATTCATTTCGTTAAAAAATACTATATTTGTGAAGTTAGCCCAGCCCAGAACAATTATCAAATTTTTTAAATTTGATTTGTTTTTCATACAATAAAAAAAATTTCAATCTAATGTACAAAAAACTGTAAAATTTTGATTTGCATAAAGTAATGGAAAATTACAGGCAATGAAAGAAAAAATTTGTTCCGTGGTAAGTTCCATAAAATGAACTGTGGGCTAGTAATATCATTGATTTTTCTAAATATAACTTTTCTTACATTTAGCTACAAGTATCTACATTTCAAAATCAAATAGCCCTGATCTGAGACATTTTTGGTTTTGGCGAAATAATTTTAAATTTATCGAGCGGGACGAAAAATTATATAAAATTCTATGAAATTTCAGCTTTTTCGGGAACTTGCCACACAACAAATTTTTTCTTACATTGCCTGTAATTTTCCATTACTTTATGCAACTCAAAATTTTACAGTTTTTTTATACGTTAGATTTTAATTTTTTTGTTGTTGTATGAAAAACAAATCAAATTTAATAAATTTGATGATTGTTAGATTTTTCATTAAAATTGATAAAAATTCTGGGCTGGGCTAACTTCACAAATATA
Source organism: Nephrotoma appendiculata (assembly GCA_947310385.1). Lineage (NCBI taxonomy): Eukaryota > Metazoa > Arthropoda > Insecta > Diptera > Tipulidae > Nephrotoma > Nephrotoma appendiculata. Next base: position 16,431,754 of record OX371223.1, read on the forward strand.
GTATTTTAGAATGAAATGAATAAAAAGCTGGGCTGGGGTAACTTCATTAAAGAGCAGATTGGATATTGAAATGTTAGTGGTGCCTGATTAAAACTTTTTATTTTCTGGGATAGAATTCAGGGATAATTTCACTTATGTGGTCCAGTTATGCAATTGACTTATCCACTATTATTATTTATAGTTTTCTAATTTATAGATTACATAACCCATAAATCAATTTAAGTTTACATAATCGTCAAACATATTGCATAACATATAAATTACTTAAGTATATCGAATAATATACGCTTCGCTTAATAAATATGTAGAGGAATTGTCAATTGAAATTGATGCAATTATCTTCATCGCACCATATGCGTCTGGTTACTAATCAAAATCTTGGAAAACTAATAAAATTTAATAAAAATATGTACAAGTCGATTAGGTTATTTGGTCATTTCAATTAAAACTTTAATTGTAAATTATTACTTGTATCTGGTATGCAGTGCCACAAATCTCTCGTGCGTATTTTAGTTTACATTAAATTTTTTTTTCATATCGTTAACATATTTTCCAATATGTAATGTGTCATGTGCGAGAGCGTGTATTTGTTTACCAAAGGATCTTACTTATATATGTTTATTTATTGAAAATCTTTGGGTTTGTTTACAAATGACACAGAGTGTTTGTCATGTCTTTACGACATTGATAATCACTTAGTGCTTGCGGAAAATGTGTAAACAAAATTAATTACAAGATCTCGGATGTTCTGTAATACTAGTCGGGCTTTTTTTTTTAAATTTCCGATTTTAAATAATATACATCGAAGCTGTTATATACTTGTGTGCATGTATTCAAAAATATAATATATAAATGATAAATATATAACAAAGTACTTAAGTCAGACCTCATATTGAGAGCAAGTGTTGTTTTGAGCATTTAAACATCAGCTACTTTATTATAATTTCAAGTTTTTTTTTTACTTCAATTTTTTATCTTTCATCTTTTTATAAGAAAAAATAAATTTCTTCTTGTATTCTGGATACATACATAAATATGCTGGGTATCTTTAATAAAAGACGAATGAATATACAGTGAAATTAAAAAATATTAGAATACAAAAAACTAAAGAGTTAAGGAACTGGTTTTTAGTTCTTTTACGTTTTGAAATCGTTAAGAGGTTTTCATATTCAATTTGTATAATAGTTAAATGTCTATATGTGTTCTTACATTTTTCAATAGTTTGATTGCTAATTTTACTAAAAAAAACTTAAGATTAATAATTCTAAATAACAATAATTATTTTATAAACTATGCACCTTTCCCTTTTAATCCATAAGAAAACCTTGAAATAGTAACAATTAAATTATAACAATTAAAATTATTTGCCCTTCCTTAACCACCTACATAATACGGCCAACTGATCTATCAAAACGTATAATTATTCATGTATAATTTATAATTATTATAATTAGAATTTAATAAAAATTTGGAATTGGTAACCAATCGAATTTTCAGATAACAATGTGATTCTCATGTCATTGAAGGTGTTCAATCGTATAATATCGAACCATTCTCTTTTATAATTTTTAATAATAAAAGAAATAATTAGAAATAATCCAATAGCAATCTATTGTGCACTAATTCTATACGAGCAACTCAGTTTAATTGTCGAATACACTTACATACGTACTCGTTTATTCAGTTTCAGAATTAAAATTTTTATAAACTAGAGCACAATTTGATATAATAAAGGTTTTTGTTGGTGAGAGGTGTATGACGTGTTATAGTGATGATTAAGCAAACTGCTATCATATTGGTTAAGATTCAGAGAAAAGAAATTATTTTATAATTATGAATCACCTTTCCGATTTTTAATCAGCTAACTGTGGTCAAGCCACGTTATTTATCATAAATTGCCTGAAATTTAATGCTAAATAAACACTTTTCGGCTTCCTATTTGACCAAATATACTCCGAACTACTGAAACTTAAACTAATTCATTTTAATATCTACCTATAAATCATAAACTTATATTAATATTCGCCCAAAACTTAAAAATAGATTAAAATATAAAAATGCCATGGATTTAGAAGACACAAAAATTAATTAAGTAAAGCAATACATTTTCAAGATTTAATTTTATTAGTAGTTTCGTCGCCTAGAGTATTAGATTTCAAAAATTCAAATTAACAATATACTTTAACCTTAAGTCAGTTTGCGAAATAATAATAAACAAAAATGTATTTAATCTGTAATTTACTTCAACTGGAAATTAAAATAACAATCTTAACGGATCCCCAGCGCATCATAATGTTAAATTAACGACAAACTTATTATTAGCTCCAACTATGTATACGAGTGTATAATGCAGGTGTTATATCATTGTTGCTGCTGACGCAGAACTATATAATTTATGACCTACCTGAAATTAATTGATTTTTAATAATTAATGTGTGAATTAACCTAAAGCAACGAGTTTTTGTAAATGAAATCTCTTACATCGTTAAGTAACCCAAAAATATATGACGAAAATTAGAAAAGCATTCTGAAATAACAATTATTATTTAATGACCCGCGTATACTACTGAGAAACAATATAATTAAATAATTTAATTTGTTAAGTCATAATATATAATTACAAGGAGATCTGAAATAATAGCTGTGATGATTAGTATTAGCTATGTAATTATATAAAAACAAATTAGTAGCCATACTGGCCCACATCAAACCCCAAATTAAACACGTTTTATTCTGAAAGTATTAATTCTTATATCTGTGGCAATTCAACATAACCACTTAAGTCGAGTTAAGTGCTTATATTAAACCATATTCTAATCGGTGGTATTTCCTCTTATTTCTCTCCATTCAATTTTTCATCAAAATCCGACTATTTTTGACCGAGATATAAGCAAAAAACAAATCCACTTATGTTTCTTATAGGTGTTTGATATTTATTGAAAACCAACTAATTAATAATTTGATATTGTAGCATGAAATAAGTGATATATAAAACACTATTTTTATTTGTTAAATCACAAATAAATTTAGAATAAACACTTATTTTGAAATAAGTTTTTATTTTGAATTAAATTTTGCATTTGGTATTTACTTAAATTTAAAAGAAAAAAAATTTTAAATTTTGAGTACAGAGCATGTAACAAGTGCTTGAAGGTTTCAATAAACTCAGTTTAAAATCCCTGATACCATGGATTCAAAAATAGTTTAGTTATGACCCACAATTATTTTACAATTTAATTTAAAATCTAAATTTGGTCCCCTGAAAAGAAGCTACAAAATAGATAAGTAGTTTTGTTGAATTACCCCAGATATCAAAAGAAACAAACATCTATACAGAGATTAAACAAAATATTCAGCGATCAAATAACTAAAACAGTATCCAACTCCCATACGTTGTCGCGACATCCGAAAAACACCATCACTTCACTACACATTCATACTAAAAAAATGCTAAAAAACCCTAAAACACAAACTCAATTGCACTTTCCCACGAGCACTCACTTACCATAAACGGACCCTCAATAATGCCAAAATTATATTATATAATTAAAGGTTTCTTACGACTTTAGTGTTTAGACCAAAAATGTAAATTCAATATACCACCCAAAAATAATATGACCATTTTACACCCATCATCTATACTGCAAAATAACTGAACGTTAGCCTCTATCAATATCAAAACCAACACTTTCCTCATCCAAAAAAACGAAATTTTCTTTAAAACATAAAATTGTTGTGTTAAGGAAAATGATGTCGTTTTTTAATGGAAATACATTTAAACCATACCTTCCTTGTTAAAGAATCCTCAAAAGCCGAAAACCTAAAAACAGAAAAAGCGATAGCTTGCATTATTGCATTCGTGGCGGCAGTCACAACGCAACTACCACACCTTTCTCAATCGGTAACCAAGTGTGACACATTCACATGCAGCACTCATGACCATCGTTCTAGCTTACACTCAACACCATCCATCATGGTGGCCTGAATGAAAGGTGAAATCTTTCGAGGTGATACAGAGGTTTTGTTTTGATTTTCAGTAATTTATTTGGAATTGAATTTATTTTTCGTGATGTAACAGAAATTTATTAGCTTTAATATTTTTTTCGATTTTTGGGTGGTACGATCAACGGTTGCGACTTTGTTTCGTCGAATTTCGCTGGTTTCGTAATTTTTCTCGGGATCTGTTGCGATTGGTGTTTTACATATTAATATAAAAAAAATGTCAAGAAAGGAAACATTTGTTAGCATGACATTCAAAACTAACGTGTTATAGTAATTCTTCGGGATATTTTTCGGGACATCATCGTAATTTCATATAAGGTTAGGTTAAGAAAGGATAAGTAGTAGTGGTGACTGGCGAACACAGGCATTGGAAACCATCATTTGTAATATTGTGGGATATGCGACGTTTCACCCTCCAGAGGGGTCATTCAAAGCTACTTATGTACAATATAAAATAGCTCGCAATTTAATGATTAGAGATCCGATAGATTATACAAAATGTTTGTTCGTTCTGTTTGCTAACGTTCCAAAAATAAGCGCCAAACTACGAACCCATAAACCTCTTGTATATTAACACTATTGACTGGAATGGCTATGTAACGTGGAAACACCAACATTAAAATATTATAGAGGACTGAAAAATTTGAGGAAAAATTAGAAAAACTAAAATGGAGATGAATCGAACCGATTTGTACGAATATGCCTGCCCTGAAATGAAAAAAGGTACGAAGAGAAAAATGTCATTGTTGATACCTCTTTCTAACATATTTACTCACCAAGAAGTATTCAATATTACTAATTTAGAAAGCTCACTGCTAAACCCTTTCAATAGAATACCAGATAACTCTATCAAAAAAGACTAAGTTACTCAAAAAAATAAGAGGCTATAACATTAAATACTGGAGAAAAGCCTATAACAAAACAAATTGAAACAACAAATTTGGCTGCCATGAAACGCGTATTGGTGGATGTTTCAATTTTCGTAATAAATGAAGGAGGATTGTGACATAGCTAATATCGCACCTCATTATGAATCCATCCGATTAAAGATTGTTGGAAATTGTTTTCTATGATGAAGAGCTTATCCGTTAGCGTGAAATATTCCGATGTGGTCTTGATTTTGGGTGGTCGTATAGGGAATCAAAAAATTGTAAATTCCATAGTATGTATATGTTCAAGTGTATAAAAATTTATCTCTCTTTCATCTTTATTTGTCACAAGTGTCTTTTTGTCACAAATCTTTAGAGAGATTTCTGGCGTTAACAAAACAGGCTTTCGAATTTAATAGTTCCGCTTGAAAATTAATGTTTTCGATGCATTTTATCATATGTTCACGCCTCTTTCGAAAGAGATATTTAATCGCGAATATGGAAGAAAAGTTTACGATCGATTCAAGGAGCTTGAACCAAGAGTAAGAAAATTGAGTCACGCATCCAAGTTGTTCCTCACAAACTATTGGAGAAGCTCAACTGCATGAAATGTTTTAAACACAACTAGTTTCCGGTACTTCCAGAGGAATTTTAAAGACTCAACATTCACATGACGAAACGTCATTTGAGAATTTTATAGTTGAATTTCAAGCGGCAGAAAAGCACAATGGATGAGTCGCGTATATGATCAATTTGCGCTTATTTTGGTTTTTCGATGGAAAGACTCATATTTTTGCAAAGTGTATCCGCACTCGTTCCGAGTTGGAACTAAGATATGAACACTTCAGAGAATTATGCAAGTTATAACTCCAAAGAAAACGACAAATAAGTGGGAGGAGATTGAAAAAGCCAGAAAGAGAAACAAAGCTATTGGAGTATAAAAAGAGTAGAAAAAATGAAAAAAATGGAATGAAACGAAATCTCCCGCCCGGCATGCCAGTACACCTTACTCAGCAGCCCTGGGAGCTGGCTAGGATTCATTGGGCCAATCATTGATTAATCCAAAACTACACCCATTACAGAAACGAATACTACAAGAAATAACAACACAAACCGGCAAAATAAAATATCGACCCTTGGCTTCGTACACGGACACGAATCGGAAAATGGTAAATTATATCAAGAGATGAAAACTGCAGCCCTCAACAGAGTAAGATGGAGCAGCCTATGCTCCTAAATAAGAGATGCAGGAAAAAAATATGCAAAGCCACGTAACATAAGAATTAAAAATAGATGCTTCAGGTGCGGAAAGATAGGTCACTATATCGGAGACTGTTGACAACAATAAAATGATAGTTTTTCGGCAGTATGACTCCCGAGATAGACAAAATGAAAACTGGCGAAAGGAAAAGAGAACGGTAATACCGAGAAGCAAACAGGGTTTAAGAAAGAATCTGATCTAGAAGGATGCACAATTCAAAATCGGATAGTGCAAACTGAGTCCGGAGAGTGTACGACGATTGGAGTAAAGATCATTGTGGGAGATCGAGAGAAGATGCCTGTAGGAGAGTTAAGGGTGAGTCTGGGAGTAGAATTGGTAGCTTAACAGAGAACAACCGCAAAAAGGCTACGGCGAAGAGACGTGCTGGTGGCAGGTGGCACGTATTGGAGTTTAGATGACAGATTTTTTGCAAAAATATCTGGAAATAGATCAACGGCAACAGTTAAAAAGTTCTAACCGGCTTTATTGGGTTAATTGTGGCAAGGACATTGAAGATTGGTGCGAAATTGTAAATTATGTGCTGCAAGTAACAGCAGCACTTTTAGGTGAAAGAACAAATGAAGCAATACAATGTTGGAGCACAGTTTGAGTGCAAAGCATGGGTTTTTAGCCTTCCTATCCGATTGTAAATCAAAAAGTCCGGACAGTCGCCGAAACATTTGCGAACACGTGAATTTGAAATTTGAAATACCACAAGAACTACACTCGGAACAAGGTAAAATACTCCGTATTATCCGGGTTCCCAAAAATTGTAAAAAATACATAAAAATAAAGGAAGCTCGTAAAATATCATTACATCTAGAGTAGCTTTCAAAAATTAAAACAGAAATAACGATCTTTTACAAAAAAATAGTTTTTAATATTTATAATGCAATATTTTCACCCCGTGCGTGAACGGTGTCATGCAGACGAAATATTGTTCATATTTAAGCTTTTTAAACAAATTGGGAGATCCTATTGGTTTTTGGCCGAATTTGTCCAATGAAAGTGGTAGCCCTTATAGGAATTTTTTTCGTGTTGTACAAATACGTATTTTGAAAAGTATTTCCATTCTAACTAAAAAAAAACTTTATTTTAAAAAAATTTAGCATCCCTACACAGACTGATTGACTGTAATGAATTTTAAAATCTCACTTCATACTTAAGCTTTTTTCTATAAATTGAGACATCCTTGCGAAATGTAGTAGACATCAGTGTACTGGAAGTGGCAGCTTCGGTAGGAGCTTTTAAAATTTTGCAGTGTATAGTTTAAATTTTCATAAGGCTTGACCTCGCTTTCTATGCTTGTTCTCAAAAAGTTTTTATTTGTTAATCTTCTTTGATTTAAACCTGGTGGTAGGTTTTAAAATTTTCATTTTGATTCTGCAGGTTTGAATTTGTAAGTGACTATGAGAAGCTAGGGACCGTAGTGTACTCCGTTGTTCATTTCGTAGCTCTGTCTCGTTTGTATAAATCAATAATTGTTTGACTTGATTCTTTGTTTTTCCATCCGGTAAGGATTGATTGATATTGTGAATGTTTTTAAGTGTGTATTGAATTCGTAAATATCTTATATCTGTGACATAGTGGTCGATCGGTTTATCTTAATCGTGATCCCTATCAGAATGTGTTGCTGATTGACGTCATATCAGTGGCATCTAATCCAAATTTTGTAACTTCCTTGAACAAATTTGATGATGGTTCGGTAATAGTATGTTTTAAAAAGGTTCTTATGAAATCAATAATTGATTTCGTTCGCAATTGTAGAGGCTTCGCAACTCGAGTTTGGTTAGACCTCGTTATGTAAAAGTAATACACTATTTAAACTACTATAAAAAAGTAATACTATATATGAAACATATGACTTAAACTATAATCAAATCATTACCTATCGCCTATATTGTATCTATCTAAAAAGCTCGTCGCTTTTCGTTTGCCTTTCAAAAAATGGAGGGATGAATATACAACACCCGAATTTATTTTGCCACGAATGCATATACATAGACCTCGGATACACCGCACTTGATTTCTAAAGCGAAAATTTAAATTTACCCGACTTTTGGGTAAAACTGTCTTGTGTAAGCAAAACGCATTATTCCTGCATAAATTTTAAAAAACCAAAGAGGTCAACCCTTGTTGGAAATTTATTCTTTTCATTTTTTGAACCTTTAATTCTTTGTCGTGTTTTGTGAATGCTATAACTTTTCAGTATCATTGAAATAATTGAAAAAGCAATCAAAGAAAACTGCCACTTTCGGTACACACATTTGCACGAAATTTTGCAAGGATCGTCCCATTAATGAAAAAATGGGAAATATGAAGTGTGATTCCGAATACTTAATCCACCTGGACTGTAGAGATGCTGAATTTAAGGTGACTTATGTTTAATTCTATCCAATTTTAGGAATATCAAAGTGAATTAAAAAACGGCAAACTCAATATTTAAAGAAATATCCAAAAGTTGGACAAACGTAGAGAAATGACTATAGTGAAACCTCTCTAGATTTACATAGAAAACGAAAGCGTATCTTTAAAATGAAACATTCGATAAAAATTGCAACAATGAAGGGTTGAAACAGTAGTAAAAAATAACATAAAATTTTCAAATTAACACCGAAATTAATAGAAAATTTTTACATCCAATGAACTAAACAATTTGGAATTAGCTGTAGAATTAACAAGTAGCATAGTTAGTAATAAACTAGATGATAAACTAGAACTATAAAATATGAACCAGACTACAAGTTACAAACGTTTGCACACTATAAAGGCTCAGCATGGAAATGGCTTACATTAGTTAGAACAAACGTTGGACTTCCATGCAACAGAATTCACCGACTAAAAGAAATTTTACGATTAAAGACGTGCTTTGCTTGAAAATTGCGATGAGTATTCGAATTATGTGTGAAATGATTGAAATAGAATATTTTACTTGCCTTATACTCTAATTCAAATTGTAATGCAACTTACTTGCATTACATGTAAATAGTACTTTATTCTGGATAATACCTGGATCACATTTGAACTTCTAATTGAAGGAGAATAATACGAGCATGTATATTTTTTTAGACCTCGCATGCCTTCGGTGCTAATAAACACTAAAACCTGCTCCATCGACGAATGATAAAATTTAAAATTACTTTTTATTGGGCTTCAATATATTTGCAAATTGATTTTTCATTTTGGAAATGGTTGCAGTTAGTTTGTAAAATATTTCATTTAGCCGATAATAACTTAATTTTTAATAAACCGATTGCTCTAAATAAATAAATCAACGAAGTTTTTCATATACTTGACCTAAAACAACAAATTTTTAGTTTTGTTCGATATAAAGCACGACAAACAGAGTAATGTGTAACAAAGAGCTTCTAACGAAAACTATCATCACCAAAAACATAAATTTGATGGGGAAAAAAATTTATAAAAATATTGAATCACCTGCATAATTTTAATGAGCGGACTGTGGTCAAACAAGGTGATGTAAATCGTGGTTAACAATAACAACATATCCATAAATCTGACACTAACATCCGTCTGATTTGTGTTCCAAATTTATGTTAAAATATTGATTTGAATATATTATCCGATGGTGACATTGGTACATGGTATCTAAACAAATTGTTAGAAAATTAATGTGGATATATGTTACATACACTTCGCTCGGTATATATTTAGTATTAACCTAGATAGCAAAATCACCCAGAAAAACAAATTTATATACATTTTATACGTTTTAGCCCATTGGATCATAAATATCTGAAGCAAAAACTAATTTTTGGAAAAATACCATAGACCCAAAACAATAAACATTCATTTAAATAAAACGACCTTTTATGTATATGGATATGTACAGTAGAGTAAAACCCCAACACAAAACATTTTGTAACCAAACTATATAGAAGTCATTTATTTCTGAGCTATGTTCTGATATACCAAATTCATGATTTGGTTCAAAAGTTACATATATTTCATGTAATAAATTTGTTGGTGTAGTTTTTTTTTTATATACATAACATATTTGGAATGTTCATTCAATGCATCAATAGATTTTGTGACAGAAATTATGTAAAATATTCGAAAAGGCATAACATGTAGGTACCTACCTACCTATACACAAACACATACACACACGGACTGAAGAAGAGAGGTTCCTTATAAATTCTTAATATTTTGTGTATGTTTATGTTATTCTGAAAATATTAAAATGTGATAAATTATGTAAAACACCTGGTAGTTGTCAAGTGGTTTTCATTCATACTACAAAAATACAACAAAAGTTACGTACATGCATATGCATAATATTCTAGCCCATAGCTTATATTTAATCATATTATTTAAAACTATTAAGAGGCTATTGAATGTGTATTTAAATAAAAAATCAATAATAATCTTATCTATTAACAGTTGGTTTCTTCTTTGAATTCTATAAATGTCACAAAATTTTGTTTCTTTTATTTTTTAGTTTTAATGTCTGTCTATCCCACCCGCAGAAATTCTATTTAAATTTTAGAAAAATATAAAATACTTAATTTTATATTGAGAGTAATTTATGTCATCCAAAAGTGTTTCGAAGTGATATTTGAGGTCAATCTATATATTGGAATTTGGTGCTTTTATCGATCCAGGCGATCAATTGAAAGCAATTGCGATGCGATGCATTACACCGTGACACTTTATAGTTATACAGTTCGCTGCCACCAAACTATTTGATTAATTTCCATAAAACCGTAAACTAATCTCCCAATATTATCTAGACGTCAAATATCTGATACCCAATGTATACAAACAATCAAATGCATCAAGACGATGTCGAGTACTATAAACCAAACAAATTTAAATTAAAAAAAAAATTTTTTTTTTCTATTTTCTATTTGGCTACCAAATTAGAAACGGTGGTATAGAAATTGATTAATTATTTTTTATATTTAATTTTGTTTTATATATTTTTATTTTTATTTTAATTCCGATCCGACTTCTCCATCAAACCTTTGAAATTGTTTTTATATATTTTGTGTATATCTAAAATCGATAATGTGTATCGAATTTTTATTTAAATTAAACAAAAATAAAATAAATTTTTTTTTATTAAATTTCGATAAAATATAAAACTTATATACACATTTAAGATCATGGTCATATCGAGTCACCTAATCTTCAAGAAACAAAAAAAAAAATTTTTTGTATCTCAACACCCACATGAAAACATTGGAATTAAAAAGAAAAAACAAAAATTTGTTGTTTTCATTCTGTACCTTTGGTGGTCTCTCTCATCACTTTGGAAAGATACACAAAATTTTTATTTGTTTTATTTTTGTCTTAATAATATTCAAAGTGTTTCATTTTTTTTTGTGGAACATTGAAGCGCATACCTTAATGCAGTGCGATGATAAAAATTCATACTGCTTGAACGAGTTAAGACCTAAATTTGTTGTCGATAACACATTTTGATTAAAATTACCATAAAATTATTATTTAGTGTTTGGCGTGGAACCCAAAATTGGATTATAAGACAAAAACAAAATTCGTGTAACGAGATAAGAGCACAAGCAAAACGACATTTGGTTTTTACACAAATCTTAACTATAATTCAATTAGAAATATAATTCATTAGTCGGATTAAGTGGGTTGGTGTCTGAGGGATTATTAATTTTCAAAAAAAAACAATAAATTTATCTGGTTTATAATTATTTTCTGTTCAAAATTTTGTTTTATTAGTTATAGGGATTAGATTTCTAATTTGATTGAAGAGAATTTTATTTTTGGTACAGTATACAGCAGCCACATTACGTCGTGTTAAATTTTAAAGTATTCGGTTAAGTGAATTTGTGTGCATTTTTTGTAAGAGTGTAAGTTTTATTTAATTCTCACGCAAGTTGAAACAAATTTAAAAATATTACAAATATGAATATCTTCAACATTTTTATTTTGACACTATAAGGCGCAGTCAATCTGTATATAACTTAAACTGAAATGTATAACATTTTCATTCTGCTCAACTACTCCTGTGGTTGGGGATACGGTTAGAATTTCACTACGGCACCCACTGCTTGTCGCAAGAGGCGTTTGCAGATCGGTGAAGAATTTATTATGCCTAAATATTTGGATTTGCGTCTATCGAGGATGTTTAATTTATAAACTGAGAGTAGCTTGTCTGCAATTTGTAGTGCGCACGACACTGTCAAGGTGTAGTAAAATTTTAACTCTATGGAACATTTAGTAATATGATAATAGTTAAATAAATTACAATTTCTCGAATTTATGCGAAAAGTGCATGGAAACTGAATTTAATTTTACTTAAATGTAGAAATATTATAGTTTTTACCAGATTTTAACACTAGAACTACAAACCGTTCAAAATGACTATAGTTGCATCATTTATTTATAACATTTCCTTTTTAATAAAAATCATGACATTATCGTAAAATATTAAATAAGGCAAAGAGGAAATGTTATAAATAAATGATGCAACCGGTTATTTTGACCGGTTCGTAGTTCTAGTGTTAAAGTGCAATGAGGACATAAATTGACGAGCACAGTGAGGATGGGTTAGGGTAAGTATTCCAGTCAAATAGGTAGGTAGTTGTCATCATTCTCCTTCCCCGCGGTTACATATGGTTCACATAAACTCTTCAAATCCCACGCCCAAACCCTGATGCTTAGCCGGCAACGACCGCTGAAGAGTCCCTGGTGAACCTAATTTTCTATAGCATTTGTGTGACTTGGAGAATGAATTTCGGGTAAATTTTTTTTCAGTTTCATGATTAATGGTGTTCTTCTTGTTGTTGTGGCGCCCAATAAGAGTAAATAAGTAAGAGATTATGTTGTCGCTCGGGTGAGGAGACTCGGAACGATGCGCAGCAGACTTTTATTAATGGAACTGTGATGTTTCTGTCCAGTGGTTTATAGTAAATTTATTTTTTTTCACATATCCCCCGAGCGGTTTTGATGTTGCAGTGGAGTTTTCATTCAAAATACGTTTTCATACGTCAATTGCGCACAAAACTCTTTCGATTTTTAGGGCTGCTGTACGATTGTGAGATTTCACCCGCAGTCATCTTGAATTTAGTAAATTTGTTTTTAGTTTTGATCCATAAAATTCGTCTATATTTTTTGATGATTCCTTCATTTGATTAAAATTTTTACCATCGTGCGTTTTTATTATCTTCGAAACACTTTTTGCGTATTTTTATTTATTTTTAAAAATTGTTCTAGAAATATTAATTTTCGATTGGGAAAGCTGTAAGTCATTTTCTTCAAACATTTTAAACTTGAAATAAAATCATTTATTTTTTTTATTTATTTCAGACCATTTTCGTGACCGACGATTGACGTACTACAAGGATTACTAAAGCTGCAGGAACATGAAGATACCAAATCCTGAGTTTTATTTCTATGTAAAATTTTAACGCTTCCATGAATAGAAAAATTGACTCAAGAATTGCTCGCCAAATACTTATTACAAGCGATGCAAAACAGGACCTGGCCAATCGTCAGTAGTAATACATCGAGAAATCTAGATACAATTTTAACCAGTTTGATCGTATTATAGCAACAAAATTCAATTTCGTACGTAGAAATTAATGTGTGATAAAAAATTGCTGATATGATTAGAAAACATATGGATCAGTACTTTTTGACTATTATGGACGATCCGTTAAATTTTCTTAATAAAGCCGGAGATAGTAGCTATATTGAAAATCTAATTGGTGCACCGGTTGTGTGAAATGTTGTAGATAATAAACCTTCCTTGTCACATGTGAATGTCATTCCCCACGGATAGTGCGATTAATTAGTTTGGTTTTTGTTGGACTCGAATGGGATGTTAATCTCTTCATCCTTGTTTACATAGTTGACGTCATCTTTAATCGTATGGCTATCGAGATGTGCTGCTCTAGTGGGCATTCGTTATAAAAAATTGGCGAAAATCTATTCAGCGTCATTATTAAATTTTTGAATTTAACAGTAATGCCCATCGGACGTTTTCCCTTATATTATTTTTGTGTCAGTGATTTGTGATCCGTGACCGAAATGTGAAAAATCTACAAGTTAGGAATCTGTCAAACTTCTGCACAGCACATTTGCAACTGCTTCCTTGTCAATAATTCCGTAATGTAAGTAAGCACCTGGTAACTTTCAAATGCGAAAGTTATTGGTAAATTAATTCCGTTGTCGCTGCGGTGGTTAACAACAGCTGTAATGCTGGTAATTATTTAAACTTTGGTTTTGCCCTGATCCTGAATCAACTTCAAACTGCAGGCAAGCATCCATTAGGTCGATTTTAGTGAAATATTTTCCATCAGCAAATGTGCGCCGTAAATTGCCAAACAATCGCACTGAAACCTTTTCCAGTATTATTATTCCACCACAAATTTGCATGCCGCCGTTGCACTTCGAGTGGTATTTCTTTGGATCAACTGGTGTTAAAACGCCCTCTTTAACTAATCTTGTTTCAAATGTATTTTGATTTTGTAGTCTTCTTCAACTAACGTTTGAAAGTTATCACTGCCGCATACCATAATATTATGTGCCTGCGTGTTAGAGCTAGTTTACCAATTTGTTTCCATAGTTGTCCATCAAATATGGAATTTGACGTACTAGAATCGTAATCAAATGTAATGTTGATTCCATTGACGTGTACGTCAATGCGCTTGCTTGCTTTAGCCATGTGTATACAGATATGGTAAAACACTGGAATCATGGTCACCTTTGTTGTCGTAACGTTCGGATGTCGTTAACACTTTCCATATGTTGTTATTTTTATTTGAATTTTATTAATCACCACCTTTTGTAGTTGTTCATTGGAGTCTTTCTGTGACCACAACGTTTGCGTCTGTGCCATTTTAAATTTTTTTTCGATTTCGTAAAATACGAAATCGTAAATTCAATTCGCTATGAATATTACTAATATGAAACTTTTTTTTGATCGTATAATTTAAGACCATGAAGTACGCGATTTTGTGTTAGTTTTAGCTAAATAATAGTCTATTTTTATAAAATAATTTAGTAACTTACATCTTAAAGAGTAATCAAAGTATTTTATTTTAATAAAAAAAAAAATAACTATACATAACTGTTTTCGTAAATACGATATTCGCCACCTACAGAGCAGTCGAATTTTGACATTTGATTTTCATAAAATTTGATTTCGATTTTTTTTTTTGGTTCATATTAGGGCGGATTTTACGATTTTAGAATTTTACGAAAGCGAAAAAAATTCAGAATAGGTGTATATGGAAACATTTAGATGTTCACTGATTCTAAGATTGTTTGTTAACCCATTGTTTTCATCTCGTTCGCTTGCACCAGTTCAAACACCTCTGGGTTCGGAATCCCAATTATTTGATTTTAACGCTTGTCCCTTTTTATTGTTGAGCACTATGTTGTTCTGGGTCATCAATTTCAGAATTTTTTGCAATTGTGATTCTTAATTTCCTCATCGCCAGTATGTTTGGGGCTTTTTGTGTATGATGCTGACAGAAATAAAACCAGATGCTCTCAAATATGATATATTTAATTTAATTTACGAATGAAGTTCATGTTGCGTTCTTGACAGTGAAGAGTGAACTTAAGTAATGATAGTCCGGCATATATAAAGAGTGTGCTCAATACTAACTTACCCTATACCCTATCTTATGAAATAGTTTTTATACTTTCGTTTCTTCAAGTATATTGACATTCATTAGTGATTAACCATAGTTTTTATTTTTACATTAGAAGATATTTTTATTTTAATTTAATAAAAAAATACTCATGCTCATAAAATTGCTTTAATTTTCATTTAAAAGTGTATTCCATTAAATTTAAGTAATTTTTTTAAATTTTTCCATTAAACTTTCTCCATATTTTGGCCCACAAATGGCCATAAGTTGACCACAAATCACATATCAAATTACCACAGTGGCATCATTGTCATTCAATGTATTGAAATTGACATTTATTTGCCAAAAAACACCCTCGCATGCCCATCGAACTTTCTCCAAACTTGAAACCAAAGTTCACTATCAGTTTCTGCCAGTATCTTGCCAGACCATTCAATAAATTGTCAATATATTTATATAGTGAAATATGGACAAAATCACCCCCACATAGCTATCAGAATTTTTCTTCATAAGGATCCAAGTTGGCCAACAGCATATCACAGATGTTTCAGTTCTTTTTGTTGTAATTTTTGGTGTTGCTCGCGTCGAATTTAATTGGTCTAATATTTTCATGTATTTGACTTTATTATATCATCGGGTAAATTTTATACGATTTATAATTTTTATTTTATCTTTTTCTCTTATTTCATTTCTGACATTAAATAATTTTGTTTTCTTTTGTTCCCTCACTGAAATCGAATTAAAACCTTATAAATTTCATTATGGTAGTTGTATAAAGGCTCAATTACACTACAATATTTTTTACTATAACATGGTCGGTTTATTTGTTCAATATTTTTATTTTGATGATTTGCATGGTAGTCTGATCAATTTAATTAAGGGACGCGAAACAAATTTATTTATTACGATTGTTTATATTAATATGAGTATTATTTTTTTCACTGAGCAGCGCGATGAACTTTAATCTTGTTTATCAAAATATGCGTAGTTTAAGAAAAAAATTTGACAAGCTGCTTGCACACTTAGGTTCCGGTAACCGTTGGCCTTAAATTATTGACTCGTCTGAAATTTGGATTTACGACAATGAAGTTGCGAATTATGGTTTCTATTCATATCTTGCTTGCATGGTAAACGTTCAGGAGGTGTTGCTGTTTATGCCAATAGTAGTCTGCAAACAATTTAATCTACTTTTCCAAACATTCAATGCGGTCGGTCTGACATTCTTTATAAGTTCTAAATTAGTTTGTGTTATTTGTATATATCGTCTTGGTTATACAGATATCTCCAGTTTTATTGATGAATTCAGTGTGCTTTTGGAGGATCTATCCCATCCTAACTTAATTATCATGGGTGACTTTAACATTGACTTTCTCAAGCAAAATGCAATGCTGGATAGGCTGCCGCTTTTATTATCTGAACATGGATTAGATAATATTCTTGAACCAACGCGAATTACAAATACCACAGCTACTTGTATTGATAATGTACTCCATAGATTTGATCAAAGGTATTTTTCGGCAGTTTCCTACAGTGTATTAGACTTAAAAATTTCAGATCACTGTCTAATTGAAATTAAATTATCAGGTACTGCCTTTTACACAAAATCTACAACTCGGAGAACCTCTGAAGTTTTTCATATCGATTTCAACCAACTACAGGATCTACTATTGTTTGAAGAATGGACTGATGTTTATTCTTGCCAAGATGTGTCTAAGGCCTATGATAATTTTATTAAAATATTTAAAGGACATATTAAAAAATACACTTCAATTAAGTTGTTTCCCAGTAGAACAATGAAGCCGAAGCCATGGATGTCTGATGATTTATTGAGACTTATACGTAAAAGAAATTATATTTGTCGCCCTGCAAAAAACATAACAGCAACCGTAGATTGAAACAATATAGATTGACGCTGTGTGACTCTGTTAACCTACAAATTGAAATAGCCAAAAAAAGTTTTTATTCTCAAAAGTTCATCAACAATGGTAATGATGCTTGTAAGAATTGGAAAACAGTTAATGAAATAATAAACGGACAGCCTAATCCAGTTGAAATTAAAGAAATCGTTGATCAAACAGGCTGCATAATATCTGATCCAGTTCAAATCGCAAACGAACTTAACGAGTTCTTTACGAGTGTTGGTGGTGCAAGTGCTACCAGTCTCCTCTTGGATAAAGCCAACAAAAATAGATTAATATGTCAATATTACCAATCTATTGATAGTTGCGTTTTTTCAGAAATCTCATCTGGAGAACTGTATTTTACCAATCTTTCACTAAAAAACAATTCAACTCCTGGTTTGGATGGCATCTCAAAAAATGTTGTTAAAAGAATGTCCTGGTTTTTAGTTGATGTTTTATCTTTTATTTTCAATTTAAGCTTGGTAACTGGGATTTTTCCTACTTCGTTAAAGCGAGCTTTAGTTTTACCGATCTTTAAAAATAATGATAAATCAATCATGAACAACTATCGACCAATCTCACTACTTTCTGTATTCTCTAAAATATTTGAAAAAGCTATAAAAAGTAGAATTGTTTCTTTCCTAGATAAAATAGATTTTCTCTCTCCCGACCAATATGGTTTTAGGAAAAATAAAAATACTGAACAAGCTATTCTATCCTTCCTAGAACAAGTAACTGAACATATTGATAATGGGTTCAAAGTATCTGCTCTGTTTATAGATTTAACAAAGGCTTTCGACAGAGTCCAACATAACACATTGTTAAAAAAGCTACATTGTTGTGGATTCAGAGGAATAACCCGGGATTGGGTGTACTCGTACTTAAATGGGCGAACGCAATTGGTAAGAGTAAATGGACAATTAAGTGAAAAGTTACGGATTGATGTGGGAGTCCCACAGGGTTCTGTCTTAGGACCTTTATTATTTTTAGTGTATGTAAATGGAATCTTCCGACAACAATTACGAGGGTCTCCAACTGCTTTTGCTGATGATTTCTCGTTTACATATGCTAGTCCAAGTTTTCAAGACAATATCGCGCTCATAGATCATGATTTAAACACTTTATGCATTTGGTTGGAAGCACATAATTTTGTTTTGAGTCATAAAACGAAATTATTGCATTTTAGGGATAATCCATCGTTGTATCGTCAGACAACATATCACACTTTCGAATGTAGCAAAAACTATAACATGCAGTGCCCTTCTAATGATTGCTTCCTAGTGAACACAGTTGATGAATTTCGATATCTAGGTATTATTATTGATCGAGATTTAAATTGGAAAACGCATACACAAGGGCTAAAGTCTAGACTATTATTGGTCTCTAGGAAAATGTATGTTATACGACTATTTGCTCCACAATATTTACTTAGAATGATCTACTTTGCAATAGCGGACTAAATTCTGCAATATGGCTTATTATGTTGAGGTTGTGCGTGCAATGCCACGCTACATCCTATCTACGTGCGACAAAAGCAGTTAATCAGAATTATGTGCTTCAAACCATCTTTTCGCCATCGTGGCCATTATTTCAAACTCTCAGTATAATGCCACTACTGCATATATACGTTTTTAAGGTTCTAAGAATATTTTATGTCAAAAGTGGAAATAATTTTGGGACCCATGCAGGTTATAATCTCGGGTCGAATCATACCTTTTTAAAACATATTCCAAAATTTAGATTAGACCTACGGAAAAACTTTTTTAATATCGTTGCACCAATTATTTTCAACAATTTACCTTTGGATATTCGAAAGTGCAGCAGCTTTTCTATCTTTTCAAAACACCTTAAAAAATGGATCCATCAAACTAAAAATATTGACCATCTTTTTCAATTATTAGTTTAAAAATTGTTCGCGTTCTCAAAATGATAACTCAAATACGGGAAGGATAATGAAATAAGGAAAATTATTTAAATATAGTATTTTAAGAGGCTTGAATATATCCATGTGTAATGAATTTAGAATAGTAGTTTTAATTATCTATTATACATATGCTATTAATTTTAAACGTAAATTATATTGTTTTTATTTCTTATTTTTGTAAATAGAAGTTAAACATTTATTTTTGTTTTGTAATTTAGAATCAGGTGACCAGTCACGTGATCTATTTGATCCAATGGTCCACTTATCTTACCTTCTGAAACTTTTTTAGTCTTTATATTATTGTACATACTAGTTTTTATTTATTATAATAAAGATGGTAATGAAATTAAAAAAAAAAAAAACTTGTTATTTTGAAGCGCCTGATAGTTAGTTTAATTTTCAATAGATTGAAGTGGTGACTTGTTATTGAAATACCTCTGCATGCCCATCAGTATTTCAATATATTGAAATAGTAAAATAATGACAAAAATACCATCGCATGTTCATCAGACTTTTTTACATTTAAACCAAATTTAAAAAACAGTTTGACCTATCAAATGACCATTCAAGAAATATTCAATATATTGAAATTGAGAATTATTGCCAAAATACCCTCGCATGTCCATCATTCTATCGTCACATATGTTATAAAATTGACCAACACTGTATGGTCTATCAAATGACCATTGAGGCAATAATTGGGTAGCTCTTTCATCTTTATAGCACCAAAACCATTCAATGAGTTTTAACATTTTAAAATTTTGATTTTTTACCAGAAACATTCCATCATGTCCACTGACAGTCTCCACATTTGGATAAAAATTTACTTACTGCCATTTGATAGACCATTTCAAATGGCCATTGTACAAAAAGGTGAATTCTGCAATACAATGTTGGACCACCGTTTGAAAGAATAGCAATGGATATCGCCGGAATATTTCTGGCAATAAAGGATGCTAATTGATATACATACTTATGTGTATTGCTTACTTCAGCAAGTGGGTGAAAGTTTATACTACCGTAAATGAAGAAATATCAACAGTAGTCGTCAGATTTTTAAACGATTAGGTTTATAGACTCGGTCTGCACGAACTACACTTAAATCCAAGTAAAAACTTCAAATCATCCATCTTAAAAAAATGTGCAAAACTCTTATCACAAAGAAGACTCGTACCACACCATTACATCCATATAGTTAGACGGAATAGCAGAGAAGTGTAACCGAAAACTAGAGAACATCTCCTGAAAGAACTTAATATTATAAGCGAGGATAACTAAGATCGGTGCATACATTTGTTCATGTTGGAGTATCACAGTGCAGTCATTAAAGGAAATTCACCTATCAAGTTGTTGTTAGGCAGAGAGGCCCGCCTAGCGTGTGATATGAGGCATGGGCTACTGAAAGGTGAATCACTCGCACAGCATGAATACGTATCCGATTTGAGAATGACAATGAACTGGAATCATAATGAAGTAACAAACAATCTCGCAGAGGCCAGCTCTAGATTGAAAACGAAGACCGAATAACAAAAGGTTTCAAGAGGAATATTTTGTTTGGCGATATAACGATCTGTATTCCTCCAATACCAACAGAAAATTAAATTTAAAAATGGCATTCGATGTGGAGGAGAACAAAATAATATTCAAATGCAATTTTAAACTGAAACGAAGTCAACATCGAAAATATTAGAACTAACAACGGCATTAATTTAGAATTGCAATACGCATGCAAACAGTTACCAGTCGAGCAGTAAAGTTTAACACTGCAAATTAAAAAATTCGTAAAAATATTAAATTTAAAAGTTCATTCTATATTAAAAACAGGAAAGTATATTAAACTTAGTGGAACCCCTGAAGTTGCTCATTCCTGTTTAAATCTTTCAATTTAGTCAATTTTAAAGCTTCAAAAAGCTTTGGAACTACTATGTTTAGAATAAAAAAATCATTTTAGTAGGTTCACTTTTCATTATTCACAAAATCACGAACGAACATGTTTTATAAATATCTTTCAATCGCAACAATACCGTAATATTATTATTGAAAATCCATTTCCCAAAACATGCAATAAAATATTTCCATGGAAAAATCAAATTAAATTTAACACTATACAAATGCTGCCATTCAAACCCGAAGTTCAGCGGCTTTGGTTTTGTATTATTTTGTATATACATACACTTGTTTATTGTATAAAAGGATGCTTGAAATATAAAACGGAACCATTGATTAATTCTGCTAAATTCTTGATTGATCCTACGAATATTTTATGTATTCTTACGGAACACAAAAAACGGAAAATTAATTCTTGAAAATCTAATTTATATTTTCACACAAAAATCGTTTTTTTTTTTTAATTTATTAGTTTTGTTGGTATCCTTGAACGGAAGTTCAGCAGCCCACATCACACCAGTACTCTATACTTAAGGTGTAATTTCGCAATAGATAATTCTTTTAGTTGTGTTATAAGTCGTAACAAAATGAATAAATAGAAAAGTAAATAGACAATGTTAACGTTTTATAATAAATGATTCATTAAATTGCTATCGAAATAAATTTATTACTCTTATAAGAAAGC
Organism: Nephrotoma appendiculata; assembly: GCA_947310385.1. Lineage (NCBI taxonomy): Eukaryota > Metazoa > Arthropoda > Insecta > Diptera > Tipulidae > Nephrotoma > Nephrotoma appendiculata. The sequence goes on from OX371223.1 coordinate 16,453,882, forward strand.
GAAATCGATTTTTTTTGTATTTGCTACTACAGATTTATTTTTTATTTAATTTTGATGAAAAAGAAAAAATAATAATATATAAAAGGCTCGCGATTAAATTGGCGATTTTACGTTATAAATGAGCGATGTTTGTTTGAATTGCGCGAAATGAAAAGAAAATGAAAAATTACTCAATGTCAAGGTTAATTTCGTTTTTGAGATTGAATTCCATTCATCAGTTTCAATGATCCGATTCTTTCTATTGTATTATGTTGTATCACGTATACCGATAGTAAAATCAGATTTCACTTTTACTTCCCGTAATACGTAAACCTTATATCATCATGGTAAACCAATCTCAAATTTTTTATCTTCTCACATAATTAAAAAATTCATTGTACTTGCACAGATGACAGAATGAATATGCAATTTATATAAAATTATCATTTAAATAACTTAATTTTTAAGACAATCAACTTCTCGCAACCTGTTAAGTTTTTTTTTTATTTAAGCAGTTGAGTTGAATTTCAAATAATTTTTTGATGATTTTCCATATTTTTATGATTTAATTAAAATAAGTCTCTCCGTACACACCGGGACACTTTTTTGTTCATTTTAAAGTCGACACATGCGGTTAGTTTTATGTAAATTTTTTTTTTTTTGTAGTTTTTTTGAATTGAACTATAAAGTAATGTAAATTATTATACTTCAAAAACAGTTATTTTATTTTATGCATTGCACACACGAATTATACGATGATGGGTATTTATTCTAAAAAATGGCGCAATTTAATCGCATAGTGCTCTATTTTGGTGCACTGCAGTTTTAATTATAATATAAAATTATTTATAATTTCTGTGATATTTTTATCTATTAATGTCAGTTACTGTAAATTACTGTATATTTTTTGTTGTTGAAATTATAATTAGTATTTAATTTATTCATTGAACGAAAACACTGAATTATAGGGAATTATTAATATTTTGTTGTTGGTAGCAATTTATGAATTAATGGTGTGAGCAATTTACATGTCGATGGGGTGCCTTATAGTTTAGCCGGATGTGAACGGGATCAAAGGTATAAGAATTTTATGCCGAATGGTAATTTTTTTTTTTTTTTTTTTTTTTTCAAAAAAAAACTAATTTAATAATTCATAAAATAAATGACATTAAGAAGTATTTAAAATGGTCGATATGTCCCTACAAAAATAATAGTCTCAAAGTGCAGTAACCATAATGACTAGGAATTGTCACTTATATACTTCAATAGTGACAACCAATAAAACGGAAAAGAGAAATTATTCAGAACATTCGAATTAACATTTCGAGCATTATTTAAACATTCAGCTCACTCAGTTATTAACTTCCCAACACATGATTGTGATATAGCAAAAATAATATCAAAATTTACACTGTTAAATTTAAAAATATTCCAATTGGATTTGTTTTGTGGTGAATTTGAAAATTTTTTAGATAATCTTTAACATTTATATTAGAGAAGTCCCCGCGTCTAAAATAGTTTCGTTGAAAAGATCAAATAATTTTCTCACATTTTGGGATAAACACGAGAAAATCGTGAAGTTGTTTCAAGGCTATTTTAGACAATGTTTCTACTTTTATATCTTCACTCCAGAAATATTCACGAGATCTCACCTATATGACTGAATAGCTAAATCAAAACCCCACGAGTGTACATGTAGGTGAAGGTAGGCCAAATTACATCCCCGAAAATTGCGATGGCAATTAATCCTATCATGGCATTTTCTACTTTTACATTTTCTACTCTTCTGACATTTTTGACTATAAGCTCCGAAAAATGTCACATTTTTACTCTCAGTCCAGAAAATATTTACTGTCATGACAGCTAAAACTATCACGGCACAATTTTTCGGGGCTGAGAGTACAAATGTTACATTTTCATGATAATATGATAACAGAAAAATTTTCGGGGCCAAGAGAAATAAATGATATTAATTATTTACCAATCCCCGATTATGTTTTTAAGAAATTTTACGTGATCTATTTTATAATCGAACTATCAGCTTTCGTCTGGTAATTCAAATTAATTTTTACGATTTTTTCAGAATTTTCTATGGGGCAGAGTTGAGATATAATCCTTCAAACTCGGGAAATATTCGTTGGCCGGACTAGGGGCTACATCGGGTGATAGAGTAAACAAAATCATGAAAAGAATGATTTTATTGGTTTGGTAGCAAAATAGCTATTTAAAAATATGTCGCGATATAAAATAGTTACAATGCGCATTTTAAAATACTTCATTTTGTTAATTATACTCAAATGCTAGATTTTAAACCACAGGTTAAGAAATTTATATCTAAAGTTAAATATTATTGCCCTATGCAACTATCTAAGTTTTCGGGGATAGAAATTTGGGCTATCTTCCCAAAGGGTGGTGAACAAGATTATGATAAGTTTTAACGTTTTAAATTTTGGAAATCATGGTGAAAATCATCATTTTGTCCCGTTTTCACAATATTGACAGACAATTTTCCGATGTATATTCGAATATTTGACAGAGATCACGTGAACATTTCTGGTATAGGAGATATAACTGTAAATGTAAAAACGTCTCTGGACAAGTTTAAATTCATCATAATTAGGTCCCGTTCAGTACACTCATAGGGTTTTGACTGATCTATCGACCATGTAGGTGAGACTCCGGGAACATTTTTAGGATCGGTGAAATAAAATTTGTAAATTTATTCAAATTCATGGAACTCCTATAAGTAGCCTGTATGACACAGTAAGTATCATCCCGAAATTACCATGTTCATTTCAATGTTAGAACTTTATCTACGCTATCCTTGAATACATTTAAAAAACTATGAGCATTTCTAGGAATGGTAACAGAAAATTTCCAAACTAGATTTTAATCAAAAACCACAATTGTTTAAAATACGCTGGACAAGTTAAAAATCATCATAATTAAATCCTGTTCACCACTCACAGGGGATTTCGATTTAACTATTCGATCCTATAGGATATAGGTGACACCTCCTGAAAATCTCTAGGATCGGAGATATACATGTAAAAAGTCTAAAATAAACTTCTTTAGAATCATACTTAAAATAGATTTAGTAAATTGTATCACGATTTTCTCGTGTTTACCTCAGGTTGTTAAAAAATTATTTGATCTTTTCAGCGACACAATTTGGAATCAACCAATTATTTCGAACGACATTACCGAATATACAACAGTGCTCCAAAAGATACTAAGAATCATGGAAAGTCGTAACATTCGTTTAGCTAAAGAATGGAAATGCCTTGAAACTCTAAGAAACAGGTTAGATAAGCAATACTGTCTAAATTATATTAAATCCATGCTCTTTTAAAATGATGCAAAAAACCGCAAATAAAACATTATAGATAGTAACCTAGAATGCAAGAATGCGCAGAGAAATCGCATGCGCATCCACCAAAAAATTAAATTAAAAAAAAAGAGTGGTTTTGTTTAACTTTCTGTTTTAATACGATCTAGGAGAGTGTACCTTGCCAATAAAATCATTTTCATAAACTGTATTGTCTTTGTAAATAAAAACAATGGTTTTGTAAAGTCTTTTTTTTCCTAAAATTGTTTGTTAATGTTTAACCCTAAAGCTCTTAACAAGAGCCTGTGAGTCTCTAATTTTTTTTTTTAAACTGTTATTTTTTTAGTTTAAGTTTAGTTTTTAATAAATAAAATATTTTTTTAAATAATTAAACGTTTATTTTCCATAAAATTAAAAATATACAAACAGTTCCATGTCAGAGACTGAGAGGCTCTCTAAGAAGATATGTTATAAAATTATGTTAAGAGCTTTAGGGTTAAGTGACGCCAGCGAGAAAACAATCAGCCTTATTGTGGTTGTCGTGACGAGATAGAAACGACACGTGTCGTGAAGTTTTTTTTTTGTATGGTGTAAGAAAAACGAAACGACATTAGTATTGTCCAAGTAAAACGACAACATGTCGCAATTTTGTGAATTTTCTCGTATGAATTATCTATTGTGAATTCTTAATCAATTGTTTTAATAAAGTTATACAATTTTTATGTAACAGTCGGTGTGCGTTAATCACATTACACACACGAAAATGTGACGAAAATTATAAATATGTGTACTGCATTGCATAACTTTTGCGTACATTACATATAGTGGAAGAGCTAAGGACTTATGATGTATCTGAAGAAGACATAAACCCAGTTGAGTTGCACCAATATACTGATGAAGGCCTAGGGAATAGCGAAATAACTACTTGACGGAATAAAATAGTAAACTCTTTATGAGATAAATTCTAAGGTTTTTAATTTTATTTAATAAAAATTTCTACACGTAAACTAAATTCAGCTTTTAAAATCAAAAATCACAATTGAAATTCATTTGCATATTGCATATCACCAATTTATTAATTTAAGGTACCTTTCTAAGTTCAGGCATTAATACTTTAGCGGTTAGCCACTTATTCTAATTGTCGGTTTTCAACTCCTGTTTTTTAATTCTAACAATTGTTGCTTAATTTTTAGTTTATCAATCCACAACTTCTGTTGTAATTTTAAATCCTCTTTGTACAGTTTTAATCTTTCTTTTTGGATTTCATTAGACTTTTGTTCAACTTTTAACCGGTTCTTTGTATACGTCAAACTTTCTTGGATTTTCGGTTGCGATTATTTAATAGACGAAAACGTTTAAAATTCAAATAAACTAGACATTTTCTCTTTCTGCTGCGATTGTTCGAAATGCTGTGAAGCGGGTGGCCAACAGGTTCTCGCTCAGGGTCTTTTTCTGTGAAATATGGCAACTCGATTATCTCGTTCATTTGATATTCCTCAGTAATTTACAAAGCCCCCTTCCATGCATATTGTATCATACATGATACAAACATTTCATATTACAAAAAAGTACATGTATACATATAAATTTCCTATTTGCTTCATATAAGAATATTCTTCTACACATTTTGAACACCTATACCAACACAAAATTTAGTTTTCCACGTAATTTTATGGAATAATGCCGGTTGAGTGTCGCGTGCTCTGGTAATTAGTTTGTCACAACCAACGTAGATATTTGGTCGTTTTTTCTAGGGTATTTATAAACTATTTCACATAATAAAAATATTTTATTAAATATTTGTAAATATATTATGTGTTTCAACCATTTTGACATATATATGTCTATATTATCATTGTAAATATTGAAAAACATGGGTTGTATCATGTATGATACGTCATGCAATTACAGCACAATTCTTGGTTGTATCAAATCTGATACAACCGTATAAATTGAAGATAAGGTGGAACTCTTTAATAATAAATTTTACTCAACATTTTTGGTAGTTAAAAATGACTGATCAACGCTAGTTTTTAAATGCTATAGAAATCGAGGAGTTTATTAATATGTAATTCTATTGACATTGATGAGAAAGAAGACAGTGTGGTGATGATTTTTATAATTAAAATCCAACAAAGTGCCCCTTCCGAATCGAACCACCATCTAAAATGGATGATGACGTACCATTAGACATTCAAAATATACCTGTGATACTACTAAATAGTGATAATATTGTGATTGAATTACAAGATCCTGATATTGGCAACGCAATTGAGGTGACAAGTGAAACGAGGGAGGTCAAGGAATTAAAAAAGTTGTATAATAATACTATTTGAAAAGTCAAATTTGAATGTTTCATCAGATAAATATAAAGTTAACGGTGATGAATAACCACAAGAACTTCTTGAACTACAAACGCCTCTTGAAATTTTCAATTCTAATTAAAATGGTGATAGCGTGTTAGTTATTTGATTCTCTAAAATAACTATGCAATGGAAACTAACAACAAAAATACGTTTTCAATAAACGAGAAGGATTTGGAAAAATTTCTCGAGGTGTGTATTTTTACTTTCATGTACCAACTAACAAGCTCGCGCTGATACTGGTCCTATAAAGTATAACAATATAATACGGAAAAGCATTTCGAAAAAATTCGTCAGTTTCTTCATTGCAATCGCAATGAGAACAATATGCCGCACGCAAATCCAAATCACGATCGCCCGTTCAAAATACGACCGGTAATAGATGCTCTCATTAAAAACTTCCTGAAGATTCCAATCGAGCAAAATATATCTATTGATGAGCAGATGTGCTCTACTAAAGGTGGAAGTTACTTGAAGTAGTACACGCCAATGAAGCCGCATAAATAGGGCTACAAATTTTTTCTTCTCAGTGAAAATTCAGGATTAACGTACAATTTTGAACAATTTTCGGGGCAAGAAAATGATAAACGTATTTCATCAGAAAAAGATTTGGGAAGCTCATCAAATTTGGTCATACGACTACTATGAAATGTACCAAGAAATGCGAACCACCACGATTACTTCGATTATTATTACACGAGCTTACCATTGGTTTTCGAACTAAATAAAGTAGGTGTTCAATCAATTGGCACAGTACGTCGTGACAGACTATTTTCAAGCAAGTTACCAACCGAACGTGCTCTAAAGGATAAATAGGTCACCACAAAAATGCTCCAAGAAATTGTGCATACGAATATTTACCATCTTTAAGACATCACGGTGGCAAATGCATGGCTACTTTCTAAAAGAATCAGTGGTGATTTAGGAAAGGAACATTTCGCTCTAATAAATTTTAGAATTCAACTTGCTGAAAGCCTGTGCAGAGTCAATGATAATTACAACTATTTAAAACGAGCCCGACCGACCATCAACCAATAGTATTAGTCTTGAGATAGACGTTAAACGAAAAAAGCCCTACGCAAGTCACATAGCTGCAATAGACGTCTGTCATTGTATCACATTTTCTCAACTGGACATCGAAAAAACAGCGGTGTAAGTTCGAAACCTGGAAGTTCCAAACTCACTTTTATAATGTGTAAAAAATGTAAAATACATCTTTGTTGCAACAAAGACAGAAATTGTGTTATGTCCTTTATTATTTTATTTTTTATTATTAAATACTTTTGTTAAATTAAAAAGCATAGGCTGTGAAAATCTATGTAACATTTTTAGTTATTTAAAAAATTTGAAAAAAAAAAATTAAAACAAAATTTTGTTTTTTTTTACTCGTAAATGCATGCCGTATCATATATGATACAACCACGAAAATCAATTTTCCGAGGAAACTACAAATAATTAGAAATTCTTATTTTTATATTATAAATAAGGATTGCAGAAACTATAATGTGGAATTTTTTCAACAAAATAGAAAAAATCATGCATTGAAGGGTTAATGGGCTTCGTTTTACAAACAAATTCCTTTCCAGTGGCCCTATTCGGGCTTTCCCTGGTAATACGGAATTGGGAATAATATTTTCATAGCATTTTTGCCTTAATTGAATTTTTCTGGCCTACTGAAGGAATAAGTTTAGTGTAAAAGTTTTTAAAACATAGTTAATTGGGAAACTTTTGTTCCACAAAATTTTTATAGGGAAAAATATTTTCCCATTTAACTTTGTTTCCAAAATATTTACACCAAACTTACTCCCTCAGTAGGCCGGAAAAATAAAATTTAGACAAAAATGCTATGAAAATATTTTTCCCAATTCCCTATTCCCAGGGAAAGCCCGAATAGGGCCACTGGTGGATTTATTGATTTTTTAATATATAGTAGCTCGGCTACAGCTTTCTCTAAATTTGAAAGTATTAATTCGCGGTTAGAACCCCCTCGTGTACAGTTTATTTCAGTCTGATTGTTCGTTATAACATATAGTTTTTTACGGACTTTAAAATTAAGTTCCGCCCAGATCTTAATAAATTTATTACATAAATACATTACATAAATTAATTTCAATTTTTCAATTTTAACTTATGAAAACTTACTTTAGTCCAACCATCTGGGTCTCTTGTTGGAGGCCCTAAACTGTTCAGTTCAGTTGAAATTCGTTCAAATCTTTTTTCAAATCAGTTTTAAAATCGTTTCCCGATTTTATAAACCCACGCGCAATATCACCGTTTTCTTGCATCCTCTCAAACAGATTTTCATTTGTTATTTTCGTAAAAACAAAATACGTAATTTTACAAAATCGAACTACTAAAATAATTTTTTGTTTTATTTTAATTGATCTTTTTTTGAATTTTTTCATAATTTTAAGAAAAACTTTACATTTTTATGATTGCACGTCGTATTCGAATACACTAGAGTCGCGTTCTAAAATGTCATCGACTATAACATGTCGGAGTAACGACAAATGTATTGTCGCAAACGATATTCATAATGCAAATTTTCACAGTCGTTCGATAAGGCTGAATGTACTATAAAAAGTTGACCTATGTGAGTCCCCCGTAAACTGTGTTTAGTAAAATAAGCACTTACAAAAATGTCGATGCTTTGTCAGAAATAAAACAAATAGTTTTTTTTTTTTTTAAATATTATAATAAGTGTTCGAAGGGTTCATAATTTGCCAAAGTACCACCAAAAAATCATTTGCTTAATCCGTTGAAAAGCAGGTTTGTTAGTTTTAATAATATGTGTTGCTTCGATTTAACGTTGCCGCACGTTCTGCTCGGTCAAGTTGACTCATAGACCAGTTCTTATTTCATTCTTCTTTACTCTTTCAGAAACCACACAATAGTACCAACCTCACACAAAAAAATTGTGAAGGATAAGAACAATATACCGCGGTGGCCGTGCAATGGACCCTTCCCCTCCAATACAGCAGCTTGAATAATTTAAGTTGCGGGGTGTTATATCACTACTAGTGTATAATGAGGAGGAGCTCCACATATTTCCACGTAGAGGCACGTCATCAAGTAATTCATCAAAGGTGTTTTGTAGAAAACTAAGATAGGCTTCCCCGTTGATGCGACTTGCAAATCGACCTACAAGTGCACATGAGCAAATCAATATTCCGTCTACGATTCCCGCCCATATATTTACTTTAAGTTGGTGTTGTAACTAATTACGCCACACTTTATTGGATTTACGCGGGCCCAATAGTGGAAATTAAGGATATTGAATATCCAATCCATTTTAAAACATATTACGTCAATCCGTAAAATGTTGTTTAAAAATGCGAATTTTATTGACATCGATGCAGCATTTCTTGACAAAATTGTACCGTTTTTTTATGGTCAGCAGGTAAAAGGTCTTGTATATGTTGCACATTGTAAGGGTGCAACTTATTTCTTTTTAAAATACGATATTATGAGGGCCGTGGCACTCCCGAATGTCTTGATAAAAAACGAACACTTATAGAGGAGTCGTCTATCAACATTCCAGTTACTCTATTTTCGTCTATATTAAGTTGACCGGCTGTTTCATCTATGACTTTACCTTCACTGTACATTTGATGTACATTTTGAAATACTCTGTAATTCAATGCTTGTATTACTAATGTGAAATACAAAATGTTTTTTTTTGTATACTTGAAAATTAGAAAAATATTTGGGAAACAAAAAGACTTTACAAACCATTGTTTGTATTTGAAAGAAGATAATACAGCTTATAAAAATGACTTTATTGGAAAGACACACTCTTCTACATCTTATTAAAAAAGAAAGTTAAACCAAAGAACTCTTGGTTTTTTTTAAATTAATTTTTTGGTGGGTGTGCATGCGATTTCACTAAAAAACACTAAAAGTGGAATAAGTTTTCACCATGAACAATTCGAAAAACTTTTCTTGGCCGTTTTTGTTGGAAATGAGCTCCCCTGTCAACCTGCTTCGTTTGATCGTCCAATTCTGGGAAATTTTCAATATAAATATAAATAACAACAAAAAATGTAGTGTATCGTCAATATATTGCCCACACATTATTTTAATCACTTGTATCAAGCTTTATAATCGAAGGTGATTTTAATGGAAGTATATGTATACTGGGAGTCAAAAGTAGCATCTAAAAAAGAGAGTTTGCCGCAGGACGACTATACAGTTGCGAGTGTCATTCTGGAGATCAACCAACTTATTGGACGAATAGAATATAAATACCCAATATCATAGACTTCTTTATCACCAAAGGTATAGACGTGCGGTGCTGGTATTTACAGTTCACAACTTTCGGTCAAAGCTCTTTTTATTTAATTTACGATCCCCGGTATTAAACTTTGTAAGTTGCAACACTCACAACTTATTTTTTTAAATATTTAGTCGGTTGATTTAGGAACAGATGATTTAATAATCTTATTATATTTGGCAAAAATAAAATTTTGCACTGCAATTAGAGTAACTCGGTGGAACGTAAATAAACGATGATATGAAATCTTGAAATGTGAATCGCTTTCTCTCAGAAACATCAAAAAATCCTATTTGTATGTTTAATAACCGATGATGGCTAACGATTCGATCTACAGAACTATGACCATTTGATATGGTTTGTGTTCTAGTTTTTGTGCACCACATAAATTTTAACAGTATTCTAAAGTATGCTTTCATAAAATTATATAAAATGGTAATTACCAATATTTATGGTAATTACATTTTTGTTTCAATCCATACACAAATCAATTTTTCCTACTTTTTATCCACTGTACCGAAATGCCACACACTATTAATCCGCACATAATTTCCACAGCGCCGCGTACCGCTCTAATCAAATAGTCTCGTTTGATATAATTTCATTACAAACACAATACAGATACACGCATAAAGAAGCTTTATGTACAAAAGCTTTTATTTTATTAGGTTATCGAATATATTTTTGTGTTTAATCCAAAAACATATAAAAAATGTATAAAGTGAAATTTTTTTTATTTGTAATCAATTTGCATATCGATACAATTTTATTAGATTAAGTTATTTTTTATTTTTATTTTATTTGTTTAAAATATAAAAATGTATTATTGATATTTAAATTTATATTGGTTGTTTACAAAAAATCCGAAACTATAAATTTAATTTTAAAGTGATTTTGTAATTTTTATTTGTGTATTCTGTGTTTTATTCACAAAATAAATATATTCAAGCTGTTTCGGTGGATGCCGGAGCGGTGCGGCACACGGTTAACAATTTTGTTTTATGTCGTGGGCTTTGATTAATTCTTTCATAATGAATCGAAATGATGACTTTTTTTTGGGTATCTACGTACCTCTTTTAAGGTTGAGAGACAATATTGATTTATTTTGTAATAACTAAATACTTGAAATTATTTAGGTCTGGTGTGTGTGAGTGTGTGCCACCATTCTTTATTTATTTCAACAACATCAAACGATTTTTTTTCGGTTTGGTTTGATTGTCGCGTGCTGTTTTACGTACATTTATATGGCTCCAATATTTTTGCTAAATTCACACAATAATAAAAAATATTTTGTATGAATGACCGCGTATTCTATACACTCGATTCGATTCATATAAATAAATTGAATGAAATGTAACACCTAAAATACAAATTGGAACATATACACGGCGCGCGTGTGTGTGTGTGTTCATATAAAATTCCTAAATTTTACAAAATCACCATTCCTAATTTGTAATATATCGTTTCATTACATTTTATAAATTGGCTGATTCATTGATTGTAAATTTTTTGTGTGTGTGACTCTATATCCATATATACATATAGCTATATTCGCTGTTCTAGGTCAAAAAATTGCACCTGGTATTAGAAAACTAAAAAAAAATAAAATGAAAATTACACCGCACGAAAGAAAAAATAATAAATAAGCAACTTACAATGCATGTCAATCACAAGTTAAATTAGAGAGATTATACGTCTATGTTGCAGTATTGCACACACAAAAAATTAAAATTGCTGTAAGTGCTTGTGTAATTTATTTAATTGTTTGGAAATAATACGTACTTAAGTTAACAATAATGAACGATCGGCATTTTTGACATATGTCAAAGACTTAATTTGATTTTCAGGGATTTACTCAAAATTTGGTTATTTTAAATAATTGTTCTTTCAATACAAAAGTTTCGGTATAAACATACTAAAAGTTGCATCTAAACTATCGTTTTACAGTATTAAATTGTTTAATTTGCAATCATCTATGAAAGATAAACAGATAAGCTTTTTCTATAATTCTTGAATTCTAGATTTTTAAATACTAAAGGTTTCCAAAGTTTGGCTTCCAATATTAAATTTTTTCCAGAATCTTGGATATGAAAATTCATGCCTCTGATGCTGCACCAGCACTTGCAGCACAATCTACTGAAAATGGTACTGGATTTTTTACAAATTAATTACAAATTTGTTGCAGTCAGAAAACTTTTTACAGGTCCCGTTATGCTTCAATTCGTGTGTGAGCTACCATTAGGCAAAGCTACACCATACTTTTCGTATTTTTGTTAATATTGGTTGTATCGTACTGGGGGGGTGGTACTACAATTTTTGACAAATTAATTATAACATATCAGCATAGTTCAAACCCCAAAAACTAGGTAAGGGGTGCAATTCTTCTAAAACCATATTATTCGTTACACTACTCGTATGCTTTTCACATTTGTACTGGAAGGAAATTTGTACCTTCCTTCTTACCAATGCCTCTTTCTTCTATAGAAATGTAATTCGATACATTATGATCGATTTTTGTCGATGTGGGCTGTTGTAATAAATCCATGGGTACCTATTTCTTGCACAGAAAGGAAGTTCTATTCATTATGATCGTTTTTTTGTAATATTTTTGTGCGTATTTATTTCTTGTACACAATGAGTTGTTTCATATTATTTGTAGGTAGGTTGCTACATTTATAGCAAATCTGTGATCTTTACACAGAAACATTGTTTTAAAGAGCTTCAGTTTTTGGGGAAGATTTCGTGAATCAATCTATTTTTAATACATTGTAGATTTATTGGAGAAACGTCTAGTATCATTAACAGTATAATGATTTTAAACGGTTGCTCCCATTTGGGGTAGTTTCCTAGGGGTTGAAATAGACCATTTTATTGTATTTAATCTGTAAAATAATTTAAGTACCACCCCAGCATTATACAACAAAAATTCACAGGAATGCAAAAAGCTTAGTGCGATGAAAAATATGGTTTTTAAAGAATTGCACCCATTAGAGGTAGTTTTTGAGGGTTGCCAATATGTTTTAATTAATTTGTAAAAAAATATAGTACTAGTCCCAGTAGTACGATACAACTAATATTAACTGAAATTCCAATATCATGGTTTAACGAAAAATATGGTTTAAGCAGAATTTCACAACTTCAGATTAGTTTTTTGGTGTTAAACTATACCGATATGTTATAATTAATTTGTAAAAAATTCCAGTACCATTTTCATTGGATTGTGTTATAAGTGCTGGTGCAGTAAGGGCCATCTATACCGTTCGTTAAGGATTTCATTTCTTAACAATTTTCGTTTTTGATTCCGGTTGCTGTTCAATGATGGAACGAACTTTTGTTTCTTGGTGCTTCTAACAATTGATAAGCTACGTAGATCTCCCCTAACACCACTATTCAGCAATTTAATCTGATTCACAAATCTAAATTTATGCTGTGTGCTTGATACCGATTTAGTGGACATCTTCTACTAATCGATGACAGTAGTAAAATGGCTCGGATATTTATTATTGATTGAAAACTAGCTCGGCTAAAAAATAACTCTACAGTTGAATTTGATAGTAGTTTTTACAAAATTAATTATCTTCTTCAGTGTGTTACAGAAAATTGGGGAACATTTCAATTCAAAGGCAATATGTATAAACCTTAAATTACACTAAAATTTAAATAAAACGGCTAAATATTTGTAACAACACAATGGTGTATTTATTAATATTGTCGCTAAGTGTCCGGGGTTAGTGTACGGCCATGCCAAGACGAGATCCAAACGGGAACTGTATAACAATCAATGTTCGCGAAAACAGGCAGACTCACATTGAACTTTCTCCATCTATATGACCATGAAGCCATCACTTGGATATTTACATATTTACCATTAGGACTCAGTGAAAATCAAAATGGTGGTTTTGAAAGATCTCACAACCTTTTATGCCTCCCCATTTGCATCGGCAGAACTCGTGAAAATCATTTGATGTCCAAACTGTCCTAATATCACTTACAATGCTTTCTGGCAACCCTTTCAAAGTTGTTGTAGCGAGCAAACTGTAGATTTAGTAGTAATATCTGGCATCTTCTTAACATATGGGTACCAAGAGAAACTGTGCAGCTCAGCGTCGCGAATAGCTAACTTCCGAACACTTTCCTCGGATTAGAAACGACCTTCTGGTCAATCATTTCTCACGAAAAATACAGCCTAAAGCTGAAAACGATCGACTGTCGTCACTGGCAAGCTTTTTTCAGGGTGAATCCATGATACGAGGGTCTTATGATCCGTCAACCGAATAAATCCTCATAGAGAGATTGGTGAGACCTTTTACAGTTATATTTACTCTTATGATACTATGCAATTGATGATGCGCGCCTTCGATGAAAAAGCTATCGGATTTGGTGCGGACTGCTTCTACTCCGTAATTTAGTGAACAAGGTGAGATGCTTTCACAATGAAATTTTTTATTTTTTATATTAAATCACTTCCAGATATTTAAAACGTTCTGCTACGGTTCGACATGTTATAATTATAATTATCGATATATATATCGCCCAAGTGACTTGAAACAACTTCCGACTTTGCTGTCCGCTGGCCAATGAATTGACTCGCTAGCTGTTCCAAATCTTTGATACTGGAATAGTACAAATGGAATGGAAACTACCATCAGATCTTTTGGTTCTTTGTCAAGTTACAATTCCAAATATGCTTCTCTGAGGCCAATCGTCGGAAATCGTTTTCCTCGATGCAGGCGTTGAACTAACACATAAACTCTCGGAATTGGATACTGGTCGACGCTGAGTTGAGAATTTACCGTAAAATATCAGCAGATTCTCAGTGACATTTTGCCAGCTTTAAGCTACACCAACCTGTCAATCTCTCGTTTAATTTTGGTCATCTGTTCAAACGAAAACAGAGTACTTTGAAGCATTTCACTTTAGCATCAGGTTTCAAGGTTTAGTGGACTTTAATTTATTACAGTGACCCAAACCAGGTTTGAAAATGTCCGAGTATTTTCGAAGTTATACTTCTTTGCGCCCGTTGGAGACTTTTGGGATGGGGTGCTGGTCGAGAAACCGCGTCACGCTAAAAAGTAAGACAATTCGATGATTGTACGTTTTTGAATAGGCAGTAGGCTTGTTTTTACTTGTCTCGGTTTTGTATGTATGTATAAAAAAAAAATTCGAACGAAGGAAACAAAACAAACACAACGACAACACAAAACAAGAAAAATTTTCCATACGCATGCAGAAATTTTTCGTTAATGTGCGTCATTGTGTTTTTCATTTTCATTGTTTGATTTACTTTGATTTGTAGTTTCTGGTGGTTTTTAAAATATTTTTTCATGATTATTTATTGATCGTCTTTGAATGATTTGTTTTCTATATTGATTTGATAATCGTTGATTTCATCAACGAATCTGTGCTACAATCAGAGGATTCTTGCTCCGCAGGTGGTGTACCGTAAACAAAAAAAAACAATTCCATCCACAGTGTTCATCAAGCAAAACAGTGAGTACTCCTTCTTTTATAAAATGAAAGTGAAAATAGAAATTAATCAACAATCAGAAATGTATAATTGTGCGGTTATAATATTCAAGTTTTTGAACAATATTTGAACGTTCAATCACAGATTTTAAATTTTACTCAGGGCACTAAACTTTCTGATTGAGATTTGAGACTTCGGTAAAGTTCTGAACAATATTTTTTTCGATCACAGATTTCAGTTTCAAATTTTGCACAGCGTACTGAACTTTCTGATAGAGAAATGAGATTTCGTTAAGGTTTTGGGTGATATTTTGATGTTCGATCACAGATTTAACTTTCAAATTTTGCTCAGCGTACTGAACTTTCTGATTGAGAAATGAGACTACGCTAAGGTTTTGGGCAATATTTGGATGTTCAATCACAGATTTGACTTTCACATTTTGCTCACCGTACTGAACTTTCTGATTGAGAAATAAGACTGCGCTAAAGTTTTGGACAATATTTGGATGGTCGATCACAGATTTGACTTTCACATTTTGCTCACCGTACTGCACTTTCTGATTGAGAAATAAGACTGCGCTAAGGTTTTGGACAATATTTGGGTGTTCGATCACACATTTGACTTTCACATTTTGCTCAGCGTACTGAACTTTCTGATTGAGAAATGAGACTACGCTAAGGTTTTGGGCAATATTTGGATGTTCAATCACAGATTTGACTTTCAAATTTTGCTCACCGTACTGAACTTTCTGATTGAGAAATGAGACCGCGGTGACTAACAGTTGACATTGAAATCTCCGATCAAAGATTAAAATGCCCTTAAAATCTTTAGCACACTGTCATTTCTTGATAGAAATGAATGGTGATTTCAACATAAATTTTTCCGATGCAAAAACAGAGCCATTGATACATTTCCTAAAAGACAAGCTAGACTTGGTAATGTCGAATGATAAGAATCAAAGTACGACCAAATACGGAACGACCATTGATGCTGTATTTAGTAGATATCTTGAGAACTTTGAATCTAGAATATTTGTTAGTTACTTTAGTTATCATAAACAGATGGTGTCTTTTTTGGGATATAATACGATTTCTAATGAGCAACCAGAAAATAACCAAGATGAAAGAATGATTATAGAAGAAATTACTGATAATGATAATGTATAGGTGTATAGTATAATATTGAAGTCATTTATAATAATATATTGAAGAGAAATATATTGAATAACAGAGGAAAATGTCTTATATTTCATTTACATATCCTATCTGTCTGTGTGTGTGAGTGGGCGTGTGCAAATGGCCAAAGAAGTATAACTTCCACCGTCTGGTCCGACGCAGACCCAGTTTTTTTTTCTTTTTCTCCGCATCGGTACTCTGAGTTTGAAAACCAAATACACCGAACAAATTCATTTCCAAAACATTTACTCTTCGACAGCAGTCACAAGTAGTGGCAATTCTGTCTCAACGATCAAAAAATTCACATTAATGTCCATCATTTGGCAATATTGTAACGAATCGCTAATGAGGTTAGCTCCCGTTGACAGAAAAAATTGTTTTCATAGGGGTTTCGGGCGGTCAACCCACCTGATCAAATATACCCACCTATATTTCAGATCATCCTGCTCTCAACTGGAACCATCTCATGATTGTAATTGCACCACGAACAAACAAAATGAACTTCGACTGATTTTAGATTTCATTATTGCAAATTTTAATGAAGCATAAAAAAATTAAAATTTACAAAAAAAACAATAAGAATGAAAATTATAAGAATTGAAAAATATAATAATTTAAATTATGAAAAATTAATTTTTAATTAAACTAATAGCATCTTAATTTTGATTTTATTTCAAAGTGCACTTTGAGATGCCAAAAAATAAATTCTTTAATTTAGATTTAACTATACATAAAAATACTTATAAATATATATAAATGAACAATAATTTATCAAGGTACCTTGAGAATTCCAAATATTGCGGTTGCAGCGTTGTTAATCCAAAATACGAAGCTAAATTCCAAAATAATAAATTCAGTTGTGGTAGAGCGCGCGATGTTAACAATACGGCCGTTACGACCTTCAAAAACCAATACTTTCATATACACGAATATTATAGGATTTACTTTATTAGAATAGTTTTAATTTTAGGTAGTAAGCAGTATCATTTAATTTAGATAACGTAGGCTTAATTATTAACTTATGAGTTACACTAAAGCACATAAGTATTGTACATTTTAGATATTTTATTATTATTATTATTAGGTTTGAAATTAATATATTTCTGGAACCAACATCGAAAGTTTTTACGGTTTTTGTTCTTTTCCAAAACACGTTAATTTTCACCTTCTCAAGTTCACTTAATAAACGGATTTTCGTTCATATGTTCAGCTAGCACTAAATGTTCACAGTCATATTTCTAACTACACTTAACTATACTAGTAACTATACTACTTTATAAACTTCTATTATCACTTAAAATTTTATCAAATAGTTAAGAATTTTCTTATAATTTAAATCATAACTGAAGCTACACTTTATGGAAATATTCAAAAATAATCGTATTGATATTTATAATATTAATTTACTAGAGCACTTAGCTTATTAAAATCTACAACCCAACTGTCTCTTTGTTTCTTCGTGTCATCCACAATACACATTTTCCCGCCCAATAATAATACTACTACAAATCAACAAACAATACAACATCAATGAATGAGATTGTAAGAAACATATCCTACATTCATCAATCAAAAATCGAAATTTGCCGCGATCATGCTTTGATCCCCAGCCCGGACGTGACTTTTTTAAGCATTTTTATTTGACACACTCCGATTACAAACTTCAATTGCAGCGGAACGGCAGAGGACGATTTTATCTGCCTCGAGTGTTCAACTCGTGAATGAAACTCGATTTTGTTCTTCGAAATACTCATCGCAGTGTAGGTACTTCCGTGAGCTTGGGCATTAGAAACAACTTCATCCAACCTGGGGTTACGTTTTTGTAAGGATGTTCGTATACTGGTTCGTGAAAGGTATATGTAAGACTATCATATCTCGAATTGCGGAATCAGAATAAGATTTCTTACATTCTGTGCATTGCACTCCTATTTTGCAGCAACTTCCTTTAAATTGGCAATCCAGCTTCCATACGTATGTATACACTAATCAGTTAAACTGCAAGAACTTGAACCGGGATGACAACGCATGGACAGATTTGGTGAAATATTCTATATCAATTTTTCCTCGATTTTATCTAATGGTTTATTATCAAAACTTTCCTTACCGTACAATTTTGTGATGGTATGATACGAATCGATTCCAACCCAGGCTATAAAACATGATTTTTGCTTTTCATCCGACACCATGAGCCAGCTGGGTTCTAATTCCACTTGGCGCAGTATATAAAATAGAGCCATACGTCCTAGCCAGTTGATAGTGCTTTGGGCCCATAACAGAGTGCAAATTTAATAAATAAACAAGCAAACTTTTAAAAGGACATTTTTTTGCATAAACAACACCAACAAAATATTTTCGTGTTCAACTTCTAGAATTAGAATTCTTTGATCACCGAATTAGGATGACGACAAATCGAGGCCCTATTACTAATAATAATTCAACCATGAGACATTTTATACATGTCACGTGCCCAACAATAAAACTATACCATTTTCAACGCATTAAATTCCAGTAAAATAAAAAAAAACGCGTAATAACTGTTATCAACAACAATACAACGAAATATAGCCAAAATTATTTCCGTTCATTTTCCCAAGGATCACTATAAAGTAAAGGAGGAAATCAAAAAAGGGACCTCTGATGATTGTTATTTCAACATATCGTGTACACCCCTACTCGAAACTGAAACTACAAACTTAAATGGTACACCGACAAAAAAAACTTTTCAAAACAATGAAATTATGCGGTCCCTTTTTTAACCCCGCGTGCTCGTTTCAAATTTTAAACCGCAATTAATTATATCAAATAATATTATTAATTATAACAACAATACATAATAATATGCAAGAGAGACCGGACCCATAAATTTTCGTAAATGTATTTTACTATATACCTTTACATTTTTAATGTATTTTATGGGTCTGTTGATTTGGAACAAATTTAGTAAGTAAAGCTAATTTGTGGTTTATGATAAACGATCAAACCAAAAAGGAAATGGAAATTTAATATGTATACACACTGTACACATGAATATATCATGCATGAAGGGTTCAACTGTACATACGCGCCATATACATGACATAATACCAATGGATTTACCTTATCTTGGAAAATTGTATTGGGTAAGTCATAAAAAGGAAATTCTTATACTTACGAGAAAAACACGTATTCTTACTTAAACAAGCGAATTTCCACCTACCCCAAAATCTACATTGTATATATAAAAATGACAAAGGTGATAATGTACTTCATTCCCCCTGCGTCATGGAGTTAATATTTTTTTATGTTAAAAACTCAATACCAATTTTCTTCCTCTTCCCTTTCGCCCGTATAAGTATTTGTGAATAAATATATGAAGAAGTGAAATTCCTTTTGTTTTCTCACACAACACACAACGGAAGAGGAAAATGCTCCTTTCTGGTATAAATTAGGTAGTAATGTAAATATGAAAACGAGGAAGAAAACATATATTTGCGATGTTATTCTTATCATTTTGTGTTTTGCTTGCAATAACACCACGATGGCATAACGGCTGTAGTACAAAAAAAGCATCTCAAAATACATTAAGACATAAAATTCGAGAACAAAAAAAAATATGAAACAAGAAAGGGAATTTTTAAAAAGATTTTAATGGAAATTCAAAGTAATATGAGAAAAATTAGACAGGAGCGAGGATTGCACCCGGGTGTATATATAGATATAGGTTAGAGTGGTTGATTCAAATATTGAAATGGGTAATTTAGTTGGAAAATTACTTTAGAATTATGTAACTTGAAAAGAAAGTTGCCCACATTATTTTTGTTATGATAACTTAAAAAAATTATTGTACTTATAAAGAGCTTATTCACGCAGGTGAATACAAAAAGCTTTATGTAGGCCTCGTATGACGTATGTGAATCGTCAATAAATTATTTTGCACCAATTATGAATTTTACACAAAAATTGATTATTTCTTGTTATCTATCTTTTATAACCCAGATCTGCTTCACATGCCGAAAATATCGTTGAACCCAATGTTGCTCTATTTTCACTTAGATGTTTGAGCTGTCTCGTGCGAGTGAAAAAGCTAACTAGAGCTGTCCATGACCAAATACAGGTAGCTCCAGGTTGATGCTTACGTTTGTCCTTGAGACTTGTGAAGTCGTCAATTACGGCATGATTACCAATCGTGTGTCGTTGCATAATCTTTTTTCCATTTTCAATTGAGTAGCAACATCAAGATTGTATCTGTTTTAAGCAGTCGAGTGTGTGTTGGCATTTCTGAATGAATTTGCTTATGTAAAAATTTCAACGGAAAATTCATTACATCGTTTGGTTAATTGGAAACAGGGCTATCGGCATTGTATAAGATTGAGGGCTCGCCTGGCAAGTGACATGTTATTTCTTGATTCATTTCTAAAGCTTGGGTGTTTGTTCAAGCAACGATTTTCTAAGTTTACGAAATTCTTCCACATCAAAACGAGAACACCTGAAAGACAGAATCATTTGGGTATTTCAAAATTTTACAACAGTGAGACACGAACAACTATTCAGGATTTATCACCCCTATAATATTAAAACACTGGAAATTTAAATTTTTTAACGCCATCTAATGAAAGAGAAACGAATGGAATGATAGAAATGAGCCATTCTATCATTATTGAAATAACCAGATGCGTGCAGTATGAGAACAAAGATATGAAACTAAAGAAGTGATCAATATTGCAGTGGACAAATACAAAATACAATACATTCTGAAATTGGAAGAAAATCAAACGATATACAATATTTTTGAAGAGGTTACCTAAAGCTAAAATTACAAAACGAAAATTTTTAAAAGAATCAGCCCAAAACATGCGAAGATGAAGAACTAATATCATTTATCAAACAAATTCAAGGAATACCGAAACATTAATTTTAACAGGAGGTCAATGCGACAGACCATAAAGTCATAGTACCACAACCTTCGTCGAAAGAACACAAAAATTACGTATTTATTTTTAGCTCATGTCTGAGGGCAATTACAACGTCTCTAAGCATCTATCACTACGATACACAAAGAGTGTCTGTTAAGCAAAGGAACGGGAATATTCTAAGTGGAAACTTCAAGACAGTCCAGCACATTGACCTTAGCTGCTATATGCAGAAAAATTAGCCTGAATAAACGCAAAATTAAAGGGAATCGCATCTTTAAATCTTAGTTATCATATCAAATCAACGAAATCGAACACCTTCGCGCCGATTAATCAACTGTATTGGCTCTGCTTGGAAGTGTTTGTTCACCAGATGCAAAAAATTGCGGCGAAATTCTTAAAAGTAGAGACAAATTTTCAAAAATAATGTTGAATAATGCAAAATTAATTACATGAGGTTGTCCATCAAATGATGTTCGGTCGTCTCCAGCGACTGAAAGAGGAAATTATAAAAATTGTAAGAGCAGCACAACTGACAAAAGGTATAGATAATTAATGCAAACCTTTTGCACAAAGAAGAAGTCACACGTTTTATAACAGAGATAGACATTTTGCTTTATTCAAACGAAATTGAAGCCATTATGCAAAACCTAATGAGAAATTCAACTATCGTATGTTTTATTTCGATACCCAAACCTAGTAAGGAGGATTTTAAATAAAATAAGAATGACAATCAAAGATAACAAAAACATTAATTTGGAACTCAATGAGATTCTACACAGCACATACGGAATGGTAGCTAAATGTCATATAGAAGATGGAAAATTAACAAGTGCGATATTAACGAGCTACAAGAATTGAAAGAAAATCATTGTGTCAGTCAATTTATGAGAGGATTCCATGTTGGATGTGAATTTATATTAAAATGATTTTAAAAGCTCAAAAGCGAGAAAGCTGAGATAGCTAAAATATGGAAATGTGAGTGACAAGGTGTACCCGTGTACCTTTTGCACTTTTAGAAAATTAAAAAGTTTTAATTTTATGAGAACTTCTAAATAGTATGCAAATATTTTATAGTTTAGTTTATAGTTTTGTGTGATATGTCAATGTATTTCATTGTTTCGTATTTCTGAATTTATTTCATTTAATTTATGTTTAAATTTTTATTTAATTCAAAAAAACACTGATGTGACAAATTGGATTATTTTCAAAATGCTCTTCGAGAACTGACATGTTGCAACTAATGTAGGATTGTTTTCAATTTATGTAATTTTAACAAAATCCGTTATACATTTCTTAATTGCAAAAAAAAAATGAGAAAAATATTAGTTTCCATAAAAAATGCATTTAAGGTACCTGGGTACATTAATCACTCAAATTTTGATATATTTTCTTCACTCACATGTTTTCCTAAATTTTCCGGGAAAATACTATATCCATGTTTCTTATTGACGTTAATATTGAGATACTTCTAGCTCCTATATAATAGAAAGATTTATAGAAAATCAATGCAAATTTGGCTGTCCTATAAACACCCTGAATTCCCAATTTGGGATATATACAGGTGTTTCTCTATTATGTAGGACCTAGAGCTTCCTTCTTTCGGTTTTCTAATTTTAAAAACCACTTATTTACAATTTATTTCCAAGCTACATATAATAATTCAAAGGTCATAAGTACCTGCAAATTTTTGTGTTTTTCATGATGAAGGTAGGTGATTGCAGCCGATCACCAAGTATGTTTGACACGTGATATTCATCTAGCAGTAATACAAGTAATTTATAAGAAGCATACAATGGAAATGCCCAAACCGCTGCAGAAAATGACAGTGAATTTGATGTTCCAGTGAATTTTGATATTAATGATGACAGCAAAAATTTGCATTTCCAACTATAATCAAAAAACGCTGAAATCTTAGATTTTTTAAACGAGGAAGTATGTCAAAAAATTAAGAAAGTCGTAAAAACTTTTGAAAATTTGTCAACAAAAAAAGAAATATACCGTCGAAAACATGTAACAGAAGAGTTCGAGAAAGGTATATCACTTGTGCTGGATTGCAAAACAAGATAGAATACCCTTCTTTTAATGTTGGAACGTTCAGCTTTAATATAGGGTCTTACACCTATTAAAGTAACAGTCGAGTGATTGTGTGGCCAGCATCAGGATTTGTATCGTTCTGATATGGCCTAACAATTTATGTTAGATGAAATATCCAAGCAAAATAACTCATTTGCCGCACACCTCAAACAGGCTTTGATAGAACGAATATCGGAAAGAAGATTAAAATATGCTGATCTTTACGAGTTTCTAAGTTTTTTATGGCTTTCCAATAACTATCGACAATTTCGGCATTTTTAACAAAATTTCTGAAGCAAATGTAATACAACAAATGGTATTAATTATCGATCGGTGTTGGAGGTGATTAAGATGCCGGTATAGCAAAACCGACGATGATTCATTTGTTGTTTCTGACGAAAGCGATCGTTTGAATGATCTGTCCGTTCGTTAAAGAAAAATTTGATCAAATTTTAGTAAAACGAACAAGTTCCTTTAATGAATTTCAATCACATTTGGGGGAAAAATCTAAAAACGATTTATTGAGCATTATTTGAGCTGAGTAAAATATTTCAAAGGCGAGGGAATTAGAAGAAAATATACCGTGGTCTGATTTACAGTTATTTAGAAACAATCCAACTATAGTGTAGAAGCGGAGCGGGCATTTTCTGCAGCAACATATATTGTTACAAAGATAAGATCGTCCTTATCGGATCAAAGTATTGTCAATTTATGCTTTTTAAGGGATTACAATAATAACAAAAATATTTTTTTTTAATTTCAAATACCTATGTGATGAATTTATACATAATAAATTTTTTAAGTATTTTCCCGAAAAATTAGCAAAACCATACATGGAATTTAAGATCAATGCAATTCTGCCCCTTCTAAATATTTGTAATATCGAGGTATTTCGCGAACATTCGTAATATCGAGACATTCTACAAATACATCTACACAATTTTTGTTATTTTCGCTTTTTAGGAGAGAATTAGGACAAATTTTACTAACGTATATTTTACAGTAATAATTTACATATTACCTAAAATATCAGGCTAAGAAGTTTAAAATATGTAGATCACTCAATCAGTACTGACTTGAATTATTTGTAGTTGTCCAAGAGTTGACGCTATCACGTATGAAAGTATAGATGACGTGTATACACGCCCATCTCTTTTTGCTAATGAAAAGACATTGACAAATGAAAACAGAACAACAGAGAAACAATAGATAATACAACAAAAAAAGCTATAATCTACATTGTCTTCGGATATTCTTCACAGACGCACAACACTGGTGTAATGAGATGACAGACCTTTTTAATTTAAAGTGTTCAAATTCCTTTATTATGTTTAAAACCAAACTATCAGACCTCTTGGAATTCTCAATCTAAAATTTAATATTGGCATAATTTTGAAATAAGGTCAAATCTATTATATTTAATAAATTCCAGCTTTACAAAAGGAGATATTCTTAATGAGAGAAAATGAGTTCTTAAAATATAAAGAGAAAAATTCTAAAATACTAATTTTTTCAAGTTCACAATGTTACTATCAATAACGGTAATTTTCCAAATTCACCTTTTAATATTTTTATTCGATTGGTATATAAACACTTCGTACAACAGTTCTATGCGTATATACGTAACACTCGCCAACACATACGTATGTCGACAATTTGTACACATTTTAAACGATTAAATGTGGGAACAAAACTAATTGAATATATCCAAACTATAACAAACACCAAACAATAAAAATAATTATACAAGGTGTGTCCAGCCCAGTCCGTATGTATATTTGTTTTGTATTGATTACCGTTAAATTCTGATTAAATTATTACCCGCGAGTGAACAATGAGAAATAGTAAATTCACCTGTCACACAGGCTTAAGCACAAATTAAACAATAAATTAATTTTTTTTATAACTAAACTTACACAGACCAAAAAAAATTAATTTTTTTTAAATCCATTAAAATTAAAATAATCGGATACATAAATCTAATTTTTTTTTGTTGGTAGTAAACAAAGTGTACGGTGTTTTAAGTCCACGGTTTACATTTTTTATGTGTTTAAAGTTTAAACCTTTAAAGCGAGCGGATTTGCGATTATCCAACTTGATTATATTTCGTACATTTCTCGATCAATTTAATTCTCTTAAATATTTTAATTTATTATGCTAATTATGATTATAATTATAATTAACACTAGTTTTCTAAAATTTTAGTTTTGTTTTTGTTAATTCAGCTAAACAGCCGAGTGTCTTTCATATTACATGTATAAATACGAGTAGCTATTTAAAAAAACAAAAAAAAAATCTCACGTTTAAAAATTTATTTTTTATTAATTTTATAAATGATAACGATATATAATTTTTATTTTAACCAAAAAAAAAAAAATGTTTTATATGGAAAGAAACATATTTCGGTAGCCTTTTGAATATAATTTAATAGATAAAGTTTAATCGCGTTTACAACAACAATAAATATAATTAATTACATAAAATATGAATAATTTATTTAATCGAAATTTTTTAAAAATGTTTTTCTTGTCCGCCGATCTCTAAAAATTATTAATTTTATTATGTTATAACGAACATTAATTTTGAAGTCAAAAATAGTTGCAAAATGTAGAGCACTATGGTGCCTATGTGGTTACATAATCACAGTACAATTTATATAGTTTATGACCATTGTGCTTGACACGCACCATAATTTTTGGAGGTGAATTTATATTTACAATTTCCATTCGCTCGATTGCATTTTATTTATTAATCATATTTTGGATCCTACGAGAAATTTTCCAAAAGTGTTTTTTTTATACAGTCAGATCATAAATTTTGTCAGACTTTTGTTTTATTAGTGAAAATAGAAAATGCGAAATTTGAATGAAACGGAATTATTTTAAAAATTAATTAAAAATGTTCAATGATATCGGACCTGGAAGTAATTAAAAATGGTTTGTTTTATATTTAAATAAAAAAATTATTATTGGCGAGTGATTTATTATATTGTTCAAATATTATTTTGCATAATAAGGACAGGAATTCCCACGATTGTATCCCATAAAAAAATTCATTAAGCAACACTCCTCAATAAAAAACCCACTTGCTGTTATGTGATGCCGGGAGTTTATTAGAAATGACGTTTTACATAAAACAAGTAGCTTCTTTTTGAATTTTAAGAATTTTAGCCATGCAAACGTTATTACCTTTACCTCTAAATTGCATTTGAATTTGGCACGTTAAAAGTATAAATTTGTCGGATTAATACACTTTGTAGTTTTGCGGCGGTCACACTCACGCCTCACTTTTAGGAAAATTAGAGAAAAATCATTAGGTGATAACTTTGATAATTGGGCCCTAGGCCAAAAATATCCATAACATTCGTATTTGAAGAGTTGTGGCCCGGACCAAATTGAGAAAACATTATGGCTAATATTAGCTCTCAGCTCTCCATTCCAGTCCCTTGGGCGGAAATCTTTCAATTCCTGGCCCGCTGTGGATTAAGGATGAAGTCGAATAAATTTAACGTTTGAACCACTTTTGCTTTTCATAATGTTGCTATCATATTTATTGCAAGGTCATTCGGAGTAGGTATATCTACAAGATAGTTACACTGTTATCAAAGTCATTTTCCAGGATGTCATTTTTCAGTTTTTGAAAGTTAAAATATTATACACAATTAATTAGTTTAGTAGCGGTTTACTGCCGGTATACAGAAAGTGATTTACTGTTTGTAACGTACCTTTGTACCGAATTCTATTTTGAGCTTGAATCTCTTTACAATACATTGAATTACAAGGTTCATTGTTGAAAGCATACAATTTAGCTTTTAAAAAAACACGTGCTTAGATTGCTATAAGTAAAACACTCAAAATAACCGTTTTAAATGTTCTAAACTTAATTTGCAAATTATAGGACGAAAAGATCTTATCTTCAAATTGATTTGGATCACTTTCCAGCTGGTCAAAAGTCTAAGACCAGCTCACAGGACTTCTTGGATTGACTTCTATAAAAAATTAAATGCCTATCGCAAGGTTCGGATAGTTTTCTGATGTCTTTCGATTTTCAGATGGCAGGTTGACGTCATTTGAACGAAAGCGACATTATCAACATTCAATACAAACTTGGGTACTTCTGAACAATCCAAAGCAAATGTTAACCGGCTTACGCTGGTCACTATCTTACATGGGAGTTTATTCTCAAATGATGAAACATTCCTCTTACATCCTAAATAACTTTCTATCCAAAACGCGAAAGCTTTAACCACTGTGTCGTTTGGTCGGTCACGCAACATTCCTACTTGATTATTATGTATTGTGGGCAATTTCCTGATTATTGAAGGCACCTTTGATACTAAACCTGCACACACTTTTTTAAGAACAAATAATACCAAACATGGCGTAGGAGCTCGGGAAAAGCGAGCTCAGCATTCGTCACACCTTTAAGAAAATGCTTGAACTTCCCAGTAACAAACTTGAGTCCTTAAGAAAATGGTTCCTTAAGGACACGATGAAGGCAAAACGGTTGAATAAATCTTGACAAACTTGAAAACAGGAGAAGGTTTTTACCATCGAGCTGGTTCAAAATTGGTAAAATCGCAACCAATTACGGCGGCAAGGTGAGAAAATGATTGCATCAACGAAAATTGTTGCCAACGCAAGATCACGTTTATCTTCCAAATTAATTAATTAAATTAAGCACATCACCGTGTTCATTAAATAATATTTGCAGAAATTTAATGGAACAATTGGTTTGCATGAGTTTTTTTGGTCGTTAGAATAAATAGGCGAATAAAATACTAAATTATTGACCGAGCTTGTTGAAGACCTCTCGTAAATGCATCATGCCGGTTTTTTGGTTCAAAGATTTTCGTTGAATTTTTTTTATTTTTTTTTTTCATTTATCTTTGCATCTGTTCTGCGACCGAGGTACGCCCGACTTTTTCGCAGTTCGCTTTTCGTCCCGCTTTCACCCTGTATAGGACCAATTTTCATGAAACCATCTGCACATTGCATAGCTACATGCCAGCCTATAGTACTGGCATGGAAGACGGGTCGGGCCATGAGTTCTGCACTCCGACAAGAGGTCATAATTGTGTTCATTTTCATTACAGATCGTAATCGATTATGAAAAATCCTTTTTGCATCCTTCCCCCATATCGGGATTCGAACTCGGTGTCCCTCCCGATCGAAACGCCAGAGCTTTAACCTCTGTGTCGTTTGGTCGATTTCCTGAAAATATTCATGTTTTTTGAGCGATTATATCAAATGCTCCGGCGATGTCCTCCAAGAAAATACTCATACCATATTTAGAACTTTGGGTTTTGACAGTACTAATAATTATGCAGACAATCACATCTTTTTATTATACTGGGTCCTATGATAAGCCATGCGAGTTGCATTATGACTTGTTTCGTCTAAAGCACTTTAGAGCACTAATGACTTCTTCCCACGTGAATGAGGTATCCTCGGCAACCGTATATGTCCAAGTAAACTGTTGGTAACGATCTCACGCACAGCGTCATTTGACTCAGTTTCATGTAATATGTCCTTTCAAAATTGTGATGTGTGTCATTGTTTTCGGTGTGTGTTATTGTGGTTTATAAGAATTCATCTTTCGATGTTTCGTTCAAAGCACCTAATAACGTTTGCTACTTGCTGCTCTTTCTATTTAAGTAGTGTTTACTTTCTCAGTCTACGCTATACTTGGAATACCATAACGTTAACGATTCACAATAATTACTCAACGATAACCTTCCTGACTCTCTACCAATAGACTAAATACCATAAATCGACTGAGATTATCTATATCAAATCTCAGTTTCACCACCGGAGTTTTTTATACCGCCGACACTCAGGGCAGTTCATGTGATTAGAAGAAATAAAGATCGCATCCTGAGCTAATAATACTTTCAGACTTTCTTAATAGATCGGTCGATATCATAATGACCGGTTGTCGGATCACCATGGAAAGCTTTAGAAATGAATAAGTCATAATCTGAATGACAATACCGAATTTAAATTTATTTTATTTTTTACAATATCAACAGAATATTTAAATCATTATATGTATGATAATGCTGTCGAGTCATTGCGAAAGTCCTTCGGTTAAATGGTGTTGGTTGGGAAGATAGAACAAAATAAGGTTACAAGCAGCATATGATGAGAACCAGTAACCAATAACCAAATACATATGATGAGTATTAGTATAGTTTACGTCAACCACAAGTAACCCAAATTAATAAACTTACAAAATCTAATCTAGAGTGTGAATTTATTTGAGACTAACATTTTAATATACTTAAGTAGTTAGAAAATAACTTTGATGCGGTTCGCCCTAGTTGTTTCTGTGACTAACATCCTGTCCTAACTAACCCTATCTGTTAAGGATGCAGGCAGGGCCTGGGCCCGCATGTTGCTGAAATATTATTCGCATTCAGATATAATTTGATATTTGATTGTGGATATTTCAGGATTATGGTAACGTACCTAAGATCGTCGTTATGGTTAGGCTGTACGCCTCTACTTTATCCTATCATATCATATATTTAAGGAGATTGGAGGAACTATTTATTTGTTGTTCAAAATTAAATATCATGTGAACAATTCTAATACACAACCTATACTAATCAATATTGAAAATCGGTGGTTAGTTAAGATAGTTTAACTCAAAATTATCACCCTCGTGATTCTCATTAGACATTTTAACTAATACCGAATATCTTTGAAAATGTATACGAATCATTTAAAATGACCTAGACAAATTTAATACAACTTAAAGGTTATTAATAAAACGAACAATCCAAAAATAATAATTTTTGCTAAATTTACAAAAATATTCCATTCTTCTTCTAGTGCCTGTATTTTTGCCATTCATTTCTGGAACATTTCTATGACGAGATTGTATCAGTGCTTTAAACATAATGCTAACTGTTCCTTTGACGAACCTGTTAAAGAATCGAAGGAAATTCTAATGGACACCGGAAGTGCAAAATGCGACTGGCTCTTCAAAAACAGCTATTACTAATTGACTTTAAAAACGCTGATCACAAATACATTTTACCAAAAATACGATGCATGTATTACAGGGATTGGTAGGACGCTCTTCAGTATGATGAAGATAGTGGGCAACAGTAGCTTTTATCGAAGATGCTTAATATGCAATTCAAAAATATAGCATTACCGAATCGGAATCTTCCGCTATTGTGGTTGATTTAAAGTTTTTTCGTCCATATATCGAATAATACTTCTTCGACTTCGGTACTTATATCGCTCATGTCACAAAGAGATTTGGCTGGTCGTCTTGTAACTATCAAGAGTTGTAACATTTATAAAACTTGCAACCCAGTAAGTTTTACTAACAGAGTTTTACTGGTTATTTCCAATAAGACACTAGGTATTTTCGAAAATTGCTCTATATTTATCGCTTTTCTTTCTTCAATTTCCTACACAAGCAACGGCTAAAGTTACAGTTTCTTTTTTTTAGAAGGGCAACCTTATCTGTTAGGGATGCAATCGAACTCTTATCAATTCGTTTCTATATTGAAAATCACTAATGGTTGGTGAAATTGTGATTTGTTAGAGTTTGAGCCTGAGTGTTTCTCGTATTTCATAAGAGTTCGGCAAGCAATCTCTTCAATACAAAAATGATCTGGCTTTGACAAAGAATAAATACAATAAAATGGTGCAACCACTTTAATAATCGGGTGAGGGTGAGTGTTATTTTCTATTTTAAATTTATTTTGCTATAATTTTTGCATTCATGATATCAACAATTTTCATCAGTACATCTGGTGCACTCAATCCGAAAATATAATTTACAAAAATAAAAATTTTAAATACTCGAAATATAAGCAATGCTTACTGGAAATATAAGCAATCTTCAAAATTCCGAAACGCAAAACAGATAATTAAAGTTATATTTCAAAAGTATTTGTATTTTCCTTAATGTTTCAAAGTGTAAGACGAGCATCATATAAATAATAAGGTGCTTGTTGGATTATTGGGACCTAAAAGCATTAAAATCAAATAAGGACAGATAAAGTACATTCTGATCTTGCCCTTCAGCCCAACTTTAAAGAAGTTGAAAATTACGAACATACATTACACAACGTTTCGAGGGTCTACGCTTTGAGGCAAAAAACGAAGTTCTTTAATATCATCAAAACGAATATTGAGCATAATAGTTTAACGAGGATCCACAGAAAGAAAGGTTACACAGAATCAAACGTTTTTTTCGAACTGATCTTCTGCGGTTGTTGAGGGAATAAGTGGATGAGCAATAGAATTTTGTTTTAAATCTAAAATTAAAAAACAACAAGCAAAATTATTAAACAACTTAAAAGAGAACGATTGTTTCTATTTTAAATTGTTCGAAATTTTTCTGGTTTTAAGTATTGAGTCACGTCATTTTCGGAAAATCAGGACACACTTTCACAAACCAGAACCATTTTTTTAATTTTTTTTTTCATTTTGTGCCTGTTTTTCACAAAAGAAAACATTCCTGCGGAATAAAATTTTTAAAGTGTCCCTTAAATTATCAAATTGATTGATTTCTTAAATCAAGAAACTCGATATAGGGAATTGTGAGATATAAAATGTCAGAAAGATTTTACATATAGCTCAGATCCATCTGAACGAATTATGGTAAAATTTGGTAAATACTAGATTCTAGTACTGGATTAGTGGTTAGGGATTGTACAGAGAGATTTAAACAAAATTATGTATTAAACTTGCCAATTGTGAATTGTGGTTTCAAAGATTCATTTTGCACAACTTGGTCATTGTGAATTGTGGTTTCAGTGGCTATTTTTGAATTTATAGATTAGATGAGGTTCTGGTACCATCTGTGAATGCTATTCGATCAAAGTTTAGTCTACGATGCATTTTGAGGAAAGTTCTACATTTGGCTATGCTGGATAGAATTCAGTAAATCCCCAATCAATAGGTTTATATTGTAAATTGATCTTGTATTTTGATAGAAGTTCTATAATAAGTCCAAGCGGGCACTGTTTGTTCAATTCTTTACAAGTAAAAATAAACTTAGTTGTGTAGGTTTTCATTTGAATTTTTGATTGAAAATTTGTGAATGTTAATGGAAAATTAAGGAAAAGTTATTTTCGGGTTCTGGCCAATATTTCGATAACTCCCACAGGTAACCAGTTTGTACGGTTTGTTTTCTAAAAGGTAAGGACATTATAGAGCAAGTTATAAACGACAAGTCTTCCCAAATTTCCCATGTAGACTCAATATGACCTCACCTATAGAAAAAAAGTACATTTTAGTTACTTGAGAGAGCATTCACCAAAACTCAAAGTTCTATATGGATGATTAGAAACAATAAATTTTCCCAAAATTTCCTACGTCGACTCAGTAGAACTTGGCTATTAGTAATATATTTGTACATACTGGTGACCTGTTGGATGTTCTCAAAGCTCATAAAGTTCAATGGAAAGGTCGATAAATCAATAAAATCTTACTAATAAAATGTCTTCTTCTTAAATCCATCATTAATTTTTGAACGTCAATTATGTAGAAATTTTAAAAATATTCCTGAAGTTGTCAAATTGATTGACCACTGATGTCGAGTGTATATAGAGTAGTATAGAGAAATTTTGGTTTAGTAGTGAATAAGAATAGTAAAATTTGGAACAGTATTCTGCTGTTCCAAATTTTACTTTCGAATGCATATATTCAATGCTTAAGCCGCAATAATTTCCCTATACTACTCTATAGATCGGAGATGCCCATAAAGTCGATTGTGATGAAATGTTAGATTTTTTTAAAATTTCGAATAGTTTAATTGACAGAGAATACCATTCAAAATCGAGAATAAAATGATCAGCATACTTGAGTGCACTTTTATAATAATTTGGAAATCAAAAAGTAGATCGCGAAAAAAATTTGTTTGGACAAGTAAATCCCTCAAAAAAATTAATTTAGATCCTCGACTTCGGAGAGAGGTCAATCAATTTAACAACTTGAGGAATATTTTTAAGATTTCTACGGAAATAAGGTAAAAAACGCAAAACCTACTATTTTTCTCTATCTTATTCAGAATTGTATAATTTCACTTTTAACATATACGAATTATTCCAATAATGCAGATTTTGGTACGATGATTACAGTTTCGGGTGAGGTTTATTACGCAAAAAAAAATTTCTGTTGAAAATTACTAAACAAAATCAATTCACATCTTTCTAGCCGAGAAATGGACGCTTGCAAGAGCATTGAAAAGGTGAGAAGTTATTTGAACTGCACCGAAATTGAGGGGTCGAAGTACCAACAAAATATCATTAAATATTTTTCTAAGCAAATTACCATACAAACGTCTAAGACGCCGCCATAAATTGCCGCCAATTAGCACAGTTATCTAGTTCAATAGCATACCTTTGCTGGCCGTTTGACCAATGCCGCTCTTCTATAACAGTGTTTGAAAAATATCTATATAATTTCCAATTAACATCTTAAAATAACTACTGACACTAATACTATTGTATATCCTTTTACACAGCCCCTACATATACCGAAATAATAAACCTTCTTATAATTGTTTAATTGTACGGAAATAATCTTCCCAGCCAAAAAGAAACATAAAAATAACAGATTCAGTCTAAAGTGGCTGTAAAAATCTAATCAAAATCGTTAAAAAATAAATAAAACCACTTTGAATATTTAAATTTTATTTATTTATTTAAAAACAATTTTACCTGCGATCTTCAATAGATTTATATAAAAAGGGATTTCATCTTAACAAAATTGTTATAAGAAGATGAGTGAATGCGACGAGAAAAGGTTTTTTTTTGTCTGGTGTGTGTAGGAATACTAGTAGGAATATTATTTTAAATTGTACTTCCCTTCAATCAATTGAAAAGCGATTATAGACGAAAATGATAATAGTAAGTCTATTTCTATATATTTTTCTTCAATTAACACTTCAAATTATGTTAATCTAGGAAATAAAATTAAAGATAAACACTTGGGTTACCATTGCACGGGTATTTTCTCAGCTGGTGATATAATTTCGAATACGAGGGATAGGAAGTGGTTTATTTCCTTTGATTAGTTTATGAATATTTCGAAATTTGTTTTTTTTTTGTAGCATGTACTAAATCATTTTGGCCTTATGTTGGTTACGTTGCGCTACCAAAGAAAATAAACATTTTTTTAATAACCAATCTTGCTTGATTTATAACGTTACGAAAGAGAATAATTTGCATAAGAAATCTATTGTAGACTACTCGTACTCTACAACTTATGTTACATTTAATGTACGTACCCACATATTTAACAAACAAAAACAATTTCAAAATATCCACGGTTAGAACATAAAAATCAACTTAAGTTGGGGATTTAATCTATATACAGAAACCAACAAAAAATTTAACCGAAATTTTCAATTAGTTTTTAACTCAAACTGTATTTTATTAGATTTATAAATTATATTTATGATTTATGGTATTAAGACTATAAAAAAATTAAATTTTAAGATGCTGTTGAATTTTTTTTTTCTTAATCTCTAAGTTTCCTCTACAATTCTTTAAATAAATAGTAGAAAGATGAGTTTATATATAAATATTTTTTAGTATCAATTAATAACGGCGCCAATTATTAATTGAATCGTATTTATTAATATTTTTTTTATCTTAATTAAGAATGTATTGTAGATTTATTATGTGGATCTTAATAGTAATCAATGATCTTGTGGTGCTCCATATGGATTATGATAATATTAATAGATTTTATCTTATTGGAGGGGGATGAAGTGTGATGCGTCTTAAGTAACTGGGTATTGGTTCGATGACCTCGGTGTTAGGTAAACAACTTTAAATTATTTTGCGCAAAAAGATTGAATTATCGCAGTTTTTCGAATAAAATTTTAATGGAAGATACAAAAAAATTTAAAACGCATACGCTCTGGATCCGATTGATCAAATAAAGGAATTGAAATTCGGAACGAACTAGAATGATTCTAGATAGCAGCTAAGAAATTTTTAAAATGCTCAAAAGCATTTCAATGTGGTACCGAAAGGATTCCGCGAGTATCAGAACAGATTCGATCTAAATTGGAACAGGGAAAAAGTTAAGACTGCACTGAACTGCCTCGGCAAAATTTTTAGGATTAAACATGGTTTTACATGGGGCATTCGTGCCCTAGGTTTAGTATGCTCGCATATCTTCTGACGAACCTGTTTTAAAATCAATTGAACATAGATAGGTCAGTTTTTGAATCAGTTTGCGGTCATTAGAGGCTATCAAAATCACTCATTTGATACTCCATGTTGATACAATGCAAATAAGGAATGGAAATTTCATCTCGAATGTGGATAAATTCTGAAAACTTTCGAAATTTTTCTCGCGTTAAAATAAAATTGTCTCACATATAGGAACGGACTTGAAGTTTGTCCTAACTTGTCCTAAACCCAACAAAAACGTTTCCAATTAATAATAAAATTAAACAGTGTAAAATATATTATTTCGGGAATAATAAAAACACTCTGTCCTAAGATACTTCTAAGAGATTTTAAGATACTTCTAAGATACTTCTGAGTTGTTTTCACTTTGTGCTAGACCCAATCCAACTAGAAAACATGAGTTTTCCGGAAAAATTAGGGTAACACTGGGTTTAGTATTCAAAGTTGTATAGGTAAAAATCGAATTGAAAACCCTTCGTCCTAAGATACTTCTAAGAGATTACAACCTTTGAGGTAGATGTTTTCACTTTGTACTAGACCCAATCCAACTAGAAAACATGATGAGTTTTTCGGAAAAATTAGGGGAACACTAGGTCAAGTATTCAAAGTTGTATAGGTAAAAATCGAAGTAAAAACCCTCTGTCCTAAGATACTTCTAAGAGGTTACAACTTTTGAGGTAAATGTTTTCACTTTGTACTAGACCCAATCTAACTAGAAAACGTGAGTTTTCCGAAAAAATTAGGGGAACACTGGGTTTAGTATTCAAAGTTGTATAGGTAAAAATCGAAGTGAAAACCCTTCGTCCTAAGATATTTCTAAGAGGTTACAACTTTTGAGGTAGATGTTTTGACTTTGTACTAGACTCAATCCAACTAGTAAACATGAGTTTTCCGGAAAAATTAGGGGAACACTAGTTCAAGTATTCAAAGTTGTATAGGTAAAAATCGAAGTGAAAACCCTTTGTCCTAACATACGAGGGTATATCAAAAAGTCTTGCAATATCATATGAAAAAAACGAGTGAGTGAGACAACAATATATTTTTCAAAACCATTTTTTGTCACGATGAAACTTCTAGAAGAACATTTCGATGTAAATTTTACGGTTCGTTTGTTTTTGTCAATTTAGTAACATGTGTTTTGAATTTTTCTTAAAATGAATGAAATTGAATATCGCGCCGTTACTAAATTTTTCTATAAAGATGGACGAAATGCAATTTATATATTCAACTATATATCAAAAGTTTACGGCGAATCTGCACCATCATATGCCACAGTAACAAAGTGGGTAAAATTATTCAAAAGTGGTTGGGAGTCATTATAAGACGATAACCGCTCGGGTCGGCCAGCAGATGCTATTAGCCATGAAAACGTAATTTTGGCTGATTCTATTGTATTGGAGGACCGGCGTATTTCTGTTCCGCGGTTAGCGTGGAGACTTTCTCTTTCATACGGTACCACATATACTATATTACATGACCACCTTCACATGTCGAAAGTAAGTGCGCGATGGGTTCCCCGTTTGTTGAATGCTGAACAAAAAAAAATGCGTGTTTAAACTTCAAAGGCGATTTTAGATATGTACAAAGCAGATCCAGAAAATTTCTTGGGTAACATAATAACAGGCGATGAAACATGGCTTCATCACTGGGATCTGGAATCCAAACAAGAATCGATGCAATGGATTAAACGTAGTGAACCACCACCAAAGAAATTCAAAACTCAACCGTCTGCTGGTAAGGTTTTGGCAACAATTTTTTGGGATGCTGAAGGAATTTTGATAATCGATTATATGCCACCGAAAACCACAATCACAGGCATAAATTACGCAGAGGTTTTGCGAAAATTGAAAAAAGCGATCCGGGAAAAACGGCCAAGGAAAGTTAGGAAAAAAATCTTGCTTCTTCACGACAATACACCAGTGCGCAAGGCTAATATTGCTCAAGCTGCATTAAAGGACTGCGGCTTCGTGGAAATTCCGCATCCACCGTACAGTCTAGACTTGGCACCCAGTGACTACTTCTCTTTCCCAATTTGAAAAAAACACTAAGGGGCCGGAAATTTTCCAGTGACTATGAAGTACAGTCTGTTGTAAATGAATATTTTATGGAGCAAAAGAAATCTTTTTTTTTAGAGGGTTTAGGTAAGTTAATTGATCGATGTGACAAATGTATAAACCTTAAAGGAGATTATGTCGAAAAATAAAAATATTGCTGTCTCTCTCACTCTTTTTTTTCATATGATATTGCAAGACTTTTTGATTTGCCCTCGTACTTCTAAGAGGTTACAACTTTTGAGGTAGATGTTTTCACTTTGTACTAGACCCAATTTAACTAGAAAACATGAGTTTTCCAGAAAAATTAGGGGAACACTGGGTTTAATATTCAAAGTTGTATAGGTAAAAATCGAAGTAAAAACCCTTTGTCCTAAGATACTTCTAAGAGGTTACAACTTTTGAAGTAATTGTTTTGACTTTGTACTAGACCCAATCCAACTCGAAAACATGAGTTTTCCGGAAAAATTAAAATTTTGAATACTAAACCCAGTGTTCCCCTAATTTTTCCGGAAAACTCATGTTTTCTAGTTGGATTGGGTCTAGTACAAAGTGAAAACATCTACCTCGAAAGTTGTAACCTCTTAGAAGTATCTTAGGACAGAGGGTTTTTACTTTCATATATTC
Source organism: Nephrotoma appendiculata (assembly GCA_947310385.1). NCBI lineage: Eukaryota > Metazoa > Arthropoda > Insecta > Diptera > Tipulidae > Nephrotoma > Nephrotoma appendiculata. The sequence continues at coordinate 16,492,285 of OX371223.1, forward strand.
TTCTAAATATTTTAAAACTCTAAACGCAGTTTTAATAATAAACTGATGATACTTTTTCAATTAATTATATTATTCTAGAGCATTTATTTACTAAATTGTAATATTATAAATTGATAATTAATTGAAATATTTTAAATTGCCAATTGTGTATATTGTGTATATTGTGCCAATTGTGTATATTGTGTATATTGCCAATTGTGTATATTATTATTTTACACTGTTAAAATTAGGAATGTCTAGGAAAAAATTCACGTTACTAAGTCGAGTGAATTTTTTCCTAAACTTGTCTTAAAATTGTTGTTGAGTTTAGGACAAGTTAGGACAAACTTCACGGGAATCATATAGGAGACAAATTAATTACAGCACTATCTTATATTACCTTACCTCGTAAGTCATATAGTTACGAACTATCTAAAAATCTTGGAAGTAAAAAAAAATCTGATACCGTCACAAAGTCTCTTCTGATATTATTTCAATAAATAAATAAAAGAGTTAAATGGAACTGTCAAAAGAGTTTATTCGACGGTAACTGAAACAGTTAGGTGCCTATAAAATGAATTATAAAAAAACTGCTTCTATTAACGGCGAAGGAACTGTTCAATATATTAGTAGATCTCTAAAATAATTTTATACAATTGGCTATTCAGCAGAAGCCAAATACTATATTTTTGGAATGGCTTGTCGGATTAATTACCAGAATCTAGCCAATTTTAGAGCAAACTAAATGACAATTTAATTGAAAGGTAGGCTCAGAGAACCAAAATTTCAAGAGAAAACACTAAGAGAAAAAAAGCAAAAATGCCCGGGGATAATATCTGCACTGCGGTGATGAAAGAAATCCAGGCAAAAAAACATACCGAAGTTTCAAAAGGGGATGGTGGCTGCGAAAAATAACTTAAAATTAGTACTACAGTGAAGAAACGAATTCATAAAGTTTAGATTAAAAAGTCATACCTAGTTCTAGACGTCTAACTTCAGTTGTAAACATTTACGAGTACGATGGTAGTAATTTTAAAACAAGCAAATGGACGAAACATCAACGTCTATTTTAAGATAATCCCCGTAATTAATGTATACGCCCATGAAGAGCTGATCGATCGACTAACTCCATCGTTGGTGTGCATAACAAACCAAAGTCGCAGTTGATTTCTAAACTCAACAATCTAAAACCAAGAACCATAAAATCAATCAATTAGATCAGTGTTCGCTATGTGATTCTCTTCAGTTTTCGGCGTAAACTAAAGTCATTACAAATATTCAAATAATGCTAAATTGAATATGGAACTATTGCACCGTCTCTACAGACTATTTCCAAGTGGTTCCGAAGAATCCAGGCAGGACATTTTTCTGTAAAGGACGAGCCTCGAGAAGGTCGACCAAAATCTTCCACTGATGACGCGACGTTGGCTCTGGTGAAGTACAAAGTTCACGAACAACCCCGATTGATAGAAGAAATTATTGCTGCTAAATTGGTCTTGAATGCCATGGCTTTATCACGAATATTAAAAAATACACAGATACACGGAAAAATCTGCTCGATGGGTTCCACGAATTTTAAATGAGGCCCAAAAAGGGGCTCAAGTGCATTTTGCAAAATTTTTCTTAAATAATTTCGAAAATGGGCAATCTAGCATCTTTAGTAAAGTCGTTACTGGTGACGAATTTTGATTTTATAAGTACTATCCGGAAACCAAACAGGAGCCCAACAGCAAACCCACCCGTGAAAGCTAAGCAACAGAGTAATGCATTCAGTTTAGTTCACCCGATTGAAAATTATAGCTGCTATTTCTCTGGAAAAGGGTCAGAATGTAACTGCAAAATAGTATACCGAAGAGTGTTTACCAAAAAGTTTTCAAGAGGATTTGCGGAGCCTACTTTTTACATCATGAGAACGCGCCACCTCACAATGAGTCAATTTATTGCGATCTCTGGCATCAAAGAAATACGACCAGCATCATATTCCCCGAATCTAGCACCTTGTGATTTCTGGTTATTTCCAAAAATTTAAAAAAATTGAAGGGAAATAGGCTGGATCTATAGGCTTAAAAAATCGATTAGAAATCGATGGCGTTTATGTAGAGAAGAAAAAAAGAAGAAGATTAAGAATAAATGGGAAAAAAAAATTTGTTTGTTTTCTGGTCAACTAAGCGAAATTTTGTTAGTCTCCTCGTGTATCTGCCACAAAAAGTACAAAAAATCCCCCCCCCCCCCCTCTCCCTCCCATTTTAACACCTGGGTTTTATCAGTACGAAACCAAATTACAGAGAAAGCACTTGAGACGGTTCTCACTTTTGTAAGAGTGTGTGTATTTTTACACAATAACCTCGTGGATTATCATGGGGTGGAGGGCGGGGGAGGGGGATTAATTTTCTATTTTTTGTGGTAGATATATTGTGAGTAAATGACGTCTTGGTTTTCTATGACTAGAAAAGTCGTAAACATTGTATAGTAATGGAAAAATTATATTTTGTCCGAAAAGCCGATAAAATATAAAATTGAACATTTAAATGAAGATCATGATAACAATACACCAAATAGCGTTTAATCGACTAAAGCTTATGGCAGAAAAATAAAACAATAGTCCGAGCTCCGCAATTATCAAAAGGATAGTGATCATTAATATCAACCTGAGTGGTATAGATAGATTACGCAGAGAAAGTGGCAATAGAATACCCAGAACCAAATTCAAAGAACTTCTGCAAAACCAAAACAAACTTTACGGAATTAACCAAAAATTCAAAGTTCACAATCTGTGAAACAAGTTGGTTGAAAGAACTAAATGAAGATCGCTTAAACAATCGATTTGAAAGAGTAAGTTCAATAAAAACAAATTTATTGAAACCATAAGCAAAAACACAGTTTTCCTAAGCAGCTTCAATGGAAGCATTTTTTATCCCAACACAAAAAAACTTAGAAGAAAGTATTTTTTTAAAGAAAAAGAAAAAAATTCAAAAATTCTAGATTCTAACGTAGAATAACTTGAACAATCCTTAAACGAGCATAAGAAAGCTAATTTTCTCAATTTTAGTATTACATGCATCGTTATTTTCATAATTGTTGGCAAAACAGACGGAGAACGAATCATAAAGAGCATTGCTGTTTGTAGTCAAACAAATCTACGAAGATCTACGAAGAGAGAAAAGTTAAAATAACGTGTAAAATGACGAGTCAATAGAAATAGCAGTCAAGCACATTCAATCTAAACAATCCAACGCCAAAAATGTCGATTCAACAATTTTTGTCTTTCAATTTCCTTGATTACGAAGCAAAATTATTTATTTTGCGAAGTTTTGATAGATTTTCCATTCGGCATGTCGGCCGAAATAAAATTGTAGTTTTTAAAAAGTTTTCGTAAGTGTGATTTGTGAAGACTAAAATTTTGTAGACCCTCAACAGCCCAGACGGAGCAAATAATTGGGGTGAAACTGGACCACCAGAAATGGCAGCTTCCATAAAGACTTTTTTAATCAGTTATCAGTTAACAATGACTATAGAGTAAAAGATTCTTAATTAAATTTGCAACAACATCGGTCTGAATAATTTTTCCAAAATTTAAGCGGTAAAGACGATTTTTAACTTAAAACTGTTTCACACAAAAATTCGGCCTCTTAAAGTAAAGACTGATCAAAGCTTGTAACATCATACCATAGAAAAATCAGTTTACCATAGATTTATCATTTTTATAAATCGACGAGAAACAAAATTGAGTTGAGTAAAAAGTTCTGTTAATTCCAATGTCATGGTTGTATTTGTGACTACATTGCGCGCAATGTAAATAAGTCACAAATACAATCATTAGATTGGAATTGTCAGAACTTTTTTACTCAATTCATTTTTATCTTTCGATTTATCAAAATGAGAAATCTATGGTAAATTTATTTTTCTATGGTCATGCTTACGATTTTTCTGGAAACTCAATGATAATAGTGGTATCAGAGGTCTGTATTAAATTTTATACGTAAACTTTTGCATCATTTTAAGGTCCTTGTAAAATAAGTCTAAAATAAGTGTAATGGAAGCTTTAAAGAAAGCTTTTTAAATATAAAATTTTTGAAAACCGACTAATAATTAAATGATTATATTGGTTCCACAAATAAGTCTTCGAAAGGTGGTGCCATCAGTAAGTTCTGGTTAAAATTGCATGATTATTCGATCAACATCATACCCTTAACGGCAGAGACTTATTTATATACCAAATAATAAATTCAAAGATTAAATTTTCCAGAAGGATTTTGATTGTATGTTTGCTGAAGTTTTAGCGGAAATAAATGATTTTGGTTAAACAAGGCAGTTTTTATCAAAATCCTGGTAAGTTATATTAAAACAAGTGTGAGTGAAAACATTTGAAATTTATTTACATTCGAAACATTCGAAATTTACAACAATTTTTTTTTTCTAAAATTGCAAACACCGGTAATTGATAAATTGAATTTAATTGCATGCCTGAACCACTACAGATTTCTGTTACAAACTGATAACGAAAAAAATGTTTTAAGAACCTCCATGTATGTGGCGTTGAAAATCGCCTAGAGCTTTAATAACCTCAATGAATAGGAGCTATCAATGCGTAAAGCTGTATCAAATCGAGGAAGCAAGCTGATCGATTATACAATTGGCACAATACCATTTTATAGAATATAAAAAAAATAATTGATGTGTTAACAAATAATTCTATAATAATTCTTAATAGCAGAACAGGATTTACATTAACATATACTCATAGATTACCAATGGAAGATTTCAAATATAAAGATGAATCACGTAATCTCGCACGATTCCATTCCCACACTGAATTCACAAATCTTCAAATTACAAGTTTAAAAAACAGATCCACCCGTTTAACCCGTACAATCATATAAATACCTGTTAATATTCTTGTACGCCCTCATACACTCATTCAAAATTATTATAATTAGTAAAAGAAACGTAACATCTTCATTTCACAAATCTTCCGTTACATTGGATTTTTTAATTATAACATCGAGGAGCTTAATACGAAATAAAGACAAAAATAAAAAAAAAAATCTTTTAAGTTAACAGTTTTTGGTCAAATTGAAAACATAAAGACAAAAATACCAATCAAATTCCAAAACAAGAAAACTTAACAATATCATTAAGCGGGGCTAAATTGATTAAGATATTCGATTTCTTACGAAATCTCGTAATACACAAAAAAAAAAAAATTATCAATTTTTTGACAACAACAAATTATACATTTTGAATTAAAATTTTGTCTTTTTATTTTTTTCTAATTTATAATGATTAGAATATTTTAAAGAATTTTATTTTTTGTGTCACTAATTATCATATTTGATTAAAAATTTAATGAATTGAAATTAAAATACAAAATTTAAAAAAAAAATAGTTAAGCGATTTTAAAATTTCAATTTCTTCAAAGACATTATTCTGTCTTGCTTTGTGAGTTTTATATACACACGACGAATGTTTTTGTAAGAAAACAGGTAGGTAGGTAACCGTTTACGATGATAATTATTGAAGATTTTATGTTTAGGTGTGCTTGTGTATGTCTTGCGTTTGTACGATCAGCACGCGGAGAAAATAAATTCGCCATTAAAGTTAATGTTATTAGTCATTTATCGGATATAGTAGTGCTTACCAATCTAGAGAAGATTAGAGATTTTATTGAAGAGGTCAAATGCATATATTATCATCACAGTATGCTATGCTAGTTTATCTATTATAATTAGTGTCCGTGCAACCATTAAGATCGTTGTTAATGAGTAATCAATTTTTCCTAATGAGACAGACATATAACCTTTAACATAATAATTTTCTCCAAATAAATTTATAATTTTATTGAATACTGATGGATGATGAAGTCAGAGATCAAAGCTAAGTCTTAAGGCATTTCATTATATTTTGTAGTTATAGCTGTGTAATTTTTGTAATGTAGAAGATTCATTACTGATTGGCATACAAAATACCCACAATACTGCGGCTTAAAATAAAATCAAGAACCTATAATATATTTAAACGAGTACCTTGGATTTGATTCCAAACAACGATCGGGAGATTCGAAAAGGTACAACCTGACTACCAACTTAGAAAAATATCGCTAGCTCGAAACGAATCAACAAAACGTAAAGCACGATGTTGAATTAATAGAGAATATTTTACTTCTCTGACTTTCTCAAACCATTTGAACGAGCTCTTCAATAGCCATTTGATATTCTCCATAAGCTAAATAATAGTTTTGTGTGCTGGTTCCTAAATGTCGTGATTTTTCACAAATATCTATTTGTATTGTATGTATGTGGTTCCACAGTCCAGATAGATTGACTTATCGGGATGAAACTTCATGATGTTCACACTTAAGGTTTTTTCATAAATTGGGTGTTCTTCTCTATGTTGAAAAGAATATCATTTACAGAAAAGCTAAAAGATTCAAAATTAATTTTGCAACAATATCGGTACACAGCAGTTTTCCGAAACTTAAGTGGACGAGACGATTTTTGACAAAAACAGTTTTCCAGCAAAAATTCGGTCCCAGTACAACTCATGCGGATTCCAGTGATTTTTGGTAAACATTGGTCATTTGGCCAACATCGGAAATTACATTTTCCATAAGAGCTTTTTCGTTTTTTACAAATATTTTGAAAAGTGTATAAGGAATTTGCGAAAAACCATTAAAACCAAAATGATTGTAAATAAAATTTCAGACAGAATTAGTTCAGATCAATTTCTTAATTTCACCGGAAATCATCTCTACAGTCCAGGCAGATTGGTGGAAATTTGGTGGAAATCTGTATAGCTTGAAATTGTTTAGCATTTACAAAAAACAATTGAAATTTTTAAATATTTATTTTTCAACCAACAAGGATTGACTTTCGATTTCCGAAATTTAATGAGGGGTAATATTTTAGATTACACAGCACAGTAATCGATTGTGATGTGTGGTATAATTTTGGGAAAATCTGTTCTGAAGGTCTTCCGGTCGAGTCATGGCCTCTTGATTTTTTTCGACTCGTTTTAATAAAAATAGGTAAAGCGGTAGAAAAATTGTTTCAGAGGTCCATCGGAACCCATTATTCATTTTTTCGGATCTATCGACCTTAATAAAAATTGTGTTGATAATAAATAGATTGTGATGAGTAAAAGTTTTTTGAAAATTCATTTAGGAGGTCCTTTGGTGTTGATCAGGTCTTATTTAACAAAAATAACTGATTTAAACGATTTTGATGAATGAAATGGATTACAACGAGCTTTGATTTCTGGATAACTCATTTAGGAATCCTTCGGATAGGTTGCATGTTGTACAATGTTGCACCATGTAGCGTCATCAGCACCTTTCTGCATGATATTGCAACGATATCGCGCCATGGTGCTTGATGTTGCACGATGTTGTGAAATGTTGCACTATGTTTTCGGATGTTGCATCATATGGCACCATGTTGCTTGACTTTGCTTGATATTGCGTCTGGTTGGGAGATTTTGTTTGTGGTTCTACTATGTTGCATCTTGTGGGTTTGTCGCCTTCTTTTCATGTTACGTTATGTACCTCCATGTTATGGTATGCTGCTAGATGTTGCACGATGTTCCATCACGTGTACCATGTTAAGTAATCGTTCACCATGTTACGTAATGTTTCACCAGGTGGTACGATTTTGTACCATTTTGCGAAATGTTGCTTCATGTTGGGTTTTGGATTTTAGTTTAATTATAAATCTTGTGTTATAATTCATTATATTGAGGAATGACGTGTTTATTGCGTTTCGGTAGCGTTGAGAAATAATAATGATTTGTAGCATTCGTGATCTAGTTAATGTTTTAACCTTGGACTCCTTTTTTCCATTTTCTTCCGCCTCAAACGTTATTGACGTCGTTTGGTTGGGCCTGGTTTTTTCTTTAATTAAATTTTTTTTTATCTCTGGAAAAATTTTTAAAATAGATGTTTTCAAATAGCAGAAAATTCATATAGATAGTCAGTCATCCGATGAAGGCTGAATTCCAATATTTATTTTTGTTCTATTTTCGTCGTTTTTCTGCTATCGGCTCTAGATTTTGGGAAAATTTATTTTGCAGGTCATCCGGTGGGGGCCGGAACCCGCATTACTTAATTTTTTCGGATCGATTGATTTTGATAAAAATCGCGGTGATAATAGTTTTTAAATGGCAGAAGTGGATTGTCATGAGTCCCAATTTCGGGAAAATCCATTTAAAAGGTCCTTTGGTCGGTACTGGGTTCCATTTTTAAAACAATTTTAGCTGAAATATTTTGATAAAAATTGGTGAGGGTGGTTTCGGGTGCCTGGAAATGATACCGATTAGTCATTGTCTATGGGCTTCTTGGTGGAGCTTGGGCCCTTTTTTTACATTTTGTTCAGCTTCAACAATTTTAATAGGGTTTTCGAATGCAAATAAACGATTAAAAGATGTTCTGATTTCTCGATAATTCATTTTGGAGTCCTCCATGTGGCATGATGTAGCACCATGTTACGCAATTTTGCATAATGCTGTGTTAGGTTGCACCATGTTTTAAGATGTTGCACTTTGTTATAGAACGTTGCTCCTTGTCAACATATTTCTTCCTTTTTTTGCTAAACAAAGGGGAAATTTAAGCTCGCTAGAACAATGGTATAAGCCTTATCTGTCATAGATTTGTTTCTTTTAATAATATTCTTAATCAGGTGGCTATAATAGTAAAACATTTCAATTATGCGGTGAGCGCGAGACAACCTTCGACAAATTGGCGATTTCATTCAATTTTACATTAGGGAAATAGTGTCATCACCAACTATGACATATTCAATTAAATATTAAATTCTTTTAAATTTTCTGGTTCAGGTATGTAGAGTTTTTTTGTCTAAGCTTTTTATTTAAATGTGTGTTGGAATACAGTGCAACGTCAGAGACGACGACTGAATTTGCGAAACATTTTAAAACAATGCTCAATAGTTGGTTATAATTAAAATATAAGAACCCATCCCTAGTGGCTTGCGAATAGTAATAATTGATCTCGAATTGTGAGATTACAAGCTTCCATTCTTTAAATGGAACCTGACAAGACAAAAAATAATTAGTAAGCTTCCACTGGTCTTGTAACAAATTACAGTAATACCTCGATATAACGGACAAATTGGGACGAGGGCAATCCGTTATAGCCGATTGTCCGTTATATAAAAATAGATATTTTTTTTAAACTCTTATCTCCGATGGATGAGCGCAAGTGCATTGTCCAGAAGATAAACATTTTATTTCTTCTGGTGGTATTCCAAGCTCCGTTTTTTGAAATGTTCGGACTGCAGGAACAAATTGTTGTAGGAACCAATCTAGGAAAATTGCTCTTGAGCACCATGTTTTTTAGAATTATAATATAATATGGGCAGGTGGTGCATTTTTCCTTTTAAAATGCAGGTTTGCATGCTCTGTCGAAAATGGCAGGTGAAAACCGATTCGATCCATCGATTGCGACTGTAACAGCATTTCGTTTTTAATCGAGACCTCTGCCTCCAACTTTTCTATAACGGTTAATTTTTGTTGTAGAGTAGGAGTGTAACGCGAGTCCGTTTATCCATATTTTAGATGGTACAAGAGCAGAGAAATGTTAGGTTCACTAATTTTTAAAAATGCTTCTATTTTCAAAATTATTTTAGTTCTTTCTGCCTTTAATATTTAGGTATAATGTGAATTTCATGTTTATATCGCATACATCAAGAACAATAAATGCCAATTTAAGTAGATTTTTATGTGATTATTGTGTTTATAGGTTTTGCACTCCAAATTCAACCTTTTACAAATAATGTTCATCAATTTGCAAATAAAATTCACCTACATATATACAAAACATGTTCAACCTTTTCCAAATCAAATCCAACTCTATTCAAATCAAATTTACCTTTGTTCAAATCAAATTCACTTTTATCCAAATCATATTCATTCTTTTCCATTTCAATTTCAACCGGAGTCGTTTGGTTTTATAACGACTCCGGTTGAGTTTGAAATGGAAACGAATGATGAATTTAATTTGAACAAAGGTGAATTTTATTTAAAAATTGATGAACCTGTTTGTAAAAGGTTGAATTTGGAGTGCAAAACCTATATATCCGTTTATTGGTTCTTCCATTGCAGTTAATAAATTGAATTATGTATAAAGCAAAGTTCATTTATTATTACATGTACTAAAAATAAAATTTTGTCCGGTTTATCCGAAGTCCGATATATCAGGGTCGGTTATATCAAGGTTTTACTGTAGTTTCTTATTTCAGGATGTTCACGATGCAACCTTAAGACAATCATCGCAATACGAGGCTAAACCACCACAGAAACTAGCTATTAAAAGGAAACTGCCAAAATAAGAAGTAACTAAACAAAATTAGCTTCTACATATAGCATGTGAACATCAGCGTGTTGTAAATTCGGAGGTTGAAATTTTAAGTAAAAATTGGACTATGAGTTTCATAAAATTCAAACCAGATCAACAAGGATATACTTTTTGAAGTGCAATTAAGAAATCTCCCTAACTACTAAATAATATACAAATGTTGAATTAAATAAATTTTTATTTACCTATAAGTATAACTTTTTATTACTTTTATGAGTGCCTCGCACGTTTAATTAATGCTTTAGCTCTTATCTTTCGAAAGTTAATCCACATGCGAGATAACGTAGAGTGGCAAATAATTAGCACACGCAATTATTATAAATTTGCGACCTTTGCAGACATCCCTACTAATAACGATTGAGTCTCAACTGTTATACAAACTGATATATGTGCACGGCAAACTGTATTATAATTTTATTGGTATTCCTACAAAAAACTTGTTATAAAACTATTTTGGCAAAAATGTCAAAGTAAAACGCTTAAATTCAATATTTAGCCTTAAATCTAATTTCTTTCAAAAGTTTTACCAGCAAGAATACAAAACGAGAATATAAAACACTGAATTAATTGCATTAACTTTAAAAATAGTGTTACCCAATATATAACTCTGATAGTCTGTTCTGTTATAGTTTACAAAGAAACTGACCTAGTCAACAACAGTCAATTGTTTTAACGTCTATAAAGTATACAATTTCTCAACTATAAAATTTTTAAAGAAAAACATATTTCCCATTCAAATAAAGATAAAAATCACCCCGCTTCTTGTAATCCACTTAACTAATTTATTTTTTTGGTTCTATTAAATTAAAAAACTTAAAAATTTCAATACAAAAAATATTTATTTCTGGGTCAATCGTCTTGTTTAAAAGAAATAGAACATAAAGTCAAGATTTATCGAATTTTTGTTTGGAAAATGTATTTTATTTTTGAACATTTTAATGAAAAATATCTGTTCCGAAAATGAAAATGAAATTGGAAAATTGATGTGGAATGTGCTGTGTATAGAGAAATCAATTTATCTTTCATCTATTATACGGTATTTCTCCTTCTCTACATATTTTTTATAGCAAACATCCTTATGTTTATTATTGATTTTGCAAAAAGGAAATCTAGTGAAAATAACGTATACAACCTAAAACTTTTTTCATATCGACTTGATTTTGCACGAAACTTGAAAGTTTTGACTACATATAGGCTAATTCGAGTGTCTCCCAGATATCTGAATTAGGTATTAAGAAGTTAAAATTTTAAATAGTTGACGTAAAAGGTGCAATATCATAAACATAGTATCCACGTGTCAAGGGCATATTCACGCGATAAAATAATGTTATCGTTCCATTTTCACGGTTAACCTTTTCAATCAAATTGTATGAACTTTTCATAAAAAGTTTCATAGTATAACTTAGATAAAGTTTTGAATATTTCATAAACACTTCATCTAAACATTAAAATTTATCTTCGTTTTCTGTAAAAAAAATAAATTAAAAGTTTGATAAAAAATAGCAAAAGTTTTATTTTTATACCGAAAGCTTCTTCGCATATCAAAACATATAATTAAAATTTCATAACAATGCCAAACTTTTCGTGACATTATATACGAACTTTCTTATATTACTCGTATATATTATCCCACCTACAACTACACGATTCTGTAAGCCTTTAAGGTTACTATATAGAATTAATTTTGAACCACCCACTCATCGTGTAAAGTGGTTTTTCATTCATACATATTTCGATTTTTTTATTATTATTTTTATTTTTACATTTGAACTTTTAATTTAGCTCGAAATGACAAGTAGTTGTTACCCGCCTTTTTAAACAAACCGAAAATATGCTGGAAGATAAACATTTCAATGTTTATTTATCTAATTATATGTATATTTGGAAAAAAAAATAAAATTATTGATTTTTCATTAAATACGTACAGCACACAGTCAAATATAAAATACCAAAAATTATTATAACCACAAAATAAAATATCATTTTCATTTCCTTGTGCCGTTTCCCTGGCAAAAAAAATGAAATACACATAAAGTAGGGAAAATCGATATATAACCCACAAATCACCGAGCGCAAAAAAGGGAAAACACTCACTCGTCTTTGGCACACAAAAATTAGTATTAAAGAGTATATTCCAGAAGCGCACCAAATAAAAAAACTGGAAAATTCGTAATAAAAATGAAAGAAAAAAAGATTTTGAAGCTAAAAATAAACGCAAAATGTTTTTTTATTTTAATTTTAGAATTTAATTTATTTCGTTATATACAAAAAATAAATAAATAAAAAGTGTTAAAATTTTTATTAGATTTTTATTATTATTTTGATGTTAGAAAATATTTTAGATCTGTAAAACATTAAGAATAAAAAAATCAAATTTAAGACAAAATTAATTAAAAAGGTGAGAGGATTTTTACGTTTCGTATTTTTATTTTACAAATACAACACCATAAATAAAAATTACAAACGTTAATTTTTTAACACTTTTTTTTGTGACAGGTGAATAGAACAAAATTAAGAATACAATTTATGTGTCTGTGCGCTGTTTAGGTTAAGACAAAATTCTTCAATATTTATAAGAAACATATTTTATATATATGAGAGAGAATCGTAATCGATTCACAATAAGATGCGTAGGTGGATCTATAGAGGCGTATATTGTTCTGTTGTAAATTCTGAATTATGATCTTAATACAAAATAGAGACGATAAATTCACAACATTTTGTACGTAGAGTCAATTTATTCGTTTTGTCAATAAAATGCTAAATTAATGCTTGGTGTGACCTTTACCTCTTTATGATTTTATAAACAAAATTTATGAAATCGAACATCTGGTATAATGAAAATGGCGTGCTGGACGTTACAACAATTTTTGGATTATATATAGTAATAAAAGTATATTGTAGTTAGATGGGTCCACATAAAATGGGCATAATATTTTCTAGTAATAATTTAGTCACGTGTCGTTTCGATTGTGTTTTCATGTCACGTTATATGATTATACCCGTTGATGTAAGTATATCGATTTCTGGCTTAATTAAAAATCTATTATTAATATTAATAAAATATATCAAATTACAGGTGTATAACGTCATGCTTATTAATGCCAAAAGTATTGGGATACAATTTAAGTAAAGCTGTGGTAGGTGGTCTTGCATTCTGATGTGTATTTGTGTGGCATTTGCAGATCTGATAAAATTTGTGGTAGACTACTAAAAAATAAATTAATCACTTTTATAATTTAATTAAACACGGATATGTCTTTAAAGAGCATCTGAATCGCGTAGGATTACCTGCTAATGCATTATGTTTTAGCTTCTGCAAAATGATATCATAAAAGTGCAGGTGGCTTGCTTTAAAATAATCTTTAGATTTCACGTAATTCTTGTTTAATTAATGAAGATGCAGTTCGCTCTGTGCTCGTGAAGCTCTAGTTTAAAATATCAACAAGCCTGGTGCAAGTATTGATGCCTTTTAGTAAAAGTTTTCAAAAACGGAGAATTTTCAGTAAATTAAATCCACCACCGGGTTTGAACTTAAATTAAAATGGGCATGTTGCAGGTAAATTTTGATAAAATTCAATCCGACCTAATCATTTAGCTAGAATTGTTTCGATCAATTATCGTATATACATCTAAATTTAGTATTTATCAAATTTAGATTACTTCTCTTTTGCTGGCTAGATGAAAATATACAGCTTACGAAATCTCTATATTTGTTAAGTAGCATTATCATATATTTAAAGCCACACAACAATTAAAAAATGAAATTGCATTTTTTCTAGGCAATCTTATTTAACGAAATATTATCACTTGCTGTAAATAGATACCACAACACGAGGCTTATATTGAGTCAACGCATAACAATATGATTCAATCCGACGATCAGTAAACGGGTTTATTATGCCCCGAAAGTAATCATGTAAACAGAGTGTCTATCCTATACTTGTGTTTAATCAACCGTCGTAAGAAGTAAGAACAGCATTCCAGGTTAAAAATTCAACCATGTTGCAAGCACCTACTTTAATCTCCGAGGATTCTAATGCAATCGATGAGTAGTGTACATTTTAAGAGATCTTGAAAATCGTGGAAACGGGACAAATTAAATATCACTTCCGGTTAGTACTGCGATCACCAGTGCGACAGTACAATACAAGCATTTTAGAAGCATTAATTTCCTTTCAACGATGTCGGAAAGACACGAAACGACGAATGCTCATCTGCCAATCCAAAAAAATGTCTACTTTAGAAGCTAAAACATAACCGCGAGAAATGTGGCAGCATTTTTGAACTATATCAAGGTTCGTTGATTATTCTAACTTCTCGAGAAGCTCGTTGATAAACGCCAGAAAATTAAAAATGAATTGTATACCACACTACAAACCTTGGTAGTATCAACCTCAGTTTCTTTAATGAAGGGCTTTATACCATCTAGCGGATGCAGCTTCATGACTCAGATCTATACTCTTTATTCCGAATAAAACAATGCCACTACAATTGCGATGTCAAAAATACCTAAAGTTCTAAAAGCTGCTGTGCCAAATCGTGCCAGTCATCCTAAAATCGTCTCTTTCGAAATACTCGATGTGATAACAAATCCAGCGTTTTCTTTTGCGGGAGAATAACAACCAAAAACCGATAGTCTACGTTGCGATCGTAATGACCTTTTGAGCGACGTGTTAGTCCCGTTTTGCTCAGAACAAAATCAAGGTGCACAAAGATTCGGAGAAAGTGATCCATAAAAGTAGTTTGTAATACGTGATAACTATGACATTGACGATTGGCTCCATGGAATGGAAGGAGACATTACTAGACAAGTCAGAAAATACTTTCAAAAAGAGGATTTGAAATTTAATGTTTTATAAAAAATTCACCAAATTCAGATCGCATAGATTCACATTTAATAAGTAATGCAGGCAGACCATCTGCATTTTGGCAAACTTATCCTTAACATCTAGGAAATGGACCTATGTTGCGGTAGCTTATTTTAGTATCGAAATTAAAGTCTACCCCGCAGAGGTCAGTACCAATACTAAAACTGGAACAACAGGCAGACATTTTAGGAGCGATAAATATTTTGGTCTCCGTGCATCCACTAAATGGAGAAATCGTAACCTAACATAGCCGAATAGGGCCATCGATCTTGTTGGTCAGTCCTACAGAGTCAGAAGTAAATGGCCAGTTTCAATAATGTCAGAAATTACAACTTCATACGAAATGATCCATTCCGTTTTGAAGTAGAGCATGAGCTTTGCTTCTTTTACCGAGCAAATAAATGATAAAAAGCATTTCAAACTTACGAGCACTGTTTATAATTTCCTTATTCCTTCCTTATGAGACGCTTATACTCCTAGGCATGCACTACTATGTAGCTTTAAGATTCGGAACCCTGTGAAATAAAGTTGCATCAGTATATGGGAAACCAAAATTCGATTTAAACCCGGATCCGTATGATCCATCCCGCAATCGCGAGTTCTCAGGTTCCTCGGAATCTGAGGATAGTGTTCCTTCCGATAAATTCAAATTTTGTAGCGCAGTAATACATTATTACAGGGGCTAGTACAAAAGGCAAAATGTCGGATTCTCCTCCAGGCACTGTTTACACAGCAGTCCTAAATCTCGTATCCGACTATTTCAACGAGAGTACAGTTAAATTAGGTATTCGATGATTTAGTTGTTAGATTTGAAACCAGATGCTTCCTGAACTAATACTTGAATCGCTTCCTGGGTCATGTTTTGGAATCTGTGGCGGCAGTTTGGGACTAGAAGAGTTTGGAAGTGTGGTAAAGTGTCTTTCGTTCATAAATAAATAGAAAAACGTAGTTCGAGATTGGAATTTCATTGCTTTCACCGACAACTTGGAAGTCCTTTTAATACAAGGAAGTCTCAAGATCAGATAATGTAATAGCTATGTTTCTCAATGAGTCATGATAGTGCAACAAGTCTTTAACAAAATTAAGCTCACTGAAATTTAATATGATATAATGACCTAGGACGTGCATGTACTCATCAAAAAAGCGACAGATCAAATCAGAATTGCTCTGTTTTGAACTAAACAACCCCTGTAATGAGGGGAGGGCGGTGGGGGTTGTTAATGTGTTGTGGTCAACACCAGATTTTGTTTCTTTAGGAACATACATAAATCATGAATACATCGCTTTTGACATCTAGTGAAAAATTTAACTTACCAGACTTTTAGTAAAAAACGTCTTGTGTAATCAAAAGTCATTAGTCTGCCTCATATTTCAGAAAACTAATTAAATTTATTTGAATGTTTGTATCCTTTGCTGTTTTTGTAAATGTTATACATCAATGGAAAAATTTAAAATATACCTGTGGAATTGGCCTCTTTAAATGCACCGGTTACAACCGCAAGGATCTGCTGACTACGGGAAAAGCTTGAGTCTAAAATTTCATCCTGATAGTCCGCCTGGATAATAATCGAATTTAGGTGAAGTAAAGGAAATTTTGTAGAAAAAATATTCATTTTCATCAAAATTTAAAAAAAGGATCAGGGCAGGTATTCTTGAAGTTGGTGGATATTTCCGCATGCGGATTATAATTTGCATTAAAATTCTTTATATTATTCAAATTGTTCGCCGGTTACTTAAACGTTTTTCTCAGATTTGCTTGCAAGCCTTCTACTATTTATTTCATTACTAAACAAAAATCGGTGGAAATTTCTGACTGGGTAAATCAATGCGGATTTATTCCCCCAAATAATAGAAAACTTGCAAGCAAATTTGAAAAAACGATTAAAGTGGCAGGCAAAAATTTTGAATAATATAACGAATTTTAATGCAAATTATAATCCGCATGCAGAAATATTCACCGATTTCAAGAATCCGAGCCCAGAACTTTTTTTATTTGATTTTTAGGTTACGATGTTTTAATTTTTAATTGTTTCTCCGTACTTTTCAAAATATTCGCAAAACATGAAAAAGCTGTTTTTGAAGCTGCCACTTCTGGTGAACCGATTCCATGAAAAAAAATCTTCTCCTAGAATAGATGGTATAACCAATAGTGTCATAAAGTCACTTGGCTGTTTTTTAGTGGGTGTCCTATCCTTTATTTTTAATTTAAGCGTGGAAACAGGAACGTTTCCGTTGTATCTCAAAAAAGCTGTAGTTATCCCAATTTTTAAAAAAAGGTAATAAATCTTGTATTAACAATTATCGCCCGATTTCACTCCTGTCTGTGTTTTCGAAAATATTTGAAAAAGTTATGAAAAAAAGAACTTTAAGTTTTTTAAATGTCAATAACTTACTCTCCGGATCGCAATACAGGTTCAGACAAAACAAGAACACCGAAAAGGCACTTTTATCTTTTCTGGATCAAATAACTGACCATATGGATAATGGCCAAACTGTCTCAGCTTTATTCATTGATATGGCAAAGGCTTTTGATAGAGTTGATCATACCATCTTATTAAAGAAATTGTCCTGCTGGGGTTTCTGCGAGACGAACTCAATGTGTTAGAGTAAACGGAGTTGAGTAATGAACTGGAAATCAAGATTGGGGTTCCATAGGGTTCGGTGTTAGGACCTTTGCTATTTTTAGTGTACATTAATGGAATATTTTCACAGAATTTCAATGGGCCCCCTACTGCTTTTGCTGATGATGTATCTTTAACATACGCGGGTCCCGATATTTCATACAATATTAATTGCATCGAGCAAGATTTAGTATCATTATCAATTTGGCTGAAAGCACATAACTTTCTGTTAAGTGATAAAACTAAATTCATGCATTTCAAACAAAGGAACTCATCAGCCTGTTCTATTAACTATCATGAATTCGGTTGTAATAGTAATATTCCATGCACTTCATCTAGTTGCTTTCAGGTTAACCAAGTAAGTGAATTTAGATATTTGGGTATTATAATAGATGAAAAGCTAAACTGAGTCTCAAGTCGAAAGCTTGAAAAATAGACTTTTATTGGTTACAAGGAAAATGTATGTCCTACGATTATATTGTCCATATTATCTCCTGAGCATTGTGTATTGCGCTTTGGCTGACTCAATCATCCAATTTGGTTTATCTTGTTGGGGTGAGGCATTTCAGACTATTTTACACCCGGTGTTCGTGCGACAGAAGCATATAATTCGTATTATGGGTTTTAAAGCTATTCAAGAACCTTCTTGGCCTATATTTCAATCGTTAGAATTATTGCCGTTACAACATTTATATGTTTTTAAGGTATTAGAACTATTTTACATTATTAGTGGAAATGATTTCGCAAACTATTGAAGGATTATAACCTTCGATCTAACTTCCAGTTCACAAAAAATGTTCCGAAATTCAAATCAAATCTCCGTAGGTCTTTTTTCAGTGTGATCTCTCCAATATTATTTAACAATTTGCCTACTCATTTAAGAATGTGTGTAGTGGTCTGTCTGTGTTTTCCAAAACTCTTCTTATTTGGCTTAAGCAAACTAAAGATATTCAGCATCTCTTCCCGTAAATGTGTCGATTCAGACTTTGTATACAAACTTTATATTCCCTCAATTGATTTCATATTGATATAGCGAAAAACAGTAATAAATAAGTTTTGCAACAAATCCTATGATTTGTATTATTATGTAAACTGAAATTAAAAAAAAAAAAAAAATTCAGCCAAACATCATTGATAACCTATTTATGGAAAAGCTTATATATGAAGTTCTACTTTGATCAACCAACCCCATGGGCTGTACAGGGGCCGAATTTCTGTATCAACTAACTCCATATGGGCTGTACAGGTGTTGCAATTTGATATTGCCACTTAAGTTTCACTTGTTCCTAGTTCAAAAATTTTTAAATCACGTTTTCGGTTTTTAATTTCTTTAAAAATTGAGTTAGCAAAGCTTTTTCGTTGGAGTTTTTGTTTTGGGAATTTTTTCTGGAGTTAGAAATAATATTTGATTGGAGCTGAATGTGCAAAAATATAAAAAAAAGTTGAATAAATATTTGTTTATATAAGGACTTACAACCATAATTAAAAAAATATTTTTAAATAAACTGTAATATAGTATATGCATATACCCGCTTATAATAATAGTGAATATAAAATACAGTACAGTTATAAAATACGTAAATTATATGTACATATAGCTTTGTTTTGAATATGTGCAATTAATAAATGTTATGCTACGTAAATAAAATAAAATGAAAAATATGTATATAATGATATTAATTAAATTATATTAAAAAAAATGATATTTTAAATATTTTAAATAAAACTGTATAAAAAAATATGATATAGTTTGTGAAGCATTTGAACAAAAGAAAAAAAAAATTATTTGAGAAACATAGAATCGTTTGGCAGAATTTGGGAAATAGCAGGATTTGGGATTTCAACGGACGGGACCGGTATTGTGTTTATGATATTCCAAAGACGGTGGCTTGAAGAAGAATTGTAAATATTGATTTTTTTTTTTGCTTGACTTTAATTTTATTTAAATTTTTTTATGTATTTTGTAAATATTTCCTAATTTTTTTATTCATGTACATGTAAATATTTTATAGTTTGGTAAGTCTGATAATGATGGTTATTCCTAGGCATTATTGTTGCCTGAAAATAAAGTATATAAATTCAATCCCACGCAATAGACACCTCACGAACTGAGCTACCGGTGTCACGCACACTATGAAGGTAACACAGGGGCACAAATTCATTTAGAAGAAATTACGACGATTTTCGACGCATACCAACCGCTTTCATCATTTTTATTTTTCATAAAATCTACGAGCTCTGCTAAGCGAGAAACGGTGCTATAACCGAACGTGACTATGAATGGTACCATGATATTGACCATGATATTTAAACAGGAGGGAACGCTAGAGGTGGATCTACCAAAATTATTAAGAATAATATTAAACATTACGGAGAGCCCGGTATTGAAAAAGAAATTATGCAAATTAAAATCATAAAACTTGATGCAATAATCTATGGATTTCTATATGGCGACCAACATATTGGCCTTCTGACATTCATAAAATATCAGATCTTCGTGACTTCTTTGTAACCAAAGGAGTTTTGAGGATAACACGTGCATCGAAAATAAAAAAGAACATCTGACCACAAAAAAAGAAAACTTGCCTAAATTAACAAACAGTAAAACCAATTGGGATTTCTTCACGTAGTTACTGGAAGTAAAAACAAGTATCCGCGAACCAATTAGAACAGAGGTGCACCAGGAAGCATTCAACTCCTCATACCAACTCCATAAGGAACCATAAATAACTATCCTCTTGAGGTCAGGGAACTAGTTTAAATGGAAAGAAAAGCTTGTAAAACCTGACGTGTTTTGCAAAACAAAAATATCCTCAATTGTATGTGCATCAAATTAAAACAACTAATATATGAAATAATGAACATAAATAAGCGACTCCAAGGTCTGTTTGAACTAAAGGATGACGTTTACTTACTTTGGAAAGCAACGAAGAGTTTAAAAAGATCCAAAATGCATATAGCACTGACAAGTTGCTCTGTTTGCTATAATAGGTGAGAGATGTTTAATTTCACCACACCAATTTGGGCTTAGAGAAAATCATTCTACAGTTGAAGAAGTTCGTTCACACAATAACTGACGTCATTGAGGATGCTCGTGAGAATAGCAAAACATCCTCCATTATTTTCTTAGAATATAGCTCAAGCTTTCGACAAATTTTGGCATCAATGACTTGAATTTAAACTGTACCGAGATCTACCTATGCAATTTTATCAAAATCTTCAAACTTCAAAACGAGTACTATGAACTAAAAATAATATACCAGGTATGCCACAAGGTAGTATATTCGGACCTATTAAACAGTGAGTAGCTAAGAAGAAGCCAAATCAATACATGTTAAATTGATAAATCACAATGTACAGTACCCCACAATACAGCTAAATACCTGGTTGATGCCAAGCTAAGATGAAAAATCAAGTGGAAAAAAGGAAAACTAAATATCAAATATAGGAAAATATTCTGGCGTTTTGGAAGAAATTCCGTGCCAAAAAGTCAAATGTACAAATGATACAATGCTCAATGGTACATTAGGAACGACATCCATTTCATATGAATATATTTGCTTATATGCTTAAAGATGGAATTCATCATCGATAAAATATAGCTGCTTGTTCCTCCAGAAAACACATACAGCGAATATCTCGTAACTAATAGGTTACTCATCACAGACCGGGAGACTAAATCCCTAATTTAGATAAAAGCCATATGAGCGATTCATGAACCGGTATACACAAGAAATCCTTCCCTCCTAAAATCTCAATTGATTACTTGCCAGTAAACTATCAGGCTGAACAACTCAATTATATCTAAGCACCCTCACTCGCTTTAGATGTCTTTATATTGCAAAATTAGCGATATTGGTTATTTACACGTACATAACTTGAACGCCATCCATTTTAATTACGATCGTGGCTTATACACGTAATTTGCTAAATGATTGCTATCACACTTTGAACATTACCATTAAATGTTGCAAATTGTATACAATTAAGAGGAAATGTTTGATCTCCTAAAATAAAGTCAAAATATACAATGGTGACAAACATTACGTTGATGTCAGCAATTTATGACTAATCAGAATAGTATACACTCGAATATATTTAGATTATCTAAAAATTAGTCTTCAGTTTTATAATTTATCCGCATCCGTCGCAGTCACCATCCTGGCGTCTTGATATCATCATAATATCTTTCTACATTATATATTTCGAAAGCAGCATTTGATCAAACCCAATCTATTCATCTCCGCATAATACCAATTAAATATGTATTATGTAAAAAGGCCTAATAGCGTTGAATTTTAATCACAAGCATCGGCCATAATAATAAAAATAAATTACATTTCTCATCATTTCAAATCATAACAAATTAACATAAATTTGCAAATGATTTATAAACTCAAGAATACCAAAGATGTTGGTGGTCTCTCATCTAATCAATATAAAGTTATTATTATTTTTTTTATTATTTCGTACATATTGAAAATATTTGTTTTAATTTATAAAATTGTAAATAAATTCATTTATCATTTCAAAGTTTTCCAAATGGAAATATATTTTGTATATCTGCATGTATAAGAAGCACTCTTAATTTTTTTTCAACCAATGATTAAATACCTGTTGAAGTTGTTCTCGTACCCAAAGCTCGTTTTTAAACGTTTTTAAAATTTTTTAAATCAATTTACGAAATTGATAGTTTCAAGTAAATTTATCCATTTTTCATTTTGTGATAAATTATTAATTTTAATTAATTTTTATACTTGTGTGTGTGTGTAAAGTAATTCATTACGGTTGATTAAAACTAATTTTGCTATAATTCCCTATTAAATCGTAATTATCATAAATTTTATGTTTTAATTTATGAAAACAAATATCGATTGGAAAATTAATAGTATTAGAAAAATAATTAATAGTTTTAAATAGTGGAAAAACTAATTTTTTAATATTTCTTGTTGAGTGCGCTTTATTTAATATTCGTTTATGTGGTATATAGAATGTGGAGGAAACTTTAATTAGAACATTTCTTAATTATTAACTCAATGAACTTAGCTGTTAAATTCAAAAACACTTTTGATTTATTCGATACGTTTTTAGGGGTAATCGTATAATTACATACGATTAACCTTACATGAATATTATAAATTACGTACACCTCAGTGCTTTCCAACATCTTAACGGTTTATTTATCTCAGTGGCAACGTGTTTTCAAATATTTTCCAATTACTTTCTTGCATGCATTTATATAGTCAAAACATTACACTAAATACATAATATGTTTACATCTGTGTGTTAAAAAGGCCCTAACAATCATTAATCACTTTCATTTTAGTTTTAAAACGTAAATTAAACTATCAAAATGCATAATAACTTTGAAGTTTATTCACGTTGTATGAATAATGAATCATAACGAATTTTTTGTTGTTTGTTCGATTTATTGTCTGCATTCAATTAATTAATCAATCATCGTCGGTTCATTACAAGTCAATGTCGTATGAATATCATCCAAAAAATTATATTTAATTTAATTAAAATTGGAAGTACAATGTTCAAAGTCTAACGATATAGACTGTGCCAAAATTAGCAGGTATAATATTTTAATATATAGTTGCGGACAAGGTTATGCTGCTTATGTTTTATAAAATTTATAATTTACGATTTGGACGAATTTTAATTAAGGTATACATCACGATCTATTAATCATTTTGAATGATTGCCGCCGCCGGGACAGGTATTTGCATAATAATGTGTGTCTCGGGAAGCGTTTTAACATGTGGATTTTATAATCACGATGCTTTACCGCACTTATCTAATTAATTAGAGCATGGTAGACGCGCGTGTGTGTGTGTAAACATTTATTCTTGTCACCATATAATGTTACATTCTATATATAAAATCTGACTTGCAAAAATTGTGTATACACGTCATACATTAGTTGTGATCTTGATGGGAATATATATTTGCATTAATTTGGTATACACATTTTAAATTGTGGTATAATTTATTTACAAAAAAAAAAAACAATTTGACACTAATTTTGAAATAATTATGCAAAAACAACGCAAAAAATACTTGCTAAACAGTAATTTTCATAATTTTATTTGTTAAATAAAATAATATACCGAGTACTGTGTACACACATAACAATGGAAGTGCTACACACAGTGAATTAAGCAAACTCATCATTTTCCAATCATTTTATTTATAATTTTTAATTACATCCCAAAAATAAAAAAATAAAATTCTCACATCACGATTTAGAAATTAAGAAATATCTTGAGCGAAAATAATTAAAAAAATCTCACAAATTTTCGACTTGTTAAAGATTTTGCGATAATCATGCTCCGCTGACATGACTTCGATGTTGTATGTACACGGTATATGAGTATACTGGCGTAACACAGTGCCCTTTCACTTGTTCTTCATCAGAACCATCATCATCATGATCAGCCGAGATAATCAACCAACCAAGTAATTTATATGAATCAAAAGGTGCCCAAAGCACATAATAATATAAAAATTATCATTAATAAAATTGTATGTTGATTCCTCACCTTTCCCATTAATCCATGACAAAAAATAAAAATTTTCTAATGTATTGTAAGGCGCGCGATTTGTTGCGGTTGAGACAATCAACATCAAAACAACAACAAAAATTGTTACAAGTGTTAATTTTGTATGTCACATAGAACATTATTATTTTTTTTTAATTCCGACCGAATGGCAGCCGCGCGATTTAATGAAATTGAAAATGAAAAGTTAAATAAAAAAAATATTTAAACCTTTCATCCGCGCGCACACGGCATCGAACACGACTCTTGAACAAGACAAAGTACAAGAAAATTTTCTTAACAGTCAATTAATTTACAAGAGTAGAATTTAATGTTTTAATTTTTTTTTTATTTTTGTGGAAATAATAATCATAATAAGAATAACATCAATGATTCGGTATTGAAGAGGTAAGAAATTAAGATGTTTATTTTTATTATATTCCGTCGTTTTATATTTGACAAATCTTAATGGTGTATCTAGCGAAGATGAACATCATTAATAACGATTTTGGAATGTTAGTGATTTAAAAAAAAATGCTTGCTTTTAAAATTCGAATAAGGTTTAAACCGAGTTGTTGGGGTTAGTTGCAAACGATTATTTTCTACATTATTTGCCGAACTGCTATTCCCGTACTTGAATTTGATTTCAATGTTTTAAAGATTATTACGGGCAATATCTTAGCTCGCGTTGTTTGCTTAACTCTTGTACTCACTCTCGAAACATTGGAAGAACTTCTTCGTTTAATAATGTTGGCAATGGCAATTTGCTAATATTCGTATTACCTAGCCACTTTCGTATTAGTAACACAACGGCCATCTCGTTATAGACGAGAAGTAGGGGCCTATAATGTCTTCTACTTCAGATCCCCATACTGATTGACATTGACCAATGTTAACCAGTTATTTTGAATCTTTGCAAGTAGGCTTTATCAAGCTAGTTAGTCATAAATCCATTTTGAGTTTTTCTTTGATGGCAGGAATGAAATCAAATGTATGCCTACCGATTAATTCCATTGACCGATTCATTCATGCTCCTATTTCCGTTTTGTTTGTATATTGATTAAGTGCTGCAACATATACAGTATCTCTTAGGTGGTATAAGTGCGCTCTCTTTTTGATTAGAATATCCACTGGGAGAATGTAGGTTAAAAACTCAACAGCAACTTTGTAAACTATTCGGAAACCCCTTGATACTCGTAATAGAATATTCCTCCGAGCACTTACTAATGATCTGATATTGTGATAGTTTAGTCTCTGCAGCTGTGGCATTTGTGAATATTGCATCCGCCACACCTTTGCAAATTACGACTAGTGTTGTATGATTCAGTCCACATCCATATACCTTGAACACTCTCGTCATGAAGTGGAATAGTTTTTTAGCGTTTTCACAGACCCTTATGTCGAGTTCACGTATGCGATCAAAAAATGATTCGCGAATCAAACCGATCTTTGAGCGTAATTATTTCGCATTATTACTCATAATTTGTTATTTTTTTTATTATGTTGGATGCTTCCGATCAAAATTTTCCCAAAGTTAAAATTATTTCGTCTCGGGCGGGGAAATTTGTATATGTTTTCAATGATTTAATTTTCCTTTGATTCGCGAATCATTTTTTGATCGCATACGTGAACTCGACATTAGAAGTGAGTTCCATGCGTGAAATGTTACTCTCATGCATCCATCAAAGTCAACTTCTAGATATCCCACAATGTTGACCATTTTTAAATTTCGACCGTTTAAAAATATCGTTGGAGGTCGACAAGAGTCAAATTAGTCTTTTAGTTGCAGCATCACTTTCTTTTCTGCTGATAATGATATTTTGTTTGCTAGGCACCATTCGTGCATTTTATTTATTGTGCAGTTTCACCTTAATGCTGAAGTTTGAGTCTCGATTTGCGTTGCGCCAGAATGACTTTGGCATCCGCGAGTGCAATTTCATCAACGTAATTAATCATGCTTAGGCTAGGTTTCAGTCTTTGACACTTAAGCCAATTTTGGCTCATTGTAATACCACGCATTCACGCCACATCATTAACCCATTCACCTATCACCTACTTACACAACTACAGTATCATGTTTATGTTAAACACGATATTTCAGAACAGAAGGCCTAGAATAGAGCCTTGAGACCGAGATGATAGATCGATAAACTTGCGACGTAAGCATATCCAACATTCCCGCGATATTAAGAATATACCCATAACATATTTAGAACTTTGGGGTTTGACATTTATACACCCGGAGCCAACCAAGTGTCTAGCAAGTAGACCCCAGTCAGCTATTAATCTGTTTTGCTAGTTGTGAGCGGACTATTATGTGGCAAGTTTAGCAGTCCAAGCGTGATTACTCTGTGGCCATTTGATTTCCAACTTTTTTTGACACATCATCCAACTATCGAAACTCTCCGAAGAGGCCATTTCTAATTTCTATTTTAACGCCCTGCGTGAGGATGTGACCATGCGTAGGTTGCGATTACAATGTCTTAATTTGTTTAATTTTCATTTGCTTATTTAACCGAAAAGCAATTTTTGATTAGTTACAATCACCCCAATTAAATTCTGCACTGAAATACCTAGAGATATTGCTACTTATCAGTATTTATGGCCAGAAATGTGAATTTACTAACCAAAATGTGGAATATATACCCTATGTCCATATCAGTTGGTGGAAGTAACCGTTTTTTTGATTTGTTTAGTTAGCGGAAAAATGATTATTCACGAGAAGCTTTTCAAAATTCTGTAGTGAAATTTCTAGAAATAAGAACGTCGGACCTATCTAGAAATACTTTCATACACATAACTGTATTTGACATAACATAACTGAGGATCGGATGAGATAAACGTAAAAGTGAAAATCGCCATAATCTAATCGCTAGAATCTAAATCCCACTCATCCAAACGTAAATTTCAAACCCTCTTGTGAAATGGTTAGCAACCTGTTCAATTAACAAGATCACAAAAAACAAATTAAATAAAATACAAGAATTTCCACCTTACCACACAGAAATCATTTCCATTTGGTGAAAAATCGAACCAATTTTTTGGCGTTCACACTTTGAACGCCACCGCAAGATATATGTAGTTGACCATAAAACAACGATTTTTCTAATTCTCACCGAACACCAGTCATTGCTGAAGCAAGGCGCAATGGAAATTTCTGTCGCTTTAATTCGAAATGAACGGTGAGAATCATTGAAATACCTGAAAATTTTTAGTTTTTTAATTTTTACTAGTAATAATCGTTGCTTCAATCATATTTGGCGTCAGTTGTTCACAGGATAAGTGTTATATCGGATTTTTGTTTAGCCTTCTTTCAAAAATCGTGTGTGGTGGAATTCTAGATGGCTCCAAAAAATTAAGAAATTCTATTGGATACTTGACAGCATCACTTCTTGGTAGCTTAGCATGTTCGAACCAATCATGATTTTTGAAGTTGTTTCAAATGTTTGGCAAAAAATTTAATGTTAATGTTTCGAAATTAACTTTTAAATATTTTGATTTTCGGAACATTTTCGGAACATGTTTTAGGACTTACAAAGTTTGGCGAAAACTAAACACCTGCAGTATCAGGGCTGTTCTTCCAATCGGTCTTATTGGCACAAGTGGCTTTTTATGTTCCATGGTATTACATCCCAAATAATAAATTTGTATGTTTTTAATACCATGGAAATTCCTGAATTTGAGCTATATGTTGCAAGAAAAGTTATCTGTTTGATTAAAATTCAATGGTAGTTTGAGAGTTGAATGTGATGTGCCTGCTCCACAAAGTAAAGTTGATGAAATTACACGTGATGATAAAGCGCGAGTCTCAATTCGTTCTGCTGCCTCGGCGTGTATCAAATGTTTTCCCATTATCTTCGAATGCAAGAAATTATTCATTTGTTACTAATTGTTTTATGTATTACATCACTTTAGATGTACATCAGTTTTTAATCATCCAGTAAGAAAATTTTTTTAAGGCTCAGCGAAAATTCGTAAGATACTTATAGAGATATATCGTTTATCGTCTCTATGGGCTCTATATATTAAAGGTAGAAGTGGAGTATTGCGTAATTAAATTATAAAACACAATTTATTCATAGCTTTGCCTTTATGCTTACGCCATAAATACGAGTAAATGGAGACAGGCGTGAATGAATTTTTTTGATTAATTAAAAAAGGTTTTTAAAAATTCTACAAATTATATAGGAGCACCTAGACACAGAAGCAGCTCAAAAATATTTCGTAATCCTGCTCATTTCAATATAAAATCCTTTTTTAACGTTTGAAACCGATTGGATGAATGGTGTAAAAACGTATAAGGGGGTACCTTTAATCCACGGAACGGACTTTCCTCAAAAAAATCTAAATTTTTGAAAGTAATTTTACCAGCTTCTTAAACTCCGAGTTTCACCGAGTTAAACATGTAGCTTATAATATATTTTAAAAATTCATGAGGACTCGACATCTGATTTTCCTTTGGTAGGTATGTATGCTCAGTAACGATCGCGATAATAAATTTCATAATGCGGAATTAAACTGCACATTTCGGCATGTTGATAGGGTCGCTTCTCGCACTGATGAATGAGAAAGCCAGTTCTGAATTCTCCTCTGTTTTATTGGAGACCTAACCGTTGGTAGATCATTCTCCTGCATCATATTTTGAAGCACTTTTTTAGTGCAAGTACATTTTATATGTAAATTCGAAAGGTTTGGTAAATCTGCAGGTCTTAAAATTCTTAGATCCATTTTAAAACGAGTCTAGTATATAATTATCGCCCTGTTGGTGAATTCAATTTGATGGTGTTTATGAGAAAAGGATTTTAACCTTTCGCTCAACCACCACAGACTGATTAGTGATTACCTACATTCATTTGATTTGTGGTTTTCGTCAATATGGGGTTTTGGTGGTGTGATTGTTGATGATGTGGTTGTCGAAGATGCGGTTGTAGACGAGTTTTCGGTTATGTAATTGTCGGCGATGTGTTTACTCCGATGTTAGTGTCGGCGAGGAAATTTTTGAAAATATGGCTGTCGGTAATGTCATTGTCGACGATGTAGGGTCGATGATGTGTTTATGTCGGCGATAAGCTTCTGTTTTCTTGGACTGTAGAATGCAAATTAACCGGTTTAGAAACAATTTTATTAATACACTGAATCTCGATTATCCGGGATCCGATTATTCGTGAACCTCGATTATTCGGTATTTTTTATTTTCTAGGTTAATGTGAATTTCATCTGATTATCCGGAATTGTTTTTAGTTCTAATAAAAATTGTTCGATTAACTGGGATTTTTGATTATCCGGGAAGTCCTATTCATCTCGGATAATCGAGGTTCAAGTGTATAATTGAGACAGCTTTGTTGCTCTTGTCTCTTTTCACTCGGTAAATGAAATTTTTAAATTATTTCAATGTTCCCTCTTTTTCCGCCAAAAAAATCAATTTGATCTTCTTGACAATTTTGCAGAACACTTTTCACAATGAATTTGGAAATCCAATTTTTATCCCACATACCAAATTTCGAAATTTTTCATTCCATTTCGGAATTCTTAGGCTGTGTGTGAAACTTAAAGTAGAAATCAATTTTAAGAAATTTTTTAGGTGAATTGAATTTTTTTTCAAAAACTATGGCAAACTGATTGAAAAATCAGTTCTAAAACTGATTTTTACCGTAGTAAACGATTTACCTTAAGATTGGCACACAGCCTTAATTTTACTTTTTTCTATACATAATAAAATAAATTATAATAATCATGAAAAACTTTTACCTCGATATTTTTGCAGACTTGCCGATTTTATTCGCTATATCGCTGAAGTTTAAAAAATTAAAGTTTTTTAAAACATTGTGTGTATGTGGTGCCGATTAAATGCCTCTTAGTTCTCTTCAACCTAGACGGATTGGCCGATCGGGTTGAAACTTCATGCTAAAGATTTTCTATAAGTTGGGGAATTTCTGTGAATTTTAGCTGTTTTCATAGAGCTTCTTCATTTTTTGGAAATTTTTTGAAAAGTTTATTTGTCATTTACGAGAAAAAAATCCAAAATCTTGTTTAAATGATCGAGATGGAACTTCATAGTTATGCTTTTTCCATAAATTGGAAGATCGGCCTACTGGAAGTGGCTATTTAGGATCATTTTGATTGTAAAGCATATCGTAGATTAGTTCACCAAAATTTAAGCGGAAATGACGTTTACTGTCAAAACACTGTTTTCCAGACCCTATATTCGGCCCTTATGCAGACCAGACTAATTGATTGAAACTTCATGCATGGTAGCTTAAATAGGAGCTTTTTCGTTTTCTGCAAATATTTAAAAGGATGTTTTTTTAGAGGTCCACAATTTTAAATTAAAATAGAACAAAGAAAAACATTTTGAATATCAGTGAAACTACCTTTATTGGATAAGTAATTGTGAGCCATTAATGATTGAATATGATTTCGATCATGTAGCCTCCGCGGCCAACGCGTAGATGGTGCAATCTGGATGTCTAATTTTCACAGACTTTACGCAGCAATTTCGGCCGTATCTCAATAATAACTTGCCGAATGTTGTATTCCAAATGTTCAATCGTCTCTGGTTTATCGGCGTAGACAAGACTTAAAATATCTCCAAAGAAAATAATCTAATGGAGTTAGATCACACGATCCCGGTGCGGATTAAGAAAAGAAAACTATTCTTTCATCAAATGTTCCTTTGAGTAAATTTTTTA
The DNA here is from genome assembly GCA_947310385.1 of Nephrotoma appendiculata. Taxonomy (NCBI): domain Eukaryota; kingdom Metazoa; phylum Arthropoda; class Insecta; order Diptera; family Tipulidae; genus Nephrotoma; species Nephrotoma appendiculata. Next base: position 16,523,353 of record OX371223.1, read on the forward strand.
TTTTTTTTTTTAAATTTTATTTATTTTCCAAATTAATTGTATCCTGCCCTGTGTGACATGTGACACCATCAGTAAGATTTACGCTAGCCAATATAAAAAAGTTAGAAATAATTTCTCTATACCGTTCATCGTTGACTGTAACATTCTGCCAATCATCGTTTTTGAAAACTAATTGACCATTGATTCTGCCGGCCCACATAAAGCGATCACCAAACAGTGATTTTCTCTGGATGTAATGGGGTCAAGGCAAAGGCTTGTTGATTATCTTCACTCCAAATCCAACAATCCTATTTATTAACATAACCATTCAACCAAAAGTGTGCCTCATCGCTGAACAAAATTTTGTTTAAATTTTGATTTAAAATTTGATAAAAAATCTCAACAATCTGCAGGCGTAAGTCATTATGAAATGGCAAATCAAACTAATGACAAAGCAAATGTACGCTGTCAAATTGGGTGTCAAACAAAACAGTACTGTCAACTTAAAGATGTGAACCTGCAAAAAACACCCTTTATATATCATTCTAAAATATTTTTGCAACTATACCGGTCATGATTAGAGTCCCAAAATTTAGAAGAATGAAACTTCATAATTATAAGCTTTTCATAAATTGGAAGATGTTAGTTATTTTGGCCAAATTACAGCATCCATATTCGCTCTTCTTTTATTTTGCAAATATTTTGAAAATTACATCAATTTCGACAAAAACGTCTCAGAACTAAAATAAAATCTATATTGATTGTGCATACCGGTCCAGGTAAGCGGAAATAACGAATTTTGACAAAAAAAAAATGTTTTTCAACAAAAATTCGGCTAAACAAAATTTTTTCTCAACATTATTTTTGTGTTTCGGCCAGGTGTCACCTTATATTAGTTTACTAACTATTTCTTGCAGAATTATTCACATTTCTTATATCATAACGTACTCGTATACATTCGAACACACATCACGTAACATGTTAACAAAACGAAAAGATATAAAAGCATTTGAAGTGAGTAGGAGTTTCGACTATAAAAATTGCACAGTAAATAATTTTCGTTTATCGATTGAAATTTTTCTTGGAAATATTTATACACAAAACTCATAAATATTTTATTTGTTCGACATATACGAATAACTGCCCTATAGAATTACATATTTAAAAGTGGAAAAATAAAAGAAAACTGCTTTTCACGATAATAATAATGATGAAGCGCGATTTAGACAGCCAAGAACCTTTTACTCATTTTTAATTTAATATTCCCAAGAAGTTCATGTTACTTTCATCGTTTGGTTTGTTTGATGATGACTGCGCCCACTAAAAGTTTTCTTTACGACTTTGTCGATAGGTTCAAGTCATCAAAATGATAATAAATTTTATAAACAAAACAGTCACACGTATAAATTCTGTGTTTTCTTTTTGCATTTACCAGAAAGGTATGTATATAGAATTCGGAATCATTTTGAGAATTCCAAAATTGACTAATGCAAATTTCATCGATTTCTGTTTTGTTGGCTGTATTTTATACATTATATCACCGCAGGAGATCTTAAATATTTACTTTTTATTGAAAATTATTTCGTTTTATATAAACACGGGTATATTTTATATTTTATGCGAATACAATAAAGTCTATCCGAGAAATGACTCAAGACAAGTTAAAAAGATATTAAAAGAAACCACAATCGCACTTGTTGTTGTATGTATAATAAATAGTGTTCCATCCGCATAAATTTCATTCATAAAGTCACACTTTAAGTGTATTTATTTTAATGAAGTTGGATATGAAATTTTATTACCGCCTAAGATTCGGTTTTTGGTTCTTTTGATTAATGTTGTTCAATGCATACGTTTGTGTTATTTTATATGTGGAACTCAACAAAAATTATACGAAAATTTATGATTGCATTTATGTTTATTGGCGGTAAAAATTATGGAACGCAAGCATTATATTTGACCGTGCGCTCTCCCATATTTACATGTACGATGAGAATTTTTTATATTTTTTAAAACATTTATGTCTGGTAACGTGCTGATTTTTATTGGGAATCTGGTTCGAATTTTGCATGAGTACACGGTTTTTATATAGAATTACGATATGAGACTGCAAATTTATGTATTTTGACTCGAAGCTAAATTCGAATGATATAAAGGTTTATTGACACGCACAATGAATCGTAAGCTAAATCTATAAATTAACAATTACAAACTATATAAAAAAATTATCTTGGTAGCCGTTGATGCTGATTACCGGCAAAAATTATATTGTATTGCCTTAATTTAACAGTAAGTTTTAATAGATATCGGAGTAACCAATTTTGGTAAGGATCAGTACATTACATACATGAACCTGATCGATGATCGATGTATAGATCTCGAATTGTACACAAATCGTGATTTCTCAAGCGAATGTTTATCTGAATTTTGGTAAAACTGCCCTGTTTAATCCAAAAACATTATCCCTGCTAAAAAATTCCAAAAAGCAACAAGGTCCACCCGTGTTTGTTGAAAATTTAATATTTCAATTTTTTTGAATCTTTTAAGTTTTTTATAAAAGCTTTCATTGAAGCTGCCACTTCCGGTACACCAATATCAACCAAATATCGGTTCATGTAGAATCTCTCAAATAATTCCCTAGGAATAGGTAATTGGAAAAAATAGGTTCATAGCATTTTTGTCCAAATCGTATATTTCTGGCCTACTGAGGGAATAAGCTTAGTGCAAAATTTTTCAAAACAAAGTTGTTTCCTCATTAGACCAGAAAAATACAATTTAGAGAAAAATTCTATGAAAACATTTTCCCAACTCTCTATTCCCTAGGAAAAACAGAATAGTTTTTCTAGATTTAGGCCGATTTTTGGGTGCATAATTTTTTTTTAATTACAAACTCGTCATTTTCGGTAAAATTTAAATAAAAATCTGAACTAATTTTATTTCTAATCTTTTAAAAAATTAGTATGGGTTGTAAAGCGACAGAATTTATGCTAGACGGAATTTTATCAAAATAGTAACTATGAACTTACTTTTTTTCATAAATGCTATATCTTTCAAAAAATTTGAAAAGACAAAAAACCTCCTGTGGAACCTATCACTTCTGGTGGACCGAATTTGACCAAACATCACTGGAACCCCCCAATTTATGGTAAAAGCATAAACATGAAGTTTCATCCCGATTAATCAACCTTCTCATAATTTCGGAGATGCAAATGATTTTTGTCTGAAATTGACCCAACCGGAAGGGGGAACCTCCAAAAAAAATTATCAATTTTTTGAATATTTTGAAAATCATATAATTTATAAAGAAATCGACTATGAATTAAGAGATTCAAAATTAATATTGCACAAATACAGGTCCCGATCAGTTTCCCAAAATGTAAGCAGTAACGACGATTTTTGGCATATTACGGTTTTTCAGCAAAAATTGGTCACTATAATCCCGCCCACATGGATTGTTTGATCGGGGCGAAACTTCCTAAATAAGCTTTTTCCTTAAATTGGAAGATTTCAGTTATTTTTACCGGGATTAGTGTACTGAAAGTGGTATAGTTTCCGTGTGACGAGTTTTGATAAAATAACTTTAATTTACCAAAAATAGACTTCCTATAGTCCAAGCGGTTATAATCATATTTTTTTTAGAAACTACTAAAACATTTTCCATTTATTGGAATATCCTTGCCAAATTAGATATAGAATATGTACCGGAAGCTTAACATATTTTATAAAAAGAGATAAAGAATTAAAAGATATAGATAAATTTAAAAATTAAATTTTCAACCAATATAGCTTTGGTAGTCGTACTGCGCGAAGACAGATGTGCCTACATAACACCTTGAGTACGCCTTGTACCACAACAATCCTTTTCCATGGCTTGAGAAATCAGTACGCTTATAGATGAACTTAAAAGGAAGAATACGGTAACTAGCGAACAAAAAAACTCTAGCACAGCCTCCTACACCTGAGTTCCACAAACCAAAGGTTACTTTAAGACCAGTCGTACTATGAATACAATTATATGAGTAATATTAATAACACCACCGAGTTTCTTCAGAAGGTCAATCCGATTAAAGTGTCGTGTCCGAATGCAAGTCGTACGAAATAAGTATTCACGTTGTTCTTTGAAAAGATCCGTCTTTGTATTGACAAGGTCGATAAAAAAGGTTGATAAAAAAATATGAGCGTTTCAATGGGTAACCCGTATCGTCACGGGTATAGATCTGGACCATGTTATTTACTCGGTACTACATGGGCATGGCTTTTAGGTTATACTTATTTTCAAATATGTTGATGAAATTTTCATTATTTCCGACATGCCCTTTGTTGCCTTACCTACTAATACCTTGGATTTGCCTTGTACTACTAAGACCCATTTTTATGGCTTGAGTAGCCACTGAATATCCTAGTAAGTGCACTTTTTATGAAGAACATGGTCTCTTAGGAACAAAAAAGACTGTAGCATAACTACCTGGCACCTTACCTATAGGATATATGGACACCTTACCTATAGGATATATTCACAAACTGCAATCCCTTAAGATTCCTTTCGTCATACCACTTTTCATCATTTTGTGCATCCATCTTAAAAGATATGCGAAATGAATACCATTACAACGTTAAAAATCACATCAAGTTCTTCAGAAAGTCGCTCATGTTTCTGACGTAACTTCGATTTTGACCTGTATTTTAGACATTGAGAAAAACACATCGAGAAGGGAGATATCGAAATTGTATCAAGTTTAATTGACGGAGGCTAACTAATTCCATTTTTTCCAATTTTTCCTCGCGCCCCACTTAATCGGGTTATTTATCGATTACATACTCATGAGCCATTTCTCAACATTTTTCCCAATTTTAAAATTTTTGGGATTGATCTAAAATATAATCTTGAGAGAATAATGTCCTTAAGTTTTTGAATGAAAAGTGTTACATGTTACATTTCTCAATGATCCCCGAAATAATCACTTCCTTTCTGGAATAGCTACTTGATACCTTTGATTTTCTGTAAGTCCGTTGAACCAACATTATATTTGCTGAGTTTTGGGAAAGTCTCTGGAATTTTACTACGCTTATAACACGTATACAAGTAAGATCGCGTATATAGTAACTAAAAGTTTACGATCTACGACAAAAAATTACAAAATATTTAACCAATTTACTAAGAATCTCATTACGAGTTTCTGTTAGTCCATATTGAATCAGCATCAAGTGTTTTGAGTTTTAAGACAATTGCTTGGATTTAGCTACTTTTTGTACCATATACGCCACAACTAAGATCGCATAATAACTAAAAGTTTGTGACACACGGAAAAACCTTTTATAATTTTTCAGGAAGAAATCTTTTATAATTTTTGCAATATATCATAAACTTTTAGTTCCTCTACGCGATCTTAGTTGTACATACTATAAGGGTATCAAAATCCTTCTGATTATCTTTACACTCAACGCACGTGGTGTAAACTCAATGAATTAACAGAATATCGTAAATAGAATGTGGGCTGATTGGCAAAATCCGAGAGGAAGAGTAGTAAAATCCGAGAGGATGTCCTAAAACTAGCACACATAATATTGGTTCAATGAACTAACAGAAAATCGTAATGAGCTTGTGGGCTGATTGGTAAAATCTGTTTAAATTTTTTTCGTCTAGTATTAACTTTAAGTTACTAGCAACACAATAACAAAACAGCTTAGAGATTTTGACATATCACTATAAACCGATTCTCAATTATCACTTAATGCCGTACTGATTGTCGAATCCATGGTACAAGATGAACTTTGATCAATCCATATGTTTTTACAACTAATGTTGAAAAAATGTTTAGACAGAATACATTCATGTTGATGATACAAAATTTCAAAAAATTTTGTAGCATTCAGATCCTCATCAATCAATTTCTGCATTTAAATAAACGTACCCTTTAGCGCCTCAAGTTGTACAAAGAGATTTTACGAGATTTTTGGAGATTTCACTAAATCGTCGAAATAAAAAATTTCCTTTTTAAAAAATTAATGTGTTTGTATGTGTGCGTATGAGGTGCCGTGCCTACAAATGTCGGTTCTCTGGGGCTGAAATCGGTTCACCCGAATTTGAATTCTCCATAGGATCTTTTCCAATTTTTACAAATATTTTGACAACTCTTTACGAGAAACACTCTATGTAGTAAAAGTTTCCAAAAAAAATTTGCAATACTTAATACCGATCCTGATAATGTTGCCTTCCAAAATTTAAATGGAAATGGTGGTTTTTAACAAAAAATTGTTTTATTATTTGAATAACATTCTTAAAAGATTTTGACCTCGTGCGAGCGTAGTGTTGCGCAGTCGAAATGTCTACGTCTCTACATCTCAGACGGATTGACTGATCGGGGTGAAACTTTAAATTTAAGCTTTTTCCACAAAATGGAAGATCCCAGTGCGAAATGAAGCTGTTGTGTTATAATTCTTACACACTCTAAAAAATTGTAGTGGAATTTTACTTCAATAATTGAGTGTAACTGATTACACTCAATTATTGTAATAGTTTTAAACGCGTTAAAAATATTCAACTTCCTGTTTAAACATCAACTTTTCAAGGAGAGAATTTAAACAAAAAAGTTATTAATAATATTTTGAATATTGTTGAATTATTAACAAAATGTGTTAAACAATATAAAATTATATTTAAACACTTTTAACCCTCATACGACTCTCAAAAAAAATTACACATGCATTTTCTCGTGTGAAATTTTCACCCAAATATATATTATATAAAATCCATATACATATCCATCCATATATCACATATTTTAATATTTTAACGAATTCAAAAATTTTAACCATCCTGTTCATAATAAAAAAGTTATCATTAATGGGTGAAATTTCACCCGAAGAGCGTTCTTGTGTTAAACATATTTATGATTAAATTGAAACAAATTAGATGTAATTTGCAACAATAGTTGATGAAATTGTCATGTAAAATTGCTGAATTTTTAGAAGATATATGCTAATTTTTTCATATAATTTGTTTAATTTCAATAACTGGTTGTTCTAATTTCAACTAAAAATTGTTGATATTTTAGAAGTCAACATTTACTTTTATTTTTAAATTTATTATATGTATTTAAATTATATTAAATTATATTATAACTAAATACTTAAGATAAATTTTCAAATTGTATTTATAAAATGGCTTAACATAAAATTTCGAAATTTTTTATTCAATATAACAGTATAGTAAGCACAGTACAATAGTACTCGTATAGGCACACATACAGGCCTACCTGGCATCCAGTTTCCGAACCAAATCACTAATTTTGGACCACATGGACGTTTTAGGTCCGCGAGGTTTGGACTTGATAACGTCTTCCATGTGTGTACCCTCCTATAAATGATAAAACAAAATAATGTATATTTATTGTGCATTACATTAAATGTTACACACATAAACCGTATTCACGATTTTTTTCAAATTTAATAAAAAACACAATAGTTTTAAAACACTTTTTACTGTAACTTTATAGACGCGTGTTTTATGCAAACTATTCTAAACGAATGATCTGACATGGCAATATTAAACTTAGCTTTGTTTAATTATTCATACTAAATTTTTACTAAAGAATATCAAATGTTTTAATAACATTTTAGCTCGTACCTACCTTTAAGACAAAATATCACACAAACTCCTTAAATTCCTCTTTATCTTGACTGTTAACTTTTAACGTTTGTTTTACAGTCCTATATGGCTTCAGTTTTAATAAATTTAGAGAATATGTCACCTAACTGTAAATGAATTTTATTTATTTTGTTGATTATTCAACAGTTTTATGTTTAAAATTTACCACAAAAGGATTTTATTCAACATTTCTACTGATAATTTATCAATTGATTAAAGTTCAACGAACGTATTGTTTAGTTTCCAACATTAATTAAATTTGCAACATATTTGTGATGAAATTTAAGCAACTAATTGAAAAAATCAACTGTTTATTAAATATATAACAAAAATGTTCATTACTTCATTTATTGTATGGAAATTGCTAAAATAATTTAAATGAAATTAATTTATATTTAGCTTAAATTTGATCAAATTTTTTAGAGAGCAGTTAACCGACAAATAATTCCACAAACTGATTCCAGTAACAAAAAACGAAGAAGTATATAACTTTGTAATATTATTGACGATTTTGAAATTCTGAAGCCGATAAGATTTTCCAGATAAAGCTCTTCATTTTTTGTATGCTTTCAGGCAACAATAAGAACTACGTAATGTAGTCAAGCTTAAAATGTGATTATTAACCTTAGGTGGTTCAGTAGATTTTAAATGAAATGATTTGATAGCAACAAACTTTTCATACAGATGACACAACTATTTTGTTAAGAGGGACACTTTATCACTTGGCTCATAAACGGTATATATATTATATCCCAGGGTATGTTTGAACATTCGCGCATTGGATTAGTTGTGTCAATATTTTTGTAATCTCGGAAACTAATCGAGGACTCCTACCTATTTTTGTCGACCTCATATGAAAAAAAAGTCAAAGTCATGATCAGAAATTCCCCTCGATATTTGATTTAGAGAAATTACTTTTTGAGTTACATTTTCGATAAAAATGACTATGAACTAAACAGATTCTAAGATTCTAAATTAAATTTGCAAAAAAGTCACTCCAAATCAGTTTTCTAAAATTTAAGCGGCAAACGCGACTTTTGAAATAAAAATCCTTTTAAGAAAAATTCGGCGTCTCTACAGCCCAGACTGAATGATATATCGGCATGAAACTTCAGATTAACTTGTCAAAGCCGGAATTGTTTGTGACCAAATCAAATTTCCGGCTCTTACAAGTTTTCCAGATCTTTTAAGCTCGCCCAAAAATGTTCACTATGTAACCAAATTTATACTTGCCTAAAACTTATTTCTCGCGGAATTTAATCGATTTTTCATATCAAACATGAAGAACATCGAAACCATAAGGACAAATTGTCTAAAATCAGGATCTTATAGTCGTGATTCCAAGATGAGTTTCTGGTATGACAGGTGATAGATGGACTCAAGCATTAAACTTGCTTTCCCGATGGGGTTATCTCCAGGATTTCCACAAAGATTAATTAATGTAATCGATTTTTCATATCAAACCAAAGATACATTGAAACCATAAGGACAAATTGCTTGATTTGCTTATTCTAAAGTATTTTTAAATTTTGTCTTTGTGGAAAATCTCGACACAGTGTATGCATATGATGATTACATGTTACTTGTCTTCTGTAGTTAAATAATAATAAAAACTCATTTTTTTGTACAACAGCACACATTTAAATTTTTTTGTCATATGATTTACCAGGTAAGGTGGTTTGTTGTCACATACTTAACCTTAATATGTAGTCTAAATAGAACAAATAAAACCGTAATATTTATTCCTTTTCTCCTTTATTAATTATTATTTATTTAATACAATTTCAAAAATATTTTGGGATGAATTCTCTTTTTCCTACCGTTTTCAATAAATTGTTCGGGATAGTATGCATTTAATTTAGCAAAGGAACACACCAAAATTGAAAAGGTGTTTTGGGGCTGGTTTTGCCCGAATGGGATATATTCTGAAAAAATTTCGACTGTGCGTTAAAAATGTGTACAGTTCGATAACGTCTAGTTAAACGATACAATAGTTTTATTACATTTCCTCCGTTTTCACGCTATCAATATATAAGATTTCGAAAGCAAATTTTTTTGATTCCCGTCATTTATAAAAATTTCCGAACACAACTCAAACACAAAAAAAATGAATGATAGATACTTGTCATAAAATAGCAAACCGCTTGCTCATTTTCTTTTTTAAGTCTGCGAGCCAAGTAGCGCAAAGATAAAAATATTGTAACTCGCAGGGAAATTTTTATATGGAAAAAATGATGGAGAAATTTTCGCTCGCACTCGTGCAGGCGGCTTAAGGAGAAATTAATAATTTTTATTTAAAAATTTATCTAATGTTTGTTGCGTCATTTTAAATGAAATAGGTTTTGAAATGACTGCCAACTTGGTTTCCGAAACTAAGCTTAATAATTTTGTACCATTTTCATTAAGAGCATGTCGTTGAACCTCTTCGAGATGCTGTATGACTGCGCCCTTAGATGGGATAGGATCAAAAACGTTTATAATTGAGTGCAAGTGACTATCGAGATTAATTTCGTCTGCTTATTTGATGATAAACTTGAATTTGAAAAAATTTCCGTCAACAATTGGTCATTCTCACTCAAAGTTTCTACATCAATAGCTAAGTAACCCCCAGGGCAATATTCAGATTATAAGCGCTCCTATTATGTTTTGCAACTCGACTATTTAAATTGGGTCTTCGTCGATCGCATTGAATTTTTCAGAGACTCCCCATGAAAACACACTGTTGCAAAAGCATTGTATTACAGTGTCCGATTTTATATTGTTTACTGCATCTTTAATAAAATATATTGCAACCAATATATTTATACGTTTGAACAAATTCAAAACCTTAGACGCCGTATCCATTATACCAATAAAAGCTATTTAAGCAACAGTTTTCTGTATAGATATTTAAAATTTGCGGTTATTCTTGCGTCTAGAGGTTGCAAGATTGCGATGATGTTGGGTCGAAAGAATATAAGCTTTATATTCGAATATTCAACTTTTAGATGACAGAGCATTGTCCACGAATAAGAGAATTTCTCTTCTTTCCTTAACCACAAAATTTCCTCGAAAATACTGGATATCATCCAAGCCTTACGGTTACCAATATAATTTATTGAAAATGATTTGACATCTAAGCTTTTAAATGCTTTTGGCTTAATTACGTTACCTTTAATAATCGGAATTTTTATTGTTCCATTTCATAAAAGTATCAATGTGACGGTAAGTCGTTCCTTAGATTGTTTCCCTCCCAAACCCTTTTCCCTTTTTTAAATGACAAATTTTTATCCATAGAAGTGCTTGATATTATAAACAGGATTCGTCTACGTTCGCAATATCTGACATATCATAATCCTTTATTATGTCTTTTCGCTTGGTGTGCCAAGTATTTACGTTTTCAATATCGACGTCCCTAGCTACCCTGAAGTTTGGTGGAAAGTAATTCCAAATGCCAATGTTTAAAACTATCGAGCCATCTTGAAGACGCTTTAAATTTAGTGACAAGCGGATTCATTCTCCGGTTATTTGAATCTACATGTCCAATTAACTTTCGACAAGTTTTCGGCATTTTCAGGTTACGACTTCGACAAGTTTCACTGTAATAGAATATTGAATTTTGGTTAACATTAAAAACTCGTAAGCCCAAAATGTAATTGATAATTTACTACGAAATAAAATTTACTATAATCAAATTGTAAATTACGGCAGCTATACATAAACTAATTCCATATATTACGAATCATTAGCATTAATAATGTGTTGTGTGTGGATATGTTAAATGTTTTTTTTGTTTTTTGGTCAAGGTGAGTAATAACAACAAACCAACAAAAATCGATTAGCATCACCAGAATTCAAAAAAAGGATTTCCTGTCTCTTGTTTTGTTCACTTCTAATGCATACACTAAACAAAACTAAACTTTTTAACCATAAAATTATTCTTTATCAATATTTTTATTGTTAATCATCTAATTCATGACTTCATGCAAGTATACAGTATCGTTGAAGGAAGGTTTACGAGTTGTCTACAATTTATATGATATACATATTACATAATGGTTTATGGTTATAGTTCGTCTTTTATTACAAGTATTTTCATTCAAGTAAAATTGAAACTCGAAGTACCTCTACTGTACTTAACTTACATAGATGTTTATATATACAAAAAAATATAACTAATGAACGGTGTAAATGATTTTCAACGTTTTGCATTTTAATTTGTACAGAACAAAAAAAAACATATAGAAAAGATTTTATTACGCTCGTATAAGTAAAAAAGTCGTTGACATTATTTGAGTGGTTTAACTTTAATAATATTTTTGAAGTGTTTTGTTTGGGAAAATTATGTACCGTAATAAACGAGGGTAATTTAGTTTTTGTATGAAGCGAATTAATTTCTGCGGATATGTTCACACATTTGAATGGGCCCAGGTAGGTATGTACATACCATTTTTATGTACCCACCCATGTGGCAGGTGTTTGAAAATAATGTTTAACGGAACAGAATCAGAGTGTTCCTCGCGTATACATAACAAGATGTTTACGTTTACAATAAATATGTAGCATGTTTCATGTTCGTTGATTTATACCCAGCAGGAAGATTGTGTAACACACATATACTACATAACAACTAAAAACCGCACCCTTAAATTAATCTTACACATATAAAATACATAATTTTTTGTACATATTTTTACCGCCTATAGGTATTTTCTTGTTTAAGCGTATAAAATAAATAATGACATTCATTACTGAAAAATTAGTATCGCAACATACATGTCTACATATATAACATAATATAACAATCAAATTTATGATTATGACATGTAGCCCCATCCCTTATCACTCTGTATATACGTTCACATATACGAACAGCTCAATACACTAGCATTTAGTACCAAGATTACATATAAAAATATTAATTAGATTAGTGATAGGACAAGATAATAACCATTTTTCATACCGTGTTTACTCCTTGCTGTTGCTGCCTTCAAGAAATTTTCACATCAATAATCCAGGAATATCAAAACGAACGAAAAAAGATTTTAATGTTTTGTTATTGTTAGCCAGAATAACCAAAGTACAAAAATCATCGTGTTATCAACATCTAATTCGCACAATCGTCTTCTTATCTCTATACAGATATATACCAAGTTCTTAACAAATTTATGATATTTTGAAAAACTAAGGCGAAATTAAATTAATCGTTCGTAGATAACCTTCATGAATTAATGAATGTTCTATTCTGTTAGCTTTTCGTTAACAAACGTAAAAAAAACAAATCTTTAAACTATGACATTGTTAATTAATCTATTTATTATATTTGTATATTATTACAAGTTCGAGTGAGTCATTAAAACATGTAATAAAATTTAATTATAGATAAAATGCTTATATTTGTTGATTAAATAAATGCGAATGTCTCATAAAAATTTTAATAATGTCGAAAACCCAAGAAGTCAACAGACTTAACAGAGCTAATTAGTGAAGTTTTATGATTGACTTTAATCGATTTTAAATGTTTATGAGTTTATGACGTGCCGCTCGATAAAGGTTTGCATAATATATACCATAATGAACGAAGATGGGTGACTAAACTTGGAAGGAAGATTATTTATTTCGTTTACGTGTATATATTCTGAATTTATGATGAGGCGAAATATTTTTTATTTAAAATTAAGAAATATACGCCTGGCATTGCTGAATTCGCATTTGTGTACGGATGTACACCGCAAACAATAAAATATAAAATTTCTTGCTGATCCTAATATTTATTTTAACATTTTTTTCTATAAAAAAAATATTTTTTGTTACTTTTTTAAATATTTATGAATGAATATATTTTTTATGTATTTTTCTAAGAATTAGTTACAAATTTGGTAATTAACCGAATCAAATTACATGAGGAGTGTTTTGATTGATAAACGCAAAATGCGAAATTAACCATTCATAGCAATTTGTTGAAAGGTTGGTTGGTGTGCAACAACAACATTTATAGAAATATTTTTTTATTAAAAATTTGCTTATTTTAATAAATTTGATTTCAATTAATATTCGTTAATTTGTTGAGGGTTTAAAATTGTGTAACTTTTTACAGATAAAAAAGCTTTTAGGTGTACAATTAAAAGTTTGTTAACAGCAGCTTAATCATACTTTAGTCAAAACACAATGCAAAAATAAATCGATGTTCTCTCAATGCTGCCCACACTAAGAAAACGGTTATAGAAAATTTAAAACCAACATACGAGGGTATATCAAAAAGTCTTGCAATATCATATGAAAAAAACGAGTGAGTGAGACAACAATATATTTTTCAAAACCATTTTTTGTCACGATGAAACTTCTAGAAGAACATTTCGATGTAAATTTTACGGTTCGTTTGTTTTTGTCAATTTAGTAACATGTGTTTTGAATTTTTCTTAAAATGAATGAAATTGAATATCGCGCCGTTACTAAATTTTTCTATAAAGATGGACGAAATGCAATTTATATATTCAACTATATATCAAAAGTTTACGGCGAATCTGCACCATCATATGCCACAGTAACAAAGTGGGTAAAATTATTCAAAAGTGGTTGGGAGTCATTATAAGACGATAACCGCTCGGGTCGGCCAGCAGATGCTATTAGCCATGAAAACGTAATTTTGGCTGATTCTATTGTATTGGAGGACCGGCGTATTTCTGTTCCGCGGTTAGCGTGGAGACTTTCTCTTTCATACGGTACCACATATACTATATTACATGACCACCTTCACATGTCGAAAGTAAGTGCGCGATGGGTTCCCCGTTTGTTGAATGCTGAACAAAAAAAAATGCGTGTTTAAACTTCAAAGGCGATTTTAGATATGTACAAAGCAGATCCAGAAAATTTCTTGGGTAACATAATAACAGGCGATGAAACATGGCTTCATCACTGGGATCTGGAATCCAAACAAGAATCGATGCAATGGATTAAACGTAGTGAACCACCACCAAAGAAATTCAAAACTCAACCGTCTGCTGGTAAGGTTTTGGCAACAATTTTTTGGGATGCTGAAGGAATTTTGATAATCGATTATATGCCACCGAAAACCACAATCACAGGCATAAATTACGCAGAGGTTTTGCGAAAATTGAAAAAAGCGATCCGGGAAAAACGGCCAAGGAAAGTTAGGAAAAAAATCTTGCTTCTTCACGACAATACACCAGTGCGCAAGGCTAATATTGCTCAAGCTGCATTAAAGGACTGCGGCTTCGTGGAAATTCCGCATCCACCGTACAGTCTAGACTTGGCACCCAGTGACTACTTCTCTTTCCCAATTTGAAAAAAACACTAAGGGGCCGGAAATTTTCCAGTGACTATGAAGTACAGTCTGTTGTAAATGAATATTTTATGGAGCAAAAGAAATCTTTTTTTTTAGAGGGTTTAGGTAAGTTAATTGATCGATGTGACAAATGTATAAACCTTAAAGGAGATTATGTCGAAAAATAAAAATATTGCTGTCTCTCTCACTCTTTTTTTTCATATGATATTGCAAGACTTTTTGATTTGCCCTCGTATCACCATTAAATGCACAATGACCAGCAAAAAATTGTTGAGCAAGAATTGTTACGCAATTGAGCATGTAACGCTTGCTTCAAATAATCGCGTTCAGAACATCGATTTTGTAAATTATACAAATTTTCGTAAGTATAGGCAAATTGATGCATTGCATAATTTTGATTAGACATATTAAAAAGTGGCAGTGTGACGATCGCCTGTACCCCATTCGATTTTAAAGTTGAAAAAATCACATTTTTCGCCAAAACAAATGGTTTAACCGAGAGGGTAATATGTTATACCAGTAATAAAATAAAAGGTTGAATTGCAATTATTTATGTATTAGTTATATTAGGGCAGCGGTTTCCAAACTGTGGGTCGCAACCCACATGGGGGTCGCGTAATAACCTCAAGGATGTCGTGAAATTTTTAATTTCTGTTTTACATATTTAAAAAAAATACTTCCAAACATCTATTTAATCACTAAATTTTAATGCAAATTTCTTATTGCGATATTACTTTATTAAGAATCCCTGTAAATGCCAATAATATTTTTATCAACTATATCAAAAACAGTCCTTTGAAAGCGAGATTATTTGGAGAGTTGTGTGAAGATATGGGAGCTGAATATAAATCACTCTTGTACTATTGTGAAGTACGTTGGCTATCTCGTTCAAAATTTATTCAAAGAGTGTTCGAACTTAAAGACGAAATTGCGATCTTTCTTGCTGAAAATCACAAAGATGAGGCATCTTTTTTTTGCAACGATAACTTTATTCTTAAACTTGCTTATTTAGTTGAAATTTTTAAAAAATTAAGCGATTTAAATAAATTAATGCAAGGTCCACAAATGCATGCTCTGATTCAAAAAGACAAAGTCACGGCATTCATTAAAAAATTGGAGCTATGGATATCCAATTTAGAAAAGGATATATTTGACATGTTTCCAATTTTAAATGAAACAATATTAAAGCAAACAACAATCTTTTTATAGAACATTTGCAAAGTTAACTAAAACATGTTCACATTATTTCCACGAAATTGATTTTACAAAGTTTGCATGGATCCAGAATCCATTTTTGAATAACCAACTTTATGCATTTGAATTGACAATTTTCGAAAAAGAACAATTAATTGAAGTATCTTGCGATACTTCATTGCAACAGGAATTGGATAGTAAAACTTTAATTCAGTTTTGGGGCACAACTTGAAAATGTGCTTATATTATTTTATTGTTTTATCTAATAAGGGGGCCGCCAATTTTTTCTTTTTTTCTTATGTGGGTCGCAGTATCAGAAAGTTTGGAAACCGCTGCATTAGGGTATGTCGGGATGTCGGTCCAAACCGAAATTTAAGCAAAAATGGTGTTTTTTTCAGGAAAAGACACTGTTTTTCAAATTAAATTTATTCCTCTATACCAGTCCAGACGGATTGATTAATCGGTATGAAACTTCATATTAAACTTTTCCATAAATTGAAAAATCCCATTGCTTCTCGCCAGAAATCGGTCCACCGGAAGTGTCAGCACACATAGGAACTTTTCGTTTTTAGCAAATATTTGGAAAGTATTAATATTTACAAAAATCGATTAAAAAAAAAAGATTGTAAATTAAGTTTCAAACTAGTGTTTCCGTACCATATTTAAAATTATTGTCCGAATTGCCCATCTTTTGAACAATTGTAAGGTTTTCGTCATTTTGTCTAATGCTTTGTTAATATTTGGACGTTTAATTATTGTTACCAAATTTATTTCACAAAATAAGTGTCCATCATCAACCTCATCGCTCTCTTAAAGAAGATTCTCGCTTTCGATTTTGATATGTGACATTTTGTATATAACTTTAGGCACGGCCAAATACTTGGCGTGATTGTGGCATAGTTTCCTTTCAACAATAATCATTCTTCCATATTTCACCATTACGAAAATTGAAAAGGAAAAATGAGAATTGACGTTACCCGTGTACTCGATCAAAATAACCACAATCGAGCATATTAATTTTTGTAAATTTGACTGAAATTGACGAATTTAAAAAAAAAACAACTTTATTTCACTAAAGTTCGGCGTCTTTCTTTACAGTCCGGGCGGATTGACTATTTGGAACCCAACTATAGACTTCATCTTTTGTCATTAATTGGGAGATCCTTGCGAAATGTTATGTTAACCTGGTGAACCAGACATTTCTGCTTCTATGCGGGAGCTTTTCAATTTTTGCAATTATGTTTTAATTCTGTATCGATTTTTGTAAATTCAAATAAAATTAAAGATTCAGGCTTCAATTAAATTTAAAGATTAGTGAAGAAGATAGGGCTGAAACCTTACCTTATGAAAAGACCGTGGAACTGTCTGACAAAGTATTCTAGAAAGCAATGAATATTTATGACAGTCTCAACAAATCACGATTGTTTAAGGGAAACTACTTCAAATGATTTCATGATATTGGTCAATGAATTAAGGCGATATAGAACTTCGCAAAATGTATTTAAAGATATAGGAGGGTTGTAATTGTTGTGGCCAATACCGGACTTTCTTTTACGACAAATGTACCTAGATCTTGAATATACCACACTATTTCTAAAGTAAATAGTTGAACTTATCGGTTTTGTGATACAAACCGTTTTGCAAAATTCTTGCTTCTTCAGGAAACCAACAATGCTTTTAACAAGGATTAAAAATTTAATTTTCATCGCAAAATTTGTAAACGTTCCAACGAAAGCTGCCACTTCTGGTACGCAGCTGTCCACTACATTTCGCATAGCTCTCCCAATTTATACGGAAAAGCTTTTACATGAAGTTTTATTCTGATTAGTCAAACTGCCTGGTCTGTATAGATGCGGAATTTTGGTGAAATAAAGTTTTTATTTTAAAACCCGTTATTTTTTGTCTTTTTGTGATCTTTCGGCCATTTTATTAGTTTTTCGTAAATGTTATATATTTTAAAAATATTTTCAAAAAACAAAAAGCGCCTATGGGAATTTCAATTTCAACACCGGCTGTGAAAACAGTTGTTTCACAAAAATCATCATTTCCGCTTAAATTGTATAAAACTGATCTGTACCGGTATTGTTGCCAAATTAATTGTGACTAACGGTTTTATCTCGTAGCTTGATAAAGTAAACTTAAAAAAAACACACAAAATATTCGGAATGTATTGTAATTTTTATTTCATTTTACAGATTGATCCTTGCCATTTTTAGTTAAACAAGATATCATTCAAATGTCCTCCACGGGACTTCTTACAGGCCTTGATTCTTTTCAGGTAATTTTCAATGACTTTTCGGCACATTTCGGGCGGTATCTCGGCCATTACCTTACGAATATTAGTTTTCAATTCGTCAAGAGTTTGAGGATTGTTTGCGTAAACACGATCTTTCGCGTAGCCCCACAAAAAGAAATCCAAAGGCGTTAAATCACAGGATCTTGGAGGCCAATTGACATCAGCCAATCGCGAAATCAAACGTCCAGGAAATTTCTCTTGCAAAAGATCTCGATTTGCTAGTGTTACGTAACTGGTTGCTCCATCCTGCTGGAACTACATATTGTCAAGATCATAATCTTCGATTTTCGTAAAAAAATAATCGGTTAACATGCGGCCATAGCGCTCAGAATTGACGGTAACGGTTCGTCCATGGTTGTTCTCAAAAAAATACGGCCCAATCACACCACCAGACCACAATGCGCACCAAACAGTGACTTTTTCCGGGTGTAATGGCTTCTCTACAATCAATTGTGGATTTTCTGAGCCCCAAATTCTACAGTTTTGCTTATTAACGTATCCACCAAGCGAAAAATGAGCTTCATCACTGAAGAAAATTTTGTTCGAAAAATCAGCATCAGCAGATTGAATAATTTTAATGCGTTGGTCGATTGTTAAATGCTCCATATTCTTAAATGGCAGAATGTCCAACTAAATAAATGACAGCATACTTGACGTTTATCTTTGACAAATGTCGGTATACAGATTTCTACTTTATCAACCTCGAATTGGATAACCCTTTAGTTTTTTCTCGTAAATGATACACTTTTCAAAATACATCGAAAAAGCACTCATTTTAGTTGGAAAAACGATAAAGCTCCTCTGGAAGCTGCCATTTCCAGTGGATTAAATTCTATTGAAATCAACTAGCATCTCTCAAATTATGGAGGAAGCTTAGGTATGAAGTTTCATCCCAATCATTTTATCAATCTGGGCTGTACAGAAACGGAATTTTTGGTGAAAACGATTTGGCCAAAAATCGACGTTTCCGTGCTAGACTTTTCAAATTACATGCAAAAAACGAAAAAGCTCATATGGTGGTAAGTGAAAGTTTACTTGCAATTTGAAAATTTTCCTTTTAATTTTTAAAATCAGTTTAAGTATGAAGTTTGATCCCGTTCAATCAATTCGACTAGGCTATACAGGGCAGATTTTGTTGATGAAAAAATTAAAACCACCCTTTATTAGAACCTTCCACTGGTGGCGTGTGTATTTTTATAAGGTCAAAAGCGTAATTTTTAAATCTAGCAGCTGCACGTAGATTACGTTATCCGATGTGAGACCTTATCCCTTATGTACTCATATAGTAAATAATTCGATCGAATCTATCAGTTTGAATGCTAAGTGTTTTTTGTCGATTTTTTGTGAATGTTTAATGTATGGTATATAGTGTGTTTGGCTATACTGGAATATCAGAGATTGATAGACTTCAATGGAAATTTTCTGGAGGTGTCTAAAGATAAATTTAAAGGTTGCATTAAGATTTTTAGAATTGACTGGAAATTTATTAGTTTCAAAGTAGTGCATGTTGGCGAAGTATCTAGTTCATCGATATAGGGTATTTGGTTCTGATCCCCCGGAATAAACATTTTGCTTCACTCATATAGCAGAGTTACCAGTCCTAATATTCCTACACCTGCATGATCTATCATATGCTCATCAATATAAACAATCACATATTTGTTGGTGCAGTTTAAGTTATGAGGCAACAATTTTTTTAATATCGTCATATTTTATCACAGTATCCTTACATTCGGACGCCACTTTGCATTTTGGTCGCTGATGTCGTGTTTTGTAGAGCTGGGGACCGGTTTTTGATTGGTACGAAAAGCTGATTAATTATATAAAAAATTATATGGTGGAATTGAAAAATGTTCTTGGTTGTATAGAAAAGATTGTTAATAAAATCAAACTCGACCATTATTTTTAGCCCCAAATATAACCCGCATCTATAAATTATTTCCGGTTTTCATTGTCGGAAATAAATTCCGTGAGTGATGTTAATGAGCTTGCAGAGTACGGCAGTGTACCTATTTTGCAATAAAATGTTGACAACTGGTCAGCAAGAAGGTATTTAAGAACTTCATAAAGTGAAGGATTTCTTTCATTGAATTCTGATAGTATAGCTAACAGGTTCCTCCTCTGAGTAGTAATTTAAAAAAAACTGAAGGAGCAACGGCATTTGTGTTTCCGTGGGACTTTTTGCATAAGGTGTTGGTATACCTACGATCTATCGGGATGATAGATTTAAATTAGTAATGAAGTTCAATACGTTTTCCAGACGATTAACATTGCATGAAACATCCAGAGTACGAGAATTAGATAGATGATGCCACTGCATTTTGCCTTTTTCAATGCTTGGTACGACTGTTGGCGCTACTTCAACAGGCGTACTAAAGGACGGATGATTGAATCTGTTTTGAGTGTCTCATATGATCGGTTCGAATACATTTTTGTTGATAGTGAGTAATGCGGTTTTGTTATAAATGGTTTTATAGGGAAGGTCGTTATTATACCTTTAATATTCCTTTTTAATTTCATTAAATTGAAGGTTATCATTTCCAGCGTTTGTGCACACTTTGTTATTTTCGAGGTGATACCGTCAAGTCTCCTGGCCAGATTCAATTTAGAGCAATTATCTTAGTACCAGCGCAGACAATTTTGTGATGCTATAATGCCTGTGAAATTTGGCGAGAAGGTAAACGGCAATCCATAAATTGTATGTAACAAGCACTTGCATATTATAATTGTTTGACTTTAGACGTACACTTGAGTGCAAAAAATTCGCACATTGATCAATTTTCAACAGAAGTTCAAAAATGTCAAAAAATCCACAGTGATTTAATTTTCTTGAATGAAGATTCAAAGTTTATTTCAACACCTATCTAGTAGTATGTTTCTTGCACTTTTACCTTGCCAAAAAAGTGATTTTTCGGGTCAACATCTGAAATACACGTTTTATTTTGATTGGTCATCATGAAGATTAGTGGTGGAAATTGAATTAAAACATATAAATCCGCAAAAAAAACATTTTTATTAATAAGAAGTATTCCCTCCCTAACCCAAATTACAGCTTCCATTCGATGTTTCTTTGATTTCCCCAAAGTGTTAACCAAATTTTGAGGTATCGCCTCCAATTTCTCTGCTATCGTCTGTTGCAACTACTGGAGGCTCGTTGTAGCAATATCTCTGGCTCGAACTCTTTAATTCATCTCGTCCCATAAATGTATGATGGGATTGAGGTCCGGGATTTGAGCTGGCCACTCCATAATAGGCACATCCACCTATAGTCAAGGTGTTGGTACACTATACAAAAGGAGCACGAATTAACCCGGCAAAATTTACGATGTAGTCCTCGAGTACTTCCGCAATGTACCGTTGATAAGTCAATTCTCTTAATTGAAGTTACCTTTGGTGTGGTATTCATTTTCATCTTTCGAATGAAGACGTAATCGATAGAAGACCATTCAGGCTAAATGTTGATATGCAAATGATGACTATTCTCTTGAAAAGAACACTTTTATACATGCCACAAGTTCCGCAGTCGGTGGTATTATCTTGGTTTTTAAGAGAAAATATACACACGTGGCACATTGGCTAAGTGATAGAATGATCTTTAACTTGACATATTTTAACTCAAAAAAATATTTCAATTCGCTAGAAAATTAAAAAAAAGAAAAAAATGCATTTCATATGATAATATGTGTCTAATGTACTGCTAGAGTTTATTTTATTAGCTTACAAAAGTGTTGATGTACTCATTTATTGCGAAAAACACTTAGAAATTTAGAACATTGATTTTTTTTATGACATAGCGTCCACCGATTTTAACGTACGAAATCAATTAATATATGTTTTCCGATTTGGTCGTTCATTCGGGTTTGATATAAAATTATACGGAGTGAAGTTAGAGTTACAAAAAATATTTTGATAATTTTTATCATTTTGGTCGTACCGTCCGAGCATGTACAAAAATGTTGACTGCAAGAATCAAAAATATTCTTGTTTTTTTGTGATAATTAAGATGCGTTTTATGATAAAATCTAATAAAAAATATTGAGATATTTGTTATCATTTTTACAAGGCCTAAATAATTGACCATGCTTGGCTGCATTGAATTAATAACCATTAGACGAATTTCCATTTTAGGACTGTTATGATAAAGTTGTGCAATAATGTCGTCTCGAAAAAAATATTTGACTCTAGAAGAGATTGAAAAAATTGTAGAGGAATGGTCTGATAACAGTGAAGATGATCTTGAAGAAGACAATGAGGATTTCAACCACAACAAACAGAAGAATGTGATAACAATAACGATGAATTAATCGAAAATTTAAACATCGAGACATTCCTGTCGTGTTCGCCAATGATATAAATATGGAAGATGCATATATTTTTGACGCTGATGATATGGATTATGAATTTTATATTGAAAATGGAAATGATGTGCGAAATGAGGAAGTTGAGTTGAAAAATCTGAGAGAGAGATTTAAGAAATTGATTTGGAAAAATACACCGCTTGAAATCGAGTCCAATTCAGCCCAATTCAAAGGCGATGCATCACTACCATCAAATATTTTAGAACTTGAGACAACACTCTCATTTTTTAATTATATTTTTGATGATGAAATGATAGATATGATTCTAAATGAAACCAACCTGTACAGCACTCGTAAGAATATTTCTAATCCATACACACTTACTAAATTGGAATTTAAGAAATTTTTGGGCATCTGCATTCTATCGTCAATTCATCAATTACCGAATACGAGACTCTACTGGGATCCAGATGTTGGCAACAAAACTGTGCAAGATGCAATGTCATTAAAGACGTTTATTAAAATAAAAAACAATTTGCATTTCGCCGACAACCATTTAATGCTGCTGAAAGAACACCCAAATCATGATAGGTTATTTAAAATCCGACCATTCATTAATATTTAAAAAAAAAAAATTTTGAAACGCGTTTGGAAGCAAATCTTTCAATAGACGAGCAAATTTGCAGCACGAAACTTCGAAGTTATATGAAGCAGTATGTCCCATCCAAGCCGCATAAGTGGGGATTCAAGATATTTGCTTTAACAGGGGGCACTTCTGGTAAATATTAGGCTTATATTAAATGTGTAATATAAAAGTATGTTTTCTCGAAACTAAATTATTTATCTATTATCATAGGCTATATGTACAATTTCGAGATATACTCGGGTCAAGAAAACATGTACCGTCAGATAGAGGAAGACAATTTAGGAGCCTCGGGTAATGTCATTATTCGATTGTGTCGCATAATACCAATTCACTTGAATCATACTGTATTTTGTGATAATTATTTCACTACAGTACCTCTCATTATGTACTTACAGAAAGATGGTATTCATAATATTGGTACTATCAGGAGAAACCGCATACCGAACTCGAAATTAAAAACAGAGAGAGAAATGCAGAGAAGTGCTAGGGGGTTTTACGAGGAGTATTCATCCACATTTGACGATGTTCCAATGTCGCTCGTCCACTGGAGAGACAATAAAAGTGTTACCCTAATATCGTCTTACTGCGGAGCGCTTCCTACTTCAACTGTACTGAGATGGGATAAAACCAAAAGAAAATCGATAAATATTCAATGCCCGAAAATAGTAAAAGAGTATAACCGGCCCATGGGAGGTGTCGATTTGCATGACAGCTTTATCGGACGATACAGAATTAAATTTAAATCGTCACAATGGTACTTACGGATACTTTTCCATTTTCTGGATGTATCAGTAGTAAACTCGTGGATTCTTTACAAGCAACTGTGGGCTTCAAGAAATATGCCAGCAATGATTTTACTTCAATTTAGGACCGATGTAGCGAAAGGGCTTTGTTTAGTTGGCTCCTATGAAAAACCAGCACCAGCTAGTTCATCAAAACGAGTAAACCAAGCATTAATGACAAGACTCGAAAAAAATCAGCCCAAAATGTTCCGATTAAATATATAGAATCGATAGAGTAGATCACTTTGCAATATGGGACAAGCGAACGAGCTGCAAATTACCGTCGTGTAGGGAGCAAACTTTTATAAAATGCTCGAAATGTATAGTCAGCTTATGTTTAAATGCAACAAGAAACTGTTTTATGGACTTTCACAAGTAAACAAACCTACAAATTAATTATTATTAAGACTGCAGCAACAGTGCTGTGATATAAAATTCATTTTATATTTTTTAATTTTACACTAAATGAGTTAATTATGTGATTTTTGTGATTTATTTTATAAATAAATATATGTAGAACTATATACTCGTATCTAAATATATATCTACTGAATTCGAAACGAAATATTTAGTTTAGTCCTTACTACATTTTGTGTCATATATGACACATTAATATATTTTGATTTTCCAGGAAAATTATTAATTTTTCAAAATAGGGTCCAATATTAAACTAGATTAACTCATTGGGCTCCGCCGAATCACCAAGTTTGGCTAAAATTCCTTTTATCGGCGCACTAAGGGTTAAGCACTTCCTGCAAAATCTGAGTTGTCAATTTATCTGAGAAACTACCAGGATTGTGAAATTCTGACGACATTAGCAAATTAGAGTCACTTGCTTGAAAGACACATTAATAGTATTAATCAGATAAATGTGGTCTTTTATAAAAGAGGGCAGTGCTTCAAAAAAACGATTTAAACTTGTAAAATAATTTTTTTTTAGCCTCATTTAAATGTATATAGGTAGCTGGTGTCAGAAAATTTTGATTTGGAGCTTGCTCAAGAAGAAAACACTCATGAAATTCTGATGTATAAATGAATTTTTTCTTGTGACTATATAAACTTTAAGTTAAAATTAATTATGATTTATACTTTAAATTTGTTCATTACAGAACACCATTATAGATCTACACCTTTTGAACAAGTCTAGTGTGTGACAATCTTCAATTAGCATTTTCATTGCGCTTGCGTGTCAAGATATTGCAGCCGAAACGGCAGTCACTAAATTCTTGTATTTTATATCTACTAAATATTTCGGTCATTTGCTGCAAAAGTGACTCAACTCAAATTTCACTTATTTCTAAGATATTGGAATCCAACGATACCCAATAATTCATATTTTTATTATTTTGTAACATAAAAAAAATCACTCAATTTGCGGGTCGGCGATTGATCGTCGTAGGAGAAAGACGCGTTTTTGTTTTTCTCTGTGTAGAGGAGTTAAAAATTTAAATTTTGCGTGTTTGAATAAATAAATAAATAATATATTATATATAGCGGGTTATTAATTAAATATGTGGTGCTTTGTAATAAAAATTACTGAAGTAAAATTTGGAATTAACGTGAATATTTGTCGTGCTATTTATGTTTATGAATAAAAGGAGTTTGTGTGACGCACTGACACAGCAATGGTGAACGCATCACAAGCTAAGTGTTCTTTTTTGTGTTAATTCATTTTTTTTACATATTTATGTTTTGTTTCATTTATATTTTTTTATAAAATGTCCATGATAATATTAATTTTATATATAAATGTGTTTTTAGTAGATTTGCTTGAATTAAGCAAACATACGCATTGGTAATGTGTTTTTGTAGTAGTGGTGTGGTATGGTTTACGTGTATGTGTGTGTGAATGTGTGTGGAAGAGGAGCTCTCTATACGTTTATACAAATTTTTTTTTTTCTTGTATATACACGCAGTCTAGAGAATAAGAGAAAGGATGAAAATAAAATATAAAAATACTCTTCTCTGCAGTTGCTGCTTACTATTCATTTTCCGTTCATTTTATATGAATGTTTTTTATACTAATTTATCTTCGCTCTTGAATAGTAAAATGAATTTTCAAAATGATATGCAAACGCAGTAAAAAACGAATAGTGAGCGAAATTGAGAAACTAAAAGGGTTCATAATTCATGTTAATTTTTTTGTTAGCGAACGGGATCTACTGATATTGTATTGAACGATCGAATAGCGAATATAACTTCTTCCTGCATTATTCTTGATAAGAGAATAGTAAAACAAAATATTTTTGTTTCTTTTCCTTATTCTTGTTGATCAGGGCCCTGTTCCTATGTGTGATGCGAAGGCGGGTGTACAGGATTCATATTCAATTTCAAATAAGAATCGTACGAATCTGATTCAATTCAAATATGAATTTTCCATTTATGTTTTCGTATCGTGTTCAGAAATAGGGCTGCAGTATAACAAATAACACTGTTCGATCGGTGTACAGTGAAGTGATTTTTAAACCCTGATATATATGAATGTGTGTAATGTGTACATAGGCATGTGTGTAGGTATATGCGTATATGTGTGTATGTTTGATTGTTTTCACCTATTAATAATTATTTTAATATTTTAAAAATTAATTTGATATATTATTATATTAACATTATTTTATGTATATGTTTATGATTAATTGTTTTAATTTGCAATACACCCAAGCCTGTGTTTACACGGTAGATTATTCCAAATAATATTGTGTTAAAAAACCGTATATAAAAATCGAAATAACGTTATTGTTGGATCTTATAAGATTAATAAATTTACCAAAAACGATAAATTTAATTCAACAACAACTCATATACACATAGATTTGATAATAGCACGTCTTCAGTCTTTTAACAAAAGTATAAAAGATAAACAATGAACAAAAAAGATCACAAATTCAGGAACTGGGAAATATAAGATTTAATTTTTATTTCATTTTAATCCGATTCATTTTCGGATAGTACATGCATTCGTGAGTGCCGAGTTTGTGTGAGATTGACAATTTTACGCGTAACAGATTGATTTACTGTTACATCAAATTCTGTAATATTTCGCTGTGTACCTGTTTTTCATAGCTTATTATAAAGTTCTTTGTAGCGACTCATACAAGAATTTAAATCCTATTTAAATTTGGTGGATGTTTCAGTTATAGGATCACCCAGCATGAAATGATTTCCTAATTTATTTACCAACGGAGACCTTCAAGAATTAAACTGGTAGATGGAGTTATTGGTTCATGCTCGTCGCTGCTGTAGTTTACGTTGATTGTTTATTATGCTATTTCTAGCAACTCTATATCATTAAGCAATCTGTCGGCAATTACTTCATTTTTAGCGTCAGCAGTTGGCTGTGAAGGATTTTGCAATCTCATTATTCGATTGCAAAATCTCTCACAGCCGGCTGCTTCTGCTAGGTTGATTATTTCCGTGTACACTTCATTTACCACATTTGATTGAACAGTATCTACAATTTTAACACAATCGGGACAAACGTTCTTCCAGCAAGCATTCAAAGTAGATGACTCTATTTCAGGCACGGAGAAAAATGCATGTTTTATACAGTCCAGGATTGATTTTTTTTTCCACACGCCAACAACAGTTAGCGATTCTTCCTCATCCATTTTATTTAAATATATTTAAATGATCGTCTTACATAATATACTTTAAAAGTTGCAATTATTCCCTAGTCGAGTGGCTACAGAAGAGAAGCTGTATTGGGTGGCAAGAAAACGACTTTTACATTTAAAAGGCATGCCTTTTTATGGCCTCCGGAATAAAGTATTTGTTGAAAGTATTCATTGAATACTGACTCCGTAATCCAGGGTTTCTTATTTGCCATCCAATGAACTAGAACGACTATTTTATTTTTGTTGACTGTGTTATTTCAAAATCGTGCAAAAAAACACCGTGGAGGAACAGGTTTGGGTGTATGTGTAAATATTCAAGATTTTTTTTTTTTAGTTTGATTTAAAGAGATGAGACCTCATGTGTGTTACGGCATGGCAAAGGGAAATTGGTTTTTAATTTTTTATTTCCATTTATAATGACAATTAAATCGTTGATGTGATATCCTTCGGCCTTTTAATATTAACTGTTTTTAATATTGTTTACTGCTAGCACTATTTTCTCTAAAATAATTTATCTGGCGCAACAATATTTCTTGAAACAGGTTCACAATTGCATGGAAATGACGAATCGTGGCTAGAGATTCGGAAATGGGTGGGTGGAATCGTGGATTTTCGGGACGCAGTTGGAGCGTTCTTGCTCTCATCTTTGCAATTGGATGGTTTGTTTTTTTGATGGAAATTTTCTTAAAACAGGCTAAGTTTTGAGGGGATTTCTATCGAGGGGGTAGATTGTTTGGTTGTGGGGATGGGAGTGGGGACGTTCTGGCGTGTCTTGGAGGTTTGCGGTTTTGGACTTGTTCATTCTGAGTTTCTCGCCGACGATATACGAATATCGATTGATTTGAGTTCTAAATCAACGACTTGCTCATGCATCAATTATGTAAAAGCCTTTCGCGTGGTCCTAACTTCCGTTCGTGCCATAACCCCACGTAAATTATGATATTTTTGTTTGATTGAGATGTGCGGAATTGTTGCGTAATCTGTTTCTAGACAGTATACTGCTGAAGATGCATAAAATAACTTTTGGGCTTAATTGGAATTCTAGTAAATAGCAATTCTAGCAATTAGCATTAGTTTTGGTGAGGCTTAGTTTGGCTGAGTCATCTCTCAACGGGTAAATAGAAGAATAGGATAATTCCTTGGCCGATTGTTTTCGGATTTATTTTGTAGAAACATCCAGCACTTCGTCTGGGATTACTGGTGAAATCCCGGTTCAGCTCAACATACCAGATCCAAACATGATTAGTTAAGAAATTGCTTAGCACGGCCGAATCCAGAACTTCTCTAAAATCTATTTTTCTATTCACATGTAATTCAGCTTACCTACTTTGGCAATAATTGGTCGTGATACGGCCAATTTCCCTACAGAATGGTCAAATTTTGGAACTTTATCAAAAAGACACGTTAAAATCCCAATACAAGTTGATTCTAGTTTATTAGAATCTTAGCCCAGCTCTACAAGCTGAACTGGAATAATTTCGGTTGCAAAACGTCCTGGTTTCATTCATTATAGCTGAATCCCAAAATTTCGTCCAGTTCGGCTTAACACCCCGAATTTGATCATCATTTGTTTAGAGTTGGCCTAGTTTCATTTGAACATTATGCTAGAGTGGCAATCCAATTCTACATACCATATTTGACAGTTATTGGTAATGGTAAAGTTCTATTGAGCATGGTATAAATTTCTGGTGCAGTATAACTATACTTTGTAATTAATCGAATATTCTTTGGTGAACAGAATTAATAAAATGTTTAAAATTTTTGCGAAATAAACTAAATTTATCAGAAATATCCAATCCGGTAGTTAATCTGACATTGAATAATATTGAAAGTTTTCCGTTAACCATTGCCTTTGGGGTGCCTCACAGATGTTGTTTTTTTCTTTTTTTTTCTTTTGCTCTTGTTTGTGTTTTTTTCTCTTGCTAATGGATTTTAGAGTAATTTTAATTTAATTTAAAAAATTATGGTTTCACGAAATTCTATTGTAAGCTGTGGAATTGCAGAAGGATTAAATTAATAAATGTTTATATTATTCCGAAAGCCAGAAAACATTAATTTAGAATTAAATTTCAGGAAATCTACAGATTGGCGTGAAATAATATTTCTTTGAAATATTAATTGTTGATTGTGTAGATTAGAACTGTGTTGTTATTGCATTAATAACTATCGACTTTTGAGGGGTCTGTAACTGGGCCTATTTAATCAATCAATTTTGTTTAGGAAGCCGGAAAGCATTAATTTACAATTACATTTCAGGAAATTTCCAGATGTACGTGAAATAATAAAAATTTTCCACAAGTTGCTGATTTAGAGAAGCAATTGTTGAAGACCAATACCATCGTTATCCATTAAACCTATTAAGCCTATATCGTGCCTCTTGTAGATTAGTATTGTGTTGTCTTTGTGTTACTAACTATCGGCTATACCTAGGTGTCTGTAACCGGGCCGATTCTGTCCCACTTAACTAACCTATCCAATCCTTCGGTTTTGAAATATGTAAAAAAGAGTGTGCGGTGGGCCCGGCGTCACCCAGCAGCTCCTCTGTAAGAACTTGGTCGTACACTCAGAATCAATCAATCAATCAATCAATAAAAAAAATCACTCAATTTGCAAACAAAATTGACATTTTAAAATATTGGAACTAATCCTAAGAAAATTTACAAAATATTAAAGAATTATAAAAAATTAAGATCCGATTGAGAACGTAGGAATAGAAAAAAAATATTTTACTAATCAGAATGTATTTTAATTAACTTTTCAAAACGCCGTTTTTACAAACAGTTTTAAGTGATATAGTTGTGCCACTGTTGCTGCAAATGGCGATTTGTGAAACAGCTTTTAATGAAGTACAATTATTTATCAGTGTCCAAATAATACAATAATAAATGCTTTCGTTTCAACATTTACTTACCCTGCTGCAATAACTTACCTCGTACTAAATGTGTTCTTTTAAATCATCAAAATAATATTAATTAAAAATACTCTAAATTAATTTTTTTTTTGTTAATTTTAATAATTTTATTATGCCTATTTTTGTTGTTCTTGTTCTTTTTATAAATTTTTTACACATTTTTCATTTGTTTTTTATTTATAATTAAATTAAAATATTAAGTATTTTATTTGCAATTTTTTATAATTATGGCTATGTACACATTTCATAAATTAATAAAAACATTAAATTAATTAGAATTATATTTGTATATTACTTTTGATTTAAATTTATATAGGATTCAACATTATGTGTTAATAAATTAATTAAATTTATTTGGAATCAGTCAAAAATTTAATTAGTATTACACACATAATATATATGTGTTAATTTATTAATTAATTGAAGCTAATATTTTTGTTGTAAATTTACCGTACATATATCGATATAGAAGTGTCATTTTGATATTACTAAAAAAAAAAAAAAAATTATTATTTACATTTTTAAATCAATCATTCATCAATATACATATTATAAATACATATATAAAAAAATAAGTTTGTTAAGAAAATAAATTTAATTTGAAATTAAATTACGATAAATTTGTCAAACTGTCAGAACATAACACCCACAGATCTGTTGATGTTTTGTGTAAATTTTATGTTCTTTTTTACGTATGCTCGTCTATAATACGGATGTTTGCTATGTTGCAATTTTATGATTGATAACGTGTTAATATTTGGGTTTTATACCCGTGAACCATAAATAATACTGTAAAATTGTGAAATATTAATAAAGGGGAAATAACATGTGGACCCAATCATCTAAAATTTTAAGCAACTTTCACAACTACATATTATTCTAAATATATACGGCGTACTCACCTGTCAATCAAAAAAAATAATAATAAACGTCGCGACTAACAAAAGATAATTTAATTTAATTAAAAAAATAAAATAAAAACTAATCATCTCAAGATTAACAATTTTATTATTAATGTGAACGATATAGTTATTCATTGAATTGAATACACGATCATCGTAATAACGATCATTATTACTTTAGTGTTCTGAATTTGTTGTATGAATTGTAAGAGATTTAATACAGGAACAACAAAAAATATTTTAACATGTCAAGATCAAGTTTAAATAAATTTATTTCTAATTTTTAATTAATTTTTATTTTATTCAAAAATTATAAAAGAAATTGTTTTTTTCGTATTTTTATCTTATTTTGATTTAATTAAGTTGTGAATAGAAATGTTATACCCCGTAATATGTATAAGAACATAACAGGTTATTAGAGATATTCGTTTTCTTATTATTTTTTTGTATATAATTGATAATAGTCAATTAATTTCAATTTTTTTTCTGTACTCTTATTTTCTCGTGTTATTTTACTTAAAACCATGAAATTAAATTAGAGAGAAATAAAAGACGAACAGAATAATTATATAATTTTAATCTTTTCTTATATTTATAGTAAAATGGAGTGATTTTTCTTTAAGTTTACTGCACAATACGTATACCAGTTGTCTACCTTCAAAAACATGTTTTAGATTAAGCGTGCATGGCATCATGATATTTTGAAGGTACCAAATAGATAAATAGAGGTTTGAATAGAATGCGGTATCGACCCTCATGTTTTATTTGAAAATCAATGTACAATTTGTCAAAAAACTTGTAGATTGTGCTTACAAACACAATTATAAAACAATGTTTGACGATTGTCTTATGTGAAAAATAATTTTATTTAACTTAAAGTTTAATATCTTTAGGAAAAGCTACTAAAATCAAGTACTAGGAATATAGAGCTAAGACGACTGATGTACACTTGAAGTGCTATAATTAAGAAACAGGGCGAGTTACTCCAAAAGCGGGACATACAAATAACAACAAACACAGTAATGCACTCATTATCTTCAAGTCGGAGTCTTCATAAGAGAAATCATGAACAAGCTTTATTCGATGTAAATGAAATTTTGGAACTTTATGAAATTTGCTCATAAATGAAAGTGCACGAGGCCTTTCGGTATGCAGAGGGCGAAAGAAAACTGTGCTCATCTAAGTAGTGAAAGTAGTTCTATATAACCTTTTTCCCATTATTAAAGGAAAAAGGTACAGCCGGTTTAGGCCTAATTAATTCCAGGCGTGAACTCGTTTTAGTTAAATCATCAGCTCACATGTTTTCGTTCAAAATCACAATGAGCCAGAAAACACATAACCTTCATGCTATTGCCCAAAGATAAAAGACAAATAAAATGTTTAAATTGAATTACTGAATAATTGTTAGAGTTGTCTACAATTGTTTTGAAGCTGTTCTCATTGGTTTTTCGCTAGGTACAAGGTCACTAACTACAAGAAATTGGCGTTTTCAAAAATTTTTGAGGATAACATCCATTTTTCAGGATAACATGAATTTGTAAAATTTCACTCAGTCCAATTGCTCTATATATATAGCAAACTCTCCTACGGCTTCTGTGCTATCTTTACTCATACGCAGTACAAAGTGTTTGACTTTAAAGCACATTCAAAAGTTCGGCAAAAGTGTTATCGCCCTGTTTATTGAAAACCTGAGCTCCTTTTACTGATGACAATTGCCATAAGTTCTCCGGAGAGAAGCACATTGAAGACTCCAAAAAAGTTCTTCAGTTGCCTCAATCGTCGGTCATATACACCACATCCCGTATTGAATTAAAGGTATTTCATCTATAAAGAGGAATTTTACATCGGATGTTTGTTGTTTCATTCACTTCAAATGGATGTCAAACAGAAAAGGTATTTAAACGTTGATAATCAATGCGTCACGTTGCGCATACAACTGGAATCATGGAGTGAAAAGTCGATCCACCAAAAAGTCTAGCGGTAGCTCCATTCAAAGCTACAACCATAACGGCTTGCTTATACCGTAGATCGATTGACCTGATTCATGAATGTGTTGAAATTGTAAGTTTTTCAACTCCTGTCACAAACAGTCGGTCTCGGTGAGCATTTCCTCAATGCTTTTCTTGAATGTTTCACGTGACTTGATTGTAAAGCTCACGTTGTTTCAAGTTCATTGAAGCACAGACAGCTTAAATCTAATCATTATTCTTTGCTACGGCAGGTATTTCGGTTTTCCTTAGTTCTTCGGGTTTCGAATCATAAATCGAGTGAATGTAGTTTCCAATTGCAGTTTGCGGCTTTTGAATGTATTCATGTCCCGAACTCGTTGTCTTTAGTTGAGCTTCCCGTTCGATCTTACATGAAGTGCGGAAAACGTACTACACCATCTTCTACTGTTTTTGAAGACTACGCGGTTTTCGTCATCAAGTTATTCTTTGTCCCTTCTTCCGATAAAACGGATCGAAAAACATCGCAAACTCCTGGAGGCACATGTTGTCAAAATCGTATGATCTCTTCCGCAATGTTCGCTTTTAGGAAGGTATGGTAGAGGCGAAAGATACACCCGCATGCATATAAATGGTGTTCCTTGTGGATTCTCATGCATTCCTTAGAAAGTTTTCGAAAGATGTTATAATTATTGAACCACTTATGTTCCTTGTGCCTGCGAAGCAAGCTAACACGATCGCCACTTCGGTCACAAGTATGAAATTATAATCATTCGGGGTCACTCATCGCGGGGAAAACTAAATCAACATCTGTCTCTGCCTTTATAGTAGTATAAGTGCGTATGGTATGTCGATGCGACTTATTTCTTTTCACACACTCTTTGAAAGCTGAGATTCTTATCCGCTGATGGTACCTTGCAAGTTCAAACTCGATCGATGAATGGGCATTTTCGATCCATTTTATCATGTGAATATGTCAACTACCACAGTTTTGAAACTCTATACCTCAGTAGTCAACTACCTTGCCTCAAAACGAGTTATCATTATACGGTTAATGTTCATTACAAACGAATCCACTCATTTGAGTCTTCCTCATGTCTAACTATTTAAACTTATGAAGTTACCCAATAAAAACTTATCCTCTCAGATTTTTCAAATAGAGATGTAGGTCGTCGATAGCCCCATCTTGATAATAAACCTTTTTCACACATGATGAAATTATCGACTGCACTCTTTTGTGCACAAACATTAACCAGGCATAGAATAGATAATCCATGCACTGACATCTTGTAACGTGACCCAGGATTTTTGGCTGGCGTTATACCAGTCCATGCGTACCACGTTATAATCTTTTGTTTTACGAACAATCTCATTGAGCCTCATTTAGACTCTCCCGCAACATCTTCCTGTTCATTGGGATGAGATACATCAATTGGAGCCATAACCAAAATCTGACTGGAAATAAAAGTAATCTAACCTTCCTCTGCTTTAGTCATCATGACTGGTTCCACCTCCATTGGCAACGGGGAATTTACTAGTTTACCGGGTTTATAGAGTACAGTAAACCATAAAATAAATGGAGAACTGACCATCTCTAGAACATATCTTGCATCGGATTATACGATTACAAATTCATTCAAGTAACGCATTTGGTCCCGCATGTAGTACTATTGATTACAAGTTTTCCCTTTCCGCAGTAAGCAGAATCAGTTAAGTCAATAATTTATCGGCATAATGCAACAGACCCAAGGACAAATTTCCAACAACGAGAACGCATTATGTTCTACAAACTAACCCTCTAAATTGCATTCCTCAATTTCAATGCGTAATCTTCAAAATTCAACTCATCTTTCAGAATATCTTGTAGCACGAAGTTGACATTGCCGTATTAAATTGCAAAAGCTCCATCAAACAGGTTACACACAAAAATGAAGTGCCGAATTGTCTGGTAAATCAAACCCCCTTCAACCATGTTCCGATTGAACGAAGTTGATGTCTAAATTTTTCGTGAATTGAAACTATTGCTGCCTTTCATGGTGATCCTAACATTCCGTTGCTCGTCTTTCGCATAAGATTAAAAACACACACATAACGTTGTCATTCTTTAGCCTCATCACTGTTTAAAACCTTACTGGCTTAATCCATCGTCAAAATTAGTAACTTTGGCAAAATGTAAGATGTGCGATATATTCGCGGTTCGAAGTGCGTGTGAGTCCGAGCATTTCTTAATACAGCTGGGTCTAACTTCTTCCATTAGGTCTAGGAAGGTGGTGCAGTTTTTCTTCCGTCTCCCAAATGCGTAGTGCATTGATGACAAACCTTAATCACAGACTCTGAATTGAGAGCATCCGGTAAATAGTCCTTCGTGCTAGAACTCCTAAAAATTTAATTAAATTTTTTCCGCAAATTGGAAAGCAGCTTATAGTAGAGCATTTGCGTTTATTGTAAAATTTTTGAAAAGTATATGGCATTTACGAAAAACGATTCAAAGAAAAAGACTGTAATGTAAATGTCAAACACTTGCGAATTTTTATAAATAAAAAAACCTTATTTCACCAAAATTCGGCATCTCTGTTGTGCAGGTGGATTAACTATTTGGAATGAAATTTCATAGTTAAACTTTTTCCATTAATTGGAAGATCCTTGTGAAATTTGGTGTACCGGAAGTAGCAGTTTCCATAGGAGCTTTTTCAAATTTTTACAATGACTGAAACATTTAGCATTTGCAAAAAAATAATGGGCGATTTTTTCATTTGTTGAATTGCAATTTTGCACTTAAAGGATTTTAATTTTCCAACATGATTTGGTAAATTTCAATGACAACTGTTCTAAAAATAATTAGACTTTAGGATTTTGGTAGGAGAATCAGAAATACCAAATAAAAAGGAGATTTGCTTAAAGTCAGTTACGCAAGTTTTCGGTTTTTGTTCAGAATTGAAAATAGAAGCTCGTCTAGGTCAACATTGCGAGTTTAGAGGCAAATAAAAGCGCTTTAAATGATAACAACCTTGAAAATCATTTATTGTTATTCGAATTGGAATACTTACATAATCTACCCTAGGATGAATACCTACCCTCTGAATGAATTTTGGCGCCATAAGCTGTCATTTGTTTATCGTATAGAAGTAAAAACAATATTATTCTTTGTTTGGTACGGACCGACCAATTTTAAAAACTTTTTGCAAGCTGGTGAAATTTGAAAATTTACACAATCGAGTCTAAAGTAACAGCCTGATATTTTAATTCACTTTTTTGGGTCACATGATTTTGCCACCTGCACGGTTGTTACGATACATCGGACACTCGCTCTAGTTGGGATCTTTTATATAAAAAAAAAACTAGTTAGACATCTACAATCCAGCTTAGCCTATGTTTTATCATCTAGTTTAGTCTAATATTGGCCATCTAACTCGGTTTGATTTAATAAATCTGCTATTGCTGGAGCCTACAGTGAGACTTTTAATTTTGTAATCATTGGAATTCGATATTGATTGTTGAATTAGACTAAAATGGATCAAATGACTTCTCATGTAAACATTGAACCACAATCAGTGGTGATTGAGATCCAATTCATTCTTCTCTCAAAGTTTTCACAATTATTACAAGTAAAAGTAAAAGTACAAGTGTACACAACAATGAGATATATATATAATATGATCGTCACAACCTTCCCTTGGATTTTGTCCGTAAACAGAGACTGTAGAGTTAGTATTGATAGTGCTTCTCCAAGAACTATGCTATATGCATATTCAAGGCTTTAGTATGACTTATGAATGCCACGAACTTCATCACTTCAAGCGAGAAGCATTTAAG
The DNA here is from genome assembly GCA_947310385.1 of Nephrotoma appendiculata. Taxonomy (NCBI): domain Eukaryota; kingdom Metazoa; phylum Arthropoda; class Insecta; order Diptera; family Tipulidae; genus Nephrotoma; species Nephrotoma appendiculata. The sequence continues at coordinate 16,560,667 of OX371223.1, forward strand.
TGTCACACCCAAGATGTTTTTCGAAAGAGATAGATAAACTGTCTCTTCCACTATAAAAAAGAAAATCGAGTGTTGACCACAAAATATTAACCCCTCCATATTTTAATGAAAACTATGCTGAGAGTATATACTCATCTGATTTATATAAGTAATGACGTCATCAATTAATGAGAGTTAAACTGGTAGAATTCCTGACCCGTGCATAGTAATTCTGATTTTCATACTAATTTTACTTCGGCTAAAATGAATCACTTAGAACGTATCATGGTCAGTTATTATCATTTCAGTAAATATTTCAAATCTAAGTCAAATTCCGCGCCACTGGTCCGGTACTGGTGCTCTCTATATATTACGTAAATATTCAAATTGAAAACAACCAAAAAAAAAATCGTTAAATGAAGCAAAACCCAAATACTTAAAAAATAAATCGAGAGCAAACACATAGTACGTAGAAGGAAAATCTAATAAATTCAAACCAGGTGCAATCGATTTTTCTCCGGTAACACACTTTTTGTTTTTCATCATTTTCCATCATCATCATCATACTCGTAATAATAATAACATGTATGAAAATTTCATCTCTGAGAACCTTCCTATAGTATATCCTGTCTTATTCTTCTCCCGTACAACAATTTATTGTAAAATTTTCCTTTTTATTTATGTATTGTCTGTTTTTGGAACTTTTGACTCTCGAAAGGTGGAGGTGGTGCGGCAGTATACAGGGAAAAATTATATTACCTGCTCTACTATAACGTTACATTTTTCATTGTTGTTTTATTACAATTCGAGCTACATTTTTTTTTTGTTTTTGATATTTTATTTCAAAATTAAATTTTTCACATGCAATATTTTTTTGTTGTATATAATTCAGGAAAATTCAATATTTTACTGTTGGTGTGTCTGTTATAGGTATATACGAATTGGATTTTAGGGAGTTGAAGCACTACCTTTATATATACAAAGTGTTTCGATGATAGTGAAACTTTATTGTATGTAGAAAAATAACTTTTTGATCAAAATCGATTTTGTGACCCAATTTATATAAACAACCCGCGCGATGGTTTCTTCGATGTCTTAATATCGTACTAATCTAAAACAGAATCAATTTAACATTTTGTACGAAACAGGAATCAAGCCTAAACAATTAAAGTAAATACAAAAATTAGTTTCTATTTCTAACATAAAGTATTGAATGTTGTTGTTGTTGGTTGTATTGATTTCCCTTCGACTCAGAATATCGAACACAAAATAAAATAAACTCGGAGTACCAAATCAAATTTTAAATTAAAATAAAATCATTTTCATGCATGAAAAAATTGTTACTTCTCGAAATTGTAATTAAAAATAAATATTTGATCGAATTTTTGTTTGTTTTTTATCTGAATGAAAATTTGTCAAAATCGATATAAAATTAAACTGTTACGTGTACAGTTTAAATAAAATCAATGTCATGATGACTGCTATATACAGGAACAGTGTGTGTATCACTCTATATTCATTTTTTGAGTATAATGCCTCCGGTCTAGATAAAATTCATTATATAATGCGTGTATGTCTCGCACTTCAAGTGATAAATTGAACCTGTTAGTGTTATTTATGAACACTAAAGCTATCAGAATATGCGAAGGAAAACATAAATTGCATGTGAACATATTTAGTTCTTTGTTTCAACTAAAAATTAAAAATCGCCATATAATTTTCCTTTTATTTTTACCACCTTATGTATACTACCAGACTACTGTACTGCATGTGTGTGTATACATTCACATATTTTATTTTTGGTGGCACATTTAAATTATTGATTATTTAAATCTATTTTTTTTTTGCTTTTGCATTTGGTGTATATTATGGCCAGTTTTATACATACTTATAAATTCCATATACATATTTATATAACATACCATATTAAATATTATTCGCCCACTTTATTTTTCACCACCCAAAACCCTCTCACATATATTTTATTTGTATAAACACAAAACTGGGTAATATTCCCGTGTACAAAAAAATAGAAAAACACAACATAGGAAATCTCACCCTATGATCCAATTTCCTCATATAAACAACACACAGAAAAACAACAACTGTAAAACAAAACAGAAAAAAAGAAAATAAATTTTCTCTTTTCCCATGTACACAGTATATTTTGCCATTACTAATGTTTGCTCATTTTAAAATTATTATAAATAATTTTCCTTATACGACGAGTACATGTATATTTCACTCACAGCACCAAAACGAACCACACCAACACCAAAAGCAGTTAAAACAAGGAAATTATAGAAAGAGAAAAACAACAACGGAAAATTTTCTCTTGTTTTTCCGTTCTTATGGTATATGTGAGAAATTTTAGTGAATTCTAAATTTTAAGGCTGCCTATTACGTGTACCTGTTGTAAACTAATCCGGAACCCGTGAAATATTTTTTGTCGTACTTTCTACCAATTTCCTGGGGGTAGGTTTATGTTTTCGAAATAAATTTGTCTTTATTTTATGCAAGTACAAGAATAAGTTGAGTGTATTGAAATCTCATTGATGAGGAAAATAAAATTTAGTTCGTGTCAGGGTAAATCAGTGTGCATTTTTATTTAACTTGAAATTAATTATAGGCCTCCTAATTCGAATAGACCTTTTGGGTTGAGGAAAAGCATATGAAGTTAGTCCAGTTTTTCATCCCGGAAAAAATAAAGTTCCCTGAGCAAATCCTATTTCATTACGAAAAAAATATTTTACTCAACAAAAAAATATTCATCCCGGATTTTTTTTCATTTAATTGTTGTTTTTGGACTCTACGTATTGGGTTGCTCGGATAGTAATTTCGGTTTTTTAATGAAAATGAAAAACGATTTTTGTGTAATATTTAAATATTTTAATTAATTAAATATTCTCCATTTTAATTCAATACCTTTCCATCTTTCTGGCAGTAGCATAATTCCGCGCTCATAAAACTTCTGATTGTTGCTGGCAGAAACTGATGCAATGCATTTTTATTGTCCTCTTAATAAAAAGTTTTGACATCTAAAACATTGTGTAAAGACTGGAACTAATAATAGTCTAAAGGTGTCAAATTTGGAGAATAAGGTGGGTGTGGTAGTATATCCCATCCAAGTTGCAATAGCTTTTGGCATATTACCAAACTTGTATGCAGTCTTGCATTATCTTGGTGGAACACTATCCTTTCAATTATGGCCTATTGTGTTTGAGTGAATCATTCAACTTGTCCAGTTGATGACAGTACACTTAAGAATTCATCGTGGTATTGTCCGGTAGAGCTAACAAAAAACGATTCCCTTGAAATCCCACCAAACATTGCTGCCAAATTTTCTTGAAAATCTGGAAAATTGGTGCGGGAAACAAAAATTCTTTCTGTAAGAACATGTGAAACCCGTATGTAAACCAAGACAAATTATTAACAAATTAAACCAAGACGTTTCACATGCTCACAAACGATCAAATTCGATAAATTTAATCTGTCAAAGATCTCACGAACTCTTATTCGGCGGTTTGAATCAAACAATGCCTTTATTTTGTCTACATCAGCTTCAACTGGCTTTCAAGAGCGAAATTTTGAATACCTGTTTTGTCACTGACGTTCTGTCAATACATTTTCTCCATACACATGTACAACTTATTTCTTGTTTAACCTTCTCTCTGTCTATGGTACAGTAGAACATTGCCTGTGTATGGAGTAAAAAAATACCCCAATGTGTTTTGCATTTAAAAATTATTTGAAAATACTTCTAATTTATTAAAAATTCATAAACTCAATGTACAAGATAACAAAAGATACCTATAATTATTTAATTAATTGTTGATTACTAAAGTTATTAAAAAGAAGAGTTATCAACTTCTTCATGTTGATCAATTTCATCATCAACTAATTCTAAATTAATGCACTCATCACACACGGTTTGATGATGCCTTTTGCATCCTGCTTTATCGCAGAAGTTGCAAGTTACGTTTATTTTCACGTCAGCACTCCGTGGACATAAATTGCATCTTTGTGTTTTATGACTTTTGGTTTGTTGGTTTTGAGCGATTGGTGCTAACCTCAATTTTACAATATTGTATCCTATTTGGCTTATTACGATTTTTACGCTTTTTTCAAGGCACTGGGAGAGGCAAGTCGCTTCTTGATTTTATTGTCCACCAGCACAATGCCAATTTCAGAAATTCTTTTTTTTCTGAAGAAACCGATGAGTCATAGAGATGCTGGTTTGCTAATTTATGCAAATTATACGGAGCAAAACCCGTTGGATCTTACATGTTGAAAAAAAGTACCATTGACCATCTTCTAATTTTTCGTTTGCAAGTATCAGGTGCGCAGCTTAATTTCCGGGTTTCACACATAGATGGTACTAGCGACACATTTAGTTGTCATTTATGCCAGAAGTTGTGTTTTGTTCATAGCGTGGATAGTTGTTAACGATAACCAGTTGTTATACCAGGACATATTGCAAAGCAAAAACTCTTTTTTCTCCGAACGAAAATGTCGAGTTTTGTGCCAAACAAACAGCATTTGCGGGAGCTTTGCTTTTCTGCTCCAACTCTAAATAAATATTCAGCTGAAACACGTCAGTTACATTAGGAGGCCTATAGCGAACATGCACCATCGAAAACTATCGGTGAAGGTTGGATTAAACGCTTCAAAAGTGGCGACTTCGACATTGAGGACAAGAAACGCTCCGGAAGACCAAAAACATTTGAAGACACTGAGCTGCATTTGTTATTGGATGAAAATGATACGGAAACTCAAAATCAACTTGCGGAGGCATTAAACATGGCTCGCCAAGGTATTTCCAAACGTTTACATGATATGGAAAAATTTAAAAGGAGGGAAAATGGGTGTCGCAAGAGTTAACTGAGAGATTAATGGAAACTCGAAGAGAGAAATTTTGATTGCATTCTTTTACTTTCTTTTGATTGCTTTGATTTGTTTTCATGGCATGAAAGAAAGAGCCTCCTGCAGCGAATTTTACGGGAGATGAGAAGTGAATGTTTTTAAGAATCCCAAACGCAAAATGTCATCGTAACTTTCACTTGGTGAAGCATCAATATTGGTTCGGTCCAAAGACACAGAGATGTGTAAATAGCGAAAACAATGTGCAGATAACGAAGGACTTTTACTTTGAATAAACCCTGTTTTACAGTTCTATTGAAATTTTCCATTTTTCGTAAGAATGTTAGTGAGTCGACAGCTAGGCGGGCGTTGCCAAAAATTGTTTTGCATTCATACGTAGAGAAGAAAAAACAAGCCTTGTCTAGCAAAAATAACAAAGCGCGCCCCGAATTCGCAAAATTTCATAAAAATTGGTCTATTAACGATTGGAAACGGATGGTTTGGTCCGACCGAATGAAAATAAATCGATATCAGTCAGATGGGAAGTGCTACTATACTGGAAACGGTCACATCAAAAAATCAAGAAACATCATGTAACAGAAACGATGAAGCACGATGACGTATCGGTTATGAACTGGGGATGCTTCTCCTGGTGGAACGTTGGCCCATTAGTGAGGATCAAGTGCATTATGCAAAAGGAAAAATATTTAAATATTCTTAAAGAAAATCTAATGTAGTTTGTGGATGAATGTGCTTATCCGGAGGAAGAAATCATTTTTCAGCAAGATGGAGACCCTAAAATGCAGCTAAAACAGTGCAAAACTGGGTAAAAGATCAGAAATTCCAAACTATGAAATGGTCTGGTTAAAGTCCGGATATGAAACCCATAGAGCATTTATGGGCCTTCTCCAAGAGTCGATTAAACGAATATGGTGAGACACCTAAAACGTAGACGAATTATGGTGGCGAGTTGAAGCGGAATGGAATAAGATTGCACATGACTCTATACAAGGGCTTGCCGGGAGCATGTCCCGACATATAAAATCAGTTATTGACAATAATGGACTTTGGATCAAATATTAGAGATGTCAAACTTAAAATAGTAAGCAATTATAGCAATTAAAATGGTAGAACCAGCCGTATTTAAGAAATGCCGAAAACGGCCAAGTTCGATATGACCTCATATAAGAGACTAACTTTGGCCAATCGAAGAATACTAGTCGTATAGCCCAATTATAACAATTAACATTTGCCACTCTCATAGCAATATGATTTGGTGGTTGTTTATTTTCATATTTGGCCATATGGAAGCTGGCGAATTGCACGAATCCCACTTTATGGCTCGTACTGTTCGGCTGGCCACAGTTAGTCCTTACCATAAGCTATTCAAAACCTAAACAATCGTTTCCAGCAAATTGTATTTCTAGCAGAATGGCATGATTTTCTCATATCGATATATTGAGCCAAATGAAACTTGGCCAATTGCGCCAATCCTATCATGCGGCTGTTGTTCTCGTTTTTGTAATTGTAAGCACTAATAGTAAGTGCTAAATAGTTGGTAATAACCAACTCAAAATAATATTATTTACTTTCTTTAAGCAAAACAACAATTATTACTTAGAAAAACTATTTATAATTATTTTTTACATACGTAGAGCCTAAAAACAACAAATAAAACGAAAAAATCTGGGAAAATGCGAAATCCCTTTTTCGTCTTATACAAGTTTAAATAGAAAAAACTGGGATGATGTAATATTTTTTTGAGGAAATTTTATGTTTTTTCTAGTATGAAAAACTGGTCTAACTTCTTATGCTTGTTAAGGAGTGCATGGTAACTTTGTTGACCTCAGCATACACGCTCGATTATCGGTCCCTTCGGAAGGTTGAATATCCTCACTGTTATTCAAAATCGGGCAATCTTCGATAGTTGGGGTATTACTGGAGCTGGTTCTAGTTATATTCCGCCCATTATTTATGATTATTCTTGGTTGAGATTTATCGTCAGACATTCTTAACCGTCACTTCAATCTAACCTATTTTTTTAATCAGAACGATCACGTTTTAACCAGAACGCTCGATTTAAATACTCTGCCTTTAACAAATTGCATCTATTACATGAGTTTTCCCAATCGTTGTTTAACGAAACCTTTAATTCACTTTGGTCTACGTTTTGAGAATTTTTTTTTTCCACACAGTTTTATTTATTATAAATTAATAAAACTGCCGTTGCTACGTGAATGCCCGGGCTACGTGAATATTAATGGTTTGTATTTTTATTTCTTTTAACATATTTGTTAATAAGATAGTTTTAGGTTGCATTCCACGCAATATTAAAGCAAACGATTGGTCCAAAATTGGAATAGGAGAACTGCGATAACTACTGCAATACTAAGATATCTAAATCCTGATACTCTTGTTTGATTTTTTTTTAACGTTGTCTTAAATGTGCGAACACATCTTTCTGCTTCTCCGTTTGATGCTGGGTGAAAACGGTACAGCTTTAATATGAGTGATTCCTTGAATTTTTACAAAAAATTACAAAAACTCTTTATGTAAACTGTGGGGCGTTCACCTGGGAATCCTTCTACCGCGAACATTTTTTGCAAAGCTTTAAATGTAATATCAGCCGTAGTTGAAATCATTTTTATAACGAATGGAAACTTCTTGCGTACATGCGTACTGGCCACGACCTTATGTCTTGGTTGCCTCTCGCCATGACTTTAACTTTTTTTTCTTTATTTCCTATATATTACAATTTTTCTTTATTGCAAGTGCATTTTTACATATTTTGCAAAATTTCCTTGAACTACTAGGATTTTTTAACATGCATCACTTTTCTGAATTTGTCGTTTAATATCCGCTTCAATCGTGGTCCACTGCAAATATCTTCGAGGTAATTATTTTTTATAAATTAAGCACCAATGTCCAGCATAATCCTCTTTTAAAAACTTGAGATTCACTCAAAAATCATAAAGAGCCAATGAGAAATTTGCTCAACAAGCTTAGTTTGATATCATTGATGTGATCAGTTTATTTCAATTTTTTAATTTTTAAATGAAAGGCCTCTTCCCTATGTTGTCATGTCCGTCGAAAGACCGCCAGCCAGGAAACAGTTGCTGTTAGATTTCTGCCCACTCCAGATTGCATCTTAATGTGACAAATCATAGTCTGCCATAATTGCGAATAAGTCATAACATTTTTTTTAAGCATGTATCTTGGAGAACAAGTGAAAAAAGAAGGCTAGGCGACATGTCGTTCAATACTTCCAGCATTAAGACTAGAATCCTCAAGGCATTATTTAAATGAATATGGTCGTCATTTCTCAATTTTTGGTGGTTTTGACATACTATATGTATTTTAATCTTTCCGATATCATTTCAGCCATCATGTCGACACAGAACTGATTCCACAAATATTTGTATTAATGTATTAAAACAGTTAGTTCTGATCATCAGAGAATTCGTCAGAAAATCACCATCTTCTCCTGATACAAACATCAAAGTTGTTGCAACAGATCGTACGCTCGATGCAATTCAGAAACTCTTTTTAACTGGTCACCTCTACTACACAATATACTATACACTCTCAAAACCCGGAGTGTTCATTGACTAACAGGATGGTAACCTTATGCACAATCTGCTCATTGTACCTACTTTGGTACTGATTTTGTAAACAGCGATCAACGTTGATAATTAATTTTAAGATTACTGAATATAGTTCTGTTCTAAACTGTATCTGAAACTCGGTCGGTAACTCATTTTTCAAATATATGTTAAACGTAAGTGCAATGTTTGATCGAAATGTCAGTTTATCTACATCGAAGATGAAGTAATTTAAAAGTTATGAGCTTTGGCCCGACTTTGGTAGATCTACCCCTCTATTTTAAAAGTAGACTAAAATAGAAAAGAAGTATTGTACGTACATTTACGTACATTTAAAAAAAGTGCATATAATGGATAATTGTTTGTCGAGAGATTTTTTATTAGTTGTAGTAGCTCCTTCATATAATAGGGAATCACTTTTCCAGCACAACACACACCGTTCGCTTTATCGTTCCATTTTTTCGTAGAACACTTAAAGCAGGTCTTATTTCTGAGCATAATTAATGTTTCGAGCGTAACTGAAAGCCGATTAATAACCGTGGGCTAAAATTCGATTAAAGCCTCTATGAAGACGCTTGTTGTCTTTGTCTTTGCGCCGTAAACCACCGCAAACGTTCAGCGCTGGACTTTCAGCGCTTTAGGTCCCAGGGCTGATGAATGGGTCCCTTTTTCAATTTATACTGGGAGCCATATCTGGAAAATATATAGAAAGAATTTTTTCGAACATAATGCATTTGGCAGTAGTTCAAGAGACTTTCGATGGAAATTGTTAGTCATAGGATTCTCGAATTTTGAAAATATTGTAACAATTTTTATAACTCTCTATATACGTAGAAAAATAAATCATCACTATAGATTCGGTAAATTACTTTAATCTGTTTACGCAATGGAATCCACTAAATGACCTTGCCAGTGTGTACATGACGTATTTTGTATATGAAAAAAATTTAATTTTGTTTCAAATCCACAAGACATGAAAAAATGATCTCTCTAGATTAAAATTCTTTATCTCCGTAATGTATAGGCGCAAGCAAAAAATGTTGACCTCATCTTACCAACTTATACGTATACACACACACACACAATATTTTCAATTTAAAATGTGGAATTAAATTTTTCCATCAACAAAAAATTTTGTTTTATGTGTTTCCTTGTGCTTCCTCATGAAAATGAGAAAATTGCAGAATGATGTAATTTTTTCATTTTCTTCTTGCTCCCATTGAAAGATTTATTTATTTTAATTTTCATTAAAATGGACAATATTTAATTTATTTATATATATTTTTTGTTGTTGTGTGTGTATGTAAATAACAAATTTTGTTTTGTTCTTATCTAAATTTAGAAATTAGGGAAACCTTCAGAAAGGAATAAACAAAGTTTAGGAATAAATTTTCATTTTTAAAGTACGCAGAGGGAAAATTCGCTTTTGTTTTCGAATAATAATAAATTATCGTAATAAATCATTTAAATAAGAAATAAATAAGAAGTTTATGTTATTATATATATATATATATATATATATATATATATATATATATATATATATATATATATATATATATATATATATATATATATATATATATATTCAAAAATAATATTGATTTGGACTTGCAAGTTTTTCACAATTTTCTTTACGTCTCTCTATTTTCCCAATGTCACAGAATATTAAAATCAATTACACGTTTTCATTGCTCGCGTACGTAAATGGTGATATGTGTTACGTTATTTGTTTTTTGGGGGTTGAGTAATATAGAAGACATTTTTCTATGTACTGTGCGGGGTAGAGGGCTGTTCAATACGTATAAAGTACACATATGGATTGCCATAGTAACAAAATCAATAAAATTTACTTACATTTCACTTAAGTACATGGAAAGAGAATTATATATTTTGTCGTATACGTATGTGAATTTTACAATTTTTATTTAAACCGAATAAAATTTAATAATGTTTTTATGTCAGTGTTATTATGTAATTATACTGAGGGCAGGTCGAAAAGTATTTGACAAAGTGGTTTTTTGGCACATAGCTAAACATGTCACCAAGATGTACTTCTTACGAACTATTTTGTGTACCTTTAGGAACACCCCTCGTAACATACAAGAATATTTGTTCCCAAAAAATTGCGAAAGGGCGTGTTCCATTTTCCTTTTACACATAATACGTTTATTCATTTTATTTTTGGGAAATTTATTGATTTTCCATAAAAAAGGCAAAATATAGAAAAACATAAAAATCTTATGCGAAATGTCTTTCTGTGCTTTGTTTTTTATCGAACACACAATTTTTATACAAACGTTTTGTCACTTACGTACAGATGACGTAATAAATGTAAATTTCGTTTTATGTAAAAAATTTTGATGAAATTTGATCTTAAGCATAAAAAAGTGAAATAAACAAAAAACGTTTTATTTTTATTTAAAGTCTGTATAACGAATAACACACATGACAGGTATATAAAGGTACACACGCATTTTATTATAAACTTTATATACGCAATGGGAAATTAAAGACATTTTAGGTAAAATAAAATTTATGATATTTGCGAGCGCACACATTATCTTAATTCAATGACCTAGAAAAAATATTAAATTCTGAAAAACTTGGTACACAAAACTCTCGACAGATAAAATGATTGATTTACAAATAAACAACACACAAAACCAAAAATTGTTTCTCATCAGCAAAAATGATAAATTAGATTTTGTTGTTGTTGCTGTTATTACGAAAAAGAAATTTTGTAAGCGGAAGCAATTTTTATTTTTAACGAGCATTATCAACAACAAAATTAATTTTAATTTAAAGAATTTCATCTTTCTTGAGTGTTTTCTTCTGTATACAATATACAAAATCCAAATAAAACAATTTTGTAATATAAATAAAAATTCCCGTCTCAGGGAAGTAGATCGTCCCGACTTGCCGAATTTTCATCAAAAATAATTGTAATAAAAAGATAAAAGGTTTCGATAAATATCGTATATATCCCTCGATAATCACTCATCCAACCAATATACGTAAGACTTTCGATTTTTATCCAATATGTTCAAACATATACCTAAGTATATAAATTGGTGATCATCTGGAAAACCTAACCAAATTAAAAAAATTACATCCCAAAAATCATCTTGTAAAACCTCAAAAATTCAATAATAGAAAAAGCACCACACACACACACCCAAAAAAAAAAATTTAATTTAAAAAACATAAAAAAAGTTCCTTTAAGATAACTTTAATAAACTTTTTATGTTTTTCCAACAATAAAAACACCAACACAAGTATAACAAAAGGAGTATAGGAAAAGAGATTATGGTTTTTCCTCAGTTTAGTGAATGATTATTTTACAACAAAAACTATAGTAAACATCTAACATAAGTAGAAAAGAAAATTACATTTTATAACCTGATAACCTTAAAAACTATTGAAATGTAAAATTATTATGTAATCTTCAGGAAGGAAAGTTGGGAAAAAACGGGTGATTATACGAGAAGAACAATTTAAACGTATAGACCAAAATAATGGTCTTATTGTACGAAGACAAATATCCAGTGTCGTTTTAATATTTTTTTTGCCCGGGATCAATACTCGCGGGGTTTGGTATAATTTACAAACCTTCCTTATCCTACTTGCAAATGGCCTTTAGCCATATTTCATTTAAAAACTCGTGTAACTTAGTGAAAACGAATTTTTCCGTTACGATGAAATATGCTGATCGCCGTTTACTACGATTCCGTTTGTTAGTTCTGCTCAGCACAAAAATAAGTTCAGACAAATTTATACAAGTAAGCGTAACAATGCGAATGTGTTACAGCTTTCATTAGTATTTGTATATTTCACTATTTAAAATTGGAAGGATGTTCCAAGCCTTTGAAAGACGACGAAATGCAAAGACCATTCGCGAGACACCAGCGATTCTAGTGATGAGGAAAGAAATTTAGTTAGTTTGAACGCAAAGCGACTCAACAAATCGCGACAGTGAGCAAAAGGATATTTGTAAAAGTGAAGAAAATGTTTTGGAACCCGATTTTGCTGAATAGGATGGACAAATTGTTAGTGAAAATAAGGGATCAACAGAAATTTCAAAGAGAAGAAATATACATATATCGCTAAGAATAGCACTGAGTGGATAGTGGAAAGTACCATAAAGAAATTTCAGAACTACTAGATGTAATGTAATCCAAGAAGGTGCAATCAAAGTAAAATTACCTATTGGCCAGCACCTCGACACAGTCGATGAAGAATATATATTTTAGTGGAGCATACTAATTTACATGATACAACAGTTGCTGGAAACAAGTAGAAAATTGTGGAAAACGACTGATTCCATTGAAATAAGGGGTTTTATCGGACTAATTTTATTGGCTGGAATCCTGAAATATTGCTGCCTGGATTTGTGCCATTTGTTCGTCATTCACATTTCGAAGATTTAGCAAACTAGCTTTGTAAATTTGAGCCCATTCAATCGGAACATCTTCTTTGATATTTTTTTTTACCAGTTTCGAGATCATTCAAAATTTTTTATCAAATGGATAAACTTTATTGCAACTTTTAGAAAAAAACCAAGAGTGCAATCCATACCTTCACATATATACACGGAGTAGAAACAGCTTTCTTTAGCTTTCGAAAAATGTTACTCTGGTCAGGGTACCAAAAAACCGCGCAATACTTATGCTAACCTTAATGCATCACGACAATGAATTTGATTAAACTCAAAAATGAAACTGTTGATTGGTTTGCACTATAATTTGCAAAGGTAAAAGTGAACACTTTACACCAATTTTGCACATAGTTAGAACACAGCTGAACCAAATTAATCTGAAACAGTAATACACAAAATTCTTTCGGACAAACAACAAAAGCTATTCATATCGGCACCAGTGCTAACCAATCCATAACTTCAATATCCCGTTTTTGATACAGTGCAATGAGTGGTCAAGTGACGTAGGGTGCGTTATTTTTTCAACAATCCCAAATTGGAAAACATCCAATCACGTATTTAAAAAAAACTCACCCCTACTCCGAGGAACCATACAGTGGTAAATGAGTAAAAATGCTTAGCTGCTAAGCTCAGCATAAAAAAAATGAAAGCCGTACTTCAAGGAGTGGCTTAGACACTTGAACTAATGCAACGTCAGTTTTACCGGATCAACATGACCTCCCAGGTAAAAAATTATGTTTTCAATTTTATGTGCAAAGGAACAAATTTTTCTACTGGACCACCCTTGTGAACATATTTTGAAACCAGTCGGCCGTGGCAACACAAATTTGACAACACACGTATTTTGATAGTAATGGATAAATTTTCGTAATATGTACATATATTTTGGACAAAGCCATCCGTAAAGTAATTGCTCAAGGTGTAGTCGATTATTTAAAATATCACGTATTTTCTATTTTCGGTGTTCCCGAATCCCTATTCTCCGACAATGGGAAACCATTTCAACCTAAAGTGCTTGTAGATTTGCTCCCAAAATTTGGAGACCGTAATATTTTACGCCAAAATACCGGCCACAGGCCAATGCCTCGAAGAGTGTTAATAGACCCTTGTTAACTGCAATCCGATCATATGTTTATCAAGGATAATCATAAGGAATTACATTTACATGAAATTGGTTGCCTCTTGCGCAACGTCCTTTTTTCTGATATTTGGCGAACCTGTTATGGTTCAAGCTATGAAGTAATGCGCAATTTGCAAAGTTTAAATATGTTCACATGAAATGTGTACTTTAAAATTCATTATGCAAAGCCGTCTAATTTAACAATGGTTGCGAGTAAATTTCCAATATGTAAGAAGAGTAGGGTACTTAACAAGTGCCCAGTTTAGACACGATCGTCTAAATTTCGGGGTGACGGTCTTAGTTTTCTGTTTCTCGTTTGTAGTTTACAATTTAGCACATGAATCAAGTTTTAATAAGATATCCAAGTAAAACATCACCCAATCCGAAGAGGAACAGGCCGATGCAAATGTTCTAACTTGGATACTTAATTTAATATTCTGACAGAAGCATAACCTTAATGTCACATAATGTAAATCACAGTATTTGCATTTAATTAAAATATGACAATCCAATTTTGCCTGAATTTTTAATTCGAACGTGTTTCCCATTGAGGGCGCATGATGAGCTATTTATGTACTAAATCTTGTGTAATAGTTAACCACATTTCTGTTTGATACACAGATTATAAACTGTTGTAAATATACCGGTTGCATTTATTCCAAAAGGCAACTGATTCTTGATTTACATTTTTGATATAGTTCGTTTCCCTATTTTCTAACTGTAAGCAATGCTGTTGTAGCTATTTCATGGGCCTAAATAACTGTAACAGACAACATGACAATGATAAATAAGTTTCAGGTGTAAAAGCCTCTTGTTAGAAACAGAGAAATTGTCACCGAGATGCGTTACTTAGGAAAAATTTTGAAAGCTGGTAGAGGAGGTTATAATAAGAGAAAACTTGATTCAAGGTCTAAACTGCCACCATTGTCTCAACATCAAACAAGACATATAGTGTTTTAGGTAGTATCAAAAAATGGAGCCTGATAGGTTAGTTCAAAATGTAAAGAATGCAATTTCTAAATGTTACTAAATTTGTTTCTCCATCTTGTTAGAGATAAAATGTCTGCATTAAATGTGATGTCACTTTCTATTCTTGTTTTACCAGACTCGTTGCCATAAACATACATGAAATGATACAGAATGTTATCATCAAACCAAACTTTCAACTTTTTGCAGGATCTAAAAAATAATACTGGTAGCGAACGAAACTTGAGATCTTTGATGTCCATATCCAAACATTCACGAAATTCTTCTCGAATGAATCGATAACATTTGTCATTTTATCAGTAATTTTTCTTTCAAACGAATGCTTTTTGTACTGAAGTTTTTTCGTCTCAATATTTTCAAGCTTTCAAATATTTTCAAATATTTTGCTTGCCCACTTACCTAAAATTTAATGACGGGTGATGTAATTAACTTAAACCAAACGAAAACAAATAAAATCGCCATTTTCGCTTAAATTTAGAAATAATGAGCAAAATCGATTTTGTATATAGCAAATTCAATTTACAACTTTTTTGCTCGTACCCGGTTTCTCGCAAATGTTGATTTTTTAAAATATGTGCTAAAAATTGATTGAGTACCATATGGAGACCGCCTCTTCCAGTTGACCAGGTTCAGTCAAAATTAACTCTTCAATTTATGGAAAAATCTTAAATGAAATTTCATACAAATTAGTCAATAAGTCTGTGCTTTAGAGAGAACACAGTTTGATACAACAAACCATGGTAACCACTGTTTTGGAATTCGGTAAAAGAATGGTAAATATGCAAAAATCTCTAGATTCACCGTGGTTTGCTTTAATGCCGCGCTCTTTATTCAGAAAATTAACTGCCAGTATATAGAAATTTGAAAATATTATAGAAATTGAAAATATAGGAACAAAACATTTGGGAATGTCATTTTTGTTTTCTTTCCAGAAATATAGCCCTCGACAGTATATTGGAACTAATAATTTAATATGTCGAAAGAATATTCACGCGAAATGTTCTTACTCTAGCAGTTTACAGACCTTCGTTGGTAATTCCTGAAAGGACGCAAATTCCACCCTAAAAACTAAGTTTCATTGTAATTAGTTAAGGACAAACCGAAAGGTTAGGACGAATACTAAAGATTAAAAAATGACCCTGAATGTTACTTTCAGGATGACCTAGTTTCAGTGATTCATCTAAACTTTGTGTTAGTAATCCAAGTTTCAATCAGAAACAGTTTTAGAATTGAGTTTAAAATGCAATACCAACTTTCTCATAAGGCGGAACTTATGAGAAAATTGGGATTGCAGTTTAGTCAGCGTAGTATTTTGTTCAAAATGCTTGTTTGCATCGCGGTTACAGTCGATTTGACCAAGTTGAGGTAAGAAATCATTAAGCTGAATTATCATACTCTGTCCATCAGTCTTCTTGCATGTTACTGTTTTGAAGGCGGTTCGTTATTTGTCGGCGGATTAAACGACCTCTATTATTGGCACAGATGTTGAATTGCATTTTACGCGATCTAGAAGTTCCGGAAACACTAGTCAAAAATAAAAATGAGTTTCAGTCAAAAAAATGTCTAAACAAAATTAGGGATCAAAATCCCTTTTAATTAGAAAGTAAAACCTAAAAAAGGTTTTAGAGTCAAGAACCACTAATTCGAAGTAATTCAATGATACAAAGTAATTGACTGTTAATCTTTTGTTTTCAACTGATATGCCTCAATATACTGGTGGATTTTATATTTTTGTATCACCTCAAATGTCAATATTACCTATAAAATATAAAGTAGCTGTACTAACGATCCGACGGCTAATCTTGCTTGAAGATGTCTAACGTAAATCAGATGGTATATGTAGACTTGTCCGATAACTAAATATTAAGCTTGCGTCCGATCGAAATTCGGATGGAACACAGAGCCAGAAGAAAAAGGAACGGTTGCACATTATAGAGAACGGTTTTTTATAATTTAATCATTGTACAAAAAAAATATCATCTTAGACTCCCTCATTCAATTCAACCGCATATGATTAAGAAATAGTCGAGTTTATTCAGTTCAGCCAAATCCCAACAAGCAAACCAAGTTTGATCATAATTTGTTATGAATTTTATCAGCAAAACCAGAAATACGAAAAAATTGTATTCTGACTTTTGACATCTCGAAATCCAGGATTTTTTCCCCATCGTCTCTTTAGTTCAAAGTTGTTTTTAAAATTGTTAATTGTTAATTGTTATTGCTAAAATTTTCTAGCCCCTTACAATTGCATACGCTTTTGGACAAAAACTTGACATTTTCAAGAGTAGTGGTAGAAATTAATGTTTGAACATTTTACAAATAATATTTCCAAAAGCATTTGTACCGTACTGTAAATTTGGCTACCTTTCAATTTCCAATACATAATTGACGTCAATGCCAATCCATTATGCAAATGAGTTATTGTTCAAATTTTTTACACCGCATACCAAAAAGATTTTTAAATGTGGTTCTAAACCAGGAACACAATGATGAAGTGATCATTATAAAATCACTATTATTATAAATTAGTATTATTAATATCGGAAAGTATTCGTAGATTGCCCCATTTGCAAAAAATACCAATATCTAAAAAATATTGTATATAGCACCAATTTTCTTCTTGTACCCTCGCATATGTAAGATCGTTATGTTACTTTTCGTTATAAATAATAAGATCACGAATTTCAATATATAATTTGTATTGTTGTTACACCAAGCATCATCATCATCAATTTATTGATAATTTTAAACCGAAAAATATTTATTAGGCGTGGAAATGAACAATAATTTTCTTTTTTCTCTTAACACAACACATATACTCGAAAGAAATGTGTTCTCGTGATGTATGTGATTTTTATATATTTTAATGTGTTAACATGCACCCTCAAGAAATAACATTATAATACAGAAAATTATTATAAAACTGTTATTTCTTAAACCGAAACTCTAAAGAAATATAAAATAAAAACAAAATTTAATGATCATGTGTTTTTTGTGGTTTTTTGTTTTTGTTATAAGCGAACGAACGATCAAGCATGATTGTAATGATTAATATGTCAAAATGTATATAATATATAAGTGGTTATAATAGGGGTCTAGTGGTGTGAGAAATTTTGGCCATTTAATTTATATATAAATACTTTGAACGTCGTTAAATTATATATAAGATTTCCACGAGCAGAAAGACACTCACGCACAATACATATACGATTTTCTTCTACCCCAAATATTTCAATATCAATAATTTATCAATTTCTACAATATCAGCTGATTTGTGTCGTCAATTTTCTATATTTATATTTTCTTTATAGCCATATATTTTTTCTACTTCATTTGGTTTATTGTATTCCAGAATTGAAATAAAGTAAAAAGAAAAGAAAATTCGAAGAAATTTTTCCTCCATGATAATAAACCAGCAACAACGACAATACCATAAATTGATGATGAATTGTTTGTTTGATAACAAAAAAAAAACTAAATAAATAGAAGAAAATTAAAGATTTTCGTTCATCTCACTCAATTGATGACCATTCAAAATATCTCAAGGAAAATTGATTGAATTGTTTTGTTGCTCACAATACATAAAAAAATTGAATCCATATACACACAATAATAATACCAACTCATAACTAGAAGGTCGCGTAAAAATCACTAATGTGAGACAGAACGGTAATTTCCTGAATCAATAAAATTTCCAAGTTATTTTTCATATCTCTTCTCCCTACGTTCTTTTGGATTTGACACATTCATCGAAGTTTAAAAAAGGAAAACAAAAATTGGAATTTCTTTTTTTGCGCTTTTATAAATACACAATTTTCCAACGCTATTTCAATGGAGCGAGAAGAAAATTATTTTTCTTCTTTGCCGTCGAATCTTCGTACACGTTTTTATTTAATATTACTAGCTTTGCTTCAATGAATCTTTAACTTTCATCGTTTTGAATTGAAGACGAAAATGACAAAAAACGTAGAGAAAAAAAATGTATATAAGAAATGAAAATTCCACATAACTGTCTTTTTCCATTTCCAAAATGAGAATCGTATACTTGGAAAAAAATCGATTTAGAAAATGAAAATTCCGTAGATAATATTATACCACAGTGGCAAATTATTACAAAGTATAGGGTACCAAAATATTTTGAAAATTAGGGGCACCCCAAGATTTCTATCTTGCCATATCAAATAATCGGTTCTTTACACTGAACATTTTTTTTTTAACTTTAATCAAACAAGACCCAATCAACTTCCGGTAAACCAGTACGGGATGACATATTTACACAAGCCCTTTAAACATCATAATACACCTCTTTATATGTCGGACAGTGACTTAAAATGATTTTCTTCTTTAAGAAAAATAAATGAAAATCAAGCGGAAGGAAAAATTATTGTTATAAATATGAAAAATGAGGTTAGGTTCTTTGTTTTGTTTACATCGCTTTTCCTAAATATAGTTTTGGTTTGTGCGGCATCGTTTTCTTTGTGCTGCTACGGAATTTCGGTCTTTCAATATAACATTATTGATGAAAAGGTCATACATAAACAATGTGCATTAATTTCGTTTTTTATCAGTGTTTCCTGTCTTCAATATAGCCGTGAAAAAAATTTTACGGTTGGCGCTATACCGCATATACAACTTGCCTTAACATTCGATTAAAATAATATTTTTGATGCTAAAATCCGATTATGAAAGAGTGTAAGTATACAACATAAAATTGACGTGAATTTCCGGTACGATATCCATTCAAGAAATAGTTATTTGAGTTGGTTTGGTGCGGTCCGTTCAACTATTTATACATTCAAAGGTAGGAATTTGTGTATAGACCTATTTCATCTGATAATATTGAAATTTATTTTAAATTGATTTTATGGTTTATAAGGTAATTATTTTAATAGTGCTTGAGGGTGAATGTCCTTTGATTGGTTTAGGTTGGTTCGGTTGACAAACGTTTATATACGTTTTTTTATGATAAGGAAATAAACAAAAATATTTCAAGGTGCAGGACTAATCTTAAAATCTAGAAAACCTCCATTTACTAACAAACTTAAATCGGTAGGGAAATGGTATACATATTTTGATTCCGACGCAAAAGTAATCGGGGAGTTACCTCATATTCGCACGTAACTGAATTGAATTGCAAAATATTTATGTGTTTCGTTTTCGTATCAAATCTAACTTCTATTCGCTCATTATGTATTACTTTAAAACATTAAAAATTGTTTAATCAACAGCCATTATCTTTGAAAAATTCTTCGAGTGTTGTGAACTTATTATTAATTTTTTTTTTTTTTTTTGTTAATTTTTAATATTTTATCGTGACAGAATAAAATTGGTTTCTTCACATATAATTTGCCTGCGATCCAGTTTTGTAAATCACAAATTTAGTACAAAAATACGATACCATTTATGCTGTGGTTTTCGATTGAAATATGCATATAACGGAACATTACAACACCCTGAGGAATATTAAAGGTAAATTTTAGTAAGAGAAATCCAACAAATCAAGATTTACCATTAAGTAACATATTAAAAAAAACTCACGGTCTAATTGAATACCCCTATAAAAATTTAAAAATCTGGTTAATCAAGAATAGAAACTATACCGGAGTTTAAAAATGGATTTTACAAAAGACATCGGTGAGGTGCCAAAAGGATTCGTTATTTGGCTTCGAATCAATGTTTTAAACTCTTTAATACAAAAATGTGGTCGTCTATGATGAGGATACAAAATGTTTTATTAATTCCATATCTCATTCAACCTCACATCTGTAAGGCTGTTTTAACATTTACTTCTCATTATAATTTCCCACCAGCTCAGTACACTTATTCCAACGAGTTTTGAATAGATCGATGTTTTTGTTTTAGTAGTCGCAGCTCAATTTATGAAAATATCAATGTGTTTCAGTAATAGCACATCTTCTTTGGAGTTAATACTTCGGCCAGTTAGCCACCTCTTCAAGCTCTAGAATAGATAATAATCACAGAGCTTCAAATCTAAATAATATGTGGGTTATGGAAGCAATCTCGCCTTTATATTCATTACTTATTGTTTTATGTAAATCGAGGTCTAATTTAAAAAATTTATATTTATTCTGTTCATCGGTATTAGTGGTTTTTGTTCATTTCAAAGAAAGTAGTTCAACTGTCGGAATTTATTATGGAGAATCAACATTGATTCAAAAAACTTGAAGCTGCTTAGGGCCAAAATGGGTCGTTTTCTTATTAGCAATAGCTCCTGTGTGTAAACTCCATCCAGTTCTCAAAACTTGCAGGAAAGAGTTTCAGTGTAAAGTGCCAAGAATAATCAAGAATGATTGGATTAGTAAAGGGTCTTTCTAAGGCGAACACCTAATATAACCTCCTTTTCTTATAACATATACCGTTTTAAGAATCTTAAAGACGTAAATTCTTCAGTAGGGTATCGTTAATATTTTCTGCTAAGTTCCTAATTCCGCAAACCACTCAATTTATTATTGCTTCCCCTATAGAGGGGAAATTGCAAGCCTTTGTGACTGTTATCTATTCTGATTGACCACAGTTCTTCGAATTTCACCCGGGTCACAAGTTAGGGCAGTGGGCAGTAAGAGATTTTCCACCAATTCCTTATAATCTCTAGTTTGCCCGTTTATATGATCCATATATAAACTTTGAATCCTCTTGGTAACTTCACTTAGAGGCCTTTTATAAATAATATTTTTGATGTTCGAAAATTTTTATTGATTAATGAATCGTGTTTTTTTAAATACAATTTCCAAAATCTGCGTCTACAAAACTCTAGTTTTCAAAATTTTGTTCTGAGAAGTTGTTACTGAACTTTTATAACCTCAATATTTCTAGGTTTGTTGGATAAAAAATTTCTGAATAAAAATATTTTTATATTTCAATTTTTTATTTCTTTATTTCCTATTCACGCATGAAAGGCTTGAGAAGCAAATTAATATAATTTAAATATCCTCCGATTTATATTGGAACAAAATATAGAAATTGGAAAATAAAAATGTACGAAAAATAAACCGGAAATATAAAACGAATTTCAAAATCCATATAGAAAAAAAAATTAACATGATCATCTGAAACATGCCCGAGTTTCGTCCAGGATAACCTAGTTCCGGCACTTCAACCAACATTTATAAATATTATAAGAATACCAATCATGTCCTAAAATTGAATATGACCATAATCAGTTAAGAAATGGGCCTAGTTACAACCAGCAACGCCAATTTTAAAATTTCGTTCAGAAACAGTCGAGATCAGCTCAGAAAAGTGGAATTTTGCGAAATATGGTTCAAAATCGATAATTAAATCCTGGTCACATCCTACAATCCCAACTAGAGCAAAAAGAACATGGGTAAAGCCCAGAATTTTATCAAAAAAGAAAGTAAATGAGTTTCATTCATCCTAATTAGAACATCCAAAAATTCGCCTTATAGAATCCTAACTCTATCCTAGTCTATACACATCGAATTTGGCCATTTGGTTGAGGGAAAGCCCAGTTCCACTTTAAAAAACAAATGGTATAATTTCATTCAACTTGGCCAAATTCAAAAACTTCGTATACCGCATAAGAAAATCCCGCTTTTGCTACAACTTCTGTTTTAAGACATTAAAATCTTTTCATACCTAAAACATATTGATAAGAAACTCGGTCCAATCATTTTGTATTCTAACATGAATTTTTGAATTTGAATATAAATTAGAATTGAATTATTGTTCTAACATAAATGTTGAAGTTCGGTTATGTTAAATGGTATACTAGGCCATTTTTTTAACTTTAAATAATGGTGAGATTTGGTATGTAAAGCTGGTTTGTACGAGTTTCTGGGCTTTGGCTATATTGAATGGAACTAGATAGCCCATTTGGAGAGCTGGAATCTAAAAAGAATTGTTGTTGAAATTCTACAGTTCGGCCATTTCTTAATGAACTGAAGTGCGATTTGCACACGCGGGTAATTTTTCTCGCGCAGACATTAACGAACGTTTAATAATTGCCTATTTTTTGGACTTAACTTTAACTTATTTTTATATTTGATGAAATATTTTCCAACTGTTTTTTTTTGTACAAATTCTCGCACTTGCAATTCTGCTCAAGTTATGCATTTTGGCCATGTTGAATGAAGCTACGCCATTTATGTAGCGAGTGCGTATTATCTAAAATATTATTGAATACAAATTTTAATTATTTCAAAAAATGGCAAAAGACGATCTATAGTTCCATTTAACATGACCGAACTCCAGAATTTTAACAACAATTTATGTTAAAATGCAATGCAGCTCTACAAATTGAATTTGATGATAATCGGTATAGAGAAATGGTCAGGAATCCAAGTAAATCCATTTTTGTCAAATCGAAGATGAAGTAACAAAAACTTATCAATTTGCTCATATTTCTATACATCGAAGCCATACATCGAAGTCCCGTAGTTTGCGGTTTTTGCCAACTTTGCTTTTAAGTTGAAATTTTGGCTTCGGAGACTTTTGAAACACTGTTTTGTAAAATCTATTTTTGCAAAATGGATTGTAATTCATTAGCATACTCGAATAACCTATAGTTCCAAATCTGTTGAACCTTGTGTAAATTGAACCATAATTTGTTAAAGGCCTTTAGTTTGATTTGGAACCAACAATTTTTTTTATTCAATATCTGCATTATACTGTATAGAAACAAATTATCAAATCCCGCTGTATTGGTTGTATTAAATTGCGGTCGTCCGAAGACCGGTCGTCCCAATATTTATGTTAGTATTCCAATGCATAAGCCTACAGCCAGAGTTGATTTGATAAGCGAAAGCGAGGTGATGCGAAACGAGAAGTGAGGACTTTCCAAAGTTGACAAGAATTAACTGTGTGTTCAAAAATTTATAACCGATTCGAAAATATTTTTAAAAATAAGTATCACATCACTCTGTGCATAAAATGCCACTATATCATGCGCGACGACAAAAGACAAAGCTGAACATGATTAGCCTTATTCTTCTCTTTTGCATCGCACTCGATCTCACAGATCTTTCGCTTTCAAGACAGGATCATGATTTATGTCCCGCACGGAAAAGTTAAATGCTAGACACTCAATTTTTATTCTATTATTTCAAAAAAACTTTACAATATTGATCGATTGGCTTAAAGCCACTTTATTATTAAGAATTTTAGTTGTTTTTTCATAAAGAATTTGAATTCCGTCTAAAGTCTCCGTACGGCGTTCATGATCCTGCTCATGGACTTGTGCCAAACTTTAATTATTGTTCAATGCATTTAGGAGCAGCGTTGTGTCGTATTATCTACAATGTAGAAAATATCGGCAATGTTGAAAATTATTGTATCTTAGCAATCAGCAAATCTGTATGATTACTTTGCTAATGGAACTATTTCTAAATTGAGAATTTTATTTTTACCTCAAATATGAAAAATGTTCAAATATTTTATTTGACAGTGTCAGGTATACAACAGGTAATACCTGCTCGGTGGATAATTCAGGCAATATAAACCCTTGTTAATTGATTAATCTCAAGGCCACATGTAATTCTAAAACTGGCAGAAAAAATACAAATCATTCACATTAAAAAAATCTCCCTACCTATTCATGTAACCCATTTCATGCCAGACAAAATTTTTTTTTGTTTTGGGGAATGGACATGATTCTTTTTCGTTACCCACACAATTGTGATGGCTGGTAGGAAAAGGGATAACGACTAATCATAGCTATCAAAATAAACCACACAATTACTCCAATATTTATATATGAAGCTAAATTACTTTGCAGAACCTTGTCGGGTGGCCGGTGGTTGCCATGTCTGTCCTATATCATGCCCGTGTTGGAGTGGGGGCAGTATTCGTTCCGAAGATGTACGTGACATGACAAATTAAAAACTAAATTTCTTTCACACGCGGATTAAGCACCCTACTAAGCAGATTCAAACTAATCAAACTAAAATGACAGCCGGAAAGTAATTATTTATATTACAAATTTTTATTTTGTTCTTCCTAAAACCCAACTAAAAAAATTTAAAATAAGATATTTTCATTCGAAATAATTAAAACAAATATATCGCACACACAAAATTTGAAAACTTCTGAAAATTGCTCGTTTAAAGTGTCATGGCTGGAAAAAAGTTCAAATGAAAATGTTGACGCTCACACCTGGAATAAGTTTCAGGTCGATTTCCATATTGGAAGTCCGGGAAAACTTAATTGGATGTATCGTACATATAAAGTTTAAAAATTTCTAAAAGTTGACCGCTTAAAGTGTCATGGCTGAAGGTAGATTCAAATAAAAGTCTTACTGATGCTCACACCTGAATACAACTTCAGGTTAATTTTCATGTGCGGAGTCCACAAAAATTCGGTTGAATAAAATATATAAAATGGTTAAAAATGCACAGTAATTAGCAGCCGAACAATGTCGATACTGCTGATACAAATTTTATGTCGGAAAATAATTGTTTTTAGACCATTCATTTGAATCTATTTCCAGCCATGACACATTAAAGGTCAATTTTTAGAAATTTTCAAATTTTGTGTGTGCGATATATGCAATTGAGTGTTCCCGAACTTTCAACAAGGAATCCGACCTATAAATTTCTCCAGGTGTGTGCATCAATAAGCCCTTTCATGTTTTGTGTGTGCAATCTAGTTATACAAATTTTCGGACTCCACAAAATTGACCTGAAATTTTTGATGTGTTGCTTGATATATGCCATTGAGTTTTCTCAGTAATTAAATAGTTTTTTTTATTATAGTTTTAATTCATTTAATATAAAAGTTTAATTTTGAATAATATACGTTGATGAACCAGAATAAACATTTTTGATTTAATAAGAAATTACTGTTTAACACCAAAATAGTATGTATCTGCTTTATCGACATTTCTCGGCTGACTATTTATACGAATCTACATTACTGAGCTTTACAGAATATAAGTTATTTTTGAATCTACATTGTCGACATGCTTCGGCTGATACATTTTAGTTATTAGAGCCAAATCTACAAGCAAGTCGGCTAACTTTAACAGTAAGGATTAAGCTTAATACGTTTAGTGATACGATTAAGAATATTATAAAGCAAAATTTTATTTGACCAGATTTAGGATATTGCTCGATTTCGACCAGATTTGAAATTATTAACTCATAAAGATAAAAGAATAAGGCCGCTTGACGGAAGATTGCGCGAACTTATGAATCACATGAATTGTATTATTAACATTATGATTATGAACATGAGTTGTATGATGATACATTTCAGGAAATTCAAATAATAAACTCAGACGATGCATTCACTTTAGAATCATTGGATATTAATCCTGGCCAGTGAAATTATAAACATGTTCTGATAATTCTAATACCAACCATAAAAAATATTGTACACGAAAGCTTTAATTTCAATTAGGATTAGGTGCAGTTAGTGAATTTTATAATTTTATAAAAATTTTGTGTTTTGTAAGTGGCAGTTTGCATTGCTAGCAATTTCAAAAACTTTTTAAACGTTTAATTTGAAACTACTGTGGCATTTGTTTCAAACAAATTAGTTTTTATTTTATTTAATTTATGGTAAGAGAAAAACGGCACCCATTTTTCCACTGTATATAGAACCTTCGTGAAACCGAAAATGTTTCTTCCGAATCAATCCCCGTCTTCAAATGAATTTCTTAAAGAGTTAAACTTTTAAATTAAATTGCCTGTAACTTCAGAAAGTCGAATAGTTTCATCACAGTACAATCGATTCATGTGTTTCGTAGTCAAACTCAAAACTGATTTGATTCAATTAACATGCTTGAGTCAATGTCATTTTATTTCAGCCTAAATAACGTCATTTCTCAATGATTAAGGCTATAAAAATTTTTAAAGCATAAGTCTATTAAAATTGTGGATTAGAATATTCTAATCGGATATTTTGTTGAAAAGATAATTAGGTTAACGGATACTGAAATACGGTTATGACGGTTATGACTGAAATATCCGCGTATATCTGTCTGAAATCCTACTTTGGATAATGTTGACCTGTTTAATTCATTTACTTAAATTTTGAGCTCCAAAATTATTGAAAAACCCACTTTGGACTGGAAAACTGTAGATGGTAACCTCGTTTTGAAAAACCAACATAAAACATATGTTCTACATTGTCTACGAATTGTCTACATACTCTACCAATGTTCAACCTTGTCTCCATACCAACTGATTCTCCACGCTATTTTCGACACGAATATGTAGGCAATTTCGAAATACACGTAGACGCACAACACTTTTTAGGAGTATTGTGATAATTGTTTATATCACAGAGGGTAAACATTTTTGACTTACAAGATGAACCGCGACAACAATATTGTGTAATTAGAGCATTTAGCACTGACAAATAGAAACTTGAAGCAACTATGCCTCCAAACCGGTCAATCAATCTGAACCAATATAATAAACACGAAAACGTTGTGACGAAGACGTAGTTGAGACACTGAACTAGAAGTCTAATTGTTACACCTTAAAACTGGGGCGTAATCATAAATACAACACGGTAATTTTAAACGGTATTGAAATTTTACACGGGAAATCAACAACAATTAGTCCAGTTTTGTTCCATTGTTGCTCAAAAAAAATTGCAAAAAGCATGCCATAAATATTCAGATTCCTTTGATAGTTAAATAGCAATCGAACGAATTTATTATTTAAGGTTATTTAAGTTTTTTTGAAACATGAAAGTAAAATCGTTTCCACATAAAATGGAAGCACCGTGCAAAATTTTGTGTGCGGTGTTCATGATACCGCCTCAGAAATATTTTAAAAGCATAAAATCCGAAATCATTATTCTCCATACTCTGAAATTTGTTGCTAAACCGCGGTATGTCCATAAAACCAAACGGCAGAATATTTTATCACTAAAGACGTTTTATATAAAATTTTTATTACATAAACCGGAACCATAAATGATATAGGAAACAACATTAGATTTTCAAGTGCACATTAACCCAATAAGTTTACAGCTCGGTTTACAGTCATAAAAAAAAATCATAGAGAAAGAGCGAGCGAAAGGCGCACACATACTACAACGACCAACATATTAGTTCATATTCTATTATTTTAGTTGGTTTTTGATTGAATTTGAAATAGATCTGTAAGACAGATGATGGATGAGTTCTAGAGGTTGTTAACCTTTTTCTATATAAGTTGTTTATATAGTTTTTTAGAGTAATCTAATTTTAGAGTTTATGTGTATAATAGTTTTAACGAAATAGTCCAAATTTATTATTTTAGTACAGTTGTTTTGACAGTTTAATTATAGGAACTTGTTAATGTACCTACATAGCGTATAAATAATGCTTGTGTCGCCAATATTGCCGGATAATAATTTTTAGCCGCCCAAACACTCGATTCTATACATGTAATATAGTTTTTATACTACACAGAACCGTATTATTTCTAAAAACCGCAAGATTTTATATAATGCATCAGCTGGTTGCGAAAAACCAGTATTTAAATGGCTGACACCGTACAATATTTTTAGCAAATGAAATTTAATCTGGTTGGGAATTTTTTTTTTTTTTTTTTGTAAGATTTTACATTTACTACTTTGCATATATGATTTGTATTGTAAGTCATCTGGTAAATGCTATTTAAATTTTCTTTGCTGTACACGTAAAATAAAATAATTAACTCGCAAAAAATGCAAGATAATTATGGTAAAATGCATTCTTTATTCTTCCTTCCATATGGCGTTCCTCGTATAACACCAAGAGTGGTATAATTGAAAAAATTATGTAATTTAATATTGCGGGCTCCAGATTTGCAGTAGCTGATAAAGCGCGTCACGATCTTGATCTACATAAAAATCTTTATATTTTGTCATAAACGTGCGCGCTCACAACCAATCAACTACTAGTTACAGTGTTTTAAACATCTGGCAACCCGATAATGAAAATTATCTTAAATAATTGCGATAAAATTATTTTTTATATCTTACCTAGGGAGACAGATACGTTTAAATATTTTTTGCGATCTAAAATAGAATAAAAAAAAAATAATCGCAGAAATGGTTTGATGGCGATGATGATGATGATGATGAAGATGGAGATGAAAAAAAAAATCTAATCTTTGGTTTTAATTAACACGTTTCAAAGTTAATTGGTAGTGTAAGTTTTTCTGTGTATTCATCTCATCTTATGACAATCATCTGTTATGGTATTAGTTGGTACGTTTCTTTGTGTTAGTGTTTTGTATATCGTTATTCTTATTATGATTATTGCATAGTTGTTGTATTTCCTTTTGTATATATTGTTTTGGTCTCAACTTGATTCTTCCGAATATTTTTTGTACTTTAAACCATTTCTTTAAAGAGTTGTGAATTCATGAATAAAACTCATTTTTTATTTTTGTCTTGAGTGAGTACTCAGAATTAAAAGAAAAATGATGATGATGACGATGATTGGAAACAAGTTTAGAGATTTTACGTTTTTACTTCTTCTACATCGTACATGTATACGATCGATGATGATCATCATCATAACAAAAAATTATACTTGAGGATGAGATTTAGAATTTAGATTTAGAATTGAATATAAACTTCTTCTTCAGATTCGTATAATACATTTTAGTTTTTGTTACAAACGATAAAATAAAATTACCAAGTACAAAATATGAAAATAATAATAATAATTATTGTTAAGAAATCTTAAAGAACAAAAAAAATATATATAAAAACCACTATATGCAACAACAACAACATATACGTGTATATACGAGTATAAGAAAACTAGAATTGCTTAATGGTTATAAAGGAATATTATTAAATGTGTGTTGTTGTTTTGTAGATCAATTTGTAAGAAATTCAACAAAAATATACTTATGAACTTCAATTACCTTGGGTTAAAAATTTTAAAATAACAAAAATTGAGGTACGAGTATAAAAAAATAGATATACGGTGGCAGCACAGTGATATGTATCTCTAATGTAATTTTATGATCTCGTGAATTGTCCAAACATCGTGTAATTCATGATCGAGATTTTAAGCTAGATTGTAATGATATAGGTGAAGGATTGCCTCCCTACAAATATATATTCGCATGATGTCAGATGTAGCAATTGCGCCATATAATTAAGATTTTATTGTGTAAAAGAGTTTGATTGGCAAAACGTGTTTTATCATGTTCGCTGATTTTGTTTTCTATGTAGAGTGGGCCTTAATTACGCGAAATTTATTATGGAGAGCGAGAGAGAGCCAAGGTGTCATACAATTTCGGGATGACGTGAGGATCACGTGTTTCATGGCACCCATTGATAAGGATCAGTTCAAATTTTATATAGAAAACCTGATCCAAACTTTGTTTTAGATCACAAATTTTGAATTGAAATCTAGTAAGTGCCTTTAGGTTGCTTCAGGAAACATGAACTGAAACGGATCAGATCCAGCATCAAGAAACACAGCTATTAATAAATATGACTGTGTATGTGGGGGGGTCTTGGACATAACAATATAATTTTTTTTCAAATTGTTTGTAAATTGCTAAAATTAAGATATGACCTGCATATTAATCTAGAATTTCGCAGTCAAAACTATAGTTCTTCGATCGTGATATTTATCCTCTTACTCAGATATGTTAAGGTTACTGAAAAACCTGTATCGAAAACTGGCCAACAATTTAACTTAAGAGTTCCAAAACAAACTAAAATTATCTTCCAACAGTCTTAAGAATAATCTTATAATGACGATTTCAAACTGTCAATCCTATGATTTTCTGCGGTTAGAACTATCGTACAAATGCCACCTTTCATCATCTGTAATGTTTTGTGCAAAAAAAATTTTCTTTTGTACCGAGAAAGCAAATTCATGCAGATGTCAACTCTTCGGTTTCTGTTTTCTTCGGTCAGTTTATAAGGAACCTATTTTCCTTCCTTCTGTATTTTTCTCATTGCTTGCAATTAAAGTGCATTGTCACCTAACTGTTCTGTAAACTCTTTTTGAATTTGATAAATCTCTCTTTATAAATTTTTAAACTCGGAGGCGCTGTTCATGCATTCGATTCACTGAAGAACTACACTAGGAACAGAAGGTCACAGACACACGTCAACTGCATAAAAAACGAGATCACATGAAAATAATGTTTCCATTGCGTCGAGTTGCTAAACTCACAAAACGCAAATTATTCTAAAACCAAAGGGAGGCAGTGCAAGTTTTGCTCAAAAAAACAAGATAGTACTGAGAAAGTCTATATTAAAAAAGTACATACAATGATTGATAGGTACAGTTAGTAGGGGTTTTATCTCTGTGATTGCATTTTGGTGCAACTTCTGAGAGGTCTTTAATTGGCCGTAATGAGATTCACAGAAAAATAGAAAGAGTTCCGTTGCGATGTCTCGTTATTGTGAGAACAAATAAGATTTACTCAAAAATCATATGGAGCCAATAAGTCTTAAGCCAATCTTATTTGGAACGAAGCATGCTTCGTTTGATAGGCTTAACCCGTAGGAGTTATTTCTATATGCATTCATTGTAGTGCAAATGCCACGATGTCTTGTTATTGTGAGAATAAATGAAATTCACTTAAAAATAAAAAATTTGAGGACAGTTTTACTTAAAAAAAATATTTTACAAGTCCATTGTGATAGGATTCCTAGGCATTTGATAAGTCAAGCCCCAAAAAAACAACTTATAGCTTTATGATTGATTTTTAGTGTAGTCTTCGTGATGTCTTGTCATTTGCCAGAATTGGTAATACTCAAATTCAAAAGGAACCGTTAATAGTTTTACTTAAAACAATTCTGAGCAATGTGAGAGTTTTCCACAAAAAATATCTCTATACATTCGCACCATAGTATTAGAAAAATTAGTGTATTAAATATAATTCTATTCTATTTTTTTCATTCAAAATTCCGATCAGAATATTTTAACAGTGTGATTTCCAATACATGCGTATTTTTGTTAATTGGTAAAAATTTCACAATCATGATATTTTTCATCTATGCAATATGAAGATCGTGGGACATTAGCTAGTCTGAAACAAATTAATTATTAATCCTTTACGTATTTTAGTAGTAACCGAATGGAAAAAAGAATTGTTCCCTTTGTTCCATAAAACATTTATTTGCCACAACCATACACAGCTGTTAAAAATGTGAAGCTCTGCATTGCACTTGCGGTGCAATCTTTCACCAAAGAACTAACAAACATGGATGTAAACAATAGAGTCCTTACTTAACACCATTGTGACGACAGAAAAATTCATGGTAGAAGAAAAACTGAAGAAAAAGAAAAAAGTTTGATTCTGCCTGACAGAAAAAGAAAATATTTGTTTTCCTTGTCTTGAATTTTTGGAAATGGAATCGTATAAACTCATCGTGTACCTAGCAAACAAGTTTGTTTATATTTGAATTTGACGTTTCACTAGATTTTTTTTTGTTTTAATTTATTTTACAGGTGTGTATTAAAATTTATAAGGAAAAAGAGTAACAACAAATTTAAATATTTTCCGAAAATAATAGTGCAATGTTTGAATAGTTCAAATAATTAATTAATTAGTTAACCAGTCTCAATCAATCTTTATCAATATTAAGAAAATTATTTTTGAATTAAGTACAGCTCTTATTGCGTGTTATTTAGACAAAAGTCTACCATTTGTTTGTGCTGTTTATTATGACAAACATTTTGCATGTCGTATCTATGTATTCATATTAGTGCTTGAAACAGTGAACATCTTAGTGAGCTGAATATACCCATTGTTTTAGTGTTTATTGGGGTAGATACTCGATTGGGCAGCAAGCAAGCAGTCAAAATCCTGGTACTTAATCAATTTTACCAAGAAAACTGGAATTTCAAATTGTATTTTTTATAAAACTTTTGTTTATCTTTGCAATTACACGGTAAAACACCACAAACATTTACTGTTCAGTTTTTGGAGCCGCAAAATTTTGCAAAAAAACAAAAAAAAATTGAAAAACATAATTTGTAAATCTTATTTCTTTGGCAAAATTGATTAAGTAGCCAGGATTTTGGCTAAAACATTGTTTACTTGCTAGCCGATCGAATAGCTACCCCATTGAAATTAATTATTTGCTAAAACAAAATTTTTGATTTCAAGTAAACAAAGGCCTCTATTCCTTTATTCGTCACACTTTATGTGACGTGTCTACGGTACTTCATGGTTACTACATAGATTATAAAACCAAAATTTACTAGATAATTTTGTACAAAACTGAAAGTGAATATTTTTAAATCTTAGTTGGCGGCCTAAGTTTGAAAAAGTCTATTTATTTGTCGTGTAATAATAATAATTAGTAATAATAATTATCGTTTGAAGTGATAGCAAGTTATAGCAGTCACAAGGAAATATTTATAAGCAACACACTAAGGTTTAAAAACGAGTGTCCGCCATTGTTTAATTCATCTTTTTGGGTAGTGCGGTGTGTTCAATATTCGTGTGGAAAGGCCCAACGAAAATAGTTCTCCATTTCATGTGTGGAGAATGTGGTTTCAATTATTTATTGGGACATTTGAGGTCAACGTCGCTTGTTCAATTAGCTTTTCGCTTTTCTAAAATCCTCTCCTGCATTCTCTATAATTTGTTAGTGGTGATATTTTATGCGAATCTGAATATTAAAGTTTTTCGAGTAGTGAAGATGTTATTGAAGAAGTTTACGGTGATGTTATGATTTTGAAACAAATTCAGATTTTTAGGGTCACCACGGTTTTTTAAATTGTAATTTGTTAACACTTTTTTTAAATGCCGATTAATTTTCTTACCGAAAAATGCGATTGTTTTCTTATTTCACTAACTGACTATTTTAGTTCTTACGACCTTGTCACGGTCGAGACGTTAGTCATTAACGACTGTATTGGAATGATCAAAGAGACGGCTTGAAACGATTTGCTGAGGCAGCAATATGGGTCGGCCAATGTGATGTGTGAGGTTGCATATAATAAAGGAACCCATAGGAGGTTTTGTGTTTTTGGGTGTGAGACTGGGGAGCGGTGGTTACACGGACTTATAAGGAATGTAGCTGTATTTGGCGCTTATGTTGTTGTTATGTGATCTATGGTTTATCTGCATCTTTAAACACTTATCAAAGGAAAATGTATTTGTTTGAAACTAATTGGCCTACGCACGTCAATTTAAATGAGCTCCTACGCTGAAAATGGCGGTGCAGTTTGAATGATTTTAAAAAGATTTAATATGATTTGGAACAATTTTAAACGATTTTATATAGATTATACATTGCAACATTACAGCGAGTTTCACTGAAAAGATTTTTACAATTTATGATAATCGAACGCCAAAGAAAATTTTAATTTTCTTTATATTCCAAAAATTAATAATTTCTTTTTAGCTTTCGTGATCGACAGCTCATGCAGTAACGATGAAAAATAATTTTAAAAGCAGAAATTATTGAAAACATTACTTATGGTAAAGTTGATCAATGGGTGTATAATTAATTCATTGGATCCAAACATAAAACTACAAGAGTTAAAATAAAAATAAAGGTAAGGATAAAATAAAGATGCTAAAAACAACCATCCGTTAACAAGAGAATTGGGAACAGAGTTTTACAGGAACTGAATATTTGGTTTACTAAACGCAATGGAATGCAAAATTGATTTGAAACGAGTCAAATTTTGAATAATTCTCCAAATAGCTAATCAATGTACCTATAAAAAGGAAGGGTGAAATAATAAACGATAGTAAATGGTGGATGATGAGAAGAAATTTGTTTTCGAAAATCGATCTAGATGGTAAAACAAAATATGGAAGTACGTGCATTCATCAGACTAACAAATTACAACCGACGGTTATCAAAAAATTGGATCATTGTGGTAAACATCAGATTAATCCGGTAAAATAGAAAGTCAAATTTGTTTGGGAACATCATGCAACGCAGCACTTGCAAAATAGTGTTCTTTGAAATTTTTCTTTCTCGGGCATATATAGAATGAGAGCAATACGTCATTTACTTATTCTACCACTTCCAAAATGCTTCTGTATAATTTCTTCGTAGGGTCACTTTCCTAATGCCATAACTATCTTAGAAATTAGTAATTGGAACTTCACAGATGATTCAACAATATTTGTAATACGATCCTATTCGCGAAGTCACTGACATCTGACGAAAGATTTTAAAACTAGGGATGCTTCAAATTCTTCACTATAGAAAATAATTCGACCGAATATTATGTAAAATGTTCAATTAGTATACAATTAGTATAATAAATAATTGAATAATATCAAAATGGTATTAGATTTTTTCTCATATTAACAAATGCACCTTCCATCGCTAAGAAAGTGGCGCTAACTAGCCGCGTTTTAAAGGCCAATATATACGTTCAGGTTTTTGGATAAAATTTCTTTGTTTAATTATTTTTTTAGGTTTCGGCCTATAAACACGAAAACACATAATTCGTTATGTGTTTTCGTGTTTATACCTTAGAGTGTACATCACTTTTATATACACGTTAATCTACGTTTCCAATAAAGGCGTCACATTAATTCAAAAATTTGGAAATCAAATCGTTAAAAACGCAAATAAACTTCCTTAAAATGGCATCGAATATGATGGTGATCTTCTCGGAGGAGCAATAATTACTGGTCGTGTAATGAGCCGTCAGTTTCCTAACACTAAACCCTAGTGGCTTGAGTTACGCATCTCTAATTGCTATGACCATAATTTTGAATTTTGTTTCTATACTTTTAATTTCATCAACACAGAATTTTGTATTTGCTTTTATTACTGCCAATTTGATAAGTTGAAAAAAGGATTCCTTTCGAGTTGATTTGAAGATATGACGCCACTCGAAACGTTGTCTAAATTTCTTTTAGAGCCCAATTTGAAACAGCTCAAATCAAACCGACACAACTCGAGACAAGTGTATTATGAAAACGTTTCTAAAAACGGTTACTCACGGGTTGCTGAAAAAACGACTTTCTGCGTTTTTCAAAAAAATGTTTAAAGTGTATATTACGTGCTCGAACAAGCAGTAAATAGAAATAAAGTCAAACATATTTGATTTCAACTACCTTAATGTACTGGTATTTTGGCTAACAAAATTATACAAAAAAATCATTTAACTTACGCGTCAAGATGCATATTTTTAATCGATAGTACAATTGGATTATAAATTTCATTTTATATGGTCGGAGCATGGTACTCGCAATTTTATCCAACTAGACATCAATAGTTTATGAATTGCTAGATAGATTTTATCTTACCATTCATTTCATTACAAAAAACAAAATAACTTTTTAAAATTACAGTTATATACCCTTATAAGAACCCTTGTCAAAACTGTGCTTCATAGTATAGTCACCAAATTGTAGCTTTCCTTAGGTCGATGGCCGAATTGTCTCTTATGTGTCACATTTCTTTAAATAAAATTAAGTGATAATTAAATGCACCTAATGTAGAATATAGCTATGTGCTTAAGTGATCGAGTTTTTGCGTTGCTTGAAGAACAATTGTGCGGCCTTGCTATCACTTTAATGATATTGTAACAATTTTGTATTATTTTTATCCTACGATTCTTCGATCTTTTCGTCAGCACAAATCTAATTAATAAAAATATTCTATCTCTACAAAATAAATTTGATTGGATTTAAAATCGCTTTGAATGTGTAATAATTACTAATTCAGTTCTTTATAATAAACAAAGTTTAAAGGTTCAATTCAAGTACCTTTAAACTTCAGTAATTATTAGACATTTGAAGCATTTTTAAATCAAATCAAAGTTTTTATTTTCAAAGATTTTCATAATTTTTTATTTGCAACAGTTTCTTCTTAATCATTTGAAATGATAACACGATGTCTACGCTTAATCTATCAATGTCGATAATTATAAAAAAAATATGTTGACTATTTAGATTATATGGAAACTATATACGTAAATAAATGTCAAAATGTCAAAATGATTAAGAAACTTCTAACCAAGGCTGAAAATTGCGTTCGAATAATGGCGAAATATGGAGCCAAATTTCTATTTTGAGCAATTAACATTTAGCTTTAAAACATATTCGAGTGTTTAGAATAGTTTTGTCTTATAGATCCAAGTATTTTTCAAATTCAAAATATAATTTGTATTGCCAGCGATTGATAATAAAAATATTAAATTCACGACACAGTTGCTGAGATAAATTTAAATCAAACGAATTTTCACTGAAAGGTTGTGCGCCTATAGATTATAATAACTTAAATGATCGAAAAGAGGATTTCTAGCGGTCCTGAAGATCTATAAGTTCCTGATGAACTCCTTCATAGAACTATAGCTATCGTTTTGCATGAATAATAAGAATTGAGCAAAATTCAATTATTGTGTGTGATATGAGTGGTTTAAAAATTTTCGAGGATAATTAAGAATATTTTTTAAAGGTTAAATACTCGTTTAACATTCCATCGTCGAAATTTGAAGGAGACTGGAGTTTTACTTGCATCTGGTGTAAAATATTTTTTTTGAGGTTCCCCTTCCTCGATATAAGTTTAACCACTATCTTTTATTGAATATCAGCTTATAATTTTTATCTCATCACTTCTTCATAGTTGTATGCTTTAGATCGTACCTGTGGTGTCGTGTTGCATAGGAACAGTGTCGAGAGAGATATGAATTATCTCTGTTGTGTTGACGTACAAAGAGGACGATCTTGGAGTGAAATGTTAATCTTTTCGATTGAACCAGGAATGTGTGCGGCGATACACAGCAATGTGGGTAAAACTTAACTTGGATTAGTTTTAACGTATCCCATAAAACAGGATCACGCTGGTATAATACTGATCCGTGTCATTTTGCTGTAGCCGAAAAGTTTTAGGAGTTGCTCATAGAGAGGCCATCTGGCAGTTCGTTCTCGAAGAATATAAAACCAAACAGGAGAGTACTATTGTAAAGAAATTTGTTTGTTTGAAGCAGCTTTTGCTCTTTCTAATAGCGACTTGTATATTTTCTCAATCACAGTTTCGAGTTGTAAATATTATCATTAGAAAAATGTAGTGTGCATGGTAAAATTACTCAGGTTGAATCAAAAACAAATCATTGAGTCAGGGTTCATTGGCATTAGCAAAGTACACCTAATTCTGTTTTTACGCGAACTTTTTTTGCGCGAATTTGATTTAACGCGATTCTACAAAATATTTTGTTTCCTTTTTTACGCGATTTTATTTGATTTAACGCGATTAAATTTTTAGCAAAATCAAACATCTTTGTACATGATTTAAACCTCGTTCACTGCCATATGTCAGTCATTCTAACAATAGTATTACCGACAGATGGAGGTGAACGTGTAAAATCTGCATGTAGAATCTACGACACAACTGCAGGGAATTTCCCTAATTATCCCTTATTAGTTTTTGATAAAAGTATAGTGCGGGTTTTCAGTTTATATTAATATGTAAAGTGGCAAATTTGGTATCATTTGCGTGTGAGATTATAGCAAGCAATTTATAAGTTTTTCAAATTTCAATAAACGGTATGTGAATTATAATTTTACTGCTTTCATTTATTACGGGCAAACGAATTATTTTTATAGGAGAGCTCATGGTACAATTAACAATGTCAGCTGAAAAACAAACGAAAATAAAAGCTATTTCTTTGGAAGTTAAAATCAAGAGACTAGCCATCAGAAACGGTGCTACTTCTGTAGGGAAATATTGCAGTTTAACGAAATCTACCGTAAAAACCATAAAACAAAATGAAGAAGGTATTAGAATATCCGTGATTGCTGGAACAAGTATAAGTGCTCATACATCATCATACAGAAGAGACATAGTAAAAGAGAAAATGGAGAAGGCTCTTGTAATATGGATGGAGGATTGCTCACAAAAACGAATACCAGTTGATGGAAATATCATCAAGCAGATGGCATAACGAATTTACAAAGAGGTGAAAGAAGATTACCACAACCCTCAGACCAGAAAGTTAAAAAATTTGAATTTTCTGCAAATACAGGTTGGATGACAGGTATTATTTTTACAAAGGCACGCGCTTCATAATGTAAAAAATAAGGGTGAAATCGCATCTGCAGATGAGGAAGCAGCTAAAGTATTTCCTTCAAAATTAGCCAAAATAGTTAAAGATGGTGGCTATAGTTAGGATCAGGTATGGAATGCTGATGAAACGGGCCTTTCAATCCCATAAAATTGCAAGTGGATTTAAGGCCAGGGATCGTGTGACCTTTTTATTTTGCTCTAACGCTTCAGGTGATCGGATGCTGAAACCCTTACTTGTAAATAGAGCTCCAAAACTACGGTCAATGAAAGGCGTAAATTTTAGAACATTACGAGTCCACTGGACGGCTAATAGAAATAGGGTGGCAACTGAAACTTTTAGGAGATGGTTCATTAAAAATTTTGTCCCAGAAGTTCGGCGTTATTTGAGTGATAAAAAAATCCAGTGTCGCTGACGAAGAAGTTCCTACCTTCACAGTAGACCTAATTAAAGTAGGACTTCAAATAGCTGCTAAATTGAGCGATCATTTTGGCAAGCATGATCCTATTGGGGAAAGAGTTGAGAAGTTTCAACGTGACCTAAAATTATTAATGAGTAATTATCGAGAATTACATAACAGTCTTATCACAACTGGGAAACAACCATTGATAATGGATTTTTTTACGAAAATTACTAAAACACCACCACTACGCAGCAATGGAAATGCAGTGGAAAATATTTCTAGTGAAGAAAGTGATTTTCAAGTGTCACATAAACGAGTGTGCATTTCATCAGTTCCATCAGCCAGTGATGAAAGCACTTAAAAATATATTTTATGATATATTATTTTGCAATCTTTTTTTATTAAAATGAATTTTTTTCGTTATGTTTTGTTAAAATATGATTTTTTTAATAAAATTAATTAATATCTTTAATTACATGTGTTTTTATTTGTTTTTCTAAATAAATATTATTCTCATAAAGATATCTAATAAGCATTTAAATAAAATAGTGTGTAAAGCATGTAAAAATGGGATTTTGTGTACTCTAATCTATCTCTAATTTAGTTGATTTTACAAATGTAGAACCAATCCTTTACTTTTATATGGAAGCCATTTCTTTTTTTGCGCGAATTTTTTTTTTGCGCGAATTTTCTGGGAACGTATCTATCGCGTAAAAACAGAATTAGGTGTACTTGCAATTACATGTGAGTACAAGTTCAATGGAAAGATAATTTTTAATTGAAAGTAAAGCATAAAACAAAATTATTATAGAAGGGGCCCTAAAAATTTTCAATTACGAAAGTGCAGATGAAAAATGTTGTATTCACTCCATTATATTGGTATGGAGGGGCATGCTGTTTTATGCGATTGTCTTACACCGTTAAAAGCGGAGAACAAATCATGCAATAATGGTGCAAATATTAAGCAACCATTTATGTTCCAACATCTTTTGAGATTTTCGGCTATCATAAATTTTACAACCGTCATCAACAACAAGAAGGTGAAAATATTAAAGAGTATAATGCGTCGTTGAGGAAAATGACGATTAACTTGGGAAAATATCTGGAGATAGTGCTTACAAGTCATTTCATGTGGGGTCTTAGAGATGAGCGTGCAATTGAAAGATTATGACGG
Source organism: Nephrotoma appendiculata (assembly GCA_947310385.1). Classification (NCBI taxonomy): domain Eukaryota; kingdom Metazoa; phylum Arthropoda; class Insecta; order Diptera; family Tipulidae; genus Nephrotoma; species Nephrotoma appendiculata. The sequence continues at coordinate 16,601,159 of OX371223.1, forward strand.
AAGCATCCACTATGTGGATGTGCGATTCATTCGGCAAAGATGAAAAAACGTTAGCGCTACCAACACAAATTCGACAGGAAATCGAAGAAAAATAGTCTGACACTTTTAACTAAAAAAATTTGAGGTTAGAAAAATAAATTATTTTAGTTGTGGTGGAATGAGGTTACATGCAAGCTGTTGGCGGATTGTTCAAAGCATTTATTCGAGTAATTGCCTGGATGCTAGTGTAAATCAAAATTGTTCTAATATAAATGTGGCATGTCAAAATAAAATGTGGATTGACATCCAAATTAAATAATATACCGGTCCATCCAAATGGAACTTTTCTCTCGCCCACCTGTTTCAATTACGTCAAATAAAGCAATTTCTACCAAAGCTCATCAAATTCCATTTTCCGTAAGAGAGAAGGTTAAACAGGAAATTAAACAATTCAAAAATTAAGGTGTATTCATTAGAGTGGAAAATAGCAAATATGCAACTCCTGTAGTGATCTTAAAGTCACTATTAACCCGCCTCTTGAAACCGAAGAACATCCCATTTCAATCAACCGATGAATTGTTTAAGAACTCAATGACCAGAGAAAAATTTTCAAAGTAAGATCGTCGTAATGCATATGTACAGTGACAGCTATATGAAGATCATCAGCTCCTATTAAAGTTGAGTACGCACAAACAAAGAAATTGAGTTTATTCTTCAAGTTACAGAAGTGTAACAGATTTTAATGAAGAAATTCATCTTCAGAGGATAAAGAAATTTTGAAATGACTTTGCGGGTAGGTTTTAAATCTGTCTAAGACAGAATTTCTAAATCACAAAATTGAATAATGCGGATTTAGGGCGGAATTTTCAAGGCCGATTCTAAAGTTGGAGCAGTACGAAAAGCACCTCGTCCAACAACCAGTCATTTTTAGTGAGGTAAAAACGCAAATCAGATGCATTTTCACATGACAACACATGGATTTCGATTTTTTTCGAGATAAACCATATTCTAACGGTAACAGTAACGATGGGAGAAATCACGTAAGAAACAGCTCGTGATTCAAAATTAAGGAAATTAGTGGACAATTTAACATAAGGCATAAGTATCGGTGCGAAAGATCGAGTTACATTATGTTGCATAATTCGTGAAATAAGGGTGATAATTCGGAGTGACAAGGATGAAGGCGATTGGCCGAAGTTTGTGTTTATGGGCTGAACCCAACAAGAACATAAAAAATTTAGTAAAAATGGTCTCATGTTCCAAAGCTAAAAAAATCTAGCATCAATTCATTGAGAATAATAAACACAAGATTTTGAGCATTTGCCCATAGATTTTGCAAGACCATTTTACGGGGTACATTTCTTTTTCATCAAAATATTTCGAAATATTTTCTCTACTTTTGGCTACCAAAAGTAATTTGCAGGATAACAATTCGAAAATTCTAAGTTTGAACCCATGCAACGACCAGAAAAACAATATAAGATCACTACACCACATCCAATAACTCATGTTTCTCCTATGTTCTCAACACTTTTATTAATGAGACCGAAGCCGATTAGAGAAAATAAAATTAAAATTGTGAAATGTAAAGAAAATGATAGAGTAACGTAACGGCTAAAAATTATTTAGGAAAACAAAAATCGGAAATTTAGAACGGTTGAGAAACAAAAAGGGAAATTACATTATCAAATAAAATTAAACAATGGGAAAAGAGGAAAAGATAGTCGAATCAAGTAAAAGGAATAAGAGATAAAGTGATGGATGAAGAAGATCAAACACCACTGAATGACCAAGTTGTATGAGAGCGCAACACAACAACAGTGATGGTGTATCAGATTCTTAACAGTTTTAACCGTTTATAGTGTTAAGAATTCTATAAAGGGACTGTTTTGATTATCATCGGGTAATTCTGGAAATATAAATTACTTCGGTAGCACTCTTTCGCTACACAAACTATAATATGGATGGACTTACGTTCAACCGTCATCATTAACAAGATCAACAAATGTTCTAATAAATGTAATCGGATACAATCAGTATGGGTATTGTACTATATTTCCTCTTATTAGCCTCTTTTCCAGATTAATGGATTTTGGAACAGTTTCTCATACAATCCCAAAATCGGAGGCAACTCAGTATAAGTGTCAAGAGCTGTTAAGAACAAGTTTGCAGACAAATTAAGGATCCCCATTAGAAACAAATAGAACAAATAGTGAATTTTGTAAATCTTTTGCATACGATTTCATTACGTCTAAGTCGCCTTGAGGTAATCAAACTTACATCGAACTCTTTTTACGAAATATTTTGCTTGAAGATCAAAAGTTGCCTACCATCACAAAAAATGTACATAAAATATCTTCAAGCGAATTTTTTTGATGTGCTAGTACATCATTCTGTGAAGACAATTCGCCATTAGATTTTCCGTTTTTTAATTATTTTTTAGTTATTTTAAAATCCGGTACTTGCGATTTCCATCAATAAACTGTATAAACTATTGATTTCTAGGTCTACAAGGAAGACCAGAATTTGCTAAATCCAACATTTTGATAGTTTTAGTTTGTCTAATCAGCATTGTTGTTGTTATTGTACTCTGGAGAATGCGTTTTAGTTCCACAACTTAAGGTTTCGTCTTGTGTAATGTTTAATGTGATCTAAACTGTGACAATTAAACGTTATTTTTCAAATTTTACTTTGACATCGACAAAATTATTTCCGATAAGTTTATTGTTTAGACACTATACAAGTGTCAAAGTTAATTGTACTAGGATTTTAATGTTCAAACAATTTAATTGTTATGCTAATTGCAATTCGACCATAAAAATTTTTATTTTTAAGCTTTTGAAATATAAATAAAGATTTTGTAACAATATTGATACGAAAACAGTACTTCTTCACAATATGGCTGTTGATTTCTTCCGCCTTCACAATTGTTACAAGGGATGCAGTCCCAACGGAATAACACTGGCTGTTCAAATACAGTATGACCCTTGTTTCGATATACTTGCACAATTTGTAGACAAATGTTCGACAAATTTCAAAAGAGAAACATTCAATTTCCGCTTTATGATATCTAATATGTGTAGCAATGAACGAATGCTAAAAACACATGTTTCAAACATGTATATGTCTCTTGCTACGCGAAGACAAAAAACATGGACCGTTTTAAATAGATAACTTTTATCGAAAAGGAAAGTGATTAAGAAATTAAAAGTAGGTACAAATGCCAACGTTTATATCTTTTTTATGATTTCGATTCGGTTATCTGTGTAATCTTAAAATAGAATCAAAAATCGATGAGTCATAAATAATTGCTCTCCCACGACACCATACTCCGTATGAAAAATAACATGTTATAGCCTCCACATGTGAATAAACTATTTTCACTCGATTTACGTTTTATGATCAGCTGATTAAACATATAATTTTTATGCGATTGTCGCCAAAATAAATAGCAACCAAAACCATTATCTGAATCACAAAGGAGTTTAATTATTTTCTGTTGTTGAACAACAATTACATGAGAAGAAATCGTCCATTTTTGTTGTCAACCACTTTCCCAGGTCAAAACTAAAATATAAAAAAAAATCCCAGTACAATGAATGGGAACAGAAACATAAATATAATTTTGTTGTTCTTCGTCGTCTTTTTATCATTTCAGGTTTCATATTTCAGGTAAAAACTATTTCATAATAGAAAAACAAGAAAAACATAAATAAAATTTAAAATAAAAGGATCGTGTGTTGTCTTGATTTTATACACAGGATGGTACAAAATAATCTATCGCACTTTAAAATCAATAATAAAAAAAATAAAATCTATCGCGCTTTAATATTTTATCCAAAATTTTAAATGACACTTCTATAAACAATAATATCATAATATATATGCATATACACACATCCGTAACTCACATACGTTTTCCCAATAGGATTTTCCAAAATAATAATGTTAAAATAAATAAATTATAAAAAAAAAATTTTTTTTTTTTTACCTTGTTTATCTCTCATACAACAAAACATCACTCAAAAAAACCTCACTCACAAAATAAAAACGTATTCCCAAACGATAAATCAATCACTTCACTTCGGGAATATTATAACAATATTATAATTTACAGAAAGAGCTCTCTCTACTAGATAAATTTCTTTTAACCATAATATAATTTACAACAAAAACATTTCACTTCACTTAATTTACCAACAACAAATCAAAACATTAAATATTAAACCAGCAAAAAATAAATTTTAAACGATCGTAAGAAAACAAAACCCAAAATAAATAATAAAAACTCAATAAATTTTTTTTAAATTTAATTTTTAATTTTCATCATTTTCATTTTTTTTTTTTTTTTAATTTTTTTCATTTTAATTAAAGTTTTTTGTTTTGCTTAAAAATTACAATATCACAAATATTTTTTCTTCATCATCATATTTTTTTTCATTTTCGTGTTTAATTTAAATTAATATTATTTTGTTTTAATTTTTAATTTTTTTTTAAATTCTATATTTATAAAAAAAAAAAAAAAATTAAAAATTATATTTTTTTATAATATTATATAATTAATGTAATTAAATAGTTTTTTGTTTTTTTTTTATTTTAATTTAGCGGTCACTTATTTATAATTTTTTTTTATTATAATAATAATAATAATTTTAATTTAATTTAATTTATTCACAATTTTTATGTTTATTTCTTTTTTTGTATTTTTTTTATTTTTTATATATAATTTAAATAATAATTAATTTAAAAAAATAATAAAAATAAGAAAATTATTTAATTTGTTTTTTATAATTTTTAAAAAATACTATTAAATTCATTTTGGAACTCAGTCTCTGGATATTTTTAAATATTTTAAAAATAATGTTTTTTAAATTAATTTACAATAATAATAGTTTAATAAAAAATAATAATTTACAAAAATAATAATTAGAACTTAAAAATTAATAGTTTTCTTTTAATTTAATTTTATTTTTAAAAAATTAAAAATAAAATTTATTAATAAAATTAATAATTAATTAAATATTTACACTAAATAAGCTTGAACATGTTGGCCATGCTGATGAGGATGATTTGTTGAATTTGTACGCCATGACGGTCGATGAATTCCGGCTACAATATTTTCCTGATCTAACGTGCTATAATCCGAATCAATACTTGAGTATATGTGTTCAGATGGTGGACGCTGTGGTATTTCCACCATACCACGACGTGTCGGCCGTGGACTAGGCGTTGCTGTTGTGGCCGATGAATAATTGGCATCATCGGCTTCTTGGCAATAGGCAGGCGGTGGGGCTTGACGAAATAGTACGCCAGGGCTTGAGGGTTGCTTTATACGTTCGTGATGATCGAGCGTGTAATTATTGCCGCGGTATGGTACTTCAACGGGTAAGGCGTATCGTAACTTTTCCCAAAAATGACGATCTGATCGTCGAATTCGATTCACTGTTGTCGTTTTTAAATATGGCAATAATTCTACATCGTTTTCGGCCTCCAACAGCACATCAGGCTCTTCAATAACAACTAGTTTATGGGGACGGCCGCGTAATGATTCATGTACGGCTCGCCTTAATTCACACCGACTCCATTCGGTTTGTAAAAAATTTCGTGATAATATAAGTACAACACGACGTGATGCTCGTGCCGCTTCTAATATTTGTAAATGTGATGCGTCTGGCGTTAAATCGCGATGCTGCACACAAATACGTAAAGGTGGTCGACCAGTCTCTAGCTCACTTGCAAGTCCACGTGTTACAAATTCTGAATCTTTTGCCGAATGTAAGAGTACCGCGTCGTATAATTTTTCGGATTCTTCACACCGTGGACCAAATACACGAACGCCATAATGGGCAAACAGCCATACTCTTACCGGCTCACGAAAAATAAATGCTATCGCCAGTATAACGACGAGAAAAAGCAGCGCAATTCCGGCAATCAATAACGGAATATATCCATTTGGCAGTACACCGGGTAACACTGAATTCCCTGAATAGTAATCACTACACGCTGCTGTCGCATTAAAATCGAGTTCACGTTTGATGACACCTTCGGCACAGTAAATATCTTGCGAATCTTGAATTATAACGGCATTATCAGCTACAAATGTCGTCAATTCTTGTAAAAATTTACACCGACAGCTCCATGAATTTCTGCCGAGTGTTAGCGATTTTAAATTTTGAAATTGTGGCGCTTGAAATTCCCATATTGGTATAGATGTTAAACGATTACCATCGATTCGTAAAATTTGCAGAGATTTAAGCGGTGACAGGGTTGAATTACCAATGTGTGCAATTAAATTATTCTGCAAGTACAACTCCTTCAAATGTGATAAATGCTCAAATTCGTATCCGTGCAACGTTTGTAATCGATTATCTTCCAAATGTAGCGCTTGCAACGATGTTAATCCAGCAAAGGTTCGATTTTGTATGGCCACAACATTACTACCGTTCACATAAAGCACTCGTAAATTCTTACGCCCAATAAATGCATGATTTTGTAATTCGGGTATATCATTTCCATCGAGATACACTTCGGTCGCGTCCATGGGTACACGCTTCGGTAAATCACTTGTTTTTTGTCCACCACAATCGACAACGTTTGTACCCCAAATCTGATCATGATAACACGTACAATTTGTCGGGCACGTCATTTCACAATCACACGCATCAAATTCACAACACTGACACAATGCAAAACAATGAGTTTCGTATTTACACAGGAAATCTTTTGATTTTAACGTTGTAAGCGGTCGAATCAGCTGTCCGCGAGCATGTGGCATTATACATTCGACATTTGGTAGATCCATGACACGGGGGTATTGTCGCATGGTTGTGTTGTTTATTCGTTGCAGCCATTCCATTGAGCAATCGCATTCGAACGGATTTCCGCCTAAATAAAATTCTGGCAGCTGTTTTTGCGGCGCAATCGGTGCTAAGCGTAATGTGTGCAACTGCAGTTTTGATAATGAATTGGCGTATAAATCAACACGAGCCAAATTAATTTTATCCACAAATGTGTTCGGCTGGATGACATTGATATGATTATTATTTATAAAGAATAGCTCGATACTGTTTGGGACCGACATTGACCCAATTTCAGTGATACGATTATGGCTGGCATCTAATGTTTTTACGCGAATCTCTTCTTGCAGTTTATAGTAGTTATTTAGCGCTTCAATGTAATTTCCATGAATATCCAACCATTTTAAATTACTCGGGATGAACGCAAAATCGAACCAGACTAAATGATTTTCGGATAGGTTGAGCCACAACAACGAGGCCAGAGTTGCGAAAACGCCATTAATATCCGATAAAAAGTTGCCATCCAATCGTATCGCCTCCAATTCTTTATTATTATCAAACGATCCACGTTCAATACTTTGAACACGATTCTTCGCCAAATTCAGCACACTCAATCGTGGCAGGTCCCAGAACATGCCTTTCGTAATATTCCCAACTTGATTATCGATGAGGCGAAGACCGGTCAGCTGTTCCAAATTTCTAAACGAACCATTTTGAAAACCGGTAATTTGATTCTCGCCCAAATCCAGCGAACGTAATACTGATAAATCCTGTAGTGCATCCGGTACTTCGGTCAATTGGTTCGAACTCAAATCTAAATCTTTCAAGTCCGAACAATTTTTGAATACGTTTGGTTCGATAACGCTGATTAAATTATTGTTCAACGTTAATTTCGAAAGTACGTAGAGTCCATTAAACAGGCGGTCATCCAGTGTGTGTAAACGATTTTCAGCCAAGTTTAATGTGTGCAAATTGTATAGTGGCAAAAATGCGTTATCTTCTATGTGACCAATGGAATTATTTCGCAAATCGAGAATTTGTAGAAAATATAATTCTTTAAATGTTTGCGAGTCGATGCGGGTGAGTGCGTTATGTGCCAAATTTAACACGATCAATCGTATTAATCCGCCGAATGTTACGTTATCGATATGATGGCTAGTTAATTGATTTCGGCTTAAGTCAAGTACCACCAGCTGTTCGAGTCGATGAAAAATTCCTCGAGGCAATTCATACAATTCATTATTTTGTAAATGAATTTCACGCAATTCTCGTGATCCGGCAAATAGTGATTCGGGTAATGTTTCCAAATTGTTGTGACTCAAGTTTAACACACGTAATGAGTTTAGGCCGGCAAATGAATCACCCGATAATTCCGAAATATTATTGTACTGAAGATTTAGCTGCTGCAATCGACGTAATCGTGAGACTCCCCAACTCTCCGGAATCGATCGTAATTCATTATAACTCGCATCCAATATCTGCAACTCAACACCACCGTTACAAGTACTGCGATCGGAGAATCCAATATTGTCTGCCGATCGGATGCGATTCCGTGTCAAATTCAATACTTGCAAATTGATAAGCGGACATAAAAAATCATCTTGCAGCGATCGTAAATTATTTTCGCTCAAATCTAAGATTTCCAAATCTTTGAGACCGTGCATCGAATTCTTTTGAACTTCGAGCGTTTTCGCGGGTCCCCATTCTAAATTTCTCGTGTTTATTGTTAATTTTTTAAGTGCTGTAAGGCCATCAAATATACCATCAGGTAATTGTAATAATTTACACGAATCGATTTTCAATTCATTTAAATTTTGTAATCGTATAAAAAGATTTTTACTTAATTGACTTTCAAATAAAAATAATTCACTACATTTTATATCCAATTGTGTTGTACCCTCAGCACCTTGTAAATCTAGGCCCATTTTGTCTAATATTCTAATATTACATGTGACATTCGTGCCATTATACTCCCAGGAACATTGGCACAGCGCTAATTTTATATTCCATAGCACTGCAAGCAGCACGACAAACGATGATATTCTTCCCTTGTATCCAATCATTTTGTTTAATTTTTGTGGTTGGTTGTTTTTGTCTCGTTGAATCAAAATTTTCCGAAATGTACAAAAACAAAATTTAAGGAAAACTCAAAACAAAAAAAAAATTATACATATAACACTTTTCAAAACAAAAAATAAAAACTTTTCTTTTTTTCTCTCTATAATTTTATAACTTTAGTTTTCATAAAACACAAATTTTCTTCTTTCCTTTTTTAAAATTTTCATTTTTTCTATTTCCACTTTTTTCACTGTATAAATTTTCTTTTCATATCAAATCAACATTTTTCATTCACTTTTTTTTTGCTTTTCAAAACACGAAACAAAAAAAAATCATAACAATTTTCCAACCGTATTCGCGTATCCATTACGATTCCATTTTGTTTTTATTTTTTTTTTCTATTCTTTAAGTTATATATCAAACTTCCACTCTTATGTTCTTTTATACTTTATAATTTCTTGACTTGGAAATGTCTTTAAAAACGATCTCTTAAGATATACAATACATAAATAATAAAAAAAAATTTTGTTTAAATTTACTGTTCTACACGTCTTATTCGTACGACAAACGGACTCGAACTAAATTCGTATCAAAACGAAATTTCTAAAGTCGTGAAACTTTTTTTTTTTTCATTTTTCAAGTTTCTTTTCCTCACTAGTTCGGACAAATGCCACATGAATGGCAGCACCAGACGACAGCAACTACATACAGATCATGCGCTTTCAATTGGTGGGGGAAATTTTTTATTTAAAATTTTCAATTATCTAACACACACGCATGTTAAAATGAAAAAGAAAATGTTGTTCGATTGATTCGAGCGAGAACGATATAGGGACAAGTGCAAATCTTATGTTTTGAATTTCTTTTGTAATTTTATTATTGCATCTTACATCGTTCGTAGGGGGCTCGTGTATATAAAATGCGACTGTGTTGTTCGGAAATGTTTTTCATTCATAAAAACATGATCAAAAAGGTGGCAGCACAGTACGGAGTCTTAAAAAGTTAAATTGAATCGAGCAACAAAAACAAATCATAAAAAATTCTAAGAAATATTTGAACGTGAAAAAATGTTAAGAAATTCATTTAAAAGATAAAGACGGATAAAAATATTTATTCGTATTTTATATCTATTCCATGTACGTAATTTGATTTCAATGCCTTTTGTTCGTTCTGTCTTGTGGATTTTGATATGGTTCGCTATAAAAATTTCCCCTTACATAAATTTTGATTAAAGCGAGACGAAAATATAAAGAGCAGTTGCATTAATTTTATCCATGGAATATAATAAATTTTATATGGATAAGACATAAATACCGTTATATTATTATATCGAGAAAATTTATGATCTTGTAAACGATTAAGAAATGATCAATTTTAATACTAATAATTTTTTTTGTTTTTGGTAAACAAACAGCACGACGGATGTTTATTATAGTATTGAATATAGATATGGCTAAAAGATTTAGATAAGATGATAATTAGGTGATAAATTGATGAGATTTATTGTAATTACATATTTTGGGTAGGTGAAGATTAGATATGGACAGTTAGGTTATGATCGTTAATTTTTTGTCTTTTTATTTTTGGTTTAATTCAAGGCGTCGTCGTCATCGCCATAGATTTATATTTTGATGATCCGACTGCGAGTGAAGGTTGAGAGTGATTTCATATTTGATATGGTGCTGTGATTTTATGTATATATGTATGACAATCGGAACCGTTCACAAACGCAGTCGGATGCTTATCACACCAAAGTCATTATTATTTTAAATATTAGGTTGAAAATTTAATTTGGGTATTAACATAAATATAATCTTATTATTTTATACATCTCGAAAAGTCGAAAGTGAGTTAATCTTGAAATTGAGTGGTGAGCGTTAATGATCCAACATATCTCGAGTGACAGGTAAGTAAGTGGTAACGGTAAAATAAATTTGAATATGTATAATTCTAAGTCAAGTATAAGGTCTCATTGGAAAGGTCATATAATTATGTTAAACAATAGAGCTTACTCAATCGGGAAGGAAATATTGTTTAGGTCGAAACTAGGTATTTAAAACAGATAATTTAGAGTTGAACGAATATCTTATAATAAGGAACTTTTTTTAAAATCGTCCATGACATTAATTTATTTAAAAAAAAATTCGGCTTTTCGGACTTGCTTTTCGGATGTTTACGACTTTTCTAGTCGTATAAAACAAAGAGGCCATTTAGTCACAATATCTCTTACCACAAAAAGTAGGAAAATGCACTCCCCGATTTTTAACAACAGGGAACTTGTACCTAGGAAAGTTCTCATTTTTGTAAGGGTTTGTGTACAAGTACCCTGGGGTTAACAATGGGGGAATGAATTTTTCCAGTTTTTTTGGTAAGAGATATTGTGACTAAATGGCCTCTTTATTTTATACGACTAGAAAAGTCATAAACATTGTATAAATGCCATTAAAAATAATATTTTGTCCGAAATAAATAATTAAAACTAAATATTTTTTTTTTGTTTAAATTGCAGTTATCATTATTTATTCCTTTATAGAATTAAAAAAATAATTTCAATATTTACACTTTACCTAATAAATAATAAATAAAATTATTTCGTGTTTTACGTTTAAATAAATAATTTTAAATATTGATTTTGAAAAAAAACATTTGTTGTTACGAGGATTCTTTGTATATAATTTAGAATCCACTGTTTTGTCTATGATTTGAGCCGTTTATTTTGAAAGTGGTTTAAGTCCATTTTACAAACAAAATTAGTTAATGGTAACAATAATCACAATTCATATAACTCTTTTATATTTTATAAAATGAATTACACTCTGTAATCAAACATGTCATGTCACTTTATAAAATATAAAAACAATTGTGATTATTGTTACCATTACCTAATTTTTTGTAAAATGAACTTAAACCACTTAAAAAAACGGCTCATTTTAGAAATTTTTAATTGCAAATGAATTTTGAGGCGCTTTGAAAAATTTTACTTCTCAAAAATATTCGTCAAGTACGAGTAGTAGCATATTGCTGGTTTAGCATTTTCGACTTAATTGTTTATTGCAAATAAAGATCAAATCAAAATACATTTTCATACAGAATAAATTTGCAACGCAATCTGTTAAACATAAACCTGATCTAATAAAACCTTCAATTAATTTCAAATCATCACCAACATTCACGATTGCCATCAGTTAATATTACAAACAACGTCGTATATCGACTGTAAATAAATTACTCTTCAATGCCTGTCTTAAATGTTACATCGGAAAACTGGATGTACATACACAATAAGATATTCTGAACAAACATTTCATACACCACCGCCGCGTTTTTATAAAGAAAAATCGAAAAATCTTTAAACCGTATTTTGCTCAACACAGTGATAATCAAAATCTGTAAATTTTACATAGAATGCCGTAGGATAGATTAGGGAGATTTAGATTTACCAAAAACGAAAGAATCCAAATTTATTTAACAATAAACTTATTAACCATGTAAGATTAGCATACTATAATATATTCAGTAGTAAATGTTGACAAATAATGAAATCCGAAACCGATCTCTGATTCACAAATTTGTTCAAATTTTCAATAAAAGAATGCTTTTTACATTAACTTTGCTTGATTTTTACATTCGATAGAATTAACTTCAGCAAGAAAGTTTGTGATAAATTTAAGAGACCATAATGGAAACATTATCAGATATCTCTCGTGCAATGGTTCAAAACTGCTGTTCAATTCAATTCAATTTTCAAAAGCGCTAAGTAAAGAATGGAATGGTACCATATCGTGAAATATTGATACTGCTACTATGGAATTTTGAAGTCTGCTTTAAAATATTCATCAAACATTACCAGTAAAATAAAAATAGAATTATCAGAATATTTTATTGTGTTTTTTTTTACTATCCCTGCAATCTGTTCTGGGGCCAAGGCTCTCCTTACTCTCTGGCGGTTTGCTTTTTCCGTCTTTTTTCCGGGGTGCCATTTCATCACAGATCGTAATCTGTTGACGAAAATTCTCTTTGCATCCTGCATTTATCGGACTTCGAACCCGTTACCTCCCAATCCAAACGCCAAAACAGGGAGCTGTGATGTTGAGAGGGCTTTTAGTCATTTGCGACATTTTCAATCACCTAAAAAACCACCATTTTAATAATAAAGTATCGAATTAAATTTGATTTCGTATTTTAATTCATTTCTGCCGAAAATTCGTATAGCCCGATAATAACTCTCCAAATGCAAGTATTTTTATTTGGCGAAAAACTCGTACCCTAATTATAAAGTTAGAAAGTTTACAAAGTTTTGACAGAATGAAATATGTACCTTCTATAAGCAAGCAGAATCAAAAATGAAGTCGGCTCTATATGGGGGATTTTATTTGTGAACCTGTTTCTCGATTCCATTTTGATTCGCTTCCGACTCAAGTGTTATATGCATTTTAGACACAATTTTGAATTAGTTTTATGATTCGTTTTAAATTCAGAAAACTAATTAAAATAATCTGTGTTTTTTTAGAAGTTCACAACTTTGAGTTGGCAACACTGTTTTATTTGACAACCCATTTAGCAGCTGATAGTTGCTTTTTGTTTAGTTTGGTGTGACATTTCATTATGTATAGACTTACATCAGAGCCATTGGTCCATATATCTTCAAAAACGATGATGGTCAGAATGTTACTGTCAATGGTGACCGGTATAGGGACATGATTAGACATTTTTTCGTACCTCGACTAGTTGGCATCAATCTTGCTGACATGTGGAGCTAACAGGACGAAGCCACTTGCCACATAGCGCGCGCTACAATTGATTAACTCAAAGAAACTTTTGATGAAAGAATAATTTCGTGTAATGGTCCAATTAATTGGCCACCAAGATCGTGTGATTTAACCCCATTAGATTATTTTCTTTGGGGTTATGTAAAGTCACTTGTCTACATCGATAAACCAGAGACAACTAAACACCTGGAAATCAACATTCGAAGAGGTATGGGCGAAATACGGCCGCAACTGCTGCTAAAAGTTTGTGAAAATTGGTGTTCTAGATTGCGCCTTGTACGCGCCAGCCATGGCGGCCACATGGCCGAAATCATATTTTAACATTAATGTCATAAAATTTTTTATCAAATAAAGTCCGTTTCATTGATATTAAAAATATATTTCTTTGTTTTTAATTTAAACTTGTGTAAGTGTATCTCTATAAAACACCCTTTATAAATCGAAAAGTTGAAACAGAATAGAATTGCAAAATTAACTCTTTTTCAATTTGTAACATCAAATATCACGCAAATATATAGGTTAGGTTAGGTTAGGTTAGAGTGGCTGCTATCGCACACTTAGGCCAATAATGGCCCATTGTGATACCACAGGATCCAATCTCCCCTTACTCCCGCTGAAACCAACCAGAGCTACTGATGTAGCGTAAAATATCTCGCACCCTACAGTCCGCGAGTTCAGAAAGGCTGTCCATGTTGTACACACCCAAGTACTTACGTCTTTTGTATGATAGTGCCGGACATGAGCATAGGAAGTGAACTAGCGTCTCTTCCTCCTCTTCGTCCATACAACTTCTACAAAAGTCATTCGTCTCTAGACCCAGCCTTCTCGGATGTTCCCCAAAAAGGCAGTGTCCTGTTAGTATCCCTACGACCAATCCTAAATCTCGTTTTCCCAGGGATACAAGTGCTTTGGAGCGCCGCAGGTCCAGTTTTGGCCAAACCTGTTTTGCTACCCTGCACGTGAGTGTGTTGGTCCACCTCTCATCATTTAAGGCGATTGCCTTTTTGCTGAGCGTCAATTTGAGCGCTGATATAGGCCTCCCCAGACCTGCCCTTTCCGGTTGCATCTGGAGAGTCGTACCGTACCTAGCTAGTTCGTCTGCCCTGCAGTTTCCCGTGACGTCTGAGTGACCAGGGACCCAGATCATCTGGATACTGAAATACTCGCTCATCTCATTAAGAGATGATCGGCAATCCAGCGCCACCCGTGACTTCAGAGAAACCGCCTCTAGTGACCTGAGTGCCGCTTGACTGTCCACATAAATCGCGATATCCCTAACAGATACCACGTTATACTTCAACCATGTCACGACTTCCCCTATCACCACCACTTCAGCCTGGTACACGCTGCAGTATTCAGGGAGACGAACAGAAATATTAACATTGAGCTTCTCACAGAAGACTCCAGCTCCTACTTTGCCGTCTAGCTTAAAGCCGTCCGTGAAAAATGTCAGTGCCTCGTTTTCCCGTATTGATCCGTTCCTCCAGGATTCCCTACGCAAATATATAAAATACATATTATTGACAGTAAAATATAAAGTCCAAATGTTATAAATTAAATTGTTTATTATATTTTTAAAATTAGTCCACTTTTTGATACATTTTTTACAGCGTTTTTATGAGTTTACATTTTTAAAAGTTTTGTATTCTACATAATACAATTAACAGGATTTAATTTCTACCTATTAAAATTATAGAATATTATAATACATAAAAGATAAATATTAATAAAAATAAAATCAAAATAGGACTTTTCATTAAACCTTAAAAATTAAAATAGAAACTCAAATTCTGCTAATGAATTATTTTTTGTAACAAAGTTACATATTTTAGGGTTTTCCCAATCTCCCTCTTGCAAAATGGAACCATTTAGTGGCAATTGATACAAATTCACTTGGTTTTGCTGTCGGAAATATTTTTAATGAACATTCTGAAATTATATATAAACAATTTAAGTATCAAAATGAAATGAGGAATTAAAACCGAGTTTGTTACTTTAATTATATCCATAGCTGCATATTCCTGTGTTGCTGTTTTACACGCTGATCCCTTTCCATACCATGAATAGCTAAGGGCCACAATGTGAGATATATTTATTTATGGATCGGTCACATTGATTGTCTAAAATTCCTTCCTGTTAAATGTATTGAAATTATTTATAAAATAATATAATATATTTTTCATAATTATATTTATCACAGTATTGGCTGCGCTGATGTCAGAAAGTAATATTTTTTCTAATTCTTCGAAATCCTCTTTTTTTTCTACAAGGTATTTTAAGCTTCATTTCCGTGATGACAAAGGAGCTAAATTGTTTTGTTGAAAATGGTTGACGTTAAAAGTTCTGAACTCCTTGACTTCATGTCGAAGATATTTTACTTCCTTTATTAAATTTTCCAACAAAGTTTCTATGAAATGAAACTTATCTTGCTCCGGTGGGCTGTCAATGTTATCATTTTGGGTTTGATTTTTTAGTGGCAATTAGGTTCGATACATTTATGTAATTGGCGGAGTAGTGGTTGGGTTATATCCAAATTGGTTGGGGTAGTTTGAATTTCGTTATGTTTACCTGAGTTTGATATACTTGGAATATATTTGATTTTTTTAAAGATGTTACGGTAGGCGTATAGGCAGACGAATGGCGTTTGGGTTTGTTTGTAGAATTATGCACTACCTGCGACATTTTTCTGTTTTTCTCATTTATGTACTATAGTCGCGGGTTTTATGTTAGGATTAATTTTTAAAAATTCATTATAATTCTCACTTTCATCACTCCCGAATTCTGTTGTATCACAGTACAATACATATTCTGCAATAATGCCAAAAATTAATCAATAAAAAATATAATTAAATTCATTGTATAATTAGCTTACCAGCGGCTGCAAGTTAAGTCTCTTGCATCTCTGGATCCACGTTCTCGTCACTAATCATTTTCCGAAGGCTAGATATATTTTGTTTCTATAGTCAGTTTACGATTTTCTTAACATTATTGATATTAAATTTCTCTTGTTTAGGTAAGCAACTTTCTGTTTTACTGCTTCAAATTTCTAAGTAAGATGACTTTAAAGGATATTCAAAGCAGTTTTCTGTGATACTAAGAACCTGGCCTATTAGAATATCATTTTTTATCTCGTTAATTTTAACTATTTTCCCATCATTCATTCAAACGATTAGTATTTGTTGAAGATAAAGTGCGCCTTTTTTACCATTTTCTTTAAAGTTTGCATAAAATTTTCAAAGGACCCCACAATAATCTGTTGGAAATTAGATTTCGGTCAAATTTTCTGAATTTTTGATATGTCGTATATTTTCTCATCCTGAACAAAAATCTCAATGGACACAAAGCTCCAAATCCGACATCATATTTGAATTCATAAACTTATATATTTAAATAATTAAAATATGCTTTTGACATCTATAAATAGTATTAAAAATTAATAGTTTTGTAACGGATCTGTGTGGCTCCCTAGCTGACAAAATATGGGATTTGGAGCTTTGTACCCATGGGGACTTTTGTGTGCGGAATTTTCATTTTTGTCTTACAATATCGTTACAATATCATTATTTGTCTTATCGTAATATTGTGTTTCCAATATGCCATGGAAAACTGCCATTCCATTCATTGAAAGTTCGCTAATAATACGCAATGCATATACTCTATGAGGAAACTAGTTACACACCAAATGCCTAGTTCCTCTAATTTCACATTGAAATAAATATGGTGCTCCTTTTGCATCTTCTGTTTGAAATGTTTTTCCATTCGGAGAATATTATTCAGTCACTAGACATACACGATTTTCTTTGTAAACACCTTTTATAGTGCATTTGTGCAGGCATATAAAACCTGAATGTCCTCACACCTATATTATAAAATAAAATTTTTTTTTTCGTAAGTTTTGGTTTTATTCACCACATACCCAATATAAATGATCTGACAGGAGCGTCACAGGTAAAACAACGTAATTTCACCGTGAATTTTCAATTTTCAAAAATAATGCCATTGTCAAAAATTTCTTTCATTTCATCTATGAAACTTTTCAAAAAAACATTGGCACAAAATGGTTTTTTGTGGCCGTGGAAAATTCCAATAAGGAAAACGTAATCATATGGAATAATACTTCCGGGAATAGACCATGATTTGCTATTCGAGCTCTTTGCTATGGGAACACCATCAATTCCAATGTCTAAATTAATTATTGGATTTGAAAGTGAATTTAATTTTAAAAAATTTAAGATATTTTTTGACACTCCGATATGTGTATAAAATCCATTTCCCATTGGGTCGATTTCACTTGAACTTCATTGTTTTTTTAGTGTTCTGATGTCCTTTGATAAATTTAGGTGGTATTTCCTAAAAATTTTAGGCAGCGAATTGGCTGCTTCGTTGGTAATGAAATTCGCGAGACCCCATTCGGAAATATCACTTGCAATATTTTGGATAGAAAGGTTCCCATCTCCGTTGTCATGTCAGATGCGAATTAAAAACTCGCTTTCATTACCGCATTCAGCACCAAATATTCAGCATTTTCCACCAGACTTTCATTTACATTATTATATCCAATATTAGCTGGCATTTTTAAATTTTTATCCACTTCACTTTTACTATCTGCAATTCGCGAACTTGTAATGTATACATATTGTACTTAAATTATTAAATATTAACTCACAAAAAAAATACACTCAAACAAAATGAAACTTCTGAAAGAATGTTAAACACGCAAATGATAATTTAACTGCATTGTACATCTATACCAAAAAACGGGTTATTCCCCTAACATTCCCATTTTTATACAGCAACATATATAAAGTTGAAGTAAAAAGATGTGGCTGTGGTAGTAAAAATAAGACTCAGAAATAGTTAAATTGTTATATTATATGAATCAGTGTATTTGTGAGCGATGTAATTACATAGTTCAAATGTGCAACGAAGAAAGCTCTGCGAGCTAAACTAAGCTAATATAAAACGTTTCTCGCTTAGCTTAGCTTAGGTGTGCAACGGGGCTAAGAGATTTTTCTTATTTTTCATTTGCCTGACATTTTCGTTTTTCATGCTGTTAACATTTTTAGTACAAAAAAAGAGGAAGCCACTTCAGTCACAATACATATCAGAAACGACAGTTAGAAACCATTTTTTTTACAATACTCCTAAATAAGTTCCCACGTTCGCCAATAGATAGTTCTTAATTTGAAAAAAAAAATCATTTTGTAAACAAAAGTTTTAGTAGTATAAAAATAAATTCTCTCTCTTCGACTTCTGTCAAATTGTTCGCGATCATGAGTCAAACAATAAGCATAAAATATTGTCTCCATCAAGCTAAATCAGAATGAATTTAATTTACTCGACATCGGCATAATTGCCCCTTGCAGTGAACATTGTTGCGATCGATGACTCTGACATGAGAACCCCAAAAGTTGCGTCTTATAGAATTCCAGGGACAAGACACATTATACTCATTATACTCAAATTGTTTAGTAGTACTTTCAACCATTTTCACCACTTTCTTGTGCTTTAGCTTGGGTTTCTTTCTACATTACCAGTGAAAGCTTCCGAGCGAACCGAGAGCGAATCAATTACTTATTTCATATAGAAGTTGATATGGTAACAAAGGTTGCATTCCCATTATAACATATGTCCCAATTTCAGTCAATTTTACCATCAAGTCCAGCATTACAAATTAAAGTCACAATCCAGCACTCAGCTTCTTCTAATTTCATGTATAGTTTATCATCCAACATACGTATGGTAATGCCAATAATACGATGATCGGCTGTGAACTATTTGTAATACAATTTCTTGTGGTTTTAAATTGAAGGCTCTTTGGGAAACAAGTTTAGTATGCTTGGCTATATATTGTGTGGCTTGGCCTTATTCACATCAATAAGACAACTCTCAGCTTGGCCTTATTAAACTCCTAACTAGAATATAAAAATTATGAGAACACATATTCATTAGTACATATATAAAATCAGGACTTACGCAATATTTTATCGGGCAAACATTTGATTCAGAATTCCCTCGGATAACAAAAATCGCGGTCACAGATTAACAGCGTTAGTAATCCCAAATTCATGAATGGTGTTCCAGGTTTTAATATAATTTCGATCATTTCACATGCGACAAAATAAAATAAAAAATTTGACTTATAACCGAAAATTCTCTGAAACCAGTGCTCATTTAAAACATCAAAAATATTTAATGCGGGTGGGTATTTATCGATAGCGAACATCATATGGCGGTACAAGAACCAATAAATTCGACTTACAACTGTCCAGTTTAAAACCAGAATGTAAATCATAAACATAGATTTTCGTTCAGCTAATAATTCAGCTCCAATATATGAACTTGCAACACGACTCAACATTGCGATTTTCAATTCATAAATTTATAATGATTTTAGATTGTCTAGTGTTGTCTCTAGCATCTGACAAAATTTATCATTAGATTTTAGGAGGCTATCTATTAAATGGGACAAATAACCTTATTTTTGGATAAAGTGGATAAAATTACAGTATACATCCAAGAGCATATCAGTACAATGCGAGCATTTTACATAAATCGTGGCCACCATTACAATATTTCCCATTTCGCCATCATACGAATTACCAATTTACTGCATAGTTCCGTCCATACGGAACACATAACTAGAAGTAAAACAATATTAGAATATTTAATTCATTTGTTGTAATTTCCCTTTATAATAATAATATGCATATAATTTAAAAATAAGGCATACAGGTTCATTCGAAGTGATTGAAATGTATCACCACTTACTATATAATCCATTCGACGATATTCTTCGGTATATAATTTAATTTTTCGACTGAAAGTTGATTCTTGTATGGTATTGTTATTAATTGTTGATTGCGTATCACTCAGTCTCATCAGATTTTAATATAAAGAAATTTTTTAATTTTACCAATTAACACGCATTGCTGTTGCTGTAGCCAAAACCAAAGTGACATTTGTTATTGAGAGAGCCAATTGAGAGGAAATTTTAGTTGTACACTGCGAAGATTTTATAATCGATTTTATTTTTTTGGAAACTACTAGCGCTATCTATTATCTACCATTTAAACAATTTTACCACTCCTATTTTGATTAAAAAAATCAATTATTCGAGTCGAAATAAATTTATATAAAAAAGAAGTTATGTCGCTTCTGTATATATTCTGTGCTTTAGTGTATTATGCCAATGCGTGTGTTTGTGGCCCATTCATGAATGTCGTGCGCTCATGCACGGTGGATTATGGAAGTTGATTATTAAATGTCAGTTTCTTAAATGTCGTATCCGTCGATGCTTGTAGAATCAATTATTTTGCGAATAATTGAGTTGAGTATCACGATTAGAAAGAATAGGGTTTAAAAATATTACTGTGCAATTATTTGAACTATCCTCCAATCTTTAGTTAACTTTGTTTTCACTTCAATTTGTTCAGTGCAGTTTGCATAGGTACAAGTCTCGTAGTGCAGTTGTATTGGTTAACAGCATTTCACTGACTACACCGTAGATTACCTCAATTAAAATCATGAGAGCTTACGAGTTTATAAAATATTTAGAAAATAATTGTTTAACAAATTTTAAAACACAAAACTTTGTGCGAGTTTTTTCATAATTTGTGCTTATTATGTGCTCTCCTTAGGAGCAAACATTTCACAACAACACTTAATACAAACCATCACATTTACAAAATTATTAATTTGTTCATCGAGTCCTGCTAACCAAACAACCTTACAATAAATGTATAAAATATATACGTTATAATTGATGATTTGGATTGGTGAAGTGTAAACAGTCTCGTATACTCGTATTATACCCCTCGCATCTCTAAATAATTGAAAGTACATTCACCCTGTTTTCATCGAAACTAAAAAAAAATCAGATTTCTGCATAATCGTTATAAATTTGAATCGATAGTGCACGGCACCCAAAAATATTCATGTTGAGGTTGGTTACGAATTTACGATACGAGACGATATACCTTCTTAAATGCATTAAATTTTTTAAAATATCACATCTGTCGGTGCGATGTTTCTACATTACCAGTACAACACAATGTTCGGAAGGCGCCAATTACCTATATATGAAATAAAATAAATATGATTATTAAAAGTAAGGTTATGTTATTTTTCCCGGTCCTCGTATGTGCATATATTATCGTATTCCCGAAATATTATTATTTTAACGTTAATTGTATGTTTGATTTTTATATATGGAATTTTTTGGTAGTTTGGCTCGAGAATTTATTAAAAGGGGGAAGCGCATTGCAAGTATTATTATTAGTATTAATGGTTTGGTTATGTGATATGACCGGAAAGATGGTTGATAAATTAATATTCAATTTTCATGTTTTGTTGAAAACATTAAATATTAAAACTATTTATTTTAATAACGTTTATAAACGTAAATATTCATCATAAGTATTTGCTTCTAAGTCTAATTACCCGAGTTCGTGATAATTTGCGATAATTTACAATGCAATACTTGTTACAGCGAACATCTCTCACATGCAAGAATATTTCCGCGATATAATATTGAAAAGTAATTTTCGCGTTAGAATATGTTCAATCAATATAAATCACATTTAAATGATCAATAGCACGTCCATGTTTGCGTTTTTATTTTTCATACGTTATGCCTTTTGATAATATAAAATGCTACATAATAATAGTGCAATAATATGGTGAGATGAAAATAACAAAAATATAATTCGCGTTTCTCTTCTGCTGTGTATAGCTACAATTTTCTTTTTTCTTTTTCTTTTTCATTTTAACTAGTCTTGTTAGCCATATCACTGTAACAACAACAGTAACAACAACAACAACAAAAATTATTATCTTAATAACAACAATAGTAGTGTAGTAGTGGTAAAATAATATAATGATACATAATAATAAAATTATCATAAATTGCACGAATATATTGCAAGGGAGATTTATGCGGTATCATCCATATTGGAATATTTTCAATCGGATGCGATCAATAGTCCCCGACCGAATGTATAAAAACATATTTTTATTTTGTTATGCAGACGCTTTATGTGTGAATATCATATAAAACATAAAAATTATTCATTATTAAAAGAATTTAAAATGCATGCAATATACTTACAAGAAACTGGTTTGACATAATTATACCGCAGATCCATACATAAGAAACATGAAAATATACATAAAGACATAAAGACAAGGGACCAGTAGGTTTTCGTATACATGCAAGATTATTCGGTATAATTCGTTGCGTAAAAATGTTTTAATTAATTTGTAACTTGTATAATTACGATCTGTGTACATTTCAATTGTACCATAATTGATTTCGTCAAACCAAATAAACAATTACGTTCGAAGGCTATAAATCTTTTAGACCAAAAAAAAAATGTCATTTAAATCTTTTATATATCTCAATGTACGTACAAATTGGTCACGCATTATGTAAATAAACTAAACTCGAGAAGTTCGATATGATGATGACATCCGGAAAGGGTTAAAATCAACACTGTTACGCGCCTATTGATCTCAATTTGGCCGCGGCTTAATATTGAATTGTCAATTAATTTTCAATCTGTCAAGACAATTTTATTGTCTTAAGATAATTTTCAATTTTGTCGTTATACATATTATTGTTGTTGTCATTTTGTTGTTGTTACGGTTCCATACCAACGAACATGAAATTGAAAATTAAAAGTAGTTTTATGTGTTTTCTTATGTACAATTCTTAAACACTATATAATATATTGGTATGCATAAAAGAAGCGAGCGACCGAGAGATCTTGTAAACAGGTAATTGTTGTTAAAGAAATGTAAGGTAATTTGGGTGAATGATAAATGATTTAGTTTATTGTTATGATGGTTTTTTGTAATATGTGCCATGGGTTTTTTTTATATGCAAGACATGTAGAATTGTTAGATGATTTGCATAATTTGTACAAGTTTAATGAATTCACCGTTATAAAAATATAGTTTGTTTTCGTATATGTTTGGGTTGACAGTTGCTTTGATTACTTAATTACTTGAGAACTGTATAACAACAAATTCACTCTAGTCTGATCTGCAATTTTGTAAGTTCTAATACTTCAATCCCCAAGTACGCGCACACACGTAAATAATATGCTGCGAAGACGAGACGCTCAACGCAGCATAAACATATTATTTAAAATAATTGCATTCTTCGTGTGTTATTAAAAGATAATTTTCCTGTCGAAATTAATTTTAGTTTTGACGCCGATTTCTTATGTGTTTTTTGTTTATGTACTCAACTTGAATGCTTTTATTTTGAAATGGCCGTAAAATATAATAAGAAACGCTTTATATACGTACGTACATACGTTATATATAAAAGGTGTTGAATAAAGGATAAATGGTTTTGTGAAAATTTTGTGAGTTCTTTTATGCATTTTGCTAACTATACGAAAATATTTTTACTTACATGATTTAACGATCGTCCATTTATGTACAAAACACAAATGATCTGATTGATCGTTGCGGTTTATAATATCATGCGAATGTCTTATAATATTAATTTATAACGATTGGCAAAAAATAAAACTGTTTGTGTTTTAAACTATTTTAACCGTGACAAGTACAAGGTACTAAAAAAACTATCATAAATTTTACTAGTCTAAAATAAATGAGATGGAACAAATAAACGTATGAATCGAATCTCATAAAATAATTTCGAACCAACACGGTAAAAAAATGTTCGGTATTAAGATTGGAAGAAGGTAATAAATTGTAATAAAATTCTATTTTAGTGTGGAACAAAGATAGATAGCAAACGCAAGAAAGTAATTTTTTATATATAGTGTTATCTCGTTCTCACCATATGAAATTTTTGTGTTAACTTTGTGATTGTGAACTAGCCACGATGTGTTATTATTATTCTGTTCATTCTCTTTCGTATTCTCATTTTATGCAGCATAAAGATTTTTTCGTTAGGGTGTTTCTTTTATGAAATCATATGGGGAAATGAAATCATGTGGGTATATAAATCTTGTATCATGCAAAAGTTTTACTGGCCAAAGAATTTTTTATTAAATGCGAATCAATAACATTTCTTTAACCCATTAGTGCCTAGCGTAACCATTATCGTACCATGTAAACGCATATTCATTTTCTGAAGTTTGTTGCAATTGATGTAACAGAGCATACCCTAGAAACATTATGTGAGAAAAAAAATTTGAATACAGCAGTCAAATCGAATCGGAAGTGGTAAGTTGAGTTTTTAATAGTTTTTATTTTATAATACGTAAATCGGGATTTTTCAATATTGATTCGTATAATTTAATAAATCGGTACCCCGGAGGAATACAAAACTATGTCCAATTTTTTCACAAAATGCACCGCTCACATTGTGGGTTCATTATGTTTAATTCTCTTTCTAAAGGAATATGAAACTATGTGATCCTTAAAATCCTTACGGTTTACACGTTTGAAATAACACCATGTGCAGTTTCCGTTAGATTCAGAAGGCAGTATCTGGACCTAAATTCATATACAGTGCAACCAATTAGTCTCCGTACATTGCCAATATACAAGGAAATTGGTTAGATAAACGTTCCTAACTTTGTTATTACCGATTGGATATTACTTATGTTTGGGTTTTAGAATAAAAAAACTTATTCTTTAAAACTACGTAAAGAAAAAAATTCAAAATATATTTTTAAAAACCATAATAAAATAATTCATTATAAACTCAACAACAAAAATTGAAACCATTTAATCTCCGTACACTGTATTAAAATTCTCAATAACGGAAAAATTTTGTTTCATTTTCGGTGATTCTTTTTTATTTTGCATTCGTAGCACCGTTATAGTATAATATATATATTTGAAAAGTAAAGTGGCTCTTGAGTCGTCAAAATTAAATTAAATGGCGTTTAATAAAGATATACCACTCGCAACTCGAGAATAGATGAATAAATAAAAAAATGAAGGCTAATCTTATAAGGATATTGGTGAAAAAGTTGGAAGACGTCGTTCGTCTGTCCGATATGTTTGTCAAAAATAGAATTCTACTGGATCCATAGCCAACAAACCTAGATCTGGACAGCCACCAACAATTAAAGAGCACTGCAAAACGCAGTATTTTGATAAATGTTCGGGAAAACCCAAAATTGAGTGCTCCTAAAATAGTTCAAAATCTACAATCGGACTATAATATTAAAGTATGCCCACAAACAGTTCGGAATATGCTAAATGGAGTTGGGTACAATGGCCGAATAGCGCGGAAGAAGCCATTCATAAACAAAATAAATAGAGCGAAAAGATTAGCTTTCGCAAAAACCCATTTAAAGAAACCAAGCAGTTTCTGGAATAATGTTATTTTTAGTGACGAGACAAAAATTCACATACATGAGTCAGATGGACGCGTTACAGTGTGGTGAAAACCAAATCAGCACCTGAAAACTAAGAATTTATGTGGGGCTGTAAAGCATGGTGTAGGTGGCCTAATGTTATGGGGGTGTATGAATGCATCTGGAGTTGGACAGCTCCGCATCATAGAGTCTATTATGAACAAGCATCTTTATTTAGACATCCTTAAGAAAAAACTTACACGCTAGTGCGGAGAAATTTTGCATAAGTGGTTCGTTTATCTTCCAGCAAGATAACGAAGGATTCAAAGCATACGGCATTTGTGGTGAAGGAATGGCTGCTCTATAATTGTCCTAAGCCATTACATACGCCACCACAGAGTCCAGATATAAACCCGATTGAGCATCTCTGGGCCGAACTCAAAAAAAGGATAAAAATCGAATTGTGAAAAATAAGAAAGATCTCGATGAAGTTGTGAAAGATGAATGGAACCGAATAGAGCCAACATTAACAAAAAAATTGGTAGAATCAATGCAAAGGGGATTGGAGGCAGTTATAAAAGTCAAAGGTGGTCCTACGGATTATTAAAAAAAAACCGATCATTGACTAAACCAAGTTCTGTTATTTTATTGAAATTTTTAATACAGTGTACGGAGATTAAATGGTTCCAATTTTTTTGTTGAGTTTATATAATGAACTATTTAATTACTGTTTTTAAAAATATATTTTGAATTTTTTTCATTACGTAGTTTTAAAAAATAAGTTATTTTATTTTAAAACCCAAACATGAATAATATTCAATCGGTAATAACAAAGTTAGGAACGTTTATCTAACCAATTTCCTTGTATATTTTCAATGTACGGGGACTAATTGGTTGCACTGTACCTCTAAAAAAAAATTTCACATGGTGTCGTGTGCCTCCGAAGTACAGAAATATTCCTGTGAAATAAATAATTACATAACAATAAAAGTGATTTAGTATATTATACAGCTAATTTTAAGTATGGTGTAAGTTATGACTTACGATGGGAAAAACCAAAGGCGAAATATTAAATTTCATTTGACGTCGTTTCTCCCAGTGTAATTTTAAATTGACAGTGTCATCATAAACAGAAAAATTATAACTTTCCGTTAATGGAATATTTTATAATTTGAAATTATTATTAATTTTATTATAATTGTTATTAATTATATTTTTATTATTAATTGAATTTCAAAAATTTAATTTGTATAGGCATGTTGAGAAAAATTTAGAGGATATTGAGTAACTCAATTATCGCAAAATAATTGATTCGACGAATACGACGTACAACCGTGCGACATACAATACGACATATAATGCGACATATAATACGACATACAATACGACATACAATGCGGCATACGATTAATCCGAAATTAATTAATCGCTATAAAAATCAACTTGCATAAATCGACCGCGCACGAGCGCATGCAAGCAGGCCGTACGATATACTGGCATTGCCGATTTATGCAACCGAAACGAAAATAATGTGGAAATTAAATTAAGAAAAAAAATAAAATCTCTTCTATTTCTGGCTAGCTGTCATCGAGCAAAGAAGAACGCACGCGACAAATAAAAATCATAGTTGCTCCTTTACAATTAAAATTTACAAATTAAAATTAAAACTAATACCGGGTGGAATTATTTAATATAATCGTGTAAATAATAATAAAATATATTACTATATATCAATATAGATAAATAAAGATTGCACAATAATTCATATATGTAAACCAAAAACTGTTTTGTATGAATTATAAATCGAATACGAAATCGCACAGTCGTGTACGCAAAATATACACACGTCGACCAATACAATATTTAAAATTATATGAATGAGTTGGACAAAGAGGAAATGAACTAAACCCAAATAGGAAACACCGAAAGCTTTGTAATCGTATTGTTTCCTCTAGATTTCTCGCTCAATCATCTTGGTAAGCTCACTAGAAATAATATTGATAAAACAAAAATAATAATTTTGTAATTTTGTGTTATTTGTTCGAATAGGAAACAAAATTCTGGCTCAACCGGGATAAATAAATGGTATAATTGAAGGCAAAAATATTGAATTAACAAATTTTATACTACTTTAATCGTTCAAAATGGCAACGAAATTTTTGAGGAGGTAAATTGGGAAGTTGGACGGAAACTACCTTTTGAGCTTGTGTCAATAGAAAATGTTTCACAAAAACCAACGACTGCATTACCTAGAAAAAGAAGACCAAGGTCTTGGGATGAAACAACACTTAAAAAGGAAACCATCCTAAATCTAACTTTAACACACCGGTCCTCGTACGCCGAAAATGTAATCGAAAACAGAAATCGCCGAAGCTTCCCACTTATCGAAATGCAGGTTCCGACTTTCTGTTTTGACTTAATGCTAACCACAGTAAAACTTAGTCTGGAAACTTCTCTTTGGGTATGCACTTCACTTTCTCGTCGATATTACATGTGCCATTGTCAAAGTAGGCTTTGGGTTGCCATTCGTTGCCATTTAAAGTAAAATAGGTCTCGTCATCTTGAATCACAATCACATTATCTTTTGCTCGCAAAGAATTTCGTATGCAAGTTTTTTTAAACGTTGTTTCTGGACCTTTATTTTTGGTTTTCGGACACTTTAGGAACAATTTTTCTTTTTCTGAGTGTGATGTTAATTTTGTTTAAGCATTTTTTAACAGTATTTTTGTGGCACTGGAATTAAAATCCTAAAGAACGATATGATTTTGCCACTTGGCCAACTGTAATTTGCTTTAATGCCCTTCGTGCTTTGTTTAATGATAATGATGACTTCGGACCGCTTCCCGTTTTTCTATGAGCTGCATTTTTATTCTTAAATCTTCTAGTTAAATTATAAATTGTGGATCTTTTATAATTTAATTTTACGGCAACGAAAAATTAAAAAATCATCTACATATTAATTATGGAATAATCGATTTAGTTTAGTAAATAAGTGCAATAATTAAGTTTCAAATTTTATATCTAGTAAATAAGTAAATTAATGAATTTTTAAATTTTCTAATTAGTAAATAAGTACAGTACATAAATTAATTTTTGAAATATTTAATTTTTTATTATTTAAATAATAAATTTGTTGTATTTTACACATAAAAATAATTTTATTTTATTCTAAATTTACCCAAATGGAATCGAAAATAATACATTTTGGCGTTATAAAAAAAGTTCTGTTTTGCGATACAAAGACATTCCGCAAACATATCGCCTTGGCGTTATAAAAAATCTTTATTTTTTCGATATAAAATCATTTCGTTTTTACGGTACGCAAATAGGCAGCTTTGGCGTACCGAAAACGTAATACATCAGTGGTACGATTTTTATTTTAAAATTCATAGTTCAAAATTTATGGAAACGGTTCGCTTTCTTAACGCCAAAACGTTACGTTTGCGAAGTATTATATATGAAGTTGACGCATTTTTTGTTTCGCTTATGTTACGCTTTACTTAGAGGGTAATGTTTCGAATCAACTAATTTTTTCACAGCTTGTTTTATACACATACACAATATAAAACAAAATAAAATTATTGGGAATCCCCTTAATAAATAAAATGTGTTTGGTTTTTACTAGCACATTTTGTCTAAATTTTCTTGCCCATCTTATCAAAATCAAATTTTTTGTATTCATTGTGAACGGAAATTTAAACCATCGCGTCTATGTTAGAATTAGAACTGGGCGATAAGAAATCAAAATTGGCAAATAGAAACTAAACCGCATAGGATACATTCCACTAAATACTACAGCAGAACCGATTAGATTTCCGTTATAAAGCCAATAATGTCAAGACAATACGAAAAAAATTATCTGAGTCTAGCGTACCATCGTCATCGATCCATATAGAGTCGACTTGTCGACAAATGAATTCACGTATGCCAGTAAATCATATGAATGATATAAATTCACTAAGATCCCAACTCTCATCTAGCTCGACAGCACCTACTCCGATCAGGAATCCCCAACCTGCAAATCTATAGTGGGGAATAATAATATCCATCCGATCCTACCACCACCTCATTCCATATCACAACGAATTCTACCAAATTATGGATTCCTATATATGCTCCAAATATAGAAATATTTACAAATTTAGAAAAGTAAATAAATGAATACAAAACTACAATTTAAATAAATAAATTTAAAAAATATTATTTCCACCTGATATAACCACCATACCCACCTGATTAGGGCCACATCTACATCTTAACTAGCATCGTGGCCTGTCTGACCATTATGCCGGTTGGTGCCTTTATTTAAATTTAAAGAAAGGTTATGTCCACCTGATATGGACTTGAGGCCAGTTCTACATTTTAGTTAGTATCGTGGCCTGTCTGACCATATATGCCGCCTGGTGGCGTTATCTCCAAGTATTGCGGTACAGAATTTAACGACCCATAGTAACTACACAAATCAGTATTCGGGTTAAATAAATTTAAAAAAAAATTTTATAAATGTTTTTTCGGGATGGTGCTACATTTTTTAATGCATTTACACTTTTTCGGGATGGCTACATTTATCCAAGAAAAACACCAAAATATTCGGGCTCGGGCTAACTTCATCGACTTCTCAAGGCTGTATTCTAGGTCCTCAGATCTGTAATATCGTGTTTAACACAAGCATGATTAATGACCTTGATGAAATTGCATTCGTAGATGAAGACTCAAGGTCGTCAAAGTTAAATTGCATTAAATACTATGACAAATGGTGTCGTAAATAAAAAGTCACTATCTACAGAAAAAATGGTGCTCGAGATTAAAGGCAAATTTGACTCTTGTCGACATCCAATAATATATTTAAATGATCGAAACTTGACAATGATCAATACTCTTAAATATCTATATAGACATTGATTTGTGATTAACGTATGGGAATAACTTCTCACGTTCTAAGAGTCTATGAAAACGCTACTATTTTATGGCGAGAGTCTCAAGAGAGGAATGGAGACTGAGTCACAAAACACTAGTAATAATTAGGATTGTTTGATGTACTAAACTGCCACCACATCAAATCATTAGGAAGTGTTCAGAGGAATAACAAAGTAACAAAGGTTTTTCAACAAAGATCTAACGAGCGCGATGAGCCAAGCAATCTCTGGACGTGGTTAGTTTAAAATGTGTCTATAAAAATATAACTTTAGGTATTATAAAAATTGGTGCAATTTTTTCCAGTAATGAGTGACTACGATTAGTACTGAATGATCCAACCTTATTAAAAGTTCCCATTACACAGACATAAACAGTCTAGTAAATTCATGAGCATGCCCTTAAATTAATCTGCAGCCATTATCTATTAAATATTGATTATGATATTGTCTCATATATAAAATTAAAAGCATCAACCCTTAATCCTTTGCGTAATATAAATCAAATTGTCTTTCGTTTATGTATATACATACAATGTAATATACATAATTTTATAACCACAATCAATCAATCTAAATTATGATTTATGATTTCCTAATTGCTAAGGGTTACCTACTACTACTATATCCTATACTTAAATGATGCATAATATTCAATTCCCGTATATCTACGTATGGAAAATTATGGTACTTAAAGGAGAGGAGGATGATATGACATATGGAGATTTTTTTGTGTTTGTTTAGTTTTTTATTATATTTCTACTCAGCCTTCCGTTAATCCGATTAAAAATACACAATAGAAAAACCACAGAAGTGAAAAATTCTAAATGTAAATAATGAAAATCTGTTACAATTTTCCTACTCTATATACTCCATACATACACACTACCTACCATGCGTAGTACCAATATATTAAACGTATAAACTGGATGTTTTTGATTAAATTTTCGCTCTGTCTTAATTTGGAATACACAATAATAATTTTCATTTTATTTTATGTTCGGCTGTGTACCAAAATATTATTTGTATTAATAAATAGAAAACAGGTGTTTCCATGTTAATTTTCTCTAATCGTTACGTTACGAATTTAATTAAATTTTCTAGAATCTAGATTGTTGTACTTCTTCTTCAATCTGAACTAAATTTTCTGTGTAGTGCGGTAAAGTTTTTCCCAAATACTAGTAGTATAGTATATATAGTTTTTCACCAGAACATCAGATTGAAAATAATGTTATAACGTCAAGACATTAATTTGTGTAATCTCTTTACTTTTACGTAACTAATTAATTTTTTTGTTATGTTCATCTTCAATTTGTCTTAAAAACGTAACCTATTACACCTTTTTATAACTCACCATCATCCACTTCTCTTTTATATTCTTTATATACAAAAATCTCGTCGTGTTCTTAATCTGAAAAAATCATATGAAGCACAATAACAAAATAAAATTAATTCCCATAAATCAATTTCAAAATTTATTAAATTATATCTCGCGCTGATGATAAATGGCCCCCTTGTCGTGGTGGTGCACAGAATACTTGTGCAGCAGCGCACAGGCAACTAAATTTTCGAACACAAACAAAAGAGGAGACACGATAATATCATTTGTAAACAATTGTGACAAATTAATTAACACCTTTATCCTTCTGACTTCTTATTAAAAATAAAATCATCATCAATTTAGGTATCTTATTGTTGTTGTTGTTGTTATTCTGGAACGACTGGGCACACCAAAACTGATCATCATCATTCATATTATACAAAAATAATACAAGACAAGAGACAAAAAAAGCAAATAAAGCGCGAGAACGAACAAAAACCATTTCAAATTTTGAGATAAGATAAAATAATTGGCGAATTTTGTATTTTTGGGTTAATTAATTTTAATTAAAAAGATTTTTTTTATTGTTATTGGAATTGTGTGTGGAAATTAAAAAATTTGTGGAAATTCAATTGATTTTGATCTCTTTATGTTAGTAATTTGATAACAAATTTATAAGGAATTCAATTTTTTTTTAAATTCTAGTTTGAAGCTTTTGGGGAGCTAATTTAATTAATTTCTTTGCGTTATACATAAATATGTTGTTTAACTTAAAAGTGCTAGTTTTACATCGATTAGACAGGTTACGATCCGCTTTAACATCAAAGCTTATTATATCTTTCTCGCTCTAATTAACCAATTTAGAGCTATTTATGTAGTGTAGAGATGTTGCTCATTGTAAATTTCTCCAACAGTTCGCAAAAAGCTACTTGCATTACTAATGACTGTTCTGAACTATTACAATATATTATGTAGTTGAAGGTGCGGGTTAAAGTATTTCCTCTGCTGGTTTAGTTATACTGCTACAAAAACTATTTCACTCGGATGACTACCTAGTGCTGTAGTATTTGGAAATTATCCTTGCGAGTGATTCCTAGGATGAAAAAAATTTAATCAAATGAATAGAAAAACAAAAAGGATAAATTTAAAATTTTACAAAAAACCACCTTAAATTTTAATTTTTTATATACATATATATTTTTTATTTATGCATCTTTTTACAAGGTACCAATTTCTCTTTCTCCTAAATTTAATATCAGTATATACGACTAATTTCTTAGTCGTATCACAAAATGTTGATATTCCTTTTTGTCGATCAAAGTGACAAATGTCATTTCAAATGATAAAATCTTCCTAGAAATCGTACTTTCTTAGTCACTTGAATTTTTATTTATTTATTTAAGTTGGTAGGCACTAGGCACTCGGCAAGTATGACAAACTGAATAAAATTAAACTAGCACAGGTTTAGCAGCTAACCAAGCTAGCTCAAAAGCTGACAACCACAAATAATGTAGTTATTAATAGCTTTCTTACCAAAATTAAAAGTGAAAGATGTCCTCGGTTCAGGTCAAATTAATTTTAATCTGCTTTAGCTGAAGCATCAGCAAAGAAAGCTCATAATATTTTTACTGCCCTTGATCAGTTTGGAAGTAGTCAAAGGATTTGAGCACAAATTTACTGATACCGTCTGTAAATAGCAAGGTTATTGTAGCATCAATTATACAACGCCTACAAACACTCGCAGATATTGCAGTTTTCAGACAACAATTAGTCTGTCGATGGATGTATTATCAAGAAAGAATTACCGAATGATAATTCTGGTATATAATTCTGGTATATATATATATATATATATATATATATATATATATATATATATATATATATATATATATATATATATATATAGTTGACATTTCGGTCAGTTTGCTATCCATAGAGGAACTTTGACGTCCTCGTTTTTTGGGGGGTTCACCGAGTTCCCCGCATGAACAAAAAGAGTTACCAACTTCAAGGCGAAATTCTAAAACATCTTTAATATTTTCTTGGTATGTTTCGTAATTCTCTATCTCGCTTATACTCAAGCCAATTTGAACAAATCACGAAACTAACGAAATATGTTGTGATGCGCAACGGCCACTTTCTTGATTGAATGAACACACGGTAATAGCTAATATAAGCTAGTCTATCAGATCTACGCCGCTCATGTTTCTGATGTATAACCGAACGATTTCAGGTCAATTATATGTTGGTGTTCTTACAGAAATGTATTTAATTTTCAAATTTTTCCATCTTTGAGCAGTATCGGTGAAGCCAACTCCAACAAAATTCGATTTATGATTTGTTGCTTTACTGTCTCTCCATTTAACTAGGGTAACTTTGCCATCACGACATGTTACAGAATTAGAAAAACCTCGTTTTTTCTTCATAATGTCGATTTTTTATTCGTGGGTTATCGAATCGATTAATGCGTATTGTGCTAGCTGCATTAATTCCTTAGCTTCTCAAAATTTCAAATAGATTATAATAGCTGAAAAAATTATCAAAAAATAAGTTATACCCTTGATTTTGTAGTCCCTCTGCTAGCTTCAATACTACGCTGGTACCGAATCCGAGGCAGATAAGATATATCTGTGGAAGACCTGTATTAGCTCCTTGATGAAGAAGCCGTATGTATTTCCGCTTTTGCAACATAAAACATAGACCGTGATGCCACACGGGTTTGGCTTCCCTTTCATATATTATTTTTTAGACAATCGCCCTTTAAAAGGAATTATTTCTTCATCGATGCAGATATTTTCCTCGACATTACCAAATACGCAGATATTTACTTCGACAAACCACTCACTCCTTACTGGACATATTTTTAATAAATATTTAAAAATTCAAAGTTGGTGACCAATACAACCACAGATGAGGAAACCAGACAGGCTATTATTACATGTAAGCCGAACAATATTTTTATTTCGTTTGCATTCGTTGGTTTCTATTCAGTAACGTTGCTTTGCTGGTCGAATTGGTTTGTGTGAAAGGCATATTTTATCTTAAAAAGTAATGTATAGGGGTCAAAACATTTTTTCTATCTTGGGAGGCTCAATAAATAGAGCCACCGTTGGCTCGGATTCCGTTCTCCGCTCCATAATACTAAGTGCTCTTTCAATCTTTGTATTATTATTATAATCCTTGGTCTTGGGATGGTTGCTCGATTGAGGACAACTAATGTATCGCTGCCAACTTTAGAGCGGACAATGGCATTCGAGTGATTCTGTGTCATAAATGTTTTCCACCATTTCACAATAGAGAATGTAAATTCAGATCTTGTATGTTGATGCAGTCAACAGACGGTAAAAAGATTTTAAACAATTTTTCCAGTCATATTATTTTATAAATTCGGTCAATTTTGTAACTTTTACGTAATCAGCGATACTTTGATCGGATCTCTCGTTTCACTACGGCCTAATATTTTTGAATACATAAGTTGTTTTAAATTAAAATTACAATTTATTAACCTAACCAAAAACCAAACCGCGAGCGGATAATTCGTGTTCCCACTAAGATTGCTAGAATTCGGGACATTTATTGTGCCGACGTCATGAAACTTTAAACGATAAAGTTTAAGGTATTTAGGCCAAAAACCACTTCCGATCATTACCACATAACTTGGAACCGTCCATTAAACGCATTTGTACCATTGTTCCGATCACATTTATAAGTTTTGTAATACGAGTAAGTGTGCAATACGTCCTCAGAGGCAATATTTCGTTCACAATGTGTCCAAGTGGAAATAAAAAATTTTAGTTTTTCGATCATTAATTGATCTATCGAATATTGTTTAACTTGATCATTTTCTAAGAATTTTGTATCACCAGATCCCCTAATGCTGCGTACAAGACATCGGGTGTTAGTTCGGAAAAAAACATCGTGGTATCGTACCGAATGTATTAAAACAACAACAAAGTCAAAAATATTTCAACTCGAGTATGGAACTAGTAGGCAAAAGCATTCACGAAATTTGATTCGTTTTGAGTTCGGAAGCGAGTTTGATGCTTTTTATTTGCAATGTCATGTACGCAGCATAAAACTCTGTATCAGCATGCATGCATTAATGCAATTTTAATTTTTCTTTAAACGCAAAAAATTCTATTTTTTACAAACAATTTTACAAATTTAAGACAAAAATGGATTTGAGGAAGATTAATCGAAAATGTACATAGCGTTAAAGCTACAAAATGGATTGTGTCGTAAAAAATAATTAATAATAAATTTAACATTCAAATCAATTAAAACCTTTTAATTGAAAAAATTAATGAAGCTTTGAGTAGAGCTTTTAATTTAAATTGCTGGAATATGTCGTCTCATTCGCTTGCAATCCAGTTTCGATTACAAAATGTGACCGGATTTCAAAATACGAAACTTCCAATAACCGCGCTTTCCATATGCAATCTACCGTTGGTTTTTTCTTCAACGTGTATTCCCATTACCCATAATCATATTTAAACGGAATTTCAAAACTAAAATGTTTTCAATTTTTTGCGAAAATCTCTGATTTATTGTACGAGTTAGGTGTTGAAATATAAAATATGAAGAAAACTGCTATTTCGTTATGTTATTGCCGTGTCCTTCAAAATATATGGAAAATTTTACAGTTTGTAACTATAAAGTTGATTTATCCATCTAATTTTTGGTTGAGTGGTCAATTAAGAAGTTTGTAACCTTTTGAACTCAACTGAAAAAACTACGCAATTTTTATGTTAGTTGATTGTTAAGTTTTTATGTCAACGTGTTTTTATGTACAGGATCTTCCATATTTTGCAATTTTCAAACATAGTTTCATGATTTTTAATTTCTCTCCTTATACGTAAAATTCCTAATTGAATAACATTTTTATGCATCGCTGTAAGTTATGATATGTATTATGTAACGAAGATGGACATATCATTGCATATAGTTGTTTATAAAAAGAACATTTTTCATTTGTATATTTTAAAATGTTAAGGTTCAACCTATTCATAAATTTTCCAGTTACATCACACATTCATTTCAGTTTCCATGACACACACACACACACACACACACTATTCAATAGAAAATTGTCTTTATCAGGATTTTCTTGAGCAGCGTATTTGGAACGAGAGGAAGATGGAATAAAAGAAAAACTATAAATAAAAAGAAAATTGTAAGTTTTTCTTTTTCAAATAGTTCTCTATAAAGGAACAAGATACTTGAAAGAATTCGTTTTGAGATACATTCATATAAACGTACACAATATGAAACTGTTATTTTGTATTAAAAAATTATCTTCATTTGAAAACTAAATAATGAAACTGTGCTACGAGAACGAACAAAAACGTGATTTTTCTTATATACCCTCATCGTGCTTTCCTCTGGAATATGAAAACGGAAAAATCGTATAAAAAATTCAATACCATATTTATTGTTTCGTACTCTACTGTACACCGCTTCAATGACTTAATTCATTCATGTACGCTGGAAAATTTCTACAGGAGTGGAACTTTTTTTTATATTTATCTTTGTGTGAGCAAAGTTATACGAAATGTATTCCACAACTTCCTGCTATAAATTGTGGACCAACAAAATGATGGCGTGTAATCAATTATTGCGTTATTTTGCTTTATAATCCGCGTACATCTTAAAAGCTGCATATAGGTATCAGTATGCACGAAAAATCGATTCAATCAAATTTTATATAAAACGAAAATAAAAATAAAACTTAAATTAAGAACACGTTTACAAATCGCGTATTCACAAAAAAATTATATAAGATAATTGCAGTTTTTGATCAAAACCATGGTGAAGTACATTTTGATCGTACCGTGTACTGTGCATATGGAAAAGATTAATGCAAGATAGATTTTTTTTTTCTGTAAACGATATCTAATTTTTGCTTAATTATATCAAACGATTTAATGCAGAATTGGGCTACCTTATTAAGGTTGTGAATTGCAAGTTCAAAAATAATTTACACCATTAGATTTATGTTCCATCGTTCTCATCTCGATATACGCGTATTTTGCTACAGTCTACCGAAATTCGTACGATAGAAAGAATAAAACATTTAACGTCTAAACGACCGACCATAACTTTAATATTATTTTATTGTTATTTTTATTTACTAAAAAAGTATAAATCTAATAAATTGAATAACACATAAAAAATAGTTTTATTAAAATCAACTATTAAAAAAGGGGACTTCGCCCAACAGAATGCTTGTTCGATTATACCCTTCATGTAATTTACTGCTGGATACGACAAAAAAATTCACTATTTGATAAATAAATTAAAGATTATTTATATAATTTTGAACACAAAATATATATAAAATAAAAAAAGATTTAATTTATAGACTTCAAAAGCGGAATCCCCTCAATTTATTTAACGTGTGGTAATTGGTGGACTATAAAAATCGGTGCGCACGCGGATATTTAAATAATTGCTACTACTTTTAAAATATGATCAAGTCACATAAAAGGGACGCACATGTTTCATGATTGGTAATGTTGCTTCATTCCACTGTACCAAAATTGTGCCTTGTCTTATGTGCATAAGACGTACTTGACACAAATAAATTGTATACATTATTGCCAGGCGAGTGGTGCGTTGGCCGTTGTTATTACAGTGGAGGTGCAAGCTGTACGGAATGATTTTTGAATTAAAGTCACCAACGATGATTTTAATGTCGTGATGCGGGTGCAGGATGTTATTAATTTCAACCTGGAACTAGGGATATGGTACAGAAACCAAAGTATCGATACTAGAACTCGAGATCGGTATCGTAATAGAAATATCGATGCAATTACGACATATGTTATTTATATTCTGTAGTTGCGCTCGATGTAATACATTGTAAAACAAAGCAAAAGTAAGTTTTATTTATTATTAATTATTCAGAAAAATTACGAAACACAAAAAAATACGAAATTCAAATTAATTTTGATATTTATAGATTCTAACTCCAATCTTCATCGGTGCAAACGGATAAAAAGGTTATTTTATCTAATTTACTGACCAACAGTCTATTTCTATTTTCTGTTAAAATTAATCCAGCTTTAGAAAACAGTCTCTCTGAAGGTACTGAAGTGCGGGGTCTGACTAAATATTATTTGGCGATGCCATATAACAACAAAACTATCTTCATTTCTTCCCATTGAATTAGTGCAGGATTTGACTTTAGTGGGCAAACTGTATTATCCAAATAAAGATTAAGTTTATCTTCATCTACATGGTTGTCACCATGGATTTTAAGGCACCCGTGGGGCAATGTTTGTGAAGACTCTAAAATTCTTCACTTGATTCAGATGACGATGTTCCAGTTGCAGTATTAGAGGCTTTTAATATTCTCTTCAAAGAAGAAATATTGTGATTACAGGCCATGCCATCTTGAAAATTTATATTTTTAAACTGAGGATCGAGAATTGTTGAAATTGCGATAATAAGGTTGTGTTTGCTTTGACCAAATCGGTAGTTGAGCTCCTTGAAAAAACAGTCTTACAATATTTCGACAAACAATTTTCCAGCGTTTTTTCCTTTTACGCATTTTATCTGTTGCCGAAGACAATATAATGTTGGAACTATTTTGCTGGTAGTCACGTAGTTCTCATTGCAAATATCTTTAGTAACATATTCTAAAGGATACAAGATTAAAATTATGTTTTGAATTAAATTAAATTCGATCCTGTCAATATATCTGGCGCAATTGAATTTTCCAACCAATTTCATTTACAATATTTGAAATAATTGGGGAACAAAATGCCCATTTAATCTTTATTCAATAAATAAAAGTTACTCCTCTGACAAAACAGCTGCCGTTGTGTCAAACCGCATGGCACACTTTCTAAAAGAGTAAACAGTGGTTGTTTACAAAGCTTAATTTTAGGCCCGTACCTCTGGAATATATTATTATTTTAACAGTATAAGAAGGATGATGTCCTGTAGATGTAACATTCGCTGATAACAAAGTT
Source organism: Nephrotoma appendiculata (assembly GCA_947310385.1). NCBI lineage: Eukaryota > Metazoa > Arthropoda > Insecta > Diptera > Tipulidae > Nephrotoma > Nephrotoma appendiculata. The sequence goes on from OX371223.1 coordinate 16,641,265, forward strand.
ATGCTCTTTGCAGACAATTCAAGACTGAGCATTTAGGAAAAAGCGGATATGAAGAAATGGAGCCACCCACCTTCAAAACCATAATGAACGAACAAAAAGGTACAATTGGAGAATTAGATGATGTCATCGGTAAAGTGGTTAGGTGTAAACGCTCGGTGTATAGTTGCAAAGACTAGTATAAATGTTTTCTTTGTGTTGAAAAAATTATCCGAAGAAAGGTGGGTTTGAAACAAAATACTTTGGCTAAGTTATACGAAGGCTTAGTGGTTGCATCTATGACTTATCTCCTCGGTATAACTAAAGCGTATAGGTCAGACCCAACCGATGCGGTTACAGTCTTTGTCATCCCAATCGATATAACGTTGAATGAACGATTGCCTAGTTACAAAATACGAAAACGTCCAGATGTTAGCTATACGGAAACGTTAAAATTCACTGCAATTAGCAAAGGCCAAATATCCTAAGTAACCTCAAAATAGATATTCGGAAGACTTCCATAGCAACTTTGCATGATATAGATAGTACCAATCGGGTGACTGAAGTAGTCATGCATTTATAGCAGAAACTCTTGCGAATAAAATTTCCTTAACTGCAACATTTACGCAAATGCTATCGGGTCACGAAAAATTCTCAGTCATGCATAGATTCTGATACGAGTTGTGAACGAGGTAATAGCTCGGAAACGGCTATATACTATTCAATTATAATCTCGCCAACAGTACTGTTCAAGAAATTCTGTGAGAGTATTTTAAGCGCGAGACGTTTCCGATTTTTAGGTCTCGAATAATCTCGGAATTTAAACAGCTTTTTATTTTATAATGCCAGGTTTCTAACAACAGAGTTTTAACTTCATTTTGAATATTTTAAAATTTTGAAATTTGAAGTGAGGGGAGTTTATTCTATAGCATCTTAAATTAAACAAATAAGTTAACACTTAACGGTCCAAAAGTATTTCAAGTTTACTTCTCACCAGGTCCAAGCTATTTTTCATATGAAAAGAAACTTGTGGTCTTATTGCCGAGTAGGCGTCCAGAACTCAAGAAGTTCTCCACAATGGACGCTCCAGTTAGGCGTGAGCCCGAAGATGTTTTTGTGTAAAAAAATTACACAAGTTTTTAAACACAAATTATAATTAATTAAAATGTGTAAAATACCTCCTGCAAAGCAAACGATCTTTTGAAAAATCAAAACAAGACTAAATTTGCATGCGAACAACACAAGTGCACGTACATACAAATACGCCAAAAGATAACAGAACCTAGATACCAAGCAAGAGAAAATTCAGAGATAGCACAATACGTAACGCGTTACTGGTAAATATATTGGTCCGTTAAGGGTTAAAACTAGTTGTGTGTTCGATATCCACTCAATTTTTTTTATTTATTTGAGAGAATATTTTATGGCATTAAGTATGGAATATATCGTCTATTAAATCGTACGCCGCGGTTTTGTTTGGTGGCACAAATTCGGGAGGTCCAATTTTCGATGACTTTGTCAGATAAATCTGGCTTTATTTGCTGGATGGCTTTTGTTATGTTGACTTGTTCGTTATGTTGAGAATTGTTTTTAGTTTATTCGCATAGTTCTAAAATTTAAGATAGCTGCAAAGGAAGAAGTCTAAATATTGCGTTAAATCGCACGAACTGAGTGACTAGTTTGCGTCGCCTCCGCGTAAGACAACTTTATTAAAGTACAGAAAGGACACGTTTCGGGTTCCTCGTACACTCTCACGCATATCAGCGATGTTTTCAGAGTACTTTTCGTTTCAGTGAAGTACGGGTATTTATTGAACCGGTTGACTCGAATTTGGCCACCAAACGTCAAATAGTTGGCCCGGCAAGAGGGTTGTGACGCAGAACATTTAACCTTCCAAAGTTCTTTGCTATAAAATACTGAACAATTCACAATAAATAAAACAGATGTCTTTAACAACATGACTGAAAAAATTTCGAGCAAACCCGATTGAAAGTCTCTTTACAGCCAACATGGATGCAATTATTAACATAACGAATAAGAATACAGTAGACGATTGTGCGGCAGGGACAGAAACAGGTTTTAATTTTCCAAGCATACCGAACTCGGGCCAGAAATACCGAATTCGAAAAACGCAGTGGGAATCGAATATAGGCTCGGCCTGGGTGTCACTCATTAATCATTAGGTCAGCACATTTTCGCCATAGGTCACCGATGGGTCATTTTTTATTGCAAAAAATCAAAATTGTATTAGTTCAATAAATCAGGTTCGTCGCTTAATTGGGAATTTTGTTTTACAAAATTATTAATAAATCCAATTGGAATATACCGTTTAGACAAAATATATCATTTTTCAAAGAATTGTTTCTAAAGTGGAAGACATAAGATAAAATCAATTCAATTTTTTGGTTCTTCATAACTTAGCAACAATTAAACGAAAAACGTCATTTTGATTAATATAATCCTAGGACTATCACAGATCCAACGATTGGAATGGTTTAGTTTAGTTGATTGGCGTTGAGGATTAGTCACTAGTTGTCACTAAATCCACTATTGGTCACTAAATCCACAACTTTCCGCAAGACTCAAAGTGCTCGGTTCTAGAAAGCTGGCCAATACTAATAATTTTATAAATGCAACGATCATTTCCGCACGATTTGAAGTGTTTGAGGCTGAAAAAACCACCGAATCGAATAACTTTACAAATCCAGTGATTGAAATCGTTTGGTCGATTATCTTTACAAATTCGTCACTAGCTGTTTTCGTTTGGTCATCCTTACAAGACGATTATCGCGAAAATTCGTTAAAAACGCATCTTTCCACACGATTTCAGGTGTTCCGGTCTGGACAAATGACCAATACTAATGATTGGTGTAGTGACCTATCCTCAATGGCAGTTGATCAAACGATTCTGATCCTTGCATTTATAAAATAATTAGTATTCAAGTTCCTAGCCCCAAACACTTTAAATTGTGCGGAAATGATTAGTTTGTACTGTATTTCCTCAATAAACCATTATGTAGCGATGACCAAACAAAGACAACTAGTAATCAATCCTAATCGACATTCCGATGATTGGATTTATAAAATTATTAGTATTGGTTTGCTCTCCAGACTCAAATCTTCAAATTGAGAGGGAAGATGAGTTTTCACAAATTTTTGCAATAAATCGTTACGTAAGGATGACCAAACGAAAACAACCAGTGACCAATCCTCAATAACAACTCGCCAAACGATTCCAAACCTTGAATTTATAAAATTTATAGCATTAGTCAGTTTCTAGTCCCGAACACTTCGACTTGTGCGGAACGATGAGTTTTAACAAATTTTCGTAATAAATCATTGCCTAAGGATGACCAAACGAAAAAAAAAAATAGTGACCAATCCTCAACGACACTTGACCAAACGATTCCGTCATTGCATTTATAAAATTAGTATTATTTATTAGTATTGGCCTAGGTTCTAGAACCGAATATTTGGAATCGTGCGGAAAGATGTGTTTTTAACGAATTTTCTTAACCTCTTGCGCTATGAATTAGTTAGGAGAAATGTGTGCCCGTCCACTCAAAGAAACTTCAAAGGAACTCCTTTTAAACGGCTCGAAGGATTTTAATAAAATTTTGTGGGTGTTTGAGTGGGTTCCTGGATGGTTTAGATTCACAATTGATTTTTCGCATATCCGACCATATAACCCCACAATTTCACCACCCCACCAACCCCCAGTCTTTATATATAAATATATATATATATATATATATATATATATATATATATATATATATATATATATATATATATGATTGATTGATTGATTGATTCTGAATGCACGACCAAGTTCTTACACAGGAGCTCCCGGGTGACGCCGGGCCCACCGTACACTCTTTTTTACATATAACAAAACCGAAGGATTGGATAGGTTAGTTAAGTGGGACAGAATCGGCCCGGTTACAGACACCTAGGTATAGCCGATAGTTAGTAACACAAAGACAGCACAAAACTAATCTACTTGGGGAAGGATAAAGGTTTAATAGGTTAAATGGATATTGATGGTATTGGTCATCAATAATTGCTTCTTTAAATCAGCAACCTAGGAAAAAATGTTATTATTTCACGTGCATCTGGAAATTTCTTAAAATGTAATTGTAAATTAATGCAAAATTTAATTGATTAAATCGGCCCAGTTGCAGACCCCTAAATAAAGTCGATAGTTATTAATGCAATGACAACACGATTCTAATCTATACAATTAACAATTAATATTTCAAAGAAATATTATTTCACGTCTGTTAATTTCCTGAAATTTAATTCTAAATTAATATTTTTCGGCTTCCTAAATAATATAAACATTTATTAATTTAATCCTCCTGCAATTCCACGACTTACAATAGGATTTCCTGAAAACATAATTATTTAAATTATATCAAACTTAGTCTAAAATTCATTAGTATTTAACCCTTAAATCGAAAAGAAAAAAAAAAAAAAAAAAAAATATAAAAAAAACAAAAAATTTCATATGTAAGGCATCCCAAAGGCAATGGTCTTCGGAAAAATATCAATGTTATTCAATGCCAGATTAACCACCGGATAGGATATTTCAAACAAATTTAATTTAATTCGCAAAAATTTCAAATATTTTATTAATTTGTTGACCAAAGAAGAAAATATTCGATTAATTACCAGTATAATTATAGTACACATTTATATCATGCTAAATGGAACTTAACTATTCCTCAACCAATAACTGTTAAATATGGTACGCAGAATTGGATTGGCACTCTAGCATGTTCAATGGAACAAAGCCAACTCAAAACAAATGATGATCAAATTCGGGGTGCAAAGCTGAATTTGACGAAATTTTCGGATTCAGCTATAATGAAAGAAACAGGCCGTTTCCAATTGAAATTTTCCAGTTCAGCTTGCAGAGCTGGGCTAGGATTCTAATAAACTAGGATCAACTTGTATTGGGATTTTAATGTTTCTTTTTGATAAAGTTCTAAAATTCGATAATTCTGAATGGAACTTGGCCATATCCCGACCAATTATTGTCAAATCAGGTAAGCAGAATTAAATGTGAATTTAAAAATGGGTTTTAGAGAACTTCTGGAGTTCAGCCGTGCTAAGCAATGTCTTAACTAATCATGTGCGAATCTGATATGTTGAGGTGAATCGGGATTTCAACATAAATCCCGGGTGAATTACTGGATTTTTCAACAAAATAAATCCGAAAATAATCGGCCAAAAAATTTTCCTATTCCTCCATTTACCCGTCAAGACAACCCGTTGAGAGATGACCCAGCCGAACTAAGCCTCTCCCAAATTAATGCTAATTGCTAGAATTGCGATTTTCTAGAATTATGCTCAAAAATGATTTTATGCATCTTCCGCAGTATACCGTCTCAACCAAACAAAAACGACCATGATTTATGTGAGGTGATGATACAAACGGAGGATAGAACCACGCGGAAGGCTTTTTACACAATTGGTGCATGAGCAGGTCGTTGATTAGGATTTAGAACTCAAATCAATCGATATTCGTATATATCATTCCCATGCAAAGACGAACCTGTTTCGAGAAATATTATTGAGCCATAACTTCTTTTAGATAAAATAGTGCAAGCAGTAAGCAATCTAAAAAAAACAGTCAACATTAAAAGGCCGAAGGATATCACATCAAAGATTTAATTGTCATTACAAATGGAAATAAAAAATTAAAACCATTTTCCCTTTGCCATGCCGGAACACATATGATTTCTCATCCCTTTAAATCAATCTACAAAAAAGTCATGAATATTTATATATTATACCAGAATCCACCTAAATATAAGTCCTGCTCACTCCTCTCCTCTACATACACATACACATACACATATGTAGATACATATACACACACATTCATACATATACATACACACACATACATACATACACATACTCATACACATACTCATACTCATACCCATACATATATACATACATACATATTAAATACACACATCTATATATATATATATATATATATATATATATACATATATATATATATATATATATATATATATATATATATATATATATACATATATATACACACACATACACATACATACACACATATATATATATTACAAATTAAAAGAATTAATCATAAACATTTATACATTAAAGTATATTAATATGATAATTAATATCAAATTAATTTTAAAATATTAAAATGATTATAAAAAAGTAAAAACAATCAATCATATTATATAAATATACAAACTAAACATATACATAAGTATAAATCCATATGAACCTACACACACACACGCATAAACATACACACATGCATATGCACACAAATCCACACATACGCATATATCAGGGTTTAAAAAAGTCGCTCGTTAAAATGTATTGTTCACTATCGAACAGTGTCATGTCCCTATTCCATGGAAAAAATCTGCTGTCACCAAAAATAAAAGCGAGAAAAAAATATAGATTTTACTGGTTGTGTACGAAACAAAACATGTTGTCAGTAAAATTTTATTGAGAGAATAGTTATGATGTTGGTAGTTTACTGCCATAATACTACCATAAAAAATGTAAATTAGAGTATTTTTTATGGCAATATTTTTCACACATGTACAAAAAATGTATGTAAAGATAAGAAATTTTTCTCACACTCATACAAATAAGTCGCCCGCCATTTTTATACTCAGATGTCGATTTGTTTTTTTTTTTGTGTTGAAATTTGTTAACGTTAGAGGTTTTTTGTGGTATAGGATATTAAAATTAAAATATATAAAAAAAAATCGAATTGTACGAAAATAATGTACAAATTAAAAATTTTTAGAAATTTGTAGGTTATGCGAAAATGTAAAACCATAAAATTTTACTATACAATGAAATAAAAAATATTTCTGTTCTTTGTCACTCTTATGAAATTTAAAGTTTCTTTTTGCGTATTATCAGTAAAAAAAATAGCTGTCAGCAAATCCTTCCACGGAATTAATGCATTATTTGTAAAACTGATCAACAAGAATAATGTAAAGGAACAAAAAATATTCTGTTTAATGGTTCACGCATGCGATCAAAAAAACGATTCGCGAATCAAAGGAAAATTAAATCATTGAAAACATATACAAATTTCCCCGCCTGAGATGAAATTATTTTAACTTTGGGAAAATTTTGATCGGAAGCATCCAACATAATAAAAAAAACAAATTATGAGTAATAATGCGAAATAATTACGCTCAAAGATTGGCTTGATTCGCGAATCATTCCCCGATCGCACACGTGAACCAAGCATTACCATTCACTTATCAAGAATAAAGTAAAAAGAAATGATATGTATCATCTATTCGATCGTTCAATACAGGCAACAATACATATTATCCAATCAGTACTACAATGAATTTTCGCTTTCTTATTAGAATAGAAAAGTAAAACCGAAATAGCAATAGATCCCGTTCACTAACACAAAAAATAAGATCAACCTTTTTAGTTTCTCATTATTCGCTCACTAGACACTATTCGTTTTTTACTGCATAATATTTCTGAAAATTCATTTTACTATTCAAGAGTGAAGAGAAATTAGCATAAAAAATTCATTTAAAAATGAACGGAAAATGAATGATAAGCAACTGAAGAGTATTTTTATTTTCATCCTTTTTGTCTTATTTGACTTTAAACTAAACTGCGTGAATGTACGTACATATATCCATACACACACACACACACACAATCATAAACCATACGACACATATTAAAATGCGCATATTAAAAAATATTTATATTAATAAAATTAAAATGTATATAAATTTTTTATAAAAAAGTAAAAATTAAACAAAATATAAATTAAACAAAGTATAAATAAAAAATATCAAACATAAAAAACACTTAGCTTGTGAAGCGTTCACCACTGCTGCGTCAGTGCGTCACACAAATAATAAAATAATTAGTTATAATAGTTTAGATATTTTCACGTTAATTCACGTTTTAATTTACTAATATTTATTTATTAACACTTTATATTATATATTTAATTTAATTAAAAACTTTTATATAAAACATATTATTTATTTATTTATTTAAAACAGAAAAAAAATTTAAGTTTTAATTTTCTATACAGAGAAAGACAAAAACACGTCTTTCTCGTACGACGATCGATCGCCGACCATATATATATATATATATATATATATATATAATTCTTCTGTACGTGTGTTCTAATTTAAAATTGATTATTTCGTTTGTTTATATTTTTTCGGCCCTCTTCCAAAGTTGTTTATATTTTATATGGATTTAATTTTCCTTTCTTATTGAAATAAAAAATGTTTACTATTTTCCTCCTCTCTTTCAGAATCCACGATGTTTTTTTATTTCAATTTGGTGAGAAAGGAAAGAAAAAAGTTAAAATAAAAATTCTTTCTTTTGGAAATGTAAAAATAACAAAGTCAAATCCGCTCGTAGACGTACGCTCTACGTCATTTTCAGCATAGACAAAAATTACCAATGACGTACATTGTACGTCAAAATAGCACAAGAGGTTAATTAATCATTAAGCAGGAATGACCAAACGAGAACAACTAATGATGAATCTTAAACGACAGTCGACCAAATGATTCCTATCATTGCATTTATAAAAATATTAGTATTGGTCAGCTTTCCATAACCGAGCACTTTGACTCTTGCAGAAAAATGAATATTCAACGAATTTTTGCAATAACTCGTTACGCAGGGATGACCAATTGAAAACAACTAGTGACCAATCCCCAACGACAATCGGCTAAACCATTCCGATCGTTTGATCTGTGATATAGTCCTAATCAAAATGACGTTTTGTATTTAATTGTTGCCCAGTTATGAAGAACCAATAAATTGATTGATTTTATCTTACGTCTTCCACTTTAGAGACAATTCTTTGAAAAAATATATAATTTGATCTAAATGGTATATACTCCAACTGGATTTGTTATAAATTTTGTAAAATGAAATTCCCAAATAAGCGACGAACCTGATTTTATTAAATTAATACAATTTTGATTCGGTTTTTTCGCAATAAAAAATGACTCATTGGTGACTTATAGCAAAAATGTATTAACCAATCCTGACCTAACGAAATTTGATGAAATCGGTATGATTTTCTTGCAACGAGGTGCTACTCGGGAAATTTTTTTTCAATTTTTCATTATTTATTTACCGTTTAATCGTAAGTGACCAAACGATAAAAAGTAGTGACCAATCCTTACCAAACGAATTCAATTTTTGTCAAAATCTTTAGATGGGGTGTTGAATATGCGGAGCCATTTTATGTGGTATTCGAAAAAATATAAAATGTCTTGTAAATTGATTTAAATGTACTAGTTTCAACCATTTGCTCCAAAAATGAATTTTGAAACCACTATATGACCTGGATAACTATAAGACTAGCCCCGTACTGGAAAAAGCAACGATAAAAGCCAAGTAAGGGGTATTCCACATTGTCTTCCTACTCTACCAATTGTCGACATTGCCTACGCAAAAATCCATTGTCTACATTATTTTCGACGCACCAACATACTGCATATCAATTTGTCATTTTACTTAATTCTCATTAATTATCATATAAATATGACATGACCGCATCATCAGAATAAAAATAATGTATAACCTACCGAAAAATCTGAGTTTCATTTGATTGACACATTTTGAATTACAAATTTCCGTTCGATCTTAATTCCATAATTACACACATCCAAGTGAAAATTTTTGGGTTAGGACAAATACTTTACCAGCGCATCATTCACCTTCACACAACAAAAGAACACTGAAAAAACCATTAACACATAAGATTCGGGTACCCCTTTTTCATCTTTCAAAATATCTTCTCGAATATTAATCATAATTTAATTTAATTGTAAAGATGTGTGGTGTGTGTGTAAAGGCTAGAATTTCTATTATGTTGTCTTATAGAATTTAATTCTATTTCCGTCAGAACAATATCGTCGTCTTGCTACATTCAGTTCGGTTTGATGGTTCTAATTTATTTTGACTAATCGGGAAATGATTAATATTTCAAAATGTAACGTATTCTTCGTAATGTATTGTGTGCCCAAATGTAGTGTTTTTTGTATGTACCATCTCAAAATGTTCCCCACTTTTTTTGTATTCGGTTTTTTAAAAGACTTATGATTGTGAGTTATAATAAGATGAAATTATTTATGTAGGTATATACGAGTGTGTATATTCAAATTAATGATCCCCTTTAGTATAATAATATAGAAGTTTGGAGTCTTTTGAATAGGTACATTGTGACATGATCTCATATATGTATTTTGTTATTGGATTGAATAGAATCGTATTTTTTTTACGGAAATATGACAACTTCTTTACATTATTTAAGATGAACCGTGGAATAAGCGATATATAATGATTTTATGTTAGTACCGTATACTGTCAAAGATTTTGTACAATGTACTAACTATTTATAAAGACACCATATACAGAACGTACGAGTACAGAAAAACAAAATTTCTCAAATGAAGAAGAATTAAAAAATTTAACATTCAGCACCTAAAATAGCCATTAATCATTTTAATGAACAATTAATCATTCCACTTTGAAAAAAAATATATGAAAACTAATTATAAGCCTTAAGAACGGAACACAATCTTACAAGTTGAAATGTTAATAGGATAGTAATATTTAGCAGAACCCTCATTGTACAGGGTTGACTATATACCGCACTTGAATTTACTTAAATATTTTGAAAAGTAGCAAATCGAGGGGTGTTTCAAAACCACCTTGAAGGTATTTATTTCCCTTAACGTAACCAAAAACACCTTTATCCTATACCTTACTATCTATACCTACTATAAATAATATCTTAAGGAAGCTAATAATTTCATAATTGAGTTACATCATCAAAATAGAACAGCGTGCGCGAGGCGTGAAAGTTTTAATTTAAGAAAATATTTTTCATGCCTGAATTATTCGCGATTTATTGAAAATTATAATCAAAATTATCGAATTGTTAAATTAATTTTTGCTTAACGATAACTAGGTGTATAGTTATAGTTTTTATAGTTTCTATTTCCGATGTGAATTATATTGGGTGTCAGATTTAAATCAAGTTTGTGGTACAATAAATTCACCAATTAGATAGAGCGTTACGAAACGATTTGATCGATTGCAATGCGTTATGTCTCGTGACGGAATAATAATAACAATGCCTAATAATTCGTGTCGACAGTCGTATAACCATTCTTACCAAAATTATTATTAATCATTAATAACAAAAGCAACAACATTTTATAATATTGACCTATTAAATGATTGCTTAAAAAGTTTTCGATGTTTTCGTAAAGATTTTCATCATAGCACATAGTCTCCCATACCTATATACATATACATATTATTAATAGAGAGATAAGAAAATAAGATAACTTGGTCTGTTGTTTTGGTGCGCATAAGAAGCTAAAATTTATTCATTAATCATTTTTAATTTAAGAAAATCAGAAATACCTTAAAGACGTAACAATTTTAGCTTAATGTTATATGCTCGCAGCGTACACTAGACATACATTATATATGTATACAAAAATGACAAAGCACATTTTTAAAGAAACTAATAGCATAATTTAATCAAATATATATTCCTTTTATCTATACAGCGTCTAACTCCTATTTGAGAGTCCGCCTTCGTAAGTGTCATTGTACAATAGATAATCTAATTGATGAACGTATTTACGTTACTTTAAAGTGCGTTTATTAAAATCATTTTCGTGTGTCCCCTTTTTTCACATCAATTATGTGTACTGCCTGTATACCAGATATAATGTTGCTAAAAATATCTGTCTCGAGATGAAAAAAATTTAATAAAGGGATGTCGTTCAATTTCGAGTACATATATACCGACTTAAGAACGAAAATATAAAATTGAGTTATTGTGATCGATGCGCCTATAAAAGTAATATTAGATAGGGAGATCTATTTAGAAATTAAACCAAGTACATGATCCCATATTGATGGGTGCGTTGGTGTTGTTACTGTAATGATACTTAAGTTGTAAAGAAACCGAGTACCTACTAACAAAAAAAAAATTATTCTGTCACTCACCTAATTTGGAATTTTTTTTTTATCAACTTGAGGGACTAATATTAAATTTTTCGTTTGAATTCAGGGAGGGTAGCCCATTGGGAAATGGGAATTTAATTGCATTACATATAAGATGAACTTGAAAGAAGTGGCGTAAAATCAATAAAGTCGAAATGCAATAAAAATATGGTTTAAATGGATTGAACATCAAATATTACTGTGTAATTATAAGTATTTCGATTTCAACACCAAAATGCGAGCCACCCATCTCGACCACACACTAGGGAAAACAACAAAGTTATTATTTTATTACTTCGAAAATACCCGCAGATCTTGCCACTATATATACAAATTATTGAATAGAAGTATTTCGATTTGTATCTGTTAAAAAATAATAAAGCTTTTCTGTCATGAAATGATAAATTAATTTAATTTTCTTTATTTAAGAATTTCCAAATTCTTGATAAACACCCAACGACATATATATTGTGACTCGAATAACGTTATCAGCTTATCTAAAATTTATAAATCCGGAATACACGCCATGGTCTGAGTGATGGTTTATTATATGGCCGCAGATGTATAGCAATTACCTGTTCCACATTGCTTTCTCTCCTCACCTCCATTTTACTGAGGTTCTACAAATCGTTTAGGAGGAAAACTCCCAGAAATGTCAGATTGCTAAATGCTGGACGGAAACATGTTCAAAGCAAATGGAGAGTAGTTTCATCCCCCATATTCGTAATTACGATAATAATCATGTGATGAGACTCTTATTTTGCTCGCATGCCTACGTTAAGAGAAAAGAGACAATTCTGGGCTATTCTCACTATACTTAATTGATATCTAACTGTCCGTAATAATGTGAATATCCCTGGCAGATGTTACATTATACCTCAGACAGTCAAATGTCTCACTTATCGCGATTAGTTCAGTTTCAGAAATAATAAAAAAGTAGTTTACATTTAATTCTTCACAAAAAAATCCCACTCCAACTTTCCCATACTTCTTTGAAACATCCGTAAAAAAATTAACACCTTCACTATTCAGAAATGCTTCTTAATCAGTTCACTCTAGCGGGAATTTCGGTCCTAAACATGTTATCTAAACATGGTGACGGGGTGGTGTAGTCAAGGCAGCTGTTCGCTGTACTTTCACTAAGGATTTAGGTTAGCCAACAAACAGTATCCCATACAATAAAATAGACCAATGGCTCCAAGCTCAATTTTTCTCAAAAAGCACTTTTTACCGGAGTAAAGCGCTATTGTAGGTTTCTTTGCACTTTCTAATATATAAGGTTTTCAGCTTGGTTTACTGTCCATAATGAGACCCCGATACATCGCTTTATCTGTAAAGACAAATCCATTTTCCCACCTCTGCTATAAATATTTCATATTCTACAACCATTTACAAGGAATGTAGCGGAGTTCTTGGCAGCCTTTGAACAAAACCCAGTCAATATGCTTGATGGACATCCACTGGTATGATGCCATCGGGTCCTACGGACTTATAAGCTACTTTTAGCCTACAAGAACTTTCTCCTACTAATAACCTGACTTACAATCTCTGCGGCTCTGTTGGCCCTAGCCCTTTGTGGCGGAGATTCAGATCTACCTGAAAGTGGAGTTTCTAGTAATAGCTCCAAAGATTTTGCAATAATAATGGTCTAAAAACCGTCCGGTGGCTAGAGAAAACTCTGGAATTGTGGTATTACCTAGAAATAGCATATCATGCAGCCTAGATGTCATGGAGGACTCCTGTTGTTTTTTTACAGTATAATTTCGAGGTATTTGTTTTAGCCTTTTTTAATTCGTATTTGAATGATTTGAGGACTTCCTTGTAGCAGTCCCAGTTCTTAGCAGCTTTAGTTTCTTTGGATCTTCTGAAGAGCCTCCTGCATTTTTACGAGTGTTTTTCAACGAGCCCTTTCAACCAACACGGTAGTCGTAGTTTACTCAGAAGTCTACTAGGAGGACATGTACGTAATATGACTTTATTCAAGGCCTCGGATAGCTGACCCACTAGGACATCAAGCTCATGCGTTGAATCAGAAGGAGTACCGGTACCGGTGGTAGATTAATAGTTCTAAGTCGGTTCACATCCGGTTTCTAGTTGGGTTGTTTGATGAGTTTTGTATCCAATTCAAATTGGAGATAACAATGATTAGAAATGAAATGATCCTCCAACCCCTTCCAATTTAATAAACTATTCCTAATGGTATCTGAGATAAGATTTTAATGTCTATTACTGCCTGTCTATTTCTAGTTACGAGAAGGAAAGATTGATAAATACTATAGAGACTCTGCACCATCATTTTCAATGGTAAAAAAGTGGTTTACTGAGCTCCGTTGTGGTCGAACCAGCAGAAGTGACGCCGAACGATCAGGTCATCTAAAAGAGGTCGTCACGCCAGAAACAGTCGAGAAAATCTATGGAATGATATTGGACCATCGAATAATGAAAGTGTGTTAGGTGACAGAGGATGTAGGCACTCGAACAACTGAATTTGGCGGAAAGAAAAGTGATGTTCCATCAAGACAATGCACGGATGAACACGTTTGTTACCACCATGGAAAAACCCATAATTTGGCCTATACGAACTTCTACAACATCCAACATATTCTCCAGATTTACCTTTCTGCGAATATTACCTGTTTTCCAACCTGAAGAAATGGCTAAGCGGTAAGAGATTTGAAAAAGGATTAAAAAAAATCAAAAAACGCTAAGAAATAAAACAGTTTTTGGCCGAAAAAAAATCTTTTATCCAAAAAATCACTGACTTAAACTACCGAACTGTCCACGAATCATCGTTGGTTTACAGCCAATATTGCATAAACAATGGTTAATACTAAGAATAAAATGAAAGAGTAACTCACCTTGTTCATTCGGATCAGTGCTTCCCCAATTTGTGTGATGTGTGTTTGCATCGCTTGCCAAGATGATTACCGTTTTTATTTTTGAGTCTTTTTATTGAGCTTCCGAAAATGACAGGTGTGATAACTTCCCCATCATGTGGAAGGTATGATGATATTAGCCAGAAATTTTGAACATCCATCTCAATGCTTGTTATGACCTTGGAGTCCTAAGTAAAAGTACCCGATCACCGTTGACTCAAGTTTCTTGGACTAGGACATTATCAATCTCCTTTTCTTAGTTTGAGCATGAGCGCAGCTAGTGCTGCCTTAAAGTTATGATTAATGTTTAGTAAATTGGTGGCTCAGGCCTTCTCTATACCTTTCTCTAATTTGTCGACGGTATGAATCCGTCGTGGTGGGCTCTGTCAATGACAGCTACCACTAATCGATGATGTGGCTAAAAATTAAAGGCTAGCTTTCTAAACAAAATCAAGTGTATTTAGTGCAGATGAAGTCGATACTGGAGATGAAAGTGACCGTTTGCACTTCCATACCCTAATATTTGAACTCCAACAATCCGGGATACCTGATCTTACTCCGAATCTCAAAGTGGGAACTATAGACATGCTACTTCGAAATTTCAATACTAAACAATGATTTGCAACACCAACGATACACAATTTAGGACGATTGGTTTCCTGATTGTTTCTGAACGTTCCAATATTCTGAATTCAGATTTTACAGAACAACTCACGTACAAATTTCTTTTCTGGTAAGGGCTTATCTGATCCTTCATATCTATTGAAAATCTTATTTTTAATTTCCAATGGTTTTATCTTTAATGCATGCATCAACATTACACACAATTTCTTGTATAAATACCATCACACAAGTATTTTTTCCTTCTACACACAATTTCTGCTTTTCTCCAATTAAATACTGAGAAAATCGTTTTATTTCCCGTAACATTTTTTCTGTTTGTATTCAACTCGTATGTACCAAGAACTTTAATAATCCAGCTAATATGCACTTTAAAAAGTGTTTAAAAAAATGAAGTCAAGAGACTATACCAACAACAATAACCTATATAAATGGGATAGCGTTCTCGTTCGTTCTGTTGTTTTTCTTACTGCTGCCATCTGTAAAACATAACGATAACACATAATGACAAAGAAAATCATTTTACGTTCATTGGTTTTCTACACGAACATTTTGAAGTGGTTTTTGTGTCTGAAGTGATTACATATTTTTTTTTGCTGCTGTATGTGTATACAAGACATTCAATTTTCAATATGACGTTTGCTTTAATTTTTTAAGTTTACAATTTTTCTTCGATGTAACGAGAGAAATAACTATATATTGAATTAGGTCACTGCAAGAATGGGAAATGTTTTGCGTTTTCTCCTTTATCGTCTCCTATTTAGAAAGGGTTATAGAAAATTATTCGACTAATCAAAATAAAACATTTCCCGCAAATTTAAAAAAAAAAAATTAAATCTTCTCCTCGATGGAATTTAAAATATTTCGAGTGTCAAATTTAATTTAAAACTTTTTGATGATAAATAACAGCAACACAAAACAAAAAAAAATTATGACCGAATTTAAATTGCATCTTCCGAATATTAAGTAACTCCTCGGCAATTTGTTTTTTACCCTCTTTTTATTTTAATAAAACGAATTAAATTTAATTATAAAAAATTGTCATTTTAGTGTCACATTTTCATCTTACAAATTAGTTACACCGTTACCATAATGTTTTCCCAACTATTTTCCAAACAAATAAAAACTTTTCAATAAAATTCCAAAGAGGTAAGCATAAGCGTAGATAAAACAACATTTTTTCCAGTTTTAATTATAAAATTGACGTAAAAATATGTTTTTTTTTATTGTTGTTGTACTGGTATGATTCCCTCGTCTAGATACATTTTTGGTTATGTTGCAATCTTCAAAATACTAATAATATGGTTATTACAGTGATAAGAGAAAAGCTTGTATCAGCATCCTTATGTATTGTATGTTGATCTGTTTGTTGTTGCTGTCTATTCATTTTATTTATTTAAATAATTCACCCTTCTCGTGCACGCAGACAGAGTACCCAGTATATCAACCTTTATGCACACCCCCAGTATTTCCATTTAATGACAGACAAGGAATATTGTGAATATATACGTAATGGGACACGTTCTAGAGTCTCTCGGGATTTTTTGGTGGCTGCGTTCTAAATGAAAATGAAAATGATGACGAATTTTATAGGAAATGTATAAACATTGTAAGAGACACTTGCTTTGTTCGGTTTAAAACACTGTGCAGTTGGAAAAAATATGGAATACAGTGAAATATGGGGTTCATAATCAGTGCGGTTTGCACTAAATCAACATTTGTTTATGTATTTAGAATATGGAAGTGTTGCGCGTACATCAACTCAAGAGAGGATTGAGTTTCACAAAATGGATGAAACATTTCACAATCGTATCATTAGGAAAATATAAAAATATTTCCGCGTATTTAAAGGGATTGACTTTAAAAAAATGAAAACAAACAATGATCACATAAGGGAATTGGTACCGACATACACATTCAAATAAAAAATTGCTCTTAAATTTTTATTATTATTTGTTGCTCTTGTTGTCATAATTTTATAAATAAATATAAATTTATGGTAAATTATTCGAATCCAGCTAAATTATAGATTATCTATATATAGAAATGGGAAATTTGTTTTCCAAATATGTATGTATGTATGTCGGAAAACTGGCAAAATGTATACATGATATATGATTGTACGGTGGCTGAATAATTTATGTCCCGATATATTTTATAGGAATATAATACACATTCAAATTTGAGCGCAATGAAATTTATCATCCGTTTGTTTGCCGGTTACGCATGAAAAATAAATTAACCAATGGAATATTGTGAATTTATTTTGATCGTTAAAATAGGTAACTTCATTAAATAAAATGAAACTAAACAACTGGTTTCTTAAACAATGGCTTTCAAAATTTTTAGGTCAGTTATAAACCACCAAAACATCACTTCCGCTCTGGGTGACTTGAACCAGGCGGTGAAGTGGAGACAAGTAGACAAAATTTGGGATATAGTTATGGGCATTACATGTCACGGTGTCATTAGTGCCCTAACCCAATATCAAATCGGTGCCTTTTCCCCACTTTAGAAGGAGGTGAAACGGGCGCCTGTCTTTTATCAAGCGGCTTGCTATGTAAACGAGTTCAAGGTAGTACAGGAATTCTGCAGATCCTTCACCAGTATATGACTCACACATGGAAAAAGCGGGTTTGTTGTAGGCTTACAACCTTCTCTTACAAAATCAACTATGTGATCATAAGAGAATTCACAAAGTAAAGCGAAGATCGAATGACGGACGAACGGAAAAAAAAAATTCTGTGCTAATTCGGGAAATCCCCATTGTCATATTAAAAGTAAATTTTCTTGTGAAACAAATTAAATATTTCATTCTTTTGTTAAGTTGCAATGGGATTGGAAATGATTATATTGTGTTCTGATAAAGCAGAAGTTTTAGTAAATTATGAGTTTAGTTTTTATGTTTGAGTTTTAGAAGTTCTAGAAAAATAATTTAATAGCTTTCAAATCGATAAGAAATTATGGTAAGTTGTATTTTTCTATCCTATGAATTCATAATGATTTTATTGAATTTAATTTTAATTATTTTAAACTTACGAAAAATGTCGAATAATACAACTCCAGAACTCAAAAGAAACGGGATTTATTTGGAAAAAAAATCTAAATTTTATATCGTCTTTAAAATGAAGAAGGTTCAACGTTCTAGGGAAGACTTAAGGTCTAAACGAAGCACAGTAAGACCTGTTAAGAGAAATTAAGCTTATATTAGACAATCTATTGTTTCGGGAACGAAACAAACTGCTAAGTCGTCATAGTATATTAGAGACGCCGTAAAAGAAAAAAATGGAAAATACCATAAGTCAGAAGGCTTTACTTCTCAATCAACTAATGATAAAATCTACTTCAAATACAGGACGGCTAACTATGTATTTCTTGAAAGGCATGCATTTCATAACAAGACGACCAAAGAATTTCCACCGAATTTGGCAAAATTACAGAAGGTGGATAAATTCAGGTCTTCAATGCAGACGAAACGGCTTTCAATTGGAAAAAAATGCCTGACAATATACGTGGCAAAATCTTAATAGAATACTGCGGAGGTTTTATGGCAACAAAGGATCGGGTCACATTTTTTACTTTGCAGTAATGCTTCAGGAGACCGCACGTTGAAGCCCCTGCTTGTCAAGTGCACATAAAAGCTTCGATCAATGAAAGGTGGCGATTTTGTTAAAATGATTTATTGGATGGCGAACAAAAAAGCTTTGGGGACAACTTCAATTTTTACTGAAAGGTTTAATAAATGTTTCGTCCCAGAAACAAAATATATATTTATGAAAAAGGCTTGAAATTGAAGGTTATTTTGATTCTAGACAATACACCAGATCATCCAGATTTAGTACACGAAATGTATAAATTTGGTTCTTGCCACCGAATACAACATCTCTTATCCAACCACTTGACCAGAGAACAATAGCAACGTTTAAAACTTACTACTTTAAGCAAAGATTTCAACATATTTATAAAAAAGAAATCTATTAAGAATTCGTTACACATGCTGCTTTGGCATTATCAGAGTTACGTCCGTCAGCTTTAAATGCATATTGGAGAGCAATCTGACCACAATTTGTCAAAAGTAAAAAATATGTGGCTCCAAATACAAACGAATATAACTCAATAATTACTTTGGCACATGCAGTTGACGGTCGATAACTTAGCATTTGAACATGTTGACGAGTTGATAAAGTTCTTAGCGAAGAAGAAATAATACATGTTGCTTTAGTGATTGTTGATTCTACAGAAAGCAGTGATAATGATCCATCATCTCATTCATGAATGACTTCAACTTGCCAATAAATTAGGGAATCATTTAGACACAAACGATCCCATTGTCGAAAGAGCTGCACAATTCCAAAGTTATCTAAAGTTTTGTATGACTCGCGTCAAAGAATTATACAAAGAGCTATGTGCATCAAGGGATCACAACGGCTAATAACTAAATTCACTGTGACGAGCAGTGATACCTAAACAGGACGAGAGAATTTTAACCTTGTGAAAAAAACCACACAAAAAATGCTAGGTACTTAGTATTGGAAGATGTTAATGTATAGAACATTTCGAGTGATGATAGCGATTTTGAACTATAGTGGTACGCAAGCGAACACATATTATTTATAATTACAGCGTATTCGCTTGATTTTACAACAGTCATTGTTTTAAATTTTTTGTTAATGAATTTGTAATAATTTTCAAAAAATATGTTACTTTAGAATTATTTTTATCATTTTGAAGAATATAAGTATTGTATCTACCATGTAAAAGCCGATTTGGGTGTAATAAATGTTACCTTTAGCAGAGCCGAAGAAAGTCCTTCCTTAATGCAATCAACCTTTAATTAACTAAAATAATAAAGAAAAATGAAAATCAACATTTATTAATTTGTAGATATACATACATTTAAACTGATTCTAAACTAAATTTACTATAAGATTATTCGTAAAAACTTAATAATTTAATCCAAAAGTTAAAGTTAAGAAGAAACCAATTAAAAAGTTTTTTTAACTGACTTAATAAAATATTAGAAATATTTAATACAAACTATATGAAATTTAAAATTAAAAAAAAATAAATAAATCCCAGTGTGAATATGATCTACATCCATGTGATCACGCCAAACTTGGTGTCATGGACGAACGTTGAGTATCTGTGGTGTCTAACGGTTTAAGACTCCACATATGCAATAACACCACTGCTCGTCAAACATTGTATACATCCCACTAGTACCGCGTGCCGAAAGGAAAATGTCCAATTCACCATATTTGTGAATCACAGATTCGTACTTCAATCTTATGCACGATCTTGAGACATACGCTCTCGTCGGCTACTGAAACCAGTCGAGGGTCGTGTAAATTCAATGAAGTTTTCGTTCCCTCGAAAAGAGATATATTTTTTATACACGTGTAACTTTTGTCTAACCTGGAGAACTGCCGCGAACGAGAATAAAATGAAAAAATTTAAACAACAACAAAAACCTATATGCAACCGAAATGAAAGCAAAAAAGTTAACGGAAGTAAATTCTCCAAGTTACACGAATGTTAGAATAAATTGGGTTCACTCAGGGACTCTTCAGCGGTCGTAGCCGGCTAAGCTTCAGGGTTGGGCGTGGGATTTGAAGAGTATAAGTGATCCATGTGTAACCGCGAGGGAAAAGGAAGGATGCCAACTACCTACCTTTGACTGACCAGATACCTACCCTAGTCCATCCTCATCCTGCAAACCTCATTAATTATCCATATTTTCACTACGCTTCACTAAAAAAAACAAATAACAAGCGGAAAAAAATCATTGCACATTTTTACGTCCAAATTAATTATGACCAAATATATTCGAGAAAACCAATAGCGAAGCAAAAAAACGATTCTTGAATTTTGATTACCCAACAAAGAAAATTTATTCAACATTAATATTTTGCTGAGAGAAGAAAAATGTTACTAAAGTTAGTATTATTAGTATTATTTGATAAATGTTAATAATTATATTTACAATTTCCACCACCAAACTATTTCAAACCAAAAAAATTATTATCTCATTATGGATAATAAGTATATGAAAATTCGAAATTAGGTTGAAATAATTTGCTTAATGGAAAAAATTAATTTTGAATAAAATTTAGAAAACTTAGGTACTAAAGAAAGATTAATTATTAATTATATATATGTCTATAGTTATTTCAATTTTAGTTTGGTATATTGTCTTTTTTTTGTTTGTTTAATTGAATTTTAAGGATTATTATTAGTGTATTGTAACGTAATATAGAAAAAAAATGACTTCCCAATTGCAGCCTCCATGCTGTTAAATCCGGATTTAAAATTGATGTTTTGCGGTACCGATTTTAATAGCGTACGCTTATTTTGCTTATTAGGTTAAAGTATACTCATTAACACATATCACGCGATATATTAATTCGCATTGTAAATTTAGTTCAATCGATATATCACTAATTGTTTTTACTGGCACAGTGATTCATAACTCACCGGTTTTTTATTCCTTTTTGTTGTTTTTAAAAGTACTATACGTACGCAAATTAATTCGTAGAATTATATAAGTTGGGTAATCTGCGTTATACTTAAATTCACTGGAAACTGTCGAGGGTGTTGTTCGCACAAACTTAATGAACTACACAACTTATTAGTTTTCTCACTGCACAGTTTATGTGTCGTCACACTATTCACCCTTACACACTGTTATTAATTATTATTTCGATGCACAATAAAGTTTTAATATGCTGTTTAGCATTACACTTGTAACCATGTAGATCTCATATTTTTTTATATTACTGTTTATCTAGGTGTTGTTCTACCATACACCCTTCCACTTTTTATTATTTACAATAATATTCTTAACATATAAATGTCTATCAGACTTATGCACTTTTTGGTTTTTTATTCTTTTTTTTTGTTGGTATTTTTTTAACGACCAAAAATTTCACTTATGTTAATAAATTTGTTAAACAAAATATTAATTTTACAAAAATAAACAAATGTAATCAATAAGATTTTTACAGCACTTAAAAAATTATTTTTTTTATTTGTTGATTTGCACAAAATTCAAAATCAGACTAACCCCCCTTTCCACTGCTGTTTGCCTTTTTATATGGTTTTCATGCCCGCCAAATTTTACGCGAGACTTCTGTCGTGCTCACAGGGTTCACACAAATCAGCTTTGGAAATCATTTCCCACAAAAAAAATATCATCCAACAGAGTCGCCAGATATGACATCTGTTGGCATCGATCGAGAGACGGTCGGTACAGCAGAATACTGTGCGATCGTTGAGATCTGTTTGTTTAAATGACATTTAGAGTATTAATTATTCGTTTGCTATAAAATGATTAGCACCGTATTTTTGGTGGTCAGTAGCGTATTCACCGTTACACACGTCTCTCTCTCTCTCTTTCTCTCTCTCTCTCTCTCTTTCTCTCTCTCTCTCTCTCTCTCTCTCTCTAGCTTTAAATCCCATGAATGGATTTTGCCGCCCGCACTATGGTCCTCCATCCTTGAAAATTTTGAATATTAATATTCGATACGGTAGGTCATCCCATGATAATTTTGACTGGAGTAGTTCGCTTGTCAAGCTGAAACTAAGAACTGAATATGACACGGAATCAAAAATGTGTGGAGGCTCGGTAAGATATTCACAAATTTTCACACATTGAAATAAGTTTGAATATTTAAACTATGTAGTTTTCGGTGATAGTGGATATGGCCGTGGGTTTCAACCATGGCTGATGAGTTTATTAGCATGACCATCTAATGCACCGCAGGAAGAGGCTTACAAGATGAGCCATAAAAAACACAGCATATTGTTGAAAGATGCATCAGTGTCTTTAAATCTAGATTTGCTGCCTCAGTCGGCAACGCATATTAATGTACACTCATCAAAAAGCCATAATAATAAATTGTTGTGCAATTTTCCGCAACGTGTTAATTTTAAATGGGTGTTCATTACCACCATAATAAGACGTATCAGCTGAAATGGACCCAAATTCTGTTGCGGAAGGAGAAGAACCCAGTAATGTATCCGGCTAGAATTCTTTCTCTTAGCAGAGCAATAAGAAACGATGTAGTCCGAACATTTTTGTAATTAAAAAATAAAAATAAACCCAAAATAATTTATTTTACTATTTTCTTATCCAATATCACATTATATTTCAAATTTGAACAAAAATCAACCAAAAACTATAAATTATTTGATTTAATACGCTTACTACTAAAAAAATCACGATAAAAAATTGCTGACTTTTGTTAAAGTTCATTATGAGTTTTGCTTTCTCAGTCATCAAACCGAAACCGGTTTTATGGTTTTCTTACACCACTTAAAATATTTATACCATTTAAAGCCATGTATGACTTTTGTCGTCAAACCATAATTTCCCTGCAGGAGCCGAAAAATGCTAAAAGAAAATTTCAAATTCCTCCTTAAAGACGATAAAATTAACGCCGATTTCAAGGAACAAAAATATTTTAGCCTAATTTTAGCACTTTCCATAAACACTAAACTGACGAAATTTGTGTTCATCACAGAAATATAATTTTCATAAATTTTTATTCAACTCAGGAAAGTCGAACTAGCTCCAACAAGATACATTATTAAACAAAAAAAAACATAAGAATATCAATAATATTTGTGTTAAACAACAAATTAACAATAGAAATAAAATATTCTTGAATCTAAAACCAAGCAATTTAGATTGCATATTCCCATCGAGTATGTTCATTATGCTATCCGAAAAACATAGTACCTGCATTTGTGGTAATCCTCGAATTGGTCCAATTCCACTGAACAACAAATAACTTTGAATGGTCGATTTTCTGGCATAAAGTCCAAGAAACCGAAGCACTTTATTCTTTTTACAAATTCTTATCACGTATGGCATTCGAAAAATATAATAACTCGAAATATGAAGTAAAATTGTCATTTTTATTAGTTTCTAGAACACTATATGTCGCAAAATCATTGACACATTGACAGAAAAAGTAACAAAAACATTTCACGAAACGTAACATAGCAAAAGAGAGGCGAGACCATCAAATCCGACCGAAAAATCAAATGTTTCAAAATACTTTAATGTATGTAACACAAAAAATCTTCGAAAAATGATCAAAGTTGACCTAGATTTTTGTTGGAAATGCAGATAAGAAAAAGTTTAACGGCAAAATTGAATACGACAACTATTTCCTAATCGAACAATTTTGAACAGAAATATTCTACCTGCAGAATTTGAATTTCAAAATTCTTTGAGCCTCAGACATAAAATAATTCAAGCTATCATTACATCTGAACCAAATACGGTGATACGAAAGCGAGTGATCTCTGAGCATAAAATACAAATTAAACTATCTACTGGTTGTGGACTGGACGATTGAAACGTGACAGGAAACTTTCTAATAACAATCAAAACTACACAACTAGGATTTACAGCGAATTATTTCAGGTTAACGAGGTAGAACCGGAAACGAAGAAATACAAGGAGCCCTACATAGTATCCAGATAGTAGTCATTTGAAAGCAGTCCAGAACATGACCAGAATATGTCCACTGAAAGTGCTCAATAATAAAAAAGGTTTAAAGTGTATCAAACCTTGATCTGTATTGAAAAACGCAAAAAATTCACCATTAATCTTTGTTGCCTAAAGTTAATTATAAAATTAAAATATGTAAATAATAAGATTAAATAGATGAAGAAATGTATAATAAAATTAATTTATTTTATATATTTTGTTTTTTAAGAAAGTATTAAGTGTCCAGTGGATTTAAGGTCTTTTGAAGGTCAATTAATACCCCTTTTCCATTCAGACATACACCACACATTCACCTACACACAAAATTGCAATATACTATCTGCACATTGCAAGCTCCAGCACTGGGTCCGTGTTGAATTCTGCACTCCAACAGAACGTCTTAGTTGTGTTTATTACATCACCGATTGTAATCGATGAAGAAAATTCGATTTGCATCCAGCCTCTGGTGGAAAACCTAGTGCTGCCCTGTCTAATAAAAAAATTCAAATTTGTTTTCTAAATGCAGTGTAGCAATGGCAATATTACGTATGCATTACCATATTTACGACTACAATATTAGATGAATAGTAATATTATGGCCATAAATAGGATAAAAAATGTCTTAAAAAAAATTACATGGGAAAATTTTTTGACGATCGTGATTTCATAGCAAAAAATGCGAAAAGACGAAAATGCCACTTCTAAAACTCAGGTTTTCATTGAAATTTTAGAAATCATGGCGAAATCAAAAAAATTGACTATCGATTATACAGAAATTATCAAAAAGTATTTGCTCATTTATATCCATAATTGTAGTATGGAAGTGTCAAATCAAATTCTAATCAATCTTGTAACAAATTAAAATTCATGTATCGTTTATGTGTAATGCAATTTTTGCAAGGGAAATGTCTTTTCCACAACTACTTCGTAGATAATGCTTATCTAGTTTACAAAATAAAGAAAAATGAGACACGTGAGTATTGAATATTTTAAGACTTTACAAAAATACATTAATGCCGAAGATTAAATAAAAGATTAGTAGTTATTTATATTTGTTTGTCTCTATAATAACATATAAAATCCCCCTTGCATCTAGGGGTGCGCAGCATTGTTTATAGTACTCTGGATGAAAACATATTGGAATTCATTATCATCGATATACATTCTCGTCTCACATCAAATAACATCTGTTCGAAATAGTTTATAACATTTTAACCCTTTTCCTATATACTTGATACATGAGTATATATGTACATATTTTGAATTGTTGCCATAATTTGATCTCCATTATTTTATTAATTCCTCCCGTTAGATTGATAAAAATGGGTGTAATTTATTACAGTTATAGACAAACCACTCTTCATACAGGATCAAATATTTTATTGATGGAAAATAGTCTATAATTTATATAAATTGTCCTCATTATTATTGTATGTTTGGCATACGGAGACCAAAGGATTTAACCCTTATTATTATTGTTCTTATTGGAATTTTAAAAAGTAATTTTTTTGCCAGCAAATATGTCATATTTTTGTAATATTAAAATATTTAAGAGATTTATCTAGTGAATACGAGTTTCGGATACTAATTATATATATTGGTGGCAATCCTTTGTAATTTTAATAATGAATCGATATAAAGCAACAACAATGTCTCATAATATGAAATATTAATCAAATCTATAATTCCAAATGATTGATTGTAGTCGAATTAAAAAAATAAAATTAAATTGCATCGTCATCATCAGTAATTAGGTTGCATTATACACGTCGAGTAACATAGATGCCAGATAAATAAACCATCTGTATACTTATAAGCCGGGCACCGCCACACCACTGCCTCGATATGTTTTTTCACCGATTTGTCACTCCCTTTTGATTACGAGCATAGTAATATTTTATCGCCGAACTTCTTATCAACCAAAACAAAAACAAAAATTTTTAATTTAAACGTACAAAAACAAATTTCATAAAATTTTAAAATTTGGATAGTTAAAGGGATGTTAAAATCTACTTAGGCTCTAAATAATAATATCGATAAGTTCAATCTGTAATTTCGAACTTTATTTTTTTGATTGGATTTTTACTTGCGGGGTGGATTTTTATTTCACCCAGCCGTGTTTTATGTTATTTAAACAAAATATTACTGTTATTGTTAATTTTTATCTCGTAAAATGCCTTTTAGACATCATAAATAAAAGAACCATTTAAAATTTTATAGATATTTTTAACATCTATAGTTTATAGTTTTTGACTACGAGGGAGGAATATCGAATGTACCACAAGCAGTATTTAAATTTTAACAGATTTTACTAATAGCGTTTGGCATGTATACATGAATTCGCGATCCCATATATAGAAATGAATATTAGAGAATCACCAAAATATTTTTTTTTTGTGGAAATTAAGTGAAAGTATAGAGATAAGGGATGAAAATAAATATAATTTATATGTATGTACGAGTATTTGCGTCTAGTTCATACATATATAGAGGGAATGTATTCAGGACGATTTTATTTTAAAAACCTTCATCAAATGAATATAAAAAAGTAACCAACGAATTAAAATTGATAGGGGTACTGCGGCAGTATAAAAATAAAACAAAATATTTTTAGGGTTACAGGAAGAAGTAACACGAAGTTTAAAAAAAATATCATTAAAGGGTACAACACCAATGAAAAGGAATTCAGCATTACACAGTCTTTGTACTCTCGCATCTCGTATTATAAATACAGTGGATTAAATAGTAATAAAATACGCTCATAAGTTAACAATTTTAATCGCTTTTGAACATTTGTTATTTTTTTGTTAAAAATCAATAATTTATTGAATATTACTTTCAATTTTATTTAAATGTTGTCAACGGTTTGATTTAATGATCTGGAGTAAAATTAACAAAAAAAAAAATATTTTGAACAAAGGGGTCAGCAAAACTTCTGATATTATATTTTGTAAGAAATAAAACAATAATTAAGAAATAAAATTATATTTTTCAATACATCGGCCCCCGGCTAATTAGAATGATCACCATTCAGTGTTAAATTTGTAACGTGAATAAAAACCAGTTAATAAATTCCCGGATACTGACAAAATCCTTGATGCAACTATATTCATTTAAAAATATATCGATCTCTTGGGGTGAAACTCAGCTTTTACCACGAAAATGAGATATTCTGATTATTCTAGACAACGAAATATTGGTTCAGCATCACTACTTCTCAGACAAGCCAAATCCGAAGAGGTTTTACTTTTTTTTCTATGACAACCATTCGAAAACAACAATAGAATCTTCGGTCTCCGAATGATAGAGAATAAATGATTTAAGCTTCTTTCCACTCCAAAAGTCACATTAGTCAGTCACTAAAAATTATAAAAATTTTCAGTTATTCCGCTTAAAAATGGAGGGGTGTCTTTTACCAAGAATGTATACATAGATCGCGAAGACATCACTCATACCACTCGATAAAAACTGCCTTCATAATTACTTAAATTTCACAAAACCCACCAGGTCAACCCATGTTGAATATTGAATCATTCAATTTATTTGAAGCTTTTAATTATCTGTCGTTTGTTGCAAATGTTAAACTTTTCAACATCATTGCAATACATAATTGAAGAATTTTAAAAAGATGTTGCTTTCGGTACACAGATTTCCACCAAATTACTCAAGGGTCTCCCAATTAATCTTTCTCTATTAATTGCGAGATTCTTGAGAAATTTGGCGAAAATCTGTTAAGCATGAAGTTTTATTTCGAATAGTCAATTCGCCTGTGCCCCTATTCTGGCTTTCCCGGGGAATAGGGAATTGGGAAAAATATTTTCATAGCATTTTTGTTAAAATTATATTTTTCTGCCCTACTGAAAGAATAAGTTTAATGCAAAAATTTTCAAATACCGAAATTTGGTGAAATAAAATTTTTTTTATATCAAAACTCGTCATTTCCGGAAAAATTTAAAAAAATGATTTGAAAAATTTTTGTATCAAGTTTGATTTAGAACCTTTTTTTCCAGCCGTAATTGAATAAATTTTATACGTTTCAAAATATTTCCAAAAAACAAAAACTGGTGTCGGCCAAAAATAAGAGGGATTTCCAAATTTATGGAAAAAACGTAAGTATAAAGTGTCATTTTTGCTATGGAAAACTCTATTTTTTCAAAAACCATTATTTCCGCTTAAATTTTGGAAAACTTATCTGGGTTGGTATTGTTCCAAATAAATTTACAAATTTTAAATTTATATTCGTTTTTCTCATAAATAAAATGCTTTTCAAAATATTGGAGGCTGCCACTTTCGGCGGGCCGATTTAACTGAAAGATCATTGAGGTTTCCTAATTTCAGTCAACCCGTCTGGGATGTGGAGTAGCTACAGTCATTTAGTTTGCAGGGTCTGCATACCCGCACACACAGATTTTTAAACAACTTTTTATGACTTCGACGAATAGTAAATCACCAAAAATTTAGAAGGCAATTTTTTTTTATTATTATAGGGTGAGGCAAAAACACAGTTCTAGTTGTGAATGTTTAATAAATTTTTAGTTATGTTTTTTACTTTTTCGAATTTTGTAATGAAGACTTGGTAAATTTAAAATCTTATAATACACAACAGAACAACGAATTAAAATACATAATTCAATTTTATTGTGAAAAACAAAGTTAATTTATTTTGACGCAGCGTGCTGATCGAGAAATAGTCCAGAAACGTCAACAAGGACACATTTAACACTACTGGGACTAACGTGAAAGTCCGTACCGAGAATATTGACCACATTAAGAATTTGCCCATATAAAATAAGGTTTGTGCAAGAGTTAAGACCGACAAACTGTTAAGAACTGTTTGATTTTGCCATTTCGCTACGAGGAAAAATTGAAAAAATCCCAATTTCATTCACAATACATAATAATAAGCGACGAAGCCAATTTTGATTTAAATAACTTCGTAAACAAGCAAAGCTGTACGTTTTGGGCAACATAAAATCCAAAATCAATTCGTCAGCGACAATTATACCACTAAAGTGTACTGTTTGATGCGGATTATCATCTGAAAATATCTTTGGCCCAAATTTCTTCAAAAATAAAGTCAATATCGGACGATTTTGGTTTTTTTTTATGAAAAGCTGTGCTAAATCGTCCAGTGTTATGGTTTCGGTCAATAAACGACCATACCAGAACTATTAAAAACCTTCGAAATGAAATCCTGGTCGTAACAGCTGAAATTGAAAAGTTATGGAAAGTGTTTTAAAAAGAGCAAGAATGTGTGAAGCGGAAATTGATCATCGCTTTGCGAAATATCATTTTCCCGTTTAAGTCCAAATATTTCAATGATATATACTGTATTTAAAAATAAATTATATCAAATAATAAATACAAATTATATTTGCATGAAACTTGGTTTGTCATTGCCACTAGAATAGAGCTCGCGGTAAACAGGTTTCCAATGAAAAATTGGGAATGAGCAATACGTTGACCATTGGAGTATAAAATAATGTTACCAATTTACCCTGTAAAATCGGTTTCGTAGCACTGGGTTCTGAATATAGTTATAAATTTGGCAATTTACAGCAATATTCGTTAAAAATCACAGCCTCTGGAATATTCCTTCCCAAATCACCTAATTTTATTTCACGATTAATTTCAATTATTTAGTGGCGTTTAACCATGTTATTGAGGTTAGCCGACAATTTCAGATGAAGAAAACCTGCAATATCGACATATTTTGTATCAGGTGCTGTACAAAATTCTGATGAGGAAAATTACATGTTACTAAAGTTAGCAGTAAATTTTCGAAGAAAAAAATTTGGATTATCAATAGAAATTAATTTCACATAATTCCAATGTTTAAATTCGCAAATAGGCGTAACTTACAGTGAACACGAATTATATAGAGACGTGGATTATAGTATTTTCCACGGAGATTTTGGAAAACCGTACGTGTGATTAATTGAAGATCAATGCAAATTTGCACGTCCTAAAACTACGTTATCTGGAGGCATTCTGTTAAAATACGTTTTATCGAGACATTCTACAAACGCATTTACACATTTTTATTATTGTTGTTTTTTAGGACGGAATTAGAACAAATTACACCAACTTATCCAGTTAAATCTTGAAGTTTTTGTGTAAAAACGACATGCCAGTGTAGCTTCGTTTGAACAAAAATATTTTTTTTCTTATCCCTAAACTTTTTATGCCACTTGTAAGTTTTATCGTGCCAAAAAATTGATTACAACCTTTAGTTAAATATCATACTAAAACTCAACAATTGAACTTACCGAATACTAAATATAAGGTTCTTCACTTTACATACTTTTTGACCGTAATATATACAATTATAATTATTTTGACTTTTTGTTAACCATTATTCATAAAACTGTTCCTTTCAAAGAAACGTAATAACTTCCTACACTGTCTCGCTACATATATCACTATAAAATGCTTTAAGATTAGGGAGCAAACTGCTTATTGTATTATAAACATTAACATAGTTTCCCCAATTAAACTTAACCACAAATAACCAACCCGTTTATATACTGCTAATTAAATGAGATATTTGTTATAAAGCAATTAAACTGCAATTTATTGCGAATAAAATTGAATATAACAAAAAACTGGATTCGCAAATTACGTATATCCCCGTAACAGTTTTCCGCAATTTAAAAATATAAATAAATAATCATGAGCAAATACACAATGGCCTGGGCTACATACAATAGCATTTCATAATGAAATAAATAAATGGTATTCCCAAATCGCCCGTACCGCATCGCATGTACGGCAAACAAAGACCCATATACGTGCAATTCGTAATCCAGTCGATGAGATTTTTTGGGTGTACGAAATTACGAGAACCCTGAACAATGCGAGTAAATTAATCTTATAATTGTTTATGAATATTTAAATTTAAGTACACCGTGGACTAGATTTGAATTTCACCCCATATATTCCCATTCAACCCGTTTTCTCATAATGTTTTGTTGTTACACAATTTAAACGCGAAATTACTTTTAGTATTTATCGAAGGGTTGTTACTTTGTAATGATCACACTTAAACTACTGTTATATTTTCTGCACAACCCTTCTATTTTGTATACGTTTGTTTTTTTTTACCTAAAGTAGTTTTCGTAACAAACTATATATTAGTCGTAATAATAGATTTGGTTTCGGTTGAATTGCATTACTCAATGGTACATAAATCAAGTTTCTCGCCAGTTTTAATTTCGGTACAAAATCAGTTGTCTGTTATATAGTTCGGTGCACAGTCAAGTTTTTTTGGTTTTCTACGCCATTGAAGTTTTTGGGGTTTTGTTATGTAGCACAAGCTCGAATTAAGTAGTAAAAAATCCGATTTAAGACAGCACATATAACTTTGGAAAATAATCTGGAAAAGTAATATATCGGTCCTCGATTAACGGGCAATGGAGTGAAACAGTTAATTTCAAAATTTTTCTATTAGCGGTAGGGTGTATTGGTCACCACATCTCAGATACCCACAGATCTGTCACCCACATTGCTCATACCCACATTACTGACAATTACATCGGCGGCTTGAATTTTGACCGATAAGCCACTTTGCGGAAACAAGCATAACACCTACACCGACACCGCGGAAAATCCTGCATATGATATATAGTGTATTGGACGTAGTTTTATGTAGCGTTTGGTAACGTAGATGTGAGAGAAATATATTCATCTTAGGCGTGCCGACTGCATTTTGATGAGAGGCATCGCCGTGAAATACATTGCCGACACCTATACATCGCAAATATAGTCGGCAAGATTTTTTGACGACAATCATAATCACGAGATCAGAGAAATTTTATGCAAGAGCTATTGCTTAATCAATTCAACAAAGATTCCATCGAATTCGGCTGACTTCTCATTTTACAATCTTCTTAGCCAAATTTACTTCCTCTACTTTAAGGATAGAAATAAAGATCTAGCGGAAAAATTTGCTCTAATAACAGTAACTTTGTCAGTGTAGTTAAGCAGATTTTGGAAATAAGTTTTCCAGTCTGATAGAACATTAACTCCATTTGATGTAATCTCTCAAATCAGCTTTTTATTGTGCGTCTTGAGTGAAAGACTCTAGCAAAACTTCTGATGTTAGTAAAGGTTTTACTTCCGGGCATGGCGAAATTCTGCTCTAGTGTTAGTGTTACGAGCCTACTACTAACAGGTTTGTTTATTTTTCACGGATGGTACTTATAGTGAAACGAATCGATGCGGGACCGGTGGTATTATTTCGAAATTATTTTATTTTTGCTGCGGTATTAATTGTTAACTTAATGGGACGTTGCCGTTGTGAGGTTCTAAGTTATTATAGTTTTTGACTAGATAGTAGCTGGTTGGAAACTTTGCAGTGATAGTTGGTCTGTTAAAACATCGGTTTTTGTCGGTGAGTGAACTGAGCTTGCTGGCCAAAATTTGTGTTATGGTGATGTAGTTGTTGGCAATGTGAGTGGCGGCGGTGGATACTTCTCATGTAAATCTATGGGATTAATGGAAACTTAGAATTTGTCTATTCTCAAATTTCTATTCCTTCCGGGTGTCTGCGATCAGGTTGTATCGTCTAAGTGTGCTTGTCGACCAAAACTGTAGTTGGCGATGCCGATGAAATGGGCGGGTTCGGGATTTAATGATTCCCTTCCCATTTATCCAAAAATTCGTGTTTTAAAATCTGTTATTTCTGGTTGTTAACTATTAAGAGGAAAGAATATTTGGCCTAACTAACATAACTGTTTTACCTAAGTTCCGGCCATCTTTTTCAAATGTTGGTAGGTAATAGACCTCTTTATGTACTGAACCTACATATCTAAGCAGCAACTCTAATATTGTGAATAATTTTTATTTTCAGAAACCGAGATATTAAACAACAGTCACTATTTCGCAGTTTTCATTTCAACACATATTTACTTATTCACCCATCACGTAGTATAATTGTTTGGGGCAGTAAAGTAGGTGTAATTTCAACGTTATTCGCGGTTTTTAACATGAATTAGTTCTTTTTTGGATGAAGCAAGGGCAAGCTCTATTTAACTAGTGATAGATGATTACCACTGATTTGTTGAAAATTAATTTTGTTGCTGCCAACTTCAAAGTCGGGGTCTTGCAGTTCCCTGAGACATCGAGGCACATATGTTCTCTCTTAATCTGTTATCGCTGTTTGCAATCACAATCTGGCTTATAGTAATTAAATGCACGATACTTGCTCCTTCTCACTCTCTAACAAACTAAACGAGGTAGCTTCCTATTTTGGACAAATGTATAGCCGGATGGTTTTTCAGATCTTTTAAACATGTCTGACGATGTATCGTGTGAAATATTTAGATTCAGCGTTTGTACAAACCGCATAGGTTTGTCCTATTGTTTCATTGTTAAACACTTTTTCTTCTTGGTTTTTGCAGCTGCTCCACGATCTCTTGGTTATAGTTCGGCACTTCTGAATATAGTTAAGTCCTGGCAATTGGTTTATTATGGCCAGAATTCGATGCTGTTAAAGTTTTTCCTGCTGGAGGTTCCGTCGCAACTCGTTGTGCCGTTTTGTTAATTTTTTGTTAAAGTCATACAACAAAATCAAAACTGTAATATAAATTAAAAAAAATCGTTTTTATAGAAATAAAATATTTTACGAAAGACTTTAATTTTGTATAGCAGAGCGAGGGACGAACCTAGAAATTAGATTTTCTTTACCCACTCTTAAGAAGATTTCTATCTTTTATTATTAATGGTAGTCGAATAACTATATCTACCACTATAAGCTCGAATATAGGCAGCAGATGATGGTTGCGGAACAAAATGAGTTATCACCAACACATACTTCACTAGGCAAAATTAGATTGGCAATTTCGAACTGTGCAAGTAATTGAGTCACCCATTTCATTAGTTAAAGTAATCATAAACTTTTTATAAAAATTTCAAACTCAGTAACAATCATTTCTTAGGGGGCCTAAGACATGTTTGTAAATTTGTGGGTATATCTTATCTATACAAAGAGACCCTTACTAATTTATCTGCAATTCGATCAAACTTTCGTTTGAAAATCGAACCTAGGACCTCCGGTCGCTGGATCAACCATGCTGACCACTTTACCACCGGGGCGGCAGTTTCATCATACTGCACTGAGAGAAAAAATTGATTGAATCTACAAAAAAAACCGATAAATTCAACAATTTCCGGGGTTGATTTTGAGCCAACAAAAAAATTATAATATTTACTGTAATTATTGTTAAAATTAATATTTTTGTTTATTGTAATTTCAATATTTAAATTGTAATAATTGTTTATTTTACAAATAATTTATGACTATTGTAAAATTAGCAAAGTGAACAAATAAATTGTCACATTTGCAATTTTTTTCAGTTCTTGTAAAATCAACAAGTAAATGATAGAAATCGTAAAACATACCATGAAATTGTAATATTAACAAGTACTACAAGTTAATTGTCATGCTTGTAAAGTCAATAAATAAATGTTAGAAATGGTTGTTTTTACAAATAATTTGTACTTTTAGTAAATTCTACAAAAAACTTGTATTCTTGTATTCTCAACAAATAAATATTACAAATGATAATATTTACAAACAAATTATAATCATAATAATTGCTACAAGAAATTTGTCGTTTTTGTGAAATCAACAAGTCACTATAAGAAATGATAATATTTACAAACTAATTGTATTATAAGTAAATTTGCAATTATTGTTAATGTAAGATAAATATTATTAAAAAAATCTGGTATAATTACCCATTACTGTAAATGATCATTTATTTTTTGACCAAAGTTCAGAAGCAGTATAAAAGACGAGCTGTGTAAAATGAAACCTTTGATAGGAAAGAAAATAAAATTCTTTTTTAATATTTTTTGATTGAGCTTTATTATAGTTTTAAATCGATTATGTTAAGAAACAGTTATAATAGTTCATGTCAAAATGCAATTCATATAAAAGAGACAAACAAATTTATGATTTTAACATATTTT
The DNA here is from genome assembly GCA_947310385.1 of Nephrotoma appendiculata. Lineage (NCBI taxonomy): Eukaryota > Metazoa > Arthropoda > Insecta > Diptera > Tipulidae > Nephrotoma > Nephrotoma appendiculata. The sequence goes on from OX371223.1 coordinate 16,677,283, forward strand.
TTAACAAAGTTTTATAAACAATATTTTGTTATATTTTTGTCATTTTAATATTTATAAACCATGAAGCTAGCTATAACAATAAAATTATAGTGATAGTCTTCTATGTTATACTTTTGAATTTAAGTTCCAACTTGATAACAACTAAAGTTAAATACTAATACGCTAAAATTTCAAAATTTGTACAAATTGAAAAATATTATTATAACTTTAAACATATTTTCTATCATTTACAACATTTGATAAGAACACGGAACTGCCAGACGAACTGATTGTGTGTGGAATTGGCTAGGTTATAGAATTTATTAATTTTTATTTTTTCTACGTTATAGAATTCTTGAATTTTAATTATATATTCATTCGGTTGGTTTAATGAATATTGTGTCAGTAAGTGTCTTTTAAAAGAATTCTTAACACTTACTAAAACCACATTTATTTATAAAACGGATGTATAATGACTAATATAATTAAAGAAAATAAATTAAATAAATATTTAAATAACAATATAATTTAAAATTAACTAATTAATGCAATTAATTCTGTGGCAATTCAACATAACCACTTAATATCAGTTAAGTGATTTTGTCAAATTTTATTTCTATCTGTTCCTTTTTGAATCATTTATGACCCAAGCCAACTTTAGACGATTTTGTATGATTTTTGACCATGTTGTGGCTATAAAACAAAACCACTTAACTACACTGAAATGCTATAATGTTACTTTATTATTTTGGAAAAAACACTCTGAATATTTACTGAATTTCAGTTAAGTGATTATGTTGAATTGCCACAGAATTAAATTTATATTGTTGGTTTAAAATTGTGTTTTCCAATTTTGAACAAATCAGTTATTAAACTGGCCGCTGCGGATATTGGTTTATCAAAACGAGTGTCTATCGCATAAAAATAAGTTTAAATACAATACCGTACGTTATATGAATAATGTGGGTAGGCTAAATTAAAAACTTAAAACGTTTTAAAACATAAATCAATTGCTCACACGCAAAAGTATATGTTGAATATACGTAGTTGCTATCTACTCTTGCAATATATTTAATCGGCAATTCGTTTAACATAATAACGGTTATTATTGGTTGAAGGGTTAAATTATTCGCTATAGATGTTCTTCCCTTAAATTATTGTTGGTTGATTTCTTCTTCATCTTCCAAAATCAGAAACTTTCTATTTATGGAATCTTGACTTTATAGCTTCCAATGTAATGTTTCCTCATCCATTTTTAAATTATGTTTAATTAACGGAGGCAACAAGTAATGTAACAATTTAAATACTTGTAAATGTTGCAATTCTGAAAGATAAAAAACAGAATTTCTTTCATTTATTTATTTTCTTATATACGATTCGGTCAAAGTAAGAAATGAAACAAAACTTACCAGTATTATTAGTTTCAGCAAAAGATCGTTTTTTAATTTAATTATTCTATCAAGCTTTAATTTTTTTTTCGAATTTTCCAACCTATGGCCATCACAATCTGTGCTCTCTTTTAATATATCTTTCTGCATTCTTTTAATATTGCTGATATGTACTTTCTTTGGAAAAATTAATATCGGCTTAACTTTGTTCAGTTGTAACTCTCCGTCGATCTTCAAAGGCTACCCAGATGTATATTTATAAGATATCCACAGCTTGTCATCACTGGAGGTAATAGTTTTAATAAATTTATATAAATTGTAAATTTGGTAATGGAAATGCACAAAACTAAATTTCACTTTCCGATTTTTTTTTTGGTTTTTTTTATCAAACGAATTTATAGTATATCAAATAAATCTTTCTTACCAAGCAATGGATTTATATTTCCAAATTCAAAAATGTTGTATCCAAAATAATTAATAATTATTAATAAGTTTTCATTAAACAGCGTATTGATTGGTTTAAGCAAGGTTCAACTGAAACTATTTACCACGTTGTTTTAGAAAAATTGGTTTATTATAATAATATTTACAAATTAATATTAAATGATACAAATTGCTTGTAAAATTTAATATATTGTTTTAATTTTTTACAATTTAATAATAATTGCTATTATTGTTTATTTATTTGCTTTATTTACTATAAAAGAGTAAATGCAACAATTAATTAATTGGAAGGAAGTTTAATATTTTATTTTTCATGATATGTAATACTCGTAGCCATTGCCATTATTGAAAACAAACAAAAAACAAAACAAATAAAACAAAAATTCAAAACTCATTATTCGTAATTTTATTGGCATTAATAACCTGGAACTATATTTTTATTTACAAGGCATGCCAAATAAAATTATCTTCACGTTAAATATCATGCATTATTTGAATGATTACACTGACAACTTCTGGAAGAATCACTAATCGCAATCTTATACTAACAACACACTTTCGCCATTTTTGACAAAATGGAAAATATTTTTTAACTTCAAATTTTAAAGAAAGATACGCACAAAACTTATTTACACTTTATAGTAAATAAATCTTTCATTTCAAACAATAATTTTAAATTATTTATAATAAAAACTGGTATAAAAAATTGCCAATTTTTCATTAGATTACTTATAAAACTATAAACTGATTTGTAGTTTAACTGAAACTGATGTACTGATAAAAATTTATGAACAAATTTTAGTTTAAACAAATTTCTAGTAATATGTAACAATAATTTTTTAATTTTACAATTTAACTATAATTGTTACTGATTATTTATAATAATTACAATTTAACAGTAAATATAACAATATATTTATTGTAATTACAATTTAAAAGGCAATTTAACATTTTATTTTATATAAATTTGTATCTATTGTAAAAGAGTGCCAAAACAAATAAAAACACTTTAAACTTTGCAATACTGGACTAAATATAACTGAAATTATAACCGTGTTTCCTATTTTATATCGCAACAGTTACACCTACACTTACAATTTTCTATTTCAAAATGTTTAGAATAAATAGTAAAATTCGCTACCAATTCTAGATTGATAGTTTGTTGATACTTACTCGAATAAGGGTTAATAAAATACACAAAAGACTTTGATGACTGAAGACTAATATTTTGTCTGTGGTATACTTTTATACGTATAAAATTGAAGTTATTTGGAGATACAAAGAATGGTTTTATAGTTAAATATAGCAAATATAGCAAAGAATTATTTTTAGAAAAACGCGTTATCCCTGTTAATCGAAGATAAAGTTCCTTACCCCTATTTAAGTTCTCATGTATGTATACTGTTCTCATGTAGAATACTGGGACGAGTAATTTTTTTCGGAAAAGTCTCTTACTGGCAAAGTCTGAAAGTTGTCTATATTACAATACGGTAAAAATTTGTGGTGAGTTTAAAACAACTACAAAAACTATTTCACATTTTCATTTCAAGATAATAAAAAATTTTAACATGTTAAAAGCACCACGACTTGGCTTCGGATGGTAGTTTTTTTAAGGTACGCTCATACTCATGTAAGGACTTTCATTATTGTATATAATTTTCATACTATGCTTTTACCAGGATCCCTGACACACTTGATTAATTTTTAAATTTTCTGTTACATCAATATTAAGGCAATTAATTTTACATAGAAATTTCTTAGTAATTTATTTCTGCAGCAATTTGTATCGTCATTCCTTTCTAACTGTGCCACTTGCTAAGCTCGAGTTTGCTGTTTCTTTGATTCACAGCATTTCTACTATTTTGATGAAAACGTCATAGATCGCGGGTCTCCAGCAAAGCTGTCTAACTTCCAGTAAATGTTTGTAGATCTCTATAGAAATTCGATGTCACGATTTTGCATAGACGAGACAAATATCACTCGTATAATTTATGTATGAGAGCGAAGATGTATGAATATTTACTGTGACTGCTGTGATTACTACGTTCAGCAGCATTGATCGGTGATTAATTTGCATTTGGGTTAACTTTGCTTTAGGGTACTTTTCCCAATAACATCAAAATACATAGGTGTTTTAGTAAGAATTGCGAATAATTATTACAATGTGAAAGCAGTATAATAGGAAGTGAAACCCGAAAATGTTTCTATAGCAGTAATAGAACGTATGGATTGAATTACCTTTGAGAATTTAAGGTCGACGACAGTTGCGATAGGATCCAAGTGTAATACATTTGTATCGTGACATAGAACAAATGGCTGAACATTTATAACTGATTGATTACCACACAGAGCAGGTTGCTGATATCCTAACTAAGCAAGCAATTGAGCTGAAGAAAGAACTAAATTAATGAAACTCACTATGAATGAAAAGATAAAAAATAACGACATTGTTACCCGATTGATATAAAACTAGAAATTAACAATTAATTATACATACTTCTACTTCGTGGTACTATAAAAAACCCACCAAATAAACAGTGCAGGGATAATGGGCACTAGGAGTACTTTTTGGTGGAAATGAGAAAACAATTAAACTACGGAATTAATAATTCTAAGAAATATTTTTATTTAAATATTATATTCAAAAAGTTTGTTATATGAAATTACAAATAAAATGTAATAACATATTTTACTATATTTATTCTTTTTTACAATTATCCTAGTATTATCCTACTATTTCTTAGTAGGTTTTACGAAAGCCTGTGTTGAACCTACAATTTAATATTAAAAGTAATGTTTGGTGCAATCAACAAATTCTTTTGTAGAATCTACTTATATTTTTTCTCTGAGTGTGCCTGGAAAATACGATACCTTTGAGATGAACATATTAAAGTAGGTTTGCCCTCGAAATAACGGATTTAAAAATCCCAAAAATTTAAATCCCGAAATAACAAATGATGGAAACCGATTTTAAAAGAACCCATTCTTGTATTCAAATCCTTCTTGTCTTTTAGGTGGAGAAAATTATGTAATTTCAAAATCCTTTTAAAATGTCTAACAAATTGGGGTCAAACGTGTTTGTAGTATGGAATTTATTTTATGGTATTATGGCTTTTGGAATTTCGCAATGCGTATGGTCTAGTTCGGGGCAAAATTAAATTTAAAATTATGTTTCTTCGTGAAGTTTTTGAATATAACCATGGCGATGAGACTTGGCCAATTATCGATCGAGTTTAATCAAAATTATATATTATTGGGCAAGCAATTGGGATACTAACTTTATTTTTGGTAGAGTTAATTGAGTTTAACCTGACTATTTCTCATCGACTGTGATGAGAACTTGTGAAAACTCAGCCATAACTGTAGGAAGTGATTGTAATATTAAACCAAATTTTGGAATTTAGCCATACTGAGTTAAAATTTTACATCTCTTAACCGACTGTGATGAAATCGGTAATATAATGCAAAGGCGTAACTTTTGAATTCAACGTACATTTTCGAAGGCTGTCGTTTTGCTTTAATAGACGAAAGAAGAAAAAAACGTATGGGAATTTTATGCTGTATAAGATAGCAGAAATTTCCAGAAGAATAAAAATTGTTTGCATCACTATCACAAAAATGTATTTTTTTCTGCTTATATTTTTTGAATCCAGCAGAAATTTTTTGAAATTTTTAAGCAAATTAATAATTCTCAGCAGAAAGTTTTAAGAAAAATCAAAGAATTTGTGAAAGGAAGAAAGTTAATTTTCCTTAAAAACCCGATTTGTGTATGTATAGTATATAAGGACTCTCAAAACATACTAAAATAAAATTACCATAATCATCAAAATGCAAATAGTCGGCAACATAAAATAAATCATTTACGTTGATAGCACTCCATACATTTTTGAATTGACTTTTAAATTGCCAAAAATGACTTTTATATTGACAGAACAGAAGAAAATTTGTTACCGCCAATCAAATGTCTCAATGACAAATACATAATTCAAAGGAAACTAGATTAGCTTGGTAAACTGTTAGTGTCCGGAATCTCAATTTTTGATGGGATCAGAACAATATCTCATTTCGGAACTATGTATTATAAACCGGTGACACATTACAACGAAACTATATGGTTAACTCGAAGTTATAAAATCACAAATATGTCTATAGCATGAACATAAAATCATACGACTAGGAAGCAATTCTTACAAAATGCTCATTGCTTGTTTGGTTTTTTGTGATTTAGACCCATCCTGTCATCATTCAAGTTCTTTAATTTTAGATACTAAAACTATCTTAATTGTTTCTCGGTACCGTTCACTATGGTAACATAGGCCCTGTTACTATTTTCGTTTTCAAAATAATTTGGAACAATCACCTGTCTTGCGGAAATTTCTCACCATATAGTAGCTTTAACTGTACAATGCATCTAGTGATGAGTTATTCACGGGTTTCCAGAATCTTATTATCGTAAGTAAATGAGCCTCATGAGTCTTAATGATTTTTTCATGGAAATCATCAATTTTTCCCGGAATCTGGTTCGAGAAAAGATTTAAATCGTGTTTTTAAATTCGCTGCAGACTACCTTTAAAATTGTTTAGTTGTGTGGTACGCCTTCTTGTTGAAGTTTTTGGATCGGTCGTTTCAATCTTATCTGTTGCAAAACATCAAACGAAGTAACAAAAGCCCACTAAAAATGACAGCATTTTAAATAACGTAATTCGGCCACCTAGTATAACCAAACCAAAAATCATCTATTAATTTGAGATTTTAGACTAGAGCTAACTAAATTAACGTTATTTAAACTCCTTCACTCAACGATAATTTTAACTTCAAAAACTGGATGTTCAACAAATTTAAAAACACTGATTATAACTTTTAACAAAATTCGGAATGAAATTCTTTTAAGAAGAATTCGAGTAATATAAGTCAGTACCAATATAAACCAGGATTATTTTATCTGACACCTATAATTTTAAAAGATCAGATCTTTTAAAATCATGATTTTGAAAACTCGAATTATATGTAAAACAGGATTTTGAAAAATCGATTTTGATTAACCAAAAGTAGATACTTCCAGTTATCAATAATTTTTTTTTCTAAGATGTCAAGGTGTATAGTTACTATGAAAGGTTCGATTTAATGAGAGTTTGAATGCTTTAAATAAAAATTTCGGTCAACTCTGAAGAGACTAATGAGTATTTTATTTTAAGAATTCTAAATCTCATTATTTCGAAATCGGACTTCTTAGTACCTAATCTCACGTCGATGATAAAGAAATATCTAGTTATCACGTTCGTTAGTCAAATCTGTATAAGAAAGAAATATTTTATGGGTATGTGAGTAGAATCAGGTTCTGAAATGATCTTCGCAATAAATGTAAAAAAATGTAAAAATATGGCGAAATTTTCTTAAAAGTATGAACTTATGAGAACAAATTTTGAATATTGAAAAATACTTATTTATTGTAGATAGTATGCAATTCCATTTTTAGTACATTATTTACATTAATTATATTATTTATAAATTTTTACATATTTTGCATTTGCTACGCGAAAGTAAAACAAATATTTTTACACCAAATTTCACAACTCTGGCTCCTACTCCGTCGTTTAGCTTTCAGGTTCCTTCTTTTTGTCTCGTCTAATGCTATCTGTTAGGACAAGCAGAACGATTCGTTTTATCGAAGCATATTATAATGAAGGTATGATGCAATCAAGTTTCGCTACCTGTTTGGGTGTCCTATTTGGCGACATTTTGACTGAGAGTCGCATGGCTCCATCTGCCTGCCTTCGGATACCTTGAAATTACCGGTGTAATGAACTTAACAACATTTTTTATATTAAGATTTACGCGAGAGTGCATTCAATATTTTAACAGTGTAAGTCAACAAAAACAGAACAGAAATGACTGGAAATCGCATAGTTAAAAGTAAACTCATTAAATTTTTTGTGGTGCTCAATATGATTTATACGAGGCCGATTGTAGATATTTCCACTCGCTAACATTGCATAAGTAAATAATCTAACTAACAGGCTTTCAAAATATCATGCTAAGATTAAGGGCTAGTGAGATGCACTATGAACTAACAAGCTTTCAATGAGAAATCTTAGCTCATTAAATTTTTTGTGTTGCAAGATTAAAAATTGACTGAGTTAAGATTTCCCATGGAAAGCTGATTTATTCATAGTGCATCTCACTAGCCCTAAATCTTATTATAATATTTTGAAAGCCTATTAGTTAAATGAGTTAACATACATAATGAAATAACGTGGAAATCTATAGGGTCAGCCCCGTGCATCAAACTAGACCACTGTTCCAACATAAAAAATTGAATAAGTCGTTAGCCATTAATCTTATCATTGTATTTTGAAAGCATAATAGTCTTTATGTATGTAATGTAAATGCATGAAGCTAGCTATAATCGGGCTCGTAAACCATTTTGAGCAACACAAAAAACTAAATGAGTCTACCTTTAACTATTTTAATGTGATTTCTATTAAACTTTTTGTTGAACTGATTAAATATTGAATTCACTGTTAAAATATTGCATGTACACTCGCGCAAATTTTAAAATAACAAATTTTATACATCAGATTTTTTTTGGAAAATAATAAAATAAAAAAGTATAAAAAAACACTGTTTGAGGAACACCCCTGGTCATATATATGGTATAAAATCCTTCCAGTTGTTCTGCCTTTCCGTTTAAATAGTCTATTCCGGGCTGGCTGATTTAAGTTGCCTCATGCCGTTTATTTCCATAGCGATACGTATTTTGTAAACATTATTCGTGGGAGTAAAGTTTAGGGTTCGATAAGTGCGAGAATCTACCTGAGACTAAACGGCCCAGAGAAACCTCACTTATTTATCAGAAGAATTGTCTTCAAATTCTTTATGCTTTTCTCAGTGCTTTATTATATCTTCAAAGTTCTCATTTTGTAAGTTCCAATCCTGAACAATCCTAGTATTTTCTGCTCTATTGAAGGCTCTTCCCAATCAGTTGTGCTAACTTACACGTTCTGCTTACCACCATATTTGATTTACTTTGCCTGTGAAAAAAATTACATTGTGAGGGCATCTTCCATGCAACAAGTTCCTTCACTGGGTTCGGGGTTTATATGGACCACCCAAAGGAACAATTCTTCCTAGCATTGTCCTATATTATTCTTCTGTTTGCCCTCCAATGACTTCTAACCTTCTTGATCGCAGACAAATTGGAAAGTTGTTTGTATAGTACCCCCGCTTCAGTTTTATAAAAAAGTTGGTTCTTGTTCAATATTGCCAAGTTTAAGGCGTTGGTATTAATTAAATAACCAAATAATGACCCACTCCTTTTATTAATGTCGACGCACTCTTTTCAATTATTTCGGATTGTTTGACGTGCATTCACATCACGTCCTATTATTTTTACCTGCCTTTCTCTAAAATACGAACACAAAGGTTGTTCACCGGATCCTTCATTTTTGTCTAAATGCCCAGAATATGTTTAAATAATGCTGCGGTTCAATAGTAAATCGTTTACTATGGTAAAAATCGGATTTAGAACAGATTGTTCGAGCAGTTTTCCATAGAGTTTTTGAAAAATAAATGATTTTACCGAAAAATTTACTTAAAATTGACTGTCACTCGATTATTGGCCCGCAGCCTAAGTTTTACTATCTAATATTATCTGGCTTACATGAGTGTATCCGAACACCGATCAATATCTTATATAACCTTGCTTCGACAGAAAGATCTTCTCATAATTTCGAACACAATTTCACTTGTTCCAATCATACGTACCTTGAGATTTTCCCTTAGGCAGTGTGCCAAACTTAAGGTAAACATCAATTTTAAATAAATTTTTCGGTAAATTCTATTATTTTTCAAAAACTCTATCGCAAACTGATCGAAAAATCTGTCCTAAATCCAGTTTTTACCGTAGTAAATGATTTATCTTAAATTTGGCACACAGTCTTAGTAGATTTCGAATGAAACTTCCGTTTTTGATCTGAATTTCTTGCCTTTTATTGCTCCAGCCCTCCGGGCACCTGATATTCAGATTACAATTGGGTTTTTCAAATGAGTCCCCACCATCATGGATAATCGGCTATAGTAGTTTTATATTTTATTTCATGTTTTAGTTTCTTGATCTAGTTTACTCTACGGATAAAAATTGGCCGCATGGTTTTTGATGCACACCGAAACCAGTAAAATATAAGTATTTCAATGGCTAATGTACATCACGCAGAATTGAACGCGATTGTAGAGGGCTTGTATTTCGTCTAGGACTTAGCCTAAACATTCCAGTCATTCAAAAGATAGCTTTCGCCAATTTTCGACGAATAAAATACTTTACATACTCCTTAATTGTAAATTAAAATTTCATAATCATTTTGATGCAATTTTTAGGTTTGACTGGTAAAAATATTTACAAAAATAATGAATTCGAACAATCAATCATATGAGTACATATCATTACGTAACGCTATACACAAGATTTAATCACTCATATGAGTATGCAATAATCCCATAACTAACCGATTAAAACGAGACGAATTTAATTTCTCATCACGATTAGATGTTGTTACATAAGAGAGCGAGCGGAGGAAAAAAAACGAAAAATTAAATTTTTCCAATCGACAATTTATCAAGCTGTCAATATATCAAACATTTTTATTGAATGAAAAATGAATACTGGAAATTTTCTTATGAATTTATTGGAAACAATTTTGTGTGACAAGTAGGGGTGCATGATTATCATAAATGTTAAAGACATGTAGTTTTCATTTATCTTAATAAAAAGCAAAATTTCCCGGTTTCGGTTTTTTGCCTTTTTCAAAAATAGAATTTAAATTTTTTTTATAATAAATGAGAAACATTATTTCAATATAATAAGGCGGACAATTTTAAAGTCAATTAAATTCGGATTATTTCTCGTAATGATAGATTCAGATTTAAATATTTGATTTATAACTCTTTGGAGTGAGGGGGGGGGGACCCCGAAATAAATCAAAATTCTTAACACGGTTATTAAATAATTTAAAATTGAAATGTTTACTTGCTTTTAATTAATGTACATAAGGGCCTAAGATTTTTATTTATTCACAATTAAATTTTATTATGCCATAACAGGATATACCAATATTTAAGATTTAGTATCGGTTAATTAAGATAAAAATTTCCTAAACAATGGTCCAAATCGAATGTGTCACACAAAATGCGGGACATTTTTATTACACACAAGGAATGGTACTGACCATTTCGATTTTTAATTTAGCAAAAATGCTGGTGACTAAGGTACTATAATATTAAAACGTACATGCAGTGTATTGTAATCGTAAAGTCACGTACATTTTATTGATTATTTCAATTATTTCATTTAACATTTTTGGGATAGAGGTGGTGTGGTGTGATGGCGACATTAAACACTATGTTAAATTAGTTGTTGATTTAAAAAAAATATATAATATGATTCATGATGGTTCTTTAATTCATTGTTCACATATAGACTGACAGAAATTAATTAGCGTTCATCATTTTTGTGTGAGTCAATGCGGTTTACAAATTTAAATTGAATAGAGACCTGTATATGCGATGCGGAAAGGTACGTGAGCGGTGTATTTTATTTTACGTTAAGAAAGTCATCAAATCTGGATTAGTGTACGTGTATTTAGAATTCTAGGGGATTCGAATTGTTTGTTATTCAACCGCCCATTTAGTGTAATGTGTAAAGTGATTAATCAATCCATTTATACAAATGGACGCCTTAATTGTTTTCTTTTTGTTTTGTTAAAAGATATTTCTTAGATATTTCATCTTTTTATCCTCCATAAATCACGTGATTGTTCTCTGTTAAGTGCAGAATATAATTTTTTTTGTTGCTGGTTGCTTTGTGTGTGTGTGTCTACAATTCAAACTATGAAACATAATCAATATTATGTTCAAGAAAGCACCATATCATTTCCGCAACCTTCCACAATTTCCATAAAATATATAAAACAAATTTTCCAGCCGAAGTGAACGGTATATGGTAGAATATCATACAAAACATATAACATTTATTTTCATTTAATTCATTCATTCTTTCATTCAAACAGTAAATTGGTGAAAATTATGTACAAAAAAGATATGCTGCTTATCCAACATAACTCCTTCCTCTATCCCCATTATATGTATATAAACATACGTCGTATATACCATTTTCCATTCATTTCCTTATTTTCTTAAGCCAAACAAACAACATAAAAAAAGGAACTTTAAATAAACTTAGGGAATATATAAAAATAAAAGAAACAACAACAAATTGAAATAAAAATAGGAAGTGAAAAAAGGATAAGAAGCCAAAATCATATAAAACGGCAACATATTATATGTAATGGAAATAATGTTATGTTTTCCTATGTTTGTTTTTCCATTGAGTCAGAATGAAGGAAAAAAACACAAAACACAATTTTCTTTGCAGTTCCGTTCCGTTCCTGCTGTCTACATATACATCGCTGTATATACATACGAAACATCACTCTCATTCAGATTGATTTTTGTGAGGACTGGGTATGGTTTTGTTGGGCCCTAGTACAATTTTATATTTCATTATGTGCTTTACGTATATACAACAGTGTTCATTCAAATGTCTGGCAATATATTTATACCATACTCCTGTTCATAACCATAATACTTACCGTACAAAAAAAATTCTTAAGCAGTTATATTGTTATGTTACTTTCAATTTTATAAACAGCTGCATAATAATTCTATTCAAATAGGAATGCCATTAATTTGTTGCAAATTAAATTGAAATTTGAAATACATATAGGATATGGAAAATTGGTATTGCAATAAACACAAGAAAGGTTATGTCAAACCATTGAACAGCAAAGTGGAAGTAGAATTGATCAAGATTGTTGCATATAATTTTTTAAGTTTATGCGTTTTGTTCCCCCTTGCAGTAATTTTGATGTTTTTTGCAGTCATGATTTTCCTGCATATTCATATTATTCGTCTTTATGGCTTCTGTACATTTACAATGCAACAAAAAGCTTAATTTTGGGATGTAAACAGTTCAGAACGGCAAACACCACTCGAGATTATAAGTCATAAAATTCTAAGTTGGACCAAGTTCATAATTTGTATGTGTAGCAGGCATTTGCAAATTATTGATTTATTACAGAATGGATATTTGGGTGACGAAATGGGATTAAAATTGAGTTATAATTCGATCTTGTTTTAATAAAAACACTAACTGATTATTTGAAACCAAATGGAGACAATTATGTTACAACACAAATGACTGTGGCGAATTTAGTAATTTGTATGTGAGTATTATGAAATTTGACCTTCCAAAAATTATCTTCTTTAATTTTTAACCCGATGTTGATGGTATTAACCTTTAACGGTTCGAATGCATTTCAAGTTTACTTCCCACCAAGTCCAATCTACTTTTCATACGAAGAGAAACTTGTGGTCTTATTGCCTGGTAGGCGTCCATAACTCCAGAAATTCTACGCAGTGGACTGGTTGGGCGTGAGTCCGAGGATGGTTTTATGTTAAAGTATTTATTTTTTATCATATTCAACTTAAGAGTTAAAATTTTGGTGTAGATCACAGAATAGCGAGAAACTAGATGAATGGTTGATTTATTTGCTATCAAAATGCTACAAATCAACCTATAAATCCGTAGAGTTTCTGACAAAATCTCGGATTTCAATAACTACTATAGTAATACGTGGTTGTTGACAACTACAGGAGATGTCTCAAAAGCCGGGCATTTTCTTCACGTTTTGGCCATAACGGGTAGTACCAGTTTTAAATATGGATAGAAATCAAATTTATATTTTATGGTCTTTGAAATGATCAATGCCAAGAGATTTTTCATTTGCATCCGCAATTTCACAGGAAACATTTCCTACTAGCTATACAATGGTACCTTTTTGATATTTTGGAGCAAGTTTTACAGAATAATAGAACGATGCACTGCTCTGTGTTAAGTTTTCCACAAACACCATTTGTCCGGGCTTATACATTTGAAGTCGGCTACGAAGGTTATAATTATGATGTGCTTTTGATGGTGACGATTATACTAAAATGGTTATGGAACTGAAAAATAAAAAATAAAAAATCACGAAATAATCAGTGAAACTAATAGATTTGTGCAAATAAAGAAAAAAAAACTTACAGATTATTATAGTGTCGCACATATTAACATAAGTGCTTTTACTATTACCTGTGAATTTAATGTTTACTAAGTTTTAGTCAATAAACGAAGTTTTGGGTGAAATTTACCATAAATTTCATAAAATATTATTTACGCATTTACGAAACCGATTACCTTCAAGTCGACCAACGAGGAAGCTTCCGCTCATCTCATCTTTTTATTTACTATATTACTAATAATTTAATTTTATTACATATTTCTAATTAATTAAGTTATTATAGTCTCTTTCTCGAATTTAAATTTTTATTTAAATTACTTAAATTCTGTTGAATTATCTTAGCAATTAATAATTATATATTCTTAAGTTTACTACCTGTGCCAATTATTTCCATTTTGTTCTTTAATATTTAGCTTAAAAATTAATTTTCTGTAAATGATTGGTTAAGGCTAAGCATATGACGTCATTTTCTCTATTTTCCTAGTTAAGCTAGTTAAGTTAAAATTTGTTCAGCTTCTTGTTTTAATTTTTATTCGATTTCATAATTTAAATTTTTCTTATTAAATGTTTATTTTTTGCATTTCAAAATTATTTTATAACCAAAACCTCTTAGCAATTTCTAGTTCAATTTTTAAGTCGCTTGCCAATAGTTCGCAATTCAGAATTAAATACTAAGTGTTGCAATTCGGGATGAAACATACTGAGGTGAGTGAGCCCTGTCCTTAATTCATCTTCCAATTAATTTACGTTGTATTTCATCATCATCATGCGGTCAAGCAGGCACCTATTAAGCTTTGGCAACCCCCACCCTAACCCCCGAGCTTCACGGAAATGACCACAGGGAATTGACCACATCAAAGCTCTTAACAGGTGAACAAAAATTTTCCATATTGAGCGGCATTCAAGTTGGAAACAAGTTTAGTCTGGACCCATATGCCTAACCCTGCTCGTGACAACTCCTAAATGTATTTTCCGAAATTAAAAACTCCTTGTAATCGCTTCCACCTTTCCTTCCTGCTGCTCGAAAACGCATATACAACAATTTTATCAAGATCGTTGTAGTAATTTTTTTTTCTGAAAAACATGACGCAGGTTCCACTTGAGCACCTCCTTAATGGATTTTACTGTAATAAGAACTCATCACAATTCAATCCTGGCGTTAGAGAACGAGCCGAAAAGAAAATATATATCCGCAACGGACGGCCCTCTAAACGGATTTTACCAAAATCATCTATGTCAATCGACTCCCACGACTCGAAAACGCAACCCATTTTTTATAAAAATCGTGCGAGTCGAGAAAAAATTTAAAAACGGAATACAATTTGCTTTGAAGGTGTCTATATTATTCGATTTTTCGCCGCGGCAATCATTTTTTTAAATTTCTTTTATTTTTCTAAAATAAGAATCACAATTTTTCCCCTTACTAAGGAAAAGTTCCGGCTGGGTAATGGATTCGTTATTATTTCCTTAGTAGAGGGAGACAATTGTTAGTATACTGGAAAACAAATTTGAAAAAATTCAAAACAAATTGTACGTATTCCGATTTGGGAAATTTCCATTAATTTCAATAATACGGTCCCAGGACCCATTGGATGTTCTTCTGAATGAATTTTCCCGAAATCAGGAGGGCTATTTGGGAATTCATATAACTACATCCAGATTTAATTTGTATGTGATTTGAACGACATTTGTTTAATATTGCAATTCTATTGTTGAAGGGAGTTTTGAAATGCCCGAAAATAATTGCGATTTATCCTGGAAGGCTATTTGGGCATTCGATTCGAAAACGAGAAAACTAGCTCGTTTATGAACCATATTCCCAAATAGCCCTCCAAAATAGTGCATACTAAAAAAAATTAAAAGTACCTCCTGAATCGGGATCCAATTACTGATACATGAAACAGTTTTTTCAGTAATTTTTATCAAATCCATTTCAGCTAAAATAACTGAACACAAGGAACCAGGGCCACACTGGAGGATCCCTAAACGAACTATCCTGAAAGCAAGACCCATCGCAATCGATTTAGGGTAATCGGAACCTAGCTTAAGCAATTTTGGGTGTGGGTGTTTTTCGAATACTATGAATCGATTGCGGTGGTTAAATGACTTAGAAAAAAATCATCTAGAAAGTCATTTTGATAGAAATTGACGAAACGTTGTTTTCAGGTAACAGAAATCGATTGCGATAGATCCAGATTTCGGAAAAAATCGTTTAGAGGATCGTTCGTTGGGCTCCGGTTCTTTTTATTTTCGGCTCACACGGTTTTTATAAAAATGGGGTTGGGTTTACGAGTGAATTCAATTGCAGAAGTCAATTGCGATGGATACCTGTTTCCGGAAAATAAAACTGCCACGATATTGCTTAAAACTGTTGAAGTAGATTTCGATAGTTGTTAATTACAGGAAAGTTCCGTTTAGGGTTCGTTCAGGGGAGTACTGGTCCCTTGTTTAAACTTCTTTTAGTTCGAAAGATTTTTAAAAAAATTTTATGGGAATTTCTATGTATAATGTCAGGAGTGGATTGTGGTGAGTCCTAATGAAAATCCGTATAGAATAGAGATGCCTTATTGAGTGCCTTATTGAGGTATGTTTCACTATGTTGCTTGATGTTGCATTATATTGCACAAAGTTGCGTCATGTTGTGGGATGCTGTCAGATGTTGCGCAACGTTGCATGAGGTGATTTGTGAAGTGGCGCCATGTGATAGAGCACCAAAATGCTCGATTTTGTACCATGTGGTTTCGTATTTATCTGGTATCTTGGCTTAATTAGATGCCGGCGTGTGCATGGCGTTATGTCACATAAAATTTGGAACGCCATGTTACACCATGTTGCACCATGATGTGTTGGGTGGGGGACTTTTGAAAATTGTAATTGGTACAAATAATAATATTGATTTATAGCATTCGGAGTCAAAATAACGTTGGTCGCTTGTTTTGAAAAGTTCGGTTAGGAGATTCTTCGGTGGAGCCCAGGTCAATTAAAGCGATTTGCAATACCAGGAGTTGATTGTAATGATTCCTAATTTTGAGCCAATTCATTTATTGGGTTTTCGGGTAGCGACAATTTACCTGCAGATAACAAGTGATTAAGTGTTATTTTATAGCCAGTGGACATTTATTATTATTACACATTATACATTTTGGAATTATTGATAACATTCCAATGAAAACATTTCTGTAGTATAAAATCTTAAAAATGATATCCGAAGTTAAAACTCGGTATACGTAATTTTGTAACTTAAAGTTTAAGGCGGAACCCTGTGTTCTCTTAATGAGATATAATAAAATTTATGTTGCGGATTTGGTTTAATTATTTGGTTTGATTATATTAATGGTTTAAATTAGGAAGGTTTCTATTATCATCCCAATATGAACAAGTGGTTTAGTTTCGAACTGTCGAAATTTGAAATGAAATTTGAAACTTAGTATGTAAGGTTAGCCTAGAATATTGGATTGTGAACTTGCGAATCTGAAAAGAAAATTTGAGAAGATCGTTTATCCTCGCACAATTGTATTAGTTTTTGCGGCCATATTCTTCTTTAGTTTCTAGCCAACTTTCAGAATTCTTTTATAATGCATTTTGGAGTTGTCTAAAATCGAACAGCATGGAGAAACATCACAATTTTAGAAACAAAATTTTATCATCAAAACTTACAAATAAAATTGCTTTATAATTGTTTAAGAAATCATGGGGTTTCTTCCAGCATATAGACGGCCTCCAAAGTGTTGTCCAAAACTCACTTTACGATACAATTTTCTGGACGAGGAATTATGGGACCTGCATTTATGTTTTTCTAGTGTTGGTTTGATAAACCACAATCACGTTCAAAAAAATTATTTTTCTGTTATAAATTCACACTATATAAATTAAATTAGTTACAAAACCCGCAAGTAATTAACCATACAAGTACAAAGAACATGCTAATTTTCACAGTATGATTTCGTTTATTAATAGGAAATGTATCACAAAATAAACCACTCCAGTCAAAATACAAAAACTAAAATCTCAAAACAATCATGTTAAAGTTTCAATAGAATTGTGTCCGTTTAAAAATCGCTCAGAGGCATTTTGCATTTTAGCAACACGCACCCGAAATAACTTTGTTGCTAAAATCGATTTTTTGTGTTATATAGTTAACAATGTTGAAATTAAAATGCAGCAACACAATAGTTTTTGTACATAGAATAAAAGTCAATATTTCTCGATCATAATGAAAATCGAACTCATGCTGTGATTAGATGTATACCAGCCTTTATAATTTTGAGAAAACTGTATTTTTACAGTAGCGGAGGGTTGCAAGTATATTTTAATTTAATTTGTCATTTAAAACTATATATAAAAATGTTTCTTAAAGGCAATTCGCGCACTACATCATAAATCACGTGAAATTCCATATTATTTAAAATTTTAAATCCTTGGATATGATTCCAAACAGACGTTTTGGCATATGACATGCGTGATAAATTTTTGTTGATAGTGAATCTCGTATGCTGTACATGTGATTAATATCGGAAATTGTAAATTAATAAACAAGTTCCTCCAGATAATTTTTCATGTGGTTTTGTCGCACCCCTTTTATATATAATCTAATGGATTTACTCTCGGTTCAGAATACCGAAATACCCCTTTTGTGAGTGAATTTTAATTTTTCATTTTCTGGGCGGTTAATGTTGGCTGGCATTTACAATATTTTTAAATTTGCTGTTTAATACTTTTAAATCGGTTGTGGGAAAATGATTTTCTTACCATACCATTTATCAAATATTTTTTAAATGTTATCAAGTCGAATGAACGTACTAGTATCTAGCAGATTAACTTAACGTATATAATCACATTAAACGTTATAAATATATTTAATGTTTGTAGAGCAAGAAAAAAAAATTAAATAAACTTTTGTTTATTGCAAAAAATGTAAAATTAATTAATTAATTTAAACTCATAAATCCTTTAAAGTCAATTCAATATATCACAATGAATCTATCCCGTATATATACATACATGTGTACTCGTATATATGTGGAGGAAGATGTGGTACGAGCATATAAAAAATGGGTACGAAAATTAATCTTTACATTCTCCCTTCTTTTATATCTGTATGTAGAATTTTCCAAGGTGGTGGTGTAGTATTTTTTTTGCTTTACACGGATTAAAAAACACAAGCGGCAGTTAAAAATTAAAACATATAAATTTTCTATATAGTCGTAAAGACGTGTGTACGTATAGAATATAATATATATACCTTCTGTACCCAAAGGACGGATTCTGCCGATATATATTTTTTTTATACCTCTAAATGGGTTTCATAACCGCGATTATAAACATAAACTAATGACATAAATTTAACAGTTACTATATATAAATATATAAAGTGGCATATCAGATATAATTTATTGGATGCTGAATACACAGGATTAGTGTAGGCGGGAAAACCGGGTAGTGTATTTAATTAAGCAACACAAAATACTACATTGGGTTATCATCGAAATTACGGATTTCAAAATGTTATTATTGTTCAGAATTCAGACAAACAAAATCCTAGATCCTGACAAATCCCGCATTTATCAATTTATAAAAAGAATAAATTCACGGATTTGAAGTTTTCCTAACTTGCCTTAGAACCAACAATAACGATTCGTGTTTATAATTCAATTTAACAGTGTCTTTTTTACAGGTACCGCGAAATCGCGTTAAAATTTATTTAGATTTGAGGTTATATATTTTAAATTTGTACTAGGCCCAACCAAAATACACATGAATTTTCCGGATAATCTAGGAAAACACTGAGTGCAATATTCTTAAGTTGTATTACTCAAATTTCAATGGATGTTCCTTTTCCTAAGATACTTCTAATAGGTTGATACGGCTGAAATGGGTGTTCTCACTTTGTTTGAGAAACGAATCTTATAAAAAGACATTGGTTTTGCGGAAAATCTTGATTAACACTGGGTGTAATATGCAAAATTTGTATACCACAAAATCGCATTGAAATGGCTCTGTCCTATGAAATTTCTAGGAGGTTACTAGGGTTGGAATTAGTGTTTTCACTTTATACTGGACTCAATCCAAATACTAAAAATAAATTTTCAGAAAATCTAAGGAAACAATTGGTGTAATATAATGTTCTATACCTCAAAATTGCATTAAAATTGATTTGTTCAAAGATATTTCTAAGAAGTAGTTACGTTTGAAATTGGTCAAGTCACTTTGTGCAAGACCCGAGAAATGAAGACAAGACCCGGGCAACCTAACGGGAAAGTGGATGTAATATTCAAAAGTGTTGTACCTTTAAATCGCATTTAAAGTGCTTTGTCTTAAGATATTACTACAGAAGGAATAGGTATTTTCACTATGCACTGGACACAATCCAATTAAAAAACAAGATTTTTTCTGAAAATGTAGGGGAACAATGGGCATAATATTCAAAAGTTGATAATTTCAAAATCGCATTGAAATTTCTAGGGCCGAAGATATTTTGAATAGGTTACGTTGGCTAGAATAGTTTTTTCACTTAGTGCAAGATCCAATCAAATTAGAAAACATGAGTTTTCCGGAAAATCTAACGGAACACTGGCTATAATATTCAAAACTTATATATTTCAAAATCGCATTAAATTTTCTTTATTCTACGATATTTCTAAGAGTCCCGAATTACTGCCCGACGAATAAATTAATCGGAATGAAACCCCATGCATAACCCTATTCCTTAAACTACAAGATTCCGCAGAATTTTGGTTGAAATTGGTCCACACAAGCTTTTTTTCAAATATATTTTGAAAAAATATAGCATTTACGATTAAAAAAATTAAAAAACTTTAGTTCACCAAAATTTGGCATTAAGGGGGATTGACTATTCGGAATCAAACTTCACACTAAAGTATTTTCCATAAATTGGGAGATCCGTGCGAATAGATTCGAAGACAAGACTAGATTCTAAGACAATGTTAACCGTAGTTAGGTTTTTTAAATTTAAGCAGGAATAACGATTTTTTATTGTACGAGACAGATTTTATCCTAAATCCAGTAGGCTAAATTTATCGATTTAGAAATTAAGCGTATATTCGGGATCAATGTATGTACATTTGCCGTGAAAGAAATTTGGATGATGGTCACCATAAATTCACCAATTCATATTTTTTTAAGAAATCGAGTAAAAACGTCACAAATTTTAATCTAGCGCAGGGTGGTTACAATACCTATTAGGATTTAGAAATCACCCGTAGTTATTGTCATGTGGCAATGTCTTTCGATAGCATCCAAAAATCTGGCTTTAGCAATAGAAATGTGTCTATAGTGCCATTTAATGTTGCCTTGTCCTCTGTTAACTTTCAGAAATTTGTATTTGGTCCTTTTACAACTGACTCTGAGTTCGTTGCGGAATTTTGTCTAGTTTTCAAAGGTTCAAACAAAAGAGTTTCGTGGAAAAGATTTCCCCAGTGTACATCAGGTTTAATCAAGTAACAGTGAGTGGTTAGATTAGTTTTATTAAAATTCAATTGTTGCAGTATTGCTTTTGGAGCCTCAGCAGTATTGAATGTTTTCACTTTATTTCTCGAAGGGACCAAGATTTGCCAAATACAACAACTAAACTTTATACCTAACAGTCGTCTAATTAGTATTAGTATTTACTTTACCATAGATTGTGGTTATATGATGTGTTCTCGCCATATTTTACAAAGTAAGAGCTTATCGTGTACTCACAATTCATAAAATGACTCAATTGATATTCGAACTGTCCTATATATGATGAATCTTAATGCAAGTTATCCAATGAAGCTTTGTTATCTCGATATATACATACATTGGATTTTACATTTTATTCCTTTTCATTCGAAGAACACTGATAAAATTTTTGTTTACCCATGGTCTTTAGATAAGAGCTAAATAATCTTCCCAAAGCAAACAGTTCCCGGGAAATTTTTGCTGTAATGTAATTAATTTGACAATATTGTTTGACCGATTATTTTTAACGAATACCGATCATTTTCACTGGTTTATGTATAGGTTACTTTAATGCAAGAAATATTCCTTTTAAATAGTTATTTTTTCTTTTTGAATTGACCAATTTCTAATTTGACTCGTAATGGAACCCGATTTTTATATTATCGGCTTATTCTCGTTAAATTTTGCAATTTTTCAGAAACTTATTTTAAGTTTAAATTAGAATTTGATTTTAATTATTTCAAACTTAGTTCCTTTTAAGTTCCATTTAAGTTGGTTCATTTGTAGAACCTTGTTTGAAGTTCATCCCAACCACTTATTAGGTTAGTTCTCGTTACTGACACTGCATATAAAACTAATATTAAAATCCCATTTTCATTGTAAGGGGTGGGCCATTTAGTGGGTTTCGTTTGAAAATGCAATAAAATTGCAAGAGCAAATATTCCGATTTTTGATGGAATTCAACTGCGTTAATGTGCATAGCTTGAAAATGACCCATCCTGTGAACTATACATTTTTACTGGTTTCGGGCTCAATTTCGCGTGTAACTTAAGCAATGTTGAGCTTAAGGACTTAAATCTTTTGTGGATTGCCCGCATGAAGAAGTCCAACGGGATCAAATCGCAGCTGCGCGGATCCAATTGGCATCATTAATAAACTACTGATTATATACGATTACCTAATTTAGCGTACAAAAAATATACTGTTTGTTTGCTGGTGTTGTATGTCGCGCCGTCTGGCTGAAGCCATCGCACTAGTCCGCTCAGTGGTGAATTAATATTTCTAGATTGATTTCGCCTACATCTGCAATATTATCAGTTTTACGCACCCAGTTTCAAGCACGGAGATCGCATCTGTTTTCTACTAGCATGCCCGTCTCACAAACTTTCTTCAGAAATTTGTATACAGCACATGAGGTTGGTGCTTTTTCTAATCTCTTTTAAAAATTCGCGCTATTTCGACAACGTAGCACTGACAGAAATAAAGTTTCAAAGTTTCCCAACAATGATCAAGCGTAAATGTGTTCATTTCGCACCGCGGAGAAATCTATTACTGTTTTGCCAATATTTTCTTTTGACTTTATTTGTTCTTTTCAAATAGCCAATTTTACAGAATTGCATACAAACCTCGTATCGGGATTCCAATCAATTTGATATTAATTTTATAAACTGTATTTCTCCTAATCGGCTACGAAATCGATATATCCAGTATCATGAAATTCAGCATTTTCTCAGAAATCGGTGTGTTGATTTCCGGATTTCAAACGTCTACCATTTACCAAATATAAAAATTTTCTACGCAAAATAATTATTTTCAATTAACATTTAACCCTAAAAGGGTTTTCAATTTGTTTAATATAATTAAAAAACTCTCCTTGCCTTATATGCATATAACACGAATAACCCTTCTTGCACACAATTTTTTGCCGAGTATACCAATATTTATTTAGACCGCCTCATTACAAATTTGAACCTCGAAATATATTTGTTTAAATAAATTAAAACGGATTAATAAGAAATACGCGTATAGTACATAAAATATCTTTAACCCTTTGAATACATACTTATGTACTCGTATATCCTTATAAAAATAATTTACATAACATTTTTCGTATTTATAATTTCCCGCTCCCGTTCTATCTCTAGATTTTGTGTTAAGTCAAATTATGCAAATTACTTATACACTTTCCAATTTTATTCTTGTAATAAAATAACAAAGAAAATTATTTTTTAACTTCCTTACGTTCACGAAAAACTTTTCACAGCAAAAATGTTTAAGTGCTCCCACATACAACTGTCGCTACAAACGGTAAGTGTGTATGCATTCTAAATATTTTATTTATGTCGTACTACATACAACAAGAGTTTTCTATTATTTTCTTTCCTTGCTATAATCAGGATTGTAAAAGTTGTATAAACAAAATAAATTTTATAAGCACCATCATATGCAAACACTGAGTTGATTAAAACTTGCATCTTGCATGATGTTTATTTTAATACTTGAAATTTAATAATATCAACAGTACCAGTAATAATAATTCCTAGAATTTCCTCTTCCACTATGCAATTGTGTCAAAATCGTTTCGAGGGAGCGACTGGAATAACATTCGTTTATCGTATCGTGCGAAGCTAAGAAAAATGAAAAAACTAACGTATTTTCAAATACGTAAACAGGATAGACTCAGGCAAATAGGTAAATTATTTATTTTTTTTTGTTGTATTATCCTTCGACAAAACTTAAAAATTCCCTTAAGCAAATATTCGATATCAAAATGAAATGGAAATATAAGAAAATTCCCGATACAAAGTCCCCTGCACACCATTATATTGCACGCGATCATTTATTTTAGTTTACTGCACGCATTCTTGTCTATGACGTGACCCGACAAATAAGTAAATATTTTACATGTTAGCACTAGTTCGTATACATAAGTCATTTATATATCGACAAATAACTTCAGGTTTAATCAATTCTAATAGCACGTTGATCTAAATTAATATTGTGTGTCTGCAAAAGGAGCCCCTACGTTAAAGTGCAGATAAATTTAAATAATCATAAATCAAATAATTTAAAACTTAAAATAAATAAACATATCCCTACCAATTTTTTTTTAATTTTCAGAGTTTCGACGGATTAATATTCCACCCTTCGATAAAACAATATGCATTTTTGTATATTGCTGTCTGAAAACCGTAAACATTCAAAACTGCAGAAATTTTTCATTAAAATAAATCTTTAACGTATTCCACCCTTAGCACGCAGGAAATATTTTAAAAAGAATATTTTCATTTAGTTAATAATTCTTTAGAGGAAAATATAACGGTTTTAAAGATTCTGAACATAAAACTTTATTCCTAACCTCAAAATTAGTTAATATGCTTAGAATTTTTTTTTATTAACAATAAAAGTGGATTAAAATTCCTCGGGGATGGATTTAAATATTTTTTTTAAAGTAACAAAACACCTCTAGGGTTAATGGTATCTAGAGGTTTTAAGGAACCATTTAAATTTGTTTATTAAATTTTTATTTTGATTATAAAGTTTATAGTGTTATCTTTACGATTTTGGTTTCTCTGTTAATTTAAGAAATACATGGGGTGCTTTTGATAAAATGGTTCTGATAAATATTTGGAATAGAAATCGTTATTTAGTTTATAAAAAATCCGTCTCACTATCAATGCATGTCAGCCCTCCGGCAGCTCAAATACGATACTATATTAGTCGATACTTTATAAATTGACATCTTTCTTATTTCGACAATAAAATCAAGAAATTTTTTAAAATAATACATGTTACTGCAAAAAATAAAATAATTATTTAATAACGATGATAAAAACGGGTACATTAAAATTAAACAAACCCGTCTAAAATATTACAAAAAAACACATTCGGTACCAAATTGGATTTAACAAAAAGACGACCAGCAAATGTTTTATTTGTTAAAAAGGAAATGAAATTTATTTCATCGCAATATCTATATAATTTATTGAGTCCATTAAATGCCGTATTTCAAAGAGAACAAGAAGCGAAGTACAAATGTCAGAAGATTATAATATTTCATTATAAACTTTTAGCAACGAACAACTTTACTAGAACTGAATTTGTACTGCCTGAAACTCGTTGCTCGAGGCTCAGGTTTTACCTCAAAATATCATGCTGATTGGAAAACCGTACGAATTCTATTTAATAGCGGTCACGAGCTTTATTTGTGATCGAATCTGTATTCTCGTATTTTAAAGAAGATGACGCCACATGTTTACAATAAAATACATAATTTTACAATATTCGACTATTTACAACACGCTGTGAGCAGCATTTGACGAAATTATGAATAATACACTTTTCAATTATGTTTTGTAATATCAGGTTAGTCGCTTTTTTACTTTTAGGGTAGAGATTGATGTTTTTCGTTTTCAAATTGTTACAGTCCTGAAAATAAATTGAATTATACATATTTTGTGGCGATGATAACGATGAGCCGTATTTGAAACAAGTTAATGTTGTTGAATGTAAACAAGCTTGAGTAAAAAAAAATTATAATCGCAGAAGTCATTTGAAAATGGTCAATTTAAAATAAATAAAGCCATAAATGACTTCAGAGAATAAAAAGGAGATAGAGAATAGAAAAAAAGAAGAAGTGAAAGAGAGAAAAGTGGCTGTCAGAAGGAAACATATTAATATTTAATTTAAATTTTGTGGTTTGTGAAAGTGAAAATGAAATATAAAACGCAGGAAGATTAGTCGAGTTAGTGCAATTGGCGACTGGACAGGAAGGAGCAGCAACGATCGGTGAGGAAGCAGAAAAAATTGCGCCAAGTTGAGTAACTCAGTGAATATTATGCTTCACTTAAACGTGCACACACACTCACGACAAGGCTCAGAAAAAGCTTCTTAAAAAGGGCGAATAGAGCATAAAATATTTGTGATTAACCTCGATATGCTTTTGCGCTGTGTTTTGAAGAGCCCCAAATAGTTAAGAAAGTGATCATTACATTCTGTGATAGGACTCTATAGAAAGCAGTGATATCCTAACCAAGTCGACTGCTATCAGTTAGTAGCTTCTAAGCCTTATTTGCCCACTGAGTTTGTAAATAAGAGCAACCTGTGTCTCTGCTGCTATACACATCTGAAGATCAAAATTAAGGTTGAGGCACGCATTTATATACAGTGGTATATTGTTGAATATAATGCAAAAAATTGCCAAATTTAACGGTGTATTATAACATAATTTTTTTGTATCAAAATTCCCATTTAGGGCATTAAATAAAATAATTTAAAAATTATTTATTTAAAAATCATTAGTTGATCATTTTTCTCCGAAAAATACCACAAGATTCTTAAATTTGTCGTTTGGATTTGAAAAATTCATTTATTAAAACGTAAAATTTTATAGAGTAAATTATAAATAACAAATAAAAACTTAAAAAAATAAAAATTTTAAAAACGAAATCGTGTAAAAAATGTACCGTGTAAATTGGGGGATGGGTGTACTTTACTTTACTACGTTTACTACTTTTACGGAGTAAAACAGTTTTCTCCGAAACTTTTTAAGTAACCCGAAAAAAATACTTTTTAAGTAACCCTTAACCCTTCTTAAGTAAAATTGTTACCCTGTTAGGCCACAGCTCTTCCTTAGGAGATATCCCAACGCAAATCTCCATCACACCAGATCGTCCTTTTATCCGCCCCACCTTGTACGGTTATTTAGGCAAGGTGATATCAGCTGATCGTGTCGGCTCTGGTGAAAATTTGTACATAACCTTTACCGAAAATTCTGAGATCCCTGTGATTTAAATCTGATACCGGTAATCTGGAAGTGACAGTCTCCATACAAAAAGTGATTAAACCAAAAAAAAATGTAAGTTAAATTTGAAAAAAATCAGAGAATTTTTAAATTTTTACTAGAAATGACGAGGTAATAAAAAAAAACTTTATATCACTAAAATTCGGCATGTCTATAGTTTAGAAGGGTTATCTATTCAAAATAAATCTACGTGATGGAAATGACAGCTTCCATGAAAGATTTTTCAAGTTTTGCAACGATGTTGAAAAATTAGCATTTAAAAAAAAGGCAAAGAATTATAAAATTCAATTAAATTTAAATATTAAATTTTCAACAAGGTTGATTTTTTGGTGTTCTGTAAGAAATGAAAGTATAAATCAAAATTCCGGGTAGATTTAATTTTTCGCTTTAGAAATGAATTGTGTTCTTTTCGAAATCTATCTACATTCGAGGTATAAAAGAATGGTTGTTGTCGGCCACAACATATTTACACCTCCATTTTCCATTGCACTGTAAAACAAAGTTTTAATTTCTTTTACTAAGGTATTATTATTTTTTATTACTGTGAGTTGTGTGATGCCGCCCTGGTGGCAAAGTGGTCAGCCGGTTTTGATTCTTGGTGGTGACAATGAAAAAAATGCACGGCTGGTTTAGGATCAATGAATTAATCATTCATTATCCGAAATGAAAATATGATTATGAAACCTCATTTGAGGCGGCTAAATCCCTTGATGGGATATAATGCCAGAGAGAGAGAGAGAGAGAGAGAGAGACAGAGTTGTGTGATTATCAATATTAGTTTTCTGAAACTAATAACATGTAGCTACACAAATTGAAAAAATGTTCGGTGTACTGTAAGATTTGTTTTGATGAAAATGACTGATACGTTTATACGCACAGAGTGGTATCATCTTATTGTTATGGTCGGTTGCTTAATTGAATTCCAACAAAACCAAATTTATTTCATTTAGTTAAAATTAGAAGTGAAAGTATTTGACACAACTATGGTGAAGACAAAAAATCTACACATACGGAGATTCTCTACACATTTTTACTTTATTTTACACTGCAACATAAAGTATAGTTAGCATGAACAGTTTTGACTACGAGATTTTCGCAGATTTACGATTCGCCACATCGCCTAAGTTAAAGAATACTTTAAAAAATCTCTTTGTGTGTGTGCTAAATGGCTCTGTCCTCTAAGCCCAGACGGTTCGTCCGACGATTTTTCACAGAAAAAAATAGTTTTTTTTATCAAAAATCGGCCCAATACAGTCAAGATGGACTGATTGATCAGGTTGAAACTTCAATCGTAACCTTTTTCCACAAATTTATAGATCCAAGCAATTTTTTTTTAAATCGACTACCGGTAGTGACAGCTTCAGTTAAACAGTTTTTAAAATAGATTTTAAATTAATTTTGCGGAATAACGATTTCTGTCAGAAACTGCTTTTTAGTAAAAATTTGGTCCCTGTACATAAAAATTGATTAATAAGGATAAAATTTCATACTAAAACTTTTTCAGCTTTTATATGATATTGTTTTGTTTTTTGCAAATATTTTGAAAGGTTTAGCATTTATGATAAAAACGACTGACTAAAAACTACAATACGCTAAATTAAATTTGAAAAAATGTCGGTTGTAATAGTTTTCCAATATTAAACCGGAAAAGGAAATTTTGGCCAAAAAAACTGTTTTTCAAAAATAATCCGGCACTGTACTACCCAGACGGATTTGATTGATCGGGATGAAACATCATTCCTAAGCTTTTTTACAAATTGTAAACCCAGTGATTTTTGGTCGAAATCGTTCCACCGGAAGAAGCAGCTTCAACAGGTACGTATAAAAATTCGGTTCTTATGCATCTCAGACGGATTAATTGAACGGAATGAAACTTAATACCTTGTTTTTTATAAATCTGGAGATGCAAATTTTTTTTTTGCATTTTCCATAGGAACTTTTTCTTGTATCTTAATTATGATAAAATTGACTTGGCACTAAAACATTCTAAATTTAATTTGCAACAATGTTGGAGCAGATCAATTGTTCAAATTTAAGCAGAAAGGTCGATTTTTGACAAAAACCTGATTTTTGTATAGCAATCATGAAAATTATTTAGTATTACTTTTTTGACTTAATGTCTGTGTCCTCTTACAGCCCAGATTGATTGACTGATCAGGGTTGAAACTTCATACTTAAACTTTTCTATAATTTGGGAGATTTCAGTGATTTTTGGCAAAAATCGGTCATGGCTGCATCCATAGGTACCTTTCATTTTTTGTAAATATTTTATATTAGCACTTGCGAAAAAACGAATTGATTTTCAAAGAAAATTAGTTCAGATCATATTTTACATTTTACCAAAATTGACGAGTTTTGAGTTTACATACCTGGCGGATTGACTATTTGGAATAAAACTTGATACAAAAGTATTTTTCATAAATCGGGAGAGTCTTGTGAGACGTGGTTTATCTTTTCTAGAGGGTTTTTCAATTTCTGAAATGCAGATTACAATTTTAATAAGGGTTGACCTTGTTGATTTTCTTTGAATGATTTTCCCCAAATTTACTACTTACTAATCAAGTTAATTCAAAGCGATGTCGAAAATATATTAAAGGTACATTTTCGAAGTAATTTTGTAACAGAAAGCCTAAACTTTATTATAATCTTTTTAACAGATCGAACCTGAATATTGCTTCTGCACCACACATCTGAATTATGTATACGATTACAATTGCAATATTGCATATGACACAATCAAGGGCAAGACCTTTTTTAATTCAGTTTATTTCTAAAACAAAGTGGGGACAAAACAGGGCACTAGTATTTACTAAGAAAAAAGCAGACCTAGGCCTACCTGAAATGATTCATTAAGTCGATATCGAATTGATACATCACGTGAGACTTTTGTTATTTGAGCAAATGGGTGTACAATTTTTTTAAGTAATTGAAATTGGCTTTTTACAAGAATCTTCACTCTGACAAAAGATTAGATCTGAATGTTACAAGAATATTAATTAAATTGAATTATGAAGAGCGTTTAACGTCGCAAGGATATCTATGGTATACCACCTGGCCAAGCAATCGACTGTTTTTTTCCTAAATACGTCTAATTCCCATATTTCTTATAATCAGCCTGAATAAATTTACGATATCCTCTCTCACCAAAAATTATGCTTGTTGTGGTTGATATCATTAGAATCCTTTTTTATTTCAACCAAAAAAATCTTTTCGTACAGATTTTATCTCGACCATTAATATTTTTTGGGTCGCATACCGAATTCCGATATCCAGATGGGATGAATTAAATCTTTTTTAATTGTGACCATATTTGACATTTTTTTCTCAACGTTGACTCCGAAACAATATTAATGACTTTATAAAAAAAAAAAAAAATATTTTTTGCCGTCTTGTTGTATTTTATATGTTTACATGGAATAGTTACATCATATATCCTTCTACCTACATACCATAATTTATTGATCGGTACGTATCTCTTATCACGGATTTATATCTCGAATGCGTTTTCAACATGTTTGATATGCAATGCATATCATTCGTTCGTTATTCATATGCACCCGTATATGAATAAAATTTTAATTTAAAATGAATTTGTAAGGGGGATGTTGTTGAGTTGATGTTGAAAATTTTCCATGCCGTGTGACGCAAGTAAAATTTGAAATAATCATGTTTACGAGTAGATCGCTTTGAAACGACGACAATAATCGTAAAAATTAATTGTTGATTTGCAACTTTTGCAAACATCCATAAATTTAAAGTTTGGAAACTTTAGTTTTATGATTGCTTAATTGCAACCGAATACTTAGATATTTATGTATAGAGGGTCATAAATTTATTTATGCCGTTTATATTGCCATCAACACATAATAATAAAATAACAACGGGCAACGAAAATACACCAAAACAAGGATCATAAAATATATGTATATAGGCAAAAAGGATCGGAGGTACGAGTAGGAAAGTTAATTTATCTTGTATATTTCGGTGTGGACCTTTTTTATATTCCTTATGTCTCAGATTTTTTGTGTATTTTTAAGATGCTTCCTTATTCTTGTGTAAAGTCATAAAAGTCGAAAAAGGAATACATTTTTTGTTTTGTTTTGAGCAAAGTCTGGGACGAATCCTTTTTTTTGAGCTTGTATAATATATATTTTCGTTGGGACAGTTCGTGTGGCGACATAATCAAAAAATTGTTGTTGTTTAGGCTCTTGTTATATTAATTTTTTTGGTACACTCTTAGGTCTTTAGGTCTTGATTTTTTTTTTATGTAAGATGGAGCAAAAAATTGTCATATAAATTTTCTGGGGGTTCATTAATCATTAACAAAATTAATTGTGTAGAGATTACGTTAATTGCAAATAAAAGAAAATTTGGGAGATTGCGACAAAAGCGTATTTCACGTACTTATAGGAGATTGTGTTGTGCTTTCATCGTGTACATGCAGACAACCAATATACATATATAATGGATTTTACTTTCGTTCTAAAACACTAAATGGTTGATTAGCAAAGTAATTGGTATAATATTAAAATTAAAAGTAATAGAAAGTATACAATTTAGAGTACAATAGGATTGATTGTTTGTGTATATACGTAAAGTATATCATTCGGGAATCACAACCAAATAGGTTAATAAAAAGTCGGTTGAATTAGAACCTAAAAGAGAGTACAAAAATGTAATTTCAATAATCGTTTAGAGTGCGATTGAATAGATTAGAAATGCCAACTCGAACAATTGAAATCAATCGATTTAATTATATGTGTATTAAATTAGAAATTTTGTATGTACAAAAAATAAAATCACTTAGTATGAACGGCTTCCTAGCACAAAATATACTCACTTAGCTTAATTAAAAATTCTCCATATCATTCAATTTAACTTTCACCATTTATTAATTTTTATTGATTTTTATTACCATATTCAAATTTATTATGTATATTTACCCTTATTTACCACTGCCGTACTGTACAGTACAATAGAATCAAAATTAAATTCAATAAAAGTTACTGACTTACGTATTAGTAACGCCTGATTACGTTACACAACAGAAAATAAAATATAAAAAATTGAAATAGAATCTATTAGGGACAGAAGAGACCCATGCTCATGCACAATGTTAGATTATTCTAATTTGTCACAGAACCATAAAAAATTCTTCGTTATTGTTAGAAAAATGAAAATGTAAGTTTTCACACGTTCGTTTGCCTAGAGGCGACACATCATATAGCTCATAATGTTCTAGACGGCATTGTTTTGCTTAAAATATTACTCATCTAAGATTAAAACCAAAGTGATTAAATTAACCATATATAAAAATATTTATTATTATTTGATGAAAGTTTTATTGCCTGTCATGAACCGCGAAAATTGAGTGTATCCGTATAAGAGTATAAAGTCGAAAAGTCTTAAAGATTTCGTTATGCGTGCGATAGTAAATATTTATATGTGCGAGTGTGGGTAGACAAACACATTTTTGAAAAAAATATACGTTTTTCATCCCCCGTTCCCCCACAAATACAAATCTTGATTAAAACAATAAAATTTATTGTTTTTATCAAAAAATCAAAATTTGAAAATCCCTTTTTGATTAGAAAAACATAAAAATGAAAATGGGGGTTGTTTACTATAAAGCCCGAGAATACAAAAACATAAAAATAAAGCAACGGAAAACATCGAAACAGCAGCAGCACAGTGTTTTTATATATTATATCTTCTCCTGAAGAATTTCGAATTAATTTAAAGACGTGCAATATTAAAAAAAAGGTTGCGATCAAAATATGAAATAAGGGTTGCAGAATATACCAACCTAAATATAATTTTCATTTATTGTGTTTTAGAGACAGTCTATACATTGTATAGACTAACTCCCAACGGGATTGAAAAGTTTCTGGTCTAATTTGGTTAAATATTTATTTATAGAGGAGACATTATTTCTTATCGAATCAATATTTTGATTAAATTCCAATTAAATCTAAGATAAAAACTAATTTTTAATATTATTGTTTGATTCTCATGAGAATCAAAAAACATTAAATTTATGTGGGGGTTTATTGCATCATTGAGTCATTGTCATGGTTAAGAAAACTAATTTAATGTTAGTTCTGCTAAATAAACTTATATTGGTTATTATGCAACAAAAATACTAAAGACACATTGTAGATGTGGTATTACAATTTAATTGTTTTACAGCTTCATTGATCGGACAGACTTAGGATCAAAAGTCAGTTCCACACGGGACATGTTAATTAGTGGGCATATTGGTGAGATGTTTGCATTTCACAACTCCCGCGATAGTGAATCATCATCAAAAAGTACTCTTAATTTTGTGATGGAGCTATGCTGCTTTAGCAGTTCATGATATGAGAAATTTAGTATCGCTTGTTTGCTTTATATATTGAGCACATCTTCCATGTGATTGATATTCCATCATAAACTCTGGGCAATGAATAAAGTGTTTCCTAAAGTTGGAGGTTACTTTTTACTGGACAACCTCACTATAAAACTACTTTGCTGCGTTACCCTGACCTTCGTGAAAAACCATTCTTTGCAAAAATTTTCTTCAGGGGACTAAATTCTTTAGTTTGTAATAGATTCTATCTCATAAATTTGACGATTTGTTTTATTTGTTTCATCGCAAATACATCATTTCACAAACACAAACAGTAAGGATAATGTGTGGTAAGCAGTGAAAATACGTTTATTAAAGCGACCTCAAACAAATCATGATGCTGCACCAACGAGGGTAAAAATTAATTCTGACGAGCACATAATATAGCCACCGTACACACGCAACAACAAAAACTGTATATGAGCTAAATTTGGCTCCGCCCCTCACAATGGCGACGGTGCCTTAAAGTGATGACAAAAGCGACAGCAAAACAAGGCTTTGAGCATTTTAGATTTTTAAATTATTTTATTTTTTATCGTTGTAGTAAATAAATTAAATATTTTTAGTTGTTTTTACAAGTACATTACTTCAAAGGGTATAGTAACACAATTTAGTAGGTACATCCATTTCTTGATGTCAGATCATCGTACTGAATCTGCTTCCGTCATTTCCTCATTAAAAGATAACAACAATGTGCATGCAGTATATAAAACGTGCGGGAGTTAATATCGACTCTTATGAGTAAATCATCATATACGTTATGACCAAGAAGCTCGAC
Organism: Nephrotoma appendiculata; assembly: GCA_947310385.1. Taxonomy (NCBI): domain Eukaryota; kingdom Metazoa; phylum Arthropoda; class Insecta; order Diptera; family Tipulidae; genus Nephrotoma; species Nephrotoma appendiculata. The sequence continues at coordinate 16,711,619 of OX371223.1, forward strand.
TCTAAAACTTTAAAACTATATCAGATATCGTTAACAAGCACAAAAGAACTTCAAACTTTAGCTAATCTCGAAAATCTCGTATCACGAAAATACCATCAATATCTGCAAACTTTCAATCCTTACTCCAAAATAAAATCCAATAGGAGTAACATTGTTGACAACAAATTCAATATGTAAGGTGTGCCAAAAGTCACCACATGCAAAACTGTGAAAAATTCAACTAATATTAGCGAAAAACATCAACTCGTGCCCTTATTGGAACTTTGCAGAAACTGTCTAAAAATCAACCATTGAACAAGACGCATTTCATCTGCAACAACTGATGATGTGCGTCTGAAAAAGGTGATAACAATTCAAGGACAACGAAAGAATTTGGATTCTCAGATAAGAACATCAATTGACATGAATTTGTCAAAAGAACAACCATGGATGGAGGCTACCTATATGTACGAGTATGTATAATTATTGTTTGTCGCTCACAAGCAAGCTTCATTTCTTCGAGTTCTAGAACTACTAGAAGTTTGAAAGTAAAAACAGCTGCGAAAACCATAAAGAAACATATTATCAATAATGCCCATAACAAAGTTAAGAGTTGTGTTTTATGCCTCTGCAAAAACTACTAGAGATCAGTTACTAAATAACATTAACCAGGTCGACCAAAAACTACAACAATATACCTCTCGAATGTTGTCGTGAGATGGTGAAAGCACAAATATACGCATTTACTGCACACTGAAAATATTTTTTAACAAATATGGATAGCTAAGGAACTTCCATAATACCAATTAAAACAGTCATATACGGAAATTCAGCATCTACTTACCTCGAGGTCAGAACTTTATTTCAACTTGTGGATAACGAAAAACACCTTTTCATCTGCTTAGCAGGTGGTAGAAACAGATTTTTATATTGATGACCTCATGACAGGATGTAACACAATAAAGGAAGCACTACTCGTTTAAAATTAATTAACTGAGCTACTCCAAAAAGGCAGATTTAGTATAAGTAAGTGGACAAGCAATCAAAACGAGCTGGAAAACGACGTAGCAGAGATAACAAGCACAGACATATAAGTTGAAGTTGATGAACCATTACTCCTCTAGGGCTGTTTTGGAAAGCTCGTGCAGATATTTTTGAATATTGGTCCGCTAGACTGTCTAGCACCAGTAACAATCACTTCAAGTGAGATGAACCTATCTCAAAAGAACTTTCGCAACAATGGATAATCTACATATCTATAGCTTAATGATTTTAAAATCAAAAGTTTGGTAGGTTTTAAAAGTGAATCACTCGTCGAAGTACTTGGACTTAATGACTCATCGGAGCAGGTCATATACAGCTTGTGTCTGTCTATAAATATTCACTTCAGAACAAGTTGACATCAGCCTCATAACAGCTAAACCGAGAGTGACGACATACCACAGGCACCAATTTATGCATGAGAAATTTTATAACTTATTTCAGGAGCGTACGGACCATGACGCAAAAGCGTGTTAATAATGCCGTTTACCATTTTCGGTCAAACTTAAAATTGAAACATAAAAATTCATAACAAATTTGTTGTCCTGGTTAAGAAATTCCAATTAGGCTGTTGTCTGAGCAATTTAACGTTATATTCCAGGTGATATCGGAATCTGAGTCCAAATCTCACGGGTTATTGGCGATTTACCTTTTTCGCTCAAACCGAAAATTACTAAAAAAAAATTTTGACAAATGGAGGTTCCAACTAAGCTGCAATACATTTCAGGTTACAACGGAAATTTAGTCTAAATCTCTGGGAAGGTGTGTTAATAGCTTACTTACTATTTTCGCTCTAACTCAAAATTGAAATACAAAAATTCGTAACAAATTTGTTCTTCTGGTTGGAAAGTTTCACTAAAGCTGGTTAAATGAGCGATATAAATTGTAAATTTAACCTGCCTGGATAGGACGTTCTGCAATTAAACGTCAACAAATTAAAAACTTCATTTAGATAATTGGTAAATTTTGATTGAAAGCCACCTTAACAAACAAAACCAAAGTTAATGTGGATTATAATTTGTATTAAAATTCTTTATATTATTCGAATTTTTCGCCGGCTACTTTAATCGTTTTTTCAAATTTGCTTGCCAGTTTTCTATTATTTGGGGGAATAAATCCGCATTGATTTACCCAATCGGATATTTTCACCGATTTTTGTTTAGTAGTGAAATTAATAATAGAAGACTTGAAAAACCGATTAAAGTAGCCGGCGAAAAATTCTAATAATATAAAAATGTTTAAAGCAAATTGTAATCCGCAGACGAAAATATCCATTGATTTCAAGAATACGCGCCCAGAGCTGTAAATTTTTGTATTTCAATAGTTTCGGCGAAATTGGTGAACAGCTATTACCACGCCTTCCCAGAAATTTGAACGTATGTTCCAGTTAATCCTGAAATGAGTTGTTAAATTGCTTATCCAAGTAGTTCAAATAGAATTTTGTAACCATGGCACCGAATTTCATAAGAAATCTCTTAATTCAATTTTAAGTTTGAGCAAAAATTGTAAACGACAATTAACACATCTTTCCAGAGATTTATGGACATAGTTTGGTATCACCTGAAATAAATAGCTAAATTAATCATCCAGTTATCCTGATTTGAACTTCTTTACCAGGACAGCAAATTTCTTACGAATATTTGTAATTCAAATTTGATATCACCATATATATCATATTATTTTATGGTATATTTATGAATATTTAGTCTTAAATAATAGTTTAATTTAATTTTGACGACTGATTGAAAATATTTATGTTTAATATGTAAAAAATTGCAATTGTAGAAACTGTTACGACTAAAATAATTTTAGTAACACTTATTCTGGATCCATCATTGAAGTGGAGCCAAATTACCAACTGTGATTAATTTCCAAAGAGAATCAAAATTTCAGAAAAAAAAGATGATCGATGTAAAGAAGCTATTAAATTTTACATTATTACGTTATTATTTACGCAAAATGTTCTCAGGAATTTTATGATGAAGTATGCTTTCCGGAAACGCAGATGAATCGACAAGAAGTTGCAGATTAATTAAATGTTTCTGAGACCTGATTTATAATAAAAATAAAGCTAATTTTTTTCGGAAAACTTTTTGATTTTTCCGAAAATCGTTCACTTTTTTTTATTTTTATTAATAATAATTGCTTTATTAACCTTGCTTAAAAAAGAGTTTTAATCACTTTTATCGCTTCTTTTGATAGTGCCACAAATGTTAAAAAATCAACTTTTTTAAATACAAATTTTTTTTTAACGTAATTTTAATTCATTGTATAACTTAAAGAACGGCACCCGCAAACCCTCACTTTTCCAGAATTTATAAAACTCTTCAAGTGTCAAATTTTTAACTAAATAAAATAAAAATTGAAAAAATTTCAATATTTTCCTGGAAAAATTGCCAAATTTTCCCGGAAAAATTACTTGTACTGTCGAAAAACTGTTAAGATACAATCTTAATATCAAAACTTTTAGGTACGCAATTTTTTTTTAAGTGACAATTTTCCGGGAAGATGTGGTAATTTTCTGGAAAAAATTCGCTTCCCCCTCCTAAAAACTGTTAATAAACTTTTCGGCATTTAAAAACATTAAAAATTTATACTCCTTACCTGATTTTCTCGAAAGACCAAATTTTCAAACTAGCATAAATTTTAACAGTGTAAAAATCATAATACATACAAAAATTTACTCTGTATTTTCACAAGTACCCCAAAAATCAGGTCACCTTGCTTAAATATTTCGCGCATTGACTACATGTTATACTTGTCTTGTGATCATTTGATGATGGGCAAAAATTACAACTCTTCCGCTTTTGAATAGTGTTTGCTCCATTTGATGCACGAGTAGTGTTGGCCTGTACTTGTTTTACAATTTTAGAAAAGTTTTCACAATAAGACATGCTGGATCAGATTTTAGTCAGTACCCTTTCTAGACTTCTTCTCAGCTCCTCTAAAAACAAACGTCCTTTTGAAAGTAGAAAACAAAATCATCGGCCATCGCATTGTTTGTCTTCTGCATGTACAAGTGAGGAATGAATTTGGCTAAGGTGTCCACGGTACCTTTAGTTTTATTATGATCCAGGATCATGTTTGGCTTCTAGTCATCTCTGGAACTACCACCGGCGTCTTTGTGGATTGTACTCATTAGCGCCACCAAGCTGTTTTTTCTAGGTATATAAGCGGATCCGCTTGAAACGCGATATTTTAAAACGCGATATTTCAAAATGCGACATGGTACAAAACTCGATATGGTACAAAATGCAATATTTCAAAACGCGATATTTCAAAACGCGATATTGTACAAAACGCGATATGGTACAAAATGCAATATTTCAAAACACGATATTTCAAAACGTGTTATGGTACAAAATGTGCATTGCGATGTGGATACCGATCCTATATACTCTCGCGCCTATCGATTTTTAAATTCCTTTAAATTCCTGAAATTAAATTTCCCATTCACCCGCCTGATATAACCCGATCCTAAACTCTCGTTTTGTACCATATCGCGTTTTGCACCATATCGTGTTTTGAAATATCGCGTTTTGAAATATCGCATTTTGAAATATCGCGTTTTGATAATTCGTGTTTTAAAATATCGCGTTTCAAATGGGACCCGTATATAAGATACAATGGATAGATTTACAGTGAAGAAACATTTTGAAGAATCTTTTTTGTTCCTCCAAAAATTTATTGGTAATTGCGTTTTATTTTTTCTGGTTGTGCCAAGCATTGTCAGATGTGTCTTTAACACCATTTGTGCTAATGGATAACTTTAGTTAGTACTCTGGTACGTTCAAAAGCCACTCTCAAACCTTGATTTTTTTCTGGTAGAGCTCCCGGTACTTTCCCAGTATAACCTTTATGTCCCTAGACAATTTTTCATACGTAACACTCTGAAGAGGTACATATGTACCTTCATATGATTTCATATATAAATTGGGTTTTTTCGAAATTCATATGCACAAAATAAAACAAAAATGTATTATTTACTAATTATTATTTACTAATTTACTATAGTATTATTTACTAATTAATGTACACCACTTACATATAAAGTAACTGTAAACAAACTGAAAATAAAATAATTCTTCTAATAATCCGGACATATGTATGAGCAACATCCTCTGTATGGAGCAACGAAGTCTCCCAACAGATTTTGGTAAATAGCACCCTTTCTCAGGTTCGATAATAATAATACCAGATCGGAAAGGTTATCGATAAAACAGCGCCTATTTCAGATATTTGGCTAATGCTAAATGAAAATTGACGTAACGCGTACATGCGTTATCAGAAAATCTAGTTATAGATAAGCAATTGTTTTCTTACCGTGGAAGGACTAGGTTGAGGTTCATACAGTATATGCCTTCCAAACCAGCTAAATATGGCATAATTTGATGAATTTATGATGCAGCAAATGCTTATCTACTTATCGGTCAAATATATACCGGAAAAACAACGACTGGAAGAGAAAGAAGCAGGGAGAACGAATTGTTCAAGATTAAGCATTTCAGTATCGAAAAAGTGGCGGCAATATCACGATGAATAATTTCACTAGTGCGTATGTTACGTAAAAATCAAACATATATACCGTTGGAGATGTTGGTGACCAGAAATCGAGTACCTCTGTCTTCCATATTTGGATTTTCGGAAGATAATAAAGTTACCAGTCTTATGTTCCCAAAAAACAGAAATGTAATTATGTTGTCAACTTTACACTCCGATTGTAGCGTAAGTGTTCAAAATTGAAGCCTGAAATAATCCATTTCTATAATAAGAAAAAGGCGGAATTGATACCATTTTTTATTACATATTATTTGAAATAAGTGAAGAATGCGTGTTCAAAATAACTGAGGTACACATGTAACTTTTCAGGACTCTCCGAAGGAAAAATATTTGAACTGTAATATTTTTAAAACTCGGCATTTTATGAATGCATTTTTTGAGTGATACAGAATCACATTCAGTGGCTTCAAGATGTCACTGAAGCTCACTTCTCTAACTTCATTATAACTTGTAAATAAACACATTTTTAAATGGAAAAGTTACACCTGTACCTAATCAGGGACATAAGGGATAAACTTGCACATATTGTACACATAAGCATTTTTGGAGACAATCAATGCCCATATTGTTATGCTGTCTTTAAACATATTGTCGGAAGGCGCAACACCCCCGAAATAACTCCCACTTTACCATATACCGTAAGATTTTCCGTGGGATTATAAAAACAAAACTACTACCCATTATCCCATATCTCCTAAATGGGCGCTAGTTTGTCCCTTTGGTGCCGTTCCATATAGCATAAAACCTTCAGGTGATTCGACACAGTCAAGAATGAAGTCTAGCTCAACAATATAATTGAATTCAACAACATAAGAATCATAAACGTGAACAGCTACCACCATTACTTTGCGATATATTTATTCCTCCGAGCAGTTCTTCTTGCTTTTGGTTAATGGTCAGAAAAATAAAACATCATATAATGGCAGTTCCTGAAATATTTTCGGATACCAATTTTTCTAGTTACCCTATTTTTGAAAACTGCTTAGACAACAGACATTTTATGTATAAAAGCGCTTCTTATGTATGCTAAATTTGTTAAGTTTATTTTATGAAAGTATAAAGATTTTAAGCGAAGGACCCAGAAAATGTTGCTTTGAAATAATTTCACTTAACATAACAGAGCGTATGGCAGGTTTTTTGCCGAATCCTCAAACGTATGATCCTTTAATAGCATTTCTCAGACTATTTATATATTTTATGACCAAACGGCCGTGGCATTTACTATAGCAGCTACTCGTATATAGTATGAACTACGCGCAAAATATAAATTAATTAAGATAATAAATTCACACCACTCATCTGTATAAGCAAAAACGATGAATTCTTTAATATTTTGTATTTTATCTCCGCACCAGCAAATCCATATGTTTATTTTAGAAAATTAATTTAAAAAACAAAAAAAAATGTAATTTTTGTAATTCTGTCAACAGAATGATAAATGTTTCTTGATTTTTTTATTTTTTCGTTTTAATTTCTCATGAATTTTCTTTTCATCTCTCGCAAAGTGATGAAGAAAATTTCTATGCGGGATGTTTACTAAACATAATTTTGTTTTTTTGTGACTCTCGTCTTGCGTTGATTAATTTGGAATTTCGTCTTGTGTCATTATAAAATATACACGCACACACATTTTGATTTATAATTAAAATAAATTTATTTAATTCACATTAATTACCTTTCATACAAAGACGTTTAGTATGGAGTCTAATCAAAATTGATTTATATTTTGTATATAATATACGACGAGATTAAAATATATCGTATTTTGTCGTCTCGGTTAAAACTACATCGGATGCAATTTGATTGATTAGTCTCCGATGAGTTTCAAAAACCAATCACCCTTAGCAATCAACCACAAAGAACATAATTTTGTTCGACTTTTCAAAATAGATATCGACTGACATGCCTATTTCGTATATCAATATATACGAAAGTATTTCTTTCATCATCCACAGGCTTACAAAATTTAATTAATCCTCGGGAAAATGCAAAGTTTTCCCCCCCAACAACATATACGTATATCGTTAGCTAGACATATTTTGTATCTATCATAAAACTGTCAGTACAATTTGTATTAAATTGTTGAGACTGCATCGTTAGACAGTGGCGGAAATAATAAAATTCTGTGGTCGCCAGAAATCCTCAGCATGACACAAATCCCGATATGTAATCATGCAAAAGGTGATGACAAATTATAATTTCCTGTATCATATTGAACAAAATGTTGAAAAAAGGATATATGCGTTTATGAAATGGACCACCTAATGCGCGATATACTATTAAATAGGTACATCATCCTTGAAAAACCAAATATTATTCTATCATTGAAATTTTCTCGACGGAAAATTAAAGCCGTGCAAAAAAATGTTGGCTGTGTGCACATATACACATGATCACACACACACATACATTTTTTGTACAGTATGAATGACCCTCATCACTTTATAAAATATTTAAAGCTTATTTGAATTGGAAATAGGATTTCGAATTTAAGTATTTTGGTCAATATTATTTTTTTAGCAATCAACAACTTGCTAAATGGGGTATTTTTGTGTAGAGTGGTCGATTAGAAACATATATATAGATCCATTCAGCATCGTGTTGTCTATTTTGCGAGAGCAGAACACAATATGCATGATACTACATAATATTTGCATTTTTGATTTAATTTGCATTTACTTTCCACTATTTTCAATGTACAATACAATCGAATAATAGCACAACCACGGTAAACAACTGTACAACACACACATACAACAAAATATTTCCAACAACTACAACAATAGTAATAACAGTAATGAAAAAATACGTAAAAATTTAGGATTAATGATCGATTCATGTTTGTTTATATGGAAGAAAATGCTTAATGTAGTATTGTTTTTGGAACACAATACAAGCTCTTCATGATGTAAAAATATTGGCAGATGTTGAAGCTGTTTTGAATCAAACCAAATTACATGGTTTTTATGCTGCATCCGCTTTGCTGCGCATAATTACACAACTTCTGAGAATAAACGAACAGATTTATCCTAATTGACATACGATGGTATCAAGAATTGCATATGATTGTAAAAATTTGATGGTTTAATTGTTGCTGTTACCTCATTTCAAATTAGCTTGTTTCAAAAAAAATTTCTGCTCATTATAAAGTCAAATTGACAAATAAGAAAAACAAATTGTACACTTTGAATACTATACAAATTCGCACTGGTGCTTCTCATTCTTCTAATCCAAAGTGCCAGTAGACGTACAAAGAAAGACTTACCTACTTCTTTCTGTGTTTTCACCAGCCTTAGTTTGGGCTTCACTTGTGGTAACCCAAACCAATCTTGTAAAATTACAATCCATACAATTGAAGTACTAAAAAATATATAACAAATCGAGCTATGAAGGTCAGAATAACGTATTGTAATAGGCTTCGGCTTACTCCTTGCACAACAATAATTTTTTTCTGGTAGCGGATCATCCCAGTTGAGGCTGATAGCCTGTTATTTATGAATGAATATTTTAATAATCACAATGACAAGGGTTATCCAACCAAGAAAATCGAAAGGCAGCTTGCTTGCAAGGACTACCAAACGGAGAGTACCGTGAATGAGAACTGGTCTGTACTTATGGATTCCACTAAATACCGATAAATTTAAGTGATTGTATATCTTCTCGGTGGCTGCTATTTATATGGATTAGTAACATATTTATGTCTCGTTTAAGCTGTGTGAGTTTGACCTTAGTGTTGAGTCACTCATCAAATCGTCAACTTAGAGAAATTACATTAGCATGGCGAACGGGCAAGGAATAATGCGCTACTGTTATCCCGTATATGATAAGAAATGACGAGTTGATTCTAATAGATGTTTCCATCTTGCTATCTTTTTCTAGTTTCACCTGACGGTACAACTTCCCCGCATCTGCGATGTTGACAAATCTGTGCTCAAAAGGTTGCTTGTATCGTTAGTCCTGCTAAGCAATACTTTAGTGAGTTGTCAATGGTGGTAGCAATGTTGTTTTTGCATACTCGTCAAAAAAATACTTGAGGAAGTAATAACCCGTCCCAACCATGTCTTTTAGTATGTTTTAGTTGTTGAAATTCGAGCATAAAAACTTAAAACATATTTTATATCCGGAATCTCGTGCGAAAAAACGTTCAATTCCCCTCCATTTTTGGCTGGCGAGGTTTAAAAATTTACAAAATATTTGAGTTGATTTGTTAGAGGGTTTCCATGAAGTATTTCTCTCAAACATTTTCTTCTGAGACAGACCTATTTGGAGATTTGCGACTGATTCTATTTTGCAGAAACTGCGCAGAGTTTTTACAATGACTCATTGATTTATTGATAACATTGATACTAAATTGCAATTCAATTGGTTACCTTTGTCGCCCCTTCCAGATACCACCCGTCCTAGTATCGTTTTTAGTAGTATTGGTCCATTTGTATCGGTTATAAATTGTCCAGGCCTCAATAGGCCAAAGAAATATCCTACCCAAATTAAAATGTATATTTCAGGAGACATAGAAATGTGGGTCAGCCATTTTAAAAAACTTTATTCAGTATTTTCAGTATTTTGCGAGACAAGTGCGAACTGATTGTAGGTAGTACAATTGTCCCGCTGCACAGCTATAAGAACGATGATTGGGTTTCACTCTCAACTTATAGAATCCTTAATGAAACCAGCACTTGAACTATATAATTCGGATACAATCTTTAATTTTTCAGTTTAAGTCCCAATTTTTGTCTAGAATTCTCCATTATAAAACTTGTCTATCACCCATTGTCCAATAAAGCGCGACACAAAGCGATATCACGAATGACTTCATATGACTGAGCGGTGAGATGCTTTTTATTAGTGGCCGTAGCAGTGAAAATGGATGGCTCTTAACACACCACTCTTTAAGCTTATTAATTGCGCCAATATAGTTCGCTTCTGTATTGCAAATATGCCTCAGTAGTAATGCTGCTTATCCACGTAATAATCACTTGAGATATATTGAAAATTGTATACGAGGCCTAATATAACCGATTCATGTATGTTGCTGGAGAAAATGTCATAGAATGATTGTCATTTTGTCTATTCTCCTGTGAATATGTTTATCTTCCGTAGCTTATAATTTCATAATGAAATTCCGATTTTGTTCTGAAGGACCCTTCCGGTGACGTGTTATCAGCCATCTTTTCCTTGGAGCGAATTTACGTGTTGAGGTATCTTAGTTTAGATCTTCGTGAATTCTGCCATTAGCTGCGTTCTACTCGTGACAAATGGATTCGGGATTTCAGTTTAATTATCTACTTTTTATATATATATATATATATATATATATATATATATATATATATATATATATATATATATATATATATATATATATATATATATATATATATATATATATATATATATATCGTATACGAAGCAAATCAGAACTATCTAAAAGTATAAACATGATCTTGTGAACTTCTATAGAATGAGAATCCCAGTTATTAAGTTTGTGACTTGACACAAACTTGTGAACTGACTTGATGGTTTATTTGGGAATGTCAATTGAATAAATTCCAATTTGTCAAAATATCTAAATTGCCAATTGAGAGAAAAAAAATTTTGCATTCAGCCGTTCCACACCGGTTGTCAAATGAAGTCTGCTTCACCCTTCAAAGTTAAAGTATAAGTAGTAATAGATTTTTTATTGCTAATTTAAAACCTTATTTTATAATTAAACACAACATTTTTTTGAATTCTTTTACTGTGCTCTCTCGAAAATAAAATCTACATCTGGAAAATGGCCGTCAATTTTTTTTATTTCATTTCTATTTGTGTGTAAGCTGCTAAACAGAAAATGTTTGTATTAAAAATGACTCGCAATTAAAACCGGTATCATAGGTAAACGAAGAAAGAAACGAAGATAAAGCTGCTTTTTTAACAACCTGTGTGAAATGGCCTATTGATAGACAATTTTCTGACGGATTTTAATATATGAACGAGACTCCGAGAACATTTCCGAGATTTGCTGTATAAACGTAAACGTAAAAAGGTTAGATAAGTTAGATAAGTTAAAAGTCGTTATAGCTGGACCTCGTTCTCCAACCATGTAAGTGAGACCGCGATCACCGCTAGGCCCGATGAAATAAAATTTGACAATTTATTTAATTTCATAGATCTTTTAGGCATCATTTAAGGCACAGTAATTTTCCTCATACCAAAACTCCGTTCATTTCAATATTAGAACGTGGTCTGTGATCGAATTTCTTCATCTACATCTCAAATCGTTAAGAAATGTTTTAATCGTTACAATGGTATCATTAAAGAAAACTAAGGAAGTTCTCTAAGATAAGAATGAAAAATAATACAAAAATGCTTCAATTTCAATATAAGACCAATACAATGGAAATTGTTTTAATTTTAACAGTGTAAATTTTAGTTTGGTGTGTATTTCACAACCATCAATCAATATGATTCTTGTTATATTGCATTTGGATTTTCTGCGTTTAGGGATGCGTTGCATTCGTTGTTCCTGCATATCATTTATAACTGCATTGTCCAGTTTTTCACAAAAATTTTATTTTATTCATAATTTGCCTAGAATAAAGTCCTCCACATTTTGATAGTATCGAAAAAACGAGTGTTATTCCATGGACGATAAGAATGTTAAATTTGTGTATCTAATTTATCGACAACACTAGAGTACTGGATCTGGATAAAATGGGGCTATCTACAATAAAATTGTCCATCATCCAAAACTTTAACATTAAATCCATTTTTTATAAATAAAAAGTTCGCTTTGACTTAATAATTAACTTTTTAACAATTTTTTTTTATTCCTTTTACAAGTTTTCTTTTAAATATTTAAAATGTACTCAATTTTATACCATCCAAAACCAGACATCTTTGAATTTCATTTTCCCTAAATTATCTTCTTTTAGTATAAAAAATAAAATGTTGTCTCAAGACTAACAAAATTGTCATAAATAATTTTAAGAACTAAAAGAAAATCTTTTTGCCTTTTGTTGAATGTTTCTATTTCCCAACTTAATTTTATATGACTTTGTTTTGTGAATAAATTAGTTTTAAAAATAATTTTAAAGCAATTTAATTTATTTTATTTATTCATTTATCCGACATTTTTTCGTTTTCCTAATTGTACTTTGGCAATTTGCAGAATGTGGAATGTTTATCACATTTGTTTGAAATTATTATGAGTTAATGAAAGCTCCGGGCGTTCAATAAAAACTTTTATGTAAAAAATAAAATATAAATTTTTATGGTACGGGGGGACTCATATTGAAAATGGTGCCCTGTACTGGCATATAGTTACTCATATTTTAAAAACCAATTGATTTGATTAAACTGTGAAATGAATGAGCTCATTACCTAATTGAAAATATCGCATTCATTAATTTTTCATTATTTACCTTTTTATTTACAGTTGTTACGTGTAAAGGGTAAAAATAGCGAGTTCTCCGCGTAAGGGAGTTCAACAACAAAAATCGCATAAAAGTATGTGCACGGAGAGCACACGATACACAAGGATTGAAAATAAAAATATTATTCCTCCACACAAACATTTATGTTATGTTGTACGAGTATAATATTTTGTGCAGAAGTTTCAATTGGAATCTTTTTTTTCCAATTTTTATTTGATGCTGTTTTATTATTTTTATGAAATATGAAACTTTAAACTATAAATAAATATTGCAATGGAAATTGAACAAAAATATGGGTAAAAAAAAGCTCAAAAGTTTATTTTACGTAATTTAATATGAAAAATCATCTCTGGATGAATGGTTTGTGTTGTAAATGCTGTTATTTTCATTCCGTATAAAATTCAATTCTGAATTTTTTATTTTCCCCATTTTCATTAGAAATCTCTTGAGAATTTTTGTATAGTCGAAATTACATTTAATATATTTTGTGTGCATGTTGTTGTGGCTGTTATTCTACTATATGTATTTTGTGGGAAAGGTATATATACTTGAGGTTTGCTGACTGAGACTAGTAGGTATGATGCGTTGCTTTCGCAAAAAAAAAAAAATTTATGTTGAATATACACCTGCTTACTGTATGCCTTTTCATCTACCAACAGGTGACACAATGACAATGTATTGTAAAAATAAATCATTTCCACCACAAAAAAATGTAATTAAATGTATTACTGCATCTTTATTTGTATCGTCCTTGCGGTGAATAATTTTTTTTAAAATAGTTGGTTTAGAATATAGTTCGAAATAGGTACTTTTAGATTTTTCAAAATCCTGTAACTTTAACACTAAATATGTGATATTCACGAAATAGAAGTTGGACTATGTGCAACATACCACATTACTTACAAAGTAAAAAAATGAAAGGGTGAATATGTCGAGGCCAAAACCGACTGTAGTTTACCACAAATGATCTCTGGTACACCTCACTCAATTTTTTTAGCAGTAAACTAAATCTAAGGGATTTTGGATAAAACCTGTCTTATATAATCAACATTCATTTAATTCACTCTAATAATGTTTTTTAGTTACAAAGTTAATAATAATTTTTCATATAAATGATATACTTTTAACATCTAGTCTGAATTTTTGTTTAAAAAGTTTTTTTATTGCCAAAAATCGTTATTTCCGCTTCAACTAGAAAAAACGAATTTGAACGGATATTATTGCAAAAATAAATTAAAATCTTTTCGTTCATAAAACTTTCTCATTAATGAAATACTTTTCAAAAGATTTGCAAAAAAAATTTAAAACATACTATGGAAGATATCACTTTCGGTGGACCGATTTCGTCGGTCGACTGCGAACTAATCCGATCAATTTATCCGTTAGGGTTGTAAATAGGTCGAATTTTTGGTTGAAAAGCAGTCTTTGACAAAATACGTAATTTTTGATTATATTTTGGAAAACTGATCTGGACCGTAATTGTTGCAAATTTAATTAAAAATCGATTAGTTTATAATCGTTTTCCTAAACGAAAAAGCTCCTGTGGAAGCTGTCACTTCCGACCGATTTAGTCAATTGGTTCTCAAAATTACGATCAACTAATCCGTCTTGGTGATACAGAGGCCAATTTTTTTTTAAATAACAGTTTTTTTGTCGAAAATGGTAATTTTTGGTTAAATTTTGTAAATCTACTCATGAACGATTTTAAATTCTTTAATAATCCATTAGTTTATAATTGTTTTTAGATAGTCTTGCATAATATTTGCATAAAACGAAAAGCTCTAATAGAAGCAGCTTAAGTATAAAATTTCATTCCGATAAATCGTTCATCCTGGGCTGTAGAGAAGTTAGACACTTAAGTCTACACACAGGCACTTAAGGCATTCACACAGAGATTTTTTCAATAAGCACGTTTACGACCTCGATGAAATAGCGAATTGTTAATTTTCAAAAATCGGGTATCAAATATTTTCATGATTTCTATAATTTATTTTACTTCGTGAAAGAAAGTAAAATTAAACTTCAAACGCGGGATGTACTAGCAACACTTCGACATTTAAACGTTGTGGTCACATCAAAAAACGCCGTCAGTTCGTTCCGTAACATAATCCCCCCCTCCCATCTTTTAAACCATATTTTAAGCCCCATTTCCACAAATGGGGGTAGTAAACCGATGACAAACTTCGATTTACTTAGACTTCTCCTCGATACCTTGTCAATGGCACCTATATGAAGTTGGCTCAAAATTCTAGCCCAAAACATTTCGGATTTAAAAGCTGGCAACAATAACGCAAGTATCGTGAAAAAATGAAAATATCGTGATAGGAAATATTAAAAAAGTTTTTGTGGTCCCTTATGTATTTGAAGTTGGGTCAAAAATGTTAATCCCAAAAATATTCAAGTACAAAAATAAATATGTCGTAAAACTATCAAATTACAAATTAACGAAATAAATAATCCATTCCGTAGCAGTTTATTTTGAGACTTAGCTTTTGACTACATATATAATTAGAATTTATGTTAAAGTATACAACAGAGCAACTCAACGACATAATCATTTGTTGGGGAATCGGAGGATTGTGCTTCCCTTGTCATTATTCCGATGATGGTACCATTCAACGAAATATGTAATTTTAAATTACATTTTAATTCTGTATCGGATTAGTTTGAGTATGGCCCTTGAATATGAATAGCTTTTAAGTCAAAGGATACATCAGAGCATTAAACGACATAAACATTTGTTGGCGAAGCTGGTGGTTGGAAAAACATGGTGGTTTTTCTTTCGTTGACAGAATAATTTTTTGGTTAGTACACCAAATAGGACACTTGCCTATAATCAAAGTCTGTATATTTTAGTATTGCCATACATTTTTTTTTTTTTGGATTAGAATTTGGGCCAAATTAATATACATGTCAATGGCCTTTGAAATATTAATTAATTATCTTGTTGTACTTAATAAGAAATCAAGTTGCATTCTTAATTTAAAGTGCTGCATCCTTAATTTAAAGTGCTTCTTTTTCTTGTTACTTATTGACTGTTATATAAGGTTGTTGTCCATTTGTCAGAAACTTCACACTGCCCTGGACAAAAATATATTTGTAGTGTTTATAAATTTTCAAATAGTAAGACCAAATATATTTTCTTTGATAAATTTATATTCCAAAATGGCCATTTTACATACAAAAGAATCATTTCGATCCCATATTGAAAGCTTCATTTTTTACACAATCAGTCCCGTTAAATATATACGGCCCTGTTTTTTTTACAACACGAGAGTTTTTGTTGAGAGAAACAGTTTATTCGTATTTTCGAGAACAATCATTGATTTGACTCCAAACTGCGGACAGACAACAGAAACCTGACAGGTAATTTTGTAGTAAATATTTGGAACTACAGCAGGGATTAACGGAAAAAGTTCGAATCCTATACAAAATAGGAAGGGATAAAGTTCAATTTTTTTTATGTTCGCGTAAATAAACAATTTGCAATTAAATTATATTTTTAATAAAATTTGTATTCTAATTTCAAGTTTTTGAATTTTGGTTTCTGGGGATAGAACCATTATGGTGAAAGTGATTGTATCGATTTTTATTTCTTCTCTATATTCTTAAAACCACATATTTAATGTTATTGTATTTTGGAATACAAATGAGAAAAAATATTATTGTTCAATATATACCTGTCGGCATGCCTTCTTGTTTACAAACAGGTGCAACGATGTTGTCAATATATTGTAACCATAAGTCATTCCCACCGCAATAAATTTAATTAAATTTAATATTACATCCTTCATTTTATTGTCCTTAAGTGCTGTTTTTTTATTTCCTCGGCAAGGGGCTGGATTTGTGGTCTTTATATTTTTTTAATATACTTGGTGATGGCAGCAGTTCAAAAATAATTTAATTTTTTTACGTTTGACAAATATTGGTATTATACGAATTAGAAAATCACCTTCAACCAAAATTATATCAAGCGAAATGCCGAACATTTCGATGGACTTGTGTATGCTATTCATGTATATAGACGGAGAATTGCGGAAAAACGTGTAAAATAAAATCCATTTATCATTTCATCACGAATTACCCTTCGATGAAATGTCAAAAAACAACAAAAACCAATTTTTACAAACATCTACCAAACCCTATAATTTTGACAAATGTACAGCTGTCAAATTGACCGGGAAGTAATCTGTCAAATGTCAGAGAATTTCAATTTATATTTATTATTTTTTGTACTTTGTGTTCTACGTTTTCGTTCGATTTACCTCAACCCTTAAGATACAACAACAAGAACTAAACATCTCGTATATGTACCTAAAATTTTAAACATTTTTCATGAAAAATTATAATCATTTTCATTCAACCATTTCTTGATACACATATATTTACATTTCCATCAGACTTGTTTCGAAAAAATAATTTTTTTTTTAACAAACACAACAGACACGACACGACATACAGAGTGGAATAACAAACCGTGTATTTATTTATAGTGACAATAGTCGGGACCAGAATAATTTTTTTGTGTGTGTGTGGATTTTGGAAACAGTTTTTTGTGTGTTGATATCCGAATGCACGAAAAGATGCATTTTCCCTCTATGTGTGCAAATAAATGGAATTCAAATTGTAATCCACTGGAACTATTCAAAAAAAAAAAAATTGTAAAATGAATTTTCTGTATGCGATTCCCGATTTTTTAGCATCCGTACGAGTACAGTGCATATTTATTTTATTTTATTGTTGTTTGAAATGGAAATTTTAAATGAACATGCAAAATGTATATAGTTGTCTCGAATGGCATACGTGAGGACGAGATTTAAATATGGCATATGAACATTTCATTTCTATATATCGGAAATGGGTAATTAACTGGATTTAAATGGTAAAAAAACTATTGTTTAGGTTGGCAGCTTTGTATAGTACGAGTCTATATACATATCGATGAATACCCCGTCGACATATTTGCAATTCTTAATTACACTCCATATAACTAATAATCATAATTATCACACCAACAAGTTTATTGTTATGCAGAAAGACGATTAGGTGTATTTTACCTTTGTTACATAATTTTACATTATGTATTTTTGCATAATTAAATGCTGGCTGCCATCAAACCGGCACACAATAGATAAATACTAGAGATAAAAAAAGGGTTATTATTATTCTATTATTTGAGTACTATTATTAGTATTAATTTAATTATTATATGCGATATGCCCATTAAATGACAATTATTTTCATAATTAAATTTTAACACAATAATCATTAAGATCGTTCGAATGCATTTAATTGTCGTTTAAATGTAATTTTAATAAAAACTTAATTATTTGGAATTTATTTTTTTGTTCAATTATCTAATTAATGAATATATTTATAGTTTTTGTTATATGTGTAATTGAATTTATTTGTATTGGCATGGAATTGAATTAGCAAAAAATAAACCTGTAAAACGAATTTTATTTGTTTAATGGTTCTTCTAGTTCATGTGTTCTATTTAATTCTGATTCCTTAATGGGAAGTATTCTGCATTTTCATCTCACCGTTTACATCTCGTTGAATGAAAGAACAAAAACTGTAACCAATTCTCTCTGTTTCTTCGTGTCTTCACGATTTATTACGGTCAACTTAAAATGCACGGTATAACCTGTAAAAAATCGCTGGCAACTATCACAGCGAATACTAATCATAAAAATGCATTACTCAACTTTAAAAAACATTTGAAATACAAGCGCGTTGGACCTTTTTTTTCATAAACCTTTCCTAGAAAACAATTTAAGGGGGTGAATATGCTGCAGCCAACATCCGAACCAAAATTTTGACCTTAAAATTTTTGAAGATTTACCAATTTCGGCAAAGTAAAAAAAAGCGTTTTTTAAAAAAGATTTGTCTGGGGACGTGTGTGTACGTGTGTTTTGTTGCAGCCCAGAATATGTCTCAAAAATACAGAATTGCGATCTCCCGATTTGAAAAACGATTACAAATTTAAACATTCTAAATTAATTCTGCAACAATATTGGCCCAGACAAGTTTTTCAAAAAACTTCCAGTGATGTGTTGCGCCGTATGATCAACCACTACCACTGACTTTCACAACATCAGATCTCGAAACATATAGCACTAAATTCTCACTGTCTTAAATAATGTAGTTAATTTTTGATAAATTTTATAATTTTTATTTATAAATATAATAATATATTCTAATAAGTTTATCTTTATTGGTTCAAATCCGATTTCGTACTACCTTTTGTTAAATAAAAACAGCGTAATCTTCTCTTCTTTTACTCTATGTTCTTGTGCATTCTTGCTATATATAAATACAAATTTATATTCTAAATGTATATACAATAAAATGGAAAGTAATAATTAAATCAAATATAATGCAGTGTTACTTAAACTATATTAAATTGAGGTTGGATTACAACATTCCTCCCCCGATAAGACGAAAATCATGAAGTGATTTGTCGAATCAAATTTATCAAGTTTATCAAATTATTAAATATAAATTTAATTAGCAATACAACAGTAATAATAATGTTATATAATCATAAATTTTTTGCTAACATAATTCCATACAATTTTATTCCAGCCACATTTTGTTGGAAGTTTGTCATTCAATTTTATTCAAGATGTTGAGTTCACTTCAAAACTAATGAATTTTAGACAATACACTTACTTTGAAAACCGTTTGATTCTATTATTATGAACAACCTTATTTTTTCCTTTAATTTTAATAGTTGAGTTTTGCGGCGAATTTAGCTTTGTGATGACGTAAGGTCCAAACCACAAAGGGTCAAATTTATTCTTAACGGTTCCGTTTCTTAATAGAATTTTATCACCGACATTATAATCCGATTTGTTTAGATGCTTATCATATGAAATTTTCGATGTTTCTTTCTTTTTCAATAATCGATCATGAGCAATAAGCCAGGAACTTTGTAGTTTACTTTTGAGCTCAGAACAGTAATTGTCGTAGTTATAAACTGGTTCCGAAGGTTTACTGAATACTGATGGTAGTGTTGGTTTAAACTCGAAGACAATTTCGAATGGCATGAAACCTGTAGAAGTGTGCGGAGTAGTATTGTACGTGAACATGGCATATGGAATCCATTGATCCCAGTTACAAGGATCTTTTGCAGTGAAATTACGGAGATATTCCGCTAAAGTCCTATGTGAGCGTTCCAGTGCGCCATCCGATTGCGGATGATATGCTGAAGTGTTCATCTTCTTTATAGCAAGCAGTTTGCATAAATTTTGAAACATTTCTCTCATGAAGTTTGAGCCCTGATCTGTAATAATTGTCTGCGGTATCCCGTACTTGCATAGAAAATCTTCTGAAAATGATCGGGCGACAACAGATGTTTCTTGAGACGGAATAGGTAATGCTAAGGAAAACTTACTTAAATCGTCTAGAAGAGTTAATATATATTTGTTTCCTTGTTACGATTCTAGTAGTGGTCCAACTATGTCAAGGAATACTCTTTCGAAGGGTAGTTTTGCTGTAGTAGTTATTCTCATTGGAACTTTATTAATCTTACTAATTTTATTATATTTTACTTTGGTTTTTATCAATTGTAATGGTGTATTGTGATTGTTCCGTATATTGGTCTATTTCCAATAGAGCACAATGTATATTTGTGTATGTTTAGCACAATGTATATTTGCTAATAAAATTTCAAACTTTGGATAGTAATTTGGGAAATAAATAGTAACATTTAATTCGTTTAATAGTTCTAGACACGCCTTGGTGCACGCCAAGTGGAGTACAATGGAATTCCTTAATCACCCGCTCTATATCTGCCAGCGAATTCAAATGTATAATATTATGATTAGCATCCATGGTCTTGGTTCCGAACTTACATTTACTTGTTTTAAAACATCAGAAGAACTGTTTGGTGCTAGGTCGAATGTCGAAGAATTATTAACTGATTCATCGCGGGTAGTCGAAATGTTATCTAAATTAGTAGTTTGATTTTCCCGCACGAATTATTTTTTCTGAGATCTGGTAACGGCTAGAATTGCGTTTAAATGAGGTGAAGGAGATACAACAATCCTGCTCAAAGCGTCTGCGTTTTGATTATTTTTTCCAGGTTTGTATATTACATCATATTCGTATTCAGCCAGTTCGATTTGCCACCTTAACATTCGTGAAGAAGGTTTCGGGTGTTTGGCTAACCACACTAGAGGTCGATGATCAGTAATAATATGAAATTTATGTTCATAGAGGTATGGGCGAAATCTTTTAACCCCCCATACTATGGCCAACAATTCCTTTTCTATAATTGGATAATTTCTTTCAGCAGAATTAAGTGATCGACTCGCGTACGCGATAGGTAGATCGCCTGTTTCGGTATTCTGTGATAAAATAGCTCCAATTGTATAATCACTGGCATCCGTAGTCACGTTAAAAGGCTGAGAAAAATCCGGGTAAATTAGTATTGGTGGAGAAATTAGTTTTTTCTTTAATGTATTGAAAGAGTCATCACATTTAGCGTCCCACTTAAAAATTGAATTTTTTCGGAGAAGGTAGGTAAGTGGTTCAGATATTTGTGAAAAATTTTCTATAAATCTCCTATAGTAGCTAGCTAATCCTAAAAAGGATTTTATGTCCTTCTGATTTTTGGGAATTGGAAAATTTATTACCGAATCAATTTTGGAAGGGTCTGGCTTGACACCAGAACTCGTAACTACATGCCCAAGATAACAAACTTCTTTTCTTAAAAAATTACATTTAGAAGGTTGGAGCTTTAAGTTGAACTTTCTTGGACAATTCAAAACCTCGACTAATTTCCGATTGTGATCATCCAGATCATAGCCATAAATCACAATATCGTCTAATTATACGAAACAACGAATTCCATTCAAACCAGATAACACGCGATTCATAAGACGCTGGAATGTTGCTGGAGCGCCTTTAAGACCAAAAGGCATTCTACAAAACTGATAATGACCAGATTGGGTACTGAATGCTGTTTTGATTTTATCGTCTGGATGAAGTGGAACTTGGTGGTACCAGTTGGCAAGATCTAAAGTAGAAAAATACGTAGATTTTCCCAGTTGATCAAGAATTTCTGTGATATTCGGAAGAGGGAAGACATCATTGGACTTCTTTATTGGATTTTTTTGGTACTATCAGTAGAGGTGCATTCCACGGACTAATACTATGTTCAATTATACCATCATGAAGCATTTGATCAACCTGTTTATTGATCTCAATTTTTGTAGACTCTGGTAAACGGTAAGGTTTTATGTTTATAGGTCGTGAATTAGAATTTAATGGTATTTCATGTAAACACGCGGTAGTAATTGGAAGTTTATCATTAGGCAAAAAGAATACATCATTAAAATCTCGGCAAATTTTTATTATTGACCTTTCTTCCTGATCGTTAAGATGTGACATATTTATTTCGTTTCGTAAAAGATTTAATCGGTTTTTGATATCATTATTCCAACTTTGCATGCTAAAAATATGGTAATCCGAAATAGGGAACAACGAAATGGTAAGATCATTTAAAACAATTGGTGTTTCATTAGAATTTAGGAAACAAACAGGTATAGTATCATTTTTGAAATTGACAACAGATTTGGCTATGAAAACACCAGAACTTACTTCGTCGGAAAAAATGATATAATCTTTGTCAAAGTTGGTAGAATTTTTGAACTTTAAGATTTTTTCGGCACGTTCGGGTAAAGTTACCTTATCGCAACGGATTGTTTGAACATCTAAAGGCAAACTACAAATTGGAATTGGGATAGAAACGGAATTAGCAATTTTAATTTCCAATATTTTCTTGGAATAATCGTTTCCAAGTATACCAGAACAGGGAATAGGAAAACTATTTGGTATAATCTGGAATTCATGTGAAATTGGAATATTATTCGGTAGTAAAATATGCGATTTACACAATGCTAGAGTTTCAATACTTTCTGGAGTAATGCCTCGAATTTTGCATTTTTGGTTTATATAACAACACACATCTTTATGAATGATATCACGCTTTATGACACTGATATCGGCACCTGTATCGATCAAAAAATATGCTTCAGGACCATTTAAAATATCCATAGAAAGTTTGATAAATTTTGTTTTTACACTTGAGTCATTGAAGTTTGGAATTTGATATGATAGTTCTTTCAATGGTTTTTCGAATGTGGCATCTAAAGTTTGGTAAAACGAATTATTGGCTAAAGTTGATGTGTGAACGATAGGATGTTCGGAAATAGTAAACTTTTTTTTAAATGGGCTTCGGGTTTTCCGGAACTATTTGATTTGGTTGGTTCGCATTAATAATTTGGCGTTTTTGTTCATTAAATATACGTTTTATACAATCCTTTATGTAGTGACCAATGTTTTTACAGTAATTGCATACTACACCTACAGGCCTGACAGCTAACGGATTTCTTTGCGGAATTGAGCGATTTAATGCGTTAGAGTAGAAAGCTTGTTGGGGTTTATTTAAATTAGTTTGATTTACGGGCAATGAATAGCAATTTCAAGAAGTATGACCTAATTTAGAACATAATTGGTAACAAATGATTGGTTTTGATTGCGTATGAGAATTATTTGGTGTACTATTCATGCTGCTTTCTTCTTCCATGGCTTTTGATATCGCGTCCTTTAAGTTTGTGAATCGACAGGCTTTTATGATTAATTTTATGGGTTCTCGAAGACCATCTTGGAAAGATTTAAGAGCTGTAGTAGAATTCAAATTTTTAACTATTTGTGCGGAGCCCTTGCCTTCTCGCAAAATACAAGCGTCATTTAAATCCGAGAGTAAACGTTCGACTCGGTTTGCAAAAGTTCTTACACTTTCGTTACGATCTGGATGAATCTGAACTAGTTCGACTTGCAGTTGCTCAATAGGACGGCGATCGGAAAATTGTTCTTCAAGTTCTTTCTTTAAGGATTCCCATGACTTAAATTCTTCATAACGAACTAAGTTATAGGCAGTACCACATAGTTTAGATTTAATAATTTCTAAACAACTTTAAACATCATCAGCTTCTTTTAATGGTTTTAAAATAATTTCAAAACAAACTATAAATTTATGTAAATTTGATGGTGTACCATCAAATTCTGGAATAAGCTTCAAGGCAGTACTAATATCACAAACCATTATGTTTTGTTCTTTTTTCATATGACAATCATCAAACAACTCAAAGGGAAAATGTCAAGAATACAAGGGTTTTTGTTAACGCTTTCGTGATAATTTGAATTTAATGTGCTTAACGCGGATGGTTGTTCAGAATAATTAGTACTCACGGGTTCGGGAGCTGCAGGTATACATTTAATTTTCCTACTTCTCAAATCTAGTGACGTCCGATTACTGGAAGTTTCTCTAGGCTTTTGTTCCTTCTCACCCTGCATACAATTGATTGACAACTCCGAGACAATATATGGTATTTATAAAAAAAAATAAAAATTAAATTAGAAAATACAAATAGGTAACTAAAAATGATTTAAACAACTTAACATTAAGAAATAATTTAAAGCAACTTAACTAAAGATTAACATCGTTGATGATTTAATAATTGAAATGTGGTTCTATATTTCAATGAGGTGATAATTGGACCTTTGTCTTTAAATTTCTTACGGTTGACTTATCGTTGATGACCATCTGCTCTGCATAACTGAAACTGGAACACACTACTTCTGCTTCATATAACTGGAGCTGGAGCACAGCATTATGCGTTGCGTTAAAATATACGGGATTGCACTGACTAATCTAGGCCGCTAGTTGATATTTGTATATTTTTTACGTATGTATATTGCCTTATCCTTATAAAAAACTTTGCGGATATAACATAACAGGAACAGTATCATGAAATTTATGTATAATTCTCAACGGTCATGCACTTGTTGAAACGCTGGATTACGTTTATTTTTTAAATTATATGTGACGATAATTTGCTGGGTTTAAGACTTTTGTAATTATGATTTATTACGATGCTTTGATCGGTTTCTTATTTCAATATCATACGGAGAAATTGTTTGTAAGTGCAGCTTGGAAGTTGATCATCGATGAGTAATAGCGGTTTTTTTTGACTACGGTACAACTTACGGTATCCCAGCGCTGTCACCAAAATTGTTGCGCCGTATGATCAACCACTACCACTAATTTTCACAACATCTCTCTCTCTCTAATGTAGTTAATTTTTGATAAATTTTATTTATAAATATAATAATATAATTTTAGGTTTTAACTTATAATATTATAATATATTATATATAATATATAGTTTACTACCTTTTGTTAAATAAAAACAGCGTAATTTTCTCTTCTCTTTCCCTATGTTCTTGTGTATTCTTGTTATATATAAATACAAATTTATATTCTAATTGTACATACAATAAAATGGAAAGTAATAATTAAATCAAATATAATGCAGTGTTACTTAAACTATATTAAATTGAGGTTGGATTACAACAGATGTATGGTTAAAGTCGGTCTACAAGAAGTGACCGCTTCCAGAAGAGCTTTTCCGTTTATTGTAAACATTTTGAAAAGTTTATAGCATTAACGAAAAATCATTTAAGAGTGTGTTTCAATTGGTTTAAATGCCGCATAAAAAGTTAAAAAGTTAAAGATTTATTCGTGGTAGTTTTTTTTAACTATTTAACTTTTTATTGGTTAAAAAATTTTGACAATTGTATGGTTGCTATTTAACGTAATTACGAACGAAAAAAATATACAAATTGGGAATCACTAAAATTAATACTATTTCACAATATATCTTTCAACTATCGTCAGTTTATAAATAAAACTTACGATTTTTATCAAATTCAAACTTCTATTTACAAACAACTATTTGGTGTCAGCTAAATGTTTCACATATAA
The DNA here is from genome assembly GCA_947310385.1 of Nephrotoma appendiculata. Lineage (NCBI taxonomy): Eukaryota > Metazoa > Arthropoda > Insecta > Diptera > Tipulidae > Nephrotoma > Nephrotoma appendiculata. Next base: position 16,737,452 of record OX371223.1, read on the forward strand.
AAATTGTATCAGCTCTTGCAGCAGATAAAAAGTTTGACATTTTTATTCACCTCAATTTTTAACTTTAAAACGCTCTAACATCAAAAAATTCTTCAGTAAATTTTAAACTTAGTAAGCTTAGATAATTTTTTAAATTTTACCGGAATTGACGGGTATTGATAAAAAAATATTTCTCCAAAATTCGGCTTTTCTGAAAAGTGCTGGCAGATTGTCTATTTCAATTTGAACTACTTAACATTTGCGGAAGACTTTTGTGAAATTTGACAGACAGATGTACAGATGTACAGGAAGTTGCATTTACAGAAAATGACTAAGTTAGTTTTTACAGAAAATGACTAAGATCTAAAAGATTCAAATAAATTGAAAGATTACATAATGGTCCGATTCTGAAAATGTAAAAAACTAAATTATAATTCAGTTTAAAACATTATACCAAATTCGATGGCGGCACTGGAATATTGACATAAACTCGCGTTATGTATAAAATTTGCTATGTTTGCATATCATGTAAATTAATATATAAATTAAATAAGAAATAAATAAAAATAAGGATGTATTGTGCGATTGTCAATCAATATAGTTGACCACATTCGTTTGTTTACCTTACCTCTGTGCATATCAAAAAAAAAATTATTTGCCTCGACTGTACGTGTAAATATTTCATTGTAAACATTTAGGCGTATTAAAGAAAAGATAAAATTTCAAACAAATATATTTTATCTTAAAGCTCAAAAACTACAATCGGCATTAGCTTCAACTTTTGTTGGTATAGCTATTGGTATGCTAAACCCGTTTTTGAAAATTAAATTTTTATTCGAGTTATTCGATATCGAAATCTTGATAATGTAGCTTTGCGAGAAACAAACTTATACGTTTAGAGCCGAGTTACATTTTATGAATTTCATTTTAGTACATATCGGAAATTTTTCACTTACAGAGCTTACATCATACTTTTTGTGAATTAGACTTTACATTTTCTGGTTTTATAATGTTTCGCTATAGAAATCGAGTATTGTGGAAAATAAAATCAGGTGTTGGACCCAACATATCCACCTCCCCATTTTTTTACATAAACCTTTCCTAGAACACAAAATATGCAACTATTAGGAATACTTAGTATATAAGTTAATATTTTTCTTTCTGTAGCTATCATATTACTTGAATTGATTTATTACCGACTGCATGGCGGTCTTTCAACTGTCTGGGTTCGTCGCTTGCTCCTTCCTGCGACATCCTATTACTCGTAGATCTTATTCAACGTTATCAGATATGTCTTAGGCCTTCCTTTACGACGTACGCCGACTGATTGTCGGTGGAATTTTTTTCTTTTCATAATACGGTGTTATAAGAATCTTTTAACGTTGTTCAGCCATCTATGTTGGCTGAATTTAACGAATTCGATAATATCGGAGTTTCCAAAGAAGTTCAAATTTCGTCATTTATTTCACCAATTTTTGTTGTTTGCATTCTCAATTAAACTATAAATGGATAGGATGTCCTTACTCTCAAATTTTTGTTGTCAAGGTGAAATTCTTAATTTTGAAAGGAGTTAGCGAAAGTGACAATGCCGGTAATTTTCACATTTGATTTACATTTGGCCACATTTTGTTTGCAGTGATGAATAAGTGCCTTCTTTCATTCCAAAGGTAACTCTTCCTAGTCCCAGATCATCACGACGAGGTCACAATGGTTACAAATGAAAGACTTTCTCCTAATATTTGAGTTAATAGTTCTTCTGGGATTCCATCGAGACCGGGTGCTTTGTTATTTTCATCTACATAGCTGCGTCTCTTTTCTATACTGTGAGATAAAAGTCAATACCTCCTCGCTTGATGTAGATTTTAGTAGATTTTGGAAGTAGGTTAGCTTTTCTGAGAAAATAATAGCACCGTTTGTTCTCAGCTCTCGTTCCGTATTTTTAATGGCTGTGGATCTTGGATGGATGTCTTTATTATAATTTTTACCTTTGACAAAACGCAGTCGAAAGCTGATGTTTTCGATACAGGTATTCATATACTCACAGTTCTTTTGTCGAAGGAATTTAGTTGTGCGTTTTGGGCAGGGAGATATTCTGTTTGAGAGCTCCAAATGTTACGAACCAAGCATTTTTGACGCAGCTCTCGTTAATTTTCGACGAGTTGACTGCAGAGCACAGCCAGTTTCACTACGGCAAAATCATTTCCAATTTTGAAAAATTTACATGAAATCGTTTTTCCTCAGTAGCACAAAAAGAACTAGTTTTGATAAAACACAATGCATGACATCTGTTCTTGACTTCACAGGGACTTTCCGAAATAGGCTACTGGCGAAAAAAAAATTTGTTTCTTATGTTTTCGTATTAAAAGTTGTATTTATAAAAAGTATGTTCCGCTGAAATAACATCCAAATGTCCTTCTTAACTTTATCAGTTATCATTAGTATTAATATTGGACCCAATTTGAGTTGCAACTCACAGGTTCAAATAATTCCGAATGTCCGTCATATCTGAAATTATAGTCGGTTTCAAAAATGATATTCAAAGGTTGTTAAAAAACAGAATATAATTGAAAATAGAAACATTAATTGGGTTTCTTGCTGCTTGATCTAATTCAGTTCAGTTCATATTTCATATGAGACAACGCAAAGTTGCTAACTAGGTTTTTCATATAAAATTTGAACTGAACCGATCAATGGGTGTCATTAAACTCCGCAATTATTAATATTAAACTATAAAGATCATCACACTTTGCCCATAACCTTATTAAATTTCATAATTGGAAATAGATAAAATATTCTATAGATAACCATGTATACGAGTCTATATACATATTCATAACGTAGACAGGATGACAACCACTAATGGTTTCTCTCCATATAACAAAACACTATTTGAAAATTCTGAAAATTGAATTTCGTTAGTGAAAGAACAATAGATTTTATGATTATTAGTGAGCTATATAGTTTCAATAAAATGCATTCATTTATTGGTAAGAAAATTTTTAATTTTCCGAAAAATATTAAATATACTTATACGCCACATTATAATATTTCGTTGTGATGCCATTTTGCACAATTAGAAACCAACTCGATAATTAATTTAAGGTTTAATTGGGCATGAAATTTTTCCATTTTATTTTTCTATTCAATTTAGAAAATTAGATGTCGAGACAGTGTACATTAACAAGATAAATATAAATCTGTCTCTATATACCATAAATGTTCAGAACACAAAAGGAAAATAAAAAAAATTAAAAACACTTTGCATTATTGGAATTAGATTAAGGATGCAATGAGGGGGGTACTGAAATGTATTGATATTGACTTTAGATGTACATATTATAATACAAAAGATATTTTATAGAAATGTAGGGAATATTTACCTAGCATAATTATGTACTAAATATTATAATATATTATTACACAAAAGTTGAAATATTGTTTCCGTTAAAACATCTCCAACGGCAATTATTAAATTTTTCATTAATTCTTCACTCTATTCAATACACGTACACTGTACTGCATATACGAGGAAAATAATTCCTTTTGTTATAACCATACCATTCATTTGCATTTCAGTGCACTCCTCCGCCATACAAACACAAATTAAGCGAGAAAATAATTGGAGTAAAAAATTTTAATGATTTTATGATAAATTCCATTTTTTCTAGATTCTTCCTGTGTGCTCTGAATCATTTTCCCTTTAGTATATTGAAAAGTTGATATATTGTTTTCCTCTTAACACAAAATAAGAATGGAAACAAACTTGAAATTTTAACACACACACACATATAACAACAACACAAAATTCAACAAGAATGAAAACTCCACTTCAGGCGACAATCATAAACAATAAAGAACACAATAACCATGCAAATAATAAAACAAGTAGCAGAGAAATAGAAATGAAAGACATTTTCCTTTTTTCTAAAAGCTGGTGCACAAAAAAAGTTATGGTGGCGAGGACGACAACGAGACAAGAAAATTATGACAATAACTAGGTGAATTCAAATATGAGTGTGTTTATAAAAAGCGTTGGTTGTTTAACTTTTCCAATCATTTTCGCTCATATCGCAAATAAGGATTTAAGGGAGGGTGAATTGAATTGAAAAACTATATACACAAAACACTACCAGCAACAAAATACAACAAAAACGTTTATTTCTATTGTTTCCGGGTTTGGTGTTACATATGTACGAATAACGTTTTATGTGTACATACATATATTGAAACTGAATATATGTAGTAAACGAATGTGTAATTGCAAAATTTTAGTATCGTCAAATCTTCCCTTTTGTAAAATAAAACAAAACAAAACAAAACAAAAAAAAATCTGGCATTTAAATCAAAAAATTACAAGTAGGAAGAAAAAACTCTTACTACGTTTGCATCACATTTATAATACGTAGAAGTTCGATGAAATGGAATATTAATTTTATGGAAACTCGAAAGACGTTTGATTTTTTCCAATCAAATTCATATTATAATTATGTTTATGTGCATAACAGTGCACAAAGTTGAAAGTAGCCTACACAAGGGTATGTATTTTATATGGGAATAAAATCGTTTCTTGCATATCAAACTATTTAGACAATATATCGGGTAATTTTCAGAAAATCATCGTCTTGCTGAGATTTTCAGAATATATGCCATACCGTTCTACCAAGGCGGCGATGATTACTTATTTTGAGCAGGATGTACGATCCTACGTTCTTCTGTAAAACCACTGAACATCGCGCTTGGCCAAAGTGGGTAAAATTGTAGGTTTTTTCATGCCACTATCGTGGAAAATATAGACATATTATACAAAGTCGAAACTACTATCAGTTGCTTCTTTTATTCCGAATAAAAAACAATTAAATAATATTATGATAAAATTGCATATCACCAAACAATTAAACAAGTTTTTGTTTTTTTTCATCCACCATCGATTCAATGGTATACCCCATGAAGTCGTCCTTTCTTTTGGAACTATAATAATTTGCTGAATTTAAAGCTCTGGCTGGCTTTTAGCAGTTCATAAAACACGAAGGAAAATATATGTTTTGTCCAACACCCGAGATTCTTGTAAAATTTGGTCCTCATAACTCATAGCCATATGTAAATATTCTGGTCATCATTTTCGACTTTCAGATATTTGATATTCATCAGACAAATCATTAGTTTTACCAAAATTTGTTATTTCCGCTTAAATTTTTGGAAAAAAATATGAACCAGTTTAGTTTTAAAGGATTTTTTTGTAAATATTACCCTTTAAAATATTGGCAATTAACGAAAGGTCCTTTTAACAGGATTGCAACCAAATTGTTCTAGAATCGGCTATCAAGCAAACTTAATAGTCAATAGTGACCTCAGCTTGGTGAAGTAACAGTTTATTATCGAAAATCGTCATTTCTGATTAAATTTTGAAAAAATGGGAAAAAACCTTTGTTGTTGCAAATTTATAATAGAATTCATTTGTTTTAATCGATATTTTGCAGTGATTTCCGCTTAATTTTAGTGGAGCTTTCCAATTTATGAAAAACCTTTAGTATGAAGTTTGATCAAAATCGGTAAGTCCATCTGGTATATAGAGAGAACACAGAACAACTGACAGACACTACCTCAGAAACCACTTTTTCAGACTTCGACAGAGTAGCGAATGGCAAATCAGCAAAAATATTGAGGCCGAAAATTTTTATGCTTACAAGTACTATATACATACTTACTTTTACTTCGTAAAAAGAGTAATAACTACCACACTCTAGTATAAACCGAATTCCATAATATTCGTTTGAGAAACGTTTTCTTTACTTCCAACCAACTCATTTTTCCAAATCACAGCCGGATCCCATTTTGGAAATTTACCCTAAATATTTTAACGTACAAAAAGAGTTGTATCTCTCTCGGTAAAGAAATGGCTAAGATTAATTTAACCTTCCGATATTGCCTTTCGGGTCTACATGACCCAAAGCGCATTTTAGTTCTTTACAAAATGCTTTGTTTTTTGAATCGAGTACGATTGACTGTTAGTGACTTTTCCTCAAATACATTGTTTTATAGAGGCATAACAAAAATTTATATTAGATTCCCATTTTCATCATGTTACCTATGTTCCATTCCTTTCAATGAGAAATAATATAGTTGTATTGTTGAATAAGACGCAACATAACGTTTAACCGAAGTTACTCTAAGTAAATTTCCCAAAATCATGATCCATTGCAGTCATTTCCTGATGCTCGAAAATGTCCTCTTTCAAATTATTTATCAAAATCGTTCAAGTCGATTTATTATTTTAAATAATGACGCGGATCCCATCAAAGACCCTAGAAACTTATTTCTACCGTATTTATAACTCATCTCAGTGGATTCTTGACGTTCGAAAACCACTCTCATTCATTTTTAACACTTCGTTTGTAGAAAACCTATTTCAACACAATTTTTGTCTATAACGTTATTTACCTGAAATTAGCAACCCTTGAAAGCGATTCCTAGCATTTGAAATATCACTTTGCTCAATTTTTATCAAGTGCGAGTTGTCGTGTGTGCCGAAAAATTAATTAATCATTTTTTGGTACTCTAAACACTCTCTCAGTAAATAAATAGAGGAACATGGCCCCACCAGATGAAATCAAAATATTTTGAGGAGAAAGAAAATGTTGTAATAGGGACCAACTACAAAACTTTAATTAGATGGCAAATGGTACAAATCAATATTGTTGCTTATAACAACCAACATTTTCAAAAGGACTTAATTAATGTAGCCATACGATGTCACCGTTACACAACCAACACAACATGGTGCATCATTCTGCTATAACATAACGCCAGATATGTAATTAATGAAAAACACAAGACACAACACAAGGCAATGATACACATGCTACATCCTACAACATGAAACAACATTCTGCAACATTGTGCAACATCACCCAAAGTAGTGGAACGTTTCACAACATCCCTCAAAAATGTGCATCATTAAGCAGCGTGGTGCAACATCACGCAATATAATGCAATATGACGCAACATGACGCACATGATGCAACTCCACACAACATATAGTGCAATATTCCTCGACATAGTGCAACACACCGAAACCTAGTGCATTCTCACGCAACATGGTGCAATATCGAGCAAAAAACGGAACATGTTGCAACATCACGAAATATTGTGCCACATGACGGCCCATCCAAAGGACTATTAAATGAATTACTCGTATAAATAGTAGCTATGATTCAAGTCAAATAAAATGTTAAATGAAGGTCCCAATATCCCATATGAATAACGGGCACATTGTTATAGACTTCTGGCACTCAAAAACTCGTAGAAAGCCATTCCTGGTCTGACATTAGAAACCCCCTATCGCTGTAATTTTTATCAAAATCGATCTACCCGAAAAAAAAATTTTAATTGGACACGGGCCCCACCGAATGGGCTTAGTAAACTTCCCAAATTTAGAATCCATCGAAATTAATTTCTGGGAATACTAATCCCTTCTTCACCAATTTTTATCAAAACCATAAGTGGCGAAAAAATAAACAATGGAATCCTGTCCCTATCGTATGACTCCGTAAACATGTTCGTGAAATCAGGACAATCGGTCATGTTCTATCTGGTACTCGAAATCGTGTCTCCAATTGAATTTACAAATATCGTACGAGTCGAAAAAATAATTAAAATAAAGGACCCTAGCATGAAATGCCCACCAGACCTTCTGAACGGATTTTCTAGAAATTAGCACCCACCTGCAATTGACTTTTGGTCCTCGGAAACCCTCGAATTAAAGATTGGGATCCGACCAAAACGACCCTCTAACGGGTTTTCTTGAAATTAGAATTCATCGCAATCGACTCCTGGCCTCGAAAACTCTCCCTAGCAATTTTTTATAATGCCCCTATTATGGTTTTCGCCTCGCCGAACGATTCACGATGAATCTTAAATCCGTGTGAGTTGGATATTCGTATTATGGTTTTCGCTTTTATTTTGGCGAGTGCACATCTAGTAATACTAGCCGAATAATAATTTTTAGAACAATTATTTTTGACGTTTGTGGTTTTTTGTCAATAATTGTGTTGTTGTAATCATAATTATTCAGATTTTGTATTTATAAATTACGTTTTTTTTCAATTAATCTCAAATCAGTTTAAAATCATGTTATCTAGTGTCGATCTTTCTTTTTCTGATAAACCATGTGAAAATATTAACAAGGCACGGATGTGAAAATCGTTAAGGAACCAATGTAATCTGTTTACTATGCCTGGTACATTATTTTATTGGAGGTCCCAAGCTATTCAACATTACGGTCAAATCCTTCCAAACAGGTTTACAGATTGTCTATTTTTCCCAAAGCTGGAAATTCCCCTGGCAATATTGGGATTTTTCTCCATCTCTTCCGTTTATTTTGAAAATATAATTACTTACACGTGAACCTCCATTGTTTGATTTTGACTGTGAAATGAAAACAGTGAACCAATTTTATAAGATTCGCCTACATAAAGATGGCGAATCATTTTGACAGTTCAGCTCGTTTAGGTGGATATCGTAATACTAAAAATGTGAGTTGGATTCGCCAGGAATGTAAAATGCGAAAACCATAATAAGGGTATAAATATCCTGCGAGGCGAAAAAAATTAAGGAGATAAACCGCCTCACGATAAGACCTCCTAAACGGTTTTCAGGACCTATTGCACGTGATTTTTGGTACTCCTTTTAAACCAGGACCTATCACACTTGATTTACAGTACTCCAAGTTTCTACTTCCACACCTTATAATACGTTATAAAACACGCCATCGTTCATCAAAAAGATTGATGTTGTTTTAAAAGATGCGTTATATAATTGTTAAGCAATTTTAATATATTCCGTGTTATCGGAAAACAGAACAAAATCGCATTGGAGCCAATTTACATTAGTAATTCAGTTAGTTTGAAGAAAATATTAAATGTGGTGCGTTTACACCAGTGTTAAGTTTTAATTTTTTTCAAAAATGTAGCTAAACAAATTAACAACTTTCGAACATTTGATAGACTTGGAGGTAAAACACATGTGCTAAAAGTGCTTTCCTATTATAGACATTATCCAGCAGTGGTTATAAAAAATGGGATGACAATTAACTGAATCCGAAATTATTAATTATCTTGTTATTAATCAAGACTTCCATTCTAAGCAGCTGAAGTAAATGTTATATCGCCTTTTATATTGTACAGATGTTTGGACAGAATCATTGAAAAATAATGCACATGAATTCAATATTTATATGAACGATTTGATTTATAAGTGATTTTTGGGTCTCGAAAGGTATTACATAATGCGGTCTATATAATAATGTTTCTCATTGCCCAACATCAAATTTCTCTCAAAACCCTCCTCAGCGAAATATTTCAGTAGTTCCGGTTGTGGGGCTAACGTTCGAGCATATTAAAATTGTTCAGCTTCCTACGGTACAATAAACAAATGTCATCTGATTAACTTCTCACAATAAACTTTAAAGATCGTTTTGCTTTAATATTTTCGTCATCATTCCGTAACTTATAAAAAGGAAACAATAATTAAATTTCAACCAACCGAACCAAAAATTTATACTAAACATAAAATACATAAAACAACAATTTCCAGCAATAAATTAAGATTTGAACATAAATCACTTTTTATATATTTTAATTTCTTAATTTTATTGTTTTTATTATATTTTTAAATATAATTTAATTTGGGATTCTAAATTAAACACGCAGTGAAACAATGACCTTTGGAAACAGTGCGCGAGACGTACAAGGAAATTCTTTTTCTTTATTACTTTGTCACCGGAGAATATGATTTGAATTCGAAATTGAAAAATCTGATTTTAATTTTCTTCGGAATGAAAGCAAAACGCATATAATTACGTTTTGAGTGGCGTTTTAATTTGTGAATATTTATATATTTTATGAGCGAACGTCAACGTGTGCGCACATCGGAAGATGCATTATGGTTTGTGTGTTTTCCGTTCAATAATATGTTAGACCAATGTTCATGGGAGGTATAACCAATAATAAAAAAAACATAAAATGCATGCAACCATAATACAAAATTTTTCGATTTAGGGCATCTGCATTCCAATTATAATTGCCTACTTCATTTATCTCCACTGTATCGTTAAGTATTCAATTTATATACAATTAATTCATCATTAAAGTTAATTTAACGTCACATTCGTCTGTATATACGAGTACAGTATTTATTATGTTGTTGATTATATTATATTACTAAAAACTATTGTTATAACAATAAAAAATACTATAACAGAACTATAAGCTATAAAAATTAACTATTATATTGTTATAATGACACGTGCATTTTGATAGAAAAACGCGCAGCCCATACACTCATACAAAATTCAATTGAATGTGTGATGATGAACATGCATCGATTTGTTGGAAATATAATGGAAAAACCGGAAATCAGAAATGATTAAATGAAAATAATTTTTTTTTGATTTATGTTATGTGAATAACAATTAATAAAATAATAAATCCAAATGTTTACAATCAATTTTTGATTGAGTAAATTTATGTTGAGAAATATCTCGATGCTAGGTGTATCCTATAAAATAAACCTTTACTGTACCTTTGTTGTATCGAACACGAACGTTCACTAAAAGAAAAGTCGACAAAAATTATAAAATTCCAGGTTTGATTTACAAAATTATTATACATACCTATACAACACACACAATATTTGGTAAATAAACAAAACTACAAATATTCGTCAACTTAATAAAAATAAATTGTAAAATTAATGAAATGTTTTTGTCAAATTTGTTAAAATAAATATATCGCATTGTGGAGTCATCTATCTTTTAATAGGTGAGTTAGGTGTTGGTAGTCAGTAACACACTCCATGTTAATTGTATCTAAACTGATTGCTGAATTGCGGAATATAGGCTGTTAAAGGAAAAATGTCAAATGTAGTTTTTAAAAAGGATGCCGACACGATGCTATAAGAAGATATATCACAACAGCTTCAGTCGTGAGATTTCAGCGTAATTCACCTTATATAGGCAATTAAAAATAAAAGATTGTGCGAGATTTATAAGAGTGATATTGTAGTAGTGCATTTTGGAGAGCATATGTAACGATTGATTTGTCAATTTTGGATAATGGCAATGTTGAGAGAAAATCTAAATGATTACGTATAAAAGCGAGTGAAGAGAAGGAAATCATTCGTACGAAAATTGTTTATTACAATGATTGGAGTAAATCCGAAGAAATTACGAAAATGCTTTCAAAATTTAATGCAGTGAAAAGTGACTTGTCAATGCCAAAATCCAACAGATCAAATAGGTCAAACATTTTTCATAATTAAGACTCGAGGGGGTTGCATGACGTTTGTTTGATAGTCTGGATCGATAGAAAGGGTGATTTAAAGAGAATTTTCCGTCCTGCGATAATTGTATAGAAAGAAGCTCGAAAGTGGAAAAATATAGACAAAAACCGGATGAAAATGTACTTTCTTAGTATTATTTGAAGTTATCATTGTGTAATCAGGTGAAATGCCGTCAGATATAAAAGTTGAGAGAATTGGTGGGTTTGAAAATAACGGGTTCCTAAACTTTCTTGGTCCATTGCAGAAATTATAAAAAAGCAAGGAAATTTGATTTTATGGATCTACAGGAAGCTGATAATTACATACTATTAAAGTAAGCCAATAGTTTTCAGCCCAAATTTGCTATCTCAGCTGAAAATAAAATATGTAATGTCAATTATGAATATGCTTTAGCCGAAGGTCATCAGCCGACATTGTTCAACCGACATATCTCAGCTGACATTTCTCAGCCAAAATTTTTCAGCCGAAAGTATTTTTTATATCAAAAACATTTTTTAGACCAACAACAAAAGCAAAACGTTTTCAGCTGAAACCGTTAAATCTAAAACACAAAACTATATTTTTAAAAGCATTATTTAAATTTCGTGAAAATTCGTTTTAATATTGAGAAACTTGTTTGATATATCGTATAAACAAAATTTGCAAATTCTAAAAATTCCATTGGCATCGTTCGAAAGTTGATGAAATGGAAAGTTTTAGTGATGGTTACTCATAACTTGTTTGGATATATCATACAATCAAAATTTTGGTATGATATCAAAGGGCCGAATGTCGAAGGGCCGAATGTCGAAGGGCCGAATGTTGAAGGGCCGAATGTTGAAGGGCCGAATGTGTCGAAGGGCCGAATGTGTCGAAGGGCGGAATGTGTCGAAGGGCAGAATGTCGAAGGGCCGAATGTCGAAGGGCCGAATGTGTCGAAGGGAAGAATGGGTCGAAGGGCCGAATTTTTTTTGATTTTTTTTTTGTTTTTAGAAATATATTTTTTATTTTTTTATTTAATTTAATTATTTAATTTAATAATTTTTTTTATTTTTTGTACCATATACCTATTATCAGAAGGCTGACAAATAGGGCCGAATGTCTCTGGTGGCGCATGACAAAATTTTCCTTCACCAAAATGTATCGCTGACCGGATACGTGGGATTTCGTAAATATTCAAAGATGAAAAATATTAAAATACATAAATTCATAAGAAATTCATTTATGATTAATAAAAAAAAATTTACAAAATATTCTATAAAAAAATATAAAAAATAAAAAAATATAAAAATATTCTAATATGTATTCCTAAAATATTTTATTTTGTTATAAAACAACAAATTTGAAAAATTATATTTCTAAAAACAAAAAAAAAAATCGGCCCTTCGACCCATTCGGTCCTTCGACATTCGGCCCTTCGACACATTCGGCCCTTCGACACATTCGGCCCTTCGACACATTCGGCCCTTCGACATTAGGCCCTTCGACACATTCGGCCCTTCGACACATTCGGCCCTTCGACATTCGGCCCTTTGTACCTATTCCAAAATTTTAAAATTTCTAAAAATTGATTGTTTAAAGTGTCATAAATATGAAATGAAAGGCCTTGGTGATGGTAGCTTCGGAAAAAAATGTCGCTTCACTTTTCAGGTACTTAAAATATTTTAAAAAAAAAAAAATTTAAATTTCTAAAAATTGAGGTTTATGTGGTTTGGTTGAAAAGTAGATAAAATGGATGGTCTTAGTAATGGCATTCGATATATTCAAACGAGTTTTCCCAGGCTTGCCATAAGAAAAGTGAACTGAAAGTTTTTTAATGTGTAATAATCACTAAAACTTGTCATTTCATCTACTTTCCAACCATGTTACTGTAAACGTTGAATTTTTTGAAATATGTAGAAATTTTCCAATTTTCTATATAAATAATTCAAGGTAGTACAACTTTCCCAATAAGAAAATGAATTTTACCCAACATAAAATATTGCTATTTAAAATTTAGTTTAGTGGTTTCAGTTGAAAATGTTTTGTTTTTATTGTAGACAATAAATATTTTGAGCCAAAAAATATCGACTAAGAAATATCAGCTGAGATATGTCGGCTTAAGACTTTCGGCTGAAGCATATTATTATGTTTGCTCATAACATTATATTTTCAGCTAAGACAGCAAAGCCACTATCTGCATTATCGATTTTTTGTACTTTCGACTGGAAACTATCGCCTAACTTTAACATTATGATAATTACATGAAAAATGTACAAACGCGACTAGCTACTTGAACGAATTCTCAACCGCGTACATTTACGCAGTAGGTGCAACAAGAGGGTGTACGGCTTAACTGTACTGTTAACTATAGCAATAAATATAGGTGGGGCTTAAACTGGAAAAAATAGTTTAACTGCAACTGTTTAGCGGATAATATAAATGAAAGAAAAGTGTGCGGTTTATAAAAACCGATTTTACGCCGTGTTTTTAGGTGTACATCCGAAAGGACCAAACATGTCGGTTGCAAGTGCACCAAAATATATAAAAAAAAGTCGAAAACATATTTGTACAGAGGATTAATCATTATTCAATGTAAAACAATGTTAACAATTTGCTAGATAAAGGCAAAATCCGAACCACTACAAAAAAACGGTGGCTGACACCATCTAGAATACGATAGTGTGGTGCCACTGTTCCAGCAAATAAGTGACATAACCCCGGTTATGTCACTTATTTGCTGGAACAGTGGCACCACACAAAATTCACAAAACCGTGCTTATTAAATATAAATTCGATTTTCTTGAATTTTCCGACATTACTAAACGGAAGAACTACAAGCGGAAAATAGATTTGAGTAGGTCTAAGCCTGTGTGAATAGAAAATCATACATATTTTTATGACACAATCATTCACAAATTAATCCAATGTTTACAACCGCTTACCCGGGTAAGTTTTCGTGTTTTATTACCCAAAATTTTATGGATTTAGGAGACTTATCAGCTTGAAATCTTTAGTAATTATTATTTGTTAATAACAATTATTTGTTTTAGATTACATTTTGCCAAAATGTATTTAACAATTTAAAATGAAATTACAATTTATCATTCAATACTAAATGTATGGAATTATGGACATACCCGGGTATGCTGGTTGTAAACATAAAGGTTAAAATCCATCTAGTACAATCCGAGGGCATTCACAGATCTAAATAGGTATCTCTTATAGAATTACTCTATTTTGGCCTACAATCTACCTCTACACTTTCATGTAGTTCATGTGGGTTACCCACGAATTAATGGACACACCGAGATTTTCAAAACCGGGATTTTGAAAACTGGGATTTTGAAAATCGTGATTTTGAAAATCGATATTTTGAAAATCAAGATTTTGAAAATCGAGCTTTCGTAGTACACCCTGAAAATACATGTCAAAGCCAGTATATGCGCTGCCTTTTATTTTAATTTTTTTGATCGTGTTTATGGAAAATGATAATCGTTCAAGTGTCTATATATAAACGGAAAAGAATATTGCAAATATTTAATATTTTTTTTTGTTTATTCACTTGACACATTTTAGACTTTACAACTTCACACATGAACTCACTTTCCAAAACGGGCTTTTGGCAAATAAAGCAAAGTAGTTTTGATATTTCAAACAAGAATGATGAACTTTTTGTTGACAAAGTGGGGCCTGTCTTTTTAACGTATAACTCCAGAGCCTCCTAAATATAAGCCGTAAGATTCCGCTATTTTTTCATGAGCTTTTCGTAGAGAGGAAACTTTTTTTTCATATCAATTAATGTATTTTAATATTTTTTTAGAAGCTTTTTTGTATATAAAAACAGAAATGCTTCGTTTGAATTTTCAATTAATAATTAAATAATACACTATGATGGCGGATTTTTAAATACATATATGTTTGTGATATATTTTATAAAAAATATCAAATTAAAATTTAGATAGAATTTTTTATTGATAAATGTATGTTAAAAAATTTTCCAATTACCACGGTTTCTTACAGTAGCTCAATAAAAGCTTCCCCTCTATTTAAAGCTCTCATTTTAATATTGCCGCTCTTTAAAATCATAAATAGCTCTGATAATTTACAATATTCTGGGAATATGATTAACATTATCTCAAGGTTAGAGACAGAGATAATTATGGTTTACTCATGAGATCAGTGAATCATAGAATGCCAAAACTAAGTAGTATTTTAAAGCACCAGATAAAACATATTTTGCGGCAAGCAGTCTAAAAATAGTTCTTTATACTAGTAATCAAAATTTTATGAGTTGAGCAAAACCTATTCTAAAATATTATAAATAATTACATTACGCAGTAATTAATTTGCATTTATGTTTAAAGATGCAACAAAAACCAAACTGGAAATACACAAAATCTTGTAGCTGGTTCTAAAATTAAAACTGATAGCATTTATGACATTTTTATTATCTATGTACAAGCAAGTTTACTTTATGACAAAACTGTTTTTAATATTTGTCCAGAGTTTTTTGTCTGAAGATATGAACAAGACGCGCAATCGTCGGAGTACCAAATTTAAGTTATATCATAATAAGGGTGTCGTTATACCACTGATTTAACAAATATTTCCGTAAACGATTAGAGCAAGGTTCCTTCCTCATATCAAGACCATCGTACATCTTTTGAATTATAATCAACACAATAAATTTTATTAAGCCATCAAAACATAACGATTGATTTACTCAAATATAACACGATCGTGCCGCGATCATATTCAAACAACGCAATGACAAAGTGTTTTGTAAACAATAATATTACTCGAAACTCTAATTTATTCTAACCACATAATATCACCATGTAGCCAAGTCATTGCCAATGACACAAATACAAATTGCCATCGGCATATCATCATACTACGAAAATAATCCACGTCTGCTTCTATTTCTGCGCGTTTTTTTTTCTTAAAACAACAAAACTACAAAAAAAAAATATTTACTCTATCAGCTTGTGAAGGTTAGTAAAATACATTATTCTAAAGTCTTTGCCGCGGTGACACTATAAAACTAACGTTGGTTACACAAATCTTTTAACAACAAACTCTAGTAATGGATATGAAGTACATCAGTCTGGTGATATTTGCGGTTTGCTCCGCGATTTCTTTGCACAAAACGGTTTACGCGAGTGATTTTCAAATTTATCCGTTTCAAAAGTACGAAGGTGATGTTTATAAATTTTATATAGTGAATTGGTTGCATTATGTAAATCAAACAATTTTAAATACGAACGATATGTTAAAACTAATTGAAACAAACAGTGACGGTGATAAGAAAAATTTTGAAAATATAAAAATAAAATTAGAAAATTTAGAACGAAAAGTGGTTAATGAACAGAACACGGTATTTTTGAATGGTTTAACGGAGCTCACAAAATCGTTACGACGCATTCATGGTGGGCATGTAAACGTTTGTAATTTGATGGAAATCAATCGTGAAAAATGTCTTAAATTAAATGATTTTTGTACATTAGAAAGTATCGAAGATGGTTTAGTACAATGCGTTAAATCGCTGCTATTGGAAAACTTTAATGGATTATTGGAATATACGTTCGCATTGGCATCATTCTCTGATGAATACACAACGGTAAGTTAATTAATCATTAATAGGTCTATTCAATGGGAGGTCAACGGCTTTTTGTGTGGTATGTTGCACAATGGGATTAATGACAGTAAATAAAGTAATTAGATTTTTGTATATCTTTTTGGATGCGTAATGTTTCAAATATGTGACCCAAGATTTTGGATAATTTTCATAAAATTATGTTTAATGTATATAAACGTTAAAAACTGTTATTAATTGAGATATAAGACGTGTGGTGTTAATAAATATAAATACTATTAATTTATTTTTGTTATTTCAGGGCAATGCGGATGATTCAATTTTGGTGGATTATTTTAATGAAGTGAAATCATCGTCAAATTCAATACACAAGTCTTTCCTAGATTGTACGATCGATGCGGTTCTTGAAGACGAACAACAGTTACAAAATATCCAAATTGAAGAAAAAGATTGTTTTAAGCAAACTTAGCTTTTAATATTATTTTATTTGCTTAACCTTAAAATATTTTTATTGAATACAAAATTATTTAGAATTTTTAAAAAACTATATTGACATGTATATTATTGCAGAATCGAAAGTATTGACATTGTTTATGACAAATATTGAATAGTGTGTAAGCAATAAAATACGTATGTACATAAATCATATTTGAAATAGAAGGTTAAAAGTCAAAAAGTTATGAATATGAAATGTCTAATTATCCGAAATAAAAACTTTAGAATTGCTTCTATTGAATATATTTATAAATAGGAAACATTTTATTAAACATATATAAATGTGTAGAACAAAAATCGAAAATCTGTTCATGTGATATAATAGATTAAAGGTATATAAAGAGAAATCTATTTCTAGTTTAGCTTTTAGTATATTTTACGAAAAGTCAAACGAGTATGTGAATGAAAGGTTTGAGTTAACCCTTCTACATTTTTATAGTTTCGATAATTTAGCAACAAATTTAATAGTTGATATTCATTTTGTGAATTCTTTCAAAATTTTAATTAAATATTTATACAAAATTTGGTACACAGAAAAATTGATTATTGTGACGAATACTGCAAAGGTAAATGGACAAATGGAGGCGTTCAATCATACACTCAGAAAAAATGATAAATACATGATTGCATTTACTATATTATTATAATACTAAATTATTGTGATATTCTGTCAAACTTAGTTTATATGAATCATTGTGTGTTAAATACAATTATTTAAATGATTGATTATATCATAATATGATATTGTTGATCATTCTTCTACTTCTACATCTTCTTCATCATAACCATGTACTCCCGTGTATAGAAAAACAATGGGAAAATATTAGCGAATATCCAAAGATCAGAAACAATCATAGAGTACCAAGTAAAATTCACTAGCACGGCTGGAAATTCTTTCAGATTTTATTGGAGACGCTTACAAGATGAACACATATAAATGGATTGGCACATCGTATTAGCTTGCTTGTCTCCAAATCCAAGTGGCAGGAGACAATTCATTTTCAGGATATTTGGGGCAAACCGCACTAGCTTTTGTCAAATCGGCTAATAATATTTTTAACACAAGTAAGACCCTCTGATGGTGTGCAGAATACAGCGCTGACCCACCGTCCATGTCAATGTACAGGTTGACATGGAGCTTGCAATGTGCATGTGGTATACTGTAATTGTGTGAATAGGTGAATGGGTTAATGATGTCGCGTGAATGCGTGGTATCACAATGGGCCAAAAAAAGCCTAAGTGTAAACCACTGAAACCTAAACCTATAATAATCCTTTTACGTCAAATAAAGAACATTCTTAATGCATGACCGCTGTGCACCACATTTTTAAATGATTACTTCAAATTTTAAATCGCGTTTATTTCTTGATTAGCACATCAACATGTATTACTCTATTTAAATAGTAAGCAGTTGACACCATAATACAGAAATATTAGATCAATATCACACACAGAAGTAAGGAATATATGGAAGTCGATGATAAAGGTAGATTCTTTTAAAAAATGGAGGGTGTATGTTGTGACCAATACCCGATATTATTTTACCTCCCGCTCAAATTTCAGGAAAGCTACAACGACAATCTTTCTTTAAATTTATTAAAATTTTAAAATGTTCTACCGATTTTGCTAAGACTTCCCAAATTATGAAAGAAACTTACGTATAAAGGTAAACCTCGCTCTGTCAAATCGTCTGAAAAACATTTCCGCTTAAATTTTAAGCCAATTTTACAGAAAAAAAACATCATAACACTTTTTGCAAATTTTGGGAAAAACTATGAACAACAAGAAAATATTCTTAAGGAGCTGCCACTTCCGGTACATAGTTTTGCTCCACATATCACACTAGGATCATTGAAATTATGGAAAAATCTTAAGTATAAGATTTCATAATCCCAGTCAATTCAATTGGGATGTGGAAAGACAGATTTTATTTGTAAAATTTTTGTTCAAAAACAGTTATTCCGGTAAATTTTTAAAATATAAAAAAAACGGGAAAGCTCCTTTTGAAGCTGACACTTCAGGTGTACCGATTTTAGCCATACATCAAAGGGACTTCCCAATTTATCGCAAAAGCTTATCCAAATCAATCAATCCGTTCGTAATTTCTGCTTAAATTTTGCAAAACTAATGTTGGCCGATACTGTTGAAAATTTACTTTAAAATCTGTTTGTCGATAGTTTTTTTTCATAAATGATATATTTTTCAAAATATTTGCAAGAACACGAAAATGCTTTTTTAAAAGTTGCCGCTTCTGGTAAACCTATTTCGGCAAAAAAACCACTGGGCTCTTCGAATGTATGGAAGAAGCTAAAGTCTAAATTTTCACTACGGTTACAGATTCTGACTACTTCATTCAAATTCGTTATTTTTTATATTCAAACAACCGTGGTAATGGTCCAAAACATATATAAAAGTGTCATGTCAGCTTTATAATTTTCCAAAACCCCATTTGGTACTTCTTATTTTTAATTAAACTTTATAAAACCTCTTTTATTTATGTCATAATCGCTAGAGAATCAATAGTTTTTATTGTGAGGATTGGCAACTATCAATTTGGAAAACTATCCTGTCTAGCTAAATGGAAACATATTGCCAATTATTTTTAATTTTGTATAGAGAAGTTTATATCTTCCCGGTATTGAAATCTCGTTACCCAACAAAAACTTTCATTTTCCTTATTAAAACATATTTTCACTAGACGATAAATTGTATAAAATGTACAAAGGTTGTACAGCTAAGTACGCCCATGTTATCTAAACATATTTTTTAAAGTCATTATGTCTTAAATATGACACCATTTAATAACCCCGCATACATATCCATATCCAAAAGTACGTTTGTAAAACATTTCCCAAATTACCTCTTCACAATCATTTGAAAAACACTTTGAAATAAATCAAATTAATGGTAAACGATAAGTGAATGAGAGAAAGTCAATTTCAATTGTAACCGAACCAAACACAAATACTTAATAAAGTACTTATTTGGGTAAAGGTGATTGATACAAAAGTATATAAAAGATTTATGATCTCAATAGTCAATCGTTCACACCTTTGTTATTTACTCGCGTATTTACTGATATCGCGATTTTCACACTCGTTCCAAATTTATTATGATGTGATAATGATGAGCTCCACCGTATACTCAAGTATCTGTACGTAGAAAAATTCGAAATTAAATTTTCTCGTCAAAAAATATTATGTATTGAGTCACGCGGATAAATATTAAACTTCGAACGGTATGGGAGGCTGTATGGCATGCATAAGTCTGTGTCAAAAATATACTCGTCTATATGACATAAATCTAATATAATATATGTTTATACAGAGCGAGATATAGAGCAAGAAGAAAACAGGAAAATATGAAAATATCATTTTCATGAAAATTCTTTTGACAAAAAAAAAAAATAAAAAATTGGAAAATCTACAAGATTATTATTACGTTTATTTTGCGGTTGGTTCAAAAAGGATTTGAATGTAAATCTAACAAAATTGATTTTCTTCTATATGTAGCATAACATGGGTGCCAGTGTTCAATGGTGTTGTTGTTGGTATAATATATTTTGTTAAATATTAGTTTTTCCGATTTGGATGGCTGATTATATGGTAATGATGATGATCTCTTTACAATATTATATTTAATGGAATATACACACATTTAAAGGTTAATTTTCGGATGGATTATATTAACACATTTAGTACCTAGTTACGGATGATTTTATTAGCTGATAATAATGCTGGAATTGACTTGTACATCCAATTTTTTTAGAACATAATTGAGTGAATTGAGCTTTCAAAATTTATGTAAAGAGACTTTATTTTTTAATATTCGTCACTTGAATGTTACTGTGGTCCATACGTTAAATTAACGGGTTTTTTAACTAGGTATATAGCGTAAGATAAAATTAAATGCTCTTTCATAATCTGCAATCAATTTTACTCTCTTTTGCGAAGTAAAATAAAGTATAGTTTTATTTTGCAGATTTGCAGACGCTTTCAGTCGCTCCTGATCTGGGTGAAACTTGAAACTAAAGTTTTTCAATAAATTGGGAGATCCAAGTAATTTTTGGCCGAAATCAGGCTTTAAAAATGGCAGTTTCCAAAGGAGTTTTTTCGAATTTTGCAAATATTTGGAAAGTATATCACTTTTGAGAAAATCGACTTTGTATTTATAAAATGTAAATATCGGTCCAGATTAGTTTTCCAAATTTCAACAGAATTATGTTTTTTCTGTATTTTATTTCGGGCTTTCCAATAGGGACCAAGCAAAATGACAATTTGATTGATCTTTAAATTTTAGATGAAAATATAGTATCTGTGCATTCCACACAATAAAAATTAGTTTTGATCTAGGGAGAACTCTGCTAACTCTTATTTAATAATTGTAAAATCTGCATTGCATACATGGAAAATTCAGAGAATATTTATTGCCATACTTAGAGTAAATGGAAAATTTGGGGAACATTTATGTTTTCAAATGTTCACTATAATTTTTTGATTTTGTGCGGTCATTAAGTTATTTTCAGTTTCTGGCTTATATCACAAAAACTCCCACTAATAACCAATACTTTCGGTTGTTTTTCCACTAGCTGGTAGCAAAATGACAACAGAAATTATATTTTGTGATCGTGCATGCTACCACTTGTGGCGAGGAGCGTATTCTTTTATTTTGCGCTGCCTTATACTCCAAAGCAATTCCAACATTTCCAAATATTCCGACTGATTATAAAGAAAAATAAAATTTGATTCAAATTGTTTTACCAATAAATAATTGACACAATAATCATTAACAATTTTATTTTGGTACCAGCTTATATGACGAGTGTGCTCTCAGAAAAACGAGTGAGAGTTCTATAAATAATTTATAAAGTGTTTTTGATGATTCGGACATAGATCCGTCCGGATTATAAAGCTACTGATACATATTAATGATGAGACTTCTCAACATAAAAAATTTAGCGAATATCATTGACATTTTTAGATAGTTTCGTCGATGTTTGGCCTAATCGAGTTTAAATCTAAGGGAATGTTTTATAATTTAATCCGTGCAAGCAGTACGCTGTCAAAACATACTCTTTACACTGCGTTCTTCTTTGTGAGTTTTGCTTATATAATGAGTTCTCTGTTCGCCAAATTTTACGCTGAAACGAACGTCAGTGTACGAAAAGAGTGACAAGTAAAACACAATTTAATACTCTATATGCACACCGGATTAGTTGACTCCGCCCAACTTTCGCCCGGTGTACCATAGCATTGCAAACTTATTGCTTCCCAGTTGACCATCCTAGACACGGTTGCTCCCCTGCCTTTTGACTGCTGTGCATTGGCGTGTGGAATACTCTCCGTTTATTTGCAGGGCATAGACAAATTTTCAATCTACATAGTTCAGCTATACCAGAAAACGGAAATGGTTAATAATAAGTTGCTACCAGAATTCTCTTTCGATAATTCTTTTATCGGTGATTTATTCATCGAGAGACTCATTAATGTCCGAAAACTCAATAACTGGGTGTCTGAGTCGCTAATGTTTTCCTCCGATGGCTCCCACTCTGAATTTGGTGCGGGTTTTGGAACCTATTGTCCTTCACATGTCAGGCTCACTTCTGGAATTCATCGAAACTAAACTGCTGGTACCCTTGACCTTTAGTGATGGTAAAAAAGCTATTAAGAATTACATTATTTACCATGCTAAGCGCAATTGGCTACCTTCCACTCAATATCGAGTGACAAAGTACACACATCAAAAGTGTAAATGGAACATATGGTTTTTGGTTGCCATTGACTTGAATTTGGTTTTATTTTTGGTGGTTTTTTGTTTCAAGAAGAGACATCGATTGAACATACAATATGAAAAACATTTCACGGATAACGGTAAAAACGGTTATTGTATTATTATAATGGAAGAAAAACACAAACATACGAGTTTTGCCCAAATCAGATTTTTTTTATTTCTTTTTAATACAGTTATTTTTGTTTCTTAATAAGTGGTGTGGCCTTCTTTTGTTTTTATGACAGATTGGCCTCTTCTGGTCATGGAGCTAATCAACGTATCTAAACTGTCTTGTGTAATGTGTCTGCAGTAAACTTGAAGGAGCATTGCACAGTTGCACTCACGTTGTTATTAATGCTAAATGTGACCGATTGCTTCCGAGGGATTGTGCTGGCCATGGTGATACATGTATTTCCTGTGCTTCCAACCAGTCTGTTGTGCTTATTGCTGTATGCGGCCTGACATCGTCACGCATTAAAATCATGTTTTGGTCATCAGCGAGATTAACGTCATAAAACTTTGTCATATAAAATACCAAACTTGTCTTGTCGTGATGATAGAATGGGGGCGGTCCTGGTGTCTTTATTCGTAGCAACCTAGAGAATACCATACTAAAGCGTGATGTCATCTGATTGGTGATGTAAATATTCTTGGTAATAATGATTCAAATTTAGTTGTGGAATATAAAAACATTCTAATGAGTAGTGGTATGATTGTTACCAATATTTTTGAAATAAGGTGGATCATCCATAACATTTTGGATCTTGTATAGTATGCATTTTTGCTAAATTTTAAGAGTTCATAATTGTACATTTTACTCTGACTTAAGTGGTCATAATGTCATTTGCTCTACTTTTCTCTCAAAATCAAAATTTGCTAAACGTGTTTTAGACAAAAGGATAACTGATTTCGACAAGGTGAATATGCATTTTGAAAAACAATACTTGTCCATGGATGACTGACTTATGACTTGTGTAAACTCAATATTGAAATTTAAATTAAACTGAAACATATAAATAGAAAAATTAGTTCAGAGCAATATTTTAGTATTATACAAATTTGGTTAATAATGTTAATCAAAAGGTATTATGGAAAAATATTAATCAGTTGTTTAACAGGGGATACTGCAAAATCGCTCATATGAACTATCAAATGGCAAGATTTCGAAGAAACTATACCATAACAGTGCCTCTGCTGTACCTATGTACTTCTTGCACAACTCTTAGTCTTTTGGCGTTACCATGCTGCCTCTATATTCTTGTTCTCCTAGCATCTAGGTGAAATGCGAATTTTGACTCATCAGTGAACAGTTCTTTGGACCTTTGCCCTTCTGTTCAATTTCCATGATTTTTACACCAATCATTTCTAAACCCTCGATTTCCATATCGTATCGATGGATATCTCAACAAACGGCGGGCAACGAGATGGTTTTCGTATGGTTTAGTTTCTAATTAAATGTTTTCAGTTGTCCACCAGCGTGATTGTAATTGCCGGGCAGTTAAAGTTGGCTCTCGGCGGACTTGTAGTTGAATGTAACGGTTCTACGCTGAAGTTGTTGATCTTAATTGACCTGGATGCTGCGCATAAGGACTCACAGTCATACATTGCCGTTGCCATAACATGCAAATAACGCTACGGGACACACTAAAGTGACAGACAAAACCTGCTTGATTTATTTTACTTCGCAGCATTCCTAATGCTTCGTTGCATGAACAACTATGCCTAAGTTTTTAATTTTCTTTAGTTAATAACCAATATTTCCAGCTACAAATTGATAATATGCCAAAACAACACCGAAAGATGGTAGTGTTGATGTAGATCTTCACGATTTGGGTCCCATGACTTTTGGATGTGCGTCATATCATTCTTTGAATTTTAAATGTGAAATTCCACAAAATAAAAGGAAGTTTGATGACAATCTCTTTACTTACCACATGTAATAAGAAGTCACCGCAGAAGTTAAAAAAATGGCATGGACTATATTCGCAATTACAATTGCGCTTGAGCATTTGCCCTATGTGGGCAAGTATTCGTGTGGCAATAGTGCTCAGCCTGGTTCTAGAGCTCCTTATTGCTTAAGAGTCCAAGGGGCAACACATCATGTGACTTCTACGGCTGCCATCCTGCAGATGGTAAAGCACTCGCGTATGCCCAACTGTACATATTGGATACTGTTCAATTGGCTGCAGATGCTCGAATGAGTAATTCATTCAATGAAAAGTGCAAAAAAATCCAATTTTAGATTTATCTACCTACATGAGCCACAGAAATATCCTCGCTGAGTCATATAAAATGATGAGGTTATTAGAAAATGAGCTTGAACGATCTCGATCAAGCATTCCTGGTACTTTCCTTTTCAACCGCAATAATTAGAGGCAAAATAATCTCCCGACAGCTAATGAGATAGCTGGTGTATTTGAAGCAAATGTTGATGGTGATCCACCGAATAATCGAGACCTTAGAGTCTACAACAAAAGATCGAGTGAGACTAAACAGCTCTCATTTCTTGATGAAAAGTCTGATCCCATGGTCTTTTATTTCCCAATGAAGTTGGGGGATGGCATCTTGATTTAAAAGATGCCACTACTGTGAAAAGAATTACCTAGATGCTATATTATACAGTAATTTATTTGCTGTAAGAAATGAATTTAACCATTTTCTGTCTGTATCAAATCGGTTGCACTCAATCGGTTGCATTATATAAAAAGATACAAATTTGAATTAAAATAATTTGATGAGCTGCACCATTTTGAAAAGGAAAGCGGACAAGAATTTGGACGGACGCTTATTTTGCCGCCTTCTTTTTTTTTTGAAGATCGAAGAGTCAACTGCAAGGATGCAATGGGAATGGTAAGAAAGTTTTGAAACCAGACCTCTTCATTACTGGGACCTGCAATCCATATATATATGGAATGAAATAAAAGGTAACTTGAGGAGTTGTAGTCCTGAGAATAGACCAGATCTCATCTCTAAAGTCTTTAATTCAAAAATTAAAGAACTTATTAATGAGATTACTGTAAAGAATGTCTTGGGTAGAGAGTCAATGCTTACGTGTATGTAATCGAATTTCAAAAACGTTGACTTCCACATTTACATATGTTGCGAATGCTTCATAATGAAGACAAATTTCAAACAGCCGAGGCTATTGACTAATTTGTTTCGCACACACACCAATCATCAAAATCTTTGTGAGGACATCATTGAAATACCTCAACAGTTTATTTGCAATGACTCATTAGTTTATGCCATATTCCATGATTCCTTATCTCCGGCGGAGGCAGAAACAAATGCCAAGACAGCAATCCTGTGTCCTTTAAATGAGGAGACTTTTGCCATAATGACTAAATTTTGAGTCATTTAGTTACACCTGAAGATAGACCTAAGGATGAAAGAATTTACGAAAGTGTAGACAGTATCGTCGCCGACGATAAAAATGAAAGAATGCACTTTCCATTATAATTTTTGAACAATCTAAATGTATCAGGCATGCCTGTGCATAAATTAACTCTTAAAGTTGGAACAATAATAATGTTGCTCCAAAATTTGAATTGGAAACGAGATGTTTGTAAGAGTACAAGACCCAAATTATCACGAAGTTGTTAAACAACGTGATTTTTGCCAAAGTAATTTCTGATGGCAAGCCAAAGGGAGAAATTGTATTCATTCCAACAATGGCATTAACACCTTCTGAAACTCCTTTCCCTTTTCAGCTACAGAGAAAATAATTTCCCGTAAGAGTGGCTTTTGCCATGAATATTAATCAAGGACAGTCTCTTGAGAAAGTGGGACTGTATTTTTCACAACCAGTATTTTGTCATGGGAAATTATACCCGGCCTTTTCAAGGGTGTAAATCTTTGAAAATATCAAAGTTACAATCAAAGAGACTGAAGAGCAGGGAAAATTAGTTACCAATTGTGAGAAAGTGTTCACGCGAAATGTCGTTTACAATAGAGTTTGTAAATTTTAAAGAGCATTGGGTGCAGAACGTCAGTGCCGGGGTGAGTGGTGGGTGCCCTTAAGCACAAAAACGTGTCGAATTTTTGCTTTAAAGAAATTCTTTGAGCATGGATTACCGAATTTGTTTTTCTAATTTGGGCGTGGTCCAGAACATCAGGGCCGGATGAGTAGTGGGTATGGGTCCCGTTCAAAACATCAACTTTTAATTTTTTCGCTTTTTTAAATTTTTAAATTTTTAGCCCAACACCCAGTCATGTTACTTCGTTCGTAGAACGGGTCAATTTACTGGTATTACATATGTTGGTGGTATTAAAAATGTTTTAGGAACCAACCACCAATATTTATTTTTAAAAAATTTATCGCATCACTTTATCGTTTATTGTAACAATATTGAAATTAGAAAACACCTCTGACAACTAAATTGTTGAATAGTTGCGATTAACCAACATACTCTTTTTTTAAATTTCGACCATATACTCTATTTATTTTAGAGACATAGTTTTTGGTTTTAACAGCATATTTTTTAATCTTATCGGGAAACTAATAATAATTAATATCCAAACATTCAAAATTGTTTTGTCATTTCGACGTGCCATGTGAGCGACAAAGTACTTTGTCGCTCGTTGTTCATATACGAGCCCCAAAGTTAATTGTTTACTTGAATAATGATACTATCGAGAAACAGTTGGTTGGCGATTTAAAATTTTTATGCAAAGGAATTAAATTGTTAATTTCTTCAGAATTTCTTTTCCAAACGGATATTTTTACATTTAAAACAGGCTCGTTTCAAATTTAAGCGATACTGATAATGCTTAAATTAGGAAGCGTTAATAATTGTATAAATTCGTAATAGTTCATTTCAAGCTACAGATTATTACTTTCAGTTTATTATAAACATATACTGTTTGTAATCTATTAGATACACTCCAAATGTTTAAGATCAATATCGTTATCGTAATACGAAAGTAGCATTAAATCAAAGTTCAAAAATTAAAAATTTTCCCATTACTCCGAGTACTTGAATATGTATGCACCATAAAAAATATGCTGACCCAAAATCTACTTACGTACGTACGTACGCATTACAATAAACGTAAATAAATCGGAACAATTAAGTAAGTAAAATGTGATCATTAAGAGAGAAATCTGTTACAAATTGTAATTGTAACTGCATGATTGAAACATTAAATCGATCGATTACCGATACATTCTCCCAAAATGCACATAATTCCCAATATCTGTTATGAAAGTAATACAAGATGTTCGATTACTTATCTACGATGTAACGCCTTTAATTAGAGAAAATACATTTCAAATATAAATTTAATTTGTTACATTCAAATGTCAAAAAGGTTAATGTGACCTATTACATGTAATTTGTATAGTTGCATGCTGTAATTTATCTGCCTCTTATCAATTATGCATTGCCTTAATCTAAAATGATTAATATCGGCCGCGCCAGTAGTAATTGAGGTTTTTCGTTACGTGCAATCAATCAAATCATTTTGAAAAGGTAAATATCGAGATAAGTCGGCGTAACACTTTCGTTTAAAATTATCATTAGGATAAAGTAAATACGCATAACGTAATTAGTTCGTACACAAAAATATATTGTGGGTGAAAATGTTAAGGTATCATCATTCCTTAAACGTCGAAAAATATGTATTATGTTGGCTTTTTCAAGGTTTTTGGTGTATTCTTAATTATTAAGATCATCAATTTGTGAGAAGCATATATAAATACAAATGAGGTATAATGAATTTTTGATGATACTTGAATGTCAATTATATGAAATATTTTGAAATAATTACAAAGTAGATTTTATATTTAGATAATTAATGCAAAACTAGCTGACCTGTGACTGAATTATCAGTCACGTGAATACATTTTGTTGAATTTTTGGTTAAGAAATGATTAAAAAGATTTTTTAAGATGTAATTTTGATGCACTTTTATCAAAAATAAAGTAAATTCATATACGTGGTTAATTTTTAAATCTTAAACGGCAAGCACGCGCTCAAATGTACACAGTATGACTTACGTGTCAAGTCAAATAGTCATATCTCAAACAGGAAGCGCGCGCTCGGGATCACATGATCAGTTACGCACCCAAACTAAATATTAAAATCTCAAAAGGGAAAAGCACACAATTGCTGAGGCAAACTTTAATCTAAATATTTCATAAGAAATGTACAAAAGGATAATAAAATAGTAGTAGAAAGTAGATAATAAAATAGTAAAATACATTACAATTTACATGCACAGAATCTCTTCAAAAAATACATTCTTTGTTGTGATGCGCCCCTCCCGATCAGCTAATTGATCGCTTGTCTCAACGATAAACACCTTGGGTTCGTCAAATGAGCGGCATCGTGAAAAGGTCACATACATCTGATCATGCGTAAATACGGGGGCCGGCAAGTACACTCCTACCTTCTTCAAGCTTTAACCCTGACTCTTGTTGATGGTTATGGCGAACGCGAGCTGAACCGGAAATTGAAGGCGAGACATTTTAAATGAGAAGATGCCTTCATGAGAACGCGCTCGCCTTTTCAAAAGCCAGTCAGCACCTCACATTCCAGAACGTAGCGGTTTATTTTTGCGACGCCCATGCGTGTTTCATTGATTCGACCCTTGCTAGTGTTTAGATTCCTCATCAAACGAACGATCGAGTTTACCTTTAGCGGGATGGCATGGCGCGGCAATCCGGACCCTTCAATCTTGTTGAGAAACTCGACGGGTAGGCGGAGTTCCTCATGCATGTCGTCATTCTCAAGTTTATCAGCACTGTGTTTGACTTCTTGTTCGTCGGGCAGGAGGTCAGGCACCTGCTGATTGGTTAGCGCGCAATCATCATTCTTGGGTGCAAGGATGGTGCGCTCCTCGATGGTTCCCTCGGCTGGTGTTGTGTTGATGTCACCATACACGAAATCGATCACACTTTGAGAAAGTCTGCCGGTAGTGTGATCGAGTCGGTTCGAGCATTGCCGTTTCCAACAGAAAGCAAATATTGCGCAAACTCGTCCCCACCTTCATCGACGCGCATGTTCTTGGTGAGTGTAAACTTATTTACCAATTTCCAAAGCGGGTTCAACTTGATGGTCGCTCCGCAAGTTCGCGCGCGTCCCGTCTTCAGGTAGTCACCACACATGAGGATGATTTTCCCAGCTAATGCAACACCCACTACCCGTCTATGATTGTGAGCTCTGCTCCTGGCATGATTAACTTTGAATTTAAATCGCGCGTCAACCATTAAGGAACTTTGAAATTGATTCGCGCGCCGACAGTGTTGAAACTTCGAATCTGAATCGCGTACCAACTGTTTTACAACTTTGAATTTGAATCGCGCGCCAATAATTTGAACAAAAATATTTGCTTTATGGTCGTCCCATAAAATTCTCAAATGTTGCAAGATGTCACGCGCACAAAAACTTTTCGAGTACTTTCCAGTAAAATTTTTCCGATTTTTCTAGCCCACGCACATCGCAATATTTATGTCAACCTACCCTGAAAAAATCTAACGGATCGGATCATGTTTAGGGTTGAGTATGAAAAAATTAAGAATATCAATATAATAGAAGATAGATAGATAGATAGAAGCTGACCTGTGACTGAATAATCAGTCACGTGAATACATTTTACTGAATTTTTGGTTAAGAAACAATTAAGAAGATTTTTTAAGATGTAAATTTGATGCACTTTTATCAAAAATAAAGTTAATTCATATACGCGGTTAATTTTTAAATATTAAATAGATAGAGTGTCATGACAAAATTGTATTTTTACACTCACAACTACTAACACCAAAATGTATGTAGTAAAATCATTTTATGTTCTCTGTTTTGTTTAATTGAGATTCAATTACAAATTTTCTACTCATTTTGTCACCACAGTGTTATGACAAAAACATCGGCAATTTTAATAAGTTTTGTCATTGTCACGGTGTAATGCGCATGATCATAGATGCAATATAAACATATTTTGTCATGGCATTCTGGCGTCGTGACAAAATTTTACTGAAAACACCTGAGGTACCCGTTTCAGGTACTTCCCGGTGGAATTTTTCCGATTTTTCTAGCAAAGGCACACCGCTATATTTATGTCTACCTTCCCTGAAAAATTTAAACGGATCGGATCATGTCTAGGGGTCATTTTAGCGTTGAGTTTGAAAAAATTAAGCGTATTAATATAATAGATAGATAAGAGTTTCATTGTTTTGCTCGAAATAATTATTAAATTTGTTTTTAACTGGGTGTTTGTGTCTTACATACATATATAGTTTAAAACACCGCGCGAATGATGGAGGTGGTGATAAATACCTTGTATACATGTCATTATGTTTTTTGTCGTAATCAATTTTCACTTTATTTCGTTGTCAAACGAATTTGTGAGAAGGTTGCAGTTTTATTTATGAGTTTCCACTACATCCATTTGGATGAGATAATCAAAATCATATACAGCGTGTATGCGCTTTGGCAAAGTGATTCCCATGTACTATATCGTATATAATGTACCTTAAGTAACGTAATTTACATAGGTTAAAGTTCATAGGCGCTTAAGTATGTGAATATCAATTTTAATCCGATCAAATACACGTAACAGTTAAATATCATAGTCTATCAAAGATTAAACAAAAATTTCATTTAATTTATGAACAATTAAGATAAAAATTTTGGTATGGAATAGAAATTATTAGTAATGGGTAGATGTCAAAAATATCAAAAAACCCGTATAACGCTGACCACCAAGAAGACATTTTCCTAAACGTCTATACATAAGTTCATTGCAATGCACGATGGTAACCATAATGATAATTAAAAAGCTTAATTTATTTATTGCATGTCTGTTCGGTTTGTTTTCTATTAGTCACTCTATTTTGTAGTATACGTGCGTTGCCTATATACGCCGACCATATATAAATAATTTAACCGAAATTATAAGAAAGCACACACGTATGAGTGTGCCCTAGTAAACCTTTAGATATACGTATGTGATTTGTCGAAAGGTTTAGATATAATTTAATTATAATAAAAATTAGGCCATTTCTTTATATTTATTATATTTTAAACTCGCAAGACTTGAAAAAAAAAATCCAAAAAATTCTTATGCATCACAACCAAAGAGAAGAAAGGTACTCTTTTACCGTTAATTTTATTCTTATATAAATTATAAGTTATTTATCATTAAATGTATGTGGGAATACATCAAATTATAATAAATATTTCTTTGTATTGTTCGATTTAGAATTGGAAATGAAAAGTTTGATATTTAGAAGGTGGATGATTGGTTTTTTATGTTTTACAAGTAATCGAATTTAATTCGTTTCTTTTATTTAAAACCAAAAGAAAAGTCATTCTGGAGATTAAGTCATGAAATCTACTGAACTACAATTATAAGATCTTTTTATATGTGACCAATAAACCAAACTGACTTAAAGTTTTCTAATTTTGGATTCACTTCCGAGGCAACGATTCATTTCCGAGGTGAACAAACAAAAATAATATAAAACTTTTACGTTTTGGTGGTTCATCATATAGTGTTGGTCCTCAGTTGACCTTAATAGGGCCCAACAATTAATACTATTTGTTATATCACTTTACGAATTTTAATTTTGATAACCTCGGTTATTTCTGATTAATAGCGTAATATTGTGTTTACAATTTAACAATGATAACCGAAAACAAAAATATAGTTTGCTTATGTTGACAAAAATTAGGTAAATGAGAGTCAAGGCTAACATATTTTTTTTATCATAAATAGATATCTCAAAATGTAATTAAATATAAAAATAAACGTTCCTTAAACAAGCAGAACCTAATACAGCAGAATATTAGAAGGTAGTATGGATAATTATAGCTAATAATAGGCTAATTAAATGTTATATTAAAAATTTTGGGCTCCATCTCTTCCAACTAAAACGCGGGGGTTGCTAGCTTTAGAAAAAGTAAGCGGAACCCATATCAAAAAACGATTTGAAAACAATTGGAAAATTAAAGGCTAATTTTAGGCTAGTTAAATGACCTATTTATTTTTTTTATTCTGCTCGTTCTAGGAAAAGCATTAGGTTTTATCACATCAAAACTAGTAGAAGCAAAATCGAAAATCGTGCGAAAACCGAAATAATATCGCAAAACAAATTCAATTGACATACATTTGTCTCTTAATGGCCAAATTAAATGACTCATTAAAAAAATTTGGGCTCTACTCGTTTCGACCTGAAACTTGGTCCAAAACGAGCGAAGCCCACAAAATTTTTAATGGGGCATTTTATTAGGCCATAAAGAGCCTAAAATTATTGGTATGTCAATTGATCTTGTTTTGCGTTTTAATTTCAGATTTGATCCGGTTTTCGATTTGTGTTCTGCTAGCTTTGAAATGATAAATCATTTTGCATTTTCGTAGAACTAGCAGAATAAAAATATTTAAATAGGGCATTTAATTAACCTAAAGTTAGCCTTTAATTTTCTAATTATTTTAAATCGTTTAGTGATATGGGTTTTTCTAAAGCTATCAAAATCCGCGTTTTAGTTGGAAGGGATGGAGCTAAAAATATTTTAAAAAGAGCCTTTAATTAGCCTTTTATTAGCCTAATTATTAGCTAAATTAGCCTAATAAATTAAGGCATCGTCAAATTAAATGTGAAGATTTAGAACTTTAAGCTAAAAATATAAGTATGTACTTGGAATATGCCAAATTTGAGACTGTCAAAAAAGTTCATCAAACGTCTGATTCAATTTGAATTTCTTTGCTACAAATTGAACTTCACATTTTACAGTTATTGTGCTAGTATTGTTTCTAATTTTTATTTGTTGCGCAACCTTTGTGAAGATATGCAAAATTTCGATTTCTGAAAATAGAAAGAGTTCTTTATGGCAACACTATACAAGTTTATGTATATATTGCGTTAGAGATAAAACTGACTGGATTGTCGGATTATGTCTAGTGATTTATGAAGATTTTAAATACTTTCTCTGTTTTTTTTAGAATGTCTGGTGGTATAGAGAAAGGGTCAAAGTAATTTCTGAGATTTTTTCAGATTTTTTGGTGGGGTGTTGTTGAGATACTGTTGTTCAAACTAAGCAGGAAGCATAGGGCATGAATTAAAGTTAATGCTGTGATTTTTTCTGAATTTTCTATGAGCTAAGAATTAGACCCTCAAACTAAGCTTCTTTCTATTCGTTGGCCAGAATATCGGACTTTGTCTATTGATGGAAGAAGATTAAAGCAATTTCTATAACTTTTCAGAATTTTATTTTAAAGTGGAGTTGACCTGTGTGAGAATTGAGATGTTGTGATTTTTTTTAGAATTGGTTAAGTTATGATATTATTTAAACTTAAGAACCATTCGTTGGCATGGTAACTCTCAACTCAACATCTCAACTCCAGTCCATATAAAAATTCCGAAAAAAAACCAAATTACCAGATGTCTTCCTCTATCGCTAGACTCCCTCCCATAGAAATTTTTTTGAATAGGTACAAAAATTACGTTAAATATTCCTCCAGCACAAGACATAAGCTGGTAGTCCGGCTACTGAACAGTATCTGAGTTTAAGAGACTATATCGCAACTCTATCCCATAAAAATTTCTAAAAAAAATCTCAGAAATTAGGTTGAACTTACTCCATTATTAAACATAAGTCGATAGTCCAGCAGACGAATACTATCTGAGTTTAAAGGACTATATTTCTACCTTATCCTACTGAAAACCCTGCAAAAAACACAGAGATTACTTAAATTCTCGCTCATCACTAGACAAAATCCGATAGTTTTTCCAACGAACGGTTTTGCTGAGTGAACTTCTGACAAAATAACAGAAAATACTTTAAATATTTTTCCACAACCGGACATAATGTATCCCATAAAAATTGCAAAAAAAATCGGAGATGGGTAACTAATTAATATGTCCCAGCCCCGAAAATTGTTCTATAATCAAAGTTTTCAAATATCATCAAAATACCATATACTTTTACTCTCAGTTCCAAAAAATAATTGTGTCAAGATAGTTTTAGGTGTCATGACAGTAAATATTTTTGGGTCTGAGAGTAAAAATGTGGAATTTTCGAGGTAGATAGTTTAAAATGACTAGATATTAATAATTAGTGTTACCATCTCATTTTTAGGCGATTTCATCGCCATTGGGTTGAGATATTATACACCGTGGAAACTCTACCCATTTTTTTCTGGATGAACTTGCTCAATATGTCCAAGCAACCATTTAGTAGGTTGAAAATTGTTTAAGCGGATTAACATACCATCATCTACTGTGATCGGTTGATTCCTAATTTGTCATTTTGAAACAAGTGGCCTGGAGTTAGGATAGAGAAGAAAAAAATATTCCATTAGGATTAATTTTAAGAAATTTCGTTCAAAAGGTTATTGGCTCTCACGAAATTTTCTTGCCTCCATTCACATTGTTGGGATACATTTCAGTACACAATCCTCGACAAACAGCGTTAGATAAGGATTCCATAATTTCATAGGTTTTGTGGGTATATGAGATTAGTTTATCAGATGTGCGGTTTGAAACAAGAATTCTTTCTCCTTGGAAAGGCCGATACGGAACTCAAAACTATTTACCTTAAAATGCTAATTTTAATGCTTCATTGACCATTTCGATACGTTTAGTATGCACACTTGAAGCATAAACTTAAAGCCTTAGAACTGCGGGGTTTAAGCGTACTTTGACCTCATAATTTTCACCAATCCACCTACGATATGTTAAAGTGGCATACGCAATATACAAGGCATCACTAAATCCATGCAGAATGATTTTGGGTGCTATTGTTACTCATGTGCCATCTTGGAATTCTAATTTTTTATGTCTCTAAATTCATCTTTGATTGTTTGCCACACAAGTGCCTCCTTGATGGTGCTCATAATCCCAATAAAAATATAACCTTCACTGGATAAAAATGAAACGAATTCATTGACGAAATCCATTGAAATGCCAAAGTCGTCTACATAAAAATCATGCAATATTCTTTCGTCAACTAGGCAAACCCCCGCCGTTGCTTTACATTGTAAAATATTGTGGGATGTTGCTTCTTCTTGACAGATGTGTAATGCTTCACTATGTTGCGTCGTGTTAGCATGGGATATTCTTTTAACATTCTTTATTGTTTTGGTACAATTATACCATTTTATTCCGATTGAGTGATTTCGATAATGTTTTTAGGACAGGGTTTTCGAATGCAGGGAAACGGTTACAAGAATTCATTTAAGGGTCATGTTGCATGATGTTGATGTTTGTTGCACCATGTTGAACGATATTGCATTATGTTGCACCATATTGTGTGCTGTTACATAATATTGCACCATTTTGCTGAATGTTGCACTATGTTGCTGGATGTTCCATCATGTTGAGAGAGGTTGTATGATGTTCCACTATGTTGCATCATTTTGGCGTCTTTAAACATTTTATTTGGATAGAACATTTTTGATAGAGAACGATTATAAATATTTCTGATTTCTAGATAATCCATTTAGTCTTCCGAAAGATTTGTCATATTGCAACATCTTGCACCATGTTGCATGATGTTGCGTTATGTTGATTCATGCTGCACGATGGTGAAGGATGTTTCCCCATGTTGCGTAATTGTAGCGTTATGTTGCACCATGTTGTAGGATGTTGCGCCATATATGTGCATATTGTTAAGGGATGTTGTGTGCACTATGTTGCATAATGTTGCATTATGTTATTTGATGATGAATAATGTTAGTTCATGTTGCAACATGTGGTGGTACGTTGAACCAAGTGCGATTTTGTATCATGTTTCGTCAATTTTGCTTCGGGTTGGATATTGCGTTTTTCTTTAATTTTTTGCCTGGCTTTATGCCCCATCATACTACGGAACGTTGTGTTGTTTGCGTTACGACTTTGTATGTTTGTATATGTAAAAAGCTTCCTTTTGACAATGTTAGTTGTTATTATAGTAATAATAATGATTTGTAGCATTTTATATCTAATTATTGTTTTGGCCATGTTCAAATTTTATTTTGCTTCAAAGGATATACACGTTATCTAGTGGGGTCCGAGTATTCTTTAATTATATTTTTTCAGCTAGCACGACTTTTATAAAAATTTCTTGAGTCAGGTGTTTTCAACTAGAAACCGATTGAGATATGACTATTTATTTTTTTGGTCCTGTTTCTTTATTTGCTTTTGACGCGCATGATTTTAAATACAAATTGGTGTATGCGTGTTTTAATTGCATTTAATTCAGTCACTTGAGTTTGCATGACTTTTATAAAAATTTGTTGAGGGAGGGTTTTTAAGAACTAGGGGTCGTTAACAATAGGTGAAAATTACGAGAAAATTTATTGGGGGGGGGGGGGGGGGGGAGGGGGTAGTAGGAAAAATAAAACGAGCTGATTCGTCTTTATTTCAAGATACCTCATTTAGAGGGACATTCTGTAGTGTCCGACTTTTAATATTTATTTTCTTGGATCATACTATTTTGATAAAAGTTGGTTAAAAAGAGATTTTAAATGCCAAAAATCGTTTTCTATGAGTTCAAATCTCGGATAAGTTAGTTTTGAATGACCTTCGATGAGGCCCGGATAGTCTTCTAACTTTTACCCCTCGATTGATTTTCGGGCATTAATAAATTGCGATGACTCCCAATTTCGGAAAAATCCATTTAGGAGGTCTTCCGGTGAGACCTGGGTTCTATTTAATTTGTTAAAATATTTTGACTAGAATGGTTTTGATAAAAATTTATGAAGAATTTTTAAAGTGCCAGGGATAAAAAATTGATTCCGATGGGTCCTTAAACAGGAGGGTTCTTGGTGGGGCTTGGCCGTTTTTTGACATTTTATCAACGATTTTGATCAAATTTGTAGGGACAGGGCTTTCGAGTGAAAAGAAACGACCACTCGGAGTTCTGATTTGCTGTTGCTATTCATTACGTTATCTCACGTTGCGTCCTATTGCAACATGTTGTTAAAGTTCTAAATCTTTCTTGATGTTGTATCTTGATTTAGAATGTTGTATGAGATTCTTTATTGTGTCTCTAGAACTCCAAGTTGAGTTCCGAATGGGATTTTGAAATTGAGTAAATTGGATGGAACGAAGACCTCTCTTAAATGAGTTGAGGGAGGGGGGGGGGAGTGGGGGTTGTGTTTGAATTGAATGGAACTAATCCGTTATTAGTTTTGAGTTTGTGTAAAATAGTCTACATTTTCATGGTATTCCAATTAAAATTACGTGGTCATGTAAAAATATGATAATGTTTGCACTGAATGGCACAAACAACATCAAATTCAACCAACTTGAACAAAGCGATGCTCGGTACTCCAGATACTTTTGTTTAACCAAGGACTTGATTGATGGTTTGATGGATTTCTGAATTGTTGTGCAAAAATGGTCAGAACTAGTGAACCACCAAAAACATAAAATTTCACTAGTATGATTATAATATTACATCTTGATTACATAGAAATTAATATTGAGTAGAGGTCGATTACAAAAATAAACTAAAATACGCTGCATACATAATTTATGAATATTATGTGTAAGTAACACAAACTATTACACGACAGTCGAAACTATTTTGTGATAAATTAATAAAACACAACCACTAAACCCTCTTGAATTAAATTTCTTTGTTTTAAAATTTTACGTATCGCCACCTAGCTCAACGTGAAGGGCTCGTCACAAAACTCCCCAAAAAGCATTTTGTGTGAATAAATTCATCACAACAACAATTCTAATAAAAATCAAATATAATTATCTCATTCAATCGAAAGTGTATTAAATATATAAAAGGGTTGATATATTATATACGCAGAACACAGTGAAAATTGAAAATTAGATTTTCCCAAAACAATTCAAAGTGAATTTATGCAAGAAATGAAATTTTCTTTTTAAATTTTATCTTGTTAAATAAATAAAACAATTAAATTTTAATTCTATTTTATTTCGATTGTAATTTTATTATAATTTTAACTTTTGGAGGGTGCGGAGTTTTAAAAATTATACTCCCCCATTAATTGGGGGAGAGTAGCATTTTGTTATTTTATTGCAAAGTATAAAACAATTAGAAATTAAAAATTAAAGCTTTGTTCTTTGTTTGAATCGAAATGTGAACGTTTGTACATGTTTTTCGTGCACCTAATAAAATAAATAGCAGTCCTGTGCTAGATTCAATTTTTATATGTTTATTTGTAATTTAAAAAATTATATACAAATATTTTGGAAACGACAGAATTTTAAAAAGAAAATAATTTTTCCTGTTTGTGGGTAGCAAGCAGCGTTCACATAATTGGGGAATTTTCCAAAGAAGATTTTTGTACAAATTAATTTGGTATAAATATACCGAATTAGTTTACGCATGAAATACTTTATTATGCACCAATACACAATAATATTAGTAATATTATAATGAAAAATAAATATGAGAATATTGCCTAAGACATTTGGTTGGATATAAATCAGCACCCTCTATTATACCGGGTGTTGCAAAAAACTTATATATTTCATGCCTATATTACGAGTATATTCTTACATCTGCTATTCAAAACAATTTATTGTGTATCTGAAATAAAAGATTGATAATACGATACAGATCCATTGTAATCCAAACCATCATAAGCATATTCATTAAATCATTCGTCATTCATTCAAACGGATTTATAAATAAAAACCATCATAATTCTGCATGATGTCTTTCATTCTCATTTTCAAATAACACTTTCCCTATTGTGATTGCATTGAAATTCGAAAATATTTTTTATGAAACACAGAAATTTCCCTGCTTCAATCAAAAATACAAAAACACTCATATTGTTACGCGCTTGTAATATCAATCATAATTCATATAAATGGTTTGCGTCTACGTATGTAGCATATACGTTTCGCACTTGCACACCCAAATAAATTCATAGGAAGAATTGGAATCACAAAACACTTCACGTTATTTTTTTATTTCCAGATCTGTGATCAGAGAAGAAAATTGCTAAGTGATAAGTTTTTGTATTTATATTTTTGGTTTGTTGTACGAAGGGCGTTGCATTTTTCATTTCATGTTCATCCGAAAAAAGTCAAAAAGCATTAATCGACCGAAAAAACACTGTTGAAAATTATTCGACTGTGCAGAGAAATGGGAATCGTGCGGCAGCAACACAGACGAATTATTTTCATTTTCCACTGATAATGATTTTTGATATCAAAACTAAAACTGATAATGATTATGATGATGACGATGATGACTGATGTTGATGATGCACGTGTATAGGACGCAGAAATCTTTAGTTGCTTTTTTGTGTGTTTGTACTCTTAAATTTAAAAACAAAAAATGCGAATTCATTCGAGTGAAAAATCATTTCCATTTTCACATTATTTTCAAATTATTTGACAGATGCGGGAAAAACGAGAATGAAAATGAATTTAATTTAAATTATTTGGCTTGGTATGAAATTAGAACTTTATGCGCCTATTCGAATAGAAATTGGATGAAATGATTTTTTGTTGCTATGTTTATTCAGAGATAAAGTAGAGGACTGTTGCGCTATCAATAGACGAACGTTACTGCATTTAATGTTACGGTACGATGCCTAAGAAAAGATAGTTTTTTTTCATATTTTTCAAACTTGTCCAGATTAATCATTGGTAGATTTTACGATTTATGCAAAATATGTTCAATTTTCTCTCAGCTATTGAACTAAATTTGATTTTCTAACGACACATGTTATTCTTTAAAAAGAAATTTAAATCTGGTTTTTGGAAACAGTTAAAGTCATGGGTCTTTGCATAGGAGCACTGAAAATTTGTTTGGTTGTATAGCAACCATTTTGTTAAAGCAAAATCTTAAAAATTTGTTGTGAAGGTGATAGCAGCTAAACGTTATTAAAATCAACAAATTTTATTTTCAAAGTCTCCGTTCGAGAAACATTTCAGTAGATGAATTGACCATTTCATTATCATAATTATAACGAAAAGGTACGTAAATAGAAATTCTGTAAAGCGAAGCTTATGTTGGCGCATAGCCATCAACAAAGTTCAATCGATCAAAGCTGTCCAATCTAATTTTTTGAATAATTATGAAAAGGCCACAGTACCATCCTAACGATCCGCAAAGACATGTGGGTTAGTTTTTCGAAGTTTGGGCATATTCATGTATTGCACTATGTATGTAAGCTATTTGTCTAAATTCATTTGCCTAAGATTTTCAGGAATCGCTCGACAACCGTTTTAATATCCTGGTCCTTTCATTATATTTATAAAAAATGAACGAGCCAACTGACGTTCCACATAGACATGCGGCGCTTTTTTCAAAAATGAACCACTTTCACCTATTCCAGTATCCAAAAGATTTAGCTAAAAGAGAAAATGGTATCACAATTTTGAAATGTAATCGCTATGTTAAAAAAAAAATCAAGTGGAACTTGCAAGAGAAACCCATTGAATGCATAAACAAAATAAAACAACTAGAACAAATGGAAGAGCAGACTTCTCGCCAGAATTTGGGGAACACTCACCGGCAAAAGTTAATGAAGCTACTGAACCAGTGGATGAATCCCAACAATACCAGAAACAAGAATAACGAAACGTCGCAATGAAGATAAATGCGCCACAATCAATTAAATACGGTGACCACGAACGAATATAGTGGCGCTAAACAAAAATCATTGGAAGATAAATACCAAAGATTTCGATACATAATAGAGCTATAGTCACAAATATCACTGCTGTATAAAATGTGTCGGTAGCCACAACGTGAAAGACTGCATAGTTAACTGAAACGAGCCTGCAAAGTGTATGAACTGTAAAGGGGAAAACCTGGCCAACTATAG
Organism: Nephrotoma appendiculata; assembly: GCA_947310385.1. NCBI lineage: Eukaryota > Metazoa > Arthropoda > Insecta > Diptera > Tipulidae > Nephrotoma > Nephrotoma appendiculata. Next base: position 16,779,339 of record OX371223.1, read on the forward strand.
AGAATGCGAGGTAGCGGTACAACTGCAGAGATTAAGGGCCTATTTTTTAATTCAACCTGAGCAAGCAGTGCGCTGTCAAAAAATACTCTGTGTTTTTTTAATCAACCTGAGTAATTTTACTCTGCACACTGCGTTTTTATTTGTGAACTGTGCTTACACCGAGCTTACTCGGTTCTTCAAATTTTACTCTGAAATTAATGTCAGTGTACGAAGAGTGTGCAAAGTAAAAAACAATTTTTTACTCTATGCGCACCGGATAATTTTACCCAGTACAACCTTTGCTCGGTGTACACTACCCGGGGTAAGCCTACTTGCTCGGGTTGAATTAAAAAATAGACCCTAAGTAATAATATGCGCCAATCGACTCGAGTTTCTAACGTTCTAATGGACAGGATTCCAACTTCTCTATATTATATACGGATAGAAAATTAGTTGAGGCATATTCCAAGTGCAAATGAACAAATGAAATGAACAGGACTTTTAGAGTATACGGATCATGAAAACCTTCGGAGAAACAGATTAAAAATCCTTACTTTGAATTAGTTTTGTCGATACATCTGTCAATATGTTGTTTAAACGATAAATTTCGAGAAAACAAGAAATCTAGAAAAGAACTCACTCGATTGATTATAACTCTATATAAAAATAAGCTTTTATCAAGACCATCAAATCTTCTAGAAAAGTTCATAACTCTATACTTAAAAACGTTGAGACTAAGCTTATTCAAGGTACATCATATATATAGAAAATATTTAATCCCTGTTGGTCCAAGATGGGTATCTTGTGGGACTTCGGACAAAACCTTCAAAACATATACAACATTCCAAATAAAATGTTTTTTTAAAAAGAAAATTCAGTTCGGTTCAACACATATGGAAAGGTCCACTTTAAAGGAAGGACATCACACTTGGGCTGTTTTCATTTTTTTATAAGTAAAACACAATCAATTTTATCGAATGATTATTGAAACCAGTAAACACTACGTCAACAGTATCACCACCTTCTAATTTTGAAGTCAGAAAAATTGAGAACAAACCAAAATTTGTTGCAGTTGACCGGCTGGAGTAAAATCCATGTCGGTATACATAGATGGAATTTTTAATTGAAATATTCTGCACAACTGTGCGAGTTTGACAGCCATGTTTCTGTGATACAAAAGATATCCGACTCTTCTCAGCACCGAGTTTTCAATACCAAGTACATTTCAAGAGATTTTGAACAAATTCCGCTAGAGTTGTGATGATAAATATATAATGTGCCGCTATTGGCCGAGATCGTAATTTCAGGGTTAGTAATAGGTGCAGACAGCAGCATCGGAGTTGCTGGATTTACATAATCGGTTAAGGGTGCAGTAGATGTTTTTACGTTATCGGTAAGGTAGCTTAATGAGTTTGAATTTTTTTAGATCGAAGTATGAAGTCACAAACTAGAACTTTTTGTTAGAAAATAGTATCTCTGGTATATTGACTCTAAAGCTAATAAAAGTTAGTCTTAGCTCTTATGAAAGATCTTTTTTCAATGTAAATTAGCAATCAAGATCCACTGATAAAGAACTTTCTCAACCGTTGCCTCAGCACAAGTTCCAAAAGCATCTAATGGTGAGGGCATATAGATGTGATCGACGAAGAAGTATTTATTGTAGGTTGAAGTAACCCCTTCCTCAAAAGTTGACACGACGACAATCCTGGTGACAGCGATGAAAGCGATTCAATAAGCTTGCACGATCCACTGCTTACAGTAACTACACATAAATACAACATTCTCACAAAGACGTAACATAGCTAAAACTCCACGGAGCTCGGTATTCGATCCGGTGAATGCATAGTTTATGTGAAAATGACAACTACAACTAACAAACGAAACTGCATCTTAGGACGATGCGAGCATACAGTTATTGGAATTTATTTAAGCAAAGAGCTTTGCTCCGCAGAGGTTATCATACTCATTAGTATCTTCTCTGTTTACCGTCCCCCACGCCATCATTTAAATAATGAGAACTTCACCCGACTTTTTAAATCACTATATCTTATGGCGGTGATTTTAATGCAAATAATACTTTTTGAGGATCTAGACTTAAAACTTCTAAACGAAAACAATTATTAATGCATCTCGTGAGAACAACTGTGAATTTAACTAAATAGAATCAATTAGTTGGCCACTAAACTTGGATGAATGTGAATTGAATATTGAGATATGTTTGCTCGTAAAATTTTGATATTGGAGTATAGATTTCCGATTTAGCACAAATTGATCCAGATCTAATCTTGATTTAGCAAAAATTGATCCACACCTTTTGACCAGTGGATGAGTACCAACGCCTGTCATAGAATGTTACTGTATCGAATCCTGGTTCAGTTAAATACGTTTGTATCATATAAAGTATCATTAAAGAACGACCTTTTTAAAGAACAATCCACTCACATGTGGTAGGTTAAGAAAACATAATGTCACCTGGTACACATAATAATGCCGTTCATCATTGACCTAATCAATATGACTAACTGATGAAAGTCACTCCAATAACAATTTTCAACTTTTTCGCATTATAGAAGAATGATTTCTCATCCTCTTAATCCTTCTCTATTTTATGAAAACTGGAATCCTCTGGTTGATTTCTGTTTCGAATTTCTAAGATGCAAACGATTTAGATGTCTTAGAGAAATATACAAATATATGGTATTTAAACTTCAGATTGATTTAAAGTATCTGCTTTTAAACTACAAGACCAAATTTGCCTATATTCTGAACACCTCGACCATTTATTATTAAACTCACCGTAAGCTTTTTATAACAATAATCACATCGAATGACATGTCGCACATATCAAACATCAATCATAAATCAAACATCTCTACTAATAACGGAAAATAATAGCTGTCATCCCCATAATAAACAGAGTATATTCGATATCTGTCTCGAATTTACATAAAAATTCTAATTATAAGATTAACACGATATTTGAAACTCTTATTACCATTATTCAAGCCAACATCAAATTTCCTAGTCAACGCACACCATGTCAAAATTGATGATGGCAAAAAAAAAATTGTAAAAAGCGAGAAACAATGTGTTGGGAAAAATTGAAAATTAAAGAATAAAATTTTAAACACGTGCGTATGAAAAACTACCACACGAACAACAAAAAAAAATGAAAATTGTTATATTTGACAGGTAAAATAAATATGTAAGCGTATATGACAATGAAATGAAAAGGATGTTACCGGTTTTTCGAAGGGTTGATATCGCACATTTTTTTCCTTTTTTGATAAATGACAAATAGTTGTACAGTACAATGATAAATATATCATGAATTTTTTTTATGTCGTGTTTTTTTGTTGTGTTTTAATTAAAAAAAAATGTCGGAAAAACAATAAAAAATTAATTTACGTGAAATAAATTTCGAGAGTTAAACCGTTTGGAAAATTCGAGAAAAATCGCGTAATGTAAAATTAAATTAAATTTCACCAATTTAATTGAGTGGATTATGCATTTTACACACACGCGCATCGCGCCTTATATAATTAAATGTGTATGCAGAGAGATCAAAAACCTTACAAATTTAATATTTTGCGTTATGCAATCTTGCGATTTACATATTATGCACTATGTTGGTTATAGTCGTATGTGCAATAAAATTGAAACTTTGCCAACATATTATAATTCGGTTTATCTGTAAAAATTGAATGTAATTGAAATTTTCAGCATATATGAAAATTATATATATTTTCATTATCATCCAATAATCAGTGCATGCATGGCAGATGACTACAATACACTGGCAAACAATAAACATAATAATTTTCCACAAATAAAAGAAAAAATATTTTAATAATTTTTTTTATCATATTCTGCTGAGTCTGTGAATAGGATAAACTGTAACATTTGTCATATATGTACGTCCGTATCTACTTTTTGGAGCAACAATAAGATAACAAACAAACAAAAATCGTATAATTGAATAGTAAATAGAAAATTAAATTTTAATTTTGTTAAAAATAAAATAATTTGTCGTATTTGCCCGAAATTATCATTTTTATGGCAACGGTTTCGTTGTTATAGGATGTTTACCATAAAATCTCATCATTAATCGTATTTTTCAATTCAATTTATGCAAGACACATACAAATTTTATCATGAATACTTATAAATTTATTTTTCTTGTGAATTTAAATGGATGATCATTTCCATTTCCAATCGTTTTCCCAAGAACATTTTCCATCGATATATGCATATTTAAGTAAGTACATTCATAACATACAACTAGCCAGTTAAATTTTATTTGTGCAGCAAGAATACTCTTTGTTTGGTAAAATAAACTTGCGCGCGGTATAATACGAGATAAACAATTTCTGAGTAAACGGGGTTTTAATTGTTTTTCTTATTTATGACGTAAACAGTCAATATCAGGTGTCTCTAGAATGTTAATAAGACGCATCCTAATCGGATGAAATGGCCGCATTTATATTTGCGTCAAATACAGACCCTATGAAAGTTAGTCAAAAAATTATAATCTAGATAGAATTTTTGCTAGCCCTTTAAAAAAAACGGGGAAAGGGGTGAATATGTTGTGCCGAACACCTTCATTCGCCTCGAATGTAAATAAACCTCGAATTCAACACACTTGATTTCTAAATGAAAATTTTAATATTAAGTTTCAACCAGACTAGTCAATCCGCCTGGATCGTAAGGAAGCCGAATTTTGGTGAAAGAAAGCTTCTATATCAAAACTCAATATTCCCCGTAAATTTATAAAATGATCTGAACTCATCGTTTTACTAACAAATATCACTAAGGCCTAACATCACTGACATCTCCCGAATTAAATTAAGAATTAAGTCTCACTACTTTATCAAACATGTGTGCTGTGCAGTTTTTTGTCTAAAATCGTTCGTTTTCTGGTAAATGATATATTTTTCAAAATATTTGTAAAAGCTGCCACTTCAAGAAGACCGGTTTTGACCAAACATCATCTCAGTGATTTCCAATTTAAAAAAAAACTTAAAATAAATGTTCACCCCATTTCTCATACAGAGATTTTTTAAAAACTCCTTCATATTAAATGTGCAAAAATATTTAGTTCAAATTTAACCATGATTGTTATATTTTTTTCTACTACATTAAAGAAAGGAAAAATTGAGGAGCGAATGTGTTGTGGCCAACACCTGACTTTTCTTACCACGAATATATACAGCGATCTAAAGACACTACACTTTATTTCTAAAGAAAAATTAAACTTACCGAACTTTTGGTAAAACGTCTTGCACAATCAAAATCATTATTCCTGCGCTTACATTTCAGAAAACCAACCCTGAAAGATCAACCCTGGTCGAAATTTGAATCATAATATTTCTTTGTCGTTTTCTAATTACTAAATTTTCCACCATCATTGAAAAACTTGGAAAAGCTTTTATGAAAGCTGTCACTTCTGTGACATAGTTTTCCACCAAATTTCGCAATGATCTGTTTATTAATGGAAAAAGTTTAAGTACGCAGTTTTATTTTGAATAGTTAATCTGTCTGGAGAGATGCAACATTTTTGTGAAATTATTTTTATTTATCAAAACTTGTTATTTTCGGTAAAATTTCAAAAACCAAAAAGCTTCTATGGATGCTCAAACTTCAGGTGAAACGATTTCAAGCAAAAATCACTAGTATGTCCTAATTTTTGGAAAAGCTTAGTGCGGAGTTTCATTCTGTTATATCAATCCGACTGCTCGAACATCCGTCATTTTTGCTTAAACTTATCTGCTCGGTATTGTAAAATTAATTTAGAATGTTTTTGTTTACAGCCGCTTTTCTCATAAAAATGATGTCCTTCTCAAAATAAGTGCAAAAAACGCAAAAACTCACAGGGAAAGAGAAAATTTATCGAAAAAGCTCACATATGAAGTTCAAGCAAATAAAGAAAATTTTGACATCGAGAAAAAAATTCAGTCTGTATTTAGGTGTGTGTTTGAGCTTGAGATTATTAAAAATACAACTTTATTTCAACAAAATACGGCATTTAACCGCAGTACTGTAAGCGGGTCAATCCTATTCGGAATGAACTTCATAGATAAGCTTTTTCCACTAATTGGAAGATATTTACAAAATTTGCTTGAAATGTGTGTACAGGAAGTGGCAATTTCCATGGCAGCTTTTTCCAACAATATTGAAAATTTTAGTATTTAGCTTCTCGTTAATGTTAAAGCGCCCAACACGCGATCCTTCAAGCAAAGGTTGATAGGTGTCTTAAATTTGTATATTTTATAGTCCAATTCTGCTGTTGAATTCTATTGAATCTTCAGGGCAATACCATATGCTCCACCCCGCAATTGACAACATTATTCGATACATTGTTCTATTCATGGTTGATCTTTCATTCTTTCAGAGGACTTTTTATCAACTTGACGATCTTGGAATCCTAGCAGTATGTCTCAAATGAGATTTTGTCAAACCTTGTCAAAAGCATTGGATATAGCCAAAGCGATTGCAAAGACCTCTCTGTATTATTCTATAGCGTGATCTCTTTTGTTTGTGAAACACGACAAGAGATCGGTCGTGGAGCGACTCTCACAAAAGACATCCATACTTATCTGAAATTGTTTTTTTAATCTCAAAACACTTCAATATAGATGTAGATTATAAATTTCTGAAAAACTTTGGTGACGGCCGAGTCAATTGATATTGACCGGTACCTTGAAGAATAAGCTTTATTACAACTACTTTACAGAATTGGTCGTACCTCTCTTTCGCCTCCTCCTTTAATTTATGATTTACCAGATTGACACCGAACTGATTAAGCTATTAAATATTTTATCAGAACCCCTGTGAAATTTGAATATGTGAAATGATTTTACTAATCGAAATTAATTTAAAAGATGATGATCGTAGATTGAATTCTGAATGACATTTTTGGTATTAATTTAATAATGCATATTACCAATTGAATATGCATATCGTTTCTGTTTTCATACAGCCGAAAATTGTCGAAAACGAATTTTAAATCATCACCAAGCATTCAACGGTTTGTTGTTATCGTTAAGTGGTTTGCAGTATAGAATAAGTATGATTGGCTTAAATGTTTGGTGCTTCTGTTGTTTGGTGAATTGATATATTATTATCAAGATGAGGAGTACGCCATTAGTCACATCGTTCAGATCAACATAAAAGTAATCTTTAAATAACTTGTTTTGAATTCGAGAGATGATACACCTTAACTGTTACCGTGTTTATCCAAATTTGGATTGGCGGAAAGTCTTTGATATTCAGCCTTAAAATTCTGTGCAACGGTAAGCCGACTTATACTTTATTTATTCAGATATGTGGTGTAATAGAGAATAACACAGGTTTGTGGTATAATTGAAAATACTGCTAGAAAATCTAATGTGTTTCATCGCTAACATGTTAAATTGATATTTACGTGCTATGCTCGAAAGGTTTGAAGATCTTTAGGTCTTAATAGCGTAAGATTTCCTTTATGGAGAACCCCAAATCTAACTCATCTAACCTCATCAAACTCACAAAAAGGTCAGATTGGCATCTTGCAAAATTACAGTGCCAGTTCCCACAAATATAACCATTAATTTAGTTTGACCTAGAGGCCTAGTCCATCGAATTGGCATTAAACTGAGTTGATGTACATCTGGCAAAACCTCGAATTGATTGATTGATTGGATTGTACGACTGGGCACTGGGTTTATTCTTACAGTTTTATTACACATAACCAGAGTAAAGTATTAGAAACGTTCATTTAGAGACATAGAACAACACGGATTCGGAAGCACAGGACAACACAAAAATCATGAGTTATGCCACAACTTAAAACAAAAATAATTATTTAAACCGGTGTGAAGTTTCCGACAAATTAAAACAGTGCGCCTACACCAATTCGAATAGGCCTTGATCTTGACTTTCCATATATAGTCTAGACAACTCTGAGATTTCTGTGATATGAACAAAAGTGATACAAGTTTGTGTATATTTCGAACTTTGCAAGATGCCATGCCAAATTACTCATTTCTCTTTTTATTTAAATTAGACATACCAATTTAGTTAAACCTAGATTGATAAACATGTTATTAAAAAACAAAAATTTACATTTGTTTTAGAATCAAGGATGTCAAGTCTTTCAAGCGAAAATTTTAACAGAGTTTTACCAGACAATATTGGTTCAGAACTTTTTCACAAATCACAATCAAATTCTAGTTGTCATTTATTAAATAGTTTAATCGAAATGCCGATAAATTTAGTTAACTATAGTTACCTCCTATGTTAAAATTATTTTAAATTCTTCTATTGATAATTCAGTCCCATAATTCAAAATTATTTCCGATTTATGGTTTGAAAAATACGAGTTTAGGTAATATTCGGAATCGATTTGTTACAAAAAAAACCCTATATATTGTAACTCCGTACAAATTTGAAAAAATCAAGTCCATTTGAACAATAAATTGTATGTCAAGTCTTTCAAGCGAAAATTTTAACAGAGTTTTACCAGACAATATTGGTTCAGAACTTTTTCACAAATCACAATCAAATTCTAGTTGTCATTTATTAAATAGTTTAATCGAAATGCCGATAAATTTAGTTAACTATAGTTACCTCCTATGTTAAAATTATTTTAAATTCTTCTATTGATAATTCAGTCCCATAATTCAAAATTATTTCCGATTTATGGTTTGAAAAATACGAGTTTAGGTAATATTCGGAATCGATTTGTTACAAAAAAAACCCTATATATTGTAACTCCGTACAAATTTGAAAAAATCAAGTCCATTTGAACAATAAATTGTATAGATAAAGCAAACTAAATTGTTAGTTAAACATATTCCAGGAATTTTAGTAACCCACAAATATAAGGGTAATCTAACTTTAAAAATGAATTGCATTGACCAAATAGAAAATATGCTTGTGATATCAAGATATATTAAAATATTCGAAAGGACAATTAGAAACCTTTCCAATCGAAAGTAATTAAAATGATCAAAAATTATACCGAAGCAGGAAACATCGATTTACGTACCAAGAAGCAGTCAACGGAATATAATGCAGTTATTCAAAGCTTTAGATTTACCGTAGATACATATCTCAAATGTACCTTATTGGACTATTTTAAGTTCAAATAATGGATCAACCATACTCACAAAAAATTTTAAGAAATATTCTAAAACCTATAGTATTGGAAGTGCTAGCTCATCTATTATATTAATACGCTTAATTTTTTCAAACTCAACGCAAAAATGACCCCTAAACATGATCCGATCCGTTTAAATTTTTCAAGGTAGATCGACATAAATATAGCGGTGTGCCTTTGCTAGAAAAATCGGAAAAATTCCACCGGGAAGTACCTGAAACGGGTACCTCAGGTGTTTTCAGCAAAATTTTGTCACGACGCCAGAATGCCATGACAAAAGATGTTTATATTGAATCTATGATCATGCGCATTACACCGTGTCAATGACAAAATGTATTAAAATTGTCGATGTTTTTGTGATGACACACTGTGATGACAAAATGAGTAGAAAATTTGTAATTGAATCTCAATTAAACAAAACAGAGAACATATATGATTTTACATACATTTTGGTGTTAATAGTTGTGAGTGTAAAAATACAATTTTGTCATGACACTCTATCTATTTAAGATTTAAAAATTAACCGCGTATATGAATTTACTTTATTTTTGATAAAAGTGCATCAAATTTACATTTTAAAAATCTTCTTAATTATTTCTTAACCAAAAATTCAATAAAATATATTCACGTGACTGATTATTCAGTCGAAGGTCAGCTTCTATCTATCTTCTATCTATCTATTATATTAATATTCTTAATTTTTTCATACTCAACCTACCCTCAACAACCTCAACCTATACCTACCTTTTCAGGGTAGGTCGACATAAATATTGCGCTGTGCGTGGGCTAGAAAATTCGGAAAAATTCCACCGGAAAGTAACCGAAATGGGTACCTCAGGTGGTTTCAGAAAATTTCCAAGTTTTTGTGCGCGTGAAATCTTGCAACATTTGAGAATTTTATGGGATGACCAAAAAGCAAATATTTTTGTTCAAATTAGTGGCGCGCGATTCAAATTCAAAGTTGTAAAACAGTTGGTATGCGATTCAGATTCGAAATTGCAACACTGTCGGCGCGCGAATCAATTTCAAAGTTGCTTAATGGTTAACGCGCGATTTAAATTCAAAGTTAATCATGCCAGGAGCAGAGCTCACAATCATAGACGGGTAGTGCGTGTTCCATTAGCTGGGAAAATCATCCTCATGTGTGGTGACTACCTAGGCGGGACGCGCGCAAACTTGCGAATCGACCATCAAGTATAACTCGCTTTGTAAATTGGTAAATAAGTTTACACTCACCAAGAACATGCGCGTCGATGAAGGTGAGGACGAGTTTGCGCAATATTTGCTTTCTGTTGGAAACGGCAATGCTCGAACCGACTCGATCACACTTTCGGCAGACATCCTCAAAGTGTGATCGATTTCGTGTATGGTGACATCAACACAACACCAGCCGATGGAACCATCGAGGAGCGCACCATCCTTGCACCCAATATGGATGACTGCGCGCTTACCAATCAGTAGGTGCTTGACCTCCTGCCCGACGAACAAGAAGTGAAACATAGTGCTGATAAACTTGAGAGTGACGACATGCATGAGAAACTCCGCCTACCCGTTGAGTTTCTCAATAAAATTGAAGGGTCGGGATTACCGCGCCATGCCATCCCACTAAAGGTAAACGCGATCGTTCGTTTGATGAGGAATCTAAACACTAGCAAGGGTTGAATCAATGAAACACGCATGCGCGTCGTAAAAATAAACCGCTACATTCTGGAATGTGAGGTGCTGACTGGCTTCTCAAAAGGCGAGCGCGTTCTCATCCCACACATTAAGCTCTCACCCTTGGAAGGCATCTTCTCATTTAAAATGTCTCGCCTTCAATTTCTGGTTCAGCTCGCGTTCGCTATAACCATCAACAAGAGTCAGGGTTAAAGCTTGAAGAAGGTAGTGTACTTGCCGGGACCCGTATTTACGAATGATCAGATGTATGTGGCCTTTTCACGATGCCGCTCATTTGACGGACTCAAAGTGTTTATCGCTGAGACAAGCGATCAATCAGCTGATCGGAATGGGCGCATCACAACAAAGAATGTATTTTTTGAAGAGATTCTGTGCATGTAAATTGTAATGTATTTTACTATTTTATTACCTACCTTCTACTACTATTTTATTATCCTTTTGTACATTTCTTATGAAATATTTAGATTATAGTTTGCCTCAGCAATTGTGTGCTTTTCCCTTTTGAGATTTTAATATTTAGTTTTGGTGCGTAAGTGATCATGTGATCCCGAGCGCGCTTCCTGTTTGAGATATGAATATTTGACTTGACACGTAAGTCATACTGTGTACATTTGAGCGCGTGCTTGCCGTTTAAGATTTAAAAATTAACCACGTATATGAATTTACTTTATTTTTGATAAAATTGCATCAAATTTACATCTTAAAAAATCTTCTTAATCATTTCTTAACCAAAAATTCAACAAAATGTATTCACGTGACTGATTATTCAGTCACAGGTCAGCTAGTTTATAACGAATACTGAAGATTTTAAAATTAAAATTGTTAATGTACCCTTCAAAATTTCTTTTTGATTAGACGAATCATTATTATTTATTAATATTAATTGCAAACGAGTGGTTAAACTTAAAATGCAATTTGCGGAATATAAAGACACATGCTAAAAATAATTAAACAAAATTCAATTTATGACAGCTTTAGATATCGCTTAAATAATTCTGAATTCTCTTTCGACAACAAAATTTAGAAACATTTTTTCGCTGACCAATGATATCACCTATTAAAGTGGAGTTGAATTTTCAACATAATCAAAATTCTAACAAAAAAAATTTTAAAACTAAACGCCAATTTATTTATCGAACATCCAAGAAGTGGAATTCGCCAAAACAATTTCGAATTTCTGTTGGACTATAAAATTCACAAATTTAGGGCAATTGTCAATCGTTAGTCAAAGGATTGCGTATTAGATGCATGAGCTCTGACAGACACTTAGAGCTAGAGCAGCCCAAAATTTCGCCCTGCAATCAACTTAAACTAAATGTAACACAAAATTTATTAAAAAATTTCTTTTCTTAACCGCAGTTTATTAATCATTATCCGACAAAACTTATTGACATTTCGATTCGTACACAAATTCCACGTAGAAATCCTGAATTTAATCCAGACAATTTAGGCACCAAGTCTTTATCGTTTTAGTTCTATTGAAGTTCTATTGATTCATTACTTGTGAACGTTAAAATTCCTACAACCACAGGAGTTAAAGATAAAATATATTTTCAAACATTAGGACTAAAATATTTGATCTGGTCAAATTTTATAGTATTTAGATAAACATACAAAAAATATCTATCTTGCAAGTTCATCTCCTCAGTAGAACTGATACAAAGAGTCACCATCGCAGTCGAAGTCTCCATTTGGTTTCTTCTCTTTCTGATGTTGGCATTTCAGATGATTCGATGCTGGTATTACCCAATCCTGCGCAGGATTTCTGAGGCACTGTTCATCAGACCGTCGGCTACGTCGCCAATGACAGTGATCGTAACTGTGCCCTCGCAATAAGCTACAGTTTGCTACTGTATTTTATTCTGTCAGTATTCTTTGCGTGTCTCGTGATGGTATGTATGACTGCAAATTGCAAAAAAATATATGTATAGCTGCTACGCTACTTGTGTATTGATTCCATAAGTTCTACTTCGTAGTGGACCATCCGTAAATGTTCATCTATCTACAGTGTAGTCTCTCTCAGGATGGTATTCCATGAGCTTACATAGTCCACAATAGAGATTACCTATGATGTCTAGTCGACTTGTTCATCGCACCTCATTAATGGGCGCGATTATACTGATCAAGAATGAACTGAAAAGACATGTTTAAAAATATAAAACCAACGATTCATTAAATTAAACGTATTTGTAAATATATTCATAGTTGCATCTGAACATTGAACGAGTTGTATAATATTCCAGTGTGAGTCTATAGTCAAACCATTAAGAAAGTCGTCTACGATTCTAGATACTAACTGCAGATGCATTCCTTGGTTTTTCTAGCTATGACTTCATCCGTTGGATTCGGTCATGGATAGTACACGCATTTAATTCATCGGCCAATAAGGAATAGCAAATAATTCCTTTTGCTATGTAAAGTGTGTGTCTTAGGAATTGTCGTCTTATAATAGCATAATGGGAACATAGGGCTGCCCCGCTGTGAAAAATTTGACTCGTCTAATACCTGTCCGCGTTCAGCGACAAGATGAGATGTGTCATGTACATTTGTTTTTTCATGACAGTGTCTTAACCTATACATGTATGATAAGTCATCGATATTTCTCATCCTGTAATTTGCTGATAAATGTCTCTGTACCTCGCCTACATGATTGCCACTGATGAGTAATTTGTGTGCCGGCAATGAAATTCCTACTAAACCACTTACGCGATCTATTCAGTAGGTTGTGAAATTTTAGACATCGTATTTTTTATCCCACTTACTGTGTTTATTCTATTTCCGAATCACGGCAAACATCATAGCGTTATCGAAATGGTTGTGGTTAAAAATAACACATAGATGGTTTATTTTATTTTTTATTTTATTCAACCCGAGTGAAATGTAATTAATTAATTTTACAAAATTAAGTTTTTGTTTTGAATTTGAATTTGACGTACATTTAGTCAATCATGGAAAATTGAATTTAATGCTGAGTTTAAAAGCGTGTGAAATTAATTTTATAAATTTGGGTTTATTGAATTTACATTTATTTGATTTTAATATTTATATTTTACGCTGAAATTCAAAATACTTATTTAAAATGAAAATATAATTTTAAAATGTATAAAATGCTGACATGTTGGTAATGAATATGTGACCTGTGTTAATACAGGACATAACTCGAGCAATGGTTAGACCTGTTGCGCGAAAATATTAAAAAGTTTGAAGCTAATCCAACTATAAATAAGCGAGATTAAAATGGACAAAATTGGATCGCCAATTTAACGAATTTAAAAATTCCTTAGGATATCGTCGTATTTTTTAAATAAAGGTTATAAATTTTGTTTAAAAAAGATTTTGTTCCTTGTGACAGGAATATAGTAGGTAAAGAGAAAACCATTTGCGATAGTAATAATAGCTCGTTTAGATAATAGAGTTTTGGAACTTAGAGAAAGTAGACAAATTCGAGAGGGCAAGAAAACCAAACGATTTTTGAATGTAGACCCCGAATTGTATGTACAGATGGCGGATAAGAGTAATGTATCCGCGCATATGTACAAAACTGAATTTATAGAAAAAATTGAGTTACTCTTATCAGACGACAACAGGGGCATAACTATTAAATTCTACGTTCATTTTCGTCGGCTATCGTTTTCCTATAGCAAGCATAGAAACAAAAGAGAAAAGAATAGTAAAAATTGTATACATTTTACTTTTTCTTCTTTTGTCTACTATAAGAAAATGAAAGCCTTTGAAAATGAACGTCGAATTCAATAGTTAGGCCCCAGTACTTACATCGGGATTCGGAAAGTTGGATCTCGTCCATTCAAACCAATTTTAATACTATGAATGGTTTTTGGATACGTCTTGAAAAAATCGACAGAGCTATTTATAGGTATAACACTTAACATTACAACAGTACAGCACCATGTTTGTACTTCCTGTCAAACTTCCAGAAAATTTGAATTACGTTAAGACCAATCGGTAAGTTATTTAGGTTTTCTGTTACATAATTGTTTCAGCATAGCGAAATCGAAACCTCCCTAAAAATGAGGCTGTCAAAATTATGATTTGATACATCCACATATTGAAAATAAATGTATATAGTGGTTACCTCTTTGTTTCAATTTCAGAGAAAATCTGCTGTATTGTTAGACCCATGATCAATCTTAATTGTTGCTGTTCCTGCTGGTACAGTTGGAGTTTTGTACTTTTTTAATTTTAGATGGATGCTTTTGTATGGAACTTTCTGAGATTGTTCCAGCGGATGTTGTAATTACTGTAGTAAAAAATGTTTATTCTGATTTACCCAGTCATTATGAAGCAAAATGGTTGAACGCAGGGAAAAGAATCGGCTAACAACTTTTTGTATTTAATGACACTTCTTCAATATCAACATTAATATATCTTCCTGTTAAATGAAATTCACCAGTACAAAACAAAATGATCCACTGCACATTACTTTAAAATATTTTTGCGAACCAAATTTTTATTCTACTGCTCAAATATATTTAAATAAGATGTACTTAATAGAGTACAAATATTATTCATATGGCAAAACATACATACATTTTTTGTGAATTTTCCAATCGAATATCACATTGCTCTCATAACACACAAAAAGTATATGCAGACATCATGTAAAATATGTATGATACGAGTACAGAGAAAAATGGAAATAGAAAACTAAAGTGAAATTTATTTTTTGTAAAATTTATATTATTTATCAATGGCTCGTGCTGTATTATTGTAACATAAATTCGACTGAATTACAAAAAATGTTTTAATTTTTTAATTGATTGCGATTTAATTTTAAAAAAACCGAGATACAAGTGTATATATCACACATGCATGCTTCCTACACAAATAAGAATTATATTTGCTCTAAATCAAAAAATTAAAATACAAAAAATATTTTTAGTTTAATGTTGTGAAAAATTCATTTTTATTTATTTTTATGATTTAACAGACGGGTTATCACCCTCAAACTGTGAAAGATCTTGTATTTGAACAATTGTCAACATATATGGACTCTGTACCCTTATACACGCTCGGATATATATTAAAAATTCCATATACCTTCCTTCACTCGATAAAATGCAAACCCTAATGAAACCTAAAATGACTTTTAGGGGTGAAAATGTAATTTTAAAATTTGGACATTAATTATTTAATCAAATTAGTCACATTTTGGTAAACATATGAATATGTTGGCCGCAGACTGGGCCATATATGTATTTACGCATATACATATTTTAACGACCTCATAATTTATAAAATCTGTATAACATACAAATAATAAAATAAATTACAAAAACAAACATTACGTATGGTAAAACATGTCCAGTGTATGTCAATTAATACAACAAAATGTTAAGCGCGCGCAATGGGATCGAATTTATGAAATTTGATCTAATTACTAAAGTTAAAATATGTGTTTATGCCATTTATGGTAATGTTTTTGACATATGATCCTTATCTACTGAACTATTTTTTTTATTGTTCTGATGACATCAAATACATAATATGTGTGGTACGACGTATAGGGAAGTTTTTGGTCGAACGCATCTGATAATGATCACATCGTGATGTTTTAATTAATTAAATGCTCGATAATGCAGTAAGGGATGGATTTGAAATAGGAGACTGATTTGGTCGGAGATAAAATGGCATGCGAAGCAATAAAGTTGTTAGATGATTCTTTTGTCAAAACATATGTTGGTCGAAGTTATCGACTACATAGTAAATATTTTTGAAGAATTAAAAACACCAAAAGAAGACATTTCATCATTTAAAATCCAATTGAAACCCTATTTTCTAACCATACTGATATCTGTTAGCTTCTATATACCGGACACACGATTAGACGTCTGAAACAATATATACAATTGTAAAGATTTTTGTGATCTGATAACTCTTTCTTCAATATACGTCATTTCCAGTGTTCGAAGTTAATTAGGAGTTTCCAAAAACCACCATCTATAGTCGGACAGCAGATTTTATGCTTCCGTCTTATCAAGATCGCTGTAATTTATTCAAAATACAACATTTTAGAAATATTTATTTTCTTAGATATATTTTCGACTCTCGTATCCATTACTCAAAATTCCTACAACGGATAAAATTCCGAATGTCATATCTTTCACGGCAGATTCTATGAATCATCGTCGTCTTCCGGGATCAATTTCGAGAGCATCGCTTATATTTTATTTTGTATACGACATATTTGATTTTTATTTGCCGAGAGATTCGTCAAGAGCGATTTAATTCAATTTATAATTAACAATAGTATAAGCTCATGAGCGTTGTTTTTGTTATTTCTTTGTACTTCATGCATTACCAGTTGTGTTACTATAAACAGAAAAAAAAAATTTATTTCACCATAATTCGACATCTTCACACCCATGTTTCGACCATTCGGAAAAAAAATTCATACTTAAAATTTTTTGAATTAATTGGGATAACTTTGCGAAATTTGGTGGAAATCGGAGTACCAGAAATGGCAGATTCAATGGGACCTTTTTAAATTTTTGCAATGAATTGGACAAGTTTAGCATATGGAACAAATATTTTTAAAAACAAGGTGGTACGTTGTGGAAAAATAGTTCAAGATTTCTGCGAAAGATGGTCCTCACAATACCTCCACACCAACTACAAAAACGGGATAAATGAGGTCAACAACTTGGTATCAATAAAGGTCGGTCAATAACCAACCACACGATGGAAGCTAGGGAAAATTATCAAGATGCATACAGGAAGCGAGGACTTAGTTCGGGAAGGTACAATAACGTGCGAGAACAATATCTTTAAGCAGCAAATTATATGAAATTGACTAAACTAACAATTGAGCAAAATTTAATGGATGCAATTCCCATGATAACCGGCCAGAGTCAAGATGAGCTGTACAATCACCAAGACATTCTGAGAGGGTTTCGAGGCAGCGACCTTATAGACAGTAAAAATAGGGTAACCATCTGATCTGAATCATCTGATGCTATAGTTACGTTGTCCATTCAACCACACCATGGGCTTACATTTTGAATCAATAAACAGACTAGAGATGGTTCATAAAATCAACGCCTATAGTTTATTACAACATGAGTATTTGTTAGGACGAAATTCGAGCATAAAAGACGACACAAACTCAACTGAAAGCGGCATGCATAGATTTGGTTGAATTAAATTGCAATTTCATACTTTAACAAATTCAATGGCGCAGCTTAAGCATTTGAATGCGGATAATGGGTTATCACTAGCGAGCACTAAGGAAGAACGCAGATCAAAACAAGGCTTTGGCGACACATTCGACGTTCTTTAACCCGTCATATTTGGGATCCTTACAGAACGTGAAGTAAGGGAGTCAAAAGGAGTCACTGATAAGGAATCATACCACCCTAATAGACAACATACAGTCTAGCTATAATAAAGCATAATTCAATTCTCACAATGGAATTATTAAACGAACTGATAATTGACCTTAGTATGAAATATTAAACGAATACTTTACACAGAAAAAACAAATTAGCTGGATATTACCTTCACCCGTTGAGCTGATACTAAAATCGAACAATTTGAAGAACACGCAACAAGCCTTACTTGATGTAATCCACCAAACACACAAGAATATTATTGTATCCTTCCTTACATACCAACGACCATCACCATACATGGGCATGACATTCCTGATTTTCTTTATGTACATAATATGTCAAAGCGTGATAATACGCAGTAGTGTAACACCAAGAAACATCATCTATTCATTATCACGCTGATTATTTTTCCAATACCTAATATTGAACACAATAACACAAGCTGTGTGACAGTAACACCAGGACAGAATACATAGCCGTAGATGCTCATCGAGAACAGTTAGCGTTACTGACCAAAGAAGAAGTAAAGAATTTTTAACTATTCCAGATTTCTATATGAAGTGTCGCCAATATATAACATTATAAGTCCCCAAGCTCAATACGAAGTAGTAATCCTACAAAGAAAAATAAATCTTGAGGAATTTTTTCCATCGGATCGCTATTCACAATGAAACAGAGGTCGATTTGATATGCGGTCATGAAAGCATATCATACAACCTTCAAAGAACAGGTATAGCGCAAACCAAGACTGGATGTGTGCTACGAGACTCTAATTACTACATCATTGCCATGGGCTCAGCTTCTAATCAGGGATGAGCGAGTAATCTATATGGTTGCGTCGACACATAATCTATTACGTAGATTACACAGGTATTTTTTTTCTGCGTCGCTGACGAAGGAAACGATATTACAAACTCAATATTCTCATTATATTCTCTTTATTTTACGTAGACCGGTTCGATAAAGTTGCATTCTAGATTAAGTAGTTAGTTAACTAATCTAGAGGCCAAATAACTTTATATTTTGATACTTCACCAAATAAATTCATTCATATAGTAGATCAACTCCTGCGGTGACCTAAGCTGTGTGCACCACCGGAAATGTTTTTCATTCGATTGTATTCAACATTATCAAGTAATTTGCCCACTATTAAAATACGTGTTACAAGCATTTCTAAACTTAAAAATTTTAATTAAATTTTAAATCTCTAATTAACTAGAGATATCTATCAACAAATATGCAATAGCTATACAAATAATAAACAACAACGATGATATTTTCGTTACTATAGTACTTTTTTCGATACATTGGCTCTATGGAAAATATTTTGACACTTTTGAGAATTTTATTACTCTTGAGAAAATTCAAGAAATATCACTTGAAGTTCGATAATAAGACAACTTTTGTAAGAGAAGTAATAACAATAACGCAATCTTTGCGTTTCTAGAAATAGCGTAATTTTACTTCATACATTCAGAAAATCAGGTAAGGAAAAGGGATTGTAATCATATTTTAGGAAAAAGAATCTATATTTTTCCGGAAAATTTTTTGATTTTCCGGAAAATTTTTCACTTTTTTTAATTTTTACAATATTTCTTTTTATTTTATTTATTTTTATTATTATTTATTATTAATAATTGCTTCGTCAACCTTGCAGAACTCGGATCAAAGAGTTTTTATCGCTCTTATCGCTTCTTCTGATAGTGCCACAAATGTTAAAAAAATCAAATTTTGTAAATTGTATAACAATTTTTGTAATGTAATCTAATTTCGTTGAATACCTTAAAGGATGGGGGCTGTCGCACCAAAATCCCGCTTTTCCAGAATTGTATAGAGAAAAGAATTGTATAATTCTTCAAGTATCAAATTTTAATTAAAATTTTAAACTAAATAAAACAAAATTGAAAAAATTTCAAGATTTTCCTGGAAAATTGCAAAATTTACCGTACTGTCGAAAAAATGTTAAGATACAATCCTTATATCAAAATTTTTATAAAAATTACTCATTTGGACATGTTTAATAAAATAAAACGCATTTTTTTTATGTGAAAATCGCCCAGGAAAATGGGGTAATTTTACACAAAATTTTAGCTTTCCCCTCCTAAAAACTGTTGATAAAAAAAATTTTAAAAATTTTTACTCCGTACCTGATTTTCTCGATGTATACGTATAGTAAACTTTAGCGCTAGAAATCAGAGCATTCAACTACTCTGATTTATGTTAACGTAGCAATAACGTAGCGCCAACTCTAAAATTTTGTGAAGGCACCCCAATGAACTGAAAGTTTTTCCGATGGAACTCTGTGATATAATAAACAATCACGTTTTTATTGCATTAAATGATAAGTCCAAACCCAAAAAATTAATTTGAAACTAAAGTTATTAATTCTCGACGAATTTTCTTGTCGAGTATTTGATTAATTTAATACTACAAGTATCACAAAATCTCGTTCAGTGTATAAAGAAGAGTTAAGTTGTTCTTATAAGAGGTCTCGATTAGTTAAATCCAATTTCTCTAAAATCCCGGTTCGGCATTTGCCTAAATAGCACCCAATAGTGCCTAATTCATAAAGAATGTAACATTTAACTGTGTGTTCAGCGCAGCACAGACAATGTCCATACAAAATGGTGGAAATTCTCAATATCAGCCTTTTTAAAGAAAAATTTACTTCCAAATTTGGGTCTATTGAATTGAACGCAAAGTCTATACTAATTTTGTCAATCTGGTGTTATATTTAAACGACCCATTAAAATGTTTATTGTCGGAATTAAGAGACATTCTAAAAAGTCTGCTCTAGCCAAAGTTTTATGTGTAAGAGGTTAATCATTTTAGCTCCTAGGCCAGTAGGATTATACAGAAAGGTCACAAAATCCTTACATTTTTCTGTAATCTCTGAAGAAACAGAAATTTTTAATAGGTATTGTTGTTGATGTTAATTTTGCTAAAAAAACCTCTGAAAGATGACTAAGAAGATGACTCGTTTTTTTTCGTGTTCAACTTAGATAATTTTTACTGTATATTTAATAATTTTCATTAGCTAAAAACTCCGGAAACCAGTTCAAAATATGTAGATTATTTGATCACTACTGACGAGGATTACAAGTATAGTTGAAGTGTTGTTGACGAGTTATCTACGTGATGACATATATCCTTTTTTCAACCAAGAAAACAAAAAAATTGGCTTAATTTTAGTCCAACCCAAACAAATGTGTGAGTAAAAAACCATAGTTTGTAATGGCGTTGTTGATAAAAAAATTCGCTTGATTTGAAATAAAACCAACACAATTGTGCGTATAGATATAGTGTTTTTTTCGGACGAAAATATGTTAAAAAAGAATTCACAAATGTGTAAGTTGGTTGCAAACACATACCAAAATAAATTTTTGACATGGTACTTTTGCCCTACCCGCACAATTGTACATTAGTAAATCACTAAAGGGATATAGAAAACACTTAATAAACCCATTTTATTAAACACTTGTTTTTTTATTTCCCAAAACATTAGATTTTTGTATATCTTAATTAAAAAATTTTTTCAAAAAGTTTAAAAAATCACTCGATCGATCATCAACAGGGCCTAACAAGGCGAACTCGATCGAGTGATTTTTTTAACTTTTTGAATAAATATTTTTAATATTCAAAAATCTAATTTTTGCGAAATAGAAAAACAAGTGTTTAAAAAAATGTTTTTATTAAGTGTAAGTGTGTTTCGCCAAGTGCCTACTTCATATAAGTGTAAAAACTATATAGAAAAAATATATATTAGATCGGTCAACACTAACTGAATCTAACCACTTAAAAAATTTATCACACAGACGGCGGTATATGAATATCCATATACGCACTGTATCAATATACAATAAAAAAATTATGGTCATCATATTCACCATTAGGCCATGGCGCAAAAAAATTGTTGACTCCTTTTAGTCTTAGGCGTCGTTTGGAGCGTCTAATACATAAGACTAAAGCAAGCTGGGCCTCGCCCATCACTTTTTTCACTTCAATGACCAGAAACATACCCATTTCTGGCAGGTAGCTCCATTTTATGTTGAGTTTTAAAAGTGCAAATAATATTTGCATATATATGATAAATCAACAATTAGTTTGGATTTAAAAACAATTGGTCAGCATTTTCTTACAATATTTTTAGTGCTACGATTTTAGTACTGACAGTGGCATTTAATTTTGTATATAAAAATTAAAATTTTCAAAATAAAACCAAAACTAATTCACTTTTCAACCAAGCAATTTTGGCAGAATTTCGGCCAAATTC
Source organism: Nephrotoma appendiculata (assembly GCA_947310385.1). NCBI lineage: Eukaryota > Metazoa > Arthropoda > Insecta > Diptera > Tipulidae > Nephrotoma > Nephrotoma appendiculata. The sequence continues at coordinate 16,801,753 of OX371223.1, forward strand.
TTGATTTTTACGTAGAGAGGTTACAGAGGCGGTTAACGTGTTATAATTATATTCATTAAGATATTCTATGATGAAATAAAAATCAATCTCTAATTTATAAATCGCGGATATCAATTCTCCATTGCGTTTGTTATGACCCTTAGCTACCAAGGGAGAAGTTTCTAATATCTTATATTGATCTAAAACAGTCCAAAAACAATTTTTTATTAAAATCAAATTAAAGAGCAGTTTTCAATGTTAATTTTATTAGGCAATATCAGACGTCATAGTTCATTCACGTATACAATCATTCAAAGAACAAGTCTAGCCTTTCCTAATGAATTTATTAGATTTCTAAAAATAAAAATAAAAATTTAAAACCATTTTCAAAATTGGATATTTTTATTTTGAATGAGATTCACTCTGGCGTCACAAAATCAAATTAATTATTGAAATAAAAATCCGTTTGAAAAAACGTTAAATCTGATGGGACATAAATTTTATGTAAATAATAAAATTTAATTTAATTTAATTTAACAAAAATATTTTGTATTTCACAGAAATTTAATTAAATTTTATATTAGTTGTAATTTTTTTTTTCCAGAAATCAATTTGACTCAAAACTGAAACTTTTATAATAATACTCGTAATGGATGATCTCGTTCATATAATTGATAAATTATTCATATGTTGTGAATTATTTCCTGTTATCTCGAACTTTTAATAATAGATCCACTCAACTTTGATTTAAATGTATATATATACATGTGTTATGTAGTTAGAGAGCAAAAATAAGTAAATCATTACGATGATTAATGCTGTTTCATTGTACACTATTAAATTACAATAAAGAAAAACCAACCTAAAAAAATAAAATTTTCTTTAAGAAAATTAACTTTAATGTTTAAATCATGAAATTTATATAAAAAAAAATTAAAAATCATTCTGCACACTAATGAAAATATTTGATGATTCATCATCATCATCGCCGCACACACAATGAGCAAATCAACTTTAGCAATATGGCATGAAAAAATCGTGGAGCACAACGTGGAAAAAAAACAAGAAGCTTTTTGAGAGCTTTATTATAAGTACATCAGTGGAGTTTTTGTATACGGGGAAAATGCGATTTTCATTGTGTGCGGTTGGATTTTTATTTTTTATTTTTGGTAAGTTGATATTTTTATTAGAATAATGAATGAACATGGATGAATAGTGAATTTTGCATCATTATTTTTCAGTTTTCTTCATGTACATTTTTGGAATTTTATAAATTTTTATATTTTGATATTTGGAACATAATAAAATGAGTTTTCATTTTTTATCGTAAAATAATTGGATTATAGAATAAATTTGTGTCTCGCTTTTTTTTTTGTTAGGTGGTATATGGCTACTGTAAAATTTATTTACAGTAGCCATATACAAGGACAATTGTTTTTTGATGTTCAGTTAAGAAAACTGTACCTTACCATATTGTTGTGACTGTTAAAAAATAGAGTTTTTTATGTCAATTGCAAACATTTTTGTTTTGGACAACTTAAAAATAATCTATGGAATTCGAATCAAAATCCATAAAAAACTTTAAGAATTTACCATCTATTTCTACTATCAAGCAGTATTTGGCTGTATTAAAAAGTAAAGTATTTCAGTACAATTGCAGCGATTTCTACAAAACCAAGCCACGATTCAAACGAGATATGAGCCATTCTAAAATTAAATTTAATTTGGTACTCGCAGACCCTCCATATTTGCTATTCTCATTCCAACATTATTGAAAATTTTTAAAGATTAATATGGAAGCTTCCACTTCCGGTACACAAATCTCCACCAAATTTCTAAAGAGTATCTCAATATATTGTGTAAGAAAGGGTAAATAAGAAATTTCACTCCGAATAATTAATCCGCCTGAACCGTAGAGATGCCGAATTTTGGTGAAATAAGGTTTGTTTTGTCAAAACTCGTCATTTCCAGTAAAATTTTAAAAAAATATAGGAAAAATTTTGTTTGGAATTTGATTTAAAATCTTTTTGTTTTTAATCGTCTTTTCGTAGATCCCCCACTTCGGTAGATCCCCTTTCGGCCAAACATCACTCAGTCCTCCTAATTTATAGAAAAAGACTTAAGAATGACGTGTTTCACTAACCAGTCAATCCTGGACTATTCTGGGGAGACATTTTTGTTGAAAATCAGTTTTTTTTTGTCAAAAATCGTAACTTTCGCTTAAATTATAAAACTGATCTTGATCGATATTAGTATAAAATTAATTTAGAATCGTTTAGTTTGTAATCGTTGTTCTTGTAAATGATAAATTTTCAAAATATTTACAATAAACGGGAAAGCTCTTAAGGAAGCTGCCACTTCTAGTGAAACGATTTCGGCAAAAAACCACTCGGTCTTCGGTATGAAATTTTTCTTTGATCAGACAATCCGTCTGGGCTGTAGAGAGGGTACATAATTTCAATTTTCACAGCCACAATGAACTTTTTTTGAAATCACTTTTTCGGAATTCGGCGATGTAGCGAAAGATAAATTTTTGAGATTTTTATAATATTTTACGGGCTTTTGGAATACGGGATATTGAAATAAGGATTTTGTAAAGCAGGATTTTTAAGGGGTTTCCGAATACATATATTTTTAAATACCGGATTTTGGAAGGATCCTATTAATTTATGCCTGGATTTTTTTGATATATGGATATATACGATATCGTATAACATCGATGTTTTCGGAATTGAGAATTTTGGTCCAGGCTTTAAACTTTAGGACCTCAGATATTCATTCTGTGACTTGGCTTTTATATTTATCGACTTCGATTTACATATCTGGAACCAGCATTCTACATCTCAAATTATTGCACCGAGTCATTAAAATTTAAATTACTATAGATAGACCTGGAAACATCTGACCGCGAATAAACCGGTAGTAACAAATAATTACCTAAATTTAGAATAAACTGGACAAAGATTTATCGTAGCTATTGTTGGAAAATAGTTACAACGAAAACTTTTGCTTCACCCAGTATAACTTCAACAATAATAAAGTTTTAGAAGCGATTCAAATACCAGAATGTTCAGAAAAGGCAGTCCTATATAGGTTTGGTAGATTTTGGTAAATATCATACGTACAAAATATATTTTTTGTAATATTTGGTAAATAGGTAAAACATCAAATTCAAAAACAGCCAGACGCATAAAAACACACAAAAAAATATTCAAATCCTCTGAATGGCCTAGGAATATTTAGGTAAAGTTTGAATGGTACGTTAATTGTGCGGTCCCGTGTATTTTAATTTTATTATTATTTAGATTTTATGTCAATCAGGTACAATTACAAAATGGGCTCACATTTTGCAAAGTGAGCAAAGTTACCCGCATTTAACAATGTTTAATGCATTTCCAGCCAGCAAGTACATAATAATATATGATTTACACAATTTGATCAAATACATTTTACTTCAAGTCCAGTTCATAACTATGGATAAAAATCCCAAAATCCTACATCCGAGATTTTTCCAATTGTTTTCTACATTTCAACTCTTTTGTATGAAAAGAGGAGTGTCTTTTGGATAATTTAAGTGATTTAATTGGTTAAAACGATGGGATGAACAATCCGAGATTTTTATCCATAGTTATGAACCGGTTGTCAGAAAGCTGAGATGAAACAAATTGATTATTTTGGCCAGGGCCGTATATATTCAACGGGTCTGATTGATTAAAAAGAAAAGCTTTCGATACGGGTAATCAAATCACTGTTTTGTATCTTCGTACATTAAATTAACACATAATATGTCCTTGATTTGACAATTTAATAATTTATATATATATATTGAAAATATGTTAAAGTGTATCTGAATTTAATTTAAATTCACAAAAATAACGAGAAGTTAGACAAAATTATAAAATAATTATTACCTTTGGCAAAGCTTTATCAACAATTTTAAGCTTTCCATGTCCTGCCAGATGCCAATTTACACAGAACAAATCTGAATTGCTGATTGATCGATGAATTTTTCAATAGGTAATTTATTGATTGTGATATTCGACAGCCTTTTAAAAAATTGGTCACAGCCGAGAAAAAGTGTATTTACTTATGTAGCTCTCAAGCTGCGTACAAATAAAACATCTGAGTATCCCGTGTTTGGTGTTTTGGACAAGCAAATATTTGATGACCTACATACATCCAAAACCGACAAATTTTTAGCTCTCTCCACAAATCAGTGTTATTACATTACAAGGATGGCTCTTTCTTAATGCTTAAACGGACCCGAATCAGTCCATGTTTCATGAAACGACGCAAAGGCACTTACTAGATTTAAAATAATAATTTGTGATCTAAAATAAAATTTGGATCAGGTTTTCCATATAAAGTTTGAACTAATCAGGATTAATGGGTGTTATGGAACATGGCAAATATTGGATAATAACCAGCTTCGAGAAAATTACCAAACTAAGATAAGTTTGGTCCCTTATTATCTTTATTAAAGATTTGTTAAATGGTGGCAATGCCACATGAACTTTCCAATATACTTAATATTTGCTCCTCTTTGAAATGCATTTGCACTTGCAAAGCTGGGGAAGGACTCAGATGCCAACAAATTGCGGCCTGCTTAATTCACATTAACAGGCATACCGTGCTGAGTACCAAGCATACCGTGCTAAATAATAGTATGATTATAGTTAATTAATTCATATCATTACAGAGAACCACTTCTTTATGCAGTAAGCTGCACTGAAGTGAAACGAAAATAGGGCATTTTCGGCAAAAAATGTAACTTAAAAATATAATGCTGTACAAGCCCGTGAGTTGTGTCACATATGACGTAAAGTGTATATGAGAAATCATAATGCTTCTAAAATTAAACAAAATAAGTATATGTTCAAAATTCTTAAAGGTATATTTACATATTATATTTAATTTTATGTATTTTCAAATTAAAAATTTTAATTGTTTTTTTAGTAGCTGGTTTTTCTGAGCTTTATAAATTAATTTTGACGACAGAAGTAGTTTCGCTGCAGTTGACTACCATAGCCGTGTCATTTTAAGATGTATAATCCACCACGATGGTTTATCAAAATTCGTACCAAAAATGAAACATGCTGCTAATAAAATTCCAAATTGGGAACATAAATGCAAATCAATTTATTCGAGGTCATTTACGGGTAACGCAGCAACACGATACGGCCATTTTGCTGAGAAACTATAGCAAAACAGGAGCTAGCCAAATTTGAATTAATATTCGGGAACAGGCCTGATGATTTCTCCTCAACTGCCTTTTTTGGTGTATAGTGCCGATGCTATTTCATATAATGGAATCGAATTTAGGTTGATCGAACTAAAACCGCCTACGGGAGATTCCGAGAAATAGATGCAAGATCGTTGATCAAAAAGCTGGCTTATTTGTATATAGAAAACCCCAAGTATGTATAAACTTATTCAACGGCATCAATATTAGGTCAAATTCAGTTAGGCTTAGCCGTAACAAACCTTGACTACTGTGGTTTTATTATATTTTTATCGAGAAATAATTCATATGAAAAAAATAGAAGTACCAAGAGATTCCAACATTATTGATAAATATATTAATACACTTAGTGACATATATTTTAATAAAGTTATACCTTATATATCTAACGAGACAAACTGATGTACATTTGTGATATCCTATATTATGAACGTGAAATGACAAAAGAAATGTGATTTATTAAAGTAAAACCATCTTATTTTTTAATATTTTGAATTAAGTATGTTGAAACTATTTATTTTTGTTCAATTATGCCTAATTTATATAAATACGTATATCTAAATTACATGAATGTATATCTACTATTTTATTTCAACAGATTTTTTGATTGGTCGTTATATTTGACAAAGAGCATAGTACTCCAACAATTTCATCAATGTAAGGAATTACGGACAAGCAAATCTAGTCTCTTATAATTCTAAATTGTTTTAAACGGACAATCCTGCGCGCAACATGCACTCGAGCTGAAGCAATGTTCGTGTTCTTTTCTGCGTCTGCCCTAGAACATTTTTTGAAGAAAAATTCAGGGCGGATTATTGCAACGCCGGCATTAGCCAGTTTATCTCCAATTAAAAAACCCTTATCGACTATCATTATGCGTCTCCTTTTTCAAGTTTATCAGTTAAATCCGTGAAATTAAAAATCGCTTTATCTGACGACTGCTACGTGATACACCGATGAGAAACTTTAAGGTATGTGTTCCCATATAGCGAGAGTACATGCATACTCTGCAGGATAGACAATTAATCGTAGCCGTTTTAATTTCTGTATAATCTAGTATTGTTTTTACGTTTGGATGATTCTTGAAACATTTTTTTAGCCTTTTTAGATTTTCTTCCTTTTTTTGCCAATAAATTAGACTATTTGTGGCTTTTGCTAGTAATTATGATTGCTGTTCTGTCCGATGTTTGATAAAATATTGCGAGTTCGGCGAAAGAACAGTTTGATTTCAATTTATGTAAACTCAACACAATTCTGTCTTTTAGGGGCATAAAATACTTTTTTCGCTTGGTCAAATGTCTCCGCAAATTTTGACTTAAGCATTTAAAATATCTTTATTTGGTAATCCAGTCATGGTATTGAGCTGTTTATCAGTATCCCATAAGGATACAATACTGAAATATGATTGAATGTATACTTGAATCCCTTTATCTAAAGTTTCTGAATCGCACTGAGAACCAATCGTGTTAGAACTCGGTTCGGTTGCAACAATTCTATTTCTTTAAATAGAATCCTGAATCAAAACAAGAAAATTATTAAAATAATAAAATTGATTATTCTAAATAATAACCACCATGGGTTTGGAAAAACACAGGTAGTACTGGAAGGTTTTGACCGGATAAAGCTACTTTTAATAAAACGGGATTAATTTTGACAGCTTTACATGCTGTTTTTAAAAAATGTTTTGAGTTAAAATGCTTGCTACAAATCTTAAAATATTTAGAAAATCTCTTTCCCATTCTTAATGTTGAGGCTCATTTTTTAATGTTCTTGGGTTCTATTTTAAGTATTTTGAAATTTTAAACATAGGCGTTTTTACCGATTTCTTCGTATTGCACTGCGGTCCATCACAATAACCAGGATTATGTGATTTCTTTCGAACTGGTAATTTCAACACAACGGCAATTCTAATAAGTAAAAATAATTATAGTTGTTACATTATCACGTTTAATATGAAAACAAATTAATCTTAGAACTACGCACCATGCACCGATTGGATCAGATATCACTATCACCAATTATACGTATATATTATGTAAAATTATTCTAATATATTACTTTAAAACTCTCGAAGACAAAATACAATTTTTGGTTAAAAAAACACTCGAAAAATTATTCTTAGTTTATTTAGATTGAAATATAAACTTTAGATGTCACAACAACCCTTAATTTTGTTTATACACTTTTAAAATAAATGTTTATACACTTTTTAAATATCGAATTTAATTAAATGTCGCATCATTTGGTATGCTCCAATCGTCAATACTTTTCAAATTATTTGCAATAAACGAATAAACTGTTATGGTTGATCCTTTCAGTGAACTGATTTGCAACCTAAAATCATTGAGATCTTCCAATTTATTAGGAAATCTTCAGCATGAATCCGTCTAATCTATAGAGAACCAACAGACATTAAGCCTACACGAAACCACATAAGCACGCACAAGATGCTTTTAAAACCACTTTTTATGACTTCGACGATATAGCAAATGGTAAATCTGCAGTCATCCCGATGTCAATAAAATAAAATAAAATAAAATTCTTCATGCAATAAAACAAAATTCCTCGTGGGCCGCAAAAACTTTAGAAAGTATACGAGCTGCATATGTATACACTTTACAAGTACATGTACTCGTATATAAAATTGTATGATATTCTTTATAAAAATACTTTATCGTAAATAAATTTTCCAAGTTACCAAAGAATGTTTTTCCAAGCTTGCATACGGGTATATAAGGTTTTGTTCAAATGAAATCAAAGTAAAATTTAATTAATTTGTTAAAAATACAATACAAGAAAAACCGCAGTAATTTTTTTATATAAATATTAAATTCTGATGTTATTGTTTTCGTTAGAATATTAATTTTTTAATTAAATTACTTTGGTTCAATTAATTTTATTATCATCAAAATTGAAAATAAAAAAATCTTTACCATTTTTCCTTTTTGTCTGCAAAACAAATTTTTCATTTTATATGACAAATATTTACACAATCAATATTCCTCATATTTTTGGTGTAAGAAAATATTCAGTCAGTATACTAAATTAATAATATTGCTTAGTAACTATAATTTTAATATTTTATTATATACTGACGTCGTCAGTTTCATCCGTGCCATTATAAAAGCAAAAACAAAAAACGATTTATTTTAAGATGTTTGTTGACGATAGATATCCTAAAGTCTCACATGAATAAATTTTGCTGTTAATGTGTAGATTTAGCAGTTAGATATTATATGTAGATGTGATTTATACACAAAAATAATGTTTACAGTAGATAAACTGGAAACACGAGATATGATTTTGGGAAGAGTAAAAAACCTCAAGTGTTAGATTACTTGTTTGACCATTAGCAATGAAACCTTAATCACAATGTTTTTAAATTATTTTGGCTATATTTTGGGTAACGGGAAAATAAAATAATTTCCAACTTATTTTTTTTTTTTCGAAAAGTTTCTCGGTTTTAGAAATATTGTAATATTTCTGTTATACGAGTTTTTCAAAATTTTTGTGGTTTGTATGAAAAATTTGGTATCTATCCGCTTCAGTTTAGTTTTACATTTGCGGTTAGCATTCTATGTAAAAAAAAAAACACAAATCATATAATGATAATCATGAAAAATAGTGTTGTGTGTTGTTTATAATGTTTAAAATAAAACACGAGTACTGAAATTATTAAGGTCATATTGTGGTATTTCAATATATAAGTACAATACAGCAAATAAGGTGAAGAATAATAATCAAGGGCAGAAGTCTATTATCCAAAAAAAAAAAAAAATATTTATTTCTAATATGTATTAGAAAATCGAGTTACTTAACCTCTCGAACTATCTGTATATACGTAAATACTTGTACCTAATCTTAAACAAAAAATCTTAATACATGTAATTGAATTCAAGATATAATATTCTATTCTCAATTTGATCAATCAATTTAAAAATTTAAAAATAATTTTAGATCACATTAAAAGATTTAGCCTTATTTATGTCAATTAGAGGCAAAAATCATTAAATTCTAAGAAACAATCAAAGTTTGGCTTTCAAATACAGTGAGAGGTATTAGCTCAAATTTATGTTAGAGATTTAGGAATGTATACAACTTTGTGTCTTCTCAGAATATGATCAGCATTTTGCACAAATTTTCAAGAATACAATGCCTCATGGGTTTTCCTTATGCAAAGTGAACTTTGTTGCAAAGAGTAAATTTAGTTATTGCCGATTTATTTAAAATTTACTTACATACAGGGAAGTCACTGGTAGTATTGCATAACGTAAAAAAAAAAAATATTTTTTACACATGAAGTTGTGTGAGAATGAAAATACGAGGGTGGATTAGGCCAAAAAAGCTGCAAACGCCAGATGTGGTTGAAAAAGGGTGAGAAATCATTACGAATGACCGTCATATATAGTTGCACGAGATTGCTGACATTGTAAACATCTCATTTGAAAGTGTACATAACATCCGACGCAAAAATTGCATATGAAGAAGCTGTCAAACAACAAAACGTTCCGAATGACCATGTCTAAGTAATGTTTGGAGAGGTTTCAGCGTAATCCAACTAAAATTTTGCGTCGATTTATAATCCATCACTACAAGCCACACTTTAAGCCACCAAATGTTTTTTCATCAGCTGATAACGTTATTGCCACTGTCTTTTGAGATTTACGAGTACAAGGCCATAATAGTCTTCAAATATTTTGAGAAGGGTAAACTCATCACAGACGAGAAACCCCATCTCATTTATCATGAAAAACTCAGCAAAAACTGGAAGAATTCATATTTACCGGATCGAGCCCCTTGTGAGTTTTTCTTATTTCCAAACTTGAAGGAAAGCGGTGGAAAGAGATTTCGGTCAAATGATGAAATAATAACTGAAACGAACATTTATTTTGAGGAGTTTGATAAATCATATTTCAAAGAAGGTTTAATGAAATTGGAAAAACGTGAGAATAAGTGTATCGAGCTGAAAAGAACTTATGTTAATAAAGTCGATTTTACATAAAAAATTGTGTTTAGTGTTTCATTCTAAAGACTTATCAATCCACCCTCGTAGATAAGGAACCTAACGGACTAAATTTCGATGGATGCAAAATAATACATGATGTACGCGACTAACGGTATTATATGGCAGGGGTAAAAAACATAAACACATGAGTAAACTAGTGAAGGGTTTAATATGCATTGGGCAACCATTATAGAATGTACTATACCTCAATATTGCCATTTTCACAGTGCGTAGAAATCAGCAAGTACTGACAATCAAATTATAATTCATTATCGTGCGCCATTGACGGCAGAGGAGCATTGATTGAAGTCATAGGCTCAGATTGAAAGAATGAAAGCGTTGATAGCTAAATCTTTCGAAGAAGAATCCGATTTCGACAACAAAGGAAAAGTCAAGGTAAAATTAGTAAGCCAAATGGAAATTGTTTTCGTTGTAGTGAGATTGGTGAATGGAAACGCAACTGTACAAGGAAGGATAAGAACAATTCGTTTAACAAAAGCCTTTCTGGGTATAACTCGATAATAACTGGAGACTTGGGTGTTGAACTTGGAGGCTTGTGACCATATGTGTCATCGGCGTGAATGGTTCAGAAATGGTGACAAGACCATGGCTCCAGGAAAAAGCGGCATCAAATTGCTTACGTTCAACGGTAATTCATGGATTCGTAGATGCATGGTGAGTGCGCTGTATGTACCGAACAACTGTATAGGATTGAAAAATGTATGCTGTGGGAGTTCAACGCGACAGGCTGTTTAAATTGCTGTTCAAAATAATAAAGATGATTTTGTGACGAGGATAATGCGTGCAAAGCGTGCATCTCATCGAAGTTATAAATTTCGTGAAGAAAAGTTCAAGGAATGCGGCAAAATTATTCATTTGACGTTTGCAGATCGCAGTATTTTTCTTTTAAAAAAGGATTTTTCACATTTTCGTTGAGTTTTTTTTTTGAAGAAAATGTCAGAGGTGAAAGGCAAATTTGCGGTAATATGAACTGCGGAATTGGATTTTTTTTTTTTCGAGAAAAAAATGGGTATTAAGCATCAGCGAAGTATGCCGTATATGCCGGAAAAGAACAGCTGTGTGGAATGTGGCAACCGCATAATTGTGGAATCTGCGCGAACAATGATTCATGTGAAGAAGATGGACTACAAATCCTGGGTGGAGGCTGTCAGTTTCGCAGTCTGTACATCAGTGACTCTGATCAGAAAACTACGTCTTTTGCGATCGGTAGCTTGATGCACTTGGCCATGTAAAGACAACCAGATATCAATTTTGTTGTGGAAAGACTTTTAGAAACCAGCGGCATCACATGGGAATGCCGTAAAACGTATTTTGAAATATAAAAGAGGACAATGGGTGTAGAAATTTAATTTGAAATCGGCATCAAATTTAGGGTGTGGCTACAACGACGCAGACTATGCAGGAGACAACGAACCAGACGCGATTTGGCTCCTCAAACATCTGGAACTCCATAAGAGGACCAAACCCTTAGATGTGAGATTAGTTTCATTCTATAGTGGAATGAAGATGTAACTTTGATATGATTTTGAATAAGTTTTTTGTAAGTAAAGGTGTAGGTAAAAGTGGGAGTTTGAAATTCGTGAATAAATTGGTCAATGACACTATTCTGGTAATTCCTCGGGAATAGAGAACTAGGAAAAAAATTACAAATAACTTTCTGATTAAATTATTTTTCTGGCATACTATGTAAAAAATTAGTTGTAATTTTTTGAAAACAAAATAAAATTGTGAAATATTTTCCCCGCAAGTTTCACTATGGAAATATTGAGGTAGATACTCGAGCGGTTAGCAAGCAAGTAATTTGCTAGCCGAAATCCTGACTACTCAATTAATTTTACAAAGGAAATTTAAATTTCAAATTATATTTTCAATGAGCCTTTTTTGCGATTGCACTATAGAACAGCACAAAAATGTGCTGTTTAATTTTTGAAGCCGTAAATTCTACTGTAAGATCGCAAAAATAGACAAAAAAATTTATGAAAAATTAGTAGTCAGTGTTTGCTAGCCGATCGGGTATCTTTCCCATTATTCTCAGTTTATCACTCAATTTTAGGGCAGAAAAAAAATTATTTAAGCAGAAATTATTTGAAAATTCTTTCCCCAGTTCATTATTACCGGGAAATTACAAGAATAGGGTCACTGCATTTTTTTTCTATTTTATTCGCTCCACAGCAAATTGGACTGAAGATTGAAAATCAACAGTATCCTGGTTAAAACAACAATAATGTTCCAAAATTGTTTAATAAATTTCGATATCGTGTTTTTAAGAAAGTCAGACACCTATGACTACAAACCTTAAAAAATGTAAATACGAATAGAGAATAGATCGCAGACACACAAAATCATTTTTAGTTTTATGACAAAACCGACTCGAATGCGTTTAACTATAATCAAATCAATGATAAGAACAGAACACTTTAAAGCAACACGAATTGTATCCAGAGTTTCTAGTTGACTTAATCATAATGAGATACAACAAAATTCCCACCGATATCATTAAGCAATGCTTTAAGAAATCAATCTGCGTGACATTGCAAATGCATTAGACATTGTGTACAGTGCGAGAATATGGGTAACATGCAGAATAATTCATTGGGACGAGCGACTCCTCCAAAGGTTTCTCCATGCTCCAATTCAACGTTATTCAACGATCCAATTCTATTACAAAGAAACTTATTCGAGCTTGACAGAGGTACTGAAATCCTAAGCAATAAACATGATTGGAATGTCCAATGAAATCAACAGCAAAAATGTTCAGCAAATTTTCCAAAATCTACACTTGGCACACTCTAACAACTCGCTGACGGGTGCAAGTATACCTGAATCATTAAATATTAATTTCAGTAATATATCAGTTAGCACATAAACCTCTTTATTTAAACGGTTTCAAAATTATTGGAGAATATGCGCCGATGCATACAAGTGTATTTTCAAGACCTAATGGCAAGGGAGGAGAACCAAATTAAAATTTGGGCTGAAAATGACAGCATCTGTACAACCTGCGTTTCCCACTTCGACTGGCTTTGGAAATTTCATCAAACAATGCTTAAGTCATTTGCTTGGGCAAACTCTATGAAAGATTTGCTTTTGCTGCTGAACACGAATATTTTACCATGCCGTTAATCTAGACCGATTGTCATCCTAAATTTTAACCTCTATGTATAACACATTAAAAAATCTCGATGTCACCCATGATATTACCATTTGAGTACATTATCACATACATTAGGCTAATCGTTTATCTCGTTGGCAAAACGCGTGACATACTCTACAGCATATTTTGAGATTGATGACAGGTGAAATATTTTATCATCCAGATAAAAAATATGTGTTCATCCAGAACTAAACGGAATAAAAGAAGTACCTACAGAAGGTTACTAATACATATACTCGTGAACCTTTACAGGCAAACGCATCACATTCTGAAAAATGAAGAACTCATTTCTGAACGATTAATTGGCGCGTGCAAAGTAAAACTACTCGTATGTACATACATAATTAGCACCTACTTGCATATCAAACACTGACAAGTTTAAATGCCTTGCTTGAAAATTATTTCGCATTTTGCTCGCACCGACTTCCGTAAATGTATGAAAAATTTTGCAATGTTGAAAATTAAGGTGTACAGCAGGTAATTAACATCCTCCGCTCAAAATCAAAAAATCCAACAATCTAATTTATAATTAAGTATTCAGTCAAAATTAAAAAATTTCAAAATATTAAGACACACCGATTAGCGCACAGCATGAACTAAAATGCATATTAACAAATCAACAACTTAATTAAACGTACATAAAATGTCCTTGTATGTAATGTATGTAGGTACGTACATAAAAAGTAATTACAATAGCAATCATATCATCATACAAGAATAAAAACATATTTTTAACATTTGACACGTGAAATCTCAATGACGAAATACTTCAAATATTTTCAATTATTGTTCTTTTAAATTATTACATATTATGTGATTTGGTACGGCCTGAAATATTTACCGAGAAGAAGAAGACGAAAACCGAAATCAATCATATTCATAAGAATCGGAAACTTTTACTTTTCATCTTATATACGAGTAAGATACGATAAAAAGGTATAACAATAACTTCTATTTGTTTATGTTTTCAATTTCAATCGATTTAAAACATTGAATGAACTTTATATGAAATCATCGAATTGTACGGCAAACGATTTATTTCACTTTTCATTTGGCCTCAATTCGATACGCTGTGCAGCTTCTTCACGACGAAAGGTGTTATACCCCAGAATAATTTAATTTTGTTTTGTTCATCCCTGAATTGAAAAAGGAACTATACCAATAATTGTTTCATCTCGTCATTAAATCTAAACCACAAAATGTGTGTCCACTGCGTCCACTGTTCTATAGCCACAATTACAATTTTATATTAGAGTTAATCAATATTCAATTGTCAATTTTTATCGTGTGTGCGGTGGTATTATGTACGCATAAAGCGCTAGGACACAATGAAAAAGGATAGCTCGGCCCAGCCATGTCCATACACATATACGAAAGAACAATAAATTGTAAATGTAAACAAAAACGAGACAATTTTTCAACGCCCCATTAAAATGGACAATTGTGATTCGATTGCAGATGTTTTATAGTTTTCTCTGTACATTGCCTCAATTATCAATTCTATAACAAACATTAAAATAGATAACACATTTGATAAAAAAAAAACTTTTGTTTTGGGATCATTACTGAATAGTAAAATTGATGACACATTTAATCAACCGTAGTCCGTGAATAATTTTTTTAAATGTTTATAGTTTCGTGATTCAAATAAAATTGTTATAAATTATAACAAATAGGAGGGTGGGAATTTATAAGGGGTGGTTTCTCTCTGATGGGCGATTTCCATTATGTATATACAAAATAAAATTGATCACATTACAACTTTTTAAATATTTAAATAGATCGAATTAACAATATTGGGTTTAGATTTTTTTTTACGTTTTGCGATTAGATTTATAAATTTGGATGGGGTGACCTTTATTGTTTGCTTAAAACCAGGTGAATGTTATTAAGTATGCAAAGCCTTGAGGCGAATTTGTTATGTCATTGTATTTAAAACAAGGATTCGCTTAGTTAAATTTTTGGCAGACAGCTAGATTATTTTAATTGTTTAATCGTTATACGAATATGGCATAGGGATAAGTGAGATATTCTCAACCTTGAATCCAAATAGTTTTTGTTTATCTGCCAATCGATCAATTAAATGGAATTCTCGATTGGAATCGAGAAATATTATTTTATGAACGATTTCTAAATCTCACAATTTAAAATTTAATTAATATTTTTATCAATCTACTTAAACTGAAATATTGCAAGCAATGGAGCAATAATAAATTTGTATGTCTGTCAATGTACACCCATTTCAAAATACGTTTTATGTTTCGGCAAAAGATGATTGTCTAATAGATCTAAATCCGCCTGAAAGCGTTTTGTTAGGAAAGCTAATTGTACACAATTTTTGTGGGTATACAAATAAAAGCAAACCAGATAATTGTTTTTACGTGATTTATGCTAATTATAATAATTATTTTAGTTGCTAGTTGCGTACACAACCATATACTTACATACATGTGAAATTTTCATTTCAAAATTATGTAGATTTTTATTTAAAATGACATTACGCTGTATGATGTAAGACATATTTTTGTTTGGGAAGATTTAAGTTTTAGAAATAATCGTTACATGTTATATTTTTTAGATCTATCTAGAGATGTGTCTGTTTGATTATTGTACGTAGGTTTTCAATACGTGGTATTTGATTGATGTGTGTTCAATTTTCGGTAAAATTATAATTGGTATCCTAAGGCTGATAAGAACCTTGATTTATATATTAAATACACCCTTTGTTGAAGTTCTATACAGTTTAATACGGCTTGGTGTCCTTCTCACATGAGTATATAACATAAGTATCAAATATCGAATGTAAATGATATACATAAGGTTTATTAGACTAATTGCTGTACCTTTCTCACTAATTTTAAGCCGCCCATGGTTTAATTTAGAAGGTTAAAATCACTATCTCGTCCAAGTATTTAAATTCTCCCCCAAAAAAGTATATTTTTTAAAAAATTATACGAAATATTACTAACCCCAATCTATTTCTAGAGCCCATCAAATTAAGGGACTCAGTGGGGACCTTAGTTAACCTCGAAGGTTTCATAAAAAAAAATAATGATTATATAAAATTGGAAAGTGTAGGATTCCACCCAAACAAAGTTTCCAACGTAAGTAATTCTGTAAAATATAATCTGTGCTCCACCAAGTCTTGTCAGGACACCTAACCTAGCCATAAATCAGACATCCAAAAATATAATTGAACATTTCATTTGTTACGGGAAAAAATATGTTTCAGAAAATATATAATTGATTCACCTCGTTGATCGAATAAAATAATATAAATTAATTAATGAATGTATTACGGTTAAAGTTTAAAACCGTTAAATATCTGAAATTTTAATTTTTTAAAGACTTTTAAACGATTTAAAAGCCGGTTGTCTAGAGATTCAATGGTTATGCAAAGTTTGTTGACCTTGCCCACCTAGACCTTGTAGTTTCATTTATTGCCCATCAATGTAGTTACTAGAGCCGTAGGCTCTAATATCACAATTTGCACTAATACCATAAAAAGAGCTCTGTGGGTGAAGAGCGAACCATTCCGAGAATATCTAATTTCATAGATTTTGAAGTAATAAATAAGTTTTTTCCGCAGACGCAGAATACCGTTTTTTAACAGCTCGAAAGATTCAACCTTAAAACCCATCAAGTTTAAACTGGAATGGATTCACCCTTTGTTTGCCAAAAAGGCATATAAATCCTGTGAGTCAAATAGCGAGCTAAAGTTGTAGATGATGTCAATTCACAGAGTAGCAATGGTGTGAGTATGCAGGAGAAGTATTATACTTAAAAAATACTAAATTAAAAATATATTCTATGAAATGAAATTTGGAATATAGACGTCTGAAGTCATAGTAGATGTCAATTAATGAACTAATCGTTGCTCCATTAATTGTTATC
Source organism: Nephrotoma appendiculata (assembly GCA_947310385.1). NCBI lineage: Eukaryota > Metazoa > Arthropoda > Insecta > Diptera > Tipulidae > Nephrotoma > Nephrotoma appendiculata. Next base: position 16,819,048 of record OX371223.1, read on the forward strand.
CCTTCTGACATCAGACAAGCAATATGCCAGTCGAAAATATAACTCTCAATAACTTTTACATATAAAATCTAAATTTAGTTCAGGAGTTCCGATCGCGTTCTTCGTGAATTAGATCCGCAGATTCCAATCAAAATGCTTGAATTTTGTTTTAAGTTGTAAAAATTTTACAAAATATTTTTTTAGTTAAATGGCTTATGGTTGTTATCTGAGCGAGCATCTAGTCGCTCAAAACTCACTCATATAAACTATTTGCAATTTTGACCTTTAAAATGTAGTTTCTAACTAGATAGTTAAAATTTGATAAAAAATCTGAAAATATAAATTAGTGTTGCCATATATTAACGTTAACCATTTTAAAAGATAATTTTTAATTAAATCAAACAAACCTTGGAAGAAAAGAAATATTAATCTACTGTCTTCTTTAAAATCGCTCAAGTTAATGTTAAAGTTTGGGCAAATACGCAAAATAAAAAAACTGTTGTCAAATTATTTTCTTGCGGTTCTAGAAAGCTACCCAAATAAAAGACAATACCAAGTTAAATTAAATAGTAGCTACCACACACGCGAACAATTAAATCGACTCAAATCTTCAGAGCTCACAGAAAGTCGTTTTTTTTAAACAGCTTAACCGATTTTCACGTCATTATTTTTTGAAGTCATTTTTTTCAAGTCATTATTTTTTGAAAGCATAATATTTTTACTTTAAAATGACACTATTTTCATGAAAATTGGTTTAATGTTTATTTTATAATGAATTTTGAACGAAAAGCAATCAAATTTGATGATTATGAAAAAAAAAATTTGAGAATATTTAAATTTAAATTATAACAAAAAACTCAAGCAAAACAGAAACAATTTTATTGGTTAAAGGGCTAGTTATATAGACGAAAACGAAACGGACTGAAATGAAACGAAACGAAAGACGGAAGAGATATGATTATATAGACGAATTGATGAAACGGTTTTGACAATTTCATATTTGATTTTAATTTTATATTATTTGAAGTTTACTTCTCGTGTGTATGAAAACTAACGTGGAAAATCCATTTTATATTTGGCAAACTAAATAGAAATATACAAAATATGTTAATTTATACAAAATATAAAATATTTTGACAATTTGACATAAGTGCTACTAAGGATAATAAAAAAAAACATAACCGATAGTGTATAACCGCAAAGACGAAACGAAAGCAAATTGAATTGAATCAATTTCTCCGTTCGTTTCTTCTATATAATTGGTTTAGTATGTTTTCATGTATTCAATTCGTTCGTTTCGTTTCGGTCCGTTTCGTTTTCGGCTATATAACTAGCCCTTAATACTGAATTTTACTCCCGCCCCTTGCGTTTATAATGGTTTGGATGAGATTCCCCACTTCTTATCCAATGCAATCTGGCTCAGACTCTTCATTTTATATCGTCCCATAAATGCTCAATTGAATTCATGCCTGGACTGAGGGCTGGCCATTGCATCGTCTCGAGTAATGCGTCAATATGAAGTCTTCGCCTATATGTATATCCTGCGTAGGGCACTACATGCGCCAAAAGAATGTCCTCGATATATCTTTCAGCGGTCAGACCTTCACTACGGCCTTCACCAGGTACGAAAACAAGATTTATTTTTTCCTCAAGCGAAATGCCAGCCCACACCATACAAAAACCACCACCGTACAAGATTCCAGCAAAACAGAAAAAATCGCTCTTATGGACGCTGGTAGAACCGGTCTCTTCTTCACTATCATGGAAACATATTTTGCACTAAACAGTGAATAGAAGGAACCTCCATTGTTCGATGCTCCTATTGATGCGTTCGCGAGTAAATTGGAGTCGCTTTTTGCGATGGCGGGCTGATAATTTGGGGTCTCTATAGCTGTCTTGGAGTGAGGTTGTCTTCCTTCAAGCATATTCTAATTGTCCATTGACTAAGAGCTCCATCTTGAACTTGTCTTAGCTCCTCCTTCAAATTAACACTCGTGAGATTGAATATACCAGTTTCTTGAAATATGATGATTTTGAAGAAACAACGAATGCAAATGGTGGAACAAACCTGAACAAACTGTTACAACACCTTCAGGGGTGATAACATTGTTTCATATGTGGTTTTGTTTTAGAATTTTTAATTTCGAAACCATCAAAGAAGTAATGCACTTTACTGATGGCATTGCCATCTACCCTATGGCATTGTCATTATAGTTTCTAATTCAAGGGTTATGCTGTTTTATGTTTTTACCCATCCCTATTGTATTGCGTAAACGTTAAGTAAATTGAGAGCGAGACCAATGTGCACCTTCTGCGTATGTGCGACCGTAAAGATATAGACGAATATTTTTTTGGTATGTTTTTAATTTTGGCGTGTTGGTTGATGTGCGGTGTGAAAGGGTAGGCGAGAGACGAGCACGAAAAACGAAAAAAAATATTTTTCTAGATTCTTTGTGTTTGGTGCGAGAAGTTTAGTCTAGTTTTAAATTTAAAAAACTAGTCTAGTTTTTGATGTTAGTATGGAGAAGTCGAGTTGAATATGAAAAGCTCGAATTTTTCTGGTCTTCAACCATTTTAGTTTTCTTGTAAAAATTTAAAAAAATTTAAAAATTTTAAATTTCAAAGGATGGTAAAAATAATAAATTTAAGAAAAAAAAATACAAATTTATTTTGTTCGTACTTTTTACACCATTTGTCGTATAGGCACTTGGCGAAAAACACTTACACTTATAAGCACATTTTATTAAACATTTGTTTGTTTTATTTCGCAAAAAATAGATTTTTGAATATTTTAATTAAAAAATTTGTTCAAAAAGTTTAAAAAATCACTCGATCGATTTCGACTTGTTAGGTATAGGGAGATCTATTCAGGAGTAAATAATTCTGATGATGACCTAACAAGTCGAAATCGATCGAGTGATTTTTAAAACTTTTTGAACAAATTTTTTAATTAAAATATTCAAAAATCTATAATTCTAAATACAGAACGGATATACTTTTACGCTGAGCCTTCAACTTAAATGATACAATAATATACTCACACATACATCATACCCTACACAGTCACACACAATACATGTTAGATAATAATCGCTCAGTAAAAGCGTGATGTGGCCATGATATATGTAAGGATGTTTTCTTCAAAAAGATTTCCAATCTAAGAATAAATTACCGGATATTTTTCATTTAAATTCCCAGGTTCCTATAAACGGCAGAATTTATAAAATGCTGATTTTTGTTTAGATTAAATTAAAAATAAACTTAGTTGGCAAGGTTTTAAAAATGTCTGCTTATGTATAGCTACGAAACGACTCCTTTCTTAGTCCTATTCCCGATGAACCTTCGGTTTTAAAACTTCTTTCGGCAAACAATAAATAAACAACCAATCTTCGAAAAAAAAAATATTCTTTATTTTTAATTAATCAAACGTTATAGTAACCAATCATTCAAATTTAATGAGTTCAGGGATAATAGCTTATTTAACCATTATATTTCCTGCTCTTGACAATACTCTTTCAGATGGCACTGATGTTGCTGTTATCGATACATATTTTTCAGCAAATTTTGCTAATTCCGGATTTATATTTTTTTGAACTGACCAATATGCTAAATGATCGGTTTCCAGATCGATTAGTGGCTGATTTAAATAATGGCTTAAAATAGTATGAATTCCTATCCCATCACCTTCGGATAGGGAAACATTTTATGACGTGACTAAAGCTAGTTTCTTATGGAATTTCCATAAATCGAATTTATCACTATTCTCGGCTAGTGCCTCTTTGGCTTTATTTTTTTCAGTATGAAGTCCTTTTGAATATACCACTACTTCTTCTTTCAAAAATGTGCTACTATTTTTATTGCTTTTGACCATGACGTTATATCTTTGAACTGAAGTTTTTTGAAACGGGGATCGAGAATTGATGAAATTGCCAACAAGTGACATTTTTCGATATTCTGAAAGCGCTTCTCAATCTATTTTAAAAGTTTTTCTTCTTGGATATAATTGTTTCGGTTTCAGTTGTTAGAAGTTTGTTGACCATACATGAAATAAGTGGTATCACTTTACTACTGGTGATCACCACAAATTTCTTTTGTTAATATTTCAAGCGGGCGTAATGTGCTAATGCAAGGTATGCGTAATCTGGAAATAAATTCAAAATTCATGATTGGACAAGGTTATGATGAAGCTTCAGCAATGCGTGGACGATTTCATGGTGCACAAAAATATGTGCTAGCTTTATATGTACACTGTGCATCTCAACCTCGCTATTTGTGATGCTTGTGAAATTTCATACAAAATTGTATAGGATCACTCGGAAGTGTATACAATTTCTTTAACACCCCAAAGCGCCAAGCCATGCTAAAAAATTGTATAGACGAAACGGCACCTGAATCAACAGCAACGCGACTCAAACAAATATGTTCCACACGATGGATTCAACGCCACGAGTCTGTCCTAGTAGTTCTGGAGCTTCAAAAAGCTGCAATCTTTGCGATGGAAATTATTTCTGATTGGGATGACAAAACAACTTCTTCTTCTGCGATTCAGCTTCTATCTGTTATTAGGAGTACTGAATTTCAAGTATCTCTTCATGTGCTTGCCAAGGTTTTTGGTATAACCCTGCCACTTAGTCGTTCACTACAAACAATAAATCTGGATCTGGCCGCTGCAATCGAACTGGCAAAAGATGTTGAAGATGTGCTAGATGAAATACGATGCGAAACAGAAATGCAATTTAATGGAGTTTTCAGTGACGTCAAGAAAATATGTGACCAGCTTAATGTAGAAATACGAATTCCTCGTCTAGCCGGAAGACAAATTCATCGCTGCAACATTGTAGTTGAAAATCCTGAAGAGTATTATCGTATTGCCATCTTTATACCTTTTCTAAATTCTACAAAGTTGCAAGTTCACGATCGGTTTCTGAAACATAAAAATAAATTGCAAAGTTTCATGTGTCTTTTGCCAAATGAACAAAAATTTTCATTGGAGCACAAAAAATCTGCAAAAATCCTTTTTGAAAAATATAAAAGTATTACGAACTGCAGCATAGTTGAGGGCATTGGTGAACTGAAGCTAATGTCTTTGACGACACTGCTGGTTCGGAATCGACCAGACCTCTTGTCTGATTTAAAATGCCGTGTTGGTGCTAAAATTAATCGTGAAATATTTTTGTTTTGTGTTTTTGTGAAAAATGAGCAAATACGTTTACGTTACTTACCGAACGATTTTGATTATTCAAAAATGGTTCCACTGACGATTGTGAACATATTTCTTCATCAGCAATGGCCATGTCTTGAGGTTCAGCTTCAGATATTTTTGTTATATTTGTGATTTCTTTCTCGCCACAATCATATTGTGCTTTGTCTGTTCACTATTATCAATTGTTGCTCAAGATGACTGTCTTAATAAATCCGATTCATCGGATTCTTTTTCAATTGTAACTATGTCAGGGTGAATATGTGTAAGATGACTCATTTAATTGGTCCTATTTCCAATGGCTTTAACCTTTTTGTGACATATTTTACACATTCCACCTCCATATTCATTTTTAATAAAATATTTCCAAACGAATGATTTCGTTTTAGTTTTTGGACTCAAATTCACAAATAAACTATTCACTGTAACTAATTATTTATTACTTATATTTATTGTAAAATTTGATTATCTATTTTATATTATGATGCTCCACTTCAAATCGTTTTCAAAATTTCCAATTCTAATTCGATAAAAAGGTAAATCACACAAACAATTATTAGCTCGGTTCATAAACGAAATGTCAAAAAAGAATAAATTTATTGAAACTCTTGTTTCCAGGAGTACGCAAATTATAGGTTATGTTGAATTTGAACATTACACCAATTTTTGACCTTTTTGTTTGCTCCCAAGCCCAACAAACAATAAACTCGGAAAGCTAAAGTTTTTGCATTTTGAACGCAAAACTTACCAACAAAAAAAATTGGAATAATCGATAGTTCTCTTTTTGATAAAACATATCGATTATTGGGTAGTCAAACTATCGATAAAAAACCGATAATTTTAACGTAAACTATCGAAATTTAAAATAATCGATATTTATTGCACATCCCTTCGTTGAACGCCAATAACGGTCGTGGTGCACGTAACACATTGGTATGGTCTCTAAAATTTTGGTCGTTCATTTTCTGATTTTTATTTCTTTTATTTTTTCCCCTCAATTTGCCTTTTTTACTAAATGTATTTTCGGCTCGGTATGGTGAGAGGGGTTTCTCATTTCGTGTCGATTCCATCGTTGCATCATCTTCTTGGCAGGAAATCCACAGGGTCGGAGTGGTGAGTCCAGCATATGTGTCGTCCATTCGGGGACGACTGTAAATCTACGCGGTCTCACCGTGGTAATCCGATAGCCTAAAACTGTCGGAGTGTGAATTGTGGGAGATTGCCTACAGGTCTCTGCGGGTGCAGAGAGGCTTTGTTTTTTGGAAAAATGCCCCTACCTTCTTTTGCTGCTTCTTTGTGGCTGTTAATGAGCCTCTTAAGGCCGATGGGTTATTAATGGGGTTTCTTCAGCAGACATTGTACTTGTCGTTCGGGAGAACCCGGTCATTCCTGGGTGGGCGCACCCGGTTATTATTAAATTTATTACGTTTCCTCAAATTTCATTCGACGGATTATGGTGTCTTTAATATAATTTCAGTTTTTAGCTTGCTTTTATATTTATTCTGTTCCACGGTGTAGGCCAGGAGCACGCAGCCTCAACTTCTAGACGATCCAGAACCCTTAGAACTAGTCGGCAAATTCTCCGTGAGTAAAGACTCTCCGTGTTTAGATATTATCTGCGGAATGGTGTTGAACTACCCGAGGTCAACGTCTGATAAGTGACTGATGGCAAATATCGGTTAACGTGGTATTTCGGTTTGTAAATACAAATTCTTGGGAGTATTATAAATACTTTTGGCGAGAAAAATAAGGTTTCAATCAATGTATGGAATGATTGAGAACAACGAATCCACTTTAACTTTCGGATCAATAAACTTTGCAAATGGATAACCTAAAGTCATGAAAATTAATTTTAAAATTGTGCGAACTAATAAAAAATATTTAAGTATAGGTTAGGACTTATAAAATAGTATAAATTATGTTACAAGATTTTAATATTTCTTAAAAGATTCAATAAAAAAATAGTTAGATTTACTGGTAGTAGAAAATAGAATATTACTAGAAAATTATTCTTAATAGTTGCATTAAAATTATTCATATTATTCAACCTAATATAAGCTGCATTCATGTTAAAAATATGCGATACCACCCACCCTTAATTAAAATTATTATTTATACACCGCACAAACTAATTAAAATTTAAATTCCATAACCGTTTTAATTGTCAATCATTTTCATTCGTTTCGTCTTACATTTTCTAATTAAACTGTCCAAACATTTCACTTCTTCGTTTTTTTTAGATTACCAAACATTGATAAGAAACTCGACATATATTCCCCTTCATTTTATTGGAACTAACCCTTATATGGTCTTTTGTATGCGAAAAGAATTCTTATACATTTTTATGGTTCTTCTTACCCCACTGTAATATTGTTGGTAATTGTATGTGTATTTTAGTACAAAAGCCTATTAAAAATTTAGTTTCAATTTTCAAGAGAATTTTTTAATTTATATTTTTATTACAACCGTATAGTCAATTTTATTACGTTTTTGTAGAAAAAGGTAACAATTTTATATTGTACCTCACCCTGTATGCACATAAGGGAAAAACGAATTATTAGAATATATGTAGAATGAAATCTTAAATTACATAGCCGTAAGGTATAAATAATTTTTTGTATGCATTAAAAATTGATTCCACATTTTCTTCTTTGACCATATCAAAAGAAATGTTTAATCAATAAACCGGGCAAGAGCAAGTAAATAAATAAAAAACCGGAAATGCATTCAATACTCATAAATTAACCTAGAAATTTACCAAAACTACCCCCTAATGATTGCGTTATGTGTCTTAATCACGACATTCACTTGTGATACACAATAAATAAAATAAACTCATATAGAGAACGGAAGAAGTTGGTTGAGTTGAAAAACGAAAGAAGAAAAGTTCAAAGAACTATTTTTCCAATTTCACTTCCTAGAAAAATATAAACGAACTTTTCTTGTAGAAAAAAATGTGAAAAATTTAATTTTGTTAATGGAAATTGATTGTGTTGTATACCAAGAGATCTTTTATACACATGTCAAATATAGAAAAGGTTTTTTATTTTCTTTTCAGTTTCTATGATGATTACAGTGTTTTGTGCTCGGAAAATAGGTAAAATTAGTAAATTACTTTCAATTTTCGAATGAACTTTTATAGATTATTGAGATTAAAGAGAATATGTGGTAAACTACCTAAGTATTTTTAGACGCTAAAATGTGTTCAAGTTTTTCTCGATATCATCATGAATTCTGTGTTTGAAAATTGAAATGTACCTAAAATTCGAAAAAAAACATTTTGAGAATAACTTTCCGTATACAGTAAAAGTTTATTTTGTAAACGGAAAATCGAGGGGTAACAAAAAAATACGAAATTTGTTGTTTGGAAAATCGGTTCTGTTTATTAAACAAAATGAAAAGGAAAAAGGGATACAGTAAATTTGTTGATAGATTAATCTTAAATATTTCCTTTAAACAAATTGAAGTTTTTATTTATATTTCTTTGCTTGTAATTAGCGGATCTTGTAATATCTATATTTACATATTATGTCAAAAGAAGCTTTAATGATAAGTTCAAAAATTGTTTTTATTTGATTTTAATTTACAAATTTTTTTGTGCGCTTCATTTTTGATTAATTAAAAATTTGTATAATAAACTTTTTTGGTTGTTTGATCTTTGCCATTATATTCTTGGAAGGGATTTTGATACCTTTCTTAGAACCAAATTACTTACATTACAAATTTTGTTTGTTTGTTTATTATCCGATTTCAATCCCTTAGCACTTCGTTTTTCTCGAAAATCAATAAATCCGATTTCTCAAATTTTCTTTTACACGTTTCACCTAATACCATATATGTGTGAAAGAAAATAATTTTCGATTTATGATATAAATGCTTATTTTGTAAAGTAATAGGTTAATGTGAGAAACCAAAACTAAACTCGTGTTTGGTGTGAAATGTAATATTTTGCCCATTTGAATGTTTACCTCTATGTTTTTGCATAGAGAACTAGGGCAAGTCTAACATTTCATTTTATAGTAAACATTTTCTTATAATTTGACACTGTGGTTTGTGTGCAGGAAAATAACTACCTAAATGATTTTCTGCAACACATTTTCAAGTACATAGTATTGTAGTATGGTATTGTTAAAGCTAAAACAATTATTTATTGGAGTAAGCTTTTTGAAGGGTATTTTGCACTTTCCAAAAGTCACGATATAGACCAGAGCCACCTAAATATAAGAGCAATAAGATTCCGCCATTTTTCTCGGATAAGCTTTTTGAGGTCGTGGTTTTCGTTTTTTCTCATAAGAACTAGTGTAAATTAATATTTTTGAAACATGTACATTTTTGTAAATGAAAATAATGATGAATTCGATATGTAGGAACAGTATATTTTAAGAATCAGTCATTTTGTAAAAAAAATCAGAAATAAATGAATAGAGTTCCAGAAATACACCATACCTGGTGATTTCGAAGACTAATTTACTTGGGTTATTTAATTTTAAATTGTATTTCAATCTTAAAATCAATTACGAAAAATGGTTTTCTCTTTAAATATATTTTAGATTTATTTAGAAAAGAGGCCTTTTGTAAACGAAAACCGGTTGAGGAGCCGAAAAATATAAACCATTTAACTTTTATGAGCTTTTCGCAATTACTAAACCAAATAATAGATGTCTCTACGAATAAATTGACAATGTTTTATGTTGTTGAAAAGCGAAATGTTTGATCTGCTTTCCACTTGTTCGATGATAAATCAATTTCGAAAACAAAAAACTGAAAAATGGTATTTCTTTGTTATTGTTCTGCAGCACATAGCAATTGCGATTGAGAATATTTTGAGGCTAGTTTCATTAAATAGACATCTGTAAACGGCATTTTATAAGGTGGTTCTATAAATAACACATAATTACGAAACTAGCATATTTGGTAAAAAATTCATACGATAACTTTCATTAAAATTGGTATTTTGTTTAACAAGTTTGCACCTCGATTATGCCAGTTTTTGGTATGAATCCAGGTGTATGACTTAGTAAAATATTTCTATTTTTTATTACTGCAGCGTTTTCAAATAAAGTACTTGTGTTTATTTTGTATCCTCGTCACCTTACCCAAAATATCAATTGCCTAACTTTTCATGCAACAGGTAGATTTTCGTAATCACTTGAAATGAGAACCGTTAGTTATATAATAATTTTTGAGATTCGTAAAATCTTTTGTTTTAGCACGTGTTTTCTGTCTAATTTTCTTACAAAGGTTGTTGTAAAGGTGGTTGTAAAAAATGACAGTTTAAATATTTTTTAAAACTTATAAAATTACGTTCTATATTACTAACCAACAAAACCGTTGTTTTAACAAAAAGTTCAATTTTATAGAACACCACTAAAATTAAGCTTTTTTTAAATTTATTTTCATTAATTACATATTACATAAAAGTGGCTGATTTTCAAATATTTGTTTTTTTAATATTTTCTTAACCGTATTAATAATAATTTAAATTAGAAGTATTGACGGAGTGTATATGTTAGCCAACACCTGACTTTCTTTTACCACGAATGCACCACACTTGGTTTCTAAATCAAAAGATTAAGCTTACCGAACTTTTGGTAAATCAGCCTTGTTTAAAAATTATAACTGCTTAAATTTCTGAAGACCAACTAGGTCAACCATCTTTGAAAATTTAATATTTAAATTTATTTGAATCATTTAGTTCTTTGTCATCTTTTGTAAATGCTATACTTTTGAACATCTATGCAAAAATTGAAAAAGCTCCCATAGAAGCTGCCACTTTCGCTATACCCAGAATTTTACCAAATTTCGCAAGGATAATCAATCCGGTTGTTTGTGATATATACTTGTCAAAATATTTACAAAAAATAAATAGATCCTATTGGAGCTACCACATTCAGTTAACTTATTTTGGCCAAAAATCACTAAGACCTTCTAATTTATAGAAATAGCTTAAGTATCAAATTGATGAATGTGTGTATTAAGTATGTTATAAAATTAGAATTGAAAAATTAAAAAAAAATTAAAATGCTTAAATGTAAAGTTTAATGCCAATCAGTGAATTCGTATGGGTTGTCAAGAAAGCGTCAGATCCGCTTAAATCGTGGAAACTGATCTGAACTGAAGTGACTGCTTTACAGTAGCTTTTTTGAATATTACAAATTTTTAAAAAGAATTTTGTTTACGAGAAAAACTACTATGCAATAAAAGTTTTTAAATTAGTTTTTCAACAATACCAGCCCAGATCAGTTTTCCAACCTTTTTAAGGGAAATGACGATTTTTAACAACAAAACTTTGGCACCGATACAAGTCAGACGGATTGACCCATTGGCATTAAACTTTACTTAAGCTTTTTTCATTTTTTTATAATTTGTTGAATTGTAATTTTACAACACACTTCATCAGCTTCTCTGTTTTATTGTTTTACTATTTAGTAATTACAATTTGTTTTTAAAGCAAATAATAAATAATCAATGTGAAATTAATTTTTTTTTCTAAATTATTATAATTCTAATGATGCCAATGTTGGCGAAATATTAGTTAAATTATAAAACGATAAAAAACAGAAACTGACGAAGTGTGCTGTAAAATGTTAATTCTAAAATTGAAATAAAAAAATCATCATTTCACAACAAAAAAGTTAAAGGATTAAACTTTTTTCCATAATTAAGGAGATTCACTGATTTTTTTAAATTTTACCAGAAATGACCAATTTTGAAAAAAACAGGCGGATTGACTTTTCCGCTATTCCTAAATAAAGCATAACCTACCTAATATCTCTACTTTAAAATTCCATTAATTTCTGACATCGTTGCAAAACTTGGCAGATGATCCGTATATCCGAAGTATACCGTATACCGTAGCTTCCACGAGAGCTTTTACAATTTTCGCAATGATAAGCAAAAATTTACCATTTAGAAAAAAATGACAAGATTAAATTTCCAATTAGGGCTGCTACGCCTGCATTAATCTTCATCTCTATTTGGTCGTTTGTTGCCGGCTGTTTGTCCAGTTCAACGAACTCAAGAAATTTTGTTTTGAATTATTGTTTTCATTGCGTCTTTAAAAAAAGCACAACATAATGAGTGGATTCAATTAAAATGCACCTAATGATGTGTAACGGAATTCTATGATATTCCGTTATAAACTCGATGCGTAAAAGCGAACTTCTAAGTCGCTAAAGGTAATCCGTGATTCTAAAAAATAAAAAGTGAGTGTTGGAATACCAGGCTGTCGCCCAACAAATTTTATCGTTTTCATTAATCCGCTCAGAATCATTTAAAACTCCAATCATTAGTACTATGATAAATCGGATTGTATCGACTTCAAAGTTATCGTGTGACAAGTGTCACACAGGGGATGGGTAATTTGACGGTTGGTTCAACACAAACCACACAATAAATAACAAACGTTAGCAACAAAGAAAAAATCACTACAATGAAGACGACGGAAATGTAATTAATACCAATAAACCGTCAAATGCCGCACGCCATCGAGATACAAGTGGTCACAAAGGCATTGTCACCAATGTAGCTGTTCGCTCGCCATAAATGGATTAATTAAAATTTTATTAAAACTGTTAATAAAAATAATAACGTGCTTTAATAATATAAATACACGTGGTTATAAACCACTTAACTGTTCAACACCCTAAATGCAGTGAACTGACACCCTGGTATTCGATTTGTAAAACTCATCGATTTGAATTGAAAGGCTGATTAGTTAATTGGATCTACCCATGCCGGTTTATTGAGATAGACGCGCAATTGTGAATTTAAAGTTGTTGCATAATACTAATTCAAACAATTTTTGAATTAATGATGTAGTTGATATTCCTCGCCGTTACACGCCGGTGCTTAAGGAGTGGTTGAATAGGTTACATAATAGAATTGCTTAAATGCCAGTGTACTCCTTCAGAATAGAAAAGAGTATATTGTGCAACTCCAAACTCCTTTAAAGCTGATTAAATGATATCTTAAAAAATACGAGAAGGAGTTGTTGATACGTTGTTATTGCTGGGTTGTTCGTACCATCCACTACTAACGCTTGGTTTATAGACTGAGAGAAAACGTTGCATAAACATGTCACTATATATTTGGCGTTTGAGAAGCTGGTATTTTTATTAGTCATATTAGCAGGGTATCCCTCAATTTTGCGTTCCTAAAATATTTCCAAAAATGCTTTGGATTAACTTTGATTTTTCTTGGATTTGATCGAGACACGACCTGAATTTTGAAACCTTTATACGCTGTCGAAACATAGTTTTGCCCGCTACTAACCCGCTTTTCTACATTTTGGCATAAGCTTTTGACTTTCGACTCTTTAAGCTAACTAGTTTACCACCGCACCACTGTGGTTGAGCATTTTACGGATTGCAGCACATAGGTACATAAAGTTTGAAGCCTTACTGCTTAATGTTAAATGTGTCAACATTTTCGTTTATATCATAGGAATTGAAAGTTATTTGCCAGTTGATCGAATCCAGCCAGGTAACTTTGTAGCCCCACACGGTTCGTTTTTTTGAAGTTGTATCTGATTGGTTGTAAGTGTTCTGAACTCAACACAAAATAAGTTTAGTCAAATACAATATCAAAAAATTTGTGATTCATATCATTTATGACCAAAGGTAACACGTATTCTGAATTAAAAATTATTTATTGAGCCAAAAATAATTATTTTAATAATGTTGTTAATGGTTTAGGGCTCCTAAACATGCCCTAAACCATAAAAACTTATTAAAATAGTTATTATTGGCTCAATAAATAATTTTTATTTACTCGTGAACTAACACCTTGAAAAATTGAGATTGATAAATTCAATTTGTATAAAACTCATCGATTTGAACTGAAAGGAAGTGTCATGATTATCAATTATTTCTGGAAATTCTGACTATTTGGGTAGCAATACTCGCGAAAGAATGTCTGAAACATATTTCTATTCTAAAATAAGTAATTTAATAAATCTGAATACAGCCTACCAATTTCCACAATTGACTTAAATATAACGTTTGAGTTTTTCTTAAAAAATTTGGAATGATTTTACGAAAATCCAGATTACATCAATTTGAACGTCAATACGTTTCCATCGTGTATACAATTAAATGATTGATTGATATAAAATAGTAAAAGTTATTTTTTATTTATAAATTGAACTTAAAAATGATTACACAAGAATTTCACTCTCAATGCTATAATTTTCATGAAAAATAACTTTATTAACATAAATTATTCTATTTGAAAAAATAACCTTTCGATCTCATTCACTGGTAAGTGGGTGGAACAATGAATTTACATTGTGTGTTGTTATCGAGAAATATGTATTATTCTTCATTATAATAAGGCATGAGAGATGTTCTCTCGAGAACACGATGATAATCATAATCATTATCAATTGAATGTAATTGTTAAGTAAGGTAGAATATATCTTTCTAAACAAAACTCAACAAAAAAAATTACTAAATCATCATCACAGCTCATAACGATAAGGAAAGAACCGCGGGCATTACACACAAATTCATAGAACAAGTTATGAAAAACGTTTTTATGTTTTGGACGATAGGTACGGTACACCTATCGATATGAAACGTGCCTCCAACTCACACTATAATCATGTTCTAAAGTATGTGTACAATCGAAACATAAAAGAAATATCGCGTTGATCAACCTATTATTACTAGTCTTAAGAAATTATATATTCGGAAATCAATCTGATGTACTTCTTATCGTCTTCTTAATCCTTCGCACGGCCGTTCATCAACATATATATGCTTATGCATTGTATCGACAGGGCTGGTTATAGTTTGTAATTGTGTGATATATTCTACAAGTACATTATCGGTTTCCCTACTGCTGATTATAACTGCCGCACCAGTGGCGGCGTTTTTTACATGCGCACCTCTTAATTGGATGGCCTAATAAATAAAAATCATCGCTATAAAAAGGTGGATATCGTTAAAATAAATTATAATTACATACTTTAGGTGTGATCAATATACATATTTACAGTAAAAAAAATACTTTTATAACAAAAAATAAAATATTTTTAACAACATCCTCACGAATTTGACTTTCTTGTAATTTTGTTTAATTTTTTATTTTTTTTTTTGGGGGAATACAACAAACCAAATTTATTTTTGGTGGTTATTTATCTTGGCGTTTTCATTTTAATTTATCGTTTAAATTACAACAAAAAATAAAATATTTATAATTATAGTGCCAGTAACAATCAAATAAGAAATTGATATAATATTTTGTTAAAAATTATTCTACCTGCTTCGTCATGTACTTAAGATGTAGAAATATACGAGTATTATATTTAAACGATTGTGGATCACTAATTATGTATTTGGAGGAATTATAACAAAATAAAGCTGAACAAAAATCTTTAGGGCCCGTATTAGTTCCATTCAAGCTTTATCTTAAAATATTTAATACAAAAATTTAAATATCAACATTGATTAGTGTAATTTTTTTTATTATCCAAGGACTAAACTAGGATCCCCATCTTTTTTTTTTTAAATTGGAACATGTTCCATCTATGTCGAGTCTTATCTTATTGAACCATCTTTCACAACGAAAAAAATTCGTGAGTGATAATGACGAAACAGTTTAGATAAACTTGAAGAAGAAATTGTTTATAAATTTGTAATTCATGTCATAAAATTTATTCAAAACTAGCTGAATTACCCGCTGTTGCATGGGAGAAATTTGAAATTCTTTTAACTACGGATAGTTGCAATCGTATATGACAAGAATTCAACATGTGTTGAATTCAGTATCGAAGGCATCACCGGACGCGTCAAAACTTGAAATTTTAGACCCAAAGGCCAGGCCTAATTTTACGTTTTAATTTTACCAACTCAGAACCCTTTGTGGGCGTACACGTATAACAAATCACCAAAGTTTCACTTTAAATTGAAACGGCAAGTCGGTTGGAATCAGTGGTATTCTTGGAATCAGAACATCTTCGCCATTGTATTTTTCTATGATTATCGTTGCTTTAATCAAGTTGTTCGTCACCCTCTTAACAGCTAATCTTGTTCCATTGCATAGTTTTGGTTGGTTCAGGTTGCGTAATATGATTATCACTAAATTTACTTTGAGCTGCAAATTGTGCGACGACATACCTGACAAATCCAATAAATTCAGGAATTCACTTGGATTGACGACTTCATCTGGATCTGTAATGGAATTGATCGACTTAAATGAATGCAATAGGCCAGCGATTTGACTTTGAATTTTTATATTCAAATCGTCCACGTCCTTATTTTTCACTTCCAAAATGGCACGTTCGCTCAACGCTCCATGATTTTTCTAATTTGGACAAAAATATTCGGGAACACTCTCTTCTTTAGAGGTTGTGAATTGAAAAAAATTAGATGAAAACGAAATGCGGCTAGTACGTCAGAAGCGTCAACCTGAATTTGTCATCGAAAATGACTAATGTCGTGGTTGGAAAATACGTCCGCCGATTTGTTATTTTGTAACGGGACTCGCATATTCGTTGTTAGCTTGAAGGCTTTCACGATTCTCCACAAATTCGATGACTTCCAGCAAGCGTTTGTTTCGTCAGCAGCCTTTGATCTTGAAATGACTGGCATCGTTTGGGGTAGGGGGGGGGGGGTCTTGATTATGGCACAAATCTTTAAACGTTCGATCGAGTACCTTTAATGCCATGTACTTTTGTCAATACTGATTTTTTGGAAATTTTGCACGTGAATTCGTCTATCGAATTCATAGAGAATTTGACAGCAGAATGAGTTGTTACTCCTCCTTCTAACAATGTGGTACCGATCCTAGATGATGCTACGGCCAGCGCCACTTAACTTTGTGCACGAATCAAAACTAAAATCAAAAATAAATTAGCAACGTTTTGCCAGTTCTGGCAAGTGTATCGAGGAAGAAGATTTCTCCGTAGCCGTCGTTGACTATTATTATCAATCGTCTTACGCAGTTTTCTACTGCTGATTCAAAAATTGGGCCTATGATCGTACTGATTGACTCAAAGCATCTTGATCGTATTGACGTTCTCGTTCAAATTTTCGATTCAATACATCTTGCATGGGACGATTCGGCGCTGGCATCCCTACTTCGTACAATATCTTACCAGACATCATCAAGGCGGTATCTTCAATAAAAATCAACGCTTCGTTGTGAATATCCGCGTTAAATTTAAGTTCGAATTTGATACGCAGTAGACGTAATGAGTGCAGCAGCGAGTGTATCCCAATGAATGTCATCCTCAAGCAAATATAAACACAGCTTCTCGATATGTAGCGCAGGTAAAAACATTTGTCATTGCTCGGATGAACTGTGCAAATGCGCCCCAATGCATCAGTTGAATATAAACATTCACGTATCCAGGAAGAAACTGTCTGTGTTTCCGACGTTGGAATTTTTTTGATGATGCGTTCCATGTGAAATATCTTGGCATCTCTAAGTAAAGCAGTGTTCTTTCAAATTTGTGCATGTTTCAAAAAAGCTTGTTATCGTTGTCGCTGCCATGAAATAAACTAGTTGTCCATTCTCCAAAAGCTCAGCTAAAATGAACCACAGTGGAATGACGTTTGTATATGGAAGATTAAAGGGTTCTTCAATCTGCCTCATTGCTGCTGACGTACCTCTCCGTTCAATATTGCGGAGCGTCAGCGTTGGCATCAGGAGCTGTAATACTAAATACAGCCATGTCGCTTCCTTCCATGGCGTAGTACTTGCAACATTTCATTGCGCTTTGAATGTTTTGAAAAGCGGTGAATACGGAACAATTCAGCTGTTATCGACTACTAAGCCCTTACTTTCAACGTTATCGTGCTGGCGTTATGCTTTGCAAAGCGACTTCGATGCAGGTTATTGAACGGTTGTGATCACCAAATAGTTGTAATTAAAGTGAAAGTGACTGCGTAAGGTAAAGACGTGAAAAGCAAACAGCGAAAGAGTTGAGTGTTTCAGCCTTAGAACAGATTGCAAAGATTAAATAATTTAAACAAAAAAAAAGTCCATGATCGCCTTGAGATTGTGCATGAATATTCAACGCGAATTTTAATGATTTGCCACGCAATTCCCAACCCCTTCATAAATACAGTGTGATGAGACGACCGAATTTTTTAATACAAAGAATTCATTGTTTCATTAGTTCGAAACCAAACTTTCAAAGTCTTGGTAACCTCACCTTGATGTAAAAATAATATCTGGCTATCAATCCAGAATAATCCAAAATTTCATTTAAATGTATGTATGTCAGATGGATCATTTCAATTTTGACATACAGTAGGTCACACTCGTATTCGTAATTGCAGTTTTAAAAACGATAAATGAATAAAAAACACTTACGTGCATCAAAAATTTAATTTTTTTATTTTTAAATCAGAAACACGATAGTTAACTTCATTTTAATATAAAAATGTGTGAGGTATGTGTTACATATTTTAAGAAAATTATAATAAATTGAACTTAGTCTAAAATTCATATCACTTTCGTATTCGTAATTCATCACAGAAGGTTACTAAATTAGCCAGTTAAATAAAAAAGAGTTAAGTCTTTTTAATAATTAATATTTAGTTGGATTTCCCTTGGTTTTGATCACCTCTGACAAACGATTTGGCATTAATTGCACCAACGTATGTTATTTTCGTATTAATATTATTCCACTCCGTCCTCAATCGATATATTAAATCGTTTTTATTAGATATCGAATATTTTCGAATTCTATTGTGCAATTCTTGCCACAGATTCTCAATGGGATTGATATCGGGAGATTGCGGAGGGGTTTCCATGACTTTTGGACTATTATATAATAACCATTGTCGTGTATCGTAAGCTTTATGTTTTGGATCATTGTCCTGGTAAAACATAAAATCGTCTCGTATGCCCAATTTTATCACACTTTCAGGTAAATTTGCCTTTAAAATTTTGATGTACTTTGTTTTATTCATTATTCACTCTGTTATGTGTAATTTTCCCACTCCAGATGCCGAGAAACAACCCCATACCATTACAGATATTCCGCCCTATTTTACTGTAGGTCGTAAATTCTCTATATTCATTTCGGTATTTGGTTTTCTCCATACAATTTGTCGCCCGTCAGACACAAACATCGTCTGTAAACAAAACCTGTTTCCAAAACTCGAAAATCCTGTTTACTTTAATCTTATTTTCCGATTCTTCTTACTGATCCATGTTTCTTTTCTGGCTACTCTACCGTTATATCCAGCTCTCTTTAGCATGCGCCGAGCAGTATCTGGGCGTACATTTTTATTAATAGAAGTGTTGATTTGCGCTGTTAACTTTGGAGCACATAAACGAGGATCTCTTTTAATTTCGCGCACAATATACCGATCCCTCTGCAAGAGTAAACGTTTTGCGGCTTGTGTTTCGCGGTAAATTTTCTACTCGTTTTTCAATTTGGTGTCGTTTTACGATGTATTGTATTGTAGAATTACTTCTTTGCACTATTTGGCTGATTTTTTTAAATGTTTTCCCTGCTTCTCGATGTAAAATTACTAATTTTCGTAAATCAATTGACGTTTCACCTTGCTTACGACCCATTTGACTAAAATTTGGATTAAATTAAGATAACTTCCAGTCAATTCGAAACTAAATGCTATACTGATATTGAGTGCAAAGCGAAACCGCAAAAATAAAAAAAGGATAATGATAAATAACGGTAAAATTCAAACACAAATGGAATTTTACGAATATAAATGTGACGCTTATTTTCCCTCATGTACAGATTTTAATTTTTTTCTCTGAATTGCACCGTTATCGAAACCTGTTATTCATTCTATAATGAAGATTAAGAGTGAACTTAAGAATTATCCAAATGATTAAATTATAATATATTTTGTTAATATAGTTAGTATATAGTATATTTTGTTAATCGAGTTTTTTTGGAAAATATTTGATTTACGAATACGAGTGTGACATACTGTACATATCATCGGCTAACTGATAAAATAATCTGCGGCATTTCAACATGTGACTGTCCTCGTTTCGACGAATCAACAAACGACATGCATAAAAATTCATTGTGCTGACCTTTTTGTTTATTTCTTGACCTGTAAATGAAAAATAAACTTTTGTCCTTGATCCAAAACTCATATCCTTTTCTCCTCGAACTACACTGAAGCGAGACTCCGAATTCTCGCCAACCACCATAATCATTGATGCATTGAAGCGTCCCCCGTGTTTGCCTGGTGGTCTTTTGCCTGCTCTGACCACTATTTTATTACCATTTGAATCTGTAAAATTGAAAACAAATTCTTAATTTATGAGCCCCGAAGGTTCACTTTATTCTCTAGTGGATTTGGCAATGAAACGTTGTGAATCGTTTATGTGGGTTTGTGCGATGTGTTTCTGTATGTGATATGTGTTAGAATGTCATTTTTGAGGAACTGTTGTACTTTTGTAGTTTCTGCAAAAAATGCCTCGGTCGAGGTTCTTGGCCAGAAAGTAATGATGCCAGTGGCTCTGGTGGCGGTGTCAATTGTGATAATTTGACATTTCTGCTCTCACAACATAATCCTGCCGGTTTGTATCGAAACAGCAAAGCATTGCAATGTTGACAAACAGTGCTTATTGTTCCGAAGTCGACCTATACATCCAGGCTGCTTACGCTCCTCAAACGGTGTTTTTGCTCCTCATCTGTCTTATTGATTCGTCGATCATGTAGTTGCGCGTACGCCGACCGATATTTCGACGCTTCACTGGAAAAATTTTGTCCAAAGAAATAAACGAATGAACTAATTCAATTCAATGTTTGAAACACACCAAATTACAACGAACTACTTAAATAAATTCAAATTAATTATTTTTGATTATGTTCACCACCGATAACGCACTGAACTATTGCTTTCAATTTAATTCTTTTTCACAAAATATCAATATTCAATGCGGACGTTGTTGTTGTTATGAAAACATGTAACAGATGAACTTTCAAACTCAACGATAATGCTATTTTTTCATAACAAAATACTATCCAAATTTCCAAAATACTATCCAAAATTGTCTTTCATACAAACCTTATACTGACAATTATACGAACACAACAAAAGTAAAATCAGCCACCGATTTGGTTCACCGTTCTCAAGTAATGATCTTTCATACATGCGGCAATTGATTTTTAGAAGAAAATAGATTGTATTGGGTTATTTACCTGCAACCAATCGCTGCATATAATTGAGTACCATCCTTTGTAATTGTAGTAATCAGTAGCAAAATGCTAATTTCTATATGGCACGCATCTTAAACGGAAATTAATATTAAATATGTAGTTTTTAAATGGTCAACAAATATTTTTTATACCAACTGCTCCCTAAACTTAATGAAATCGCCAACATTTTTCAAAACCATCGGTAATTATTTGATTGACGCATCGGAAAGTGGATAGAAATAACTAAAGGTATTTCGCTCGTGTTTTCCACATAATGCTTCGGAAAACTCCAAAACTGTTTCGCGGATCGTTGGCCTACCTGTTCGAAATAAATTGGCTGCAGTTCAGCATTCTGCTGATGATGCTAAATAGTATATAAACAACGCTACGCGTTTGTCTAAAAATACGTCATCCCAATCGAAAATAAAAATTTATTGCATTCTTGAAATTCGTAGGCGAAAACTTTCTACTGTTATAAAACCGGTGAGTTTCATTTTCGCATACTCTTATCTATCAAGTCACATTTTGAATTTTTGAGAGAAAAAAGCGAAAAACAATTTGGCAGTTAATATTTGCAAAATGGAAAAACCAAAACAAAGATTAGGCCATATCTCTAAACAACAAAGAGAGGCCCTCATATACTTTGTAGAGGGAAATAAGGTTTTAATAAAACAAAATTTGTCTAACAGTATGACATATAAACGAGGTGCACAATTATAGGCAAAAAATTCCAATGCGATTCCCGGAGCTTATAAATCTTGGCAGAATTGGTGAAAGGTAACGATTAAATTATTGTTTTACATTTATAACAATCTTAAAATCTTAATCTGAAACAATTTTTATTTATAGTGTTGACAAGATATAAAACTGATGTCAAGCAGAACTTGAGCATCATAACCAAATATGCGACTGACACAGGAGGTGGTGGTGAAACACCAATTATTTTAACGGATATATGGAAAGAGGGGTATCCTATTTAATAGATGATGTCACTATACCGCAGGTCGTAGAGAAGTGCCAGAGGCTCCAGTTAATTTGGTATAGTGGTTAATTTGTACCATCTTCCCTAAATATTGATCTCACAAATTTTAATATTTTTTTAGAAATTACCTAAGAATGACAGTGACTCAAGCAGTAATTACGATTGTATACCATCTACATCTAGTAACACTACTTTAAATCCTAATACAGAAAATTCTATTCAAAACACAATCATTCTGTCCAATAGTATAATTAGCGCCGTAAACCATCTACAACTAGTAACATTAATTTATCTCCTAATTAATATCTTAAGTAATACATCTTACAATGTATCCACAATCCGCAATAATCCGCAATCCGCAACCCGAAGGTCACCAACCATATCACTGTGTAATGGTTTCACATCAATTGACGCCTCAATTAGTGAGCGGGTAACCCAGTAAGGTGTTGTGACCATTCCGGAAAATTCAGGCGATAATCCGCTTCCCCAAAAATTTAAATAAGTGTATTATAATTCAAATTAATTAGTTAACTAAATGTAAATATTTAACTTATACTTAATTTAAAACGTAAACGAAATGTAGCAGCGCAGCGATTGACCCAAACAATCAGCACTGCTGAGGCAATCACTAAAAGTATAACAGATAATAACAAAATTAAAAAAATATATTATAATAAAAAATTGGAACTGCTGGAAAGATTAGTTACTGCAAAGGAGCAAAGTGGTGCAGCAAAAATTAGAATTGCGAATGGCATTAATAAAATTGCCGATTTGTTAGGGAAACAAGACCGCTATAGTAATTAGTTGTTAACGTCAATATATACATATACATTTCATCTACTTATAATAATAAATGTCCGTTGGTATATTTAAAAAATATCTCTAATTTAAATAGCAAGTATTTGACAGTGTTTAGTTCAATTTGTGAAATGGCGTCTTACTAAAATTTGCTGGATCCTTCTACCGGCAAGTAAAGAAGAATTTGCTTGTGTTATGTTAATTTCATCGACATCTATTTTGTGATCAAACAAAATTCCTGCCCGTCTGACCTATATAAAAGCTACGGTGTAATGATTGCGACGCATTTTATATAGGTCAGACGGGCAGGAATTTTGTAACCAGATTTTCTGAACATGTAAAAGAAATAGGAAAACAAAACATAAAATCTAAATAAGCACTTCAATTAACCGAAGCGCAACATACATATACAAATTACACAGAAAATCTACAGGTATTACACAGATTAAAGAAAGGAGATAGACTGAACAGGTTAGAGGAAATGGAGATATATAAGCACAAACACAATCACCTGCTACTAAATGACAAAATGCCATACAACTGCTTGTACGAGATGATTATAAATAGCTGCGCGAAATGATTATATAATTAGAATATTTTACCAAGTTGACAAAGAGCGTATGTGCTCGAAACTAGTCCTTTTTTAAAAAATAAATAAAAAATTTTATCACTTTAAGAAAATAAATAAATATTTTATTATTTAATAACAAATATTAACTTACCTTTTCTTCTACAGTTAAAAAATTAGTTCGCGAAGACTCTTCCATATAGGCCATATAGGGCTCTATAGCATTAATAAATTCTGATGTCATATTTTCATTTATGGCGTTTTCTTTTTACAAAACACTGGCAAAAAATTTTGATGTACATCACATTTTCGCGTTCTTTTAGCGGAAAAAATAGCAAAAAATTTTGATGTACATCAAAAAAGAGAAATGTAGATTTTTTTTTCAAATTTAACTACCACATACACATATTTATATACATATAAAGCTCGATTTATATTATCCGTTCCTTTCAGTTCCTTCATTTTTCGTATCAGACAAAAAAAAACATTGTTACATGTTTTTTTCATTGGAGTATTTAAATTATCCGCTCCGTACTTGCAGGAACTGAACGGAACGGATAATATAAATACTCCTATGAAAATACATGTAACAATGTTTTTTTTTTGTCTGATACGAAAAATGAAGGAACTGAAAGGAACGGATAATATAAATCGACCTTAATACGGCAATCGTAAATATTGTCAAATACGTCAAATGCGTCATTTGAATTTTTTTCAAGCTAGTTTGTTATTGTTTTCGGCATCCCTTTCGGGTTTAGGCATCCCTTTTATTTACACTACGCTAAAAACACAACATATTTTTTATTTGTATTCTTTTAAACAATCGGAAATTTGATTTACATCAAAAACTTAAAAGAATTCGCTATTAGTCTAAACAGTTTGACAAACTTTTTGTCCGAGAGTTCAAAACAATTTTGAGGTTCTCTTCCAAACCGATTCATTTCAAACTCTGCCTACTGTTCCATCGCTGAATGAGATAAGAGGATTCCTAATTTTCAATCGAAAAATATATGACAACACAACACTAAAAAACATAAAATGCTTACATATCTATAATCACATATTTATATCATCAATGCTTACATATACACGACGAAAAGTCAACTGCGATGAGAGTGGTGTATAAAACATTCGATTCAAAGTCGTAGAAAATTTTATTCGATTGAATTTCAAGAATATGTGTCCTGTAATACTTTTTCGAGAAACAGTATCCATTTTTTTTTTCAAACAATTTAGTGAACTTACAAGTTCGAAAAATGTATTTCGGCACATTCGGAAATCATCTTTAAATTACTTTATGGAAATGAAGAAAGTTCAACCTCCCAAAATAAACTTTCTCTGATCTATAAAAAATTAAGGTGTTAAACCTTATGTAACATTTTAATTTGTTAATAAACGATGTCACTCTCATTAAACTCATTATTGCGAAATAAAATAAAATTCAAAATATTGAGAGAATAGTTCACTAAACTCGTTGTTGTTAATCCCAAAATATACCATGATTAGCTAATATTGGTTATGACACACTACAGATAAATTCGAAAAATTCACTAATCGCACTTAGCTAAGCCATAGTCTGTCAGTAGTATTTGATTAATTTGAGGATTAATTCACTATTTAAAAAAGAATAAAATTGGGTAAAAATTGCATAAAAATTAAGTTAAAAAATTGAGGTGAATAATTTGTTATTATTATTCATTTGAAATATCGTTATTTTAAGCAATTTCCATTTTTAATTTGGCTTTACGTTACGTACTAATATTTTAACGAATTTAAACATTAAAAAGTTTAAACGTTAAGTTCACCAAGAAAATTATTTAACTTTTTATGGACTACTTTAACCAATTGATAAGTAACCATTAAAAAAAAATTTGACGTACCTCAATACCGTTTTTGGCCACCCCCAAATTAGACGGTGGTCTCTTAATCAAAAGAAAAATCTACTGCAGTTTATTAATTTGTCATTCACCAACTATGCTCATTAAGCGCCATATAATTAAAATTTATATAAAAATTAAATTTTTCCAAGAACATAATTTATAATTCAAAAGAAAATTAATTTTTCCTTGTACATTTATAACCGAGTTTTCATGTACGTTTCCTGCATTCCTTTAATGCTGGCTATACACAAAAATCATAAATCATACACACATACATTTTGATTTAATTAGATACAAAAATTAAATTTGTGTTTTACGGCATATATACGAGTATGAACTGGGGTTTACCACTCTCCGTCAGTTTCGAAATAATAAATGAAGATCGTTTGTATATAAAATAATTTGAAATATTCAAACCCTGGCACGTTATGCAGTACATACAAATGTAATTATAAATCATAATTTTCATCGGAATATAATTTTTTATAATTAATTTGCACAACAACAGCAACTAATTACCAATTTTGCTATATATTTTTGTTACCAATTAAATTTTCGCCATTTTCACTTCATCATATAACAACAATATTCAAATAAAAGCTGTTTTACCGGATACCAAGTTACCATAATCCAATTGCAATTCCAACAATTGTGTGTTTGTGTATTTCGTTCTTCTATAGCATTTTGACACATAAATTATATTAACCATTTTGCGTTTTTTTTTTTTTGGAAAAATTTTCTTCGAAAACCAAAACACAATAAGAAAATTATGAAAATTGGATTTTAAAACGCAAATTAGAAATAAATTTTATAAAAAAAATTTCCCCACATTTTTAATGAACTTCCGTTGAAAATTGTAAATAAATTGGTTGTTTGTGTGTGTATTGTATACACACAGTATAAATCCGCTTGGAAAACTTCATGAATGAAAAACTATATACATTTCATGATTGCGCGTGCTATAAACAAATCGTTAAAAATTATTTCATTTAATGGTTCCATTATTGGTTGTTGGAGCATAAATCAAAAAACCTAACTATGTACGAGTATAGGAAAAAAAAAAAAGTTTTTCGGTGCGACGATGGCGCCAAAATCTCATCAATTTTAATATCGGAATCTGAATCATTTTTTTTTGTGTATTTTCGAAAAGTCTAATAAAAATACAAAACAAAAATCCCGAATCGTAATAAATGGAAAACAGATAAAACTTTTCGAAAAGTGGAAATATACGTATCGTAATCCCTCGCTGTATAATAGTTTAAAAGGAAATTTCAAATTTTATGATCAATTTTCATTTTGCACAATCGAAATAAAATGTTTTTAAGATTTGTCACAATCGTTAATAAAATATGTCATTTAATAGATACTGGGGGGGAATCTCCCCATACGTATCCACCATTCACCAAACTATTCGTATATCATCGAAAATATTAAATTAGTTTTCATTTCGTTCCAATTATTTACACATATTTCATTTATGTATGGTGTTGTTTGTATCTGAACTGAAGTAATGCTTTTGTTGTGATTTGATTTGATTTGATTTGAGATGTTTTGTTGAAATCAAATTTAATGACCAAGTTTATTGGAAAATTAAATTTTTCGGTTGCAAAATGAGACGGAAAATTGGGTAGTTTCGTGACAGAGGGTCAGAATTTCGACACAAAAATAAAGTTTCGAAAAACAGCACTCAATAAATGATAATGATAATATATTGTTTATCAATATAAGGAGGAGATTCAATGGGTGCATCTATTGCCGATGATATATAGATTCTCAGTAATTTTCTTGTTTGATTTATTCGGTTTTAGTTTTAGAAAATTTATTGGACAAATAGTGTTGAATCGATATTGTTACAATATTGAGCTGGCCTACCATTAAGCGTAAATTGGTAACTAAGAGTTTATAAAATTAGTGATACGTGTTTCTAGATTTAAGTAGAGGGTCTTTCAATAAGGATGCTCGATTTTTCTTTTATTTAAAATAATATTTTATTGCATTAAGTATGGAATACAACGTCGTTCAAACGTCCGCTACTTTGCTTGGTGGCACATATTCAAAAAGTTCAATTTTCGATGACTTTGTCGCATAAATCTGAATGAATTTGCTGGATTGCGATCGTTATGGTGACTTTGTGGGCAACAATAATTGTTCGCGGTATTCGTACACACCTGCACCGGAGTGTAGTATTTATTATTTATCAAAAGTATAGCTACACAAATTAACAAAAAATATAAATGTTGTTACACTTATATTTTTTTAATTTATATCCCACTTTTTAAACCTAAAAAAGAAAGTTTTACTAAATAATTTAGAGTGCCATTTTTTTAATTAATTTTTCCAATTTAAATCTATGTGAATTTATTTGTTAATAATTTCAAAAATGTCGAGAATATTAAAATAAATTTATATGGATTTGAGTTAAGGATTTTAAAATATTACTCGAATTGTAAAAAACGTACACTGTGATGGTCATTAATACATAATTCTAGAAATGTATAGAAAAATATGAGTACTCTGGCATTTTAGGCTTGCTTTCACATGCGACCCTCGGGGAATTTGCTAACAATTTTACAATAGTTGAGATTATTGGAAATAGTTCTCAGAAATTTGTGTGTGTTAATCATAATATCAAAATATTTATTTAGTACCTAATCTAGTCATCTCGAGAATTATGTGTTAATGCCTATCAAACACCCACAAGATTTAACGTATACACTTTCCGGTAATCTCAACTATTGAAAAAGTGATAGCAAATTCCCCGCACGGTATAAAAGAATGAAAATTAGTTTTACCCCAAGTACAAAATTATTTTGAATAAATTGTATTCAATTTGGATCATAAAATATATTCTTTTCGTAAACCTTAAAATTATTCTCGCTTATTAAATGATTTTTATTTTTTATTGTTTATCCTTTTATTTAAAACATATTTTATTCTTTCGTGTTATTCTTTGCATAAACAAAAATTTCTCCTTGTAATGTTAAAGTTTATCTATATTTAAAAATAAAATATTTTAAATACAGGTAACCCTCCAAGAACACGGTTTCGAAGAACACGGATACTCATTTTCTCAAATTACACGGTTTTAATCAACACCATTTTCGTTATTCTATTTTATTTTGTATTTTGTATATCATATCATGTCAAACGCAACGTTTTTATTTTTTGAAGGCTCGAACAACACGATTTCAAAGAACACGGAACAAGTTAATCGTATTCTTGGAGAGTTTCTCGTACTAGCAAAATGAATGGTTTAATTTATTCCTAATTGAGTAAAAATTAGTAAAATAATTTAAGGTTTAAAGGATAAATAATGGATATGTTAATTTTAATCTAACGCTTAAATTCTGAGGGCATTCCAACTAAAATGCATGTCAACGGCACTCGCATCACAAAAGTATATATAATATCAATTTATCGGTACTGAATCGCGATATATTGTGCTTTATTCTGTCCAGTGGCCCTATTCTGCTAATTCCCCGGGAATAGGGATTTGGGGAAAGAATTTACATATAAATTCTATAAAATAATCTTTTTCTGGCATACTAAGGTAAAAAGTTAGTGGTATCGTTTTGGAAAACAAAATAAAATTATTTCCAATTTACAAATATTTACATCAAAGTTTTTTTCTCAGTAGGCCAGAAAAAACTGATTTATAGATAAAAGCTATGTAAAATCTTTCCCCAGTTTTCTATTCCCAGGGAATTAATTAACTAATTAATTAAACTTAATTAATTAAGTCCATAAACTTCCCAGAGATCAAACAATTTAGCGGATGGTTTTCGAAATTAAACGTCTTGAGTAGAACAAATTAAAATGTAAATACAGATACAAGTAGTTGATATTGCACGAGTATAACACACTCTTGACATTCAGTTTAAAACAAACCCATTTTCTAGATCAGTGATTTTTAACAAAGGAAGCGCGGCCCCCTGGGGGTCCGTAAGAAGTTTGCCTGAACCGAATATCGTATTGAAAAATGAAATAAGAAAGATAAAGTTTTTATTTAGTTTTTTTATTTATTTCTAATATCTTCCTACGTACAACTTTGTTTAGTACAGAAGAAATAAATGCAAACATGCTAACCGTAACACCAAATTGTGAAGTATGAAAGTTGAAATAGATATTGAAATAACAAAGTTATTTTTTATATTTATTATCTCTATAACGTATGTTTAAGTTACCGACTTTTGTTTTTCTGAATTCAAGATGGAAAATGGTGTCCTTTTTGGTGCTCACCTATACTATCAACGCCAATGTGCGTGTCAATTTCGGAGGTACTGATTACATTACTCACCTTTGGTTTTTTGGACAGTATGGAGGAGGGAGCGATGTCAATTTTGGTACCTACCTACTATCTACGTCAAAATGCTGTCATGGATGTCATTTTCAGTGTACTTATTACATAGCTGACTTTTGTTTTTCGTAAGTCTAGGTGGCAAATTTTGATTCCTATATATAGTAATTGCGCTTAAAATGTGGATATGAATGTCATTTTCGACATACAAATCAATTGATTGTGTTATAGATCAGTCGTGTGTTATAGGATTTTTCCACGGGAGCAACTTTAGAATAGGGTTTATATAAAATTAGTGGCACGCTTGAATTTAAGGGGCCCATCCCATGGATTAAGCGCTCTCTTCTTATAAGTCTCTAAGCCATTCATCCAATCTAATTCTAATATAGGTATTTTGGATCAAAATGAGCAGGTTTTTTTAATATTTTTAAAGGGGTTGGCCCCCTGGGCCAAAGTGCTCCAAAAACTGTTTTCCCAAAATTCTCTGTTTGTTCTGAAAGGGTGTTTGAGCAGCTCACTCTATCGTCATGAAATGTTTACCATGTATAAGTTGCATGTACAGGATGGGGAAAGGGATTATATGAAAATAGTGATATGCTTGAATCCGAGGGATCTGTTCCTGGATCAAAGAACCCTACTAAGTGTCCACACCATTTATCCAACCTGATCCAAACTTTTCATAGGGAATTTATCTTAAAATGTGCAGGTTCACATAATATTTATGAAGTGGTTGGTTCCATGAATCCAGGTGTGCCTGAATCGCGTGAAGTGTGTTGTTCAATTTATAATTATATCGACTATCAATATTAAAATAAAATCGTTAAGTACAATCCAATTGAATATGATGGAAGGCGATACGATACATTTGAATACGATATTCGTCAACCGATCAAACAGAGCCCATCGTCATTTAAATGAGTAGTACTGTGATACCCAAGACACAATCGATGGTGTGTGTAATTGTTGCAGTTGTATTCAGTACCGTACTTTTACGTTTAAAATAATTTGGTACCCAAGTTAAAACAGATTTTATTTTGATTAATTTTAAAAATTTATTATTCTGTTTTCTTAAACAGAAACTGGATTAACTCTGGATTTTGTTATCCAAATAATACAGCTTTTGTTGATCAGAATTTTGTTTACCAGCAATACAAAAAATCAAAACAATATCTTCTTCTAATTTGAAAATATGGAGAGCGACAGTTCAATCACAAACTCCAGTCATCCAAAAATCGAAAATCTGATTTTATTGAAAAAGTAATTTTTTATTAATTTTAAACTAAAATTAAAGTATTGATGGGCTCGAAGTCGCCCAAAGCATTGCTGTCGCTGTAAATTCAATTATGTTAGCCAAACGACAAGCGAAATAAATGGGTATCACGATGTTCACTGCCAGTTAATACGACGGATACAAATCTCGGATTTTGCTATCCCAGATGTTTCAATTTTTCTCATCTTTTTTGAATTGAAAGAGGCGTGTCTGTTGTATAATGTACGTGATGTAATTGGTTAAAACGATGTGATAGAAAAATCCGAGATTTTTACCCGTCGTATAAACTCACTGTCAGAAACAAACAAGTAACGGGAAGCCAGACTATGGATAATTTATGCAATCAATACACGAAGTGCCTTCTAATTCAAAAGAAAAACACAAGGAAAATGCTGCGCGGTAGGAAATGTGAAATTACCAGAATTACATTCACTATACCCGAACCATTATCAACTTTGGTATCAGGTGGTATAGGCCAATCGAAACATTTCTTCGTAAATGTTAGAAAGTACAATTCGTGTTTATAAATTTCATTATCGAACAAATATCGTGCGCAAGAATTCATGCCAACATTCAAGAAATTTGCAATGGCAAAATTATCAATACTACCTCTGCCGAACGAAAATTACAAATTTGTTTAAATCTATTTAAAACTAGAAATTGTCGTACTTAAGTTTGTAAACTTTATTTGATCAACACAGAGAATTAATTCGATTGGTTAAAACTGCCTTTTAACAAATGCCAGCTGATGACTACGGAGCTGTAGTTAGAGAAGACAAATCACATGATATGTTTGCAAAGTTTACTCTTAAGTATATGTTCTCTTAAGTATGTTTACTCTTAAGTGCTAAGTGTAGTAAACACATGGAATGCATCAGCGAAAATGTTTTAACGTCGCAAACACTGTAAAGCAGTTAATTGACATCCCAATTTATATTCAACCGATGTGTAAGGCCGTGCGGATTTACCCCGTTAACGGTCAAGTATGTGCCAGTTATCGTGAAGGATGACGAGAATTAAATCTTCTTGAAAACAATGTATACTGCAAATACAAATCCCACCCAATCGTGTAAAATGTGAAGAATGACGCAATCTTTACCAAAGCACTGATTCAATTCAGAATGACTGGGCCGAGTAGATCTGCAAATGACATTTTCGATTGTGATTTGCAATAAGAAAGATATTTTCATGTCAAAGAATTGAGTACATTTGTTCAAACAAATTTACAGTACTTGATTTTAGAACAACGCTTAGCGCATTTTAGAATAATGAAAAGGATTTCAATAAACAGAATTATAAACAAACACTTTCTTTCTTTGTGTGGCATTGCAATGCATGCCGGGATTTGTACTACATAAATATATTATCGCATTCAATTGAAAACCACGCGAACAAAGTCGCGGACAACAGCTAGTATTATATAAAAAAAAAATAAAGGAATAATAAAAAAAATTATTATAGTTAATTTAACAAATATAAATTATTATTAAAAAAATGGGGGCCACAAAAAATATGAATTATTTGGTCGGCTGCGAGTAAAAATAGGTTAAGAACCACTGTTCTAGATGATCAAATTAACAAAACGGGTGGGGAGAATAGAATTATGAGGTGAGAACATATAAATCGTAAACTACAACATACAAGAAGTTCATCCTACTTTCAACAGCTCTCTCCGCTCAAATTGATATCATTGTGATATGATTTTGTAGATAGAACCGTTTTATATAGATACAACATGTTCCCCGAGTACGATATGTCGTTTAAAACATTAAGAAATTTAAACTTATCAACCAAACTCAAAAATTAAAGATATATTCCGAATGTTTATGAGAAAAAGATAATTTTAGAATACTCATGTTACGATGCGGTTAATCTTAGCGACTGAGTGGAAATGAATCACATGGACAATTAATAGACGTTAGTTGGAGTTGTGGAACAACTTGATTATTTTATCAATATCATTGATGAACTAATGTTGGTCTATTCCACCAATCATGTTGTTATACAATTCTTAAATACATTTGTATAATAATGAAATGGAACCAGCGGTTGTATGATAAAACGCCTGATAATAGCTGATACTCATACTTAGTTAACTAAAAATTGAAGAGAAAATTAAATTTGGTCCTTTTCAGTATAAAATTATTTTTGTCATTTTTTTCAGTTTTGTATAAAAATTGAACAAATTATTTAGCTTTATTAACATAAATTAATATGTATAAAGTTTGAAATACGTCTATATTTAATTTTTATTTAAAGTGTTTTTTTCTCGGCTTTTAATAGACAAAATATTATTTACATGACATTCACATCAAGAAACAAAGAGGTCATCTACTTATAAAATAAGTACCTGCAACAAAGAAGATTAACTTCCCCCTATTTTAACCTCCCGGGTCATTGTGTAAGTACGAAACCAATCGGCCAAGATAGAACTTGTGGAGGTTTTCATTTTTGTAAGGGTTCGTGTGTATTTTACACAGTGACACAGAGGGTTAAAATAGGGAGAGGGGAAGTTAATTCTCTTTGTAGTAGATATATTACAAGTAGATGACCTCTTTGTTTCTTGAAGTGGCAATGCCATGGCAATGCCAGTTTTCTTTTGGAAGAATCCAATTAATTTATCAGAGCGTGAGTACCAAAGTGAGTCTTTCTACTTAACATAACAACAACTACATCACAATTGTTTTCTTAATTTTATCCAACGCAGCATCGACTTTTAAAAAACCTGAAGAGCAATTCGTTGTGCTCTAAAAACATGCTCAACAAAAGGCCATCGACCCAAAATGTTCCATGCGGCACTGGGTTTTATTGATAAACTCTAGTTTTGAAAGGGGATTAAAATGATTTGGTTTGGTCTGTCCAAATATATCAAAGGCCAGTGACGAAATGTATTCTAATCGAGACGGAATGGCACTAACTATAGCTGTAGATTTAATTTTAAACCTGTTTGTATGTTGTGAGCAGAGCTAAGGTCGCGTTTCTATAATAGCCCAAGGGATTCGCTGCTGTTTGATTATTATATTATTCGAATATTGTCGAAATAAAGTTGATTGGGAAACTTTTGGTCCACAACATTAAATTCCCAATATACTTTTGTTTCAAAAATATTTACACCAAAATAAATTCAACAGTAGTCCAGAAAAATATAATTCAGCCAAAAATGCTATGAAAATATTTTTAACAATTCCCAATTCCCAGGGAAAGACGGAATAGTGCCACTGCTGTTACACTGAAAAAAATCCACATATGAAAATCGGGCAAAAACCATGTCAATCAAATTATACCTGCATATTGTATAAAGCATACATGATTCAGACGAAAATATATCTAAATTGACCAATAGGACTTTTCATTATGTTAATATCTTTATTATTATTAATTTATTTTATTTCCTAATTTACATTATATGATATTTAGAAACATAATGTTTAATATACAGAAATAGTTTTAAGAGATATTTTTGTAACCAAATCATAATTATTGTTTATCGTTTTATGCATAATATATTTCTATACTAAATTAAGTATACATTACACTAACCCGAAATAAAAAAATTTTCAAGTCTTATTTGTAGTGTAATATAATTCGCTAAGTCAACTTGTATTTGCTTCATATAGGTACCTGGAGTATTCATTTTTAGTTTGTAGGTGACCAATGAGCAGTGTGACGAGAAAAATGAATTTTTTAATTTATTAGATTCCTAAGTCTTGTTTATTTAAACCAAGCTGCTTGGTAAGTGGATATCATCCAGAAGAAGCAACTTCTTATTTTTTTGAAAGGAAGTGCTTTTCAAAATAAGTCAAAATGAAACCCGATGATACAATCTGATCAGATGGGTCAATCTGACATAAAAGTCTCCTTATTTAGAAATTATTATAGTCAATTCATTTATTCTAACAATTTAAATTATAAATATTTTATTTACAAGCTAGGCATAAAATATTTGGAAATTTTACATATTAACTATGCACCCTGCGTATAAAATTTTATTAATTCCGAAACATTTTTTTTATGAGCAGCTTTATTTTATAGCTACATAAATAAATTTTTAATGTTAGTTTTGATATTTAATATTTTCATCGCAATTATTAATTATTTGTTAAATGGACCTAAAACAGACTAAATAAAACATTTCAAATTGGGATATAAATTGTTGTTGTCGTCTTTTCAAATATATTTTATTTTCGAAACATCTATAAATTATGTCGTTTCTGAACATGAGTGTATGTGTTAGTGTATCGTAGGCCAGTAATGGAGTGTATTTTACTAGACACAAAATCGCATAGAATGCCTCTACTTTAAATTTCCCACCAGTTGGCAAGTTGTCAAACGAGCTGTGATGGTTTGGGTCAGTTTGTTATCTAGTTTTTATAAACTGAGATTTGGCCTGGTAAGTCTTGGCGTTTCGGAGGGCAATAACGAAATGTATTTATTCGAGATGTGGTCGTATTGTCTAAATCTAATTTTAATTTCAAACCGATTTGCTCGTGTGTACAGTGGCGAGGTATGATGGTTTGGGGTAGTATGGTATCAAGTTACGATAGACGATTCCCCATTCAGACCTTCTTGTTGGTTGTAGTATTGAAAAATACGTTTAGTATTAAAAAAATTTCAAAAGCGTTTAGGATCACTTTTGATGTTGGTCTGTAAAGTCGCAATGTAGCTACGACATCATAGTTGAAAATACTTCTTATACGAAACGTTTATCTTTGTTGGTATTTTTTTATTATTTTGAAAGCCTTATTTTTCCTATTTCACAGAATAATCAGAGTAGCCAAGGAGGATGATTCTGCGTCATAGTTTTTGATAAAGGAACATGACCATCGAACGAGTGAAAAATAAGTTGTTAAAACGTTTCAACGTTTGCCCACGGGATGTCATTTAGCGAATTCTTCAGTTTCTGTACGTTTGCCTTTTTAAAGTTGAAATAAGTTTTTGCGTCTGCGCGTTCCAAACAGGAAGATAATTCTTCAATGATTAGCGAAAGTGCGATCGCTATGTGGTAGACTCCAGAATTTCGAAAATGGTTGAGTGTCTGGGAAGGAAGAGGTCTTGGTATTTTTGGTACGATTTAGGAGTGTTGTTCAAGTTTTGTTTAATATGGTTCAAGTTTAAATTTACAATGGAATCAATCAAGTACGTTTCGGTTTCAGATGTTACGTTAAATGGAATATTAAAATTAAGGTTGAGGTGAAATTAGCAAGAAACGTTAGGAAGATTTAACCCATCTGCAATGATGTTTACAGGACTACTCAGGCTATTTAGCTCATGCACGACTTTACAGAAATTAATATATTTCTCATATGTAGAATTGCGTGGAATATAGGTTGAAACTAAATACACGTTAAATTTGCCTAGATATAGTTTTATACAAACCGTTTCAATAGATGATACAAATATGGGAATAATCTGACTAGGAATCGATTACTTAACTGCAATAAGAACACCTCCTCCAAATACCTAGGTACTGCTGTAAATAAATCTATAATCTCGATATAATATGTAATCAGATAGTATTATTAACGTTAGTCTTACAGATGGTATAAGCATCAAAATTAGTCTTTTCTAGAAGTGGAATGTTTTTTGGCCAAAATATAAAACTAAAGCTTATCAATCCGATCCAGTATCGCATAGAATACATTCCGTCGGTCACACGTAATATAAACAATGATCAGATCAAGTCAAACAAAAACAAAACAGCAATTTCACTAAAACAAAGAAAACTTACCCGGAATTAACCCTCATACGACTCTCAAAAAAAAAATTACACATGCATTGCTCGGTTGAAATTTCACCCGAATATATATTATATAAAATCTATATACATATCCATCCATATATCACATATTTCAATATTTTATTTGTAATACAAAGAATAATACAAACGAATTCAAAAATTTTAACCATCCTAAGTTTCATAATAAAAAGGTAAAATAACTTTAAAATCATTAATGGGTGAAATTTCACCCGAAGAGCGTTCTTGTGTTAAATTAAAAAAAATTACCATTTTAAATACGCTGAATCTGGACATCAAGAATATCGCTCCCGCAATTAATTGACCCGAATTTATTTGGAAACTAACCACTTCGAATATTTCGACAATACTGTGTAATCTTTCGTGTAATCGTCGATTGAATAATCGTTTTCTACGAAGACAAATTGGAATCTACTGCCATTGTAAAACTATAAATAGAATTAATTATTTATGTTGCCTAAAAGTAGACAACAGAATTAATAGAATTCGAGTACCAAAAAGTAATATTTACCCCTTAATGTCATCTACCAATAAGATCTTGACATTTTTTGTACTAAATTACATAAACGTGGGCGATTTTATTATTACTTAGTACTAATTTTTAAAAAGCTCAACAATGAATTTTGTTTATTGCTTTTCATGTTATATCCGCCTACAGTTATACAATTTCATATACACAGAAATAGAAATATATATAATATATATAATATTTCTTATTATTTTTCTAATAAGATTCTCTTAATATTTGATCAAACAATTTTCATGTTAACTGTTTGAAGAAAATAAGAAAAACATTACGTATGTAGGTACAGTTTTTAACTAAACCGTGATAAATTAAATAGTTTGTGGATATGGCATTAACATTAATAATAATTTTAGAAAGATCACAAATAAAATTCGTTAAAAGTTTAGTGTGCGGGATCGTACATAGAAGAACGATACTTAGAATAAAATGCAATTTACTTTACAACAAAAACACAAAATTGAATAATGAAAATATACAATTTTTACAAAGAAGTTTTATATTATTCCTCGTTAAAAATTGTTCGTACGAGTACGTTTTACGTACATATAAACAACAACATGTTTTTCAATTTGCCGAATTACAAAATATAAACGAACTGGATCAAACTATACCCTCGAATGTAGAGAAAAATAAAACACATTCAGAATTAAAGTTTTTCAGTTTTCCTATATTTGATTCGCGTCTAATGAAAAATGTTGATCAAACTAAAAACTAAAACTTTGCTAAAAATTAGATCAACATACAAATAAATTATTATATACAAGTTGTGCTTATAATTTTTAATGAAATCATCCATTTAAATCACCAAACTAAATATATTCATGGATTTTCTATTAAGTGACAGTGGTAAATATGTAAATAGGAATAAAACATGCACGCAGACAAAAAAGAATTATATGATAAATTAACCTTTCTGGCATCGTATACAAATAAAATCCAACAATAACAACAAACAATCAAATCTCAGGTCGTCTCCTCTTATATTTAAGCAAGGAGGAAGAATCACACAAAAATCAATGTACCAATAAAATGTAAGATTTCCGTTTATGTGTTTCTATTTATTATTTTTCACAATGGAGAAAAAACTTTCCCATCCGTTTCGTCGTATTTCGTTTATCATTGTTGTTGTTGTTGCTGCTTTTCCTAGAAAATTTTCTATTTTTAGGATTTGTTGTGTGCGTTATAATAAATTATGTGACAAAAATACAATTGAAGGACATAAACAAAAGGTTTTTCATTTTGATTTCAAATTTTCTTTTACTCTTTGTAATGGTAAAAATTCTTTTTATTTTGCTTTTGTCGAAATTCGTTTTTGCGGCATACGTTTTACCGTCATTCGAAATGTGTAACGAACTTTTGGAAGGTAGTCAAAATTTTTTTTGGAAAGTAGTGTAAATATGAGTTTATGAATGTGGTGATTGTGGTGGTTTCGATAATTATGGGATAGCATTTATGAGTTTTTATCATTGTAGAAATAAGGGTTAAAATTCAGTAATGTCAAGTTTTCTCAAGCTAAATATGTAACATTTATCAATAGTGCAGCTACACAAGTTAACAAATAACAACAAAATAAATACACATAAAAAATAAGGCAAAACCTCTCAAAACCACTTTTTCGGACTTCGACAGTATAGCGAATGGTGAAAATCTGCAAAAATCTCAAGGTCGAAAATTTGAATCGGTTTTGTTTCAATCAGATTAGATATTTTCATAGAACCAACCGAATTCCAAACTATTGGTTTAAGAAATGTTTTCGTTCCATCAAATTTACTCACTTTTTTATTCGGTTAAGAAATGGCTTAGATTCATTTAAATTGGCAATATTCAAAGCAAGCATGTCTAAAATTTATATAAGATTCCCATTTTTATCATAAATCTGCGCTCCATCGCCCTCGCTTGATAAATGACATAGTTCTAGCACCTCTAAACAAATCTCCCAAAATCATGATTCAATGCAGGTTTCCTGACACCGCAAAATATTCTCTCTCAAATTTCTGGATTGAAATCCTATTTGAGAATCCCCTAAATAAATTTTCTTCAATATAGAATTAATCACAACAACCCCATCTTACTATACTCAAAAACCATTCTCATGCATTTTTATAAAAATCGTTCTACCCGAATCTTAAGACCACACACGAAGCAACATACTGCAGCTAAGAACAAAATCTTGCAACACGGTACACATAATGAAACAAGGAGCAACATAGCAATATTCCACAATAATATGCAACATGGTCTTCATGGACAGTGCAAAATGACAGCCAAGAACTCATTGTAATTGTTTCCGAGCATTCAAAACCCCTGGCCTGACAATTAAATAAAATCGTTGAAGTAAAATAAAATGTTAAAAGAAGCCCAGGCCTTACCAAGAACCCACATGAATAAAGACTAATCGGAATTATTCTGTACCAATCTGGGTGCCTCGAACAAATTGATTGGTATAGAGAAGATGCAACAAATTAATGTTGATGGTTTTTATAATAAAAAGCTATTTTGATGTATACACCTTGCCGGTCAGCTTAAAAAGAATTAATTTTTAATTTTATTTTATTTGACAAGAAAAATCTAAACTTATTTAAATTCCCTAAAGATGGCATAAAGCGTTACCATTTTAGTACAATTAACACGGATTCTCTGGTACATATTTATCAAGTGTACCTATATAACATTTATAAGGTTTACAAATGGTTCAACTGTCTTTTTAAGTACATATACATAGGTAAGCAAAATATTCCTTTGATTTACAAATACATAATTAAATACATATGATTATTTCAGGGGTTGCTGAGCCAAGGTCAAGGGGAAATTTTACATAGCTAAGAACATATTATAATTTATATTGAATATAATTTTAATATATATTTTTTATCTTAGGTTTATAAATTGATGTTCAAGGTAAGTTGGTGTTGTTATTTTTCTTCATCTCTTTTGCAGGCTGATAAATTCATTGTTGTTTACGACAGGAATCAAATCCTGGCACACGATTTCCCTCTCACCAATTTATTTAAATCGTTGGAGGCAAAATTGTTTTCAAAAACTTTGTACCTGAACCTCCTCAAAGTTTCCCCGAAATTATAACTCAGCACAATCCATTCTTGCCATCAGAAAACCCCTGTATTACCACAAATTTAACAAAATCAGTCGAGCCGAAAAAATTATGAAATGGGCTCGAGACCCACCGAAGGACCTCTTAATCGAATTTTCACGAAATTCCAACCCACTGAAATCGATTACTGACATTTGAAATCTCCCGTTTGCCAATTTTTATCAATATCGTGCGTCTCAAAAAAAAACGAAATACATAATGAAACCCGGCCACCACCGGCTGACTCCCTAAATGATTTTTCTCGAAATCAGGGTCGTTCAAATTTGAAATTTGATATTCGAAAACGATATTGTAACAATTTTTATAAAAACCGTTTAACCTGGATGACTCTCTTAAACGATTTTCTCGAAATAAGCACCCACCGCTATCAGGTCCTGTTAAAACCTCTCCCAAGAAAAACTTAAGAAAGGTAACGGGTCCTACCGTATGGTATCCTTAACGATTTCGAAGCCTCCAATAAAATTTTTTTTTAAATCATGCTAGCTAAACAAAGTAAAAAGAACGAGAAATTCGTGCAAACCTAAAAATTAAATATTGGGAATCCAGTCTATAACGGATGACGACCTTAATGATTTTTCTCAAAATCACGGCCCATTCCAATTAATTTTGTTTAACATCGGAGGAAGGTGAAATCGTTTGCGTGACTCATTAATGTTACTCATACCAAACTAACACTTTCAAAAGGACGCTATTAGTGCACCATACAATGTCACTGTTAAACAAAGCCACACAACACTCCACAATATCTAATTAAACTTGACGCAACATGGTGCGAAATAACACAACATAGTGGAACATCACACAACATCTCACATGATGCAACATCTCACAAGTGCAATATAACGCAACATTGAGCAAAATGTTGTTAAATCACATACCATGGTGCAACATCATGCGACATTGTGCAATATGACGATATCATTCAAAATCTTCTAAATAAAATATCAAGAAATCAGAACACCTTGTAATCGTTGTTTCGCATTCGAATCCCTCTCCCAATAAGTTATATCAAACACAAATGAAATGTTAGAAAACGGCCCAAACAATATCATCAAGAACCATCATGAATAAGGAGCGATCGAAATTAAATTCTGGCAATCGAAAATTCCCAGCACTGTTTTTTATCAAAATCTGTCGCCCCATAATGTTTAAAAACAATGTACCGAGCCCAACGGAGGACATCCAAAATGAATTTAACCTAAATTAGAACTCATCGCAATATAGTGCTGCCTTTATAAAGCCCTTATCTTTATAGATTTTATAATAACATTCGAGCTGAAAAAATTATGAAATGGTTCCGCGCCTCAAAGGACATTTAAACTTATAATTTCCCCGTCATTAAAATCCATCGAAATTTCTGATATCTGAAATATCCTCTTTACCAATTTTCAACAAAATAGTGCGAGCCAAAAAAAATAAATAATACAACCTGGGCTCCGAAACCGAAAACAATTAAAAAAGAGATCAGAGAACCACCGACAACTTTAATGGCTATTCCTGAAATTAGCACCCCATAAAATCGATTCCTGCCACTCGAAAACGTCTCATCAAGAAACATTGAAAAGGAACGAGCACCACCGTAGGACCACCAAAATGATTTTCCCAGAAAAGGAGACCATCGATCACAATCGATTCCTATAGCAATTGAAAACATAAACTTTATATAAACTTTTCATAACAATGTTTCAATCCGAAATTCTGATTTGATTTATTTTGCTTTAAAATGCTATCACGTTGCATTCGCGATTGTTGTACATTCGAGGTAAAAGCATGATTATTTCTTTACTATATGATATTTGCGATATAATGTAAGAATCTTTTAGTGAGCTCAGTTTTACGATTTTCTATAAATGAATTCTGTGTTTGTTCCACTTTGCCGCAGTAAGCCTTCTCGGTAACCTGTATGCTCCGCCGATTTCTCATTAATGTTTCGCTTGCATGCTTATTTCTTAGATAACATTAAATAGTTAGTAAAATTTTAACTAATAAGTAATATTATATCCTTAATCTTACCAGGTTTTTTATTATATTCATAGATGTTGTATATATTTAAATTTCTTACGCTTAGATCTGATATGTTATACAGGTGTCTGCCGTTCCAGAGAAATCTTTTGATTTATAATAAACAAAGTCAATTTATTATTTCATTATTTAGTTTTATTAAGTTTATTATTCAATATTTTGAAAAACAACACTACAACAGGATTAACTTTATACTTATTACTAACTTCCATTGAAAATGGGATAAGATCATCGTATTGCTCCCATATATTTTGACGTTTCACGTATGCTAAAATGTGACCTGGAACTTTATTGTTTGAAGAACTTTGAAAATGAATTACTTACTTACTTTTAAATTGTAATCCTCATCAGACAGTGTAATTTTTTGGCTAATACGAGTATAGATCGAGCGATATACTGTAACGGCTGTTTACTGGTTGTACATCAGCTACCACCATTCCATAATTACTGAAATATTATTTAGCTCCAACCTAGTCTTACAATTCGAGCTGCTATAATCAATAGAATTTTGTATATTTTTTAAAGAATTTTGATTAAATTTAAAAACATTTTCAAATGGCAAATAAAATGTTTCCCTCAATCGATTTACGTGGTTGTTATTCTTGCAGTACCGAATTTCTGTTAGAGGATGAGCGGGAAAGAATTTTCCAAAATAAACAATAGTGTACATGATGCGTCTAATTTTATAGTACTTGCTTCATAAACTATTGATTTTCTTTTCTGGCAGAGTTTTAGCAAAAGTTTCGAGCGTTCTTGATAAAGATAATCATTATCATTAAAATTAGAAAGCAAAATTATAAATTTAAAAATCTCTTCATTAGAAGACTACATTAAACCTTTATAGAATTCTACATCATAATACTATATATATAAGTTGATATATAAGTTGTTGTGAAGCAATCCCAGGTCATTTTATTTTAATGCGGTTAACTGTTTTGAATAGGTCAATTCATCCACTTTTAGAAAATATATGCCCACACTTGATAACATCCCAGAGTTTGGTGGCCATAGTGTAGCAGGTATTTCGATGAATATTAGAATATTAATAAATTTATCGATAAATAAGATGTCGTGAAGCAACCCCAGGCCTTTTTATTTTAATTTGTTTAGCTCTTTTGATTATTTGATTGTTTCCACTATAGTCGGCATACGTTTACAATTGATAACATCTCCGAGATTTTTTTTTCGGTCATAGTATCGTATATCTATGTATATCATTTCAAACATTTAAAGAATAATATTTTTACACGTAATAACCCCAACTTTTAGTCTACAATTATTATGATCCCGATATTTACATGAAATATATTTACATTTTGACAATTTTTTTAGTAAAGGTGTGCTATTTTCACTTTTAATTACTACACTTTTTAGAAGTTACACTTTTCGTTAATTTGTGTAGCTACACTTTTCGTTAAAAACTTCACACCGGTATATCACCCAACCAAATTTTATCATAGACGATGATTTTAATGCAATGAAGACCTATTGGGGATCAAAATTTTCGACCTCTAAAGGAAAATAATTATTTAATATAGCTCGCGAGAACAACTGCGAATTTAACTCTCACAACCAATATGTTGGCCCTGACATATAAAATACCAGATATTCTTGATTTCTTTGTAACAAAAGCATTTTTAGAGGACTACATGA
This sequence comes from Nephrotoma appendiculata, assembly GCA_947310385.1. NCBI lineage: Eukaryota > Metazoa > Arthropoda > Insecta > Diptera > Tipulidae > Nephrotoma > Nephrotoma appendiculata. Next base: position 16,863,228 of record OX371223.1, read on the forward strand.
TCATCGAGAACAGTAAAGGATTATCATCTGACCACTAATTTGTGATCATGGTTCTCAGTACAATGATAATCAAAACAGAAAACTTGCTTATCTATATATATAAAAATGGAAGTTTGTTTATATATATGTTACCGTTTCACTCCAACACCGATTCAACCGATCGCCATGAAATTTTTACCATGTACAAGTTGCATATCCAGAATCAACCTTACGATATTTTGAAAGGGGCTGGATCCCGGGGCCTGGGGGCTAAGGTACAAAGTTTTCCGAAAATTATAATTTTCTTTAAATTTTTCCATGAAAATGTATTTATGGGGCTGGTTATATGAAATTACTGACATGTTCGAATCCGAGGGGCCCAGCCTTGGATCAAAAATTAATTTTTACATGTATTGATACAAATATGTATTTGATTATTCCAAAATGACTTCTCAGTCGCTCAACCGATCGCCATGAAATGTTTATTATGTACAAGTTGCATGTTCAGGACCAATATTACGATATTTTTAAACGGGCTGGACCCCGGGGCCTGGGGGCTAAGGTACAAAGTTCTCCGAAAATTATAATTTTCTTTAAATTTTTCCATGAAAATGTATTTATGGGGCTGGTTATATGAAATTACTGACATGTTCGAATCCGAGGGGCCCAGCCTTGGATCAAAAATTAATTTTTACATGTATTGATACAAATATGTATTTGATTATTCCAAAATGACTTCTCAGTCGCTCAACCGATCGCCATGAAATGTTTATTATGTACAAGTTGCATGTTCAGGACCAATATTACGATATTTTTAAACGGGCTGGACCCCGGGGCCTGGGGGCTGCGGTACAAATTTTTCCGAAAATTTTAATTTTCTTTAAATTTTTCTACGAAAATGTGTTTATGGGGCTGGTTATATGAAATTACTGACATGTTTGAATCCAAGGGGCCCAGCCTTGGATCAAAAATTAATTTTTACATGTATTGATACAAATATTTGATTATTCCAAAATGACCTCTCAGTCGCTCAACCGATCGCCATGAAATGTTTACCATGCAAATGTTGCATTTTCAGGACCAATCTTACGATATTGTGAAATGGGCTGGACCTCGGGGTCTAGGGGCTGCGGTACAAATTTTTTAAAAAATTAAGTTTTTTTACGAGAATGAGTTTTGGAAAGGGGTTATATGAAATAAGAGACATGTTCGAATTCGGGGGGTCCGCCTTTGGATCAAAAATTAATTTTTACATGTAAAGATACAATTATTTGATTGTTTCGAAATAACGCCTTAGCCGCTTTACCGATCGCCATGAAATTTTAACCATGTACATGTTGCATGTTCAGGACCAAGCACACTATACTTTTGAAGGGGCTGGACCCTGGGGTCTAGGGCTGTGGTACAAATGTTTTCTCAAATTTCAATTTTTTAAGATTTTTTGACGGGAATGACTTTAGGAAAGAGGTTATATGAAATTAGTGACATGCTCCAATTCGGAAGTCCACCCTGGATCAAGAATTCATTTTTACATGTATAGATTCAATTATTTAAATGTTCCGAAATAGCGCCTTAGCCGCAAATTTAGACACCAAAAAGGATATCTAGCGTTTGATTGTTATACCCAAATCATACCTCTACTATAATTGATTTAATTATTCAAATTAATTTTATTAATTTAAATTTAAGACAATCTTTCAGCACTTTAACTGAAGACAAATCTCTGAACACTTATATTATCCATACTAATAATCCATTTTTACTGGTTTGACATGTACTGTTTAGTGATATCCTATTTATCATATCCTGTTTTGAAATGTACCATAGTCAGCGAGTTCTAATTTCCACATAATCTCAGAAATAATTAACATTCTATTTTAATCCACTATTGCAACCGGCGGCTTTTAATGAAAATAGTAGTTTCATACTAAACGCGAATAGTTTATTACTTTATTTAGTTTATTACTTAAATAATCAATGATTGTTTCATAAAATCAATTCTAGGAAAGGTACTAAAAAATATTGTACGTATAAACTGATTTACTTTGAAAAGTACTAGCGTTTTATATTTGAAAATAGCATCTTTTACAAGAAACATCCTTGGATTCAAACTATTGTACGTGTAAAATTGCCTTAGCTTGAAAAAACTTCTTTTGTTTTTCGAAATGTCATTTTCAACCACAGTTCGCGGTAAAACGTATCGAAGTGGACGTAGTTTTAATCGTTTTGAATAAATTAATATTAATTTGTGTTTCGGATGCCGTTGTTCTCGATTAGTTAGCTATATTGCAATAAAATAATTGTTTGTGATTATTTTCCAGGTATTAAATATTATTTCAAGTGAATATACATTCTTATTAGATTTAAGTTTTCAGTAAATAAACGTGTTAATCTATGATTACTTTTTGTAGTAGATAACATTTGATTTTGCTTAAAAAAAAATTCCGTAAAGACATTTTCAAACACAGTTTGCGGAGAAACGTATCGAAAATCGTTTTGATAAATTAATACTAATTTCTGTTTTGAATGCCCGTCATTCCTGATGAATGCCAACGAATGAATGTCAAAAATGCCACCGAAAAAAAGCTCAATTGGGCAGGTAACTGCAAAGTTGAAGAAGATTAGAGCCGCAAGGGTGGCTGAATTAAGCGAACAGTGTGAAACACGACTTACAAACGTTCGAAGCAGTATATCTTCTTCTAGAGCTAATGAAACAACTAAACAGCGCGAAACACGACTTGAAAATGTTGGAAGAAGTATGTCTTCTTCTAGAGCTACTGAAACCATTGAACATCGTGAGGCCCGGCTGGAAGTCGATCGGTTACGATATGGACGATTAATAGAAACTTTTAGAGGTGATTTAAAGTTAGCAGCATTCAATTACGAGAAAGACTATGGTTACAATGTTTCAACTAGGCAAATGGAAAACATTTCTTTGTATTGTCATGCTATAAAGTTTCAAAATGAATCGCTTGGAATGTGTTGTTCAAATGGAAAAGTGAATTTGCTTCCTCTGGATGATCCACCTGAATCTCTTCTAGCTTACGTCTTCGGAACTACTGAGTTATCCAGACATTGTCTACAAAATATTCGAAAATACAACTCATGCTTATATACCTCCCGTGCAACGCCGGGTAACTCAGCTAGTATTAATTTAAATAACTATAAAACCAAATGGGATTTATTCCAGAAGTTAGTGAATGAGCGAATAAATAACCGAGTATCACGGTGATGTAGCTGGAAAGTGAACTAGAATTATTTCATAATGCTCTCTGGGGGAATGGGAAAATTCACCTATTCCGCATACCAACTCTTTAAGGAAGCATGGGTAGAAGACAGATAGTGTACTTGGACCTATTCTGATCATCCTTTATATTAAAGTTTTATCAAATACTCAAGGTACTATATAGTAGCATTATTTGCAAACGATACAGATTTCTTGGCGTTCGACAAAATATATCGGAAGGAACAAGAAAACTTCAAAATCTACATGCCAACTTTACAACCCATAATCTAAACTGGATTCCTGCATGGGTAGAAATCTTAGCTCACAACTAATAACAAATTTCTGATGTACTGGTAAATGCTTAAACCAGTAAGGATTTATAGTATCCAACTTTAGGATTTCGCCAATAAAATACAAATGATATAATGCCTCCAAAATAAAGTTCTGCGAGGGATTGGGAGTGCACTATGGCATATTAGGAACGAAAATCTTCATATAAACTAAAAGATGGATTACGTCATCGATGAAATAGAGAAATAAGCACGCTCACACATACAGGTCATCTCGGCATGAAAAAGCATTCATACGTCGTATGGGACACCATTGGAGGGAGAAAACTACAAAAGCAGAAACCGCTGGAGCTGAGCAGTTCTAATTAGAAAAAAAAAATATTTTTTTAAAATAAGTAACCAATAAGTTATTCATCTTCGACCGAAACTCAAAAATAAGATAGATGATCTCTGTGATGGATGACTATTTGATCTCTGAATCAGTCTCAAGAAACAAAAATAATAAAAAGTTTTAATATTTTTTTTCTGAAAGATAGAACTAGAAATAGCAAATTTTCAACACAAATTACATATTTTTCCTTGTTGTAAAAACATTTCTAGGTTATAAAGTTTATAATTATAATTTATCTATCTATGTATGTTACAAGAATTCAGTAAAAAAACTCACCTAAATCACCTTGCTTATAATATGTTGCTCCACAAAAACACTTTTCCAAATAATTGTTAAATTTCTTCCTTAATGAAGTAAAATTGATCAACTATCAAAACAAAATATTGATTCCGCTCTTTGCCACATTCCTTTAATAAAAAAAGCAAAAGCACAAATAAAAGCTCATTAAACGATCATCACCCCTAAACTAATACAAAAATATGTATAAACCGATTTGCATTACATTATTTACAACAATTCAGACTCCGAAGCACAAAAAATACCGGAAATTAGATTCTTTAAACGACATCTGGTCTTTTATATCACAATCGTATCATCTACATAGAGAAAATTTATATCGATTCACCCATTCCTTCTTCCAGCCATCATGAAAAAAAAAATTTAAAACTTTTTCATACTGAACCAAAACGAAAATGGCATTAAACTATATAAAGTTTTATTTAAAAAAATATGTACGAGAATGTTATGGTTTCGTATATTTTTTAAGTCATTAAATTTTATTATTTAAATAAAGTATTTTTCTTTTCAATGGGCTCATTTGGAATGTGCTTTATATATACTTTAATGCATTTATTGAAAATTTTCCAATCAAGCCGAAAAATGAAAACTTTTACTTCAAATTATGATTATGTGAATGAATATTTTTATGCCCAAAGTTTTAATAAAATTAAATTGGTAAAAAAAAAATTTAAGTCTCCGTACTATTTGTCTCTCGAAACACGAATATACAACAGGGGGACTGCTAAATGCATTGCACGATTATTCACCCGTTACAAAAATATTTGAAATATAAAACCGTAAAACTTTTAAAAGTATTGAAAGTTCTAAGTGGTTTTTAAGATATATTTTCATATTTTGTTTGCCATAACATAAATAAATAAAACTTTTATTAGTATTTTAGAATTGGAAAAAGCTTCAAAAAGCACAACATAATAAATAATTTATATCCTAATAGTTATATATATTTTTTTTGTCGTATAGATATTGACACTGTTGAGTTTTTTAAGCCCACAAATAAATTTTATAATTAACAAAATTCCAAACTATTTCCGTACACGCCATTCACAATCGATTTCTAATTACATATCGTTATATGTACAGTACTGTCTATCAAAAAAATGTAATTAAAACCGTTTTCGTCTAATTATGTATAGTATAAGAAAAATAATATAATTGGCCACGTCCCATTTTACGGCCCATCAAAATTTTAGCACGGCAGAAAATTGAAAACAAAAGTAAATAATTACAAAAGACGGTAATTGAACATAAAAATAATTTCACAATAACGTAATAATTACATTCTGTAATTTTACTACTCAATTATACCGTAATTTTTATTACACGCATTTTTTTGTGTTGCTCCTTGCGTATTAGAAAAACATATTGTATTCCCAATTTTATATTTCAATTAAATTTAATTCGATTTCCCTTCTGCTTCCTGTTTTTTTTTTGGTACTGTGTGTGCTGGTCGGACAATTTAATCCGGTAATCACGCACATTGGTTATACATTTTTATAGATTGCAATGAAACACACTGTAGCGGCGTGGTCCACGAATCAATAACATTTTTATATATTTCCTTATTACTGATTTAATTCGAATACCAACTAATTGGTGTTGTTGTTTACAAAGTCGCTTTGTTACAAGCATAAAGTATTGCTAAAATTACCTACTTAAGTATTCTGTCCGCACCAGGAAGTGTTGAAAATAAAAATAAAAATACAAATGTTTTTTGTGTATCCCTTTACTGTTGTATTATTGCATTTTAATCCAACAAGCATCAATTTCGTTTAGATATTTTTTATGTCTAGAGAGAGATGCAACCACATCTAAAGGAAAACTATTTTTTCCAATTTCGTTTTCATTTTGTATCGTTTGATATTTTTTGTTGTATTATAGATAGTCTTCTTTACAAATTTAACTAATGGATATTCCAATCTTTATATTTCCATCAAGAAAATTAAATTATCAGATGGCATAGAAGAACAAGAGATGACAAGAGAATTCGGACGTACAGTTAAAGAAAAGGGAAAGTAAAATATATCTTCGTGGTTTCTATTCAATTTATGGTTTGTTTCGATATGAAAAATGAACATCTTTATTACCCACAGCACGACTCGGGTCACGGCCGACTGGTCAGTAATAAAATAAAATTATCACTAACCGCTCTTCAATACAAAATATAGTTGGAACTTGTAATTTCACCACAGCTCCATTGAATATCATATCAAGCATGGCTAGAACTACGTGTCAGTACAAATTTTGATAAAAATTAACTTGCAATTCAAAAATAACGTTTATACGAGGGTTGCCTTTTATATTTCGGGATTGGACAACCCTAGTGTTGCTTTCTGGCAACTGACAGCTCTATCTTAAAGTTTGACATTTTTGAGATTATACGTACTCAGAACGTTTTGACATTCGAGCGCTATTTGTGTTGTTTACAGTACTCATTAACTCAACATCTCGGCGAAAAAATAGAATTAAATCGTGAACATTTTCGTGCGATTATTTTTTACAACTTTCGACGTGGATTAAGGCAGCAAGAGTGCATGGATGAACTTAGTTCAATTTTTGGCGATGAAGCTCCATCAAGGACCAGTGTTTATCGATGGTATGGTGAATTCAATCGAGGTCGTAGTTCACTCCAAGACGAATTTCGTGAAGGTCGTCCACAATCAGTTGTTGTTCCGGAAACCATTGATGCTGTGCGCGAACTGATATTGCAAGATCGTCATGCGACTTATCGTGAGATTGAGACAACCTTAGGCATTAGTGGGACCAGCATACATTCAATATTGCATAAACATTTGAATGTCAAAAAAATTTGTTCGCGTTGGATCCCACACAATTTGTCAATCGCTCAAAAAAAGGCACGTGTCGATTGGTCGAAAGAAAAGCTCAAAAAATAAGATCGCGGTGCTTCAAAACACGTCTATGACATAGTGACAGCTGATGAATCGTGGATTGACGCGTATGAGCCCGAAAGTAAACAGCAGTCGACTGTATGGGTGATTCAAGATGAGTCGAATCCAACAAAAGTTGTTCGCGCACGAAGCACTTGCAAGCAAATGATTGCTTGTTTTTTCGGAAAAAATGGACATGTCGCAACCGTACCACTAAAACAATGCAGAACAGTCAATTCTGAGTGGTACACAACCATTTGTTTGCCAATTGTCTTCCAAGAAATCAGGAAAACCAACTGCCGAAGACGGATCACTCATCACCACGACAATGCGAGCTCTCACACTTCGGCTCAAACAACTGCATTTTTGAGCACTCAAAACATCGATTTGATGAGTCATCCGCCGTATAGTCCTGACTTGTCACCAAATGACTTCTTTTTATTCCCGTACGTAAAAAATAAACTGAGAGGTCAACGTTTTTCGACACCTGAAGAAGCGGTTGATGCGTTCAGAATACATGTTTTGGAGATACCTCAATCAGAGTAGAAAAAGTGCTTCGACAATTGGTTCAAACGCATGCAAAAGTGTATAGATCTTCATGGGGAATATTTTGAAAAACAATAAAGTGATTTTCGATGATTAATATTTGTTTTTGTTCTCTAATCCCGAAATATAAAAGGCATCCCTCGTATTATATATTGTAGTAGTTTTGTCTATTCCATCTTGCTACTACTTGCTTAGACCATCGGCTTCCAAAAGCAGGGCGAAAAACCAATGTTGTGGCACACGTTTCTAAATCATCACCGATATCACAGAATCTGAAATAAAGCTATTGGTAAAATAATATGTTATATAGATAGAAAGTGTATTTGTTCTGAGACAAATGTAATAATGACAGAATTTTGATATTTCATTCAAATTTAAGTACAATAATATTCATGTCGATTCAATGAATTCTTCTATTCTTCTTGAAAAATCTTCTTCACTCAAACAGAAGAAATCAATAATAGAAGAATCTTCTGTTTTGCTATTCAGTGTAGCAGTGGGATCCTAATCTTCTATTTTTATTATTGAAAGTTCCAAATCGATTTTTTTTCTTCTATTTGCTCTTGCTATAATGTCAAAAATGTATTATTACACAAAACCAAAACTTTGTAAACGTGTAAACGATAATTTATCTTGCCTTTTTTTTTTGCAATATTCGTATTCTCTAATTGCACTCCAAGATAAAATTTAAAACTGTTACGATAAATAAATGTCAAAACTTCACACTCTTCGTGGGTTCATATTTAGACTTTGATGGCCCATATCTTGTGTTCCCATTTAAATTTCAACATTAATCTTATGAATATAAGTTATTCTAAATAGCATCTGTTCCCAAACTATATTTCAACTTGTTATGGGTTGTGGTAAGGGTAATTTTAAAGGTACAAATTTTATACAAAATATTTAATTTGATTCAATATAGATCTTCTATTCTCAATATCTTCTATTCTTCTATACTTGTGTATGAAAATTATTAAATGTCGAAATAGAAGGAAAAAATAGAAGAATTGCTATTCCATATTAAAAATAAACAATTATTTTGAATTTTTCGTTTGAAGGTTTTGACTAAAAATAGAAGATATAAAAATGAGACTTTTATGACAAGAAGAAATAGATTTTTTTCGATTGTTATCAAAAGCGGGTTGTGTTCTGATTAAATCTTCACAATTTAAAAATGAATTTTTGTTTAATGCTAAGTGAAAGAATCCGCCAAAAGCGTATTGGTTCGTAAGTAAATTTATTAATTATTTAATAAAAATTAATTAAATAAATTTTTACCAAAAATGAGATTGAAGGATATAAGAATAAACAAGGATCCGTTTCAGCTTATTGATAGTGTATTCCACAAGTATTTTTGATTGCAAAAGGGAATTGTTGTGATATTTGTAACCGATTTAGAAGCAAAATCCAGCTTCAACTCAATACCATTTAAATTACAAGTATGTATTAATTATTTGGAAATGCAATTAGGGTACATAAATGAGTCTTATTACTTAGGTGCTTGCTACTTTGAATTTTTTGTGGGCAAGCTTCCGTTGGTAGCAACAATGTGTTGAGCCTGTAACAACCTAGTGTGTCAAGATATATTCTAAATGTAACTTGCCTTATAAACAAATATTTGGTGCCAAAGCACAGAACATTGCCTACAACTATTTTAGAAAAAACTAGAAACAAATCAAGGTATGAAAAAAATGTATCATATCTATTAATTTATAAAATTTCGTAATGTTCCATTAACAGGTTTCAGGATAAATATGGAATGAGGAATATAATCAGCGCTATTGACGGTGTCCAAATAATCATCGCCCCACCAGAAAATTCTGTTGAGACACCTGGCAATTTATACATTTGCAGAAAAGGATATCACAGCATAAATGCGCTGGTAAAGTTGGGGATGTGACATCTACTAGCGCATTAAAAATAAGCTCATTGTGCATATCCATACTACGGTAACTTGAATCCGGTAACTACTTCGTTTCTTTCCCCTTTACCTATAAAATAAAAAACATTTATAGATAAAGGGGAAAGAAACGAAGTAGTTACCGGATTCAAGTTACCGTAGTATGGATATGCACATTGAGTTTTTTTCCATGAAATTTTAGCACTGCATACTTTATGAAGATAAAAATAGAAGAAAACAATTCGATTTGGAACTTTCAATAAAAAAAATAGAAGATTACAATCCCACTGCTACACTGAATAGCAAAATACAAGATTCTTCTATTTTTGATTTCTTCTGTTTTAGTGAAGAAGATTTTTCAAGAAGAATAGAAGAATTCATTGTATCGACGTGAACATTAAACGTCAAAACGAAATTTGAATTATTTTTTATCCTTAACAACTCAAAAAATATAATTGCTAGAAACGTAAATTGTTGCATATACATCAAAGCCATCTAGAATCACACATAGCCCTCAAAATCATATTGAAAAATATTCGGAGTCGGTAGTTATTTGAAATTCAAATCAAGATACGGTTAGATAACTTATAAAACAAACCAAATGTTTGAAAAGAACATTACAACAGTCAAAAATTTCTTTATTTCTTATGGTCGCATTATTTTTAGTAAAAACCTTCTAAGCGAAAAAATCAAAAAATTTGTTTATTTTTAATATGAATAGCAATTCTTCTATTTTTCCTTCTATTTCAACATTTAATAATTTTCATATACAAATATAGAAGAATAGAAGATATTCAGAATAGAAGATCTATATTGAATCGACCTGATTATTGTAGGTAGAGTGAAACCTAATTATCACCAGTTAGATGATTAATGGATCGCGATTCTATTTATCATGCGAACGCTAAAGCTACATGCATTTGATGATGTTTTGAATGTTTGTCAATTAATAGATTTGACAATAAATCGCCTACATCATGTTATACTTTTTAGATTTACACAATACGTACGATTCAGTAGCATTCAATTATTAGTTGTTGGAATCATTAAAAATGAACTTTCTGGGAAATTTTGATTTAAGTTTAAAATGACAAAACAAACATTGAGCATTTTTGACTTACAACAGGTTAACCTCACTAATCGTAATCATAATAAATTGTATTATATCGTTAACCATGGCTACTATAACTCAACAATGACCTGAACGAAATTGATAAGAAATTTTCAAAATTTGGATCACATTACGTCAATTAAATTTTAATAACATTATTTATAACCAGCAGGTCAATTCTGGCTTTCCTATATAGGAAAAAGGAATAAGAAATAATATTTACATAGCATTTTTGCAAAAATTTCATTTTCGGGCCTACTGAGAAATCATTTTTGATCTAAATTTTTATAATTTAGGAAAAAAAATTTTCGTGTCGAAATTGGATAGGAAAAATATTTGCAATATAATTTGTTTTTGAAAAAATTTAAACCAACTGTTCACCATAGTACAATGTCAGAAAAATACCTTTCCCAATTTCAATTTCAATTTCAATTTCAATTTCAATTTCAATTTCAATTTCAATTTCAATTTCAATTTCAATTTCAATTTCAATTTCAATTTCAATTTCAATTTCAATTTCAATTTCAATTTCAATTTCAATTTCAATTTCAATTTCAATTTCAATTTCAATTTCAATTTCAATTTCAATTTCAATTTCAATTTCAATTTCAATTTCAATTTCAATTTCAATTTCAATTTCAATTTCAATTTCAATTTCAATTTCAATTTCAATTTCAATTTCAATTTCAATTTCAATTTCAATTTCAATTTCAATTTCAATTTCAATTTCAATTTCAATTTCAATTTCAATTTCAATTTCAATTTCAATTTCAATTTCAATTTCAATTTCAATTTCAATTTCAATTTCAATTTCAATTTCAATTTCAATTTCAATTTCAATTTCAATTTCAATTTCAATTTCAATTTCAATTTCAATTTCAATTTCAATTTCAATTTCAATTTCAATTTCAATTTCAATTTCAATTTCAATTTCAATTTCAATTTCAATTTCAATTTCAATTTCAGTTTCAGTTTCAATTTCAATTTCAATTTCAATTTCAATTTCAATTTCAATTTCAATTTCAATTTCAATTTCAATTTCAATTTCAATTTCAATTTCAATTTCAATTTCAATTTCAATTTCAATTTCAATTTCAATTTCAATTTCAATTTCAATTTCAATTTCAATTTCAATTTCAATTTCAATTTCAATTTCAATTTCAATTTCAATTTCAATTTCAATTTCAATTTCAATTTCAATTTCAATTTCAATTTCAATTTCAATTTCAATTTCAATTTCAATTTCAATTTCAATTTCAATTTCAATTTCAATTTCAATTTCAATTTCAATTTCAATTTCAATTTCAATTTCAATTTCAATTTCAATTTCAATTTCAATTTCAATTTCAATTTCAATTTCAATTTCAATTTCAATTTCAATTTCAATTTCAATTTCAATTTCAATTTCAATTTCAATTTCAATTTCAATTTCAATTTCAATTTCAATTTCAATTTCAATTTCAATTTCAATTTCAATTTCAATTTCAATTTCAATTTCAATTTCAATTTCAATTTCAATTTCAATTTCAATTTCAATTTCAATTTCAATTTCAATTTCAATTTCAATTTCAATTTCAATTTCAATTTCAATTTCAATTTCAATTTCAATTTCAATTTCAATTTCAATTTCAATTTCAATTTCAATTTCAATTTCAATTTCAATTTCAATTTCAATTTCAATTTCAATTTCAATTTCAATTTCAATTTCAATTTCAATTTCAATTTCAATTTCAATTTCAATTTCAATTTCAATTTCAATTTCAATTTCAATTTCAATTTCAATTTCAATTTCAATTTCAATTTCAATTTCAATTTCAATTTCAATTTCAATTTCAATTTCAATTATCAATATCAATGTTCAGTGAACTTCTTTGGAAGTTTAAAAAACTTACATTGAGCTCAACCAAAGATATTGATGGAAATATTTGAATCGTTTGCCCAATATGGGTTGTGTGTCAAAAAAATTTAAAAATTTATTGCGTGTCAAGTCACCGTGAGTTTCATAACCCCTCAGCAGATTGGGCACTGCATTCTAAACGAATTCGAAAAAGGAAAAATGCTTCTAAAGCACGGGAATCAATTGGTAGTGTTCTTGGTGCCAACATTGTGACTTGTGGCCAGCCGCGCCCTGGATAGCTTCGGAAGTTTGAAGATGCGGAATTGCAAGCTCTACTGGATGAAGACTCAACGCAAATGGAACAAGAGTTTGCAGTTCAGCTAAGAGTTACCCAAACAACTATTTCCAAGCGTTTGCACCAAATGGAAAATATTCAGAAACTTGGAAGATGGGTCCCACATGTATTCACCGAGCACAAGTTAGGTAAAAGTATGAACACTCGCCTTTCATTGCTTCTTCGGCAATAAAACAGGATTTCTTGTGGGAAATGAGGTGATGAAAAGTATATTTTTTATGAAAACACCAAACGTAAAAAGTTGTGGATGAATCCCTTGAAACGAGTGCATCGACGCCGAAACAGAACATCCATTTAAAGTAGGTTCTCCTATATATCTGGTGGGACATAAAGTGTGTGCTTTATTAGGAACTCTTGGAAACTGGTCAGACGGAGACTGTGAAACGCTACAACCGACAATTGAACAAACTAAGCGAATAAGTAGGTCAGAAAAGGTCATTTACTGGGCAAGAAAGCTGGCAAGTCATACTGCTCCGCCTTTCAACGCTCAACCTAATGTTGATCGCGTGACCCTGAAGACTCTTTTCAACTTGGGATGTGAAGTTCTCCCGTACGCGGCATATTCATAAGACTTGGCCCCATCCGACTACTATTTGTTCCGGTCAGTGCAGCATGCCTTAGTGGATAAACAGTTTAAGACGCTGGCCGATATGCGCAAATGCAACGATGATTTTATCGCGTCGAAGCCTGCAAGTTTCTTTCCAGCAGCATTTGTATGTTGCTTGAGAGATGTCGCAAGATCATTAAAACCATGGATAATATTTCCAAGATTAAATTCGTTGTCTGTTTTTTTATATAAAATAAATTTACTGAAAAATCTTTTAAAAATTAAGGCATACGCCTAATAATTTAATTTTTAGGTTTATTTTAATAAATTCGAAATTAATGATAGATATATCTTAGACATTTCCTAGAAATTTAAAATTCAAAAACCTTTTTTAAAAATATACGAGCCAAAATAAACGTCTATATCACCGTTTGAAACTGGACTTTGAAATTTCCAAATGAAGCCTCATCATCGAATCTCAGAGAGTATACAATTCCTCTCGAGCATCCGGTAACCAGTGTGCAAGGTATGGACTGCTTCCAAGTGGACTGGCCGGAAATAATTAAATAAAAACTCAAAATTCAGAATTCTAAAACCAAAAGTTAAAATTTAGCATTCTAGTAACAGTTTAATTATTTCCACAGTCCGTGCTATGATGTGTGATTCTAAGGGCCGACCGTTTTATGATGTGTGATTTTAAAGGCACCCCACTGTTGTAGCACACGAAAATTGATGTCCAAATTTTTCTTTCCGAAAAGAACGGACAAATCGATATCGCTAGATGAACATAAACAGATTATGAACATACACAATATCTGCAACAATCCTGTGCTTACCGTAGCGTTAGTAAATTGATTAGCTTTAGCCATTTCAAGTATGGGGTAAGTTCAAGACATCCATCTGGCGTAGCTGACGTAAAGTAAAACAAAAAACCTTCGTTGCACTACCCATGTTGTTTTAAAGTGTATTTATGATAAGGAAAACAAACCTGACTGGTAAATTCTAACAAGGGGGTGGAGAAGAAAGGGGGGTCGAATAAAAGTTGTGTACAGAGTTTTCGTCACAAATTGGTTTAAATCGTCATTTAAATGAGTTGCTCAATTTTTCGCTGACACGAAGAACAGGCATTTCAGCTCAGTTATTTCAGAAATAGTTACTAACTTAATAAACTAAATTCAATCGAGAATGGAGAAACATTGTTCCACTCAATTGTTTTAAGAATTCTAGTTATTAAGAGTATAATCGACATGCTGATTTTTTTATTGTCCATCAATTTCACTACCGTAAATTTTAATTAATTATTGAAATTGACCTACATTGTTCTGCTAAAGATCTTTAAAATTGACTGCATTAATTGACTACCCATAACTTAGGAGATCATTTAGTCTTGTTGCCACCTTTTACAAGTATTTTGTAGTTAAATATTAAAATAAATTTATAAATATTTATCTTACCTTAATTATACAAATTGAATCTTGCCACGGTAGACCCGATACATCTCACTATTTAAACAAGCAAATTATAATTCATTAGAACACCGTTATTCTGTAAAGGAGAAAAGACAAGAAATAGCTTCCAAGTGATTATCTTTTAAATGTCAACAAAATAATATAATTTCACAGAATAGAAATCCTTATCACGTAGAATTTAATTTTTGTTTGCAAACAAATATAGAAGACGATCGTGTACTATGACAGTGGTTTTAGTAAATTATCTCGAAAACATTTTTATAAAAACAAAACGAAAATCTCAATGGACAGTCTCACTGTCATCCCTAAATCAACATGCACTGCAAGAAAAAAAAATAAATTAAAATAATAAAATAAGGAAAAACCACAATCATATCGAGCAAAAAATTTAAATACTTTTTTTGTTTTTCGTAATGCCACATGCGAATATGTAGGGTGGCAATAAAACTAATTGGGCATAGTGTAACATTTCGTACAATACACACAAGTATAATTATGTCTGCGGCTTTTAAGCTCGTGGTTTAAATAAATAGAAATTATAGCTAAAATATTTTTTGGGTCCCCATGTATTTGTCACCCGGTCCTACTACTCCATATACTCATATAATGCTCCCCATCGCTTATACAATTTGCTTGTTTGAATGCGGCTGTGTTTTCATTTTTACGAAACGTAAACAAATAAAATTAATTTACTCTTATACGGTGAAATGGTAGAAACCTTGAAACGAAAGTTGTGAAAAACCTCCTGTGGATTAAATAAAAAAGTGTACGAGGGAAAAATAAAATTTAAAACTTTTAAGTTACAAATTTGTTGTTAAATGGAATGAAAGCTTGATTTCAATAAAAGTAAAATGTGTAAAGAAACCCAAAACATTATTCATCGAGGTGAAAACGAAAATATAATTTCTATAATCGATAAATTTATTTTTCAAAATGAGTAGTAATAATAATAATAATAAGCTTTTATACATTTCTTCTACAACAACAAAACAAAATATAAATGAAAAGCTTTAACATAATTATATGTTTGTCTATTAATAGGAATAAGAAATTAATACCATCTAGAGCTTAACTTATTTTTCTTCTTCCCTTTTGTGTTGTTAATATTGCGGACTCTTATTCTACATTTGGAATATAATTGTCGAGGGGTTCGTATACAGGATGAAGATGAAATTATTTTTGGGGTGAATTAAATAAAATGGAATATAATTACTGATAATATCCATAAATAAGAAATAAGTGATTCCCGTAAGACCTTTAAAATTTACGTTTCCAAGCAGAGATAATAAAATTATTTACGTATTCAGCATATTTTTATTGGCGTTGCGGAAAAACATAGCTGCAATGGAAATTAATAAATAACAATAATTTTATGTAAAAGGATTACACAAGCATCTTCTGTTTTCGTACAAGAAAATGTATACCTACTTGCGTTACGTCACCAAATAGTACGCCAACAAAATTTACACCGGTTTTCCTGTCATCGCGCATTCATTTTCCCAGAATTGCAAATACAAACAAAAATACAAACAAAACATGAAAATTAATTCAAATAAATAATTAATTTATTATTTCCGAAAACAAAATATTTAAAATAACTTGTAAATATTTTTTTTTTTTTTTTGAAATTTTTATTTTTGTATTTCTCCAAAACCAAATTTATTTTTTCGCAATAACAAAAGAAATCTCATGAAAAATTAAAAAAAAAATCTTAAAACAAAATTTTTTAATAATAAATATTAATTGACATTTTTGTTATATAAAACAAAAAAAAATATTTTTTTTAAATTAATTAATTCTTTTATCATTTTTCTTGTGAATAGATTTTTTATTCATAATTGTTTTGTATGTGTTTCTAAGAAACTGGGAAGATAATTGAGATGAAGTAATATACAAGGAACAAAATTCTTGTAAAAAATTTTATTTTTCATTTTTTATTCCCATTGAATTGATTTGAATGGATAAAGAAAATGGGTTGGAAATTGAAATAAGGATATTTCTGGAAAAGAGGATTTAAATTATATAAAGTGTTTATTTCTTGGTAATTTGAATAACAAACCCATAGTTATAAATTTTATGTCTGTTGTTTTCGGGTGAAATTTATATTGAGTTTTTAATAGGCTTGACGTGGGTGATGGTTTATTCGATTTTGGCCCGTTTCAACCATAAAGTTAATCTAGACGAAGAATGATTCGGTGGCCTTAACTGAATATTCGGGGAATTCAGGATTCTGAAATAGAATTTTATGTTACTTTTATTTTAATACCAATTTTTATAGGAAGGGAATAATTCCGTAACCATATAATCAGAGCTTGCAACTACGAAAGCATAATGTTACTGGTAAACCTTCAGCTTCGATTTCACATTTCTAAAATTAAATATTTTACAAAGTATATCACACTTTTCAATGCTAAATTCGAAAAGTTCAGCTGTGGGACATCTGCGCATTGCATAGGTCTGGTCCTGCATATACTTTACTGACATTAGAGGCACGGTGGGTCTTTATCACCAGAATTTGATCTCTTTGGAATTTTGAAAATCTTGTTTCACTTAGTGATAACTGTTAATCGAAATTTTTTGCATTTTCATCTCCTTCAATATTTCTAACATCGCCAGTCGTGAACAGCCGTACTTGTTCTGTAAGACAAATCAGCGAAAAGCAATTTACTGAAAACGATAGTTTACTAATAAAATTAGTAAATTAATTAGTTAAAATTAACCTAAAACAACAATTCACCGAAAACTACAACTCACGGATAACGGCTTTTTACTCGTATCGAAAAAAAATCCCCCAACACGATAATTCCCCGAAAACGACTAATCACCGAAAACGACAATTTACCGGAAACAACAATTTACTGAAAATGACAATTTGTGCCATTCCAAAATTAAATACACTGTAAATTTATCTGTTTACACTTAATGCCATTACAATAATGATGGTATCTGGCTTTCCCTCTTCATGTTTTTAATTAGCGAGCCCCTTCAGACACAGCTCGGGTAAGTCACTGAATAAACATACATTCCAATTAAGCACTTAAGGCGCGAATGTTTCACCCATTCCACCAAATTAATAGTGGTGTCGTTCGCACACTGCATACATAGCTTGCTTTTTATAAACTAAAGAGTCCTAACACGCCAATGGTGCAACAGAAGAGCACATATATTTAACTTTTTTCAAACAATTATATCGAAAAATAATGAACGTCGACCCTATTCGAAAATACGTTTTCTGTCGGGCCTTGACTGTGTTTATGTTTGTACTTGCGGAAGCGATTGAGAAAGAAATTTTGCATAATTACAAAAAATGTATTGAAACAAAAAAGTTAAAAGTATTTCAACTCATAAAGCATATGCACGCACTCTAAAACCCGATTTTCGTGATTGACAATTTTATTATATTAAGATATAATAAAATTATTCATCCAAAGCCCCGAACGAAATCTAATTTTAATTTTTAAATCGAGTTCCATATTTATAGACTAGCTCGTTGCACAACAATGAGTTATTTATAAAAAAACACCCCAGAAACTAAGGGCGGAACTAGACCATTTAGTAGTGCCTCGATCAATCGGGCAAATTTGTTGTTTACCCAAGTATTCTTTGAATCCCAAAGAATTATTGTGAAAATGCAGAATGGCCTATTTCAGTAACAAAGCTGTTACAAAGTTGAGAACACGATTTTGAAAATTTTGCAACGTGGCTTATATGCCCTCAAAATGACTTGAAGGATTTAAAAAGTTTGTTTTCCAAGTATATAAATTTAAACTAAAATCTATTATCCATCTAAACAAGAGAATTTAAACGGGGGAAAATACGCTTTCTGTCTCAATGTACTATTTTCCAGATTTCTCCAAAAATTAATTTTCTTATTCAAAATCATTTTAGAATCACATATCCATTATACACACCAAAGTTGACTATAATCGGTTTAGAAATGGCATAGTTACGTCTCAGTTTTAGAATCTCATTTCTACTATAAAAACTAAACTTCATCATGATCGGCTAGGAGTGACTATATTGACCATATTCCAGAATTTCCACCAAAAACCATATTTCATCATGATGAGTTGATTTAATTCTCTTCAAATTGGACGAATTAATGTGATAGAATCGGAACTCATATTCGAATACGGGTTTTCATATAATTCCAATTTGACCATGAAGAAAAACAGCAAACGGTGTTGAGAGAATATAGAACTTGTGCACAGATGGGCAAGTAATTTTCGAGAAATCAGGAATTTTTCGGCTTTCGAACGGCATACTCTTAAATTGTTTTCACATATTTGTTGAACAGAAATATGATACAAAATTTAAATCAAAAATATCTATTTATTCATTTAACCTATTTCCGGACAATTGCAGTTTTCGATGAATTGTCTTTTCCGATGAATTGACGTTTTCTGTAAATTATCTTACAACAATTCACCGAAAGCGATGTTTTACCGAAAACGTCAATTCACTGAGAACGATGAATTCGATTTTTCGGAATATTTAAAATTTATCAACTGCATTATGGTACGTGTACTTGATGGAAAAACTCAATTTCAACAGTACCGCGTGTTACTTGGCTTGGGATCACAGTGGTCATTCATCACGGATTGATAGAGGACAGCGGTGATAGAGGACACACAGGAGAAGTTGCATTGACAGTTTTGAAATCGAATAAACCAAAACCAAAAATGCAAATTTAAGCCTTTGTCATCCCTCAAGCTGACCCCAAAATCATCAACTATTCAATCGATCAACATTGAAGATTTTAAAACCTTTAAGACATTAAGTCTTTCTTTAAGGATTATAAATTGATATTATTATTAGAGCTGATATAGATTCTTCGATTTACTTTTAGAAACAAAAATCACAACTTCAAGCCAATTAGTTAGGCAAAAATCTAAGTTGAGATAGATCGAAGCAGGACCTACAGAAAAAGAAGCAACGCAATAAATGACCGATTTATTGAAGAATGCTAACGACAACTTGGACCTCCATTTTCATAAAGTATTAAAAAAATCAAATCATTGTACTTAACCATCAGCTGACAAATTAAAAGCAAAAACATTAAACCAAACGACAGCAGTATCAATTGAAACCTTCAATCCAAATATGTAAATCTATCCTACAAACCGCGAAGTCTTTATTAAAGACTGGGATTTACTACAGTCAAACCTGTTAAGTTGGACACCTTTTTAAGTTGGTCACCTGGCTAAATTGGACGATTTTGTCTTGCACCAACCTGGCTAAGTTGGACGATTTTGTCTTGCACCAACCTGGCTAAGTTGGACGATTTTGTCTTGCATTTTTAATTATTCTCAACCAAAAATTGTTTGCGTGGACACTCTAATGCTGTTAATTTTGATTTTTGTTCAAAACCTTTTTAGGTAGAACACCTTTATAAGTTGGCCATTTTTTATGGCACCGCGAGTGTCCAACTTACACAGTTTCCACTGTTATAGGGACGCTCAAGCTTTGGCATTCTGCGGAAGCAAAAATTCCAATCATTAATATTTTTGTGATATTCTGTCAGTGCATTGAACATCATGGAACGTGTCATTGCTGAAATATAGTCTGGTTTATGTGAGAGAGTCTTCAAAAATTGGGTCCGAATTATCTATACCATGTGTGTGTCATTTAAACAATGTTATATTCGATACTTAATGGTAACAAACATAATTTATACTTTTTATAATATTTGCCGTAGGCACTTGGCGAAACACACTTAGACTTAATAAACACATTTTATTAAACACTTGCTCTTTTATTTTGCAAAAATTTTTAAAATTTTCAAAAATCTAATTTTTTGCGAAATATAAAAACATGTGTGTTTAATAAAATATTAATTAAGCATAATTTAGATTAATTAAAAAAAAATAGTCAAATTATATCAACGGGACATCGTACAATAGTTCGCAGCATTAAATGAGGCCTTCTCCACATTAGAAAGTGGGATACGAGCTATAAGCAAAATAAATGTGCCAGACAGAAACTAGATTTTCGAGTTCTTGACCTTAATTCGTGACGAGTTAGCCGAGTTAGCCGATCATAAACGTCGGTTAGCCAAACGGAAAGAAATAGTTCCTATCAAATTGTACACAAAAAGAAAACAGAACTACATACGCACAGATACTATAGTTGCAAGTAAACTAGAGGCACCTGTAAACAAACCATATGGTAAAAACAAACAATTAAACAAACATATTTTTTCTTTGTTAAAGGGTAGTTCAATACTGCCGTAAATCGGTGAGGATTGCCCTACTCATTTATCCTCATTTTGTGTATTAACGCTTTGAGTCAAGAATGTTAACTAGCTGATGGAAAAAATTAAATTGTGTTTTTCGGCTATATTTGGAACATATACTATATTTGAAATGTGTAAGAAAAAAATATATTGGGCCCCGGGTTAAGGCTTCACAGTATGTTCCGAATTCGAAACAAATTGCCACAAAAGTTGAAAAACTTTAACCCTAAAGCTCTTAACATAATTATATAACATATTTGCTTAGCAAGAGCCTCTCAGTCTCTGACATGGAACTGTTTGTATATTTGAAATTTTATTAAAAATAAACGTTTAATTATTTTAAAAAATAATTCATTTATTAAAAAACATAACTTAAACTAAAAAAATAACAGTTTAAAAAAAATTAGAGACTCACAGGCTCTTGTTAAGAGCTTTAGGGTTAAAATAGAATTTTTTAAAGCAGAGAAATTATTTTTTATTTCAAACATTAAAATACAAAACAAACGTGTGAGTTCAACTTAATTGAGTCAGTCATTTTATAATAAGTTTTAGGAGTTTTTAGGATTTTAAGACTCTAAAATCTGAAAAGTAATTCTTATCACGTCTAGTTCCCACTGGTGTTTAGTGCATGTTTCAATAAGAGGTCGTGCCAAACATACTCTAAAATTTAGTAAATCCATAATTTTATTTGCATGAACATGTTTTAGTTTACATTGGTTCTTACATTCTATCCAACTGGAAACTGCGGCCAAATCCACAAAATTAAATATTATTCTCAATGTTCATTTCTTCGACTTTTAAAAAAATGCAATAATAACTGATTAACTGATCTACTAGATCCACTCCTCCCACATTTTCGTTTTAAAGACGTACTATTTTAGGCTGATCTACTAACATGTGGGATTTATTTGATTTATCTCATCTTCGAACAGTCAAATGAAACAGATTATTATCACTCCATCTAACCATGACCACCATTTGCAAATTGGTTGTCGAGCTGTTCAACGCGCGTTTATATTTTTTTGTTGAAGAATTTCGAACAATGCTACGTCGAAAAATAATTTTCATAGAATCGACTGCATCCAATATCTGTATTACGGTTACCTAAATATCACACAATTGCGGCGCCATATCCTCTCGCATCTGGGAGACCAGTTGATGTTCCTTAAAAAATTAGTAACTCATTTGGGAGGCCGCTATACCACCGAACATTAATAGTTTATACCCGCAAAGGGCACGGTTTCCGTTGACGTATTTTTAAATAGCAAACCTGCCTTTAAAAGGCGCAGTTTGTTAGTCGATACACAAATATTCTTTCATCTCATGTTGTAAGCATCTGCTTTGAAATGAATTTATGATGGGATTTAGTTTGTGAAATTTATCGACGGATTTGGCTTCCATTGCATCAACAAAATGTAGTACGTTTCTGAGTTGAAAGAAGCGGGCATAATTCATCCTGAATACCAAGTAGTGAACTCCATTACCAATGTGAGTGGGGAAAACAGAGAGAAACCATTAGAATATATAACCCGAACAGTTTCTTAATTCGTCTTGATTCAAGTGTTTGTACCTCCGAATAGACTATTGCTCGGCGTACGTTATTGTATAAAACGCGGCATTTATGGAGAACTCATCTGGGTAATACTTACTAAAGTACATCAGAGGTTTTTCAAGGTCTTCTATGGGATCATCTTCCTTTTGTATTTGACTTTTCGCGAATTAAATTGTTCATGTCTGAAACATGCCAGCTTCTTTTCGCCATTTTATGTCGGCTTTTTTGGTAAATAAAAATTTCTAAAATTTTTCGATAAATCCAATTTAGATTTGAGCATTTTCCGATTCAAATTGCAACCGATAACTGCGAACTTTTGCTTGGTTTTCATCAATAACGAATTATTTATCATCAGATTTATTTTCAAAAATGTATAAACAATTAAAATTTAACAGTAAATTTGAGATAATTGTGGCATATATGTACCTTTCCTAGAATGTTCCAAGCAAGAAAATTACATCATTTAAATTACATCATTTAAATCATCATTTAAATTTGATTGAGTGACCAAATTGAGTTTCTGAACAACTTCATCGCTCGAAAAGTCAAATTCCGAGTCGGAGCCATTTAAAGTTTCCGCCAACTCGTTCAACGTGAATAATTGTTTAGGTTATTATCACTCGGATTCATTTTTGAAGTTATCTTTGATAAAATTGGATAAAGCACAAATTTTTAACAGCAAATATGAAATAAAATACAATGTTCCAAAATCGGAACATGACTGTTGTGAACGTATATCCCAATTTCGGAACATCCATTTTCTTATCAATATTATTTCTTTTAGATGTAGTGCAGAATTTTTTATTAAAATGATAATTGCCACAAATGAAACTGATATTGACGTATCACAAATTTTAGTAAAAACACATAAAAATAGCACTAAATCCACATCGTTTTTCGCACTGTCAAAATTTTGTTTCAGCCCTTTAAAATATTTAGTACTAGACTGCATGCGTAGTACAATGAGAAAATCTAAATCACATAAATAGAAGAGAAACAGTAGAGGAAAATTATAAAATTAAACTTTATTCAAAGAGTTATTATTTCTATGACAAAAAATCGTAATGAAAATAAATGTCAAACGTCATCTCACATCCTCAATGGCAACTGTCAAGCGTTGTCGCTGTAAAGCCAGTGGCTGGCAAGGAGTCTACCTTTGCTAGTAGTAGCAAAGCGAGGAACAAGTTGCGGGAAATAATAAACCCAGCAGAAAGTAATATTACAGTAACGAAGACCAGCGAGATCCGTAAAAAGGAGTGCTGTCGAAACTGTGACGTCGGAAGACTTCGTATTCTTTCTGAATAAGAAGAACTTACTGGAAATTTGTTGGTAGCAATGCTGTCAGCTAAAAAATTGTCTCACATCATTATATACGATGTAGATAGAAATGTTTCAATCGACACCTTTATAAATCGATCGGTGGCGAATATCAATCAAAACAGTGCCTAAAGATGCCACGATGATCAATTCGGACACCGGCCACACGAAATATTTTAAAAGAAAATCGCAGAAAATATATTGTCTGATCCTCATGCATAATGCAAAACTTTATTACGGCCACAAGGTGCTTCAAATGCCATCTATTTGTGGACACCGCAAAATTTTGCAAAAACACAAGATCAACTTTCTGGACACTGCTGTGACTCTGAACATGACCAGAAGGGCAACGTAATGTGTATACCGCATATAAAATGGCATTGGCCTGACTATGAGCAATACAGTTTATGTCAACTAACATAGCATCTGCAAATTGAGGATTATACAGCTAAAAATGCAAAAGTTTTTGGACATGAGATTAGGCAGTGGTCAGAACATCATAACATTGACCTCCTTGACGTGGTTAAAGACCGAGTAGGCATGTTAAGAGGGCACTTATATTATCACCGGAGGTGCTCAAAGTATGCATTGAAGTTAGGTACAAAATAGGTAAATTTTACCTAGTAAGTATTTAGTTCTAATATTTAGACGATCTTATGATATTTGTTAACAAACTATAAAATATTTTGAATGGCCTAATAAATTATCTTTATCATTTTAATGTAAAATCATTTGATTATGACATAATATAGTGACGCCAATGGTATTTATTGCATGAAGTAACCTCTTCATTGTGAATGAAGCTGGAAAACCAAGTACATATAGAGGGGAGTCGAATAATGACATTACAATAGTAACAAGCGAACGAGAAGAGTAACCAACTGGTCAGAGAAAAAACGTTTGATGCAAGTGATCACGAAACAATTATGTTCACTGTTGAGTCAGTTTCCTCATCATACACAGATGAGATAAGCGATAAGATTCCGAGGTACTCAGTTAAACACGATAACATTAATTGGCTTGATAGCAAAGCAGATTAAAGCAACTCATTACGAAACATGGTAATGTAGAACGTGAGGCTTCTTGAATAAATTAGTAGGTTAGGTTAGGTTAGGTTGGAGTGGCTGCTATCGCACACTTAGGCCAGTATTGGCCCATTGTGATACCACAGGATCCTATCTCCCCTTTACTCCTGCTGAAACCATCCAGAGCTACTTATGTGGCGTAAAATATCTCGTATTCTACAGCCCGTGAATTCCGAAAGGCTGTCCATACCGTACACACCTAAATACTTATGCCTTCTGTATGATAGTGCCGGACACGAGCATAGGAAGTGATCTAGCGTATCTTCCTCATCTTCGTCTAAACAAGTTCTACAGAAGTCATTCGTCTGTAGACCCAGCCTTCTTGCATGCTCCCCAAAAAGGCAGTGTCCTGTCAGTATCCCTACGACCAATCCTAACTCTCGTTTTCCCAGGGATACTAGTGCTTTGGAGCGCCACAAGTCCAGTTTTGGCCAAACCAGTTTTGCTACTCTGCACGTCAGGGTGTTGGTCCACCTCTCATTTGTCAAGGCAATTGCCTTTTTACTGAGTGCCGATCTAGGCGCTGCTATAGGCCTCCCCAGACCTGCCCTTTCCGGTTGCATCTGGAGAGTCGTACCGTACCCAGCTAGTTCGTCCGCCCTGCAGTTTCCCGTGATGTCCGAGTGACCAGGGACCCAGATTATCTGGTACTGAAATACTCGCTCATCTCCTTAAGAGATGATCGGCAATCCAGCGCCAATAAATTAGTAGCACTAGCTACTTAAAATAAAGTATACTAAAGTATTATTAGTTTAGGATAAAGGAAATTTTCAAAATGCTGGAAAACGGATAAAGACAACACAGATGACAGATCCCATTGATTTTTAATTCTCGTATACTCCTCTTTTTACGATATAATCATAAGTATCGTTACAATTTTAGTTTTTGTCTAAAATAACACCGAAATATTTGTATTGTTAAACATTAAAGCTGCATTACTCTCGAACTTTGCTTTGTTTGACAGGACAATGTACTTCGTTTTCGAGATATTCTCAAGATAGATTCTATAGATTCTCAAGATTATCTTTGCTTTCTGCACTGCTTCTGGAAAAGTTGATGCCGAAATAATAAGTAAAATATCATCTGCGAACATATTTTTTGCAATTTTTTATAACATCGACTATGTGATTGATGTATAGAATAAAGAGCAACAGTCCAAGTACTGAACCTTGAGGTAGTCCGAGTTTGTTTTGCATTAGTGATGATGTGAAATTATCAACTTCCGTATATTTTAGCCTTCCTCGCTAATAATTGTTCAAGCACTCTAGTTCTTTTCCAAGAATTCTCTACTTATTTAACTTTTTAAGTAAAATGTTTCTTTCGTTGGTTTCAAAAGTACTTTTAAAATCTAAAAAGACCGCAATGACTATCTTTTTGTCATGTATTTGAGTTTAACAGCTATCCATCATTAAAGGTTTAAGGCCATTTCGCAATAATGTGTTTCTATAAATTTTGACTGCTGATCAACTAATATTTATTGGCCGCATTTCTTCTGGTGTTGTTGGTTTCGTAGTTCGTGGAATCGGAACGACTGTTGATATTGACTGTTAATCAGATACCACTGCTTCCTTTAACCTATACAATTATCTTTATTTTACTGTTGGTAGGCAGTTATTTAAAAGATTGGACAAAATAAGAAAATGGCAAAATGTCAGTTACGAAAACGTTCCAGCTCAAATGTCCTAATTAAGCTCGCAAACCATCCATAACAACTTAGCAAGATATAGGAAACCAGTCAAATGACGACAGAACTATGTACTTGAAGATAAATGCTAAATACAGAAGAAAGTCTTGAAAATAACGTTTCCTTAAGTGTCTCGTTTACGCAAATGCTATCGGGCCCGGACGCATACTATTTGATTAGGACCTCGCCGATAGTGCCAGAGATCAGTTATGTAGAGAAACAAAATTTATTCTAGCCGGCTAGGAAGCTGGTACTCCGTTGTGAATTCTTCAACATTTATCAAAAGTGAGTAGCTACACAAATCAACAAAAAACAAAAATGTAGATTCGCAATTTAACAAAAGTGTAGAATTATATAAAAAATTATGGCAGGGTTGAATTTGTTATTTATCCCACTACAACTGCTTTTTACAAGAAAATTGGAAACTAGCTAGAGAGAAATTTCAGATAAGCAAAATATTACAGAATTATTGGTGTCGATTCCATATGTACAAGTTCTTTTTTCTGTATATCTATTCTTCTAAAATTTGATAGGCAACTTGTTGATCAATTCAAATTTTGAACCTGAATATATAATTTGTTCCTGTGTTATGCACCGGGTTTTCATATTAGAAACGGCAAAATTGAAGAAAAAAAAATAGAAGATTTTCACTGTTTCGTCACAAATTTTTGTTTGTGTTTTTTTGAAAGTCTTCCCGAAATGCCAGTATACTAAGATTTCTGCTGCCATCTCTAGAATTAAGGGTTAATGACCCTTAAATATCTACACGATCCGGTTTACACTTTTCACGATATTATTTTCATTTACACTAAATAAAAAAGAAATCGCCGAAGGTCGCAGTAATATACCGCATATGATAAAAATAACAAACAAAAATTGGTGACGAAACAGTGAAAAACTTCTATTTATCTTTTCTTCAATTTTGACGTTTCTACTATGAAAACCCGGTGAAATGCTGCCTATTCACATCAGTGTGTTCAAGAAATTAAGAGACACTATTTTACGCGCGAGAAGGGCGGGCACAACACGCATTTTAAGGATTTTTTTTTAGTGTTTTTAATTTATAACGCCTGGTTATATTGATGTTTATTCATTTTAAATATTTTAACAGTTTAAATTTTGAGGTAAGGAGGTTGTCCGTGAAAATTTTAAAAAGGCTAAGAGGTTGAAAAGTCAGGGCTAAAACGCAAACCTTAATATAATGCTTAATAAAGACATTTTTATTAATCACTTGTTTTTTGTTTCGCAGTTATTTTGAATAATTTTCAAAAAGTTTAAAAAATCACTCGATCGATTTCGACTTGTTAGGTCATCATCAGGAGTATCTACTGATTTGTGTTAGTAAAAAATTTTGTTATATAGTAGAAAAAAGCAAAATATAAATAAAAGAAGGAGGGCAAAAAATAAAAAATAAGCAATAAAAGCAAAATATAAATTTCAAAATAACTGCGAAACAAAAAACAAGTGATTAATAAAAATGTCTTTATTAAGTATTAGTGTGTTTCGCCAAGTGCCTACGGCCAATAGCGTAAAAAGTATTAATATAATGCAATAAGAATTTGCAAACTATTAGTTTTATTATTTTAATTTCCATGACGCTGAACGAATAAGAAGACGAGTATGCAAATCCAAGCGGCTGCGACGCAAACAGGTTTAACCTGGCTAGGTGCGATTCTCACAAATAAATACGTCCACAACAAATTATGGCTGTTTGAAAGAGCACCAAAAAATGGAACAGTTTTTATTAATCAACAACAGCTAGAGAACAGATCAGCCGATCCAATAGATCCAGTTGTTGATCAAAACGAAATTGTTACCTATTGAACGAAGTTTCTTAATTCCTTACAAGTTCCACTATTGCTTCCTTATCAACTACAGCTTAAAGTAGAGACTCCTGTTAAGCTTCTACGAAACTTTATAATAAACATGATTTTGAAATACAGGCTTATGAAATACGGGATTTCGAATTAAAGGATTTAACGGATTGGATACCAAATTACCATCGCAATTTTGATTGAGTTGGAAAATCAGAATTGGGCACATTTGCTGACAACTAAAATTTATTTTAAATTTTCATTTAGTTACATAGAATTTCCCCAAAAATTAATTAAATTAATCCAACACAAAAAGGACATATTATTTCCATAAGGATAAAATAGGATTCGAAAATATGTCAAATTATTCTTTTTAATTTTTTTACTACTTCTATTCAGTTTGTTGTCGTTGTATGGCATACAAAAGGAAAACATATGATGTTCAAAAGGAAAATTTTATGGAAAATATTTTATGTAATTTGTACGAAATGCTAGAAATCTTATATTATGTGCTTTTGCCTATTGTGTATATCACATCCACATCTGCTGTTCTTTCTATTTTGTAATATTTTCTTTAATATTATATTAAGATTTTAATTATTTCTATTTTTAAAAGTTCCGAACAATAAAAAAGGATAAATTAGTATTTTAAATTAGGGTTTGGTCTTTTCAAATGCCTAATTCTATAAAATACAATTTAAAGATAATAACGACAATATTGGGAAACTAGAAGTTATATATTCGAATATATACTGAACTGACAGCTACTGGGACACACAAAAAACTTAATAAATAAGAAATACCTAACGGCTATTTATCTTATGTATATAAGAAGTAGCATATTTCATAAAATATATATAAATAACGTTAAAAATAATAATAATAATAATATGAAAATACCCTCATCAAAAAATTTTATGTATTGTTTATTGTCTTATTTAAAACATTTTTTTATCATGAATTAAATTTATTTTATTAAAAATATTTACGTTTGTTGTTATCAAATAAACATTACAAAAATATTAAGGAGACACACAAAATTTGTATGCATAATTTATATCATTTTATAACAATAATTACAATGGGTATATATATACGAGTACGGAGCACTGTACGAAGACCTAAATTCAACTTGGAATTAAAATTTTAGAACGAAAGATAATCTTCTAATTTTATTGTTTTACAATTGTTCTTGGAACAGATATAAAAAGGTAAGAAAGATGGTGTATTTTACTTTTTTAACTTTATGATTACATTTTATGGATATGGTATAGGGGTGTTTTATTTTATGGGGTGATATTTTATTTTAAAATTCGAAAAGTCATAAAATTACTAATATCGCTCGGTGTTTGTCTTAAAATTTGGAAGATAAGTTTATCTGTAGCCCAAAGCTGCACAAGCCTATGTTATATAAAAAGCAATGTTTACACCACCTTTGAAAGTTTTTTTAATATCGGCTCTACTCTATTACAATTTATGACTGGGAAAAGTTTTGTTTATTACAGCGCCCAGCATGTAAAAATGTTGGTTGGTATACACTTTCATAAAAGTTATGTTGATATTGTATATAACGTCAATAAACTTAACATTTTCTTAATTAGTCAAAAGCGCACAAAATATACCAACTTTCTCATTTTGTTTAGCTAATTAGTCTTTTTCCAACGCGAAGAGTAAAATCAATTTCATATTCATTTTCCACAACAAACAAAACTAACAACTTTTTTAGAGACACAATTTGTCTGCTTTGCATTTAACAAATTTTTCCATCAAATTACACTGTTATTAATATGGGTTGTATACTGTAAAATATTTCACTTTATTAATTCCACTTCCACCTGTTTCTAGGAAAAATTATATAAAGTAATAACGGCGTAAAATAAATTTTAACAATTATCACTTACAGCACAATTTTTTCTACTTTGTAATACAAAACACCATCATTCTGCTCATTTTTGTTTTGCTTATGTTGAAGAAAATAGAAAAGTAAATTAGTTATGATGCCAAAATATATAAAGGAAACTTTTATTCTTCCTGCTGTACTGTCTACATCTATACGGATATATAGCAAAATTTGCACAGTGGAAAAAAGCACAAAATCAAACAGAAAATTGAAGAAAAAGTTTCTCCTGTTTATTTTGTTTCTTTATGATTTATGTTTATTTATAATTTTATATTTTTTTTTTTTTTGTTTATGTTGGTGTTGTTATTAATTTTTTGCACAACTTGAAACAAAACAAAAAAACAACACCCAGGTTCTCAAAAAAAAAATCCTTCCTGTTTAATAAAAAAGTTTTGAATTTACTGTGCATGATAAATGAAAATGGTTAAAAGTATAGAACAAACTAAAAAATAATAATGAAAATTGAAAATTATATCAGGTTGGTTTTATCTGTTCAAGAAGATTTTTGATAAAACTTTGGTACACCAAATGGTGACACAATCGAGACAGTGTTTTACCAAAACTTCCAAAATAAAAATTATGCTGCGGAAAATTTACTTGTTGTGTATGTTGCGGGTACACATTGGCTGTATTTTATGTTAATTTCGAAATTATTTTAAATATTTTCTTTATGTTGACAATTTTAATTAAAATTATTTTCTATACAGAGAGCTGAGAACGGAAGCTGGAACAAAAATGGCGCTTCCAATATTACATAAAATTGGAATTTCTAGGGAGAAAAACTCCAAAAGTAATTAAAATATTTTTTTCCCCAAATTGCTCCGAGCTAAATTTTGAAAAAATAAAAAATTCTCCAAGATTGAATTGTTTTTCTTCGAAAACGAAATTGAATTTCAATTAAAGAAAAAAACAAATCTCGCTGGATTCAATTTATACATTCTGGTTAAAAATACTTTAGGGCAAAAATATAATTTGACTTTTATATTGATGGAACCTTTCAGTATTTATTGAATATTTTTTCGTTTTAGATAAATTTTTATGTTTTCATTTAAGAAAATATTATTTTAGTATTCTGCGAACAAACAAACACCTAGTTTTGCATAACAAATTTAAATTTTTTAAATAATATTTTGGTAATTTATTTAGTGGATTTATAAAATTTTTATAATTGAACGGCAAAATGTTTTTGACTCATAAACGAAGTTGTTCAATTATTTTTAGCTTACAACCCTGAATATTTTCCAAAACATCACCAAAAAATACTGTGTGGAATCGTACTGGATTTTGAAAATAAAACATTCACACAACTTCTTCAAAAATTCTCTATTTCACTATTTTTACTTCTCATAACTCTACTGTTAAATTACAACTGTGTCGGCGTCATAAATTGCCCACGCTTGTATACTTGGCCAACGCTGTTCGAAATTATTCCATTTATTGTATGCTTATTGCAATTATAAATCATTTGCTTATTCAAGTTGTATTATCGAACATTTTATGTCATTATTTCTTATGCCTTGATGATGAACGTCGCTGTTTACAATTGGTTTCGGTAATGCCTTATTCCTCTCCACATGGATGAGGATGTATTTTCGTTCTAGCTACCTTTGCTATGGTAACATTTATTAGTGTATAGACCTTAAGCACCCGAGCACCCTACCCTTACCTTAAATCTGTTCATCCTGACCATACTCATCCATTTTCTTCTACTTCCGGGGCCTATAGTTGAATCGGATATACAACATCGTTAATTCGTTAAGTTATTTCGTAACGTTCTGCCCAAATTAAATTTTTGTAATCTTGGTGCTATTGCTCTCTCTGCCATTCCACGTACTGATATGGTGAGAGTCTTCTTTATGTTAAAAATGTTGTACAATTCTTGGAACACGATATTTCAACCTTGATCCGAGTGCAGTCCGTGCGCTGCTTGTGGGAACTGAACCTTAGGTTGTGTTCATCTACGTACAGCACAAACTTTAAAATTTCTTCATCAATCTTAATGTTCTTGGGGCTATTGACCCAAAAGTAGTTGGTTATTGACCCAAACAGACCAGTAACTTGTATCTTACCCAACGTTTTATTGCTTCCCAAATTCGAATTTTGTTAGTGTACAATTTTTGTACCCTATTTGATGGTAACACAATTTACAGTATTTAGTGTTTGCCATTAGCCGGTTTCCAGATTATTACTAGCAATTCATCATCTACCTTCAGCGAATGCCACTGCGCTCAATAACTTTTAATTGAAGCGCTTTGAGTTGTAATTTCATGCATCATGGTCATCTATCTTCTATCAGCCTTTTCCTTATTGGCCTAATCGATTCATCAGCCTCGTGGTCTTCAGTCAAATGTGTTTTGTTCCAGCCATTATTTGCTTCAAACTGGATGCGAGCAATAACCGTCAAAGTATTTTGTTGGTATCTTCGTTGGTATTTCATCTTGACGTGCTTCGGGTTTCTGAAACTAAATCAACCCTTTGAGATCCACAAGATCTGTTCGAAAAACAATTTCTTACCCGTTCAGATAATTGTGGAAATATTTGACACTTTCCAGATAACTCTGTTCGATGCAGACTTCGTGCAACATCTGCAAAATTTGAAACAAATCGTCAGTATACAGTAGAAACATAATCTGAGGAAACTGTTTAATTGACTTATATCCTTTGATTTTGGGCATTATATCACTGAAAGTAAATTTTTCGGTACGTTCGCATACCATTGCTTTAAAAAATATGACAAAATTAGTTAACTTTTTCCTGAACAATCTGCAGTTCATTGCGGTAGTGGCAATCAGCACAACATCAACTTGTACTGCCCATTCTTTTAGCAGGAACCACTGGTGACCTGCATTGGCTCCTAGACTGCTCTATCACACCATCTCGCTCAATTTTCTTAGTGAATAAGGTTCTCTCCTGATGTTTTGCGAGTCATAATCGTCTTGGTGATTGCCTCATGGGTAAAGCATTAGTCATAGTAATCATTACGAGCAAATACATCGGCCAATCCATCCAGTGCTTGCACTAAGACTTCCAACTATTCTATTAGAATAGTGAGCGAATGATCTTCTTCTGTACATGATTTGATGATCGATGAGAAAGAGTTAAAGTACGCAATATAGTTAAGTTCAGCATTAACAATGATCATCCGAGATTGCGTGCAAAACACTAAATGGTACTTTCTGTTGGATTTTCACAATGTTCTCGAACACAACAGATCTTAGTATCCCAAAGATCATCGTCTATTTTGCCACAGATCACTTTTTCACGCATCGATGGGGTCTCGACCTAGTCTTCGATTGTAACTTGAAAGGCATTTTATTTATACTTGTGTTTATTTCAAGGGGTACCGTTCGCAATGTTTTATGCCTCATTTACATGCGACCAAATTTTTTTTTATAACATTGAGTTTTTCACATGAGAGACAAGAAAAAAAAATATTTCAACAAAATTTTACAGAAGATTTTTGAGCCACTACACCACCAAAACCACTATAAAATTGTTGCTATAAAAATAAATGTTGCCGTAAAATATATTCGACCCGAGTATTTTTATGGCAACAATTTTAAAATTAATAAATAAAAATTATTTTGTATTTATAAAATGTTGAGGATTCATAATAAAAACAGACGCTTTTTACTTCTATTAAATAAACGTGATGATTTTTAGAATGTGGCCCCGAAACGCGTGAGTTATGATTTACAGTATTTTTGCAATTCTAACGATTACTAATCGAAATTTTGCCCGGTTCACATCGATCCCGTTATGTTTTCCAGAACCATATATCAAACGCCAATGAGCATGTTAATTTTCAGAATTTTGAGATAGTTCTGGCTATCGTTTGAATTGCAAAAATACTCTACGTCATAACTCACACGTTTCGGAGCCATATTTGCCCGCATGCCAGACAAAAAAATCTGAAAATTAACATGGACATTGGCATTTTATATATCTTCTTACAGTCTTCAACATGCTGTAAGTTCTTATTTAGAAAAGGAGTGTAAATTGTGACTAAAGTGCAATCGAATCTCATATCTGAGTGAAATTTTACTTCAGTTCTTCCCCATTTGTAATTAGATGGTGGTTGATGATTCAATAAAATTATCATGGTAAAAAGTAAAGTTGATGGTTTATGGTGTTTTAAAAAATTAAATTAATATTTGATACGGCTAACCGAGAAACATAGTGGAATTGATGAGTAATTGGCAAAAATTACAGCAGATTTTAATTGAAGTTGTTTTTTGCGTTTAACTTTAATTTAAATTTTTTGATTCGGTTGAATCTGCTTATTTCCATATTTTTTAAAATAGGGGTTTCCCTTAAATATCTTTTCGCCTGAATGTTTGACTTAATACTATTTATCACTAACACTAGCATACATAGGATTTCATTAGGAAATATTTCACGGCTGTGTGTAGGAGTGTGCAATTTTTCCTAAACCTTTCCTAAAAATTTTTTTACTTAGGATATATTTAATACAATTCCTCATGAAATGGGGAACGCAATCGCTTTCTTCCGTTAGCTGGAAAAGCTTGCCGTGGTTTCGTCATCTCCTATTTGATTAATGCTTCTATTTGCATGTTATCCTCCAAAATTCACCTTGCGCAACTTTTCGGAATGAATTATTAAACTTGCTCTTGTTCCCTCATATTAAAAAACCAAAGCCAATGTGAACTTCATTAATGAAATGTCGGTATGGCTTTTAAATTTCTCTCGAGCTTTCGGCAACTGGTTCTGTTGAAAACGTTTTATTTATATGGCCGCCATATCTAAAATTTTGCAGGGTATGTGCTTCAAAACGGAATTCCACTTGCGTTATCTTATTTTCTACCTCCTTCAAACGATAGTACGCTTCTTTTTCTAAGTTCTAGATTTCTCGTTTAAGCTCTTGGGTATGCTGATTTTGGTCGTCATGTTCTAACGTAAATATCTCAAGTTAATCTATCAGTAAGTTTTTCTCCATAAAAATTTTTAGTTATTAAAAAATTCCACATGAACGATAAGATCAAAATCCTCAACGAACAGTACCAGACGACAAAATTCACCTGTGATGAAGAAGTAAATGGTATTTTGTCATTTCTGAACATTAAAGCGGACATTCTTTGGTACAACATTTATTTAATATTCCTATGTTACAAAATGAGTCTGCAATGAATTAACTTACTCAAAGAAATTGCTTGGGTAAAAATAGCTGGGTCCTGTTTGAATGAACCTAAGGTAAAAACACCAGATTGGAACTCTAACAACTTTACAAAGTTGTTACAATACTTCTATCCTCCTGATTTTAAAAATTTCAGCATACGTTTAATTACAAAACGCATAGTAACATATAGGCACCAAAACTGTAAGTAAAAGGACATAATTTCACCACATCCTAAATCTGGCTTATATCAGATTGTACGCACAGACGACGGATACAAATACATCGGTCAAAGATCGTTTGTAAAGCATTTTAAAGAGCAAGAAGATGGAATAGATAGTAATAAATCACTAGCAGCGAAGCACATAATCCAATAATGTTTGCCATCATATTGACCACAACAACTATAAAATTATTAAATTCTTACGTGACCGCTTGGACGCTATGGAATCAATTTTTATGGAGAAATGTGATGAACACTTGATGAATATAGATCAAAGTCCGATCCAATTTAACTTCTTTGGTACACTGAATGACGAAAACCATTAACAATAATTATGAGGATAATTTTTCGACCAAAAAATGGCTATATGTTCGAGGTTTAAAGGTTTCGATTCGAGCTTTAACCCCTTTCCATGATGTATGTTGCTTTCCATGATGTAGAATGTTGCATCATGTTTGGGCATATTATACCATGTTGCGTGTTTTACACTATGCTGTTTGATGTGGCATGTCGTTGACGGATGTTGAGGAATGTCCACTAGCAAGGAAGCATTTCAAGGAGTTCTGATTGGTGGATAGTTCATTTACCAGACTTTCCGGTGGGCCGTCATGTTGCACCCTGTGGCATGATTTTGTGCCATGTTACCTAATTTTGCACAATGTTACGTTATGTTGCACCATGTTGTGGAGTGTTAAGTTATGTTGTGGGATGGTGGTAGGATACCCATGTTGCGTGATGTTGAACCATGTTGCTTAATGTTTAGCTTGTTGAGGAATGTTGTGTGTGTACTACTTTCTTCATCATGCTGCGCAGTGTTGCATAATTAGGATGTTGTAAAGTGCAGCATTATCTGTACCTTGTTGCACCATTTTGCGCAATGTTTCACCATGTTGCGTGAAATTGCACCATACTGCGCCATTTTGTATCATGTTGCTTCGTGTTTCCTTTAATAAGATATCTGGCGTTATGCTCCATCAAATTGCAGAATATTACACAAAGCTGAAAATGTGCGTAGTTATGAGTAGCAATATTGATTTGTAAAGTTCGGTATCTTATTAATGTTTTGACCTAGGCCCTTTTTCACATTTTCTTCCGTCTCAAACAATTTTGATGCCCCTGAGTGGGTTCACGCGATTATTTTAAAAATTTGCTGAGGATATGTTTTCGAGTAGCAGAGCCCGGTTGTGATGGGTTCTGAATTCGTGAAAATTCATTTACAGGATCCGGTATTGGAATATGTACATACCATACATAATTAACGTTAATCGGCTCGCACGGTTTTTTAACATACGTATATGTAAAGTCATCGAGAGATTTAAGTCGGGCAATTTATTAGTTCTAATAGGAATGACAACTCCATAGACTAAAGTGAACGAACCGGCGGTCCATGAAATTAAAAATTTGTTTACTTGTTTGGCTATATGTTAATTTTTCATAATATTGTTTTAATGTTTTATATTTAGAATTAAAAAAGGAACTGATATTTTTCGCCTTTGTAGAATGTAGCATAAAAAGTCGATTTTTGACGGTATAACATTTAAAAACCAAAGTACTTATTTTGACTTGTTTGTACTTATTGGCACAAAAAACTTCCATTTAAATCAACTGTGACCGAGTGACGCTCGGTGCTCTATGGAATATTTTATTAGAAATTTCCCGATTAATTTTTCTTTTAATATTTTTGTTTTACAAATTTCCCGTTTTTGCACAAAGTGCTTAAACAAAACAGTAAACACAAATTGTTAATCTCGTTATCTCGGTAAATAATTAACGTATAATTATATTTATGAATGATGTAATTGTACTAACCCGAGTTATAATAATTTTTTTCTGCAATATGTTCGAAAATGTTAATTGTTATTGTTTCATTTGTGTAATTTTAGAAAAATGTATCGTGCTATTACTAACAATCTTGTACAATTTTTTCTACATTTCTACCATTAATCCTAATAGTTGTACAGTCCAAAAATATATCTTTGTTCGCTACTTTTTCATGTCACAAAACGTGATCTAGACCGAGACCAATTATAGAGTACAAATTATAGAGGAATTGCAATTAAACAATAATCATAATACATCAAAATTTTTGTTAGACTAAGAACCAATCTTCGAAGAGATTAAAGAGTAAACGGTAAGAAACAAATAGTATCGTTCATTGTGTCTAAAACAAACAAGCTACATGTCAGAAACAATCAACAAAATTCCTAAAAGAAAATATTAAGTTAATAAATATATGTTGCAGTATGTTGATGCAGTATGTTGATTTCGTCAAAAATTGTATGCTACAATAGAAAAGAAATTGTTTTTCCGGTTTGGTAATGTAACAATCATGATGTACGTACGACGTATATCGTTTTATACAAAAGGGAAATTATTTGAAATATGATTCATCGAAAATCACCAACCAACATTTAGTGATGGAAAAGTGTCAAATATCAATTTATTCGAAAAAATTAGAGATATTCCTTTTGATTGTCTATCTATGTGTGTGACAAGACAAAATGAATTGTCACCCTCCAAAGAAGTCATTCAAAACCAGACGATTTAACTGTCTTATGTAAAATTACCCCACCGGGTATATATAGACATGTAATGTGCACGGTACATTTATTATTTGGTTTATTTTTGACACGTCAATCAATTGGCATTGTCTATTTGTTTATTAAATGCTCATTTTAATTCCTTTAGGTATACAACATACATACCTACTGTGTATATAAGAAATAGTAACGTTATCCTTCTCGAAATGTATCAAGAGTCGCCTGTCATTGACACACGCGTTATGTTTTCTTGCATTTTTACTCTGCGGACATTTGATTTATTTTTTGACAAATTTTTCCTTTTGAAAATGCGACACGTGACTTAAATCTCTTAATTGAATTTCGAAAGTGTTTTATAGTACACTCGAATATTTTATTTCGTAATCCATTACGATTTGGAATTTGAAAACTACCCTACATACAAATTGTGTTGGCTAAGCCAGGCATTAAAATTATGATTTTAACTAATTGACCGTAATAAGAAAATGACAAAGTCTTAATTTAAAAAAGGTATATCCCCTTTATATATTAATCGCAAACCTTTATTTGTACATAAAGTAAATGATTTTGCAAAAATAAAAATTTTTAAAACACCGATAATAAACTTTTATAAAAGTGCATTTCATCATCGTCATGATTGTTTATCCGGCACAAAACATTTTAATGTTTCAATTAAATCGTCATCATCTTACGTTGTATATAGAAAAACGTTCGAGATAAAATTAATGTAAGAATACGACATTAGAGAGTATGTATAGCGCTAATGGATTTTTCCCGCTTCTAGAATAATGTGAGTGTGTGGTAAAATGTCATTTTTTATCATTTGTAATTCCATAAATCGAAATTAAACAATATACAACACTAGATTGCACTTTTTTAGTGCTGCTGCTCCTGCGGCTGTAAATTTGTTATTGTAACACACGATTTTCCTTTAAAAGCTTGGTAGGTTTTGGGTAATTTTCTTTTATTTTGTTAAATCTCTTTTACGGTTTGGGAGACGCAAACAAAATATAATAAGAAAATAATACAATAAATATTTTTTTAATGAAGACATAATATGATCGTTATTCCCTTAATAATAATAATAACAATAAGAAGAATA
Source organism: Nephrotoma appendiculata (assembly GCA_947310385.1). Classification (NCBI taxonomy): domain Eukaryota; kingdom Metazoa; phylum Arthropoda; class Insecta; order Diptera; family Tipulidae; genus Nephrotoma; species Nephrotoma appendiculata. Next base: position 16,902,650 of record OX371223.1, read on the forward strand.
ACACAACACCAATGAGTCATAAATAAAAATAAGATGAAAATCCTTTTATTGTTGGAACCAACAAAGTAAGCATCCAATATACGTATTTATAGACGCATGGTAAAAAAGGGAAGATTTTCATCCCTAAAATATTCGTGTGTATGTTGTTTATATGCAACACTAATGCGGTTTTCGGAATCAGAAAAACAGCAAAAAGGAAAGTTGGATATTGGAATTGTATCATATGTGATGGTGATTAGAATGATGACGATGCATTGCTTATTCTATTCGTTTTCCTTTTATTTCTCTATATGGGTATATAGGAGTGCTGTACACATCTAATCTGAGATAATAAATATCAAAATAAATTATAAATAATGATATTATTGTTAAGGATTTTAGATATTGCCAAAGGAATAAATTTTAGTTTGGAAACGGAAATTGGATCTATAGAATTGAAATTAGCCTGGAAATGGAATGAAGATGTACGAACGAACTACCTAAAATGTTTCAAAGTAAAGTTTCTATAGTTTGTGAATAAGTTACAAATTTACAATCAGAATTTACAATCGAAATAGCTTTGCTCAACCCCGGTTTCAGCACGAGAAACCCATTGTGAAGATGCGTTATCATACGTTTGGGCATTCATTCAAAATTAATAACCATTTGCGGAATATTAATAGATATCTCTAAAAACAAGGTGATAGAAGAGAACAATCTTTCGGAGGCTTTCGAAATAGCATCATAAGTACGGCAGAGAGATCCTATAGCCAAAATAATATTCAACCTTTCGTTAAATTATGTCATTCTCCACCTCAACACAGCACTACGCAGCTGTTTATATTTTAAGTCAACCCAAATATTAGCCTGCGCTAACAACAACCCAATAAATCGGCCCCCATATCAACGAAACGAAAACCAAATATATTGCTAGCGTGAGAAAGTCGACACATGAAGAATATTTAACAGGCTACACACAATACGAAACGGGGGTATATCACTTGGTGGTGGGGTGGTTAATGTGTATACACCCAAAGTGCTGTCAACCCAAAGGTAGGTTTACCCCCCCCCCCCCCCCCCCAGTAAACGAGTGAAGTTAGTCAATTACTGCGAAAATTCGATGTGGGAAAATAAAGTTTGTAACTTAAATCGCTGAATGGTATATTTGCAAAATCGCTTAGATTAGTATCAATATATATAAGACTACTTAGTAGTCACTTTTGATAGCGAGTCTTGCATGCTAACAATACGGGACAGCGATAAGCTTAAGGTTTTTGGACGCAAATTAGTGCGTATAATGCTCGGCCGTATTAAGGATGGAGAAATGTACAGGATGCGTCTGAATCGCGAGATCAGAAATGAAAAGAACAACTCTGCTATAAATGGGACAATTAAATCAACAAGGCTGAAATAATAAACAGGCCTTGGGGTCGGCACTAACCAAGACTGGAACTCGTTGGAGGCCGCCAATTCGGTGGATAACCGATACCTAACCTAACCTACCTGGAAGAGTTTATTGTTTAGATAGCCAAATCCTTTCATGAACCATAATTTAGAAGTAACATGTATGAGAATTTGATGGTCAACACAATCCCATAGTTGTAGCAAATAATCAAGTGTGTCGACGAGTGTAGTGTGTTGACGATGAACAACTTTTAGTGTTTGATGGGTTGATTTTAATGTGGTACTTCGCAATTAAATTAGAAAAACTTTCTAGCAAATTTTTTAATATTCCGTAATCGGCGTGTAATTTTATCGCTGGAAAAATATCAAACTTTTCCATTGCTCTGACACTTTATTATGTGTTGTGATCCATCAATTTTTAATATCTTAAATCTACCGTTAGTTCAAATTTGCACAAATGCTTGGAAATCTCCTCTGACCTAGACCGTCAAAATCAAATATTTGTTTACCGTATATTGCAAGATTCAACCAATTTGCTGCTGTCAACGAAGAAATAGGGGTGTTAATAAATGTTCGACAGTAACTAGAATGACTGATACGTCCGCACCAGTGTCTATAAGGAAATTTATCTTGGTATTGATACATGAAAAAAAATGTGCCGCTTACGCTGTCTAAAGTCTGTGGCTTGGATATGGGGCACTATCGGTTTCCCTTAATTTCCGGTGAATACTTGATTGGTATTCGCATATTTTTTAAGGCGCTTGCAAGCCATATTTATAAATTTATACTGTTAATAGCATACCTTTCATCGCAGTTATCGTAATAAACTCTGGGACGGGATTGTGATGGAGAATACAAGCGTAATTGGTTTTTGAGTAGGGTGAAAGTAAGTCTGTACTTTTCTCGATATTTGATGTTTAACTGTTACTTTTTCTTTTTGAACCGCACTTTCTATTAAAGCTTAACAGGAGAGTATTATTCTACTGTCAAACCGTATCCTAACAAATTTTTATGGTAACACATATACATATAAATAACCAATATAAACTATAAGCCCAAAAAAATCGAAAAAGGAGGGAAATTTCACGCCAGCCCAAAACAGTACTCTATTTACTAAACAAATTTCAATTGTCAGCTCAACAAAAGAAACTGTCACGACAGATGACAGTTTCACTATAAGCCACAAAATTATTCTAATGTTTAGCTCAACCAAATTTTCTATTCATTTTATTTCCGTGTCGAAATAATTCACATACTTCCCCTAAGTTTAACAAGCTATTTTATTAAAGGGTATACTTGGAAAAATCTTTACTAATAAACAATTTTTGGGAAATCTGAGTTCTATAGGGTCCCCAATGTCAATATATCATTAAGTTTTATCAAATTCGTGCCATTCAACAAAATTTGCTTTCCATTTGAATTCCGAGCCGCAAGAGTTCGAGTACTAACCTAAGGATGTTTCTTTAAAGGGAACTTTAAGTTATCTGTGCCGGTTCGACAAAGAAAAAGGAGCAATCATTCATCAAAAAATGGACAATGCCTGGCATTCGGTGCATTTTTATTCATCAAAGTAAACCAACACTCAACAACGGTATAGCACAAGAGAATTAGCTGCTTATTCCGTAATTAAATGATTATTCGTTATTTGATTGATGGTTGTAAATGCTCATTATTGATATACGCAGTTTACCAGAACCCTGATAAGGTTACAATACCTCAATTCCAAGACTTGGATTACATTGGTCAGTTTACAACCGATATACAACAAATACCCGGTAAAGAAAATGTTTTTGCAGATACATTGTCAAGAATCAATTCATTAACATTACACGAGGCCGTTAACTACGAAAATATAGCAGAAGCACAACAGTCAGATGGGGAATTAAACAATCTCTTAGAGACCAACGTTACATTGAAATTCGTGGAAGTTCCATAAGCTTTCAATTCAAATTTGAGCGCCTATTGTGAAATCGATCGTATATATGTAAAACTGGATTATCGCAGGTATTCAAGAAACCATTAAAGTCGTGTCAGTACAATTTATTTGGATCAATATCAAGAGTGATGTGGGGGTTCAATGATGTGTGGCCTGTCAAAAAGTTAAATTTAGTCGACATACCACAAGTAGAATAAAGAACTACGCAAAAATTCAGCGAACTGCATTTAGATAACATTGATTTGTTACAAGAGCCCAGTACCAGATGGTAGAAACAGCACACGTTCCAGCCGCCAAAACAACACTTAAAACATTCACGTTTCTCACGGATGAAGGAATACAGTTCGAGTTCGAGTTATTCAACAAATTCTCAAAAAATGGGGTTCAACCGTTGTACTCTTATAATCCAGATATAACCCCAAATGCAATTGATCCACCGAGAGATGGTACCTTACAATCAAAACTGTCATTATATGCCATCAAACTAAACAATGGTCACGTTTACCATTAGTTCTATTTGGTTTTGGAACAGAACTAGTTAGAATTTGTCAATCTGTAACAACTTGCGTTGTTACGGAAATGTTTTTATCGGAAGAGGGATCTTGACGCGGTCAACGATAGCTTGGCTTAGACTCGCCGGTGGTGGGGTGGGGTTGTCAAAATATCTTCTGATCTGGATAGACCGCATAATGAAAGAGTAAAAGAAAGAAAGTAGAAAATAAGCAAAACCAATCGAAAGAATTCAGATAGTTTGCGGAGAAACCCGTTCTAAGAGTTCCCAATTATTGATTTTAATATCGTTTTGCCGGGCTAAAAAATTCAACACAATTATTATTGATTGGAATGGCTGATCAAATACGATTTTCTATTCATTCATTTCCCCATTAATTGTATTGTGAAGCTTTTTGTGCTAAGGATCAAAATGCTTTTGTAACTTGCTTCGAAAAAGCTCGATGAAGCAATGGGCTGTATATTTTTAATACATGCTTGGTTTTCTTTGAAACCCCAACTAACATTTTGTCTTATAAAATGTCTTTTAAGAATATTTTTCACTTAAAAGAGCCCTAGAATAACATTCTCCAAGAATGTTTAAAACTGAATACTTATTAGCTTCTTGTCAAAGAAATGTCGATTTATAAACTATATTATATTCTTATATGTCATTTTTATACCTTGCCAGATTCTGTTGTAAAGCTGTTTCTTACACCTCACTTAGTATACTCTTATTGTTTTTAGTGGAAATTTTTCTTAGCCAAGACATATTTAGTCTTACAGTGCTCTTAATTTCTTTCTTTATAAGTGTTCTGTAGGATTTCTATTGAACAAGAGTTTTATAAGATTAAAACATAAACAAATCTTTATGGGGAACGCTATAAGATTTATTGTTTAAATTCTTTAACAAGAGCCTTTAAAAGTGTGTTTCTTTTAGAAAATATGACATTTGTTTGAGTACCGCAGAAAACAAAACTTAATGATCGACTTAACTCTAAAACTAATTAATGTTATAAATCGATTGTTAGATATACATATTACTGTTTTATTCAGTTTTTTTATTTCAATAATATAGTAAATATGTCTCTAAATATAAGCCAGTGGCAAAATATTCTCCTAATAGTCTTGGATAAGTTCTCTTAAGAAAAACTCATACCTCTCCCTTATTACATATTTACTTTATTCTTACATAGGATAAAGATAAAAATATTCTTTAAATACTCTTAGATGTTTTCTATAAGAAAAACTCATTTTTTTCCCTTATTACATACTTACTATATTCTTACATAAGAAAATAATTAAAAATATTATTTTAGGTGACATTTCTGTCAGTGGCGAGCTCAGGGTAAACGCATTTAATTATTTGGTGATAAAGTATACAAATACACAGTATTGCAACAGTATAACCGAATTGTTGTATCAGGTGAATCTGGCCAAGTCCAGGACATGGTGTAGAATTTTTTACATATTTTGCTGGTTAATTTATATTTATTTCTTCAATTTTACCGAAGTATATAAACTCAAGCCGACCCTGGAAAATAATTTAAACGTTTTCTTATAAGACACTTATAAGATATTTCACGTAGAATGTCATTTCGTGCATATTGGTTTAGGAATTTCCATTATGGAAAAAGCATCCATTTTATAATTTTTTAAAATTTTTTTTTTCAAATGGAATATTTTTGTATATTTTGGCAATTTTAGGAACTTAGCAAGTGCTTTTATAGAGTTTCCTCTCATAACAAGTACTATGTACTATTTTAATTAGTCCATTTTATGATATTTGTTTTTTTTTATAATTTTTATTTTTTAAATAATAATAATTCTTTATTTTATTATTCGAATTTTTAAGAGCGCAAAAAAATTAGATCTGGTAGCTATTATTTTTAATTGAAAAATTTGAATTCGCAGCTAAATTCTATGCTAATTTCAATGTAAATTTTAATTATATAAAAAGCAATTAATTTTTCAAGCATTATCTGTTTTAATTTAATTTATCTGTTGTAATTGTCAATGATAATAACAAGTTTGTTATAAAACTGAATTAAGAATTATTAAAGTTGTATAATCCTATAACATAATTTCCAAAGATTATAACAATATAGGAATACAACGTCAGTCTTAAAACGCTCATACATAAGAATTCATATATTCTGATAACAAACTCACGAAAGACTACTCTCTGACTATTCTTATAACTTATATCATTCTTTCACAAGAAAGATAAGGCTTATATGATACTTATATACACCTTATATGTCACTTATTTTAACCTTATATGCCCAAAAAGTTCGCCAGAAGACTCTTAAAAGTTTAATATAAGATGCATTTTAACTCTTATATGACGCTCATAAATTTCAAAATTGTTAGTTGGGACGTTTGATTACAAACCGCAGTTATTTTCATTAGTTATTTTGCCATTTTAACGCAATAAGTCAATATACTTAGGAACTCGAAAAGCTTTCACTCCTTTGTTTATACCTATGAATCAAACGTAGCAGAAAAATCTCAAGCAGCTAAAACAAAATCCAAAGCGCAAAGTCAAAAATTAAAACCTTATCACCACATACAGAAAATAAATTCTTGGAAAAGAAGGTTAAGTTGCTCTAGTGAAACAAAAAACTATCATTTCATCTTCTCGACAGAAAGCGCACAACAACAAAAAAATACAAAAATATAGAAATCACATAGAAAAGGAAAATCAAATGTTAATTCAGCTGGAAAATAAAATCCTATTTTTCCTAAAAAAATATGATACTGTTATATTCTTGAATGTATGAAAAACAAGAAAACCCATTTCATGTGGTTGTAGCTGGAAACTTTTGTGTGTTTGAAAAAGAAATAAAAACGAAAAGCATTTACAATAAGGAAAACTTGAAAGAACATATTTCAACCAAAGCTCTGTATTTCCTTGAAAATTTTTTACTTGTTTCCTACTACTACACTATCACTACAACTCTACTGTATGCTCTGGAATATATCAAATGGAAAATGAAGACAAATCATAAAAAAAATCGAAAATACACAACACAAAAAACTTTCGTTGAATGGATTTTTATGTTTATCTTCGGATATAAAAAAAACTTTTCTTTATTTTAAATTTGTTTTAATTCACAAAAAATAAATGAAATGAGCTTTCAATAATTTTTTATGTAAAGTTATTAAATAATTTTTGGTTGAAGCTTTTTATTTCTAATTTCGTTAAAAGTTTCAATATTTTCTTTGCGATAATAACTTCAAGATTTACGTTATACAAATCGAATTATTAAGAGTTTAAATTATAATAAAGTTTTACCATCTTATAGAAAAACAGTTATATTGTTTTATGCTCATTGTTGTTAAAAGCTTTGTTATTTTATAAAGAACTTTCAAATAAAATATCCGATGTGGTTGATTAGAGATGCTAAAAACAAAGTATTATTTGTTTTATTAAAAGTATAATAGAAAAATTTATAGGTACATTGTATACGAGTCTTTATATCAAAGAATGTCGACTTATTTAAAAGAAGCATTAGAGAACTCAAATTTCATTCAGTTCGGGTTGGATGAATTTTGAAATCATGGCACGTGCAAATTATTAACTTATCTGGTAATCAAAGTTTTTAATTAAAAAAGTTTTAAAGTTTTTCTGAATATTCTCATACTATAGATTATTTTTGCCGCCCCGGTGGTAAAGTGGTTAGCATGCTTGCTCCAGCGACCGGAGGTCCCGGGTTCGATTCCCGGTGGTGACAAGGAAAAAATTTCACGGCTGGTTAAGGATCAATGAATTAATCACTCATTATCCGAAATGAAAAAATGATTATGAAACCTCATATGAGGCGGCCAAATCCCTTGATGGGATATAGTGCCAGAGAGAGAGAGAGAGAGAGAGAGAGAGAGAGAGAGAGAGAGAGAGAGAGATAAAGAGATTATTTTGAATATCACTTGCAAATATTTGCTTATCCATAACGTCAACGATTTAAATAAAGCTGTATTCTTAAGGGTTAAAGATGATCAGATATTTTAATTTACCAAGATTGTAACATGACCGATTATCAAATTCAAATTAGTGAAACCGTTTGTTGTTTGATTTTTTTTTTTTTTGTTATAATCTTTGTTGCTCGTAGCCCAAGATGACATGAACTGCTTTAATAAATTGTTAATAGTAGATGACCAACACATTTTTGCTCAAAGTTTCTTCTTCATTTTATTGCCATTTGGTATATTTGTTATAAAATAACATTTAAATCCAAACGCATATTGAAATAGAATAAGAATTTGACAAGTTAATTGAAAATAAATATAGATCATATTTTGAGCAAAAGTGTGTGGATCGAGGAGAAACGCGGACCAAAATGAACACTTGCATCGCTATTCTGACACACAGGCACTGACGAAAAATAAGCAGACCAATGTAATCGTTGCAGATACGAAAACACACCAACAACACTTCCCATCCTGCAACTAATGTAACATATGTAAGCATGAATTTCACATTTCACCTCAAATTGTACCAGGACCTGGTGAGCACAAATTTGGAAAAAACGGAATAGTGCAGCCACCTGAGTATGTTGTACATCCAAGATAATTCACGTAGAACGAGCAAAAGTCGGAAAGTGTTTACGATATCCGAACCTTACGACAGCAATGGTAACGATGATTCCAGCGTTTTTTTTTACACCATTGACTAAAGCAAGCAAGCGCATTGACATACACACTAATGGAATTAAAACTAAATTTGAGTACGATTCTGGTGCGTCCCTTTCCGTATTTGATGAACGACTATGGAAAAAGTTGGTAAACCAGTTCTAAAGCATACATGCATACATCCATATGGCAGTCATAAGTAACCAACGTTAGAGTTCTTCCTAGTCCAACCAGGTGTCGTTTATGTCTATGAAGATGACAAAACAACTAAATGTGAACCGACCAAACGGCACAGTGGTTAAAGCTTTGGCGTTTGGATCGGGAGGTACCGGGTTCAATTCCCGTTAAGGGCAGGATGCAAAAGGGATTTTTCATCATTTGATTACGATCGATGATGGTAATGGACACAACTATGACCCCCTGTCAAAGTGCACAACTCATGGGCCGACCCATCTTCCATGTCAGTACTATAGGCTGGCATGGAGCAATGCAATGTGCAGATGGTTCTACGTAAATCGGACCTATAGCCGTACGTCCTCGATTTGGCAAGCAATGCGTAAAATAGGACGATAAAAGTGAACTGCGAAAGAGTTGGGAGTGCTTCGGCCCCAGAACAGATTGCATAGATTAAAACATAAAAAAAAACTAAATATGAGGCCTAATGAGGTAAGCATAACATATCGGGCATAGTATGTTTAGGTAATGAAGCTGGGACATGTAATCACATGGTGGAACTAAACTTATCCTCAAGGTTTAAAAAAGAACTTTAGATAAAATCTCAGGCAATATTATTAACAGACAATACTCCAAACATTAACTGTCATACCCGCAAATTGGCACCTTTACAGGGAATCCACAGAACCCAATTTCCAAGGAAACCGAACTTCTGAAAGTCAGAAGTCATATGTCATTCGTCAACCTTTATCTCAATGGATGTATCCAAAAAAGGCAAATATGTCAGCTGAGTAAAAACCAACGAAACTCTAAATACTGGCTCAAAATATGCCATCCTATATCATGGAGTAATAAACAACAATAATGCTATACTATGTTATCAAGCAGAACCTCATCGCAGGGTTGATCTAAGTGAGGACAAACACAAATTTGAATTAAAGAAGAGCACCGAAACATGCAGCGAATATTATTCCCAAAGTCCTCGTGACATCCAATATACCTAAACAGTGGTCTAGAAAGGGATTAGAATGATCATGAAAACAATTTTGTACGTAGACGACTTGATCACTGAAGGATAGACAGTATAAAAAAGCTTACAAACATCTAACTACAAATAGCGAAACTTGCAAAAAAAGGAGATACAAATTCTGAGATTTTTGACTCTTGATATAACCACAGGTCAAACTCTTCGGATGAAAAGCCAACCATATATTTACTATTATCCAAATCCTTGGAATTTATTCTATACTGTTTGCTGGGTTTTACTAACAACGATAGCCTCGATGCTGTTTATGCAAGAAACCTGGAGAGTAAATATAGTATATAGGGTGAAGGTTTTCCACAAGCAATAGTGAAAAAATTTCAGAGATACGAAGTCAAATTGACACAGGTAATCAAAATAAAGGTGAGATTTTAAAAAATTAGACCACTTTCATGCATCACAACTTAGAAATAATTTACTACGATAAAATGGAACTACGTACCAACTGATAAGATTCAAGCAGGTTTCGCATGGATTCAAGCAGGTTTCGCATGAAGAGAACAGAACTCATTGTGATGGGGACCAAGATTTTTCGATAAGCACCAAAGAGTGACATCGTGATGGATAAAATGGAAAATATTACACGTCTTACAGTTACCACTAGAGATAAATTTATTTAATGATGTGTCAATTGTAAAAATTTGTAAGATAGATGTACTGCCAAAGATTTATAAATCGCGTTCATAAGAACCATCAATAGTTCAAAAATAAGTAACAGCGTCAAATCTTATATATGCGAAAACCCAAATAATTAGGATTGAGCAGCGTCGTTGCTTCCTTAAAGAAATTTATTCAATGATTTGAATCACAACAGTTAATATAAAATTATCTATTGGCGTTGACCAGGATAAAATATTACGATTACGAGGATGTGTACAAAAATCGTAACAATAACGAGTCATAATATCACCGAATGATAGTAGATAGATCAGAAAGCGAATAGTTGAATACATATTGGGTCAATATTAGAACAAATTCTGGTTCATAATGGCAGATACGCATAATCGGAATAGTGCCACAATACTTAGTATGCTGCACATTGAGTATTGCACAACAAAGGCGAAACAATGGTCTTCATAATTTCAGCTGCCCAAATTTTGGTGAAATAATGAAGCAGTTGTAATACTAATGATGAATCACTTAAGAAGGTTGTAGTACAACAGCATTAACCTGTGAAGAAGCGACAACAATAACGACCCAGAGAGAACTCTATGTTTATTGAAGTATATTGTGTGTGTTGAGGAATTGATGAAAAATCTGTTGATGTACTGCAGCTCTTTCCCCTTGTTAAATAATTTTTTATTTTCTAAATAAGTAAGCTCCAATTAATAAATTCACCTTTGATGCTTAGTTGGTACATTAACTACTGGAACAAATTTGAACAAGTAGCTGACCTCTGCTAGCACAATATTGCCTGTGCCAATACCTGATATCTCACTATGCAATTGGTTCTCGTCAAATGCAATTTAATCGTTAATTTGCCGTACATGATTATGACTTGTGATCCGCTATCTAACAGCACGATAACATACTAAACGCTTGCCGTTCACATAAACTCTCACTACTGCAGTTGGTAAAATTGGATTATGTCAGCTTGTACATTTATCGTACTTCGTCTCTCGGCAATTCGTGCAATTCGTCTTACATTCGTTTGATTGACACAAATCAACGTATTGTGCCTTCTAGCGTATTTTTTACAATTTGACTTTATTCGGCATTTTGCTGCGTGCTGGCCGTTACTCAATTAATTGACACACAACTCCTTTCAGCTATTAAACTTCTCGTTTGGTTTTGATGTCACATTTCTCCAACAATAAATAAATGAGTCAACAATCTCTTGTCTTTGTTTCGGTAACCAATTCTTCCCAACCTCTATATAGACTTCGTCTGTTGTTGTAATTTCGATATATTTCCGCGACTTATACTTTACATCACTACGCTGTTTATACACTAATGTTTATTGTCGTATTGAGCCACCAATTTTTTCCAGGCACCTCTGTAATTCTCTTTTGTAACTGACACCGGTGTTAACAGCCATGCTATATCATCGATAAAGTAGCCTTTGAGGTATTTAAATTTGTTTATTTTTGAAATCGACGTATTTTGAATGGTTTTTTGAAACTAATTTGCGAATGAGGAAAAATCAGCCATCTCTTTGCGAAAATGGTGGTCCCGATATAAGTGGTAATAAAACATCATCTTTTTGAGCAAAACTTATATCATGAATGGCTTCCAGCAACTACCGTTGCTCCTCAGAAAATTTTGTAAACGTTTCATTAAATTCCATATTAAATCTGAATCGGCAAAATTATTAAATTTATATTTCAATAAATCCAAACGCACGATTAAAATATGTAATTGAGTATCTTATTTGATACTAGGTGCGAATGTTTCCGTGAAAGTCTTGAACCCTTTCGATTGATCACGTTTTTTATCTGCAACTTGTCGTCAAGTTCACTAATATTTAGATTTATGAACCGTTTTCGTATTTAATTATTTCACAATTATTGCCGGCACTCGAACCTTCCAATTACAACCAACAAATTTTTAATTACATGTGGCCGTTTTATTGGTCGAATTCATAGTATGAAACCTAATATTTTTGTGATTTATAGTAAATTATTGACATTATCTCAAATTGCGCGTGAACTACCTGTCTCGAAGAACCAAAGTATCTACTCCATTGCCTTTAAGTGCCACTAGGGGCGCTATATATCCCACGAGTGAAAAGTGGTCAACACTTGTTACCAATTGAAACAGACTCGATTTAAAATTAATATTTTTCGGAGAACTACAAAAAGTCATGAAGCAAGATTTTTCTTTAATTTTGAATTCAGGGAAAATAAACTTAAAAAATTTTAGTTTTAGCAACAGGAATTGGTTGGTTAATATTGTTACGACTGTGTGGTCGCAACCACAATTTTATGTTTTGTATTCCCCTCTGGTTAGTGTCTTTACTTTCCATGATTGCTCAATATTGGTATATTCACCTCGGTTGTTGTCTTCGCTTTCGTTTGTTAACTGTGCGCTGAACGTTTTGTTTTGTACCTCATCGTGTGGTGGCGCAAGGGTGAGGAGAGGAATGACGAGAGAGCGAGACCAATGCGCATCGAGCGTGTTAAAAGTAAAACGTTTTAGAAAAATGTTTTTCTTATATGCTTCTCGTTTATATCAATGCGAATTGATATAAACGAAAAACTGAGAAGAAAGACGTTCTTCTAGAACGTTTTGTGCGCTGTGTGGCGTAAGAATTTTTTTGGATTAACATTCGAGTTGTGATTTTTGAAAGAAAAGTTGAGTTATAAAAGTCATTAAAATCGGGTGCGTTTTTTATATGACGGAGTGTTTAAAATATAAAGTTTTGAGTTTGTCAAAAATATTTTGTTCAATATCCAAGTTGGGAATTTTTTTTTCTTTTTACCTTTGTTTGGTTAATAAATTATTGTACAATATAAAAGGTGTAAAATTATTTTTTCTTTATCTTGAGTTGATTAAAACGACATTAAAAAAAAATCGGTCTGCTACTGGTGTATAGCTGGCGTAAATAAAAGCAGTGAATGAAAACGAAAAAGTTTCTTTGGTATTTGAGGGAGAAATACCTAACTTGTACTTGTGGCGGCGTGTGACCGTTACACAAAACAATGCGATAGAATATTTGGCATGTGTTTTTGTTAAAAGGTTCAATATTTTCTTTTTTTTTGGTTGTGAATATCGGAAGTGATATACATTTTACGAATATATGTGGATGGTGTAACCTAAATAGTTATTCAACGCCGTATGACCTTGAATTGTTGCGCGTTGGTTTAAAGTATAATTGGCGGGTGCCACATAGTTAACGGGCAACGCAATTAAGGTTCAGTTCATCACCGTTTTTATAGGCCAGTTGAGGCTATTCAACGCCCAACGTGATTGTTTGCGTCGACCTGTTGAGGTCAATTCATTTGATATACTGGCGGAAGGGCCACAACGGTGGACGAGGTTTTGACGGCCTATCAAGGCGGAAACACCGAGGCGGAAATAACGCTGAACATAATTATTTACTAAATTGTATTAGAATTTTGTGTCTTATTTTGTTATTAAAGAACTTAGCTTTTTTATAGACAAATTAAAAATTATTTATTTAATTTACATTAAACAATTTCTATTAAATTATTCTAAATATTTCGACCTTGTGGTCATCTTCAGTAGAATCACTAAAAACAAGAAAAACAATGTCAATTTTATAAAACTAAATAAAAAACTATAATACACTGTTGTTTATAAATTATTAACTTACATAGAATTAAAAATTATTAACAGAAATTACTATACATATTTTAAACAAAATTTACTATACACAGCTCCATGTCGTTCCATCCAAATGTCGTTCAAGTTATCATTCTGTTAATACGAGGGTTGCCTTTTATATTTCGGGATTGGACAACCCTAGTGTTGCAATCTGGCAACTGACAGATCTATCGTAAAGTTTGACATTTTTGAGATTATACGTACTCGGAACGTTTTGACATTCGAGCGCTATTTGTGTTGTTTCATTTTTGTGCGATTATTTTTTACAACTTTCGACGTGGATTAAGGCAGCAAGAGTGCATGGATGAACTTAATTCAATTTTTGGCGATGAAGCTCCATCAAGGACCAGTGTTTATCGATGGTATGGTGAATTCAATCGGGTCATGGTATGGTTATGGTATGGTGAGTTCAATCAAGGTCGTCCAGAATCAGTTGTTGTTCCCGAAACTATTGATGCTGTGCGCGAACTGATATTTCAAGATCGTCATGTGACCTATCGTGAGATTGAGACAACCTTAGGCATTAGAGGGACCAGCATACATTCAATATTGCATAAACATTTGAATGTCAAAAAAATTTGTTCGCGTTGGATCCCACTCAATTTGTCAATCGCTCAAAAAAAGGCTCGTGTCGATTGGTCGAAAGAAAAGCTCAAAAAATACGATCGCGGTGCTTCAAAACACGTCTATGACATAGTGACAGCTGATGAATCGCGGATTTACGCGTATGAGCCCGAAAGTAAACAGGGGTCGACTGTATGGGTTTTTCAAGATGAGCCGAATCCAACAAAAGTTGTTCGGGCACGAAACACTTGCAAGCAAATGATCGCCTGTTTTTTCAGAAAAAATGGACATGTCGCAACCGTACCACTTAAACAACGCAGAACAGTCAATTCTGAGTGAAATACAACCATTTGTTTGCCAGTTGTCTTCCAAGAAATCAGGAAAACCAACTGCCGAAGACGGATCACTCTTCACCACGACAATGCGAGCTCTCACACATCGGCTCAAACAACTGCATTTTTGAGCACTCAAAACATCGTTACCAAATGACTTCTTTTTATTCCCGTACGTAAAAAATAAACTGAGAGGTCAAAGTTTTTCGACATCTGAAGAAGCGGTTGATGCGTTCAGAATACATGTTTTGGAGATACCTCAATCAGAATGGAAAAAGTGCTTCGACAATTGGTTCAAATGCATGCAAAAGTGTATAGATCATCATGGGGAATATTTTGAAAAACAATAAAGCGATTTTCGATGGTTAATATTTGTTTTTGTTCTCTAATCCCGAAATATAAAAGACAACCCTCGTAGCTATTGAAACGTTAGGAAGGTACACGGAATTTTAAGTTGCTAGCTAGTATTAGAAATACATTTTCAAACTAATGGGCCCGCAGTTGAAGGGTTGATTGAAATTGCGACTTGGCTCCTGGAAAATAAATTCACTTGATTATCTAAAATCTACTAAAAATTTAAGAGATTTTATTTCTTGCTAATATCATCCCTGAGGTATACGTATTTTAAAGAGGTTTCAATTTAACCAAATTGAACTATAGTGGTGTTGCTTTCGCAAATCCGCTTAGCTTAGCTATAAGATATGTGAAAGCAAAAACTTTTGGATTTAATTTTTTAATGCGTTTTAATTTTTCTGTGTTGGTTCATTTTCTTAATATTCATTTTATTTTTTTTTATTTTAAGAAATAGAGTAAATTAAATTCGGTATTTTGCTATCAAATAACAAATGCTAAATTATTATTCAGTATAAATTTTTCTAGAAAAATAGAAAAAATAACGCCTTGCGGTAAACACCATAACCATAAAATGATTTTATTTCCCCTAATCCTAAAAATTTTTTTCTTAACATTCTAAAACAATCGGCTTGAATACAATGCAATTGTTGTTGTAATATTTTGAAAGCAACACAGCTTATTGTTCTAGCTCAAGTTATGAAAGAGAAGAACAGAAAAACATTACTGGATGTCAAACTACAGCACTGCTAAGTAACTTTCTAGTTTTGTATTTAATTTCTTTTAATGTTTTCTTTATAAGTCCATCGACAAACCAGAAAAAAAGAAAAAACTAATTTAGACAAAAAGCCAAAAGTCTAAGAGTGGTCAAAGATTGATCGTCGTAGTCGACGTTGTCAACAAGTCATCAAGGTGATTATGTAAAAAATAACTTATGACACGAAAACGCCTATCTCTGGTTGTTGTTTGTCAAAATAAGACAGTGAATCATCTGCAGCATTGGAACATAAGGCTTAAATGTGCGAATCCCTTTACGTAAACCTAAATGAAATGAGTTTCAATCAGCCTGAAAATTTTTAAATATTAAAATAAACATTTCATGTGTTATAAAATATGGTTCTCGAAAAAAGAACTTATACTTTCTTATACTCGTACACATATAGCAACATAAAAAACACATCGTACATAAAACAATTCAAACGATGCTCACCATAAATAAACAACGATCATCATGCACAGAACAGACAGAAATAAAATGTGAAAATAAAATGAAAATTGACCTCCCCGTTTTACTTTCACTAGCATGCTAAAACCATAAAATATGTACCATCTTGTGCAATATATCTACCAAACATTTTTTTTTTATCTTACCTTTTAAAATTATATATTTGATTCCCGAACAGCATTCTTCTTCCATTCCTCTGTATATACCGTAGAAGCGGTATATACGATGCAGTGGATATCATCTTTAAGATATACGGGAAGACTGAATATAAAAAATATCAACGACACAGTATTATTTCAATACATGCAATCGATTGAATACAAAAAAATGTGCGTGCAAAATTTTCCACAAAGGGGAGATTTTATATCGTTGTTGTTGTTGTATACGGTTGCCCATTTCAAATCCAATTATATTTTGTGACCTGACTTCTAATGTTATGACATTTTAACAAAAAAAAAAAATATAACTTTCGGTAATTACGATTTTTTGCTACTACACACAGTAGTTATTTTGATAGTATATCGTATCGCATGGTTCGTATTTTATTTATACGAAATTAACAGAAAATAGTTCTATCCCATTACTATGTGCTGTAATGATAATCAACAGTTTTTTTTAATTCCTATTTGCCATTGTTTATTGCATTTAATGCAGACCAACTTTTTGTCTGCGACTTTTCTTAAATAATGAGGCGGAAACTTTATATATGGCAAAAGAAACGGAATAAATTTTTGTGATCTGTGCGGTTGGTATTATTGTCTTATAGTTTGAAAATTATCATAAACATTTTTACGGTAATTTAATTAAATTAATTTAAGTAATTTAGTCGAAGAAAAAGAAAACCAAATACTTTATACATATATACAAGAATGAAATTAGATGAAAAACTAGTGAAGCAGGCAAATTGTCATAGAAATGAAATGAAACGGAAAAATGCTAGTATATTTTAGAAATTACACTTTGTATTTTGTTTTATTAGAATTTGAAATGAACATGTAATCTAAATGGTAAATGAACCGTTATATGAGTTTTCGTTTGACTTCCTGAAATATTTGGGGAGATTCGTGCGTATACGAAAGTCCTTTATAATCTTGTTTATTACGCCAATGCAGTTGATAGTAGAACAGTGCTGAATGTAATAAAACAATTACCAATGGAACGGGTGCAGTAGGTGAAGGGCTATATAAATTGGGTCGAAAATGGCATACAACATTTATAAAAATCAGTATATAAATATTATGACATAGTAGTAATTCATTTTATGGTATCAATATGTCAAACTAGTTACATTTTGCTTTATCGTTTCAAAACAATAAAATAATTTTTTTACTGTCGGAAAACTTTCCGTCTTTGAGCCAAAATGAAAATTTTAAGGTTGCACATGAGACTGAGAGTAATTTAATTCTTCTTGAAAATATCATTAAATATGAAACAGTGTTTTGCGATTGTAATGTACCGTATATGAAATAATTTACCATCTGGTGGAGGTGAATTAAATTGACGAGCGAATCCTTGAAGTCTTAAATAAAAAATATTACATTTCTTGATTGTTTTAAGCTTTAGTTCTTCGGAAAGTTTATTATTTTTTTTGTGCAAGTTTGTTGTAACGTTATACGAGTATTATTATATATTTTTTATTCTTTTTGAAGGATATGTAATATACAATAAGTAAATAATAAATGTTAAGAGATGAAAGTTTCATTTTGTCTAGACGTAAGCATTTTTTAAAAAACGAGCGATTTTTTTAACCATGTATACGTTCTCTATATTTTATTAGAATCGTTTTAAAAATAAAATTTGATATATAACAGATCTATAAAACTGACTTCATTATAAAAAGAAAATGAAAACTAAAATCCCATAAAATTCGAACAAATATAACGTAAAGAATAAAATACCATAGCACCTGTTATTTTTCTTATCAGCTTATTAGAATTCGTAATAGAAATGCAATGTGTATCCGTATATGTATTACAGGCTGATCAGATTATAACCCTTCGTTTTATATTAAATTAATTTCATCTGACCCTCTGTAAATACCGGGTATAGCTTCTTTAATATATATCGAGAGATTTATGGGTGGAACAAGCAGCAAAAGATACAAACGCAAACGTAATAAATACAACATGATGGGAGGCATCTCGAAATAAAGAAATCGATTACTATCTGTACCGGAAACTAAATCATATATTCCCCTTTTTAAATTTTTGGTAAACTACAATTGTTATGGGCGGAAAGTAGTTCCGTCTGGTACTATTAAGAAGCCCATTTGGGTAATTCGAAGTCGCCGAACTTCTGAATGTAAAGAAAAAAAACAGCTTTGTGGAAGTATCATATACCTTGCCATCTCTATAAACCATAAATTACAGCTTTTGTCCAACCCTTATTTGTGTCTAAGATCGCATATAGGTTAATATAAAGTTTCACACCTAGTTAACTTAATCATAAATATATGTAAATCATCAAATTTAACACAACTTAGAATGAAGTAGACAACTACAAAATAAAGTTATATTGATTTAAATTTAAGGCCAAGATAATATGATTTGGAGCTCTTATCCGAGCTCGGAGCATATGTTGTTTGATTTTAATATTACTTTAAAAGAATTATTGGTAGTTTGAGGAAGCGTAATCAAACAGAATATCTCTGTTCGAAGTTTAAAAATAGTACCTTGGCTCGCTCAACCGAATATTATTTTAATCTTTTCTTAATTAACTCTAGTCTCACATATGATATTCTAATATAGATTTGGTTTCGGGATATGCTTAGCTTAAAATTAGTTAAGCGAATTTTCCAATTTGTTTCAACGTACTTGTTGTACAATTTTAATTTTATTTTAACACCTACTTTATATTCCGCTCAGTCGAAGCTGAATAAAATTAGCAATCCTTCTGTGAGCTTTCCCATTTCCGTCCTATAAGCATTTTAAATTCTCTAGCCAAAACGTCGAATTGGAACTGCGTTCGACTTATTTAATCACCGAATTATGTTTAATAAGCTTATTTCCAACTTGCTCTCTGCTTGATTTTAGACTATAGTTAGGCTCGTGTTCAGGTTGTTTTTATAATAGTTCGTTTTCTGGCTTCTTACCTATCTCTTCGGCAGTGTTGTGCGACAGTGCAGACAATACGCTACACCGCGTAGATAAATAATATTCTTCATATAGAGAATGTACGTAGCAAAATTTAAAAGTGGACATTGACACTATAAGGAATGTAGATAATGTCGAAAATTACTGTTTCTGTTTTATCAATCAGTAATGGTATGACTTTATTGTTTATGGCAATGGCGTTCTCCTTTATTTATAATATCTGATGCTTTGCTCGGAAAACGGAAAGATATAGGAACAAATGGATATTACTTACATATTATTTTATTTTAGTTGTTAGCAAAATTTTGAAAAATTCGGAAAAAGTTAGAAAGCTATGTTTAAATGTAGTGTTGGTCGTTATTAAAGCTATCACATGAAAAGAGGCGAGAGCACCAAAAGAATGACCACCATCAATTTACCTTTGAGAAGCGCAGTCTCAACAATTAGTACCCGATCTTAAAAAGGAAACAGGTGGAGAGTTTTTCATTGCTCCAATTAAACAAGGCAAGATTCGCGAAACCAGAATTCAAGCTTGAGCCTTGAAGCATATCGCAAAATTGTTGGCGTGTTAAAAGCAACTAATAAATATTTTTACACATACAGATTGAAAAGTTCGAGACGACAAACAGTAGTAATAAAAGGAATCTGAGTCATCTGAATCGCCACAAGAAATACGTAAGGAACTCACTGTCAAGGGCTTCAATATAAGAAGCGTTATCAACATTATTAATCGTGAGAAAATCCCTCAACCAATGTTCAAACTTGAGCTGGCACCTAAAGCAACAAAAAATAAAAGGGACATACGAAATCTACAACATGAGATATCTGTGGATGGAGAAGAGCCACACAACCGTTAGTCAGTCTTACAATGCATCAATTGCCAAGAATTTGGGAATTTTCGAAACTATTGCAAACTACCAGCTGTTTGTGTGATAAGCGGCAACATGCACAAAACTAGCGAGTGTCATTTAGACAAATACAAACCTGAAGTAAAGAAGAGCAGTATAATTGTGAGGAAAACCACACCGCTAATTACAGAGGTTGCATTGTGCACAAGGAGTTAAAGAAAAAATGACACCAAGGTAACGAACTGAGCAACCAGTTAACTATCAAATACAAAAACGCTCAAACCATGAGAAAATTATTTCTGCAACCATTAAGATTATTTTCAAAGGTACTGCGGGTAACATTCGAAATAAAGCAAAACGACCTCAGAATGATGATCAAGGAATTAACAAAATGATAAGTATACCCTCAACGAATCAAGGAACAAATTTATGCAAATTATATGGAAACAAATATGGGACTCATGGTGCAAAACATGACTACCCTGAGGCAATTGTTAACGAACAATCAAAATATAAGATGATTGAACTTGAATAAGAATTATGAAATACCAATGGGCTAGCGCAACATAAATTTGAAGTGCAGTATTTGCTTAATGAACACAACTTCGACCTCAAGATAGTCTCTAAGACACATTTTATACAAATGGTCTCTGTAAAATTTAATGGTTATACAATTTACGATACCCAACACTCTAACATGAAACCTCGTGGGGATCAGCAATTAGTATTAAAGATAGAATAATACACGATGAACTGGGCAAATATCGCGAGAAACATATACAGGCTACTAGCGTCTGTTTAGAAAAATGGTCCGGTACATGCACCATATCCGCAGAAAAATGGTCCGGTACATGCACCACTGTCCACCGAAACCTTCAATCAACATACAACAATTTGCAAATTACTTCAAAACCTTAGGAGATAAACTCCTTACAGCAGGAGATTTTAACTCCAAACACATCCAATGGAGCTCTCGATTAACATCACCAAAAGGCAAGCAACTATGTGAATGTATGCAGGAAGGAAATTCTAGATCATGTTTCTGATAGACGAAAAATCCCCGATATAATCGAACTTCAGCTTAACAAAAAGTATTGCTAGAACTTATGTTACGGCCGAAACATGCTACGAGCTATCCGGTTTTAATAACAGTCAGCACAAAAGTTTTAAATTTGGAATCGAATCTTTTCGTAACGATCCGACAAATTTATTGGTCTCAATCCAAATCTACAGTGGAAAAAGCAGCAAAGGATGCTTCACGCAACAAATTGAAAATGCACCACGCGTCACAGAATATTCAACTTCCAGATATATGTATCAAATTTAATAACATACATTTTCCATGCTGTAATGAAAATAGGGTATTTTCCTGAAACTTGAAAAATTTCACAGATCGTAATGATCCATAAACCAGGTAAAGATGAAACAAAAGTCGTCGTATCGTCCAATCATTTTACTGCCACCTCTGCTTAAACAGCTAAAACCAATTCTGCAAGAGCAAAGAATTATATCGGATGGCCAGTTCGGATTTACAGAAGATAATGGAACCATAGAAAAAGTGCATAGGGTCGTATCAGAAATCAGAAACTCATTTTAAAAAAAGAAGTACTGCACTGCAGCATTTCTAGACTACGCTCAAATTTTCGATAAAGTATGGCATGAAGGTCTTGTACATAAAATTATTTATTTATTTATTATTTATAAATGGTGCCGACAGTAACTACAATCGGCACAACAAAACAATTGGTAAAAAACAAATACATTCCATAAGCTCGACTACAAAAGATTATATAAAGCTTTGTTAAATGAATCTCTCAACAAGTTATAATCAAAAGCTTCGTAGACCTTATTAATTACCCGCGATACCCTCGGAATTGGATCAGAAAGACCGTAGTTGGTTACCGCTCGGTCGATGAATAAAGCTCCATCGCGTTGACGCATTCGACGTGCGGGAGCATACAAGCTGATACGTGCTAGTAACTCGATACAATCGACACGGGAATTAATGATAGCACGCACAAACAGCGCGGAAGCTACATCTCGGCGGTTATCTAGACGATGCAATTTCAAAAGATTGCATCGATTCCGATAAGGTGGAAGAACGTAATCCACAGCACGCAGGGATGGTAAACGTCGTAGCTGGAACAAAATAAACTGTTTCTGGATACTCTCAATCCTCTCGGAATGACATTGATAGGAGGGTGACCAAACAGGAGACGCATACTTCAAAATAGAGCGAACAAAGCATACGTATAATGATGTCAAAGTTAACGGGTCACTAAAGTCCTTACAGTTTCGTTTAATGAAACCATGCATAATGTACGACTTTAAAATAATGGCGTTAACATGTCTGGTAAATGTAGCGTCAGATTCAAAGATTACGCCAAGATCCGAGATGAACTCAACCCGATCAATGGTTTCGTTGTACAGTTGATATTGATAAAAAACGGGCGAGCGGATACGGAAGAAAGAAAGAGTTTTGAATTTCCTCACGTTTAGAGGGAGTATGTTTTAATTGACCAACTGCAGAACCGGTTTAAGTCATCTTGTAACAATTTGCACGCTAAAGACCCGGACGAAAATCTTCACGTCATCCGCGAAGAGGAGGCAGTTGGCAAAATTAAAACATTTTACAACGTCGTCAATAAATAATGAATATAACAGTGGGCCGATATGACTAACCTGAGGCACAACGGATGGCGCCCGAAATAATGGGGAGAAAGAATCCATAATCCTAACGGATTGCCAGCGATCTGAGAGGTAAGAACGCAACCAGTCGATGGAAATGAAATAACAATCGAGACTCTCCAACTTCCGTATAAGAATAGAGTGATCAATCACATCGAAAGTCTTCGCGAAGTCGGTATAGACAACGTCAAGCTGCTGCTTGGAGTTTAGACTATCAAATAAATTACCACAAAAAGAGGACAAGTTAGTCAAGGTAAACTTACAGGAATAAAATCCATGCTGAAAAGAAGAAATAAGTCTCTTGGGATGGAAGTGCAATACTCTGTGAACTATGGACTCAAACAGTGTGGGTTAGACAGAGAGGATGGCAATCCCACGATAATTACTAACCTCACTTCTATTACCCGCCTTGAAAATTGGATGTATATATGAGATTTTTCAGGGATCCGGAAAAACACCACGACGAAGGCTTTCGTTAAACAAGAAGGTAACTGAAGGGGCCAGACTTACAGCACAACGTTTTTACTAACGTCGAGAACGAGCAGTTGATCCAGAACCTCCTGTTCAGTAAATTTAAAATGATCAAATACAATGGAGGTGGAAGTAGTAGGATGCTCGTTGTCTGTTGACCAAAGTGGCTTGTAAACCGATGCAAAGAATTTGGCAAACAAATTACAAATATCAGACGGCTGAGTGGCGGTGGAGGTCTGGTAAGACATATTCGACAGAAAACTACATACTATTTTCTTACTGTTAATGAAGTTCCAAAATTTTTTGGGATTGGATGTCAAAACTTGCTCGATTTGCACTACGTAATTATTGTAAAGGAACCAGTTAAGAGTCTTAAATTCCTGACGAGCTTTGACAAAATTGGGATAGTAATCTACGCCGTAAAGCCTGTACAGGGAATGAAACTTGTTGCGTCGTTTCTCGAGCACCATCAACTCGGTATTATACCATGGCTCACGAAAGCCGGATTTATTACTGATAACCCGCGGAACGTATCTCTCGATACCACTCCCGAGAAGCTCATTGAATCTGTGCACCGTGTCATCCAAATCCGCACTGCGCTGTAAAAAGTCCCAATCGGCAGTGCTGAGAAATTCATTCAAGGATGCGTAGTCGGCCATTCTAAAATTAAAGTGAAAATCATTAGAAAAATAATTAGTTGTACATTTAGTATAAAAAATTGTTATCGTAATTGGTGTGTGGTAAATGCTCTCACGTCCAGTGAAGTCAAACACGGAGCAACATCGGCATTCAAGACATCGTTGGCAAATATCAGGTGCCGGAATTTCGCTCGACTGTTGGTGAAACGGTTAAGCTGCGTTGTTGATATGGAAGCGAAGTAATCGATGATAGTCACTGCTTTCTCATCAGTTGAGGATGGAGCGAACACACCGTCAACATCATTCCAAGATATACAAGGTAAGTTAAAGTCGCCCACGATGATAATTTAATCACAAGGACGAACTGAAGGTATAACGGCTGAGTCGATGTAGTTGATAAACGTGTTGTAGACAACAATCGAGGGGGTTTGATCAAAGAGAGCTAGTCTGATGCGAACAGCAATGACGTTAAGGCAGGGATGGCAAACGATCACTTCATTGGAGGTTGAATTCTTTACAGCAATTAAAACACCACCGCCTCTACAACCGGTGTCAAAATCATATCTGTCCTTTCTATGAACGACATAGTCAGATGGAAAATACTCTTCAGATAACATATTGATCGTAAGCCGGGTCTCGCTGATTATAATATCAAAATCATTGTCAAGTATGCCTAAGCGGAAATCCCTGGTTTTACCTCAGATACTGGAGGCATTGTGGTAGTAGGTAGAAGTGAATGCGTTGATGGTATTAGATGAAGCGACGGTCGTTGATAAATTAAACTGATTGGTTAACGCAGTAGTTACTTTGGCTGTTGAAACGTAGCTAGAGTCCGGTTTTTAGATATGCGTGAATAATTTGTAAATGGGCGGATTATAGCGCCAGCAGGCCAAACATTAGAATTATTAAGCAGGTCAAAACCAGCCTCTTTCAAACCAATTTTGAATGAAACGAACATTAGTGAGCTGTCCAAAACGCGGTCTTTAGGTAATAATAGTCTACAATTTACGTCTACTGGGGAACAATGTCGCAGACATAGTTAACGATCTTATCAGTTGAGACGGATGGGTCGATACGACTGATATATAAGTATTTTTTAACAGGCACTGAGACAGTTTTGATTGAGTTGCTGGAAGGCCTCAACCCTACAATAACTTGCGGTGGCGTCAATACATCATCGGTATTGGAGCTAGACTTGACCACTTTAGCAGATGTTGTCGGGTTGGAATTATCATCGGCAAGTTTGGTTGTCAATGCGTTGATTAATTTACGGTTTTCAGCAACCTCCGATTCAATTTCCCTTAAGTCCAAATTGTCAGCGGTTTTGTCAACTATAACATCAATTTTCCTCAAAACCTTGGACATGTTATTGTTTGTGATCAAGGATATGCAGCAGTTGCCGAAAAAGCAAATGCTGGTGTACTTTTTAATTGAGTTGATAGCAGCACGGTCAAGTCCACTACAATCGTAACAAAATTGGCAATCACAAAGATTAGATGAAACGATGTTCGTAAATGTAGCGGAAAAATGTTTTTTGCACGAGTTGCAAGACATTATAATTGAATGGAGTTAAATAAACAGCTATGTACACGATTTATCACAGGTTGTTTAAATTGTCACAAATTACGGTAAAATATCGCAGTTTACAGTTATTAATGTTTGAACACTATTACGAATAAATTTTCAGAAATTCAGAACGACAGCCACGAGTATGTAAGTTTATCACAGTTTTTATTTTGATAACACAATTATACACGTAGAAAAATCACAGTTTATAGTTTGAAGTTGCTGCCAAAACTCACAATACAAAATTTTATTCTGTTTCAGTTTTTTCACTTTTTTATTTTATTATATTTTATATTTTTTATTAATTTAAAACAAAACAAAACACGTCCATGCACTTCAATGACCGATTAAGAATTGAAGAAATTAACATCAAACAATCATGCGAAGCAACCATGCTATTAAAAATTACCTGCTAAACCGGAAATTACAACCGGTGAAATACAATAGTGCATCTTCCAATTTAAATGAAATACATGCACAAGGATTCCGCAAGGCAGTGTACTGGGTCCAGTGTTACATTTCAAATTATGTAACTGTTACAACATTTTTAGATGATACAACATTGTTAGCGACACATGAAAACCCTCGAATACCATCAAGAATCCTCCAAATAACATCAATCATTCCCAATGCAAAACCATTAAATACCTAGGTCTAGATCTAGATAGAAGATTGACATGGAAGAAACATATCGAAACAAAACGACAACAAATCGGAATAGTTAACCCTTACTCTGTGCATTGGGGTCGTATTGGGGACACCAGCCGTTTTTAAAATCTAAACAAATCATATTTTTTGTAATGTCAACGGTGCGAATAATTTAGATAGCCTCAACTAAAAGCTTTTACATAGAATAAAATTGAAAGCATGTTTAATTTGACGTTACTAAAGGTAATAACAATTTAAAAAAAGCAAGCACATTTCTGTGCACTGGGGTCAAAATGATCCCATATATTTCCTACACGATTTTGTAAATTATACAACAAAAATATATGACATACGACAAAAAATCTATTTAATGTGCATGCATATGGAATGTAAATGTATTTTTATTCGTATATTTTCTCATGCCAGTAATTCTTTGATAGTGTTTCAACCCCAGAACCGAAGATGATGATTCCGATGAATATTTGATGGCAGACGAGGAACAGAATATAGAAGAACCAACAGAGGGTAACATATGGTTTTATGCGCAGAATAAAAAATTTACTCGGAAATGAGTCCAAATCCGCCTGATGGGACCAGTACGCGTGCTTTCCTGATACTAAGAGAAATAGAAGATTTAGCACATACCACTTAAATTTTAACCCTCAAAAAATATCTTAATTTGAGTAATTAGTACCTGCATGCATTTTGTATGGATACTTATTTTTTCCACGTTCGCCCAAGTTGTAACATTTCTCATTTTTAAGTAAGATCCTAATCTACCAATTTAACTAGAATTTAAATAAATTTAAAGTGTTTATTGGGAGTAAAACATACCAAAATAGACGTCTCAAGTGCAAAAGGGTACCCACGTCCTCAAATAAGGGTTAACTAGACTGCTGTTGGCATTTCAACAATGTATACGAGACACATTGGTTAACGTAATAGTGCGGCTGAAACCAAAGCAAGGAAGAAACTGCAAAAGGACATCGTGTGTAGTATAACACTAATTCTATAGAGATTGACGCTCTATTCGGAAATTTAATATATGCCGGGGTTCATAAAAATTGGGACGAGCGTTTGGGTGAACTTTACCGCATGTCAACCGTACTTTCTATCGAGCGGTTATGTCGTTATAGAGAGTCCTGAAATTATTGCGATTTTTTACGGATTGATAACTACCAAATCATATAAAAAGATTCTGGATATGCGATGTCAAAAATTCCTCTCCTTTGAATGCCGAAGTATACGTGGGGACACAATCAAATGAGCCTCGTTTTGTTGATTATTCACTAAATTTAGTTCATCGAATATCGACACCATTCCATAAAGGCCGAACTATTACCGCGGACAATTTTTTTACTATAGCTGCATTCTGACCGAACAACTTTTACAGAAAAAAACAACGATAGTTGCGACTATTCGACACAATATACCAGCTTTGCCGATATAATTTACGAACAAGGCCGAATTGAAAAAAATGTTTTGACAACAATTTAACTTTGGTAAGCTTCATTCCAAAAAAAATATAGCGTTCTATTACTATCAACTTTACACAGCGATACAAGTGTTGACAGTTCTTCATACAAACCAAATATTATCTTATATTACAAAGCCACGAAGAATGGAGTTGATAATCTCAATAGGCTTGTACGGACCTATACTTGCAAACGAAAAACATCGATGGCCAATGGTCTTATTTGATTAACATCAGAGAGATATATTTTTTTTTGAAAGAACTGGCTATGCAGTTGATTCAGGAAAATGTGCTGCAGCGACTATCCAATCTACGAGTTTTAAAAAAATGTTGAAACCCCGATCAATCTAATTAGTTACGAAATTTTAGATGTAAGACGCTTTTCAACAACAGAAGAAGCGGTAATCCCAACTGCTAGTAAACGTTCACAATGCTACCTGTGCTCTCGTTCTGCCAATTTTTAAAATTAAATCGCAATGCCATTTTTGTAATCAGCGATCATGTTCCAGTCATACCAAAATCGTGTGTACAGAATGCTTCAACGAAGATGATTATGATTCGACCGAAGAAAGTAATGTATCAGATGATACATTAGGATATAATATATTCTCTCTCTCTTTCTCTCTCTCTTTTTTTGTTTTATTGAATTTGACTGTGATTTTATTATTATTATGATTGTTCAAATATATTAACGTGATGTATTGATTGAATTTATAAATTGATTGATTAAATTAATTTTATTTTTGCAATAACATTATAAATAAAGGAGGAAAAAACAACAATATCTAATTATTTCTATAAAAAAGGCACCATAACGTATGTGGGGTCAGATTGACCCCTGTGCACAGACAACGTTTTAGAGCACAGTACTCGTGCTTTTCGTATTTTTATTCAGTATATTGAGTAAGGTAATGGCATGTTTTGCAAATTAACCACAACATATTGGCATAGCTCAGCCCTCAAAAAACTACCCCAAAGGGGTCCAATTCTTTGAAAACCATATTTTTCATCTCACCGCGCTTTTTGCATTTCTGTGAATTTTTGTTGTATAGTGCTGGGCGTGGCACTGGAATTATTTTACAAATTAATTACAATAAATTGGCATAAATAAACCCATAGAAAACTACCCCAAAAGGGAGCAACCTTTTAAAATCATTGCTCTGTTGTGATACTAGAAGTTTTTACAATATAAATTGCAATATATTGGAATAGTTGAATTCTCGAAATCTGCCCTAACAATATTTCTCTGTATAGGTCATGGCCTTGCTATAAACATAACAAAATATCCACAGTTAAGATGAAACAGCTCATTGTGTACAAGAAACGGATACAAATGCAAAATATTATATATTTACAAAAATCGATCATAATGTATCAACTTACCTACCTGTGCAAGATATAAGTACTCCTGAATTTATTACTACAGCCCACACTCGCAAAAATCGGTCATAATGCATCGAACTTCCTTCCTGTCCATGAAATAGGTATACCTGAATTTTTTTACTACAGGAGGGTAATTCGATGCATTATGATTGATTTTTGCGGGTGTGGGCTGTTATAATAAATTCAAATAAATTCAAGGGTACCTTTTACTTGCACAGGAAGATAATTTGAGTGTAATTCTTATTAAAAGATCACACCATCAGAATTCTAGAAAACCTATTGCCAATCGTTTTTAATTTGTGTAGACGCATTCATCGAAGCATGTTTCAACAAATTTCGTGGATTTAAACATACAAGTGTGTCTGGCCCGTTCTTTAAGTTACAAATTAGAGGATTGTTCTTTATTCTATAAAAATTTACCCTACATGTCAAAAACTGACCAATTTGAAAGCCCTCATTGAAATTTGTTTTTAGGATTTTTTCATTGCAACATCTAATAACAAATTTCATGAGTATGACCCGTTATATTTATTGCGGACCAAAGAGATCGAATTAATTTTGAAATGTCTTCGAAATTAAATAGAGAACTTCCATGGTTTAGGAGAATTTACAGTGTTCATTATTTTCTACATAAGCTTTTTGAGTAACAAAGGAAAGTTTGTTATTGTCGTAAGCGATATTTCTTTCGTTAATCTTTGTTATGCAAAATTTATATATCCCTTTATCTTACAATACCTCACACTATGCACGTATACGGCATGTCACCACATTTAGCTATACGTAGCGCACATATATCTACCCAACGTTCAATATCAATTTCATAGAATTCAATAAATCTTCCGTCTTACATTATCAATCACAATATTAAAAAAAAAAAATTATTTTTTTTGCTATACACAATTTTATACTTTTAGCTTCATGGCAAATCCTTTCACAAGGATAATACATTTTCATATCACTGTGTGTTGTTATGTGTACAATCATATCGCTTAACTTAAAGACGAAGAAACAAAACAAAATGACAAACTTAATTCTTTCTTGAAACAAAAACGGTAAAATTACTGGAAGGAAAAATCTTTATTCCTTTAGACAAGGATCAAATTCTCATTATTTTATATAGCTGACACATTAACAGGGTGCATACTATTAGTGTTATAAACATTGTTTCAAAGAATATCCGTTTCTTATTTATTTATTTTATATTTATTTATGAAACGAAGGCGACAAAGGAGAAATTTATGCTGTAGCTCTCTACTCGTTTAATAAATGACTTTAAATTTTTCATTACATTTTTCTTAAGTTTGCTTTCTTGTTTTTTTTTTTTTTTGAACGAATAAAATAAGGAAATCTTTTGAGCTAACACACGTACAAAATAAACACAGTGTAAAAGTAAATAAAACGCCAACCTCTTTACGGTACACAAAATTTTCCGATCATCATCAAAATGATGAAACTGTTTGTCAATTTTTCTTTATAATTTTATTATTTAAAAAAAAAAAAGTTTGTTAAATGGAGGGTGGAAAATGTTTTGTTAATTTTAGGTAATTTATTAAACTCGAAACGAAATACTTTCAAACATTGTAACTTAATTAGAAAAACATGAGAATTATTTTTTGAGTTAGAATATATCGAGAGACAAGAACGATGAAACGAGATCAGACTTAAGTGATAAACATTTTTTTGTTGTTTGACTATACTGTCGCTGTCTCATTGTCTTCTATATATAAGTATATACCATTATGTGATTGTGAAAGGATACTTTTATGGTAAATTGACATGTAAATTGATCGTAAAATTTACGTAAAAAAAAGGAATTAACACATTATAATACGAGAACATTCATATAAAAAGAAAATAGTTTTCTTATTAGACTCATTCCAGTGGCTTAAAATGGGTACGGGGTCACCATGTAACGGCATTTTATTTTCCTTTATCCTCTGGTTGTTGTTATAATTTTCAATCTTCTTAGTCCTTTTTATATGAAAATTTTCCAACTTTTTTTACGAGTTTTTGTTGTACCGAAATCCTCAAATAAATGGCTATTTTTGTCATCTCGTGCAATTTTCATGCATTACATAATGGAAGGAATGTAGGCAATAGAATTTTATTAAATTTAAGAACGTATCCTTTTTTTGTGTTGTTTAGTTTTTATGATGGGGTCGTTATCCTTGGATATTGCAATTTTAATATATGGTAAAATTAGTTGGTTGTATTTCGTCAAGTTTGACATCGTAAAATATGCGGAAGAGTATTTTTTTTGTATTTTTTAATAAAAGTTTGGTTTTGCTCAGAGGTATTGTGCCATTGCGACAATGCCAAGTGCCATAAGAACTTAGAGCAATCTATAATTACGTAACGTGGAACACGATAACAATCTAACAATTTCGACTCATCAATTTCAAATGGAGATGTTGTGTGCTTAATAATATGGAGAGTAACTGATTTAAAGAATTTGAATCCACACTTGTTTGGTCAGTCGCCTCTAGCAGAACAAACTCAACCAAATACTCTATCGGATTACCAGTTCTTGGACGGAAAAATAATGGTGGTGACAAAAAAGAGTTCTATCAAGTGACAGAAACCAGAAGAACACCAATTGTTTCGGGCTTTTAGAATTTATCGATAAACTTTGGACAAGTTGTAATACATAATTTACCCTCAACGTCGAATATTTCAAGGTAGTTATATTTATACTCCACAAACAACCTGAACAACGTATAGTTAATGAAGAAAATAGTTCTTCGTGGCACCAGTGCGTGAATTATGTGAATTATAGTAAGTGAATTATGAGTTATTGGAATTTGAAATTTCATGGATTACCATCGGTTAAAGGAATCGAGCATTTCCTATGACAAGTGGTATTTTTGATAATAAAATCACACATAACATGAGAGTGGGTGGTAGATCATATAATGTGATTACTTGGACGCACCGCTTTTGTGTGGTGTTGGACATTCCATCAAATTTCACATAAACCTATTAAATAGAAATATTTTAATGAAGACCCGATCGAATGTTTAAATATGTTCGTTCTGATCGAAAGGTACAACAAATGTTGGAAAATGACAAATAGCGATTTCGCATAGCTGCACAGTCAAAAATTTCTGTACTATCGGAAGAATTTTTAGATATTTAAAAAGACAATATGCGACTAGGCCTACACTGGCAACTAAAGTTGACTAAACTTGGCAGCTAAAGATATACGAACGATGTCTTATTCTCTTTGATTATAATTCAAATGGAAAAATGATTCGTTTTAGGATACAAGGTTCTACTTCGCATAAAGTATATGATACATTATTTTTAGATATTTTGGTTAAAGCCTTAGAGTGTCAAGAGGAAAAGCTGTAAAAAAATTGCTGAAACCATAAAAGTTTTACAATGAGAGTTTAGCAGATTTACCATTCGCTATATCGCCGAAGTCAAAATAAGTGGTTTTTATAAAATCTCTGTGTGTTTGTGGTGTTGTGCTAGCTCAATGTTGTGGGTTCTGTACAACCCAGATGGATTGAATAATCGGTGTACAACTTTAAACTTAAGCTTTTTCCATAAATTGAGAGATTCCAATGATGTTAGTCAAAATATGCATCCGGAACTGGTAGCCTCAGTAGGAGCTTATTCGTTATTTGCAAATATTTTGACAAGTATATCCTTCACAAGAAAAACTTGTGAACTTAAATTTTCAACAAGATCAAATTTAAATTTTCAACAATATCGATTCAAATCATTTTTCTAAAATTGAAGCGGAAATGATGAGTTTATTTTAAAAAGAACTGTTTTTTTGTAAATTAATCATGAAAATCGTTGACCTCGTTATTTTCGCACCATTCGCGATATCGTCGAAGTCACAAAAAGTAGTTTTCAATAAATCTCTGTACATACGCGTGTACGTGTGTGCCTAGTGTGTTCAGACTGAATTTCTGCTGGCGCTCTACAGTCCAGACGGATTGACTAATATAGGAGAGAAACTGCACACTAAAGTTTTTTCCATAAAATGTGAGATCCCAGTAATTTTTGGCCGAAATTTGACAAGGCAGGTTTTTCGTTTTTTGCAATATTTTGGAAAAAATGTTTAAAATAAAAATAAAAAATAAAAAGATTTTAAATTAGAGTAAATTAAGTTAAATTTGAAACAAAATTAGTTCAGATCATATTTTAAATTTTACCGGAATTGAAGATTTTTGATAAAATAAATTATTTTACCAAAATTCGGGATCTCTACAGACCACGCGGATTGACGATTCAGAATAAAATATACAAAACTTTTTTATTTAAATTGGTAGATCAATGCGAAATGTGGTGGATAACTGCATACCATAAGTGAAAGCTTTCTAATGAGCTTTTTAAAATTTGACCGTGTTAGTTACCTGAAATTTAAACAGGAATACTGGTTTTGGTTATACAATACAATTTTTACCACAAATCTGGCAGGTTAAAGTTAAGTGTGGTGTATTCGAAATCACTGTGCATTTATCGTAAAAGAAAACGGGTGCTTGTCACAACAATTACACTCCTTTACTTTTTTTTTAAACTTTTGGGATTGAAATAAAAAAAATAATATAATCAATTTAGAAACGGTGGCACCATGGAATCCAACATCATTGCCAAACTATCGAACAATTACAAATATACTCAGAGATCATCTATCGTATCCAACACTCAATTTATGATTAAATAAAATTCTAAAACAATTATTTTATTGGAGTATAACTTATAGTTCTTTGGATTTTTCTTTTGCAGAAAAAACACGTTTATTTCTAAGAAATGGTAAATTTTATTTTAATGAAAATATTTTCTAAAATATTCAATCGAAAAAAAATGGTTTGTCTTTTGATGCGATCCATTTGTCGAGCCATTTTTTGATTTCTTCGTGGATTCTGAAGTGTTGGTCTTGAAGTTGATTTGCATTATTCGGAACAAATAGTAATCTGATGGGGGACCATTTAAGTACTTCCAGCGTATTCTTTACTTGTTTTGCGACATGTGGTTTTTTTTTCATGTGATTAAAGCATAAACGTAATGCTTCCCGCAAATGTTGTTTTGTTGGTACGAAATTCAACATATGTTTAAACGGGATTAAAAAATATATTGTTTACACTTTCACGAATAATGACAAACTAAATTTCAATGCGGAATGTGAACACTTTAAAACGCCGTAGGTGTGATTGAAAAAAAAAGATTTAGTACTAAAGTTACGCCATCTCTTAGGAAATCCAAAAAACTAAGTAATACACCCAATAATTATTTTGGTTTGCTTTAGGTCATTGACCAGTGATACAAACGATTTTGTTTCGCAGCCGAGAAAAATATAGTGCTAAATTGGCCACCCATTTCTAAACTGGCGGTCATTACCATTCCGGGCAGTTTCGACAAATTATTTTTAACAGCTGCATTGGAATTATTTTGATAAGTTAATTGACGGTTCTAATTCCCGAAGCTTTATCCATATTTTCACGAATTGCGAACGATTTTATTGATTGGTTCTTATCTCACGAAATAACCCATTTTTAAAAGTTCAAGCAACACTTTCTTCAAAAGCATGCTTTGCAAGTGGTAAGTTTAACCGAGTGTTTGTCCAATGATCGGTAAAATATTAAATATTTTATAACCTTCATCACACATCATCGTTAATAAGATTTAATTTTATTAAATTTTAGAACTTGTTCCAAATGATAACAGATTTAATATTTTCGTGAATTTGGTCATCTAAAAAAATACAATATTCTGTATTGGGTAATTTCCCAACAATAGGTATAACCGTTGCGAATATCCCAGCAGAAAAATCATTAACGTTACGTCAATCTTCTCTGAAAGAATGTTAGTTTATGGGTTGTAAAATTTTGGTAGTGGGTGCTGCATAGTCGGCTTGTGTGGATGAACGCAAGGGATATGGTGACCTGATTAAATTCGAGGACTTGGTACATTGTCAATCAGTTATTCTACCATTAAATCGGTGACATACTGGTGAATGTGATACATATTGCTTGATGAACCACTGGGTGCTATTCTTGAAGGGGTAACTGCAAGTTGTGCACTATTATAGTACAGAGGGTTCTTTCTTGAATTCGGAAAATTAAATTGTTTGGACTCTCATTGATACTGTATATTACTATTTACATGGAGCTTTCTCATCGGCACCTTACGATAAACTTGATTAAGGCATTATCTATCGATCGGATTTGCTTACATGATCACATACCCGTGTTGTTTTGAATTTTGGTCCCTCAATTTGCCAAAAATGGTTGACTGTTTTACTTATACTCTACCACATAATAATAGACGGTCCTCGACGGACGAAACGGAGAAAGTCAACATCTTTTATTTTTATCGGAGATATTGAATTTCACGGCACGGGCCGTACGGTCGATTGACCTGTTTTGAAAATCCTTCCGTAAAATACAGTTGAATCGCAAAATTTAAGAATATCAAAAATTCGAATGTTTTTAGAATACTGAACTTTTGAAAAGTTTAGTGCTCCGATTTGAATTAATTCCAGCTATTCGCATAATCTGCTGGTTGTTTGTCGTCCTATTCTAGCTTTTGCCTTCACATTATCTGATACATTATTCTACAGCCGACTGGTATCAGCTCCAAATACTAAAATGGACCAAAAGTGTAATGGTTGGTTCACATGAAATACGAAACATTTTTTATATACCGTATTTCCAAAATTTTAATTGATTCTTCTTCCGTAATCGTAAACTGGATTACTGACTGATTAGTTTGAACCAGAAATGCTGGGATATTAATAGATTATCTGCAGATCTCTAAATCATTTTTCATTTGCCACCATGATCGGTGATGCCATTGTTAGCCAATTTGTGTAATGATCGAATGGCCAGGGATGGTACAATCACAATTACACAAGTGGCGGTGGTAGTTATTATTCTTGTGGAGAAAGAAGGTTGTTTTGCCTCCATATAATTTACTATTGACATCATCTTGGACTGCAGAGCAGAATACTCTACGCATTTTCCACCATCTAAAGATTATCACTCATAAATAATTTTAAAACACAGAGCTGTGCCGAAAACAGCCCTAATACAAATGTGAACAAAGCCGGGATGTAAAATATTGGATCAACAACGAACATCTGACCCATATTGGTGACTTTCCCTTGGTTTCACATTTCAGGACGTCCATCATAATTTTTTTTAGAATTCCATGTATGGATCTAACATTGAAACTTCTCTTTAAACTTTTCCTGTTTCAGGTGTTGCTTGCGAGATGCAGTGTATTACATGATACTCCAGGCTGTCTGGTAGTTTTCCCTTGTAGCGAATAGATGACTGATGCATTTTGCGATTTTGTTATGTTCATTTGATTTCTCGTTATTTGAAAATGGCACGTTGTGATATTCTCCATAAAAATGGGAACCTCTGATCTTAGTAGTACCATATGTTAGCAACTACCGCTCTTTGTACTATGTACTGAAATCTTGTAATATTTTTAATCATCTTTCATTTGTAATAATATTATGATCAGCACACCGCACAAACATCTGTCAACCTTAACGATTCCATCAGTGTACATATTTATCGTATTTGTACCCTCGGAATTGTGTCGGTTTCAATTAGAATTAGCTCCTATACATTCCCGCATCTCTCGGAATACAAACCAATTAAACACAATGCCAGAAATTAAATAACGTACCGACTAACAACACAACTAGAATACGTTATCATAAATTTCGTATTTCATGACAAGTGACAAGGCACGACATAGGAAAATGTTTGATAAGAAAATGAATAGATATAAGACAGACAGTTCACCCAAAAGAAAATTCACAAAATATAATATATAATTTAACACAAGAGCTAATTTGTTAGTAGGTGGAAGAAAATGTACAGAAGAAGAAATTTATAAATAGATTTTTTATGGAAATTAAATTTTCTCTTTCCTGGTTCATAACAATACCAACACCACCATCAACTTAAAAAAAAACAAACGAGGAATGATTTTTTTTAAGTTTCTTATTATTTTCTAGGAATTCACAATTTTTCTTTTCACATTCCGATTTTATTTTTCTACATTTTCGTTTTTTCACTCTTCTGGGTAAAAGAAAATTTGTTCTTCATATAAGAGTGGTATATATAAAACAATTAAATACTATATAGGTACATAGAAAATCAGACTCGTATTATTAATTTTATTTCTTGTTTTCCATGTTGGAATGAAGTACCAGAATTGGAAAATTAGTCAAAGACTTTAGAATTTTAAATGATAGAAAAGTTAAAAGAAATATTTATGAAATGAAAGACAGTACATATTTTAAATTGTTATTATGAATTTTAAAATTTGTTGGTACATCCTTAATATACGAAGTGTATCTTACGAGAGTAAGCAAGTGCTCTATACTCATAATAATTTCCAACGATTGCCGATTTTAAAACGACCGTATTCATAACTACTCTCTCGCCAAGTCCAGTAAGAGATTAAAATTTTTCCAACTGGTTATCTTCAGCTTGTTCTTTCCCCTGATAAACATTCATTTTAAAACAATATCCTGTCTCTCCACAAGCCATAATCCACTGTTTCAACCCAAATCGTATTGGCTTTCCCAGAATAAATTGTGTTAAAAAATGATGTCCATAATATGAAATTTTTATTGAGCAACATCAATGAGCGGGCATATTTTAAACATTTTCTGGCGGCAGTTAGGATCTTAACCGGCGTTGTTATTGAAATGTAGATTGCGCTTTATTTCGAAATAACTATTTCTTACCAAACATTTTTGTAGAATTTTTCTATCGAGATCGTCATCCTCCGACCAATACAACTATATACAACCAACACATTAGAATTCCCATAAATTATTTGAGACAATCGACGTCATTTCAAAATTGTAAACATATTTCTTTACAATATTTAGCACAAGTTCTTCATCAAATAACATTTCATAAATCTCAACAGCCGATTTGGATTTTAACACGTTAGTAAGTCATTCCTTTTTTCCTGTGATGGGGCTGGGTATTTCTTAGAGTAGCACGGTTGCATATGTCTCCATTTTGGTGTACGATATAACATATTTTGGTGAGATGATTTACTGGCTGTTGAAGAAAGATTGTAAATTATACTTCATGGCAGCAGTTGTAGGATATCCTCCGACTTTTTATTGAAATTGATGAACTCAGCGATCATCAATTTGGCAATTTTGTCAGCTGATGGGGTTATGATAAAGTTTATGAGACAAATTTGAAAAATCGTTGTAAATGTTCAGACAACTAAAACAATCTTAGATTTTAAGATTTTTTTATACAGAGAATGCAACGGATATTTTTTGACGAGTGCGAGGTACAAAAACATTTTTGAAACATTCAAATATTGCAAATTAAAAGTTGACAATCTGAGTTCAAAAATTATTATTATTAATTAAAATTGTGTTAAAATCGGTGCTCGCCAGCAGTTCGTTTCCCAAAATGAGTTTTTATAAAATTAAAGTGAAACAGAGCCTTAGATTGGCTTTATCGTAAAAATATGTGATTGAAATCGGTGGATGGTATACTTCAATAGTAGAGAGAAATAAAATTGTTTCCTCAACAACGCAGTTAATTCCTGCCCAGATTGTTTTTAGTCTTAATGATCATAGATGCAAAAATTCGCTGTATTATCCGTAAAAGAATTTCGGGCGTGTTGTCCTAGCTTCATGTAACTGTCAGAGCTCCTGCTCCCTACGTATCATTTGCTTATTTTGCACATATTGAGTGTTGTCATACAATCATACCAACGTCAGATCAGAAACGTTCAGATCGCCGACGACGATAAGTTTCATAATGTTTGGGTTGGATTTGTTTATTCAGTTAGTTTCTTTTTGCATACAGTAAACACCACCATACACTACTTTCAAATATAATTGAAACTAAAAAAGCTGTTTTGAAGAATAATTTATGTGTTCAACTGATAAGCAAATAAAATAATTTTTTATTATGAAATGCTGCTAATCTGTCAAATTGAAAATATTCGACGGCAGAAACAGAAAATATCAAACAACGTAAACTAATATAGCGGCACCGTTCGCTAAACACTTATTTCTACTACAAATTATAGTTTGTATTTAGTGCACATCGGCGTACCTTCATAATTACGATTCTGTTTAAATTCATTCCAAAATATTTATTCCAACCACTTTGAAAATTCTTGCAATAGTCTTACGTTCAGACAGGTTTCTAGTTTTGGCATTTTAATCTGCCTTAATCCTAATTGGTTCAGTTTTATAAAACATGGGTTAGACACGTGCTGGCACAAAAAAATGTTAAATTGTTCAAAACACGGATATATCTTAAATCGTATCTGCAATAGGAACAGAATTGAAGTTGTTTACTTCAAAATTCAAGAACCAATGTGAATTAGTAGTTTAATTCGATGTTTAAGTTTCGTTTTTCATCAACACAAAGTGCTTGCTCCTAATTTTGCCAAAGAACTACAGTTCTGCGTTTATTTCTAAATTGCAACACCCCAAATAAACACCGACCGTTTGCACATACCAATCCCTTAAAATATTTTTAATTTTTTAAATGTGTTCACTATTTAACCAACAGTAGCTATACTGTAATATATATTAAAAAATTCTTGCCTAATAATTTTCCATAACAAATTTTATTGTACATAAAAGCATAAATTTGGACATCTGGTGTTAAATGAATAAATTTTTTGTTGGTTTAATTTTAAAATAAAATAAAATAATTGTTTTCGGAATATTATATTCCCTTCCAATGGAGAAGTTGTACACAACCCAAATACAAGTTGCGACAAAAAATGTGTGTTGATAAAATTATTGTAATTATCAATATTATTAATTATAAAAAAATATTGAACACGATAGTTTTGAACATGTAAATTATATTCAAGAAAATTCGATAGCTGCGCTAACTGAAGGTTCTGGAAATTATCACATTTTATAATAAAATTTTAAGAAAATTATTAAAATTCCAAGTTTTAAGAGCAAAAAACGTAACAAAAACGTCAAATGCAATGTTTTTAAAATATAAAATGTATTACAAGATACAAGAGTACAAGATACTTTCTATTTAAGCATAAATTATGTTGTAATTATATACAGAGTACGTGTAAGTTGTTTGCCTTTAAAAATTAGTAACGAAATTCCTGTTTGAATTAAAACATAAATTCCTGAGGATTTTAGGCAAAATTTCTAAACCATAATTAGCGTTAGTCATTTATCCTATATACAAGTGTGTTCGTGAGAATATGAAAAGTCATAAATTTCGTTGTTACCCCTTAATATATAAAATTAATTTCTTACCTTTCTTATTAATTATATCCTTGGAAAATTGTTCCACTTAAAGAGGAAAATAATAAAGCAAACCCGTAAACCCACAATGAAAATCAATTTTCTATTCATTCGTTTCATAATAAAGTCATAATCATAAATCTTTCAGCCTTCCAAAAAATAAAAAATTGTTCAGTCATAATGGGAAAAGCTGTACACCCGTTATAATACAGGAAAAATTATGAAATACTTTTAACCCATTATTCTGAAGGGAAATAACTGTAAATAAACTTGACACACACACATACACATACACAAGAATGGTAACATATTTTTTATTTCGGGTGGCACTTAATATTATGTTACGTTACGTGGAAAATACAATTATTTTCGCGTTATTTATAATTTTTTTATGGGTCTCCTCTCTCTGTATATTTTGTTGATGACAATCGAAATTATATTTTGTTATAAATTTTTTATTAATTTTGCCAGGATTTTTTTGTGTGTATAGGATTAGTTGTGTGGAGGTTAAACGATATGACACATGGTAGCTTTGGAATGTATGCTTTTGTAATGCTTTTAAAACTTGATTTAAGTTAATGTAGCATTGGTTATTATTTACTAGATAATGATTGAGCTTTTCCATTAACACATGAAAAAATATTTATTGTATAATAATACTGCTGTTCCTGAGAATTGTCTTTGCCTATTTCTTTCCATTCGAAACTCAACGCCTAGGCCTATGCTACTGTGTTAGCAGTGTGCTGAGGCATATTTAGGAACAACCAATACGCTACCACTACGTTGTTGACGATAAAGAATTCATATAAATCACGAAATCTGTGTATCTTGTACTGTGATATAAAGAGAGTAGTAACCTAACCGCATCGAACGAAAACATCAGAAAAAAAGATAAACAGCACCAATCAGCATACAATTATAATAGTTTTGGTGTTAAAATGTTTAAACTGTTTAAAATGTATAAAATGTTGAAAATTGTAATTTGTTTAAAATGTTAAAAATTTTAAAATATTCAAAATGTTTAAAATGTTTAAAAATTTTAAAATGTTTAAAATGTTAAAAATGTTAGAAATGTTTGAAGTGTGTAAAATGTTCAAAATATTTAAAATGTCTAAATTGTTTAAAATTATTACCATGCCTTACCGCCTTTAATAATAAAAATAATAATTCAGGTTAAACTATTAATGCGAGCGGAATAATAATCCTAGTTATTCCAATTGTAGGTACAAGTAATTCAGTTGATTCCCATCAGACAAATCACCATAATACGTTTTACGATATGATTAACATAAATAATATAAATAATAAAAATAGTTATAAAATATAAATAAATCAAAAAAAAAAATATAAAATAAATAATACAAATATTATGAATAGTATAGTAGTAGATAAATAGTATGATTAATATAAACTATATAAATATTATAAATAATATAAGCAATACAAATTAAATAAATAATACAAATAATAATAATAATAATAATAATAATAATAATAATAATAATAATAATAATAATAATAATAATAATAATAATAATATAAATAATGTTAATAATTTAATTAATATTAATATAAATAATATAAATGTTAATTATAATATAGATAATGTAGTAAATGTAAAACATAATGTTAATCAAAAATTTAAATAAATAAAATTTATAATATAAATATTATAAACAATATCAATGATAGGAGTTGATAAATATAAAAAATTGAAGTATTTTAAATATTGTAAACGATATAATTATATTATTTATATCGTTTACAATATTTAAAATAATTAAAAAATGTATATTTATTAATTCCTATCATTAATATTGTTTATAAATATTATTTATTTAAATTTTTATTTACATTATTTACATTATTTATAATATTTATATTATTTATATTTATATAACAGATTTATTAATTCTTGGCGTTGAACCTAATTCTCCATATAATTTAATAAAACATATTATTTATATTAAAGCAATTTAATTTATTTAAACCCAACGTTTCGAAATGTAATCCATTTCATTTTTAAGGTAATAAAATAATTTTGTAAATAAATTATTCACAAATAAATCACATTTTTGTTAACAACAATTAAAACTAAAACTATAAAAAAATATATTAAAAAATAACTGGCGCGGAATTTTTTATCACAGTGTTATCACTTGTCAAAATAAATTTATTTGTGGTAAAAAATTCCGCGCCAGTTATTTTTTAATCAGTTTAGTTTTAATTGTTGTTAACAAAAATGTAATCTATGTGAATAATTTATTTACAAAATTATTTTATTACCTTAAGAATGAAATGGATTACATTTCCAAACGTTGGGTTTAAATAAATTAACTTGCTTTAAAACAAATAATATGCTTTATTAAATTATATGGAGAACTATAAAATCTGTTATCTAAATTAAAAAAACCGAAGAAAATTATATATTTATATTATTAATATTAAGTAAATTATTAACGTGTAAATATTTTCGAAACGAAGTTAATTGGGAAACATTTGTTCCGCAAACTTTATAGGGAAAAATAGTTCCCAATTTACCGTTGTTTGAAAAATATTTACACCAAATTGAGTCCATCAGTATGCCAGAGAAATACAATTTACAAGAGAACAATGCTACGAAAACATTTTTCCCAATTCCCTATTTCCAGTGAAGCCATACTATTATTTCCATGTAATCATTAATTTTTGAATGAGAAATTTCGATTTTATAGTAAAGTCGATTCATACAAAAGTTACATGAATTGTTCTAGCAAAATACATAATTAGTGATTTTTGGTTCAATTTTTTACGTTTTAAAACGTGAATAAATCACGTTTTTGAATAAATTGTACAACAGTTTTGTATATTTTTAAAATTTACTATTTTCGTTTGAATTTTTGCATAATGAAATTAATGCATTAAATATAATTAACCGCATGTAAGGAAAACCTGCTTATAGCAAATTATTCGTCTGTCTTTATTCAGCGGTTATCAAATCACTTATAACGCCATGCGTTTAGTACTCATGCAATTGCATGTGCAATGTAATTCAAACATTTGCATATGCAATGTGACATAATATCAGTATATTTCCTCATGCAGAACTATGAAAGCTCGTACGTGTAATTTCTAGACAAAAAATGTTATATGAACCATTTATTTCTATCAATAAAACCAGGTACACAGAGATATAAATACATTATGTACATGACAAAGATGTTAGAAAAATATGATGACTACAAAAAAAAAAATGTTTTTCCAAGCTTTTCATACATCCATAATATTATTTCATCTTATTGAAAAGAATGTTGTATATTATGGATATTATATGATTATATTATGGATATATAAGCCAGATGATAAAAAAAAAGTTGAAATGTTAAAAGACAATTGGAATATGTATATTTCATGCATATTTCTACAAACGTATCTGTGTATACCATTCACATGTGTGTTTTATGGATTACCTAGAGAAATACATATTATAAATTATGCTTTTCAAAAATGGATTTTCTAATGGTTTTCATTCGGATTTTATTATTACATATTTTTTTATTTGAGGTTTTAAATATATATGTAGGTATGTATGTATGCATCTCTCCCTATTTATGCTTCAGGCCTATCACAGATGTGCGATCGAAAAAAGCACAGAGGTCAGAACGAAAAGGTGAAATAGTCTCTGGGATCCCATAGCAATATAGATAAATTATGTTTTATTAAAACATAGATTTTCATATTTGATGACAGGTTTATGGGAATTTTCTTTTATTTGGTTTCCTTACAAACATATGCTTTTATTTATATATTTTCTTTATTACGGAAAACACATAAAAAGCACAGTAAAAAGCTAAAATAAATATTTAGATTGGAAAAAATAATGTTCACAGCTTTTATTATGTATGTCAGTATTAAATTCCATACATATGTGGATATATAGAAAATATTGCATTCGAACATGAAAAGTACAATACAAATTGGATCTGTGTAACCTCGAAACCAATGTGATGCTAGGTTTTATTGGTTTGTTAATATTAACTGTTCAAACAACATGGGGTAAATATCTCTCACAAATCGGTAAAGGTAAGTTTTTTTGCGAATCAGTGTGGGCACCCACAATGCTAATGTAGACAGTAGTTTGCGAGATTTTACGATGCCTAATTCTACCTTGTGTCTGCAATTTAAGTATTTGAGAGTTTTGTAGGACACCGAAGTGGATAGTTTGGTTTTGCGTTTAACACATTGATTACTAGTTTGTTTAATCACAAAGGTAAATTAATTTATCTAAAAAGCAAAATTAGATGCATGTCCGGAACTCAA
Organism: Nephrotoma appendiculata; assembly: GCA_947310385.1. Classification (NCBI taxonomy): domain Eukaryota; kingdom Metazoa; phylum Arthropoda; class Insecta; order Diptera; family Tipulidae; genus Nephrotoma; species Nephrotoma appendiculata. Next base: position 16,947,420 of record OX371223.1, read on the forward strand.
TGTATTAACTCGATTTAAATTAAAAATTATCCTTGTCCAAATAACCAAAGACTAATCTATCTAATCTATCTAATCTATCTAATCTATCTAATCTATCTAATCTATCTAATCTATCTAATCTATCTAATCTATCTAATCTATCTAATCTATCTAATCTATCTAATCTATCTAATCTATCTAATCTATCTAATCTATCTAATCTATCTAATCTATCTAATCTATCTAATCTATCTAATCTATCTAATCTATCTAATCTATCTAATCTATCTAATCTATCTAATCTATCTAATCTATCTAATCTATCTAATCTATCTAATCTATCTAATCTATCTAATCTATCTAATCTATCTAATCTATCTAATCTATCTAATCTATCTAATCTATCTAATCTATCTAATCTATCTAATCTATCTAATCTATCTAATCTATCTAATCTATCTAATCTATCTAATCTATCTAATCTATCTAATCTATCTAATCTATCTAATCTATCTAATCTATCTAATCTATCTAATCTATCTAATCTATCTAATCTATCTAATCATCTAATCTATCTAATCTATCTAATCTATCTAATCTATCTAATCTATCTAATCTATCTAATCTATCTAATCTATCTAATCTATCTAATCTATCTAATCTATCTAATCTATCTAATCTATCTAATCTATCTAATCTATCTAATCTATCTAATCTATCTAGTCTATCTAATCTATCTAATCTATCTAATCTATCAAATCTATCTAATCTATCAAATCTATCTAATCTATATAATCTATCTAATCTATATAATCTATCTAATCTATCTAATCTATCTAATCTATCTAATCTATCTAATCTATCTAATCTATCTAATCTATCTAATCTATCTAATTTATCGAATCTATCGAATCTATCGAATCTATCTAATCTATCTAATCTATCTAATCTATCTAATCTATCTAATCTATCTAATCTATCTAATCTATCTAATCTATCTAATCTATCTAATCTATCTAATCTATCTAATCTATCTAATCTATCTAATCTATCTAATCTATCTAATCTATCTAATCTATCTAATCTATCTAATCTATCTAATCTATCTAATCTATCTAATCTATCTAATCTATCTAATCTATCTAATCTATCTAATCTATCTAATCTATCTAATCTATCTAATCTATTTAATCTATTTAATCTATCTAATCTATCTTAACATCATGTCATTTCTCTTGATGTTTAGATAAATTAGAATACACTTTATTGGAAAGATAATTGGAATTATAAATAATAATTTGTCATTGTCTTCCACACAGACGATCCTTTGGTTGATACTGTTGTAAGAAGAAGTAATACACATATTTTTAATGCAGTGTGGAAATTTGTTTTTCTGGTAATTTAATGTAATTTCTGGTTTCCTGGTAATAATTCTGAACCTGCGTCAGAGATAATATTTTTGAATTCACAAATCTTCTATTGAAAATAGGCAAAGTTGAGGTTTGCAATGCCAGAGTGGTCGGGATACCACACTATAGTTATTGTGTTTTCGTTAATCTGTTCATTTAAAATGTAGTAGCATGCTGCTTAGTTGTCCAAGATTATGGCTCTCTGTTTTCTTGTGCTTCTCTTGACACATTCAAAAGATCCTAATTACGGAAGGCAGAGGGTCCCCCCGATTTTGTTTTTCGATCCGTCAGTATACTACAAATTTATTTATTCATCCCGGTCCCGTATGACGGGGAACTGGAACGAATTTTTTCCGGAAAGGTCTTTGTTTTTATCATGAAGTCTGATAACTAATTGGACATTTAATTTGCCAGGTTTAATTTTGTCATTGCACTACTTAGTTCTGGTCAAGACCAGGTGTGTAAATATGAAACCAGATTTTTTTTATTAAAGAATACACGTTCATCGTATGATAATGTTTAAGTGTATTTTATTCAAAGTATTGCCTATTATTAGTTATACATTTTTCCTATTTTGGGAAAGTATTTCCTAATTAACTGCTTCCATCGTTTCCATCACCGGGTTTGCTTTGTGTGATGGTGCATTATCATGAAGCAAAATCACTTTCTGTTACCTTTTGCCATCACCTGGTTTTACCAGGTTTTAGCAGCTCAAAATAAATCATACTCTTCTGATCCCAGATAAATACGGAGCATTGTCTTCTGGCCGAAGCGATTTGGCCTTGTAGTCTATGTCGATGGTTGTCCTGGATCAACCCAAAACATTTTGCGCATTGGTTTCTCAAAAAAGATCGAGTTTTCATCGTCAGTTATAATTCGATGGAGAAATGATTTTCTTTTGTATTTGGTGAGCAATATTTTGCAAGTGGTTCTTCTATTTTCCTCTTGAGTTTCATTCAGTTTATGTGGAACCAATTTTCCCAGTTTTTAGATCTTTCCGACGGCTTTTAAACGTATGGAGACGGCTTCCCGTGACACTTTCAATGGATTCGCGAGTTCTTTTTGTGTTTGAGCGTTATCCTCATACTAAACAATGCTTGCGATTCACTTCTTCAAATTTTTTTGGTGGTCCTCCACGTTCCTCGTTTCTCACGTCAAAATCACCACTTTTAAATTTATTAAACCACTCATAGGATTGTGATTTACCAAAAGCATGCTCACCGTAAGCTTTGACAAGCATTCGATGTGATTTTGCAGCAGTTTTCTTCAAATGATAACAAAAAATCAATGATGTCCTCAAATCCTAATATGTTGGTATAAAACTTGGCATTTTCAACACGTAAAAAATATGCAATATTGTATGAAACTTGTATGGTTATGAATTGGACATTGTTGACAGATGTCAAAAGAACACAATAGCGCCAATGACATGGTTTGTCGAAAGGTACATTCTGATGGGTCTGTATAATTCGATGTCCTCTGATGATTTATTCTCAACCTTCGGTATGAAAATTACGCATTTATTCAACGAATGACTAAACGGCTCTAATTTAGCCATGTTCTAATTATAATACAAGTATTTTTTACACGTTGACAAATTACGCACAGCAATACTTCATTGGGTGGGATACACTCCATCCCCACATGGAGTTTTGTAAGCCTTGTTTGAATCAGCGGCTCAATGGATTTTTCCAGAAGAGAAAATGATAACTAGGCGACTGTAGCCAGAATTTTAAATTAAAACACGACCTTTCTGTAATGAGCTAAGATGCTCCTCTCGTGGAGTTCACATTAATCATTTTACCAATTTAACACAAAAGCCATTTCTCAACGTAATTGAAAACAACGTTATATTTGCATAATAAAAATGTAATTTTAATATAACCAATATAACCAGAAGACTGTTACTTTTTTAGGATTTAGTAATGGACCAGTGAACGATTCGTGCCAGTTAATGACTTTTAAATACACAATTCTTGAGTTAGTAGGAACTTGGAAAAAAAATCTTCATTTTAGAAACCAATTATGGAAATTTGGTGAAAATTCATGTTCGTCTACCGATCGTGACAAGGCCAAAAATGACCTAGTTCCATTCAACATAACCAGATTTCAGAACATCGTTAATAGTTATGTAGCCAAATATTTTCAGTAATCAATGAAGAATTACTCCCGTTTCATTGAATATCAGAGATAGATAATAATTGTATGCTATAACACCAAACTATTCCTTAAAGCTGAATTGGATCATATTTGGTTGAGAAATTAAATGTTACCAGTTAGAAATGCCAATTTTGGAATTTGTCCTCAATTCAATTTAAAATCCTAACTCAATCCTAACTTAATTAGTTGAGTAACCTGCTTCTTCGAAGTTCATATTAAATCTCAAACCATCTTCTAAATAAATTTTTTAATTGTATAAATAATTAAAAAAGGTCAGCAGCATTCATATTGTAGTACCAGTATCCTGTCCTGAATACATGATTTCACAATATTCAACTAGGTCAATTTCCAGAATTTTGTCTAAATTTAGTGTTCGTATCTCAATTACGCATCCTACCTCAAAATTTAACAAAATCAATCTAAAAATGCCATAATCTCACACTGTAATGACCATATTTCGGAACTTTATCTGAATTTCATGTAATAATCCAATCCTGTTGCTCTACACAGCGAATTTCATTAAAATTTGATTTTAAATTCATTAAAAAGGGCGAATTTCGGTTAGTTTGATCATATTTGAGAACATCATGGAAAAGTTGTGATATAATTTGGTCATGTATTACACCTTATGCGGTTACGAAAGAGTTAAACTCCACTCAACTTGGAACCATTTAATAGTTTTGTTCTAAATATATAGAATAGGTTAGAACCTGCAATCGATTTTAACCGAAGTCAGCGTGGCTATAAGATTTTGCTTAGGCACGTTTGGCCGAAGGTTAAATCAATGCACCAACTGCCGATGTAAATATATTTGCTATTAATGCTTAATTTTAGCATTAAAACTAGTACTATAATAATAAGCAATTCGATTTCCTTATACACACGACTTCCATTGAGGAATTGTATTTTTTTAAATTGAACTTTGGAACATCTTAAATACTTAACTACGTTTTCGTTGTTGTACCTGCTTACTTACATATATAAAAACAAATTTAATCTCTCGATACCTAAAAAATTTGTACACGATTTTCTTATTTACAAGGCAGATAATTTTCCAAAAAAGCAAAAAATTGTGAAATGTCATGCACTACACTCTTACTTACCCATTTAAATCTTTAATAAAATCAAAATGAAAGATTTCATCCTTCTTTTATACAAGTTTATCTACATTATGGGTCTCAAAGTGATAATAAGCAATTCATTTTACCATTTTTTGTGTGTGCTTACTTTCCTTATATCAAACATTTTCTGTTGCCATGATCCATATTACTCTTTATACGGATTTGTTGATGTACCTTGTACCTACCCTACACTCTACGTACGAAAGAAATATTTTTAACAATATTTGCTTAACGTCAAAAAAATATTTTATGTATAACTTAAATAATTTTTTTCGCCTACCTTTTTCACGTGCTTATATGGAAATATACTCATACGTAGATCTTCATAGTTACATGAAAAGGTTGTCTGATATCAAGAAATTTGGGAATAATAAAAAACAGATATGAAAGGTACGACGGTATGTAGGTGAAGCTTTCTGCTTTTCATTGTGTCATTGTTATGTATATTCGCACATACGAGTAAATAGGATGAAATAGACATTGATAATTTGGATTATGGATACAGTAGAAAATAGTTTACGTGAACTTAAAATTTTAGTCTTGCCTGATTCTTGCTGAATAAATTCCCAATAGATTAACAAACATTTATTTTTTCCTCTGTACAAAAAAGCTTTCCATCTACTGCTTTTATTATATGAAGCACAACATTATTGTTTAAACAAGCTTTAATCTAATGTAATATGTGTTTAAATTTTTTTATTAAAAACATTAAAATCAAATTAAAAGTTATTTGCATTAAATTTGTGTATGTATTTGAATATGTACTCAGCCTCAAACGAAATAGTTTGCCAATAAACTATAAACTATATGGTTCAACATATTCTGTAAATACCGGGTGAGCCTTAAACATAATTCATGGTAATGTTTTGAAGTAGTTTGTTCATGCACACAAAACTTCTTCGGTTGTTTTTCTTTAGAATTTTCTCCAGAATAAGCACAATTTTTCTTCCATGATCTTGTAAAATATTTTTTCATTCCCAATCATAACGAAACTATATTGGAGTAAGTATCTCGTGTTGAATATTTGCTAATAACCGTAGGCGAGGAATAAATGGTCTAATAATACAAAATTTAAATTAACTAGCTATATATAATTTATAAGGAGGATTTTAATCTTGAAGGGCCCTATTAAACTAATTTTTAAAATGTTACACACGTCTCCTTAAAAATAACAACCTAAATTTATTTATTAAACAGATTGCCAAGAAAATATGTAAGGAATGCATGTAACGGGAGATTCGCTACAATCGCACGCTTTATTTATTATTGTTTAGGCCCTGCAAATAGCAAACCATCTTACGTGGTGTAACACCTCAGTCTACTAAAAGTGATCCAGAAATAAATCATTTATCGGGTCAAATATAAAGTGACTTGAGAAAATTGTTTGCTATGCTAGAAGCTCATTTAAAAAAGCACAATTGAGATCAGGCGTTGTTAATATGTTTACCGCATACTTTAATCTTAAAGGTGGGCCCTCTTGTCTCCGATACTCGTGTGCCCAAGATGGAAAATAAATATTTAAATATAAATAAAAACACACCAAAGGCTGAACCAATCTGAGACGGGCAACTCAAATCGTAAAGAGGAACCTAATCTAAGTTCTTGAAATTTGGAAGATTCGAATACATTTTTACTGGGGACTGGCGATTTCGCGTGCCGTCTTCATCGAATCAACGCTCCAAGGATCGGCGTTTGTCATTTATAATCATAGACAGGATGAAGCAGGAGCAATCGACAGTAGGAATATGCGTTAGCTTACAGTCAAATCTGTTCAGCGGCGCAATAGCAGATCATATTCTTATACCAGTTACGATCGTAATAAAGAATGGGGAAGGGTATATCACTATAAGAAATTGTAGATTGGTCTCACTTGCAGGGATGCGGCTTGATATTAAGGGTAAATAAAGCTGATGGCTCGCGCCAACCATAGATTAATGGAGATCTACAGAAACGCGGTGCCGAGGTTGGTGAGTTGTAACTAAAACTCGTGGCAGTTGCAAGAAGGAAATCTCAACTAGACCAGAATGTGTCTTGGTTTAAACCAAAGCCGCTTTGGTAGCTATTTTCACAGATTCGAAAAATCAGAAGAAGATTTTTTTTATTGAAAAACGGGATCAGAGAAGGGATGTACAATTTCACCCACAGGTAGGCCGGAGGGAGTATAAGATCTTGCATTCTTGTAAAATGTAATATAAATATATTTGTATTCTCACATTATGGCGAGGACGACATAACTAGAGCGTGCCCATCCGTCTGGGCTGTAAGGAACCAACAACATTTAGACAGGACGACATACCACACACGCACGAGGTAAAATTTTTAAAGATTACTTTCCAAAAAATAACAGTTTCTGTAAAAAGATCGACATCTTCGCTTAAATTTTGGCAAAGTGATCTGAGTCAATATTGTTGAAAATTTAATTTAGAATCTTTTAGTTGTGTTTCTGTGGAGGCTGCCATTTCCAGAGTACCGGAAAGGTCATTGAGATCTTCCAATATATGTTAAAAACGTATGTATGAAGTTTATTCAAATTGTTCAAATTTTTGCTAAAAACAGATTGTTGTCAATAGATGGACAATATTCGAGTATTGTTCAAAATATCACGTCCGCAAAGCCACGTTCTTTACATTTAATGATGCACGAAAACCATTCTGTTTCAGAAACTAGCACCGTACAACTAACGACGGTTTGATATACTCTCAACAGGAAAAATTTTCGGCAACAGACTCCTGTTAGATGCATTTCACCAAAATTTCACATCTCGACGGTACGAATTTTAAACCGTTCGTTTGCTCATTATGGACACGGATCATAATGTATAGCTCACTCGCATTATTATCGCCGCGTAGCATCATCACACACGATACCTTCTTAGCCGTTATGGCAAACAGAATGTGTGAGAGTATCAAAATCTAATGACTTAAGCTCCCCGAAGTGCTTCATTTACCACTGTTCATCACTACAATACCGAACGCGACGTTTAAGTCAAGAATTTCGTATCTAAACATCAAATGAGACCACGTGGAGATCAAGATGTTTTAATATCTAGCGTGTGCTAAGATAAATAAATCTTTTTAAAAATCCACGAAAATGCACTGCACCTTAAAAATTTGACATATCCACATCGCGTGACAAAACTATGGTCCATCGTTATCAGCCGCTAATGGCACAACTATCTCAAGGCAAATCTCGAACTCAAACGTTCGTTCACTACGCATCATATTAGCAGATGTTAACCATCTGATCATTGGTGCTGAATTTCTTATTAAAGTCGGTTTTAGTCGATGTCAAGCACAAACGGCTGGTTCATTCAGCAAGTCAACTGTCAATCAGTGCCATCAAAATTCATGTCAATACATAGCCACTAAATTTTGCACCCGACCTAACGGGGTATCTACCAGAATCTAGACCAAGACGATTAGATCCGATATTCCATAAATCAGCGTATACAGAATTTGATTTGTTAATGGGAAACACCTGAAGACTGGAGACCGTATAGCGACTTAAGGTTACTTAATACAGTTACAGTACTGGACCGTTACCCAATGCCACTCGAATAAAAGTTCTCCAAGCATTTGTATGCCATTTTGATGCATCATTTTCTTCAACATCAATCTTATCAGAGGTTTCTTCTGAGGATGTCTATAAGACACATTAAAGTGTGACTAAATTTGGCTTTTATAGCTTCCGTACAGCCCAAACGGATTGACCCCAATGATGTGTGGACGAGATTCTAATAATGTCCTGCCGAAGTCGATCCAGCGCAAGTGGCAGCTTCAACAGAAGCTTTTTCATTTTATGCAAGTATTTTGAAAAGTATATCATTTATGAGAAAACCGATTATGTACTAGGAGATTCTAATTTAATTGTGCAACAATACCGGCCTAGATCAGTTTTCAAAAATTTAAACAGAATTTACGAATTTTGGCAAAAAAATTGTTTCTGAGAAAAAAATCGGTCCCTGTATGAACTGGTTGATTGGGATGAAACTTCATATATAAAGTTTTTTGCCAAAATCGATCCACCGGAAGTGGCAGCCTCCATAAGAGCTTTTCCGGTTTCTGCAAATATTTTGAAACGTATATCAATTACAAGAAAAAAGAAATCAAACTAAAAGATTCTAAATTAATTTTGGAAAAATACCGGCCCAAATCAGTTTTATAAAATTAAAGCCGAACTAATGATTTTAGGCATAACCTGTTTTTAACCAAAATTCTGTTGTGAAATTGAAACTTTCGGGGTCACATTTTGTTTAATTTCACGCATTATGTCAGATGTTATCTATCAGATTCGATGTAAATCGCACACTAGAATATAGGATCACAGATATTAAGAGAAAAGTATCGTCCGAGGAGTTGTACAGGCTAAATTGTTGTACATAAAATAAACTAAATTTGTTTCAACCAAAATATTTTACATAATTAAAAACTAAATTAGTTCTTTTACTCTGCATAATGTTTGAAAGTACTTAGACATAAATATGGTTTATATTTAATTTTTATTTTTCTGTTGATAAACAGACAGAATGAAAAAATCTAAAAAAAAAAGTTTTGTAAATTTTTCTTATTATCGAAACAGGAAGAAAACATAAAAACCAAGTTTTAAAGCTTTGATTTCGTTCTTTATAATTTTCTTAATACTTTAAAACTTTTATGTTTACGAAACTTGAATGCATTATATAGTTTGGTTATGTCTAATTAAGGATTCATCACAAACCAAATAATTTTGACATCGCATGGGATTTGATTAGCATATTATCTAAGAAATAATCTTGTAAGTGGAAAACTGAGAAAAACGAAAATAAAATAAATCCATGCGATGTTCTACTATGCATTGCAACATTGTTCTATGATGTAAAACAAAGTTTGTTCGAAAATAGTTTTTATGCCAGTGATTATTTTAACAGTTTGTTTAATTAAACTTTTTTGGTATATAAATTATTTTGACACAAGGTATAAATGTATATACTACCACTACATAGACTAATTTAATTTATATTCACATAAATTAAACAGAATTGTGAAAAACCAAGCTTTATGTAATTTCCACAGCACTTGTTGACTTGATAAAAGAAAGTCTTAAAAAAGAAACTTTTGTTTAAAAAACGTACAACATCAATTACTTACGAACAGAAAAAAAATAATCCAGCCAAATAGCCATTAACATAATACTGTCGCCTAATAAATAAATTATATATATTTTTTTTTTTTCATAGAGAGTGTACTGAGGCACACTAAGTGTAGTAAGTAGTATATATGGTGAAATGAAAATCTATCTCCATTTAAAGTCTTATAAATTTAAAACTTTACACAATAAAACACTTGAAATTAAGTTAAACTTTTTTGTTTTATTTGGTATTTCCAGAATTCCAAACAGTTCTTCTGACCATTATTATCATGATATGTATTTTGTTGCTTTAATGTTTTTTTTCGTTTTTGTTTATTTGTTTGTCTATAAATAAAACAAACTTATATCACTTAATCTTTTGCACTACATTTTATAGTTGGTGCTTTAGATTGTTGTTACATGCTAAAATTCTACGTTAGTCTCTATTTACTTATACACAAATGTTATTTTTATGTGTTTTATATAAAAAAATAAATAAATTAGTAATTCAAACATACAATCTCATATACAAAAGCATAAAAAACATAAATAAATAAATTGTATGAATAAATTTATCTGCGTTATGCAAAGAAAAGTTTTAATGTTTCCATCGTTGTTTTAATGTATGCAAAGAAGTTTACGTAAAAGGATATGTGAATTTATAGTGAGTATTAGCAATTATAGCTACCATAAATTATGTTAGGCAAAATGCTTGTTTAACATGTAATTGATGATAATATAATTCACTAATTTAGATGGTAGGCTTAATTAAACAAACAAAACCAACTATGTCACAAGTAGCAACCAGAGTTTTATCAGCCAAATCTTTAGGTTGCACATAGTGAGTTTATTGCTTCTTAGATGGTTATTTAACATATACACTTTCAGTCAAAACAATAACAAGTCGAAACCACTAAAAAAGTTGGCTATAACGGATGAAGCCAGCTGGAACCAAACAAACTATGGCAGAAATAACACAATGCAATGTAGAACATTGTGCACTGAAGACCTGCTATAATTGGTTGGACCGATTTTGATGATTTTTTTTGTGTGAGTTTCAGTATATTTCAATTGACAATTGGACCTGGTAGTTGGCACTGCAATTCGGTTGTAGGATTTTATTATTTTTTTTGACCAAATTTTATTTTTTATTTTTTTAGGATTTTTCACATATCAGAACATATAATCGCGAAATTTCACCCCCACCATCCCTCAATATTTTATAAAATGACAAACATTTTAAGTTCATGAATAATTGATCGTTTAAAACTTCTGAAAAGTTCATGAATAATTGACCTTCGGAGAATTCATAGTTATGTTTGTGTACCATAGGTGGGTTTGATGTCGAATTCTGTGGTATTTGACGTGATATTTGATGTACGCATCTCGCGTTGTTTTGACTTTTTAATGTCTGTCGAGTGTTGCTAGCTGTATTCTTGTGGATCTAGAAAATCTATGCTTCTCACATAATCAATTATACGTTGCGTGTTCTCGCGTTGACGAATCATCAAGCTTGTTCATTTTTAAAAATCAGGGATTGACGCAAAATATTGTTCTCCAACTAGCATTAAGATAAAAACAAAACAAACATTATTTCTTTTAGGTTTAAGATTTAACATTAATTTAAATACTTTACATTTTTACATTAACAAGAAAGAGTATGACTGTCAAGGAAATGATTTGAGCTTTTTATTATGCGTTATTATTTACTCAAAACGAAAATCGTCTAAATTTGCATCATGTAAGGCGTCACATTCCTCTACTACTCGCAGTCCATCTTCAGTATATATAATATGGTTCAGTGGATCCACAGCGTAGAAGTGTCCATTTTCATGGGTCGCCACATTTCCAGTCGCCTGTAGATTCATTATGAGCGACTTTGTTCCACGCAGTCTTTTCCACTTTTTTAGTTTATCGTAAGTTCGAATATCGGAAAAACTTTGGTTAGGACAACGTCTAGAGTATTCGAATAAATATTGTTGTACGCAAATCTTTTTAATTGATTCTAAATCCACCTCCGGTTATAACTTTACCAATGTAATTAATTTGCTATTGTATAAAACTATGTAAATCCCTTTTGCTGCTCGCAATTATGTGGGCCAGGCAAAGTACCATGGCAAAAAAATATTTTTGTATATATTTTGAACCAATATACACATTTGTGCATTCCTCTCAAACTTATTTTTGTCTGAAAAAAATACTATACCTATACACGCAATTGTGTTGGTTGTACTTCAAATCAAGCGAAATTTTTTATCAGAAACGCCATTACATACTATTGTTTTTTACTCACACATTTGTGTGGTTTTGACTTAAATTGAGCCAATTTTTTTTTTGGTTGAAAAAGGGATATAAAAAAGGGGTGTACTACTAACTCTCGGTTTTTTTAAATTTTGGTTTTCAAAATCCCGGTTTTCAAAACCTCGGTTTTCGAAATCCCGAAATTCAAAATGCCGATTTTAAGATCCCGGTTTTCAAAATCCCGTTTTCCAAAATCCAGGTTTTCAAAATTCCGGTTTTCAAAACCCCGGTTTTCAAAATCCCGGTTTTCAAAATCGCGGGTTTCAAAATCTCGATTTTCAAAATCTTAGTTTTCAAAATCGCGGTTTTCAAAATCCCAGTTTTCGAAATCTCGGTTTTCAAAATCTCAGTTTTTAAAACCTCGGTTTTCAAAATCCCGGTTTTCAAAATCGCGGTTTTCGAAATCCCGGTAGTCAAAATCCCAGTTTGTTTTTCCTCTAGTTCTAATTGCACAAAATAATTAATAAAGTTTTTTAATTGCACGATTTGGTACTTGCAACATTTTATAGTTGCAAGATTAATAAAAAAATCAATATTTTGTTAACGTAACATTTTGAAATGCAATAATTATAGAGACTGACGGCTTTGATAACTCTCACAGGCATGCGGGAAGCTACTGTTCCTCCCCCCCCCCCCCCGCATAGCCATCCGAGAGGCTCTAATTTTGAACTTCTGGGTACGTTGGGGCCGGGATCAGAAACATGTCGCACTGCGTGAATCTATTAATGACACCTACTAAAAAGAAAAATAATTGCACCATTTTGTTAAGCGAGATTTTGTAATTGCAAGAATTTGTACTTGCAACGTTTTGCAGTTGCAAAATTAATAAAAAATTAATAATTTTGTGGTTGCAAAATTAATAAAAAAGCAATGTTTTGTTAATGCAACATTGTGAAATGCAATAATTGTGGAGGCTTCGATAACTCTCAGAGGCACTTAGCCTTCCATCCAAATTCCATTCGTATTAGCCATTTTCTAAAACTTTATCGCAAACGCATTTTTGAATTTTGTCAAAAAATCATTTAAGAGTCCCATTTTCCACAAGCCAAATTTTAAAAATTCAAACTGGGATTTCCCAAAACTCGAGTTTTTTTATACAAAACCAGGATTTGGAAAACAGCGATTTTGAAAACTAGAATTTTGGAAACCGGGATTTTGAAAACCGAAATTTTCAAATAGAGATTTAGAAAAAAAGCCGAGAAAATGTTCGAAAGACTTGCTGAAAAATTTTAAAGATTATAATCTTAAGATAGAAATCTAGAGCGTTGAAGAAAGTGTTAAATTTCTATATTTGATAAAAAGTGTGAAAATTAGTCTCAAATAATTGCTGTATATACTTTATAAATTATGATCGTCGATTCAACAGATTACAGATGTGTATGCACCATAAATTAAACCATAATTTTTCTGCCCAAAATTTTTCCCAAAACTTTTTTAACTCATAAATTGTAAAGTACAAAAACATTTTTCCATTACGTATAAAGTTCCTTTTTAATATAAATTTTGTATTAGAAACAAGCTTTTAATTTTTTTGTATACTTGAAATAAGCTTTTAATGCTTTTTTGCAGTTTGTTGATTTTAATTTTTATTTTCAGGTTGATTTTTTTTACAAAGCTTAAATTATGTATGCAAAACTCGAATAATGTCCTGTGCTTATATTGGACATAATAATAGTAAGTAGTTACGAAACAGTTTTATATTTCAAACAACCAAATTATACAACTAGTTATATGATTGCAGTAGTTGGATATACAGTGTGTATACACAGAAGATACTGATATTTATTTTGAGGATAGGTCAAAGGGAAATAAATATGTATACGGTGTTGTGAATTTTTGTGTGCGGTTTTCCAACTAACAAAATATTGTGTTTCTCTGTAATGTTGTGCGGTTTAAGTTTTAAAAAGTTATACTTTTTTATAAATATAACGTTTTTACATTCTTTACGGTATCTGCAACGGTTTATAAATAAACATAATAAATGTTTTTATAATAAATATTAAGTGTTTTATCATAATTTCTGTTCGAGTAATATTTTATGTTGAGCTTCTGCACTATTTTTGATATCCATAAAAAAAATTGAATGCTTTATTAAAAAATACTTTATTAATTTAATTCGTATGACAAGATCCCCAAATCTACCCTACCAATAAACCACACGAGTACATTGCATTTAAATATAACGTATATTAACGTTTAGAGAGCTAATTTAAATATTAACTCAACATTTATATTGTAATGAAATACAACATTATGTTTATAGTTATGAAACATAAAACTCATCATTTTTCATGATGAAAAATTAAGCATAAAAAAAATATAATTTGTTTATTTATTTTTATAGCGTGGTATTTTAATATTTTATTATAACTTTTGGTATAGAGCTTTTTATTGTTCTTTTAATAATTTGGCAAAAACATGTATATGCTTTACTCTCATACACATTCTATTGAAACATAACAACATACTCCTCAATCCTAAATGTTACTTATTTGTATATGGGAAAAACCATTATAGCCCCGAGCTTAATCTATACATAATATTTCGTATAAAACCATATTATATTCCGCGTTTTTTGAACAACATATTAAAATTTAACATAATTATAAATTATTTTATATTTTTAAAATAAAAGAAAACTTATTAGTTTATGTTCTATATACATTTTAAATAATGTAAAACTTGGTAATAAGACGACGATGATGAAGATGAAAAATAGATTTTTTTGCCTTATGGAAACATAAACGGAAAAATTCTTTTTAATATTTTAATATAAATTTAAATTAAAACTAATAATTTTAATAATTTAGACTTAATTTACTGAAAAATAGTTTTTCTAGGAAATTTCATATCTATAGAACTTATTTAAAATATAACTTTTTGTGTGTATATGGCTGCTTATTCTCCCCATTTTGCTTATTATATCGCGTCTTAATAGCTTAATGCAAAAAGTCTTTATTTTATAATATGTTGCTATGTATACATAAGAAATAGTTATTAAGATGAAATTATATAATTTTATATACTTTACGAAAAACCATTTTTGGTATGGTGTTCAATTTCATAAATAGTTACGCGTGTTCGTCTATATGGGGATAATCCCTGAAGCAGACAAATTTGTAACATTTCGTTATTTTCTATATATAATTGCCAATTAAACTTCGTTCGTCTAAACTGAATACTGTAAATGTATTTTGTTTATGTGGATATCGCAGCTCTCAAGTCATTTGATAATTTAAGTCCTTCTAATTAGAACATTAATCCTTTTGATGGAAATTAAGAGAAAACAAAACTGATTGATAAATACAAATTGGAAGCAATCATATTGTGAAAGATTTAAATCCGCCAAAGAATTTTTAACCTTATCGATGACAATGAATGTATGACAATTAGTTGTTGAGATATATTTTTGCCATTGTGGTCTAAAAATTGAATAAACTCGACTTCATTCATAAAGTCTAAATTTAATTGATACTTTAGGTCAACAAAAGGTTTCGTTAGTATATGTGTATTACGTCTTAACTACGTCACTGTATATCTAAAATATAATAAACCTTTTTTTTGTGGGAGTTAATATTTGAAAATGGTTAAGAAGACAACCGTGATTTAACATTATTTCCTGATAAATCTAGTGGGGAGGGGGGGGGGGGGGGGCTTGTTTGATTGCAGTTAAGTGAAAGCTTGATTCATTTCGTTTTTGCGCATGTGAAAAATTTAGTAAAGAAGTATGATCTGTCTAAAATTTAATTAGAAAAATTTGTATAAATAATTCTAATTATTTAGAGCCAGATCAAAGTTTAATTTTTGGGATTTAATTCCAACGATCAATGATCATTAATTGATTGTTTGTATTTTACAGATAATAAACAATTTAATTCGGTTGTGAATTTCAATAATAAAATTCTGGATTTTGTATTATCTAACATTAATTCGTCGTTATTTAGGGTTTCGCAAAGTTTAGATCCGTTAACTATTGTTGATCGTCATCATCCTGCACTTGACATTTTTTTAAAAATAGCAGGCATCCATTACATTAAACAAACACGTGACAAAATTTAATATTTTTATAACTGTAAATATCAACAAATTAACAAGATAATCTGCAGCATAAATTTGTCACAAATTTTGCCTATTAACAATTCAAATATTGATCTTTTAGTGGACAGATTTTACACAAAAATGTATGAAATTGTTGAAACTAATGTTAAATCTTTTAATTCAAGTAATAGTAGTGCAATCAATAAACTATCTATTAAAGATTATTTTTTATCATTCACTGAGTAGGAATATGTTCTCATTACATTCGAAATCAGCAAAAATTACTCCAGTTTTTAAATCAGGAATTAAGTCTGATATAAAAAATTATCGACCGATATTAATTTTATATACGTGCAGTAAAATATTTGAACTATTCATATTAATAAAATAAGTGATAATATTTATTAACACATCTCGACAATAAAACAATATGGCTTTTTCCTATCCAGGTCAACATTATCCAATCATTTATACTTTTCAAATTTTGTCTATAGATTGATTTGTAAATCATTTATATATATATATATATATATATATATATATATATATATATATATATATATATAATAGGGTGGACCAAATTTTCGAAAGTTCCAATTTCTAACGGGACACCTCCTAGAAATGTGAGGTTATGCTAAAAACTAAAACGATCGAAGGTCGTTTAGAGGTCGCGACTTCAGCGCGAAGTTCGATAAAAAACGTATTTTTTCAATTTTTCACTTTCAAACGAACAGAAAAATTATTTAAAATTTTTCTCAGACGTATTAAAAATTGTGGCCAATAGAGAGAGACCTTTCCAAAACATCAAAGATAATGAAAATCGGTTTACAAATAGCGAGATTATTGCCAAATTTCCAAAATACAAAAACAAGACAAATTATTACTATACTTTTTTTTATTATTAATGCATAATGTTATTTTTCTATACAATGATATTATGAATTAATTTTTATGATGAAAATAATCAATCTAGGATGACCTTCAACTCATTAAGGATGTTTTGGTATATGTTGCAAACTTCTGTGTGTAGTCCTTTACGACTTGTAGTAAAATATTGCATATCATCAACATTTCTTGTTAATTTCTTATTTTAATCTTGTATTAGCCTAATACCACGTTCTGTGATATCATTTACGAGTTTTATTTGACTAAAAATCTTCATTCCGTTCTTGAAATTGTCATCCTGAGGCCACATATCCGGATTTTGTATAAGGAGTCTGTGGAAATCTTGAACCGTTTTAAAAAACCGCCAGTGTTTGGTGTAACAAAATCTGTCGAGATGTCGATAAGGAAAATATAATAAGCTTCGATCCAGTATCTGCTCTAAAATAAAAGCTGCTCTATATTATCTTCCTGTATTTGAATATGTTGTATCGAAGCAAGCCATCATGACACCATCAGCTGCTCTCTAATCGAACAATCTTTAGAAAACAGCCTCCGCCATTTCCAAACCAGTTAATCTTGATATTTTGGAAACGCCCAGTAAATGTTCTCCATCTATATGGGAAATATACACCGATAAATGATCCACAATCTCCGTTCCCGACAACTCTGGAAGTAATTTCCCATCGCAATGTACTACGCCTATTGTAAACTTGAACGCCGATTTAACTGATCCGCTTCACGAAGTGTTGTTCGATTCAAAACGAGTTCATCAATAGTATGTCCAAAGTCGTGGACTTATATATATCCTATCGCTGTCACTCTCCGATGACGAAAATAATGCTTGTGAGTCTATTAGCATTGATTTACTTTTTCTTCAAGATATCTTCGTTTACGATTTTTATCTGCCTTCATACGTTCCGATTTCCGTTTTTCTTTTTCAATTGCATATCGACTGGCTCTAGCAAAATATCCGAAACGGCCTTTCTCACGTTGTGACAAGAGGAATCGCTTATCGTCTTCACTGGCCATCACGGACAAGGCATTAGTGTGTGCGATACCAAAAATATCATCCAGTTTACTATTAAAGGCAATTTTGCTTTCACGGCTAAGTTTTGAAGGTTTATTTTTATTCTTTAGATGATTTTTCCACTCATCATGCAATTTTTCAATGGAATGATGTTCGTTTTTCACTGGAATTCGTGTTTTTGACCAAAAAACAGACACTTCCTGGATTGTCAGAGCTGCACTTTTACGAATAGTTAATATTACAGTACGGTGGTTGTAAAAAAAGACACAACACTTGCTTTTTTGATGGTAACTAGAGCACCAATAACTTCACAGTACTCATGCCGAAGAAGATAAATTTCTATAGTGGACCGTAAATTAGCTGCCATTTTATACTGTAGTAGCACTTTCTTAAAAATATTAATAAAACTGTTAAACGGACTAAATTTAATTATTACAAATTTGTTTCCTTTTCTCGAGAGATTTGGATTTAAACAGAAATTAATTTGCATTTCTTTTGTTTATATTGTATATGATACAATGAAATATATTGGCCATATCAGATCATAATTAATGCAGTAGGCGGACGTAAAAGATTTATTTTGCCTCCCTAGTGTTTCGATTCTGTTTTGTAAGTTTACCAAAATATCTTGGTATTTATTACATTGTAACTCATATTGCTGGCATTTTGTTCTTAGTTTGGCTAATTTTGATGTCATTTCATTGCCGTCTTGAGGCATACGGTGTCTTTTCGTTAATGTTGGAGAATGCATGAGTTCTAATAGAGATATGGGGCTTATACTTATATCTGCTCCAGTAGCTAAGCTTGCCACTACTAAAGCATTGCGGTCGCTGGATATCGATGACTGGAAGCCCGCTCGCTCATTTTCCGAACTCGCTGGTACTGGGCATCCTAATCCCTGCACCGTAACATTAGTTTTCTTCTGATCTGCCATGGTTGGTTTATTGTTCGGGGTTCCTTCCCCAGCCAGTTTTGGTCCGCGGATGGTATTTTAATTCCCACCTACCCTCCGGCAAGCCGGTTAAAGAGAATTCCTCTATCCGCCACCTGGGAGCGCGCCACGATGGAAGTTTGGCATCTCCACACGGGTGTGCGTGAATGAAAAGGGGAGTATTAATTGCCAAAAAAGATACTTGCCAAAAAAGATATTTATTATGCTGTATTTCTTTGGTAAATTTATAACAACAATTGCATGTATCTAAATTGAGAAAAATTTTGGTAAATTGAAATCGTTTTTAGATTTAGGAAAGCAAAATTGAATTTTAAGTTAAGGGTTTACCACTCGTAAAAAATTTTAAGCTTTTTATGTCAAAGGTTGTAACAATTAAATAATAAGATTTCGTAAATGTAAAAATAAATTCAATTTACCAAAATTTTTCTCTATTTAGATAAATGCAATTGTTGTTGTAAATTTACCAAAGAATTACAGCTATATAAACAAAATACCAATTTTCCAGAATGCAGATTTAAGTGTTTATAACAGTGGTGTTTATAACAATGATGTTTATAACAGTATACAATGCAAATTAAATATATAAATATTGATTCTAATTTTTTTATTACGTTACAGGCAAATTCTTAGTAGTAATGATGAAGAGAGTTCGCGGTTGCATCAGATAAGCGTTGATATTGTCTTTTATTATCTTTTTAATAGTAATTACTCTCCCGATCCTTCGTGGTTTTGTTTTCTTCTGGGAGGAAAATGTTCTAACGGTAATGAACAAATTGGACGCCCTTAAGTGCGGGGTAGTACCGTTTTCTAAAAAAAGATAATAACACCATTAATTTTGAAGCAATAATTCATGTGATAAGAACATTAATCTTGACGAAAAGAATGCTTTTAGAAATCATCTCAACCATGTGACTAACAATCAAATTCAACTTTAAGATTGCGTTGATCAAAAGAGTTCCAGGATCCACATCTTTCAAATTTGTTATAAATAACGTACCTTTGTCAGATCCACACCAAATGTTTTCTCCTTTACATGCCGTACTATATGTATTAACAGGATTGAATTGGTTCGAAAACGTTTTATGCCTTCACATGCCTTGGTTTGGCCTACTCAGACTTCCTAGTTACCAGACACGACTTAATTTTTTTCAGATGCTACCACTCAATAAATGACGATTTCGGCTAAATCTTCCGATCTTCCGATTTAAGGAAAAAGCTTACGTATAAATTTTTCCCCGATCAGTTGCTCCGTTTTAAAGAAGACACAGACATTTAAAACTCGATGTCAAAAATTTTCATAACTATGCAAAAAAACAGTTTATGTCAAAAGCCCATTTTTCGGTTTTAGAATATACTTTTCAAAGTATTTGCAAAAAATAAAAAAGCTTTTATGGAAACTGCCACTTCTAGTAGACCGATTTCGGAGTAAAATCTGTGGGAACAAAGCTTATTTTAACTGGCAACATCTATGCGCGTTGTAGATATAAATTCTGGGGACAAAAATACGTTTAAGTCTTAAGCTGCTCTTACACAACTAGAACAATAATAAGAAAATGTATGAATCAATATTATCAGGTAAAGAAATTGCAGGAGGTAACACGACCCTTATATAACTGGTTTTGATTGTTATCAAGATTATGAACAGAAGAAGTTGGTGGCAGCAATGAAACCTTCCAACTGATCAAAAGGCGCTCATTGATGTGTTGTTGCTTGGCGTTCTATTCTGTTACAGTAGAAAATTTATGTTGAATGTTTTCTATTATCTGTGATGAATCATTTTTAATTATTGCAACGCCCTATTCCAACTTGCAGTTGCAACTAACCGCTTCATTCTAAAATCCTCTTATAGTGATACAAAAATTCTTTTAAATTTTCCCCAATACGATAGTCTAGATTTGAGACTAAAGTCACTATTATATTTGACAAAAAACCAGCCCAAATTAAATAAACATCAGTTGCACGCTGTTCCGATGTCAGCAAGTAGTTGTGTATGTAATTTATGTATATATATGCATGTATACCTGTATGTATTATACTGATATACCTTTGCAAGGCGTATATAACTTGTGGGCATATAAATAAACTGAAATATAAAGCTGGATACGGTTGGATTTGAATTGTAACAAATGTATACCGAAAAAACGGAAGTATGATGAAAAATATAAATTTTTGAAAAAAAAAACATTTTTTTTTCGTTTTATTCTCATTTTAAAAATTGTAATTTATTGAATTTATACTTTGCATATGTGACCTATATTTAAATGGTTTATTACACATTTTAAAGTCAAGTTGATTTGTGTTTGGAATAAAAACGTGCCTGAATCATTTTTATGTATATAATGTAGATGCGGATATGCTTATGTAATAATACTGTAAATACCTACGGATATATTTCCATTTTCTTCTCATTCACATTGATTTACACAGGAATGAAAATTTCTATTCATACACAGGTATAATCGAGAATAGATTTTTTCTATTGTTTTCCACAAAAATATATTATTATTCGTTATTACATAATGGAAAGTTAGTTTTTGTTGTTGTTGTTGTTGGATGTGGGGCCATTTTCCATCTATCTCGATATATATATAGGTAGAACGTAAAGTTCCGGTTATAAAATGTTATGACAAATAATTTTCCTGCATATATAGCACACTGAATAGAAAAAAAACTGTACCTGACTATTATTATCGACATTATTATGTTGTAGTTCGCTCCTCGTTTGCCAATAAAATTCAATTTACTTAAGATTATGTATGCTTTCTATATACATACGTTGTTCAAGATGAGCAAGAGGTACCGTATACAGGAATATAATAAAAAGCTTTTACTGTGATATATTTCGATTTTGTTCCATTTCCTGTTTTGGAAATGCCTGTGCATTTTTATTTTTGCTCCTCGTTTTGATAACGGAAATAATTTATTTGTCTAACAGTTAACAATAAAAATGTTAAATTTTAGTTTTGTTCCAGTTTTTGTTTAAAAAGTTTAGAATTATACAGAGTAATGTAGAGAAACATGTAGGTACATAGTTTTATATGTGCTACATGCATAGTGCAGCTTTGTATACAAATAAACGATTGGTGAAAAGTCTTTAACTTTTTATATGGCTTAATTTTATGGTGTCTAGTTAAGTTAATAGAGTTTTATTATGGTACTAGAATTATCCGTATACATTTTGATAACTACTTGCAGTTAAAAAAAAAACTTAATCTTTATACTAGCAATAAATTTAAGATGCGACGCTACATTCTAATATGTGCTAATATATTCCGCCTTATTGCGGTTAAAATTTATTTCAACAATTTTCATTTCGCCTGTTTATTTATTTATCAATCGATTTTTTTTCCTATTTTCCAAATACGACTGTACATATTGGACATCACTTGATATTTACCAAATAAATTTTTGTTAAGCGACACATTATTCTGAATTTTTGATTTTTTTTGTGTTCGTCGACGTTGTTTATATACAAGAAACCCCTTTTCGACTACAACTCTCGATGTCGTCGTACATTGATAACGTTCAACCATCCCTAAACAACCCAACAAGGAAAAACGAAATTTAAATATCAACATTTTATACTTTCACGTTATAGATGTTCTAACTTCTGCATTGGAACACCATTAAATATTTACATTATTTTCCGTCTTAAGTCACCAAAAATTTCCAGCGAACGTAAAAAAATGGTTTTTCTTCTCCAGCCAACAAAAACATTCAACATCATAAACGTGACTTGGAAAATGTTATTTTATTTGTTGTTTTAAATTTTTATGTTTACCAGTATTGAGAGGAAAATGTTTTTTTTTTGTTGTTGAATGGAAAATGATGATTTTCTTGTTATTTGGTTGATGATGGGAAAATAACATTAAAAAAACAAGAATAAGAAAACACACATAAAATGTAGATATCTTATTGTTTTGGTAACATTAAAAATAGACAACATAACACAAATATTATCATTTGTACGGCAGGATAAAATTGAATATCTATACCAGATAAAATTTTGGTATGAGGATTGGTTATATTACCTGAAAAACATCGGGTTCATATAGTACTTACATACATATGTGAGTATAAAATAAAATAAATATGCGAGGTACAATAAAATTAAGATATCTTGTTAGGTTTTATGTGAATATATGACAGAGATAAAAATTTGAAATGACCTTTTTATTGTCACATACATGTTAACGTACTTTCTAGGCATGGAATTCATTTACCATTCCCGTACGCATTTCACTTCAACATACTGCATTATTCAGTTGCGGTCACATATTGTACAATGTAAATAAAACTCTTGTAAGCTTAGGATATATTGACAATTTCCCCATCATTGGATTGTAACATTTTTTTTTTATTCGATTTACGTGAAACATGGCCCAGTAGCATATCATTACTGTTTAAAGAGTTTTCTCAATTTAAATGTTAGATCTATGAAATGCCCAGGATGATTTTGAGATTTTTTTATAGTTGTGGGATGGCCAAGCATGAATTATCATGTTATTACTGATTAGAGAGTTTTTTCACCAATCAACCGGCATGGGAGGAACCGGATTCAAATCTCGATAGGGCAGTATGCAAAATCATCATTTGATTATGATCATGGAGTGCAGAACTCATGGACGACCCATTTTCCATATCAGTCATGTCATCTGCAGATGGCTACTGTTTAAAGTAGGACGAGATTGCGATCATCGATCTCACTATGGCGATGACGATTTTCAGACCCAGAAAATGGACCAGAATTAGTAATCCAGATTACAGAAATGCCTTTATTTTTGACGGTTTTCATAATTTTTTCATGGTTGTGAAAGGCTAAACATGACTCAGGGGAATATCATTACACTTGACAGATTTTTTTTCGAATTCCACGGAATACTAGTCGAGGTTTTGCGAAGTGATCATCGGTTTAAATATGTGTTCATGTTAGATCTATCAAATGCCCATATTCATGATTATTTTTTGAATTTCGTCACAGTTGTGAAATAGCCAAGCATAACCATGAAGAATAGTCCAGATTTGCAAAGTGAACATCAACTTCACTGTAACTTTATGTTACATCAATCAAATGTTTTTGTTCAATGACAGTTTTCATAATTTTGTCATGGTTGTGGAGTGGCCAAACATGGCAGAGAAGCATATCATTAGGTTAAACAATCAGATCTGTAGCCTTGCTGCCACATTATTTACCCTCCTTACCTACTCATCGAACCATCTTGAGCCTCTAACGAAATCTAGGATAAATTGGCGTTCATTTCAATAAATCATGGAGGGAACTCCTTTATCGCGCGCATGCGCACCTATGAGACAGTGTCCCGTAATAGCACCCACGGATGTAAGGATATTTAAACCAATTGCAAAATCTTCCGCATAAGCTACACATTTCTAGGTTTAAGAACAAATAGTTTATGAGAAAGTTTCAAAACAGTTAGGATAATAGTCAACCTTGTGGTGTGCCTCTACTCACAAATTTGCTCTTGGAGGACTTACTCAGGCTATAGCCGTCACGATCCTGCCTTTAACCATTTGGTCTACCCAGCCGTTGAATGATTCATCTACGCACAGGGGGAGAGTGCCTGCGTAATCACCTCTGGTCTGACGATGTTAAAGTCCTCTTCTGAATCCAGAAATGTTATCATGGAGTAATCCGCATGTTCAAGATATTCCTCGAAAGGAGCAATAAGGAGTGGAGAGCAGTTTTCCCAGATTTTCCTTTCCAATATGCATGTTGCGGTTTCGAAAGCCTATTTGACTCAATCAAACTACTAATGTGAGCTTTTCTCTGTCTTTCTAAAAATTTTAGTAAGAATTTTAGTAAGGAAGATCTAAAGATTTCGGAGTTCAATGGAAGCTTCTTCCGTAGTACCTGGAACGGGAGTTTCCAGTAGTATAGCTTCAATGATTCTAGATGGTCTTTAGCAGCTTTAGTTTCCTTGGCTCTTCTAAAGGTCCTCTTGCCTTTTTGCGAGAGTTTTGAAGCTTTTGTGACCATTACGGTGGTTGAAGTTGGCCCAGAGGTCTACAAGATACACGCCTCTAATATATCCTTATTAAAGACGTCGGATTGTTGGTTCACATACAGCTCTAGTTTTGAATCAGAGGAAGTGTCATGAGGTATTCTTATTAGGTGGAATTTTATGAATTTAATGGCCGTTTCATAGATGCCTACTATGGAAATGGGGTGTGTTTGATTGATTAAAGCACCATGTAATATAATATCTAGAAGAATAATCAGACGTATAATTTTAATTTTTAACTAGTTAAGAAAATTCTCCCACACGACGATTATGATCTCCTATAAAATCAGACCCATTATCGCAAAATATTTTTTGAGGCATGCTTCGTCGTGCTGTAATTATATTTAATGAGCCGAGAAAGGATTACTAGTCATATAGCCAAATGTACCGCTTTTGTACGAAGCATATATGAATGTGTGACTTGTACACCTTGTCATCCGCGTTCCACCTCATTCGATCAATTTAATTGTGCAATAAATACGACTACAAAATTTGAGATCCATCAATAAATTACTAATAATATAAAACATTTCGCACGCATTTTAAGCCCAGCCCCAATAGTAAATTTCGGCACCGTAATGGGAAACTTTACACACAAATTTAACAAAAAAGACAAATTTAACAAAAAAGACCATTGAACTGGTCATTACTCTTCTGACCCCAAAATTATAGCTGATCAGTTTGCTCAATTGTTAGTGAATCTTTTTTAAACAACCCAGATGCCCATACATATTAATGCATTGAAATTAAACTTCATACTTAAGTTTTTTCCTAAGTGACAGCTTTCATAAAAGTTTCTTCGTTTTTTACAAGTTTTTTGAAAAACATTAACGAAAATCTATTAAAAATAAAAAGATGTCGAGTTTTTCAGTGTTGTGCATCTACGCCCATTTCCGAACTGTCGACGTGTTAAATAGTCTATATACTATAAAATTGGTAGACAATGTTGTTTATTGCTTAATCATTGTTTTACTTTCGGCCTGTAAGACCGAGTTATTGAAATCTTGATAAATTATGGAAAACGATCCTCGTTCAAAGGTGAGAGAAAAAATCCTTGATCCCAAAAATATAAAAAAACGTACGTACATCTGGTTGTCTGAGTGTCTATGGATGGATGTCTGTATAAATCATTTCTGAAGCACGTCTTATGCATTTTAATTTTTTTTCGACAGTATTCTTTTATTTTTAATTCGGAGAATTGAAAAGCTTTTCGGAACTGTACCACGTGCTGTAAGAAATTTTCCAATACCATAATATTGTCTTAAATTTTTCCCATACAATATATGTATATACTTGTCGTATTTGTATCCCTGAAATTTTTCTTTTTCTCAAAACTTACGATGTGGTGCTGGAAGCAGTTACATTTAGCTTATTCCAATAAAATCATGTTGTTAGACCTTGGAAAAGCCACAATTTTATTATCAATATGCGATGCAATGCTAATTATATTCAATTTATTTCCAAATTTTAAGTAAAATTTTAAATAAATCAGAACAGTTTTAATTTTTCGAGTCAGTGTACAATGAAAAACTTTTAAGAGCATATTTTCCTGAGTCAGGTTGGAAATAATTTTCAGTAAATTTTTGGGGTTTGTCAATTAACACATGGTAGTCGTGATTACCTCGTGAGGACCTATCACTTTTCCATTGTTTTCTGTACGAAGTTGTCGTTTTCTAGTTTTCTAGTTTAAAGTAGGGTTTGTAGTTAGGATTTCTACAAAAATTGTCTGTGCTTTTTCCAGACAAAAATTGTCTGATAACTGTGATTAATCTTTTCTTGAACAAGTGGTATCTATTTTGTTCAGGTTAGCTGAGGATAAAATATGTCCAATGAATTCAACAATTGATTATCAATTGACGTTTGCTTTTCCTGATACTTTTCACAATATTACTTTACGTTTTACCATTTTATGCATGGTAATGTTGTTGAACATGTTTGTAGGTAGGTAGATTAACAACCAGATAGCTGGATAGCTTGGTTTGGTTTAACAATTTAACTTTATATACAGTTCAGCTTTCTAACGCGGGATCCTATTAATTTATTGAAATTTTACTTAAACAACTGTATGGTTATACTAGTCAATCAAGGTAAAAAAATAATATAATACGCCTCTCATGGTGAATACACAATACTACGGATATGTAGGTGAATGGGTGAGTAAATATGTCGGTAGCAAAGGCCCCATTTACAAACGATTTTTTAATCGTGTAAACGATTTAAAAAAAAAATATTTTTTTCACACATTTAACGATTTCGCACTTTACCCGTAAACCCGTTTCTGTAGAAACTGGCGTACAAATTTATAAAAATGAGGAAAGAATGATCTAGATTGTGAAATGGTTCCATTAACAAAGAGATCATAGAACTTTGCTGTTTGCTAACAAAAATAATATTTTTTGACATAATATATTGTCGATGCCATTTTTTAATTTTCTACATACATTGTCTACATACTTGCAGAATATTAAATATCTACGCGGAAAGACAATACATTTGATTATTTGAGGTAGATGATAATGTCGCTAAACATCTTTCAATTTCATGATAATCAAACGATACTATGTGTAAAACAAAATTGATAGTAATCAAATGCAGTAAAATACTGATAGAACCACTCACTGGCTTGTTCCAAAAATTAAATACCGTAGGGATTTTTCCATCGATTTGGAACACATTCCTTTTAGTCCCGATCCATAAAAATGGTGAGGGATTGTTTATGTTGTGGCCAACACCCAACTTTCTTTTATCACGAATGAACAAAGATCTGGAATAAACCACACATAATTTTTATAAACCAAATATGCTAGCCATGCACATATGGTTCTACGAAAATTAGATCTATAGCCGTATACGGCTACACCGTATATATGTCCTCGACTTTCTTGGGAAACGACGAAATAGTAAGAAAGGGAAAAGCAAACCGCGGACGAGTTGAGAGTGCCTAGGCCTTAGAACAGATTAAGGATAAATAAATAATAATAATAATAGTAATAATTTACCAGAGTTTTAATGGAAATTGCAGTCTTGTATAAATAATACTCCAATATTGACGATTAAATTTCAGAACACCAACAAGATTAACCTTGTTAAAAATTTAATCTTTAATTTAGTAAACTTTCCAACATCATTGCAAAAATTTAAAAGTTACAGTTGAACCTCGATTTCCGGGATGAGTGGGTCTTTCCGGATAATCAAAAATCCCGATTAATCGACTGATTTTTACTAGAATTAAAAAAAAATCCCGGTTAATCAGATGAAATTCACATTGACCAAGAGAATAAAAAATCCCGGATTATCCCGAATAATCAAGGTTCATGGATAATCAGATCCCGGATAATCGAGATTCAAGTGTATTTAAAAAATGCAACTTTCAGTAACCAGATTGGATAAATAATTTTGTACAATGTGATGGACATCACGTTGTGCAAAACTATTTATCCAATTTGTGAAGACAGCTTTTGTGTGAAATTTCATCCCAAATAATCTGACTTTTGCGATGCAGAATTTTGGATTAATTTTGTAGTAAATGTTAAATACTTTTCAAAATAATTGGCAAAAAACGAAAAAGCTGCCATTTCAGAAGAACCGACATCGTTCAAAGATCACTAATACCTCCTAATTTATTATAAAAGAGCTAGTATGATGAGTTTCACCACGATCAACCAATCCATCTGGGCTACACGGAGGCCGATTTTTTGTTAAAAAGCAGTTTTGTTTGTGGTTTAAAAAGCTTAAATTTTGAAAACTGAGCTTGACTGATAAAGTTGCAAATTTAATAAGAATCTTTTAGCTCATATTTGTTTTTGTTTTATAAATGATGAACTTTCAACATATATTCAACATATGCATACAAACAACGAAAAAATTTCTAAAGAAGGTGGCGCATTTTTGTCCAAACATCTCTGGAATCTTCTAATTTATGGAGAGGTTTACGTATAAAGTTGCACTCTGATCATTTTTGTCTACTGTACAGCGGCTGAAATTTAGTTGAGAAATACTTTTTTGTCAAACTTGACATTTTTGCTTAAATTTTTGAAAACTAATTTGGATTAGTTCGGTTCATAGTCATTTTTCTCATAAATGCTATACTTTTCAAATTACTTCCTAAAAACGAAAAACTTCTCTGGGAGCTTCCGTTTCCGAAGTTCCAATTTCAACCAAGCATCACTGGAACCTCCAAATTTATAAAAAAACATAAGTATGAAGTTTCATCCCTTGAATTCTTGTTAAAAAACTGGTTTGTCAAACATCGTCATTTTTGCTTAAATATCAGAGCACTCATCTGGACCGATATTGTTTTGCGAATTTTGTCAGAATTTTAAAACCACGAAAAAGAACCTATGGAAGCTGCCACATCTGGTGGACCGATTTCGGCCAAAAAACACTTGGATGTCCTAATTTAACAAAAAAGATTTATGTATGATTTTCATCCCGAGCAGACAAACCGTTTGGGCTGTATAGCCAACAAACGTTTAGTCTGCACAGCATCGTGCACATACATACAGTTACACATACTGAGAACTTTTTAATACAGCTTTTCTTGACTTGAGCAAAATTTCGATGTCTAAAATTGCTGTTGCTGTATGACGATACAACTTAATCAACTTAATAAATAAAAAAGCTAAAAAATTTCAGCTAAGTATATCGATGGCGTCATTTCAATGAAATTGGTGGCCACTATAATTGGTTGTTATTAAAGTGGCAGGTAAGATATCGCCCACATAGGAATTATGAACCAAATGTTGCCATTTAGTCGAACGTCATCAGTAAATTTTTGCTGCCAAATAGGTGGGAGTCGTAAAAGCGCCATTAACGATGAAAATTGTCGGATGTCGTTTTACTCTATTTGTGTTTTGCAAAGCACCTTTTCTATCAACCCACACACCTACGGGTATATAAATATTTTTCATTTAAATTTTTATTTATCAATAAATAATAAATAAGTTAAAAGTGATAAAATAACTGAAAAGTTTCTTTTTTATTTATTTATATTTAAGCTTTTTTTTTGTTGGAAAAACAAAAGCAAGAAATAAATGACACACGCAATTTCACTTTAAATAAACAACAGAAAAAAAAAACTTTTTATGGGCTTTTGGGTGTTTATATATATATGTACATATATCCCTACGCAATATACTAGGCTGGGTGGCCCGGCCGTTGTATAGTCAATGGAGGATGATAATTGGGGGAAGCACTAAAAAATTTAATGACATTTTTTTTTCTTTTTTAGTATTTTTATAGGTTTCTAACAAGAGAAAAGTATAATTGAGAAATGTAATAAAAATTATATCGGGAATGATTTTTAATGTGCTTTTTTAAAGCTTTCCTCGGTTTCGTTTGATGCGGAATTATATTATGTCTGAATGAAAACGTTAATACTGACATAACGTAAATTTATATTTATATAAAACTTTTATAATATTATTGTTTTAACTGTAAATAAGGAGATTACATCAGACAAATTTTATAGGATTATATCTCATTATATGGGATGATGATTAAAATAGGATCCACTTCAAACATGTTACGAGAATCATAAATTATTTGTAACACATATGATATATGATATACAACACAATATATTTCTTCAAGGTTCAAATCTTATAGACGAGTACTACATAAAATAATAACAGTAATAATTTAATTGTGTCACGTTTTTAATTATGATTAAATTTTGGTTCTTGTTGTTGTGTTTTGTTTGGATATTTATGTTTCGTGTAATTTATTTCTAACCATAATTTTATTTTTTTTTTTATTATTTTATAACATTTAAATTGAAACCATAAAAAATTCGTATTGTTATCAGGTTTATTATAGTCAATTGAATTATACATTGTTTACTACGATCTTAATAGTAAGATCTGTACTATTATAAAAAAGCTCACGTCTTTTACTTTGTTCAAAGTATTTTATTGCCATTTTGACATATTTGTCATGTTACAAGTTTATTTATGCGAGGATACTCATGAACGACTGTTGCTCATTTTAATGGCATCTTGAATTTTATTTTATAGCATCCTCGTTCATTCATTAAATTCCGGTTTTTTCAAGCTTTAATTTTAATTACAGAATTTGTAAATAAATGGAGATGTGAATGAATGAATCCACCTTCAAGGTATATCAAAATGATTTTCTCCCATTTAGCACTTAGCTGTTATCTTCATGATTCTAAGTAAAAAATTCTATATAAAGTTGAAATACACTGAAATTATATATTTTATTATTTTTTATATTGCAATGTAGCAAAAATTTCCGCGAAATTTTCCTTTTGATATCTCTCTTCTATATAGTTACTGAATACAATACACTAACAAAATCAGTTGCATACAAAATATTATAATATTTAAAATGGTGAATTGGATACAGGCAACTGGAAAATCTATGACCAGGAAATTTAACTCTATATAAACACAACCTACAAAAAAGCAAACAAACCCAACAAATTCCCAACTTTTATTAAAATGCAGTTTGCATTCACACACAAAATATAAAATAAAACATCTTTTCATTATAAATATAATGTTTATAATAAATCAAATATGTATGCATTATATGTATAAATAATGAATTAAAATTTCCAACCTTTATAGAAAAAAATATTTAGTTTTATGAAAAAATATGAATTATTCATCTTTTATCTGTAGAGGTATATAGGTAGTTATTGTACACAGAATTTATGTTTAACCGATATAGAATTTTCCTTTATGCAGAATTTTCTCTGTAATTAGATACTCATAATGAATATTTTCACTTGGTTACTTATAATAAAGTTTAATTTAGTGCACAACGAACCATGAAAGCTCAAACAAGTAAATTTTTGGTTAAAAACATTCAAATTTCTAGAAAAGTTTTCGGTATAAAAAAAGATATTGGCCAATCAGATACGTTTGATTGGTAAATGAAACACCTTACGTAAGGCGAAAAAAAATTTGCATTGTGGTTCCTCACTAGACGGTGGTTTAGTTTACCAGATTCAAACCTTGTTCTCAAATATTAAATCAGTTTTCTAACCAGCAAAGTTACTCCTTGTGAACCCGTCCACCCGGGTGACCAATTAGATTTAAAATTCTGATAACTTTAACAATTTTAGAGTTGCACAGTTCATATTACTTGACATCATAAAATTACTTATTTTTTATTGATTATTGCATATAAGTTAAATAAAAATGATTGCTAAAAAATAGTATTAGTTTATAATTATTTTTAACCGTGAAGTCTATCCGGCCACCCTGGCCAATTAAAAAACGATTGGAAAACTTTTTTTTTTAATTATTTTACTGAAAACATATTTCATAAATTTGACAAGAATTGGTTACAAAATCACATTTCATCTCGGAGAAAAACTAAAATTATATAAATTTAATTCAGTCTAGTAAAAACATAAATAAAAAAAAAATTATATCTATAAGAAAATTATTAAAATTTCATAACTGTTAATTGTTAACACTTAAAACACTTTGCTAGTGTGTTGGTGTGTTCAATTAGTCTTTTACAAATACAACAAGATTTTCGAGAAATGCGTCGTTTATTCGGAACCGCAGACAAACAAATCCAGCATTTTCTAACTTGAGGAATTCGACCGTTGCTGTTGCGAGACCTATTATATGTGTCAGACGTTGCTGGTTCCTTCCAGCAATGAATTAAAATTTCTATATGCATTTGGTATGGTTGATCTATCTGAAACATGCGGAGGAGCTAGCTGGAGTGCTAAATCTTTCAAAAATTCTCGACGATTATGTGTTTTGTTTGATCAAGCTGGTTTGTTTTCTATAACAATTTTGTAAATCGCGACGCAAGCAACGTCAATAATAATATAAAAAAATACTACATACTATCTGTGCGTCCTTCTTTTGGTTGAATAATGGGTGACCAGCTCCATCCATATTATCTACTCCACCTTTTTTACCATTATAATAATGAATAATTTCTGGTTTTCTTTTTTCCACAATTACTGTGCCAATATAATGTTGGGTAGATAACAATAAAACACTTTTATTTTTCTTTGGGACGTAAGAACAGAGTGCAACATTATCTTTTCGTAACATTTACATATTTTGAAACAAATGGTTTGTTTTTTTAGGTTCTCAATTATAGATCAAGAGATCAATAAGCGGGCAAGAGGCATAATGTTGTAAAAAATTGTCAGTTACTACAATACATTTCGATCCGACCCTTTGAAGCGTGAGTGCTTTAACATCCGTTCACTTTGATTGATTTCTCTACCTGATGGTTGTATACCAGTGTAGATCTACCCCGTTATATTGGATATGAGTTAGCAGCAGCACAAACCTATATCAAACTTTAAACTCATACTTTGCCGGTTTGAACGGCAAATATTAGTAAATAAATAAGTAAATCTTGTTAGCAGTGCACAAAATCAAATGATTTTTTTTTATTTATAAAATGCAATAATGAAGGTGGATTTACATATGCGACGTGTGACAGGTTGAAATAAACGTGACGCTTTCTTAACAACAAAGTACATTTGCGACGGATGCCGCCACGCACACTAATTAAATATTGACTGAAACAACAATTGAACAACTAAAAAAAATTGCCGGCATGTTTCTAAAATTGTATGTGTGTGTAACCGTCACGAGAAAGATTTAAAATTTTTTATGTCTCGGCGTGTAGCGTGTGCCGTGTGACGAGTGTCAAAATAGTCGTTTATGATTGGCTATAGACACCATTGCATACGTAAATCCACCTTGAATGTCTTGATAAATAATACCTCGAAAAGGAAATAGTTGTTCATGTTTATACATGTTGTTCTCCTTTATAATGCATTCAGTCGGTGTATAATATTTTAATATTTTCGCAAATTCTCGTTTAGCAATTGAAATATTCCGTAAATCGCAAAGGTTCACTTCATTTCTCCATATCGTTCCATCTTTACCTTTTAGACAAGGCGAATTACTGTCAGTTCCCTCTTCAAGATCACTATCGCTTGAAATTTCTTCGTCGGACACTTCTATTCGAATTTCTTGATCCTCGTATACATCCTTGATCCTTGTTCACGACGATTCCTAAAAATATAAATAAAACCACAAAGAATCGAAAGAACATTAAAATACGATAAAATACTTATCTGATTCTGATGCGAACTTGTTTTGTGTAAGTAAATTGATTATCATCTCATCATACTCGTGAAAATGCTCGGGGTTGATCTACAACATAAAGGGGAAACTTAGATTATTATAAATTAAATTTGTATTGTATAATTGTATATTAAAATTAAATTTGTATTATTATTTACTTACTTATAAAATACGCTGTCAAATTGGTATTTTGTTTATGTCTTTTGACAGAATCTTCCATGCAAAGCAATGAGAAGAAAAGTAATTATAACAACGTCATAAAACAAAAGTACTAAAAAATTGTGAATTAATTTCGTTTAGGCTAGTCAAAACAAGATGACACTTATCATTATTGTAAAGTAATTAAATTATTTATTGTAAGATGGCACTTGTCATCACTTTTATTTTAATTGTAATCAACATTTAGAGATGGCGCGATATCATAATTTTCTATGTAAGAAATATTTATTTTTGAGAAAAATTACTTTTTCATGGAACGTTGTTTGTAAAACATGTAAAACATAAAAAATAAAAAATTAAAAAGATTATTTGTATTTAAACGGAGTGTTATATATTGTGAAGTTGATACGTGTATTTGGCTTTATTACCAGTGAATACATTATCATATGTAAGAAAACGTTGAGCCATATATACAGTACAGAACAAGCGAATACCAGTTATAGGAAATACACGGTGAATATAATAATACAACACAAAAGAGGACCTTGGTATTGCGTCTCTTACGGTGACAACGAGGGAATATAATTTAACGAGATTGTAACCGGGTCCATAGGCTGTACATGGTCCTTCGAGCCGGATAGCGGCAATTGCAACAGTATTTTCGGCGAGTATTTTTTTTTTTTTTTTTTTTTTTTTTATATAATTTTTTGAATCAAGATGGCGGACGTTCGAGCCCTTAAACGCATTATTAAAAATTTAGAATATGTTAATAAGAAAATCGGTGAAATAGGGTCCGGTATTCAGAGTGGTGAAATAAAAGCATATTTAGCAATGTTGAGTGACGAATGGAAAGATTTCCAAGGTATCGAAAGGTCACTAAGTGGAAAATTTACCGATATTCAATTAGAGTTTGTGAATAAAGTCGAAACGATGTATTTCGAAATTAAACAGTTATTATATCATAGTGAAACAAGTTTGGAAACGGTGAACACTCCAGAAAATACATCGATTAATGATTTAATGCTGAATCAATCGCAATTTGTTCGTGAATTATCTCTTTTACATAAACGGGACAGTGAAGTGCGATTACCACGTGTTAATATACCGCCATTTTTAGGAAACTATTCGGAGTTTCCATCATTCAAAGACCTTTTTGAAACTTCTATTGATAAAAACGAAGGTATATCTAAGGTCCATAAGCTACAGTATCTCAAATCATTATTAAAAGGAGAAGCTTACAATTTGATCAAGCATTTAAGTGTCACGGAAGCGAATTACAAGGAAGCCTGGGAAAAGGTAAAGGCGAGATACAGTAAACCGAAACATGTGATATGTAACCTACTCAAACAGTTTATGGAGCAACCGATCATGCATCAAAGCTCGGCAAAGGGTCTTCGATATCTTACGGATGTATCCGATGAAGTTATCCGTGGTTTACGTGTTCTTGGAGAGCATGCTGAAAAACGAGATATATGGCTCATTTATATTTTAACGCAAAAATTGGATCCGGAATCTAAAGAAGCTTGGGCTCACAAATCTGCCAATGAGGATTTTCCCTCTCTCGAAACATTTATTGAATTTCTCAACAAAAGAAGTGATGCATTAGAGTGTATTAATTATTCACAAAAGCAAAAACTGTCAGTACCCAAAAGGGTCGGTGCAATGACAACACAAGTTACGGCGAAAGGTGTGTGTCCAATGTGTTCAGGTGAACATTATTTAAGTCAGTGTAGTAGTTATCTCGAATTACCTAACGACAAACGCAAAGAGTTTACAGTAAATAAAAGACTCTGCTTCAATTGTCTGTCAGCAACACACCAATCCGTGGTCTGTCGATCTAAATATGTATGCCGGATTTGCAAAAGGAAGCATCATGTGACATTACATCCGGATTCAAACATAGATGCCAAGAATGAAGAACTAAAGGGAACAGCGACGACAGAGCCCATTAAGGAAACAGAATCCACGGTGTTAGTTGCCATGGAGTCCAGAAATCGTAATCGAAATTTTCAACAAGCCATTTTACCAACAGCGCTAGTATTAATCGAAGATAAATATGGACAAATGCAGAAATGTAGAGCCTTGTTGGACTCCGGTTCACAGTCATCCTTCATATCAGAAGATTGTGCTCAGAGATTACAATTAGCGCGCCTGAAAGCGAATGTGCATATCACAGGATTGACATCAGGAAATTTAATATCACGAAGCAAGTCAACGATTACTTTACGATCAATGTATGATAAGAAGAAGACAACCCTAGAGGTTCTTATAATAAAACATCTTCCTACACAAATTCCAAAGATCAAGATATACGTACAACAAGTAGATTTCATGACTAAATTGAATTTGGCCGATCCACATTTTGACCTTCCATCTCCCATAGATTTGCTGATTGGAGCCGATAAGTTTTTTGAAATTCTGGAAAGCAACCAAAGGCGATATGATTCACTAATATTGAACGAAACTATTTTCGGATGGATAGTTTCAGGGCAATCACAATCAGCTGATACCGAAGAAAGGAACACGTTCAGCACATTTACACAAGATAACTCAAGATTGGAAGAAGCATTGAAAAAATTTTGGGAAATAGAGGATATGTCATTTAATGCCGTCAAATTTACTCCAGAGGAAATGGAATGTGAAAAGGTTTTTATGGATACGCATAAGAGAACATCAGATGGACGCTACATAGTAAAACTACCTTTCAAAAACAATTCAAAAGAATTAGGCTATTCATTGCAAGCGGCAACAAACAGATTCCGGTCACTCGAGCGTAAATTAACAATGAACACGACACTACGTGAAGCATATACAGATCAAATGAGAGGATATATTAACCTAGGTCACATGATTGAGGTACCAGCGAGTCATAAACACAGTGAAAGTTATTACTTGCCTCATCATTCCGTGACAAAAGAAAGTAGCAGCACGACAAAGGTCCGAATCGTATTTGATGGATCCAGCAAGACAAGTAATGGTGTCTCTTTGAACGACAAATTAATAGTAGGTCCGACTATACAACCAACGCTCTGGAATCTTCTATTGAGATTTAGGATGAACAAAGTAGCACTGATTGCCGATATAGAGAAGATGTATCGTCAAGTCTTGATATCTGAAGAACACCGAAAATATCAAACGATTTTATGGCGAGAACAACCAGTCGATACATTGAAAACCTACCAGCTCACCAGGGTTACTTTTGGTCTTGCATCATCAGCTTTCCTCGCCATCAGAGCAATGCAACAACTCGCGATGGACACAAAGGATGAAGAAACCAAGCGGTGTATACTTAGTGATTTTTATGTCGACGACTTGCTAACGGGAAGCAATGATAAGGAACAAGCCAAAAAATTAAAAGAAAAAATGATATCTACTATGGCGAAGGGTGGGTTTTGTCTAAGACAATGGAAGTCAAACGTGGGTGATTTATGTGATAACAGCGAGGAAATACCAATCAGTGATATCGGTTGTGAAGAAACATCCACAGTTAAAACTCTTGGGCTACAATGGCATCCAGCTAGTGATACTTTCACTTTCAAAATACAGCCAGAAAGAGAAGGCAAGA
Source organism: Nephrotoma appendiculata (assembly GCA_947310385.1). Taxonomy (NCBI): domain Eukaryota; kingdom Metazoa; phylum Arthropoda; class Insecta; order Diptera; family Tipulidae; genus Nephrotoma; species Nephrotoma appendiculata. The sequence continues at coordinate 16,985,240 of OX371223.1, forward strand.
TCACCAAACGAAAAATCATTTCCGAAGCCTCCCGTTTATTTGATCCTCTCGGTTTCGTTTCCCCATCCATAATACTAATTAAGATATTGTTTCAGAAATTGTGGCTCCTGAAGTTAGACTGGGACGACAAACTGCCAAGTGAAATAGAAGAGGAATACATAAAGATACGAGGTAAATTTGCGTGTCTTGAAGACGTTACAATTCCGAGATTCACAAACCAGCGAGACGGGATACAGATACACGGATTCGCAGACGCGAGTGAACTAGCCTACTGCGCGGTGATTTACAGCAGGGCAATTCACGAAGATGGAAGCATCACAACACATCTATTGACATCAAAAACGAAAGTAGCACCGATCAAGAAGATATCTTTACCGCGACTAGAATTATGTGCTGCCCATTTATTAGCGAAACTGATGTCTAAAGTAAAAGAAACAATAAAGGTAGATGCAGAATATTTTGCGTGGACTGACTCGGCTATCGTATTGGCCTGGCTGTCTACATATCCTATGCGTTGGAAGACTTTCATCGCCAATCGGACTAGTGAAATTTTGGAATATTTCCCCAGACGACATTGGGCTCACATCAAATCAAGAGATAATCCGGCAGATCACGGTTCACGGGGTGTGAAACCAGATAAAATAATTAACCTTACGCAGTGGTGGAGAGGTCCAGAATGGTTGGTTCAATCGCAAACGTTGTGGCCAATAAATGAGACGCCTAAATTACGGGAAAATGAGCATAACATGGAATACAGCAAAGCAGCAATGTCGTCCCTTACTCATCACATCCAATGCAATAGATATGATGATTCCTGGCTAGAAGAACTTTTCGAAGGAGAATTTAGGCTTCAAAAAATATTCAGAATAATTGCATATATACTGAGATTCATACAAGCACTAAAACAAACCCAACGGAGCACAAGCACGCAGTTAGTAGCAACGGAGATAAAAAATGCTCATCTGATGTGTATTAAGTGGGTACAGCGAATGGAGTTTGAAAAGGATATACAACACATACAGCGACATAAAAGGGCAAGCAGCAGTTCGAGACTTCTATCATTAGCACCTTTCATCGATGAAGAGGGTATTCTGAGAGTAGGTGGCAGGTTGCAAAATTCTATTTGTGACTACCACAGTAAGCACCCCATTATAATTCCGCAGAAACACATATTTACGAATCGAGTCATATGGGATGTCCATTTATCCAAATTGCATGCTGGTCCAACGCTTACATCGATCCATGTACGACAGAAATATTGGGTGATAAATGGACGAAGCCGAATAAGGAGCATTTTGAAAAAATGCGTCATTTGTACGAGATATGCAGCTAAAGTAACCACGCAGATGATGGGGAGTTTGCCGCCTGAAAGGGTCACTCTTACAAGGCCATTTGAAAACTGTGGCATTGATTTTGCGGGGCCGATACATATTCTGGCAAGAAAGGGTAGAGGCCATACAATTCTAACAAAGGGATATATATGCATATTCGTCTGTTTGTCCGTGAAAGCGATTCATATCGAAGGTGTTACAGATATGACCAGTGAAGCTTTCTTGGCTGCGCTAAAACGTTTTACTGCCAGAAGAGGGTTACCTAAACGAATATATACCGACAATGGTTCCAATTTTGTTGGCGCAAAGCGCGTCCTAGAACAAGCATGTAAGTTAATAAAAGATATTAATAATAATTATCTGATTGCAGAGTACTTAAGTCGGAACGCTGTAGAATGGCATTTTATTCCACCGATGTCACCACACTTTGGGGGATTGTGGGAGGCGGCCGTGAAATCCGTCAAAAAACATCTGCTTAAAGCTACTCATAATATCAATATTACCTTCGAGGAGATGACTACGTTACTTTGTCAAATCGAGAGCATATTAAATTCGAGACCGTTATATGCTTCGTCAACAGATGATGATTACCAGGTATTAACTCCCGCACATTTCTTGGTTGGGACATTTGCATCATCGGTTCCAGAATCGGACGTCAACTCAAAAGAATGTTTATTGTCAAGATGGCAATTAATACAGCGAAGAGTTCAAACATTTTGGAATAGATATTATTTGGAATATCTAAACAATTTACAACAACGTCAAAAATGGCAAAAAATCCAAAATAATTTTAAAGTCGGCGATATAGTGTTATTAAAGGAAGACAATACTCCGGTATGCAAATGGCCATTAGCTCGTATTGTAGAAATTCATCCTGGAACAGATGGCATGGTGCGAGCTGTAACATTGAAAACATCTTCGTCCACATTCCAGCGTCCAGTTGTAAAATTATGCAGATTACCTATAGGTTGACGACGAGGTCATCAACGGGGCGGAGTATGTTCACGACGATTCCTAAAAATATAAATAAAACCACAAAGAATCGAAAGAACATTAAAATACGATAAAATACTTATCTGATTCTGATGCGAACTTGTTTTGTGTAAGTAAATTGATTATCATCTCATCATACTCGTGAAAATGCTCGGGGTTGATCTACAACATAAAGGGGAAACTTAGATTATTATAAATTAAATTTGTATTGTATAATTGTATATTAAAATTAAATTTGTATTATTATTTACTTACTTATAAAATACGCTGTCAAATTGGTATTTTGTTTATGTCTTTTGACAGAATCTTCCATGCAAAGCAATGAGAAGAAAAGTAATTATAACAACGTCATAAAACAAAAGTACTAAAAAATTGTGAATTAATTTCGTTTAGGCTAGTCAAAACAAGATGACACTTATCATTATTGTAAAGTAATTAAATTATTTATTGTAAGATGGCACTTGTCATCACTTTTATTTTAATTGTAATCAACATTTAGAGATGGCGCGATATCATAATTTTCTATGTAAGAAATATTTATTTTTGAGAAAAATTACTTTTTCATGGAACGTTGTTTGTAAAACATGTAAAACATAAAAAATAAAAAATTAAAAAGATTATTTGTATTTAAACGGAGTGTTATATATTGTGAAGTTGATACGTGTATTTGGCTTTATTACCAGTGAATACATTATCATATGTAAGAAAACGTTGAGCCATATATACAGTACAGAACAAGCGAATACCAGTTATAGGAAATACACGGTGAATATAATAATACAACACAAAAGAGGACCTTGGTATTGCGTCTCTTACGGTGACAACGAGGGAATATAATTTAACGAGATTGTAACCGGGTCCATAGGCTGTACAATCCTCGTATACAAGCCGGTCATCTTCTGAGCCATCGTCAACAAATTCAAATACTTTTACATTATCTTCGTCACATGTCTCTAACGCATGAGATAGGAAAGCCTGTTGATCTTCAGACGATAAACTGTGAGGGAATACATAAAATATCTAAAAACCGAAATGCACTTCTAAATGTTAAACCTTACCGTCTAAATGCTGCATTAGAAATCTCTCTTAAATCCGCCGTTTTCTTATATACACAAACTTATTTTTATTTTCAAAAATTATTTTCAACCTCCGCATTAGAATGCCAACAATTAACTAAATACTTGAATTTTCGTAAATATATTTTTTCTGCTCTTTGTTTTACTAGTTACGTTAGCGGGGAATGCCCATAATGTTTCATTTTCATTATATAAATATATGTGGCCATACTCTGTGGCACTATTCTGGTAATTCCCCGGGAATAGGGAACTGGGAAAAGAATTTACATATAAATTCTATTTAAATAATTTTTTTCTGGCATACTAAGGTAAAAAGTTAGTGACCATTTTTTTGAAAACAAAATAAAATTGGGAATAACTTTCCCTGATAATTTCGGTATGGAAAAATTATTCCTAATTTACAAATATTTAAACGAAACTTCTTTTGTCAGTAGGCCAGAAAAAACTGATTTATAGATAAAAGCTATGTAAAATCTTTCCCCAGTTCCCTATTCCCAGGGAATTACCAGAATAGTGCCACTGGTGGGTCGTGTATATAGACTCGTTAATTTTTCAGGTATAGCCACAAGGTTTAATAAGTAAGTTTTGTTCGAAATGGCCAATCTTCAAAGCGTTTTTGTGGTGCTTTGTCCTTGAAATAACACGTCTGCCTGCTAACATCAGTTAGGCTACTCTTCAAGAATGTTTATCAAAACCTAGATAGAACTATATATTATATAAACCAAGTTTAACGTTATTCCAGATAATAATAGCAACATATTTTTAGGCGATAAAATGAAATTACGTAAGATATATGTATGTAAGATATTAGGTTTTCTTCTCAATTTTTCTTATCTGCCTATGCAGAAATTAAACCGAATATTTCTTCCTTCTTTCTTTCTTTATAGTTTTTCAAATTTTATTTAGACCAAAACCCATAACATCTTCAACAATTTACTATTTTTCACTATTCACAATTTCACTTTCACTGTTCACTTTTATTTTTCGCACTATTCACAATTTTCTTTTTATTCTGTGTTAATTATGAACTGTGTTTGTGTTCCAATTTGCTCTCGGCTATATACTTGTATATCGCTGTTTCAGATTATTCTATTTCTCGTATCTGGGCGCATGCATTTGTATTCACGATCCTTTAAAGTGATCAGTTCTCTTGTCTTGATTACTAACGTCGTTATATTAATTCCAATATTTTTCATGATGACTAACGCCGCCGTTTGCAAATGCTTTCCTTATTTTCATATTCCCCTCCATATGGACTCCCATTCAAAAATTAAACTTCCAATCAGTATTAGAGGAATGAATGCTTTATACCATCGTCTTATAACATCGTCACTTAATGAGCTTATTAATTGATCAATAAAATTATTGCCTCGGGTTGGACTGGAATCAGCCATGCCTTTGGTACGGTAACACTGAGTGGTGTATACGTTAACCACTCGGCCATCAAGTGTTATACTTATGTACATTAGAATTCGTAATGCTACTGTCTCTTCCTATCTGACTAATTCGTTTGTTTTACTCGTTTTGTAAGATGCGCTTCTTTGTCTACTGGTCACGGTCTACTGGATGACTTTACCCCTACGGACCGTCCTCTTCTTGATTCACAAACTGGTCCTTTTTTTCTTTGGCTGTGCATTCTTTTTACTCAGTTTTCCAGACTTCGAAAACTTCTTCTGTTGTTTTCCGTATTTCCAGTCTTTGTTCTTCGTCACCTGGCAGTGATGATGGATGTAATTCTATGGGATTCAAAAATTTTGTACTTGTATTCTCACGGTTCGCTCCACTAGCCTGTTACTATAAAATCATTTGTGTCTAACCTACCCACCAACATATTTTCTGTGAAAAAAACCACTCCTGTCATCGTTGTAACGCAGCTTCTCTTTCGTGATTGGTTAAGCTTGCAGCAAATCTGCTTTATTTCTTATGGAACCATTTTCCTGCTGTACCATAAAGTTTTTAAGCTGAGTTTTACCAACGACATACTGAGGTTTAAAATCTGTTTGGGCTCATATAAGTTGATCCATTGCCCCGCTGTGTGCGTTCTGCTTTCTTCCAGCATGACAAACTGATCATATTGTTTTTCTGATTTATAATTTTACTTATCTTGTTTAGCATCTAACCTCTCCGCCTGAAGCAGCAGCGTATTCATCAAGTCTCAGTAAGTGATTGTATAAAAATGGAACCTTTTCTTCATTGGACGATCTGAGTCCAACTGATTCTGCTTTTCGGTATGTTGGAAATTTTGATCTTTTATTTATACAATAACCGTCATTCTAGACTTTGGCCTAGTATTGATTAGAAATACCTTATTATAAGGCATGAAGAATTTTTTGAAAGTAAAAGAATTTTTTGAACTTCAACTTTGAAATTTTTGAATTTAGTGATTTTAGTTTCAATATTTTGTAAAATATTTTTTCTGTATTCCTTTCGAAATTTTATGTTTCGGTTGTTCATTATACAATCGACAAATTGAAAGTAGCAGTTTCGATTAAAATTTAAAAGAATGTACAGCGGTCTGCTCTCCAAGTGTTACCAATTACTATGAAAGTGCTGTAAATTTGTCAATTTTGATTTTTTTATTTCAAAACTTAAGTATATAAAAATATCTTAATGTTCGATACTGCACGATTGTGGTCTGATAGTATTTTGTCCCATTGTCGGAGAAGAGCAATTTTTAAGGCATCGACCGTCTCAATTTTTAGTTAATACTTTGGCCTTCTGAATGGATCATATGAAAAAATCCACTGGGTTTAAGTTAGGATTGGTCTAAATTATCGTTTGATTTGCACTATAGTCAAACACGATCGTTTGGTTTGTAAAGTCACATATTGGTGAACCGTAAAATTTTTTTCATACAACTTTTTTCCTGCTGTGCGATCTCCTTTTTGTATAAGTGTTAAATGTTGCACTTTTTTGTGTTTTGTAGGGCTTCAATCGTAATTCGCCAATTGAACTGTGCTTTGTCAATTACGCTGAATTCTGGCCTTCATCTTTTGAACTATTTCTGGCTACCAGTATCGTGGATGTCGTAGTTCATTAGCAATGGCTGGTTGCGATTTTCTAGCCAAATACAAAGAAATAACTCTGTATCCATTTCGATAACTTTTTAACTAACTGCACATTCCCAGGCAATTTGACCTAACAGTTTTTCTTTGCTAATTCGCTTTCATCAGTACAACAAAATTGGTTAAAGTAAGGATCTCCGTAAATTTTTATTCAGTTAAGCTCTCGCAATTTTCCACTACGTATTTTCATTTAAAATTGCTTCTCTCGGGGTGAGATATGCAAGTCCTACGAATAATATTGATACGTCCATGTTATAAACACCACTGCGGTTATTCAAGTTTGTGATCTATTTGTGGACGCGTATTGGACTCCAAAGTTGGACATAAATCTGCAGTGGTTTGAGCGAGCATTATGGAAATTTTTAACGATAACCGGCGAATTATCGTTCCTACTTGAAAAAATAATTATCTGGTCTCCAGAGCAAAATTATATTTCTCGTAAATATCAGATTAGTACATGCCAGTTTAAGATTTGGCACCACCACAATCCAATGCCTGTCTAGGTAGAATAGGAATCTGGACTGGGGAACGAAGGTAAGATCGCTATAGGTTGATCAACTATAGGTATAGGTTTGGTTATCCTACTCACAGTAGCAGTGTGGACATCCGCCATGCTTTTGTTTGGCTGAGAGCCAAGCCTATGGTGTGTTATTAAGTTTGGAATATCGTAAAGGTAAATGGGCGAATTGGGGTAGTGTTGCGCATTCTACTATACAAAGAGATCACACTCGATGGTCGAGTGGTTCAGGTATGGACTCCACTAAATTTTAACATGTCAACGGTTGCGACATGGAGTCGAACCCGATTCAATAATTTCATTTGAGTAATTATTATTCTAATTATGCAATAATTTTACCGGATCAAGTATTTCTTAATACTGAGTGGAAGTTGCATTTAAGAAGTTTTATAGTTCCAGCAGTTATAGCTGTTAAAAATTTATAAATTTAATTGCTGAGTAAAAAATGCTGAAACTCGCAACAATATGATTAAAGTGTATGCAATGGCTGGTTACTTTCAGCTTGATGCGATATAAATGTTTAGTACTGTGTAACTCATATACATAACAATTAATGTTAATTTTATTAATTTTAAAATAAATAATGTATAAAATATTTTGCTTTATTTAAATTTACAATAATGAGATTTTTATTTTTAATATTTTGTTTATATTTTTTTACATACATATAGCAGCATATAATTATGTACATATATGGTAATAACAATACATATTATACAGTTTTTGATATCTGTTTGTATATACGCATATTTTACATATTAAAATTGTATACAGTAATTGGAACAAAAAAATATATATTTTGGTTTCATAATTTTTGCAAAAAATAATAAAATTTCTTAAATCGCGAATAAATGTTCCAGACACTTGCTTGCAACATGCCACTGAACTAGAAAAATTTGTGGCATGAAAAATCATAAATAAAATGGAAAATTGTTTTTGTGATTTTGACAAAGTATCAGAATACCAGATAACAATAAATTATGTTTTTCCATTTCCTCATCATAATGTGACGATAATTTCCACTGGTTGTAACACCATCAATATTTGTTCATACTCGTACCTGTCTCTTCAATTTTATACACATTTTTTTAGTGCGGTTATAGTTTTGCTGTTGTGTAATGTAAAATGTTTGTAAAGATTACAAACTAACTAATATCTTGTATATTATACACGGGATGATGAAGACAAAGATGATGATGGTGGAAATGGAAAATTTATTTTTAACAAAAAAAACAAATATCATTAATCAAAGTGAAGTTGAATACGGTTTGTGTTTGGTTGATGAATTTTTTAGAGAAATATTCGATAAGGAACACTATATGTGTAACAAAAAATGAGGGAGTGATAAGAATAAAACTAACAAAACAAATAACATTATGCTTCTGTATATTGCATCTTGAGCAGCATTCACCGACATTTATCAATTCACATTTATTGTGAATTGAAATAACGTTTTAACGGCATTTTCTTATATTTTACAAACCATATAATCTTTAACCAACCATTACAAAACAGTACATCAAGAAAAGTGTGATTTGTTATGTTCACGAGTTTCTGTTGTATGGAATGTGTGCCATGCTTATAATGTATACATCTCACATAGATTTACTTTAAGATGAAAATAAAGCAAAAATAAATATACATGACATTATTGATTACAGCCATGTAACGATAAAATGTATGTAATCAATCACAAAGTGAATATAAAGTACATGAAGCATTTTTTGCTTCGCTGCTATTTTTTAGATGCAATATAACTAATGTAGGAACATTTTTATGTTAAAGGTGGGATTACAAAACGGTGAGCATGTATCTTTTAGGTACATTAAAGCTAAGTGATGTTTATTTTAATGACACTATTCACCTGAGGTACACGATATACATATATTCAATTTTTAGAAAAGCAGTCTTTTGAGGAACAGGGGTAAATTATGAACTCTGTGTATTTGATACCCCATTACTCGTAGATGTGAATTTTATGGGTATCACGTGCCAGGAATTTTTATTTTTTACAAATACATATTAACAAAACCAAGGTAATTCTTTTGATCGGCACTGTACTTTAAAAAATATATTTATTATGACGAGGAATACCCATGTACATATTTTGTATTCATTATACGCAGGGAATTATTTAATAGCAACTAATAGTAAAATTAAACATCAGTCAACCTTTATATACGTAAATTTACCACTTGAATTATTTATAAAAACTTAATTAAGTATTATAATCTCATTTATTTATTTTTTACTGTGATGGTATTTTTTTAAAGAATAAAGCTTTTATGACAGTGGGATTCTCTATAGTGATATAAATTAAAATTTAACTCATCATCGAGTCGCGTACTTAATAATGTGTTGACAAAACTAATTAGAATTGCTATAGCTTCAGACATTGGGTTAATCAGCACAAACAACTCTAGAGAATAGTAATTATAACCCGCAACCCCCACCCACTTTCAATTATTCGTACATGTTCATAAATAAATATGTATCGGTATCGACGACAGATCGAAAAATATCTGAAACTACACATTATTGAAGTTCACTGAACACATTGATATAGGTGGCTCAGAAAAGGGCCTAGGACTTTATTTCTGTGGATATTAAATCCAATCAATACCCTCTCACTATTATAGCCAGCCAATTATGCTTTCGGTACTTTACCTCCCTCTGGTCAGTACTCCTCGTATCCCAGAAATATTACCCCACAGAAATTACCCCTCTGGTTTTTACCCTGAGCATTACTCTCCTTATTCACATTATCCTTATACCACCACCCGGCACCCGGGAAAATCCAACTTTGCAGATAAGTTATTATTCATATGTCATAAACATTCCCATTTTGAAACCAAGATTAAGCGAATCATTAGAATGATGAGGCATTAGCGATATTTTTGTTAAATTGATTATGTAATTTTTTTTTCAAAGTAAATTATTGCAGCTGCTTAAACTTGTGCAAAAGACTGAATCCCTATAAGATTGCTATCCAAGGATACAGACGTTTTTCACTAGATTAAAAAATTGAGGGTTGTGGATGTTGTGGCCATCATTCGACTTTCGATTACCAGTGATTCTATTTGGATTATCTCCGGGAACAGAGAACCGTTTATTAGTGACGTATTTCTGCAGTTGGGAATTTTTTATTCCTCAAAGTGTATTCTGTCGTTCGGGACTTTTTTTAATGTAAAAAATTAATTCCATTTTATAGCAGTTTTGAAGTAAGTTTTCCCCATTATTTTTTTAGGGATAATACAATGATAATACATGTAGTACTATTTTTGTAATAATTTTTTTAACTTGTATTATTTTTGTATGTAGTATGTAAGTATTCACTTCTTGCAGTGTTCTCTGTAACAAATGAGCTTGAGCTCAATACGGAGGGTACTAGCATGGAGTGAATTTGTTTTTTGAAAAATCTGAGGTTTTTATGCTTAATGGAAGTAGTTTTTTTATTTTTTTTTTGGTGGTTGTTGTTCTTCATTTATATTGCTTCCATATGTGCTTTTCCTTTACCAAAATTGTAATGTCATGAACAAATAAATAAATAAATAGGGAATTAGTTAGGGAACATGTTAAACAAGGTCGCAATACGAGTTTTAGTTTATAAAAACCTATACATACAAAAAAATCCTCGAAAAATTATTCCCAGTCTAGCAGAATATACATGTTGGAAAAAGAAATAAGTATTTGGGAATTAGTGCAATTTGTAATTACAGCAAACTATTTCCCTAATTCCCTTTCCCACGGAAAATTAGAATAGGGCCACAGGGATGTAAAGATATCTCGAATACACCACACTTCATTTTTAAAGCAAGAAATTACTCCTACCGAATTTTAAATTAAAAGAATCAAAGTCAAAAGTCTTGTATAATCAAAAACAATCTTGGTCTACCCTTGTTAATTTGACTAGAAATTTTTAATTCTATGGCGTTTCTTGTAAATGCTATACTTTTCAATATCATCGAAAATACTGAAAATAATTCTTCTGAAGCTGCGACTTACGGCGCACAGATTTCCACCAAAATTCGCAAGAATCCCCGCAAGAATTAATGGAAAAAAAATTAAGTATGAAGTTTCATTCCAAATAGTTAATCCGCCTGGCCTGTAATCCGCTTGAAAAATGATCTAATTTTGTTTCAATTTTAATTTATAATTTGCAATATTTGCAAAAACCAAATAGCTACTACCACAGCTGACAGATTACGACCAAAATCAGAGGGATCTAACACTTTGTGAAAAGTTTAAGTATAAAGTTTCATCCCGATCAGCCAATCCGCCCCACCCCGCCCGTACAAAGTCAACAGACATTAAGCCTGCCCAACATCAAGTGCATACAGTCATTACACACAAGTACACACGCAGACAACTTTGAATTTTGAAGCTCCAGGTCAAAATTTTTATGATTTAAATACTTTATTTTACTTCGTGACAGAAACTAGAATAAACTAGAACAGTATACATTTGGCATTCTCCAGCCGTTGCTACTTCTTTTCCTGGAAATTACTGCCCCCACCGGCAATTATCCGCGGTCAATTTAGAGCATTACGCCTCTTACCCCTTTTTGTAAAAATGGGTAAATTCTTAAACTTTCTTGATTCTGAATCATGTGGGCGATTACACCGACCATGAAATTATTTTGTATGTTAAATGAGACGGAAACTTGAGCTAGTTATAACTTAACAATTACTCGTTTAGTCTAAGATTTTACCAAATATGAGACGCTTTCAAGCAGGTATTAAGTTCAGCAGTGGGTGTTGATCATGAAATGACGGGCAAAGTGTGACGATAATCAACACAGGGTAGTAGTTTACTCGTAAGAGCTCCTAACATTGGTTGGCTATTTTTCGCAAATCACGGAAAGTTCATTCATCCCAACTAATAATTTTGAATGTTTCGTATACTTTGGCAATTTCTGAATTTCGAGCTAGGTTGCAAGAAAAATTATATGCTTGATTCAAATTCAACGGTAGATTTAGATTTAAATGTGCTGTGTGTGCGTCCTAAATCGATTAAAGTCGATACAATTCACAATAACGAAGAAATATGCAATGCCTCCAGTTGCATGATCTATTGCAGAAATAGATCTCTTTCACAAACAATTTTTACATGGCATGTCGGTATAGTGGCCATCCAAAGCTGCATTTCATGACACCACCATGATCCAGATCATGACATCATTTACAAGTGAAACAACAACAACACGTGATCGTGTTGTTGTTGTTTCACATGTAAATGATGTCATGATCTGGATCATGGTGGTGTCATGAAATGCAGCTCAAGTTGACAAATGACGATTACACTGTGCTTGAATTGCAAACTTTTTTTTGTGACAAGCTGGGCACCCAGAGAGTAAACCTAATTCAAGTATGCTGAATTTAATGGTGCTAGTCCAATTTCAAAGTTAGTTCTCATTTTTGAGATATCGCTTTGAGACACGTTTTAGCTCTGAGTCAAAAATTTGTTAAAATATACACTCATTTTCACTTTGATTGCTCTTGAACCATTAAGATTTTCGTTTTGCCTTCTTCAGCAAAGTTGTTGTCGAAGCCAAGACAAAATACATTGCCAAACACATCAAGACCGAAATACCACATCTACATTCACATTTTTGTGTTGTGTTTTTTTGGCTTTTCATTTTGACGAAAAACACTTTCTATATCATTTTTTGTCCATTTATTTAATTTAAATCGATTGAAATACAAACATCGCATAAACAAATATAAATACAATAAAACAATTTAAAAGAAAGTTAATCGATTCAGTTGATGTTATGGTGATTTTTCTTAACTTTTTTAATTTTGATTTTCTGATTCGTTTGTGTCGTCTTCGGGATCTTCTTGCTCTTGCAAATTCCAAAAATGTCACTCAAGAGTATATGTAGCTTTTTGCCGCTGTACCAAGGTTCGAGCATTGCCGTCACTTGATTAAAATGCCCACCGTGCTTATCGGACCCGCCTGGTGGTTGTTTGGCGAATTTTTCCACAAGACAATACAAAAAAAGAATTTTCAAAATGACATTCTGGAACGATCATTCATCGGAACGATTAATTCCGAGAACATTCTTAATAACTTTTTTTACACATTTCCATGCCACAAGCTCTCGTTCACTGAGAGGATTTTTCAAATGCATCATCGTTACACACACGTTTCTCTAGATAGCAAGGTAGGAGGCCGTAGTCAGCTGTAAGAAGCTTTTGCCAAATTTGACAAGACCCTGCCGTTTTGGGGAACACGCGAGAAGGCTGGGTCTACAGCTGAATGACTTGTAAAAGTTGCATAGACGAACAGGAGGAAGAGACTTCAGTTAATTTCCTATGCTCGTGTCCGGCACTAGTCTAAGTGTGTGGAAGCAGCCACTTCAAACTAACCTAACCTAACCTTGGCCTAAGTAAAACACACATATATGGTGGTTGTGGTTTTTCGGTCTTGATATGTTCGGCAAAGTTATTTGTCTTGACTTGCGCAACAACTTTGCTGAAATAGCACAACGAAAATCCTAATGGTTCAAGAGCTATTTCAACGTGAAAATGAGTGTTTATTTTGACAAATTTTTGACTCAGAGCTAAAACGTGTCTCAAAGCGATATCTCAAAAATGGGAACTAACTTTGAAATGGGACTAGCACAATTGAATTCAGCGTACTTGAATTAGGTCTACCCTCTGGGTGCCCTAGCTTGTCACTTTTTTCAACTAGCACATTGAATGAATATGCAAGCATCCTCTCTCAAGTATTAAGAGTGCTATATTAAAAATGTCTGCTGAAAACTGTACTTCCATATCTTGGTTGATCTATGTGCTTGTTGAAGTATATATTCAACAACTTAGGCATTTTTTATGCTTTACCCAGACTTTGATAAGGCTTGCGTATTTTTTGTGGACGAAACATAAGACACGCTTCTGGTAACAGATTGCGTTCATGGAATATAATATGTAAACTTGATATTATTACTCGTTTTGTTCCGGAACTAAAAGTACTCAAAATCAGCTCATTTTGGTATAAAACCTCTATGTAATCCGATTGAATGAATGGTGTGAAAATTTATAAGGAGAAAGTCACAAAAAGTTGGATTGAGCTGACGACTCGTTGAAATGAGTTGTAATGCAGAGGAGGTGATGAAATGTTCACAAGCTCACTGTCGTTGTAGATTTGTGGCTCTGCATAAGTGCCTTGCAAGACAATATTATCCTTAATAGTACTCTCAATATAATCGAGAATAAATGCAATATTCCTTGAATCTGTAGCGCGCTTGCAGATGCGAACAAATTCGCCAAATGCAGGTCGAGATTGTTCCAATAAGCTTTAGATGGATGCATTATCTATTTTGACGTTAGATGTATCCTGCAGCGATAATACAGAGGCAGTTCATCTTTGGTAAAAAGATAAGCGGAGGATAATCAGGAGATCATTTCTGGAAGCGGCAAATGCTTGCTTGATTGGCGTATAGAAACGTTGATATTTTTCTCTTTCCTTCGTTAGTCCGTGTTATTTCTGTGCCACAGATTTACTTTTTTTCGTTTCAATGCCAAGGAAATGTTACGAAATGCAAATATTTTTTAATTCTTACCTTTCAGTTTTATTTGAATTACAAAATTTAATTGAAAACTTCTGAAAGGACAATTTGACTTGTCATTCAAATGCCAAAACTGGAGGTAGATTTAAGGTTTGAAATGAATTTAACACAATACTTTATTCATTTTACTTTAAACAATTGTTGAGCTAAGTCTAAAAAATATCTGTAGAAAAGCGCTTGTTAATAATTGAAACCATAAACGGTTCAAAGTAGTTTTTTTTTTTTTTTTGTTAACTATGCGATCTGTTTGGGGGCTCAAGGCTCACCCTGCTCTTCCGCGGTTATGCTTTTTACGTCCTTACTTTACGCCTCCCGGCCAACTTGAGGACGTACGGCTATAGGCCCATTTTTAGACCATCTGCACATTGCAATTGCCTATACTGGCATGGAAGATGTGTCGCTCCATGAGTTTTGCACACCGACAAGAGGCCGTAGATGTGTTACATTTCACAACAGACTGTAATCTGTTGATGAAATTTCACTTTGCATCCTGCCCTTATCGGGAACCGAACCCGGTACCTGCTGATCCAAACGCCAAAGCTTTAACCACTGTGCGATTTGGTCGGTTACAAAGTAGTAATTTCCAAAAAATATATATGGCAGCCCATCGATTCTGGTATCGAGGTTTCGGAAGTGGATCAAAAAATAATTACAAAATTTGGTCGGCCACCCGGCACTAGGTTATTATAGAGAATTAAAAACTGACATTTTAGAGACAAAATGTACCGGGGCCTCTAGACAGTAGGATTTAATCCATTCAAAAATATCTTAAGGTTCGTTCCGAACATGCAACTTTTAACAACGTGGTACGTTTGCAACATGGTAATCATTTCATTGCGATCGGTTGAGGGCCTACATTCGGAATAAAAAATTCGAATATAAACCAGGTTCGATACATTTTTTGAGCATTTAAGTACTACCGATACCAAAAAAAATATTCTCATAAGTTCGGACATTTTCAATACAGATGATCAGCCTAACCAACTTTCAAGACTATGATAGTTTTTAATGTATTAAACTCCTGTTTTTACTACATGTAGACTTACACTAAAAATACTTCTTGTCTAACCATCTTTCATAATGGAAGGTAACTTATGGGTTACTTAAACAGCAGAAGGTTTAAATTTAACAAATTGCTGTACATTTTTTAAAGCTATAAATATTGGTCTTTAAGCCCAGCTGATATATTTGGCACAACGGCGTATTGAGAAAAGAAAAACGTTTATAACATGAATATGAAAAACCCTGTGTATTTAATATATACGAGTAACTATTCAAAATCCGCATAAGATGTTTGGTAATCTCGAAAATAAATCTTAAAAAAAATATTTTTATTTCTATTTTATTAGACATTTTTTTTTTGGAAAATAAAATAATTTTATGGCATCGTAACTCGTTCCTTTTTGGGAAAATTTTTATTTCGAATATATGCAAAACGAATATACAAAATCGTTAAATTTCGATTATTATTGTGATTACATTTAGACGCGAAATGTTTGCGTTAAGGAAAACATAAGATTTATATGGATTATTGTGGTTTTTATGCCAAAAACATAGAAAAGCTTAGCCACCCGCTATATAACGTTATGTTATACGCAGTTAAAACGAAATTTGATTTTTCTCAATAATAAAATAAAACATTTTAATCATAATTTAATGGAAATTGAATTTCGTATACGACTGTTTATACGCACAGCTACACACTGCTACTTTTGTATATGCGGCTTAAAGTTATAAAATATGACGGAAATCTTGATTGATTGGCTCATATTTTCACAAGGATTTCCTATTTCGTTTTTATTTTAGTTAACTGTATAATAAAGATTATTATTATTATTACTAACTTGACTCTGTTCTAAATTGTTATACATTTACATATTTCAACATATACGTATATGTATATGCACATAATCTTATTACGAGCAAATACAATACATTTTCGTACCATACACCATCATGATCATCCTAAAATTGAGAATTTTCCGTTACTACCCTCAAGTAGAGAAAAGTTTTAAAATAATTTGTTTTCATTTTGCATTACTAGGTTATGATGTGTATGTACTAAGTATATATATATATATATATATATATATATATATATATATATATATATATATATATATATATATATATATATGTATTTATGTGTACAGCATTTATATGCACATCATACTTTGTGTGATGTTTATATTATTTTCAAGACATTTTCCGGAAAATATTGAAGAAAATTTTCATATTAGCAGAAAATCAAATATTTTTATTTAAAATTAAAAATAAAAATTTAATCTTATTTAAAGTTAAATTTTTTTTTTATTATTATTAAATAATTCCACTTAAAAGTTTATGAAAATATAAACAAAATTACTTACATGTAAAGTAATAAAAACTGTATTTGAAAATTGAGCTTTTTTCATATGATTTTGTGGAGCTCTATGTAGTTAAAGAACTTTGAATACTTAAGTACCATATACCATTTAAAATAGTTTTAAAAGATCATTGGAATGGGGTTTTTTTAATAGTTTTTGGTTATCGTTGCAGTTTTATGTCTGGTAATGGAATTAAGATGGATTAGGGAGTTTTGCAATAATATAGGAATATAATCGAGAGCAGTTGGTGAATATTATAAGCATTTTCGAGTGCATTGATTGGATTTTATAAATAAATAGTTTTGAAATTCTCTGTAGATGGAAATTACGAAAAGAATACTATTTTTTAACGAGTATGTTACATTTTTAGTTGGTTTACGAAAATAAGTAAATTAACCTTGACTTGAGAGTCCTTATAGTTTAGTAATGGACTTCACACAGATAAATAAACGTCGATTTTTTTGTTTAATGCAACACTGGTAGTTTTTGTAACGTCAAGTTTGCTCTGATGGCAGAAACACCAGACTCTGATTCCAAAATTTATTTAAATTTATAAGCGCCAGTCTAGCTGCACGTCTTATTGACTCCGGCTAAGGTCGCTTGAGCAGAATAACTTAGAACGAGGTGAACACACCACAAAGATGTCATTTTGAAGTACGAAATCAAGTTTTGTAGACCACAAAAACAAGAGACCTTGATCACACGCGACTTGGTAAAATAAAACAATCGCTTGTCACTGGAAATTTCAAGGCATTTTGTGTCTGCATTATTGTGTAATAATTGAAATTAGTTTCGACTGATTCGATTGTCGACTGCTCGGTTTATTGTGTCATTTCATTATCGATCGTTCAATGTACAATATCATTGGTAAATTGACTGTTGTTCTTTTATTGCTGTAAAACAGCCCCTACAGCGGTGTTCAATGTGTTGGCCATGATACTAAACTTATAGCATCGTGCCAATAATGCGATTGTTCCCAATTCCGTTTTTTATTTTAACAAACGTATGTACTCGTGAAAGGGGTTAGTTTCGGTAGAAACATGATGGTCGTAACTTACCATATCCATAAACCAAACTATGATAGGAAGAGGTCCTCGATATACGCGAATAGAAAGTCAAATTCTCAAACGACTTTCTGATATTGATTTTAAGGAATATTGAGCATATACATGCAAATGCATGGAGAAGTTTTGGATGTGGGTATCGGGTACCGAACCAAAAAAAAAATTAGATCGGTGTTTGTCTGGTAGATTACAGGGTGGCTGAGACCAAATTTACTGACTTCACTATGCTGTCATTTGTGTAGTTGTCATTTTCGCGCGTCAATTTTTCGACAGATTGAAGTTTGGTTAATTGTTTACATGTGGTCAACAAATAATTGTTCTTAATTAATATCTTCATAAAAAAATTGTAATGGAATTCAAACGTAATAGTGTAATTGCACTGTATTTGAGTGGAAATTCACAAACAGCAATAGTTCGTCAGCTCCAGCATTTGAATGTGAATAAAATGATTGTGTATCGAACCATAACACCATAACTCGATACAACGAAACTGGTAGCATCGCTAAACGCAACAGAGGCGGTCCTAAAAAGACAGCAACATCAAAAGAAATGATACGAAAGGTGAAGAAACGAATCCAATGAAATCCTCGTCAAAGTGCCAATCAATTAGCCGCACGTCTACATGTTTCACGATAAAGCATTCAAACCTTTGCTACCTTGGGCACGTAAACACTTTGGTACGAACCGTTTGACATTCCAACAGGACTCGGCATCATCACACAAAGCTCGAGCGACACAGCAATTTTTACAAAATTGCGTACCGCGGCTGATTTTGTCAAAAGAATGGCCACCATATTCACCAGACTTGAATCCCATGGATTTCTCCATATGGTCCATTTTGGAGAGTAAGGTGTCCACTAAAAATACGAGAATGGAATAAAATTCCGCAAGTGCACGTTCGGTCAGCATGCAATGCTTTCTATGGAAGACTGAATCAAATAATCAGAGCCAAAGGAGGTCTTATCGAGCAGTAACATGTTTTTCATAAAATGTAAAATGCTGTCAACATATTCCACGAAATTTCAATAAAAAAAAAATCAAAATTAAAAAAATTATAGCGTTTTCATTTGGTAACACTTGGTCTCAGCCACCCTGTATAATTTAGCTTGGCTGTTGGAGAAATAAACTTCTTTAGCAGCTAACCATAATCGGTTGGTATTTCGACCCAAACTGTCGAGGCATTGATTGACCGCTGACTATATGGATCAATCAGCCGTTTTAGCTAGAATCGACCTAAACCATTTCTTAACCTTTTCTTTTGAAAGAAAATCAAGAATAAGGGCAACTGAGATAGAAGTAAACCATTTCTTTACCGTTGAATCTAAAATGGATCTAATGAATTTTAAATGATATTCAGAATATGTCCATCTGGAAGTGAACTCAGGCATTTCCTATTCGATCATGAAAAAATTATAAAATTGACTTCTGGAAGTAGTTCTCGAATATGGGCAGCTGAAATGGAACTAAGTCTGAAATTTTCTTACTTGATCATAATGAAATATGATATGAAATGGCATTCTAAAAGATTTTTGAAGTATAGCTGGGATTAAACTCAGTCTTTTTCTGGGCTTCTAATATTATTTTTCTAGACAGTTCTGGAATATAAACATCTGGGAAGGAATTAATTATGCCATTGCTTAACCGTTGGATTTGAAAACGAATTTTGAAAGCACTTGTAGAATTGCAAACTTTGGTGTTATGGATAAGAATAAAATTAAATTTAGAATTTGATTTTCAGAAAAAGTTCAGAGTATACACAGCTGGGATTTAACTCAGTCATTTTATATCTGATCATCTTGAAATTTTATGTTTTGGATAGAACTATCCCATTTCTCCGAAACGATATCTGGATTTATTTTTTTTTTATTAAAAGAAAATTGTGTAGTGAATTTAATGTCCTTTGAAGGGCAAATAATAGCCCCCTTTTCATTCACGCACCCACCACCCACTCACTTAGTTACAATATACCACCTGCACAATGCAAGCTCCATGTCAACCTGTACACTGACATGATCGGTGGTTCGACGCTTAATTCTGCACTCCAAGAGGGTCTTGACGGTTTTCGATGACGAAAATTAACTTTTGTATCTAGCCTCTGGTTAGATTCGAACCCAGTATCTCCTGGACCAAGTGCCGAAGCTTCAACCACTGCACCACTTTTGCGGTAGTTAGCAAAGGAATATGAGCAGCTGGGATAGAACTAAACAATTTCTTACTCGGTTATGATGAAATTTGTTGTGCATGAAAATTGGATCGTTAATGATTTTTGGGTGAAGTTCAGGAATACGGGAGGCTTGCACGAAACTAAGTCATTTCTATACCAACTGTGAATAAAAACTTAGAAGGTGGGGAAGTAAGTGTTATGTAATGAAATAGGATTCTAAAATGATTTTTGGAAGAATTAATTTTATATAAATTTCTGCAAATCGGAATACATCCTGATTGTCGAGTCTAAGTAACCCGAGTTGTAGGTGAATCTAACTCCTGTTCTGAATTAAAAAACAAAGTATACTACTACCGGTTTTAATATATTAACGAGTCAAGATAATATCCGCTCATAGCATTTGGTAACTATTTTGACTATATTGCTGGCTGCACCGATGATAACAAATTTTACGTTTGTGTAGAGAACTTTCACTTAAAGGAAACACCACTGACCGGTTTGTCTGGTCATCCAGCGATATTTATCGAGCTGCTTTGCCTTTTTTTGCATCCTGCATCCCAATGTATTATGGCCTGGAAAAACTATAAAAAGCCCGACCAAGAAAATATTAAAAAAAAATTAATAAAATAAAAATTGTTTTGTGAATTCTTCTATGACGACTCACGATTCATCAGAAACCGATTGATTTGTTTCTTGAAGTGCTGTGAAATCAAGGACTCGAGAACATTGGTGTCGTCTAACTAGTTTCAAGATTTAAAATGTTGGATTTTACAATTGAAATGTTCTAGAACAAGCCTATTTTACTTAGAACTGAAAGGAGTATTGACCCGACAAAAGAGTTAAACTATATAATAGGGTTTACGTAATGCTTATATAAAATCTTAAGACCTCCTAAAGTGAAGTAGAAAATACACCGAATAATGAGCCACAAAAATTGATTACCCTTTCGAAAATTGCACATTTGAATATGTTCTTTCTACGAAAGTTCGCTGCAAATTTGTAAAACCAACATCTTAAATGAAGGAGTCCTAGCAATTGTGAGCCTCTATGTGAGAAGAGATAATATTGGGATTTGCTAGGGTTAAATTGTACTTTGTTAGACCTACCCCATTCTAGAACTTATTGAATCTTTGGGAAAATAGATACTTTCATATCGTCTTTGGTTGATATATTCCATGGAAGCCGACAGCGTTTTGTCGTCGGCAAATGAATGGATGTTGCAAGTTGTAGAGATCAGTGTAGGTCATCAAACCTCAAGGAAGAAGTTGCAGTAAAATGTGATGTTAATAAAATATATTTTTGAACGGCAGTTGAATAATTTGCATTGTTATAACCCAAGCAGCGAGGGAGAATTGAGGAGCAAAACAACATTTCATGAAAGGTGTCGAAATTGGAAAAATTTGGACAACTAAAAACGTACCGAACAAAAGTTAATGTTTTGAAACCTTATTTGCGATTAAATAGCTGGTGATTGCAGTCGACTAGAGCAAGCTGTTAGTAGTAGGGTTTATGGCGGCTTACAAGGTCTTAATACACACCGCTTTTTAGATTTTTTCTAATTTTTTTATTTTTTTAATGGAAGACAAGCTGGTCGCACTATTTCCCCTATATACGTTCCCAAAAATTCTCCAGTATTTCAATCCAGGGTAAATTAATTTGATTATGAGCAGAGCTGGGAACCACAACAACCGCGGACGTCGTTATATCGGGATTACAATTTTTAGGGACAAATTTAATAATGGATACGATTTTTAATAAATAAAATGAGTTCTCGATGTTCATTCAGACAGTCATTTTGGGCACTGAAGCAGTATGGTATTGCGAAAGTCCATAATATCTTAAACAGCGATACACTGATTTTAGAAGTTTATAGTGTATATATTTCTAAACCACAACAACAAAAAACTTTCGCATACTATTATGAAACTGAACCTATTCAAAGGCTGCAATATAGAAACTACTCAATTTGTGATTAATTATTGTAATACTAAACTATATAAATAACGCTTGATTTGCTTTAAATAAAAAGTGAAGAATCATGTTCGATTCAAAGTTCTAAGAATTAATAATAAAGTTTCAGAATTGTTGTATGATAAAACAATATATCGTCTAGCTTGATGGTGCTTGAAATTCTGGAAAGTTACGTAACAATTTGCCGGTTTAATATGTAGTCTAAAGTGCTTAATTCAAGGTAACCATTGCACTAAACACGGAAAGATGATTCATTCCGCCAGTTTACATAAATAATATTGAGCTTTATTGTTAAATTCTAGCTATTGCAATTATTTTAAATTTGACTCATTGCATAATCTGGCATGAGGTCATATACTACCTTTACTCGTTTACTCGTGGTTGTGCTGATTGCATCGCCCACACTAAATCTCATTTGAAATCGCACTTTAATGTAATTACACCATGCATCTATATCATTAACTATAAAATGTTACAAGGTACAAACAAACATTAGAACTATATAGTAAGATAGTTTGTGGACTTTATACTATTCCCGTCATCACTTACGCAACAGTAAGCGTTAAGCATGAATTGTCTTTAAGAATTAGAATGATCTGTTCAGCATCTCTAAACATATTTAAAAAAAATATGAGATCCCAATCCCCAATACTCAATCAAATTTTTTTTACATATAATATTTAAAAGAAGGTTAAAGTCAATGTAAATTGTCTAGTCATTCTGAATTAGCGTATTTGCATTATAAGGTACAGGCATGAAATCTTATATAACACCATCCTCAAGATGTTGATCAATATATTTTTTTTGTTGTACAAAAAAATTTGTATAAGCAAAACAAAAAATAGATTATTGAACTATTATTTATTGTTTGTTATGGTTTGAAGATTTTTTTCGGGTATATAAGACCCACCAAAATTGGTATTCAGCATCAGTTGAAATAGTAAAGTTCTTTAATCGATACCTCAAAGTTTAACAAATACATCAAAATGAAATTCTTTATTTTATTAACTGTGGTCGCCTTCGTTGCTGCTGATCTCGTGAGTATTTTTTTTTATATGTACAAAACACTGTTAAATTAAATAAATATTAAAAATATTTTGTTCGATAGGCTAGCTTTTCCGAAGAGAAACGCAAACAAGTTATCGCAATCAAGGACAAGTGTTTACCGGAGACTGATGCCGCCCCAGATGTACTCGATAAATTGCTCGCCGGTGATTTTTCAAATACAGATAGGAGCACAAAATGTTTTACCAAATGTTTCTACGAAAAGGCTGGTATCTTCGATAAGGATGATAATCTAGACGTAAAAGTATCACTTGAAAAATTAACTAAGGATTATGGCGCAGAAAAGGTAAAATATTTTTCAAAATTTTGTTTTACAACATAACCTTAAATTGCTAATTTATATATAATTTCATGTAGGCCGAGAAATGGGTGACCGCTTGCAAGGGTATTGAAAATAAGGATCCATGTGAAAAAGCATTCGAAATCTACCAATGCGTCTACAAGTACAAGCATCCAAAAGAATAAATTTTGGTTTAACAACTCCTTTTTAATGTGTCATATTGACTTAACTATTTAATGTTTGGTTTTACATAATGAAAATAAATAATTTGAAAAAATTAAACAAAATGTTAATTAATTCGTAAAATTAAATGTGGTGTTAAAGGAATATTATATTCGAGGTAATATTTCTGTTTCAAATGGTTTAGTCTAATCCGATCAATATTCTAAGTATCAGCAATATTTGGTTGTCAACATTAAAATTATCGCTTCTTAGAACCAACAGTATGACATGTGAGCGCAGACACAATACCATAATAAAAAAACTATAATAAAAAATATTGTTGTTCGTTATAACAACAACCATATGCGAAATATACGTATTGATTGCAAACTAAATTGCATCGTCTTAATCCCCCACTTTAAGGTTTTTTTATATTTTTTTTTTATTTATTGCTTCTTATTTGTAATTTTTTGTATAAATACCAATGTGCTTTCTCATATCACTATCAGTATCAAACATCTTTGAAGTGTAAAAACACGCGATAACCTAAAATTTTAAACACAAAACTTCTATAAAAATGAAATTCTTAATTGCGTTAACGATTGCGTTATTAGCTGTCGGAGCATTTGTAAGTAAAAACACGTCACAAAACTAATTTGCTTTATTCATTTATCATTTAATTTAACGTAGGCCCTTACCGATGAACAAAAAGCAAAAGGAGATGAATATGCCAAAGTATGTATTAAGGAGACTGGCGTTGATCCAAAAGTAGTCGCCGGTTTGAAAACGGGAGATTTCTCTAATAAGGACGAGCCCACACAATGCTTTGCTAAATGTATCTTCGAGAAAGCTGGCTTCTTTGATGCCGAAGGAAATTTCAATGTGGAAGTTGCAAAAGAAAAATTAGTGAAGAATGATAACAAGGAAAAGGTCGAAAACGCCATCGACGAGTGCAAAGGTCTTAAGGGAAAGAACCCATGCGAGTCTGCCTACAAAATGTACGAATGTTACTTCGTTAAAAAGAATGCCGCCGCCTAAACAAAATATTCTACCTCATTTAGAAAAAAAAAAAAAAAAAACAATTTAAAAAATAAAATTTAACTGAAACTATCAATTTAAATGTTTCATAATTTTTCCGTTGTGCTCTGAAAAAACCGTTCAATTGTTTTAGATTGGCGATAAAAGTTTGTTCACATTTTCTGCTCCAAATATAGCACACAGTGTTATCATATATAATGTTATGAGTTTTTTGGTGTGCAAAATTCAAATATCCAAATATGAATTTCTGTATATTGCACAAAAATCTTATTAAATATATTTTCATCTTCAATTACATTCTCGTTATTTAAAAAAATAAAATAATAAGTTTGATATAATAAACCGATTAACGAACTTAAACAGTTAACATTTTGTTGAGAATTATTGCGGTTAACACACTCACCTTGAATCTGTATCTAAGAAAATAATAAATCGTGCTAGTGTCGTTTGAATATTAATTAGCAAGAGCACGCGCGATTTCAATTGCAGCAAGTGTTATACTCGTAAAATACATTACATGTATTCAGAGTGAACTTGAAAATCAAAACGTTTTCAATTAATTTAAAGTCACCAGGTTGTATGTTAATTTCGTTCAAATGTCATGTTTACTAATTAAATTAATGGCTTATTTTACTCGTCATATAAAGCCTCATCTGTCAAATCTATTCAATCATTATCTTTTATGTATATGTATTTATGTAAATAAAATACGTAATTTATATATCAAAGTCAAGTTAATTTTGTTTGCACAAACCGCGCAAAAAATAACAATGAGATCAAATACAACTATGTAGTTATAATTTGTAGTTTTGCGATAATTATCTAGTAGAACAACAACACAAAATTTAATTGCACAAAATAATAGAACAACTTGTTTTAGCTTTATTCATTATAATAACAACAATAAAGCATAAAAAATCTTAAGATTTTGTCTAAATAAATCATGGTTTGGTTGTTGTATCGTCTCGTCTAAGCATAATGTAAGAGAGTCCGTGCCAAACCCAAAATGTCATTAAACTTGAAAAACATTTTTTTGGAATGTATACTCGCGTTCAAGTAGTGGAATACTTCAATGGTTCGCAATAAACTGGTTTTCCATAGGTGATTACAACAAATAAAAGCGTACGGTTTTAAGATTATTGTTATAAGTCTTGAAGAATTTTTTTTTTGGTATTTATTATACCTAAAGCACCAAAATTAGAACATAAGTTGAAAACAATTTTTTTTACTTTATTTTGATTTATCTTATTATTTGAGTGGATGAAGATCATGCTGGGAGCGCTTGTCCTATGGTAATGTAAGTTTGATAAAGGTTGTAAATAAATTGAAACGAAATGCCAAACTCTGTATAGTTGAAATGTGCATGCCATGACGCAGACTTAGATTCAATATTCGGTTTACGGCACAGTACATTAAAAACTGGATTTAATTAATGGTGTACACAGAAACCATGAATTCCGAAAACCAAATCAATTGGTATTGGATCAATACGTAAAATTGTACATTCTATTTTAGGTGTATATGGCATAGAGAGGTATCGTATCGGTTTGGGAAACCGAACCAATGATGATATCAAATCACAATTAAAAATAAAACTCCATCCTCGTGTTGATATTGACGCTATACACGCCTGTAGGTGAACCATATGTGTTTGTCCAAGTATTTGCACTAGAAAAATTATTTAATTAATAGTTTATCCAGATTAAACATGAGTCACTAATTTTATTTATTGAGCTTTTATACAAATTGTTTCAAACGCTAGACTACCCTGACTTAAATTTATTATTATTAAAATATATACAACTATTGAAGCTGCCATTATTTGTGCCCGATTGTCTTAAGCGACTGCTATAAAGAAATCATTTTACGTTGGAATATACTAAGTATAATTACTTGTCTTCGCGCTGAATATAATTATTTTGCTTATATGAATTAAATTAAAATGGACAAATTTTAAAGTAGAATAAACTAACTATGCTTAGTTGATTGCTAGCGCCAATGAAATGTGTGCCGTTGCCACTGTATATATGTATAACTGCTTGAAAGCTCCCAAAAATATTCATTTTTATTTATTTTTATTCAACTCTAATATATTATGGTAATTTCTCGTCACCAACTCCGGAATTGTTGTTTTATTTCTAAAACATATTGTACATATGTATAAGGACCAAATTACGACAGCTCAAAATACAGTTTATATTGTCGAATTGTACTAATTACAAAGGTTTAACCCACATAAACTATATTTCGGTCATCCTCGTCGATAAAAGATTCAGAAATTTTCATCAGTCGGCTGCTGATGAGAGCATTCAGTTCGACATTTTGAGTTATTCGAATATCAAATAACTATTTCTTTAAATATCCGAATATTCGGTTAATATTCGAAAAGTAAAAGAGGTACTAAGAACCATGAATAATTGGTAATAAAACAAAAAACATACAGGTTTCGTTTAACATTTTTTTTAATAGGCAAGCGACAAGTGTGTTGAGATGTTTAAATTTTAGGCTACTTGTCATTTTAGAATTTTAGATTCCGCGCCGTAGAGAAACCCCTTTCAGATTCTCTTGAAGTATGGCTATTTGTCAAAAGAGCATTATACAAATTGTCTAATTTATCTATTTTTAATTTTTGATCGATTCTAAATAACAAACATCTTTTTTTAAACCACTTCCCACGATTTGCATTACCATTGTATTGTGGAATCGGTAATTGAGTTAATCGCTAATTACAGCAGTAATTGTTTCAATATGTATTTATTTTCACATTGATTGTTGACTGCAAGTCACTCATTTAAATTACAAGAAACCAGCAGCTCATTATCAATATTTTCATTCCTGAAATTCGCTACATCTTTGATGGTTGAAGAGGCGAACAGTTTTTAAGCGAAATCTTCCGCTAAAGTTTTGGCGAGAGTTTTCGTTGCGTAAATAAAACTTTCGCTGGTTGAGGTTTCGTCTCTTCTTTGATATATTATTTTCTTAATTTCGTTGATTTTCGTTAAAGAGTTAAATAAAAATGTATAAACGCGCTCGGCTGTCACAAGTGTTGAATTTTTTTTGTTAGAGTCTTTGACTGCAATTTCAAGCGGAGTCAATATGTTAAACAATTTTTGTAAATAAATGGTTTCTCTTTCAGTCACAGTTTCATAACCTAGATCAACAAGTGCATGACTAACGCAATCTATTAGGAGTAGTAAATCTTCGCACCGTCGTAGCCATCATACATTCCATCTTGTTTTTACGCCGATAAGAAGGCCAAATTTTTACTCGATTATTTTCATTTGAATGTTCTTCTGCTGATACTGGTTATCGGTGTTTGCCGCAAAGGTGGGCCAGGGTGACGGATGGGTCGAAAGCCAGTCCAAAACTATTTTGAATAAGATTTTGAATCAACCCTATTGACGTTTGATTCCAAGGCCTCTTAAATTGCTTTGATCAGTCTCGTTAATAAAAATGACTAAATTTTTAACATTCGTTGACCTTGTTGTTTTTTTGGAAATTTAAGCAGGAATAATAATTTTTGATTATGTAAGACAATTTGTATCCAAAGGCTCAAATTTCGCTTTAGAAATAAAGTGGATGTATTCGAGATATATGTAAATTTCGGGTGTTGTACAGTAAATATATAAGACATTTTCCATAAGTTAGCATAACCACCCAGCTCAACAGTAACGTCAACCTCCATATTAAAAGCAGTACTCGAAACTCAAGATTACCTGGTTCAATAAATCTCAAATATTTCAACTAAAAACTAGAGCTTTTAAAGCAAACTAGTTCAAAAGCAATGCTCGAAACCTCAGGATTCCATGAATCTCACTAGATTAATCTCGAAATTAGACTACTCAAGCAAACTAACCTTTCCCTATACCAGTTTAATATCTCGTACAATCTTACGGTCATTTTCGATTGACTGGCTATACAATTAATCCCGAGAGATTAAGAGAAGCAGACACATATAAACAAGTAAACTGGGAATAATCATTTGAGATCGGCTGGGCATAACTCTCAAACTCAAACTTACATATTGGTCAACTTAACGACTGATTAGATACAAATTTCGACCTGTTCGCTGTGCTTATGCATCTATTAAGCTAACATTGAATACTAACTACTGCCTATGCGCACAATTCGAAGTAATTTACTGCGTTTACGCATATTTGGGGCTCACAATGAATACGAACTACTCCCCAACATCATCAAGCGAAACAATCACTACAGAAAAGATAAATGTATTCAATCAACAATCATCAATTAATTCGTAATGATTCGATCAGCTAATTACAACGGGCTGACGAGATATTCTTCGGTATCACAACAATAGCCTTGATCGACACTCATCTTCATCATTGTGTGACTCAACTGGGGAATGTAATGATATTTACATCCACAAGTAGGTGGCACAACTCTTAATCGCCACCAGGTTGTTTTACGATGTTAACCAATAAATAATAAAAATGTGGTCGTTTTCAAATCGCCACCCATATACGAGGGTATATCAAAAAGTCTTGCAATATCATATGAAAAAAAAGAGTGAGTGAGACAACAATATATTTTTCAAAACCATTTTTTGTCGCGATGAAACTTCTAGAAGAACATTTCGATGTAAATTTTACAGTTCGTTTGTTTTTGTCAATTTAATAACACGTGTTTTGAATTTTTCTTAAAATGAATGAAATTGAATATCGCGCCGTTATTAAATTTTGCTGTAAAGATGGACGAAATGCAATTTATATATTAAACTGTATATCAAAAGTTTACGGCAAATCTGCACCATCATATGCCACAGTAACAAGGTGGGTAAAATTATTCCAAAGTGGTCGGGAGTCATTAGAAGACGACAACCGCTCGGGTCGGCCAGCAGACGCTATTAGCCAGGAAAACGTAATTTTGGCCGAATCTATTGTATTGGTAAACCACCGTATTTCTGTTCCGCGGTTAGCGTGGAGACTTTCTCTTTCATACGGTACCACATATACTATATTACATGACCACCTTCACATGTCGAAAGTAAGTGCGCGATGGGTTCCCCGTTTGTTGAATGCAGAACAAAAAAAAATGCGTGTTCAAACTTCAAAGGCGATTTTAGATATGTACAAAGAAGATCCAGAAAATTTCTTGGATAACATAATAACAGGCGATGAAACACGGCTTCATCACTGGGATCCGGAATCCAAACAAGAATCGATGCAATGGATTAAACGTAGTGAACCACCACCAAAGAAATTCAAAACTCAATTGTCTGCTGGTAAGGTTTTGGCAACAATTTTTTGGGATGCTGAAGGAATTTTGATAATCGATTATATGCCACCGAAAAGCACAATCACAGGCATATATTACGCAGAGGTTTTCCGAAAATTGAAAAAAGCGATCCGGGAAAAACGGCCAAGGAAAGTTAGGGAAAAAATCTTGCTTCTTCACGACAATGCACCAGTGCACAAGGTTAATATTGCTCAAGCTGCATTAAAGGACTGCGGGTTCGTGGAAATTCCTCATCCACCGTACAGTCCAGACTTGCCACCCAGTGACTACTTTCTGTTTCCCAATTTGAAAAAAACACTAAGGGGCCGGAAATTTTCCAGTGACTATGAAGTACAGTCTGTTGTAAATGAATATTTTATGGAGCAAAAGAAATCTTTTTTTTTAGAGGGTTTAGGCAAGTTAAATGATCGATGTGACAAATGTATAAACCTTAAAGGAGATTATGTCGAAAAATAAAAATATTGCTGTCTCACTCACTCTTTTTTTTCATATGATATTGCAAGACTTTTTGATTTGCCCTCGTAGTTAACCACAAATTTTACAAAACAACGTGTTTTCAAAAATAACCAAAACAGAATGCAAATACCAATCCACACTATAGGACTGTGAGTCCGGACTTCTTTTTCTCCTTTACCTATAAAACGGAAAAATGAAAACCGGGTTAGTGAGAAAAAAAAATTACAGTACCTGGCAATTGGATTAGAGCCACCTTTGCATTTCAAGTCAAATAAACGGATTTAGTTGTTCAAAGAGTATCTATTTATATAAACAATAACCCTTATATTATTACAGTTATTCCAGTACTACCGGTTTTGGGCCATATAGGTACCTACTATTAAAGTTTAACCGCAGATAATGAAATATGTAAAAAATGAGTGCGAATAATAACCAAATTTAGTTGAAATGTGGACGTGCTCGTGTTAATAAGTGTAATAAAATGATGTTTGTGTGTATAAAATTAAAATAAGACTTTATTAAAAACATGAATGCATTTGAATACTTTAATTCTTTGCTTTAATTCGTAAAAATATTCGGTCAACATCGAGCGGTCGTAGTCATTTTCGTAGTGTCCGTAAAACCACCTTGAGAGACGACCAACTAATTATAAAAACAGCACTTCAAAATTAATAAAGTTCTGCTACAGACGATTGAACTCTGCCGGACTCAAAAATCGCAGACCAACCAAGAAGTCCAGGTTGAAACCAAAAATGAAGAAAGCACGCCTGCAATGGGCAACAATGTCCGATATTTCAAGTTATAGCAGTATGGTCTACTTTACAGGCTATCAAAATGTCATGTTAATATGATGAAAGAAATTGTACAGTTTAGAAATTCAACATAAATTTCATTTTTACAACACACATCCCGACTCGAATCCCAATTTGAAATATAATGACGGAGAGTGTTAATTTTGCTAGAAGAAGACCCAAGGAACGTGAGTGATTAGGCTGTACAGAAGAAAGTTAAACACCCACCATCAGTCATGATCTGGTCCTGCATTACAGCGAATGGAACCGGACCTCTGTATTTTGTAGAGAGCACCATCAATCAAGTGCAATATAAAAGGTTGTTGTATTTTTGTCTTTCCTAACTCACTAAATGGAGAAGAAGCGCCATACACCGTCATGGAGGATGGGGCACCATGTCATACAGCGAAAAAAATAAAAATTCTGTTTCAGGAGCATAGCATACCCATTTTGCCATGACCCAGAAACTCTCCCGATCAAAATTATATCGAAATTGTATGGAGCATGTTGAAAAACGAATGTTCTCTTCCCCGAACCTTACAATAGCTCTTCTGAAAGATAATATTCACAGACATTGTCCAGAGAACGCAATACTGCAAGAAGTGGTAAAAATTTGTATTGTATGTATGACGCAGCTACATAGAATGGAATATTATAAGGTTTCTACCGACAATTGTTATAATGGTCGATTTATAAGTTTTTATTTTTTTATTTTTTATTTAATATTTTATTAAGCCCAATGATATATTCATTGAAGGGCATTACAATATTTAATACAGATATACATAAAATGGCTGACTGTAATTATGAATAATAAGCATAGCGACAACGTGGTAATTTTATTTAACAGTAGAAAAGTAAATTAAAATATTCCCGTGAAGTAAATATGTCCTAAAATTACAAAAACAAATTTAAGACAAACTCCACGCTTCTCTACAAATTCGTGAAGTTTGTCCTAAATCCTAATAGACTGTATAAGTATAAATATTATATACTTTTTTCGGATAAACCAATAAAGGTAAATTATTTATTCTTTATAATGGATTTTGATATATATTTAGGTAAACAGTTTTAATGTTCAAATTAAATGATTGATGTTATTGAATGATTGTGAAATTTATTTCTTAAAACTGCTTCGGATATCAACCTATTTATTTTAAGATATCATGAGGATGTAATACCCATATTAAATGTATTATTGGTCTTCAGAATAATAAATTTTTAAAGGTACACCAATTTAACTCGTTTAAGTGTTTTACTTACAGATTATTGCTTAAAATCGTAAAAGAATTTTGTTGAGATGCTAAGTATCACGCCCTTGTATAACGAAGAATTAATTAAAAATATCAATGTTAAAGGCAATAAACGAGCACTTGTCATATGTCGTTGGATTCGTTTAAGTGTCTACTATTACTTTTATGAAAAATTAATTAATTATACAGTAGTACTCAAATCATCATATATTTCCATACAAGGTCATAGAATTTTCTTGATATTTATAAAATTAATAGCTAGATTCTTAACAAATACAACCACATATGACAAGTGCTCGTTAATTGCCTTTAATATTTGATATAATTTTGGTTTAGATTTGCTAGAATTTTACTAACCTATACGACTAGCTGCTATAGTAACAAGCTATCAACTGAACGATTTTATTCTTCACAAACCATTATTTTTTCATTGAATCTATTTCTGATAATTGTCTTGTTAATTTACGTTCCTTAACTGCATTTGTATTTTCTATTATACTATTTACAATTATTACGAATATTAAAATTCATTATAGCGAGCGATTAACTAATGCATTCTCACGAAGAAAGCTAGGACAAATTTAGGACTTACTTCACACCCGTATTAAAATTATAATGATAATCGATTAACATCAAATATTTAAAATCAAGTAAAAAAAAGGAAAAAAAGAAGAAGATTTACATTTACATTAAAATGAACTGTTGACGACTTTTTGCAGCTGTGTTTGTCCAATGATTTCATCTCTATTGGTAATCTGGTGTAAGCTACTAGGGATGCGTATATGATAGATTTCGGATCTGCTTTAATTACATGTACGTATCGTTTTATTCAGGTTTCATATGGGTGCGTTTCCGGCTGAAAAATTATGTAGTGCACAATGTGCCATTCTACTTGTACCATAGTTGGTTTCGCTCTGGCTGATATGGTTCCGGCTGGCGTGACTTATACCAAATTAAACATTCGTTCAGTTTGGCCATTAATAATGGCGCAAAACTAAAATGAATAAATTAAAATTAAATTAAATAAATTAATGAATAAATGACTAAATTAATAAAGGTTATAATAATAATAATAATTTTAAATATAATAAAATAAATATAACAAACGTTAAATTACAACCACTAACTTATGTACAATATTACATGTAACCAACGTACTCGTAAGACATGAAATACTGATATACTAATTTTAAATTTTATCAAAACAAGTTTAGTAGTAGAAAGTTCATCAACAGTCCCAGAACCCCTGTACTCACAAAAGTTTGATGTTAGATAAGCGAGACAATCTGCGTCAGTGGCGGACAAAATGGATCCCTTTACATTTTTCAGTGAAGTGGCGTTTTCTGCTCTAAATAAGTCCTTCATTAAAAAGCGTTTAATCTCGCGTTTGAAATGTTATTTAACACTAAACTTTCAAAATATTTTTAATAATCATGCATGTCTTGAATAAAATCAAAGTACTTCATACGAGTAATATCTACACTGAGTGAGGACTTCATCACACGAGAACTAATCCGGCTTATTAGTTTTCGACAAATATAACTATCAAAGTATACTCGTAATACAATTACACTTAGCAGTAAATTTTAACTTTATCGATCTATACAGAAGCATTATTCAAGCTATATAGCGATGTATAGCTACATCTAGAAATATAAGATGAAAAAGCAATTGTATTCACATGTCAAACTGTCATAAGGGTTTGAAAAATTATTTATGTATGTACAATTTTTCCAACTTTAGGATATTATTATTAAAAATTTTATAAACGTTAAAAATATTTTGTGTGTTTTCTTCTGCATTTTGTGTGAAAAATATATACGTTTATAAATAACTAGGGAACGATTCACTTATTCCCATAAGTGTGCGGGGGTAGAATTAAATATCTGTGCAGACATTATACAAATATAATATTTCACTCGTTTATTTTCCATTCAAAATGGTAATGCTGTTATTATTTTTCAGATTTAGACATTTCACTTTAAGATTATCGTATTTTTGGAAATTTCAAATCGATTTTATTGGCGTACGTACACATATAGTTCTATTTATTTACCGGGGGTGTTATAACAAAGCTATCGAACAACATAAAATTATTATTTGGCCCATAAAATAACTAATATTAAATATTGAACTCTCATCAGAATCTCATTATAAAGTTGAATACCATGGCAAAGTATCCAATATCATATATACATAACACGAGTACTGTAAAATTAGATTTTTGGATGGAAATCAAAATACAGAATTCGAAACAAATACCGAAATCGTTAGTAAGTGGAACACTGCTCAGATCGTCGTGAATTTTTATTGTCAAACGAGTCATAATCATTAAAATTGAAAATGCGATAAAAAAAAATTTTACAAAACCAAATGGAACAAATTTTTTTTTTTTGGTATAAATCGGTTTGTTTATGTATTCCCAATTTTCAAAATAATCGAAATTTTGTAAGAAGACATTTTTATGTATTTTAAATTTTTTAAATCGATTTAGAAAAATATTTGTATGTGTAAAATAAAAAAGTTAAAGAGGTTAAGACTTAATGGGATAGTTGGTACATGTATACATATGTATGCTGAAGATCATTAGACTGCTGATGTTATCTATGTTTACCTATTTGCACAAGTCAAAATACAAACCATTTCAGTTCAGTCGAAAAGAAAACTCGTTTACAGATAATTTCCTAATTTCATCATCCTTAAACTAATAAAAGTTAGATAGAGTTAAAAAGAAATGCGACGTCAAAAAAGTTTTCTCATTTCACTATAGAAGAAATATTGTTCTTGCGATTTTCCAAAAGAAAACTGTTTGTTTTTGGTTTTGTTTGTTTTCTTATTATTATCATTCATGATTATCTCATATATTATATGCCAAAGTAAATGATTGTGTCATAGCTATACATGTAGGCCATAATATAGTTATTATTTTATAAGTTTATCTAGATTACGGCTTTCTGTGGAAGTCGACTATGAGAAACACTATTTAAGTGTGCATTAAAATATACTGAAAATCGAAGAAAAAAAGCTGCTCAATCTATGGAATTGATTAATTCGATTTTGAGTGAACATTCTGTGAGTCATTCAACAGTAAAAACAAGTGGTTTGGCATAGATTTCGTGCTAGTTGAAGTGCGCAGTAAAACAATTTAAAGACTTTTAAAGATACTTTAAATTTTACTTGATAAAAATCCATAAAAAGCTCAGAAAGAGCTTGCAGAACAGTTAGGAGTTACTCATCGACCAATATCACTTTGATTGCATGCAATGGGAAAAATACTGAAGGATAGAAAATGGGTTCCTCATAAACTGACCGAAGAAAACAGAAACCGAAGAATTGACATCTACAAGAATTTGCTTTCTCGGTACAAAAGAAAGAAATTTTTGCACAAAATCATTGAAATTCAACTGATGTGCAAAATGAACATTGTTTTGCCAAGAAAATGTTACTGTGTGTCTGGTGGGAATGGGTAGTAGTTATTTACTACGAGCTTCTGGAACCTGGTGAAACTGTTACAGCTGAACGTTACCAGGCTTAATAGATCAAACTATGTGATGCTCTGGAGGAAAAAAGGCCATCTACGGGCAAAGGAAGGCGGAAGGTGATCTTGAGATTCCGATCGATATCATCATATTTGAAAGACCAGCGGTTCACGAAATTTGAAGATATTTAAAAATTGCCCGATCACTATTTTGCTTCGAAACGAAGTTTCTATCTCAATGGTACTCATCAGGACGACCATAAGGTTGAATATTTCGATAAATAATTTTTGTAACAGTTATGTAAAGTTGAGTTTGACCAAAAAAAGCCAAGTTTCTACTTGCACACCTAATACACTGGAATGGTTGCATTATAGTAAAAAGATTTTGGAAATCGACCATATTCAGTGTCTTGTTGGCACAATTGAACTGTCACAATTGAACTGTGTGTGGAAGAACTGTTTCAATGGTGTTTTAGATGCTGTAGCTGCCCGTTGGACTGTATCCTGCATTTTCTTCAGTAGAGTTTACATGTGGGCCGTTTTCTAGATGATAGCAAAATGAATAACAAGAGGATTTCTACAGCTTCAATGCTGCTTATGACCACCAGTGAAAGAAGTCCCCAACTCTAAATTTGATGGTCTTTAGAAACCCTATGTGCATTTCTTCGATCATTTGCAACGACAGCATTTCTGTAAATTCGTCTTCGGCAGGTTTTGGTTGCAGTATGGCAGGGAGAGCATTAGGTAGGTTGCAGATTAGGTATAGGTTCCATTTAGTTACTATGTGTTTCATTTCCCGTGTTGATATTTCCATCGTATTGATTGAGTAATATTAATCCTTCTGAAATCTCGCCGTATGGGAGGCGCGTAAGTTCATATTTTCCATGATTTACAGAAAACACGGTATTTTCTAAATCGGAACTTTTTAGTGGTATTTGGTGAAATCCACTTTCTAGGTCTTTTCCCCCAGATTTGACAGAATGTCGTTGATTTCTGGTATAGGATATTTATCTGCAGTGATAATCAAATTTAATTTACGATAATGAATAATCATTCGGGGTTTTTTTTCTCCCGGAGCGTCTTTTTTCGGTTCCAATCCATACCGGGAAGTTATATGGCGATTTGGACGGTCTGATCACGCCGTCGTCTAATAATTGATTAACTTGTTTTTCGACCTCATTTTTCAAATAAACTGAGCAAGGGTAATAGACAGACTCCGAATTGATAGTACGAGTTAAGTGTGTAGGTTAGTTTCTCTTCAGGATCAGCAAAGATAATCTCGAATGATTATATTGTTGACTGAATTGAATAAGTGTTGTTTTAACGGAATTTTTATGTTCGGATACATCGTCAAGAATCCTTCGTCGGTGTGGATTGCCGCTCGCAGTTGTTTTAGGCTATCGTTGTCTATTATACCGTCGAACGATTTTAGATTTGGCAGAACGAAAAATTTCAATTTTACCTCTGGCCCAAAAAGATCTATCCATGCATGATGGGTAATCTTGATGTCGCCAGCTACCGAATTCGCAATGAATGGTTTTTTGTTCTATAGAGGATTCCGTACATATTCTGCATTAATATAATTTGTATTTGACCCGGTGTAGATTAAGAACTTAAATAAACGAAGAGCTCCTTAATCTAAAAAATTAATGTCGTCTATGAATCCGTCTTGCTCCTGTTCTTCACCACAATGGTTTGCTTCAACTTCTTCACTCGTGATCGAATTTTATTGAGTACCAGTATATTTCTCATTTGGTACTGGTAATATCTTAAGTTAGACTCCTCAACCTGAGGTTCACAGTGGTGAATTTTTTGGAATTTGGCAGGTTGGTGAGTTTATCCAGATTGGATAGGTCTTTTGTTCAGGCATATAAAGTTCTGTGGTCTATTTTGGAATCCTTGTGGTCTATTTTGGTAGTTGACTTGTTTCGAACAAATAGATTACCAATCCATTGGTACCGGTTTGGATTGGGGTTATTGCTGATGTTCCTATTTGTTTGCTGGAATGGATATGACGTTAGATAATTTGGATATTAGTTTGGGAATGATCTATGAAATTTTTGGTGGTATTTGGAGGCCGTGTGGTAATTTCGGATAAAAATTGGACATTGGTGGGATTGGAAGATTACGCTTTGCGTTGAATACCTTCTAGATGATACCTTCCTAGGGGGGATTTGTGGTGATATTGAAGATTGTGGATTTCTTGTATTAAGGTTACCGTAGCTGTGGTGCAATTTGAGATATAGATGTAACGCCTTTAAGAGATTCGTCGGACCTCTCATGCTCAGCAGTCGAGGTAGATCGACTTTGAGTCCTCTGACAAATGTATAGGGTATTTTATCTCGATACGATTCCGTCATAACATTCATAGATTCCTGGTGCATGTCCATTGACGATAGCCGGTTTAGAATGAGTGACAGATGTTGATGGCGTTGCGCTAGCATTGTTATTTGGTACTCGAGTGTACCCAAATCGCGTTTGTCAGCATAGTGTAATGCCAGACATTCCGCTATATCGTCCCAATTTAGTGGTGTGTTATAGGACTCCAAACTGATGTCCGCTTGGTCCGTACCCTTGTTGAGCTTATAACATTAAGCATTCCATAATATTTTGGAGTGCCTTTTAGATAATCGTAAACTTTTAGTATACGATCGAAGCTTTTTTCAGGAACCGGACTCGCCCGGTTACCCAGAAAACTTTTTACAACGTCAGGTATTTTGTCTAAGTCATTAAGGCTCGCTAGGTATTTATGCTATGCGTCTGAGTAAAGTTCTGACATTGTTCTCTAACTATGTCACAAATAACTTCTTTGAGTTGTGTTGGGTCAATAATATTATTAGAGTTGGATGCACCAGCTGAATTTCCGCTGGCTGAAAAAATTGATGGTTTAATGACGTTGTCGTTATTCATTTCTCTTTATTTGGAAAATAAAGAATAGGGGTAGTCGAATCAGTCAGTTGAATATGTTTCCAGATAATTTCAATACGGATTGAATATATGGATTGAAGGAAAATTGAATATGAGTTGAATATGAATTGAATATAGATTGAATATGAATTAAATTATAATAGTTATACTTGATAAAATAATAATAATGGTGTATAACAACAATTTGACACTAAAACGTTTTGTATTTAAATATATTTATAATTTAATTTGATTTAACTGAGAATTAGTATTTTGTAATTTTTGAACAAGCTTACTTAATCTTTCGATAATACACTTTTACACATCTCAATATTTATTTATTTGTTATTTACTAATTTATTTAAATTCTTAAAAATTTCTTGTTTCACTTTCTTACTAAGTAAAAATGTTATTTTACTTTTTTTAAAAGTATACTTTCTATGTCGTAATATTTAAATAATTTGCTTTGTTATTTATTTATTATTATTTACTATTTTATATTTTCATTTAATCCTTAGAAATTTTAAATCTTAATTTTTAACAAAAAAAAACAAAATGTTTAATAATTCTAAAATTGATTATTTTCTCTATATTTACTTTATTGTAGTTTTCTTATTCTTGATTTCTTAAAAATGTTCTTTTCAATACGTTCTTCACTTAATATGAATTAAAATTAACTTACACTAAAATTAACAGATGTGGGTACATCGGGAGTCGTAAATCGTATTTTGTGAGCCCAAGTACTCTTGCCGTCTTTCAAAGTCGATTGGGCCAGAGTTGATCAAACAATCGGGTTCACCGATTTCGTGCGACCTTTCGGCAATCAGGAAAACTATGAGAATTAATACACTGGTTAATCAGTTGTGCTATTTTATTAATCAACCTGTTGGAATAACTTTTAATAAAGCGATTTGGTATCCGATCAAATTCGGTAGCTGACCTTGGTTTTAAATTTTTAATTACATCGATAATTTTATCATCTGTCACATTTTCTAGGCTTAACGGCTGAGAAGTACTATACTGGATATAATCAGATTGTGAAAAATCAGGAAATTGCAAGTTTATCCATGGCATGTAAGAACTTCAATATATTTTAGGACACTATTATCAGACTCAGAATTCATTAAATTGATATTGAAATCTTCAATGAGAATAGTTTCATTCATATTTGATACAACTTTTTCAAGTTTTGCTAAAAAAGAATTAAAACCAACACTAGGCGACCTTACATTATGTAACATAATTGCATTCCATTTGTTATTAACAAAAGTACTACAACCCCCATAACCATTAGATCTAATTGAATTTAATGATTTATAGCCAGTTATAATAATGAATATACATTAAAATTACGTTACATAAAGGTATCTTACAATTATAAAAATATGATTACGCTGCCTTATGTGGAGTGCACGTCTTATGTATCGCTGTTCATATCGCTTGTGTGCAATATGAAACCCATGTTCAACTGGACCACTGGTTATAGCACCTTGACTGGGTTTATACTCTGTGATTATTAACTTAATAATCTAGTCCAGAATTAATTGCTATAATCTCTGACCTGACATCTAGTAATTTCTGTTTATAAATTTATCATTCTTTTTGATTCGGGATTTATACGAGTAAGGCAGCATTTTATTATATTTTATTACTAATTATCATAAACTAATAAAAGTTGTATTATAAAATTATTATTAAAATCATTTTGCTTTGTATAATATACTAAATTAAATATTCTGTATTCTTTTTTTGTATTTCGGTTCTTTTGATATTTTTAATTGTTCAATAAAACAATAAATTCATAAAATCTTTTCTTGTTATCATAATAAAAGAAGATATTCAATAATTGTGTTTGATTGTGCGATAATTCGAGAGACAGTGAAACAAATCTATAAAAGTGCTGTGGGTTATGGTGATCAGAAGCTGGTGCTACATTTTTCATTCCGCTCGTACCACGTATTAATTTGTATAAGTATATATGTTTAATCGATGTCACATATGTTTTTGACAGTGGCGGTGAATACAGTACAACCCATCTGAATTTCAATGTCATTTGACAGGGTTTTCAAGGTTAAAGTAAAAGAGTGTCCACAATGCTCTGCGGTACAATTATAAATACTTTTGAACGCTTCGTGCATTTGCCGATATCCATACCGGAAGAATGGATTTTTATTGCGCCACATGAACCAAGGATCATATTCGTCGTAACAATTTGAAACAAATCGGAATCTACATCTATATCTGGGGTTCGATTTTGTCTCGTGAGTAACTTATTTAAAATGAATGAAACAACAAAAACGAATACGTACATCGTATTCGTTTTTTTTTGCTTCACTCATTTTAAATGAGTAACTCACGAGACAAAATCTATCAGCTGGTATTTCGACAGAAATTATGTTGTCGATCCCCTCAGGTCCAAGAAGTGAATGTGATGAATAAGTCGGAAGCCATTTACACAAACATTATGTCATTGCATCCTGAATGTAGTCTTGTATGTAATGTGTACTACCGATATATGATGGTATAGAATACAGACTTTTACCATTTCATTATCAGATTGAAATAGCCATCGATAGAATTAATAATCTCATCTCACAAGTGCATCTATTTTTCTGCATGCAATTTAGCTGATTGTATCATATTTTTTATCTTGTCATTCATGTCTACAAGGTATTGATTGGTTTGCTCGAATCATGCATGGAAGATCATGGCGCTCATTTTCTTATTTAATTCTTGACCTTCCAAAAAAGAAACACAATCGTTAATGAGTTTATATTTAGATTTAAAAAAATTATGGTATCTTTTTCTGGATATTGTAATGCACCATAGAAACGATGTATCTTGTACAACTTGAAGATCACCCGACAACCATTGATACCATTGAAAAATCACAATCGAAAATGAACTAGAACGAAAAGGGGGAAAATGAAAAAAATGCTACTGGAAATTATTGATGTTGATTTCAGTGCCAATCCAGAGAAAGTCGTTTGCACTATGTTTATAAATCGCAAAATAGTTCAATTTCTCGGGCTGCAGTTTCAAAGTCAAACTCTGCTACTTATGTCGATCTGAGTAATATGATGATCAAAACTGAATTGCAACAACTACATCTCTAAAGCTAATAAAGCAAATTTCAATTGTCAAACAAGAATATCATATAACGATCAACGAACCAGAGCGTAGCAGTGATCGAACCAGCAGCGATCAAATTAAATCTGGTAAATGAAATTTGCCAAAGAAGATGAAAACAAATTTAAGCAGGACATAAAAGTTTTAAAATAAATTTCTCGATCAAGGCTACCAAACTGGGCCAAGTTAAGAACATGAAGCGGCTCAAAATCCTTTTCAATTCGTGGCACTCCTCGTAGCAAAACTATTTATATACCGAATAGAGCTATTTCACCACCTACAAATTATTTCCGCGTCGATAAATATCGAGATACTTATTGACGATCGAAAAAGAAACGAAAGAAACGAAAAAGAAGATTAATCGCGTTTTAGAAGTTAAATGAGACACAGTGTCATACATACGTGAAAAGTAAATCACTGAAAGTGCCGCGAACAATCGTTCACACACCACAACCATCTTTGTATGAACTAATTTTAATACAACATTTTATATTAAAAAATATATATAGTGAACATTTATTCAATGATAATAATTACTTGGTAACACCGCTATAAACATTACAAGTGCTCTTAACCTTCACTGACCAAATTAGCCCGCCTCAATGAAACCTGTACTATAGTTTGTTACACATTTATTACAATTTATTACAACAAATCCCGATTTTATTACTGTTACCATTATCGAAGAATGAGTGGTCGGTTTAGCTTATGATTAAACCTACACCTCTCTCTCTCTCTCTCCCTCTCTGGCACTAAATCCCATCAAGGGATTTGGCCGCCTCACATTAGGTTTCATAATCATATTTTCATTTCGGATAGTGAGTGATTAATTCATTAATCCTAAACCAGCCGTGAAATTTTTTCCTTGTCACCACCGGGAATCAAAGCCGGGACCTCCGGCCGCTGGAGCAAGCATGCTAATCACTTTGCCACCGTAGAAACCTACACCGCCAATATTTTAACTTTTGATGTAGCTGTCATATTTGGATGTTTGGAACTGGATGGACCAGAATTTATTGCAAATTAATTACAATGATTAATGAGTTCAAGATCAGCCCTATATCTTGAATAAGGTGTTTTACATGTAATGTTAATGTTGCTGTTGTATTTGTTTGACAAAGTTTATTATTGATAGTAATTGATTTCAAATAAGAATTATGCGCTAGTATTGTACATAGCGTATATATTGTACATAGCGTATATATTGTACATGCGAGTTTTACATGCTGTAAAATGTATATATATATATTATGTATGAGAATAGTATCGTAGAGAGTTAATATTGTGGAATAGTTTATAAAAATGTTATAAATATTTGTATGTAGTTGAAAATGGTTTGAATTATATTTGTTTAGTAAATGATAATTTTAATTAGTAACTGGATTAAATATATTGTGAAATAATATAAATAATATAATTTGATGTAATATAAAAATGTAGTGGAAATTAAATTGTAGTGTCAAGTTCTTACCTGATTATACTTGTATTGGAAGAGTTGATGAATGTTATACGTTAAATAATAATGAATGCACTGTATTTCACTATTTTAAATCAAAACACAATTAATTTATTAGATTGTTTACTTTGTGATTTATACTTTTATTGACAATTAAATTTCGACACAATAATTTACATATATTAACAATTTTGCTTATGGATTTTACGTGTAATATTTTGGTAACTTTTATAGGTTTATCTATTTAGACTTTTAACTTGAACTTATTAAATTTTGATTTTGGTATATAAAGTTTTCATTGATAGAGTGTTCAATATAAATTTCACATATGGATTTTAAAATATTTGGTTCACACTATTTAGACTTTTACTTGAACTACTTAAATTTGATTTTGTATATGAAATGTATGAAAGTATATAAAAGTTTTATTGATAGACTTTTCAATTCGATTACACACTGAGTAGATATAAATTTCACATATAGATTTTAAAATATTTGGTTCACACTATTTAGACTT
The DNA here is from genome assembly GCA_947310385.1 of Nephrotoma appendiculata. Lineage (NCBI taxonomy): Eukaryota > Metazoa > Arthropoda > Insecta > Diptera > Tipulidae > Nephrotoma > Nephrotoma appendiculata. Next base: position 17,029,151 of record OX371223.1, read on the forward strand.
TTATTTGAACTACTTAAATTTGATTTTTGTATATGAAATGTATGAAAGTAAATAAAAGCTTTATTGATAGACTTTTCAATTCGATTACACACTGAGTAGATATAAATTTCACATATAGATTTTAAAATATTTGGTTCACATTATTTAGACTTTTATTTGAACTATTTAAATTTGTTTGTTGATGAGATACTATTTTGTGATTGACCACTTTTTCTGATTAACTAAAAAAACTTTTTACAATTTTTTGGCTTATATACTATAGCCCTTATTAATTTTTGTTTTTGTTTCAAAATGGTGCTGAGTGGTAGTTTTCCACTCGTAAATTTTTTGTGTCACACATTTAGATTGTTTTTAAAAATTTTAATTGGGTTTTGGGTCAGAAAATTAATAACTTGTTCGAATTTTAATTTGCATGAAATTACATTTTTTCTCATGTGCAAGGTTTCTTTCTGGGTTTGTTTTTATAGTTTGTAATTTTCTTAAATTCTTTACGCACACGTGTTTTTGTGTGTTGCGCGTGGGAATAGGAAAATTAGAACATTGTTTGCTTATGATTGAAATGTTAATTGAATTTATGTGTTGTTTGGGATGGTTATTTCGCAACACTTCCCCCGTTTGAAAAAGCTAAAATTTTGAGGTTGTTGAAAAAATTTTTGCTAATATGATATATATGTATATGTGTCTTGGTTTGTTTCGTTGACGTGTTGGTTTGAAGTTCGTTGTGCTGCTTGTGTGTTTTCTGAGATGAATTTTGTCTGGTTTTTTAATGTTGCCGTTGTTCCGTTTCTCTGGTCTTGTATTTTGTACTGTATGTTCTGATGCTGTTCATTTAGGTTACCACGTGTTATTAGTTTTTTATTCAATATTATATGTGTATTTATTTTGTATAGAGTAATGAGTTATTTGTTGTTATATAGTTTTTGTTGTATTATTGTCTATTATTATTGCTTCATTTTTTGTCTATGTATCTTCCTGTGGTGTAGGTTATTGTCCTTAGTTTCTTGCTGTGTCTTAAAGACCTTGACTTACATGTGGTTGTCTCTTATTTCTCGTTTTTATTTTTCCTGCTTCGGTGTTGTCTTTTTGTCGCGTGCCGTTATTGTGTATTTTGCTGTTCCTTGACCTACAGTCGTTTGTTTGTTTACATATATCATATTACCATTTTGCTTATTTTCAACCTTGAAAATTTATGTTTATTATTTGTATTACTTGACCGAGAAATTTTACTGTGTAATTTTATGCAACGTAGTATTGTTTTTTATGATGCCCATTTTGTACAGTTATGTGTTTTTATGTATGTATATATTTTGATGACAATATTTTGTTGTTTTATATGTATAATTAGAAATATGAAAATTATGTATTTTAATAAGTAAGGTTTTCATTGTGTGTGCAATATTTTTGAGTGAAGCCATTTTTGTTTTTCTTATATACTTTAGTTTTTATTTAAATGTGTGTTTCATTTTGTTTTTATCATGATATTTAGTTTTTATATGACAATGATTTTAGTGTGAAAGTAAAAATTTTTTTTTTTGTATGTGTAATTTGGGATATGAATTTTTATTTGTGCATGATTTATTTTTGTTTTCTTATGTACTAATTGAATTTTTATTGATAGTTCTCTTATATACTAAATGCTTTAATCTTTGAAAGTTTTCTTATATGCTAAATGTTTTATTTTATTCTTTGTTTTGATTGATCGAGATATAGTGTAAAATAATATTATTGATTTAAATGATATTGCTTTTGTTGCTTAGGTATATAATATTTAAAAAAGGAAATTTTATCTTAATTGGTAGGTGTTAGTTTTTTTTTTTGAAATAATAATTGTTAAAGTATAGCCTGTTCTTCCTCGAGTGTTAGTTTTTATTGTTTTGCTCGTTGAAGAAAAAGCTATTTTAATATTTTACCGTTTAATGCATTTAAATTTTCGCATTTTCAAGTTCGGTCATTTTTTTTTCGTTCCATGTTGGCCATGGGTACGCTGGTTGTTTATTAACTTCCAGCCATTTTAATTTTCGTTGTCCTAGTTCTATTTTTTGTTGGTACTCTTTTTTTTGTTCTGCATCTCCTAAATGGTAGAATTTGATGTGTGGTGGTAATGGTGTTGGTTCCTCTGTTGTATGGCCGAATTTTCTTATTGGAGATTTGTTTCTTCTAGGTTTGCCTAGCATCTCTTGTACTATTTGGTAGTTGTACTCTTCAAATGATGGCATTTTTGTTTTTGTTTTCTGTGAAAATTTTGTTTAGTTATTAGTTATTATATGATTCTAAGTTTGTGATTACTGAGAGTGGTTCTTGTATGACTTTCTGAGTCATTTGTTTTACTAGGGTTACTTATGTTGATAGTTGGAGTGTTTATTGTTTTTACTGGTCTTTTGGTTCTGCATATGTAGTAGGTTGTTAATGTGGTAATTACTATTAAGCTTGTGATTGTGATTACTATCGTTATGTTTGTTGGGTGATGCCAGTTTGTAACTGTTTGGGTCAGCTTGTATGCGTTTTTCTGCAGTTCTTTTATTTTCCGGGCTTCTGTTACTATATTTCTGTTGTGATCTTCTATATTGTTTATTTTTAACAAGTTTAGTTTTTGTGGTTTTGTGTCGTCCTGTCTTGGGTTCATATTTACTTCTATGTTTTCGTCGGATGTCTCGGGTTGAGTTGGTTGTTCGATTGTTACTGTTTTTGGATGTCCTGTTACTTCGATTGCCATGTATTCTGTGATAACTTTGCATGTGGTGAAAAAGGTGATCGTTCCTTGATCTATTATTTGTATATGTTCTGTGTTATTTTTACATTTAATAGTCATTAGTGTCTTTTTTGTCGTGGAGTATAACCATGTATTTGAATTTTCTAGTTTTAGGATTTTATTTGCAGCGTTGGTTGGTAAGATTTCGCATTTGGTTTTCGATCTTTGTGGGTATAATAGTAAATTTGGTATGCAATGGAAGTTCTGTATTGTGGTTATTGGTTGAGTGAGTTGGCATATTTTTACTTTTTGTTCAGTTGTGTCTGTTATTGTTTTGCATGAGGATATTTCAGTTGCATGTAGTTCAATTGATTTGCTTTTGTCTTGATTGATTGCTAGATAGTCTGTGTCCGTTATGTAAGTTGAGTAACCGTTTGTTGTTTTGAATGGTATTAAGTAAGGTTTGTACAGTAAGTACTCCTCTTGTTGTATTATCGGTATGGAGATTTTAACTACTATTTTGCCATTTATTTCTATATGTTCTACTTGTGCTATTTGCCTCAAGTTATTGTGAATTTTCAGCTTCGGGTTGACTTCTTTGAAGTTTTCTTCTATTATTTGGATAATTTTAGGGGTTGAGGTGATTAATGGGTGTAGTATTTTGTTGTGTAGTGCCATAATTACTTCTGTTGCTTCTTCTTGTAGTCGGTTTATGTGTAAACACTGTATTATTATCAGGGATGATAGTTCTGCGGTTTCTTGGCTTAGTTTTGCTTTACGTTCGAAGTATTCGTCTTGGTCATTTGATTTTTTTATTAGTTCATTTAATTTGATTTCTATTTCTATTGTTTCGTTTTGTAATTGTATTATTGGTCGTGATAGTGAGTCGAAGTTAGACTGTAATATGGCTATATGTTGGTTTTCTAGTTCTAGTAATTTTGTTTGTTTGCTGTCTAGTGTTCCAAGGTTTTCGTATATTTTGTCGGAGTCTTCGGAATCCATTGTTCCGAATATGAATTTGCTTATTTTTCCTCCTATGTCTATCAGTCCTCTTTTCTGTTTTCCGTATATTTCTTTTAATTTATTGTCTTGTCTTTCTATCTGTGTTATATGCCATTTTAACTCTCGTCGAAATGATTTGCAGAGGTCGTTTGGATTGTGTGATAGTATTTCATCACATAGTTCTTTTAAATGTAAATTGCAGTCTAGTAATGTTTCTGTTATTTGTCTTGCTTCTGGTATGTCTATGGTAGTAATTATGTTCAGATTTTTTGTAAAGAAGATTACGTCGTCGAGCTTTTCGAAAATTATTCCTGTGTTGTTTATTTTTTGATGCAAGAATGAACTGCTTGCTTGTATTATTGTTATTGTCGTTGTTAGTACGATAGTAATGTTGAATTTCATTTTGTTACCTGTAAAGTTTATTTAAGAGTTTAAGTTAATTTTAGTTTTGTTTAAGTAACCTGTTGTTATGGACTTTTATGAATTTTCTGTTGATTTCTATGGTAGTATTTACAGGTGAGTTTATTTCTCTAACTTTGTATGGGCCTAACCACAAGGCATCTTGTTTTGTTCGTCTGTTCTCGTTTTTAAGCCAGACTAAGTCGTTTGGTTCGAGAATCAATGGTTTTGTTGATTTGTCATATTGTGTCTTGACTTGTAATTTTTTGCTAATAATTTTTTCTCGGGCTATTGCGTGTGCGACCCTTAGTCTTGCTTTCAGTTCGTTAACATAGTCGTCGTAATTGTATATCGGTTCTGGGTCTTTCTGTACTGCGCTGGGGATTAATGCTGGTCGTCCGTAAACTAATTCGTAGGGGGTAAAGTTTGTTGAACAGTGTGGTGTAGTGTTATACACAAATATTGCGTAGTGGCACATTTCGTCCCAATTGTTTCGATCGAGGTTGGTGAAAGACCTTAAATATTCTTTCAATGTGTTATGCGACTTTTCAAGTGCACCGTTTGTTTCTGGGTGGTATGCAGTGGTTGTTAAGTGTTTTAATTTTAGAAGTTTGCAGAGTTCTTTAAATGTGTTACTCATGAAATTACTGCCTTGATCTGTTAATATTTTTTCGGGGATTCCGTATTTTGTGATATATTGCTCGCATAGTGCTCTTGCCACTGTGCTAGCGTTCTGGTTTGGTATAGGAATGGCACCTGAGAATTTGGATAAGTCGTCTTGAAAAGTGAGCAGATAATTATTTGAATTTTCTGTGGTTGGAAGAGGGCCAACAATATCGAAAGCTACGCGTTGGAAGGGGTGTTCTGATGTGTCAGTCAATTGTAGTGGTACTTTTGTCTTTCTGTGGGTTTTATTTCTTTTGCATGTGTGACAGTTTCTAATTAATTTGTTGATATCTAGTAACATTTTCGGCCAGTAGTATAGCATTCTGATACGTTTGTATGTGCGCCATGTGCCTGCATGACCGCCTAGAGGTAGATTGTGATATTCATTTAAAATTTGTTGTCTTTTTCTTATGTCTGTCACGACTTCTATTTTATTATTTCTTAAGTTATTTGAATCTAGATTTTGAGTGAATTCTTCTTGTGCTAGTGTGGTTGTTTTGTTCATTAAATTTTGTTTTCGGTTCTGTGGTCTTGCGCAATTTGGAGGTGTGTTTGTGTTATTAGAGTTTGTAGAATCTGTCTGGGGATGGTGGACTGGATTGGGATTTGTATTGGGTGTTGTGTCTAGTTGGGTTTTAGCTTGTGCCCTTGTGATTGCTGAGATTTGATTTTGTTGTTTAATTCTACTGAGTGCGTCTGCGTTTGTGTTGGCTTTACCAGATTTGTGTATAATTTCGAAATTATATTCAGATAACTTTAGGTTCCATTTTAAGATTCTGTTAGGTATTTTTGTTAGATTTCCTGTAAGTGGTTTATGGTCAGTGATTATTGTGAATTTCTTGCCATAGAGATATGGTCTAAAGTTATTTACCGCCCAATAAATGGCTAACATTTCTTTCTCTATTGTGCTGTAATTTCTTTCTGATTTGCCTAATGCTCTGCTGGCATAGGCTACTGGGAACTCTGTTTGGTTTTGGATTTGTGAAAGGACTGCTCCTAAACTGTAGTCACTTGCGTCCGTAGTAAGAGTAAAGGGTTTATTCATGTCAGGGTACTTAAGGATGGGGGGTTTTATCAATAGGTTTTTTAGGGTGGATAGCGCTGTTTTACAATTTTCTGAAAAAATGAATGGAGTGCCTTTTCTGGTCAGTTTTGTTAGTGGTTCGGCGATTTCGGAGAATTTCGGTATAAAGCGGCGGTAGTAATTTGCGAGACCTAGAAAAGATTGTGTTTCTCTTATATTTTTAGGTTCTGGAAAATTTTGGACTGCTTCTACAGTCGATGGATTGGGTTTAATTCCTTCTGGGGTTATGAGATGACCTAAGAATGTTATTTCTTTCCTTAGAAATTGGCATTTTGTGCATTGTAGTTTTAAGTTGTTTACTCTGCAGATTTGGAAAATTTCTAGAAGTTTGTTATTGTGATCTTTTAAATTTTTACCGTAGATAATTACATCATCTAGGTATATAAAGCCTTTTAAACCTTGAAATCCTCTTAGGACGTGGTTTATTGTTCTTTGGAAAGTGGCCTGCGAATTTTTGAGACCGAAGGGCATTCTATTGAATTCAAAATGACCGTAATCTGTACTGAAGGCTGTTTTGTGTGCATCGTTGGGATTCATTTCTATCTGATGGTAACCGCTAGCCATATCTAGCGTTGAAAAATATTGTGCATGACCGAGTTGGTCTAAGATGTCATTAATGTTGGGTAAAGGGAAGGAATCGCCAATTGTGATCTCGTTTAGTTTGCGGAAGTCTACGACTACGCGCCATTTGGGCTTGCCGTCGCTTCCTGGTTTTTTGGGGACTGCTAGGAGTGGACTATTGAAGGGACTGGTACTGGGTTGTATTTTTCCGTCATCTAACATTTCTTGTACTTGCCTGTTGATTTCTTCTTTGTGTGTCTGAGGTAGTCTGTATCTTTGTACGTGTACCGGTTTTGAATCTGTATATAGGTTTATGTTGTGGTATATACCTTGAATGCTTGTCAGTTTGTCACCTTCCAAAAAGAATATGTCTTCATATTGGAGGCATAAGTCGAGTATTGTCATATTCTCCTCTACATTATTATTTGTATCTAGATTGTTTGTTATTGTTTTAATAATCTGGTCCTGCCGTGAAGAATAGTCTATTTTTTGTCCTGTGTGGTAATACTGTATGTCTTCCGGTAGGGTTTCTAAGATTGGTTTAAAGTCGGATATTTCGCTGTCTTGTGGTAGCGTATTTGCTATCATGATTTTTGCTTTGTAATTGATTGGTTGTATTAATGTGTGTGGAATAAATATCCCTGGTTTTATTTCAGTTGCTGTGCAAATTGTCGGTTCGTTTGTGGATGTTTGTATTTCGATAACTGTTTCACTTCTAGCTGGTAGAATTATATTATAATTAGTTCTGTTTGAAAATTTGATTAAATGTTCGTTGATTTTAATATTATTCGTACTGTAGAGTATGTCTACTTTAAATTTGTCAAAGAAGTCTCTTCCTACTATTCCGTCTTCGAGAATTTGGAAATCGTTCGGTACTGTGTGGAATTTGTGTTGTATTTTTAGTTCATCGTTTAATTGTAGTGTTAGTGTTAGTGATCCGTTTGTTTTTACTGTGCCTGTTCCGATGCCTGATAGTGTTAGTGTATCTAATTTGTTGACTTCGTCCGTATTGATGTGTTTCTGTTTGATGACTGATACGTCTGCACCTGAATCTATTAATAAATTCGGTCTTGTTTTTTGGTTTATAAGAGGGGATATAGTGTCTCTGTTCGTCTTATATTTGGATAATAAATTTATTAACGTGGATTTCTCTGGATAGAGTAGGTTTTTTAAGCTGTTGTGGTCAGTTTCGTCTAGTTCTTGTTCTAGGAAGTTTGTTTTAATTTGATTTGGTTGTTTTCGTTTCGTGGTAGGGGATTTGTGACTTTGTTCAATTATAAAAGTTTGTTTGATGTGGTTTGATTTACGTGTGGACGTGTGTTTGATATTTTTGTTGTTCGAAAGTTTGTAGAGTATGTTTTTATTATGTGATAAATTTCGTTTTATGTTTGATAGTATGTTCTGTTTGATAGTCGTTATTTGTTGCTTGATCTTAGATAATTGTGTTTTCGCTACGTTATGGTATTTTGAGAATTTAGTAGAAAGGTATAGGATTATGATGTGTATTACTAAAAATATGTTGTCAATTTGTAAGTTTGCTGTTTCTTGGATAATGTCGTCGTCGTCTGTTTGTATTTCGTGTAATTCTAATGTTGGAGCGTCTTGACCTGGATGATTGTTTTTTGTTTGTTGGTTTGTGTTATGAGCGTCTGGGCTCTTTTCCTTATTTACTAAAATTTCTATGGGAGCGTCTGGGCTCGATTTCTTATATACTACTTGTTTAATGGGAGCGTCTGGGCTCGTCTGTTTGTTTGTTAATGATTTAAGAGGAGCGTCTGGGCTCTTTTGTTTATTTATTAGAATAGAGTGAGCGTCTTGGCTCGTATGATTGAAATGATTTAGGTACATTTCTGGAATGATACCCATTTGGAGAGAGTAGTTTTGATTTTCGTTTTGTTCGTTATATGTTTGGTTTGTTTGATTTTGATCCGGTGGCAGTGGCTCTCCTACAGCTGGTCGGATCCGCTGGAGTTTCCCTGCTGAGGTTGTTGTGGTATGTTATAATCGGTTTGTGCTTGTTGCGGGTATAATGTGTTGATTCTCATTCCTGTGAATTTTTCTGTTAAGCCGTTTGTGTCGGGAGGTGCGCCTGGGTTTGCGTTGTTATTATGTTGAGTTAGGTTTCTCGTGTAGAATTTACTTCGGCATTCATCGAATGTGTGTCCTGTAGTAATTTTACAATGAGAGCAAAATTTCGGAGTGAATCTGTTCGTTTGCTGGTTTGGTTTGTTATACATCTGCTGTGAAGTCGTTGGATATTGGCTGTTGTGTTGCTGTGTGCTGTTATTTTGCCTGTAGTTGCTTTGATTATTTTGTGGTTGTTGTCTGCGGAATTGTTCTTGGTTAAATGAGTTGTGGTATGGGTTCAGTGTTTGGTGGAATCTATTGAAATATCTCTGTTGTTGTTGGTTGTACGGCTGAGTTTGTGTCATTCTGCTCATTCTTTCTTGGTTCATTCGTGTACGGCATTGATCCCATGTATGATTTTGTCGTTGACAGTAGTTGCATGTGACTGGGACTCTTGTGTAAATGTTGCTCTGTGGTAAGAAGGTTTGGGATGGCATTTGCGGAATTAGTTTGTTTATATTTTGTGTTGTTGGGTTTTGTATTGATCCGGTTAGCATTTTGTCTATTGTTTCTGTTTCATTCACTATTTCGTCGACATTTTTGGCTTTTATTGTTGCGATTTTTTCGCGTAGAATTGTGTTGTTTAGTCCATATTTGAATGCTTGTACAGATGTGGTGTTGAGGTGTTGTGTATATGCTTCGTCTATTTCGTCCAGGTTGTACTTGGTTTTGTAGCCTGTTTTATATTGTTCTAATGCTTCTAGAAGTCTGTAGCCGTAGTTTCTTATCGATTCTCCATATGATTGTTGTGTGTTTGTGAATCTTCTTTCGAGCTCATTTAATGAATATGAATCTGCGTACATGTTGTTTAGTGTTTCCCGAAGTTCTGTGTAGCTGTTGATGTTCCTGTGTGAAATTCTTATGTATGCATCACCTGTTAGTCTTAGTTTGATTAGTTTGTTGAATATGGTTTTTTCTTCTTCTGTCTTTAATGTTTCGTAGACGCTATCTGCCGTTCCAAGGAATCTGGTTAAGTTGTTGGTTCTGTTGTTGTTTTCTTCGCCGTTAAACTCAGGCACGAAGCTCGCTATGTTCTGTTGGATTGCTGCTTGGTTCATTTTTGTGTTTGTTGAGCGTTTGCCTGTGTCTTCGAAATCTGTGATCTGGGGCTTCTGTGTTGCCTGGGTGTCCTTTTCGATTTGTTTTTCTGCTGGGATTTTAACTTGTTCACTTATGGTTTGTGGTGTTTGGATTTTTTCCTTGTTGACTGGAATACTTGAGTGATTTTTGATCCTCGAGTGTAGCTCGTTGGGTTCTGATTTTATTCTGAGCCTTTCGCTTGCTCGAGTTGGTGATCTTGTAGTTTTATTTGATTTACTGCTGAATGGTGCGGTTCCACTCATTTAATTCATTTAATTTGTAGTTTTTGTTGATCATTTGAGATCTTGATTTTGCTTTACGATTTTGGGGAAACAAGAGAATTTTTTACAACTGCAAATTTGGGTGAAAGGGTTTTACAACCTCGGGGGGACTTTTACTTTATTTTGGTAAAGGGGTGTTCGACCAAAAGGTAGTGCGAAAGGGTGTGTAAGTTGGGAGATTGGTTTTTTAGTGGATGAGTGTTCGACCTAAGAGATTTGTTTTTGTACGCGTGAATTTATTTTTACTTAAGATTATGTTGACACGGGTTCGTAAACTACAGCGCCAATGTTTTACATGTAATGTTAATGTTGCTGTTGTATTTGTTTGACAAAGTTTATTATTGATAGTAATTGATTTCAAATAAGAATTATGCGCTAGTATTGTACATAGCGTATATATTGTACATAGCGTATATATTGTACATGCGAGTTTTACATGCTGTAAAATGTATATATATATATTATGTATGAGAATAGTATCGTAGAGAGTTAATATTGTGGAATAGTTTATAAAAATGTTATAAATATTTGTATGTAGTTGAAAATGGTTTGAATTATATTTGTTTAGTAAATGATAATTTTAATTAGTAACTGGATTAAATATATTGTGAAATAATATAAATAATATAATTTGATGTAATATAAAAATGTAGTGGAAATTAAATTGTAGTGTCAAGTTCTTACCTGATTATACTTGTATTGGAAGAGTTGATGAATGTTATACGTTAAATAATAATGAATGCACTGTATTTCACTATTTTAAATCAAAACACAATTAATTTATTAGATTGTTTACTTTGTGATTTATACTTTTATTGACAATTAAATTTCGACACAATAATTTACATATATTAACAATTTTGCTTATGGATTTTACGTGTAATATTTTGGTAACTTTTATAGGTTTATCTATTTAGACTTTTAACTTGAACTTATTAAATTTTGATTTTGGTATATAAAGTTTTCATTGATAGAGTGTTCAATATAAATTTCACATATGGATTTTAAAATATTTGGTTCACACTATTTAGACTTTTACTTGAACTACTTAAATTTGATTTTGTATATGAAATGTATGAAAGTATATAAAAGTTTTATTGATAGACTTTTCAATTCGATTACACACTGAGTAGATATAAATTTCACATATAGATTTTAAAATATTTGGTTCACACTATTTAGACTTTTATTTGAACTACTTAAATTTGATTTTTGTATATGAAATGTATGAAAGTAAATAAAAGCTTTATTGATAGACTTTTCAATTCGATTACACACTGAGTAGATATAAATTTCACATATAGATTTTAAAATATTTGGTTCACATTATTTAGACTTTTATTTGAACTATTTAAATTTGTTTGTTGATGAGATACTATTTTGTGATTGACCACTTTTTCTGATTAACTAAAAAAACTTTTTACAATTTTTTGGCTTATATACTATAGCCCTTATTAATTTTTGTTTTTGTTTCAAAATGGTGCTGAGTGGTAGTTTTCCACTCGTAAATTTTTTGTGTCACACATTTAGATTGTTTTTAAAAATTTTAATTGGGTTTTGGGTCAGAAAATTAATAACTTGTTCGAATTTTAATTTGCATGAAATTACATTTTTTCTCATGTGCAAGGTTTCTTTCTGGGTTTGTTTTTATAGTTTGTAATTTTCTTAAATTCTTTACGCACACGTGTTTTTGTGTGTTGCGCGTGGGAATAGGAAAATTAGAACATTGTTTGCTTATGATTGAAATGTTAATTGAATTTATGTGTTGTTTGGGATGGTTATTTCGCAACAAAGGGTATATTTCACCCTAAACGATTATTTATAACAAAAACATCCATTTTACCAACTTTAATAAATTATTACACCACACCACCACCATGATATTGAGTCAAATGATACTCCTCGGACCTTGTTGAGGGCAGATCAACCTTATACCGGTTGTGTAATAAATTATCTTCGCGTCAGGTTACGCGGAATTTGCTCCAAACGGTAAAGGCTGCAAACGTGTAATGTAAAGTTTGAGTTTATCATCTTCAATAATTTATTGGTGAAATGAAGATAATTTATCACACACTTGGATGAGGTTAACCTGCCCTCCACAAAGTCCGAGGAGTAACATTTGACTGAATATCTGGTGGCGGTATTGTGTAATAATTTATTAAACTTGGTAAAATGAATGTTTTTGTTATAAATAATCGTTTGGGGTGAAAATACCCTTTTTCAAGATATATGGTTGATCTTGAACTCATTAATCAATGTAATTAATTTGTAATAAATTCTAGTCCATCCAGTTCCAACCATCCAAATATCACAGCTCCATCAAAAGTTACAATGTTGGCGGTGTAGATTTAATCATAAGCTAAACCGACCACTCGTTCTTCGATAACGGTAACAGTAATAAAATCGGGATTTGTTGTAATAAATTATAATAAATGTTTAACAAATTATAATACAGGTTTCATTAAGGCGGGCTAATTTGGTCGGTGCAGGTTAAGAGCACTAACATAACATCCTCTCTCCCCGTTATGCATCTACATGATACACTCATGGATCAAAAACAACTAAGGAGACTGGAGCTGGAGAAATTGATTCTATGCTCTCGCAATAGTGGTCTGCACAAATAAATATACTAGGCAGCCGATTTCTTCACAACAAATTTTTCAAATAGAACCTTTACTTACATACAAACACCGAGTAAAATACCGTCGAATCTGTTTAGAAACCATTGCTTGTGGTAATTTCTTCACAAACTTTTGATGTACTCTTACTTAAATGATTTATATTTCTCAAAGCCTAATGCCAAATTTATTACTTGCCTCAAATAAATATTCTTTTAACGCGAAAAACCATCTGGAAAGCACAATAGATCTAACGGTTGCAGTGCAAAAGTTGCTGCTGTAAATAAATATTAGTGTTCCATTCTGAAAGGCAATGTTCCATAATTCGGTCTATGCAAATACGCCCTTTCGCCCCACTTCATATATTCAGAGAATGAGATTGGATCACAACTCCGACCATCATCGAAAATGCATCAACAACAAAGATGAATGACTTGGGTTCGGTTATTCTACAATATGAATGTGACTAGCGGTTAAACCTAACTTTTATAAACATAAAGCATCTGGTAAAGTTCTGAACACAGATTGCCTATACCACGTAAAATATAAGATTTTGTGATAAGAAATATAATATTTTTATGGTGCATTCGCATAAAACAAAATAAAAACTTGTATTTCCAATCAAACTAGAGCCGTTCCTTGCTTTAGGGATAATTTCATCATTTTTTGTGACGTTTTTCAAAGGAAAAATAATAATAAAAGTTCAACAACGACAACAACAATGTCAAATTTTTATGTTTATCTTGGCAATATGTAGGTATAGCGGCGCAGCATTTTGACAAGGGATGTAAGTTCAAACTTTATTTTATTTTGCCTTTATTTACAAAAATTATTTTTTTTTGTCGAGGAAATAGGATATTGTTGTAGGAGTTGGAACGTTGTGTATAACATACACAAAAAAAATTCCTTGTTTGTTCGAGATTCAATTTTAGATAATGATTTGTTATTTTTGCATATAAGTTTATCATTATAAATTGTAACATAAAATATCGTTATATACGTACACGGTAATGCATAATATTCCATCTACGTATAATTTATGATTAAAATAGTAATGTATAGTTTGGGAATAATATATAATAAGATTTTACTCCTCTATATGCATATTATGCCTCTAAGCTCTTCATATCGTATATTTCATATACATACAAGTTGTATACAACTTATATAACAAAGTGTATACGAATACGTATAGCATGTCCCAAAATTCGAATTTTTAATTTTAAAAAAATTTCCATATGGATCAATGATTTGATTTTCATTTCAATTTCTTTTTTTTTTTTGCTTGTGATATCTATTTCCGAACAAAACCTCATTTCGGAGCTTTGTGCACAAAAAAAGCTTGTTTTTATTTGTTTTATTTTATTTCGTTTGATTTAATTTTTATTTTTTATTGTTTTACCATTTTTTTTTTGTATTATGAATTCTATTGATCTTCTAGGCTAGTAATTTTAGGTCCAATGGAGAAATCAGCCATAAATACACGAGTTTTTCGTTTCTATTTAAATATAAAATTTGTACAATCGACAATATTTACACTTCAAATCATTTTCAATTTGATTAAGCTTCGTTTCTATGCCGACCGTTTTTGCTTTGTGTGTTATTACGCTACACGGCTAACCGCAACGCTGAAATAAAACTTTTTATGAAAATTCTGTAAGTGTTTTGTTGTTGGTGGGTTTTTAATTTGATTTATTTGAGAAATAAAGATTGGATTGGAATTTTTCAATATTTAAATTTTTGAAATGTTCTCATGTGTTTTACATGAGAATAATTTTTTAAAAGCCATTAAATAAAGGTTTTGAATTTTCTAATGAAACAAGTAAAGTTCATGGTCAGGCCATTTGCGTGTTTTACTCCTTTATTTCCGATTTAGGAGCATACTTGACTAGGCCATTTTACTCTAGTCGGGGCTACGCTTTCGGTTATCCTCATATTTTACCGAGCTGTTTCACTTCGGCTAGCATACTTCATTTCCCGGTCATTGGTGGTATTCCTACTTACCTCTTCCCTTGCGGATTCTATTCCAATGACATTCTTGTCATATCATTTTTCCTTTTTCCTTAGTGTGTGTCCCATCCATTTCCACTTTCGTTTGTTAATTTTGTGCTCAATTTGCGCAAAAATTCCTCGTTTGTGATCGTAGTTGGTCAGTAGCATTTTATTAGACGTCTAAGGTTTTTATTCACAAATACCTGGAGTCTTCTAGTGATCTTCTGCGTGTGTTTCCATATTTCGCAACCATATACAGCATTACTGATTTCACACAGGCATTGAACATTTGTAGCTTTGTAGTTCGTGACCGGACCGACGCATTCCTGATTTTGTAAAGTATAAAGAATGCATTTCTTGCTTTGTTGATATGTTGGATTATATCTTTTTCAGTTTCGTCGTTTTCATACCCGACAAACAATTTAAATTTTGAAACCAAAATAAAACATAGCTGTTACCGGCGACCGAGTCGTTAACGAACCCGATCGGTTGCCATAAAATTACCTAATTCTCAAATGCAACAATATTGACGATTAACGAAGCTTTAACGAAAAAATAAATTTTGTTCGAAACTGTACATCTACTTGTTGTTGTTCCATAATCTATTCAACGAACTCTCTTCGCTGGGCTTGGTCTGTCGGTTTCACTTCTTAAATCAATTGAACTTTGTAAGCTTGAACATTCAAGTCTTTCGTGAGAATACGCTGTAAAGAGCTTGTCGAAATGTCCAGTGCTTGATGTTCCTGGACTGGTAGCAACACTTTCACGGACTACTTCGATATTTCATGTTGAACAACTTATTAAACCACTGCTTATCTGTTTCATTTTATAAAAACATTTTAAAAACGATTTATGGTCTGCTTTTGTTGTCGTATACCTATCAAGTTTCCTTATGATTCATTCTGAAAAAAATCACTAGCTTTGGTTTGAAAACTCAACCAAAGTTGTTGAACAGTTTACCATCACATTTTTATCTTGCATTTGTGACGCATCTTTAGATTCACTAAAACAAAAATGAAATTAAAATACAAACTAAGATAAATTATTATTACAAATAAACACTAATTTGGATATGTCTCGCATTATTCCAGTTATCCAATCGATTAAACACTTTACACTAAAATACAAAAAAACTGAAAACAAATTTCAACTGTACCAAGATTAGAATAAAATTAAATATCGTTCACACGGTTAACCCATTCATGGATGCTGGTAAAATATTTATTTTATTTTCTATGTGACAATTTAAGCATATTTTCGCCAATCATATCCCAAGCACCAAGAGCTTTTAGTTTAAAATCTGGGGTTCGTCCGGGTGCCAACGTAGCATCAAATTTCGAGGACACCGCTGCTATACCAATTTTAGTTTTAAGCAACGCTAACCGCATTCCAATACAATTGCGTGGACCTTCACCAAACGGCAAATAACTTCCTGGTACAATATTTTGTTTCTTTTCCGGGCTAAAGCGTTCCGGATCATATTTTAATGGATCGTTAAAATATTTTTCATCTGTGTGAATTGCATGAATTAAAATGGTAATCGAATCACCTGGATTGAATGTATTGTTTGAATTTGGAACTTTATAGGTTTTCTTAACTTCGCGCATAGCAGCGACGCCAGGTGGATATAAACGTAATGTTTCAGATACGATTTGATCTAAATATTTCATTTCACTAAGTGATTCGTAGGTCCATTGTCCATTATGTTGATTCAATACAACATCAATTTCAGTTTGTAATTTTGTTTGTATTTCGGAATTTTTTGCAAGCTCAAATATGGTCATTGCGATTGCAGTTGATGTAGTCTCAAAACCACCGACGAAGAAAAGAAATACTTGAGCCATTATCTCGTTGACCGATAAGGTTTTTAGTTTACCTATATGTAATGTTAATGTATAAGTTAGATATTAAATTCAAATGACACTCCAAAATTTACTTACTTTCAACTACTTTTGCATCCCATTTATCATCATCTAAGATTTTAGTATTATTTCGTAGCTGTACCAAGAGTTGCATAAAATCTTGTCGCACGACTTGCTCGTTCTCACGCAAATGTAATGTCTCTTCTACAATTTTTCGTATAAAACTTTCTACTTGTTGGTCGGATACTTTAATTCCCAAGGTTCTCGTTAATTTTGGAAAGAAAAACGCGAAGAAGCTCTTAACAATAGCCCCTGTTGACGGTTTAATCATGCGCTCGCTCATTATACGAAACATTTCATTTCGATTGTTAATGCTATCGATTTCAACACCAAAAGCAACAGATGTGATTATATCGATAGTGTAGCTACGTAGCAAGTCACGCACGTCAAATATATCATTTCCAGCCGCTATACTTGTTCCAATGAAATTTTGTAATCGTTCACTAATTTGCCAAATATTTGGAACCATTTGCTTCAATTTGCCACTTGTAAATGCAGGTGAGACATTATGTCTAACAAATCTCCAACGTTCTCCACCAAGAGCCAATAAGTGCGCAGTTAGCGGATCAGTTTCTTCATTCACATAAACTCCACGATCACTAAAGTATTCGAAATCTTTTATCATGACCAATCTCGCAAGGTCAAGATCTTTTATGATAATTGACGGTCGCGTAAATATCCATACACCGGCATAACGACCTTTGATTTGTTTATACCACTGTACACCTAAATCAATAAAATTTGATTTCCCCATCGCAAGCTCTTTAGCATTTCCAAACATCCATTGTGGTTTTAAAAACTCGATATTTCGTCGTGCAAAATGTTGATTTACATGATGAAAGTACGCAATTACTACACTGATTAGTACAACTATAACACTGACAATGGTAGTGAAAACATTTTCAAATGGCGAAAACATTTTTAGTGTTACACTAATTACTGAATTTATATAAACTTGAACACTTCGATTACTTTACAAACCCAACACTAAGAAATTTCACAATGTAATGAATATTTTGTATCTCAATTTTAAAAACGATGTTCAAACAATTAAATTCAATGCGAATTTGCCGTATGTGAAGAGAGGTTTGATAGCGCTTCGTGGATCGCTTATCTTTGGTCTATAAATTTTTATTTTTTGCCGTGTTATCGAACACAGTTTTCTACTAGATTTTGGAATATAAATTTTTGTACTGAACAAATAATATTGAACCATATTGAGTCATATGAGTAATTTTAATCTATAAGTGTAATTCGCTCTCACACTACTTGTACTCGTATGATGAAACTTTTGAGATAATTATTATAGAAGAGCGTAGTCGTTATTTTGTAGATTAATGTCAAAATAGTAGATAATAATTTGAATACTACTTAATGTATATTCGTAAGCCCAATGTATACCAATGAATTTGAAATTAGATATTTCTGAGTCAATATTACGTAATTGACATCAAAATTAGAACCCTACATTTTTATTATTTGGGGAAATTTAATGTAAACTTTGCAAAAATTATATTTCTAAATTATTGTTTGCACTCGATTCAATATAAATATTGACAACATGACACTTTCCTATGGCGTAATATAAAAGACTCAAATGCTCTTGTGTAATTTAGCCCGGCCCGAGAATATTTTTGGTTTTACTAAAAAAATTTTTCATTAAAATTGCGGCATTTGAACTAAAATTACGTTTAAATTTGGGACGGATAATATTATCGGATTAAAGCTTTGTTTTTTTGTGATGATAGCAGTCATGCATTACTTTTAAGAAAACTAGTGCCAAATTTAAATGTTAGCCCGTCGAGCTCGGATAAAAAATGGCTTAGGTTCACTTAAATTGATAAATTTCCAGAGGCATGTCTAAAATTTATATTAGATTCCAATTCCCATCATTAATCTGAGTTCCGTCACCTTCGATTGAGAAGATATAGTTCTATTGTGTAACAAGACGCAACTTAGCGACTTAACCGGAGCACCCCTTTTCAAATTTCCCAACATCATGATTCATTGCATGGCGTTCGGGAATATACTCTCTAAAATTTTTTATCAAAATCTTTGGAGATTGTTTTCTTAAATAAGAACCCGGATCATATTTCAGAGCCGCATAAACAACTTAACATTCAAAATCTCTTAATACAGCAATTCTTATATAAATCCTTCGAGCCGCAAAAACCATTTTAAAAGGACCCTGGCAGGACCCCACTGAAGAAACTTCTAAACGAATTCTTTCAAAATTAGCACCCAACGCAACCGGCTCCCAACCCGCAGTGATTGATAGCGCATTCTGCATCACATCTCTGATTGTACAAAGGTGCTTACCCAAGACAGCTATATAGCTACGTCATCGGCATAAGCAACCACACTTATTCCTTTCCCCTCCAGTTTCAGTAGTAGTCCATTGATTACTACATTCCAAAGGAGGGGTGAGAGGACACCTCTCTTGGGTGTTCCCCGAATGTCCCGCCTCCTAACGGACACTTCCACCATCCTCAATATGACCCTTCTGCTTCCTAGCAGGTGATCAATTAGCCTCGTTACTGGGTCATCGATCTCACTCTCAACGAGAATTCTTGAAAATCCAGTGACTTCTCAATTACCCGAACCAAAGTGTGTAATGCCGTTTCCACGGACTTATCCTTATGGTAAGCATGCTGAGATTGTCTCCATATTCTGGGTACAATTCTCGACCGAATATAGACGTCCAGCAACCTTTTCATGATTTTCAGCAAAAAGTATAATAGAGACGACCTTATTAGTCTTATATCCTTACGGTTGCTGTGCGAGCTTCTACCCGTTTTCGGAATGAAGATAGGAAAAAGATGCCTCTATTTCATCGGAGTGTATCCTAGCTTCAGACACCCTTTGCAGATAACTTAGCCAGGGAAGCTATACCTTCGAGTTCTTATGAATTTCTGCTGGTACAATCCCATCCGGGCCAGCTGACTTAAAGCTTAAACCCTTTAATACACCATTCTATCTTCCGTGTATTCAGAAGATTTTCTGTACGTATCAGTTGGACCCTGCAGTCATTCCTAGACCCGCAGTCATCCAAAGGCCGTACAGTTGACACTTCCTCACTTCCAAGAAAATGAGTTTCCATCAAAAGATCTAAAGTCTCTTCTCTAAAAACCGTTCATTTGCCATCCAGTTTTATCAGATAGCCTGAAACAGCTGGACTAGTGGAGACAATCTTTCTTAAGCTCAATGTTTCCGAAACCCCTTCTGTTCTTTCACAGAAGCGCCTCCACGATTTCCTTTGCGCCTTCTTTGTTTCCCTTTTGTAAACTCTGATGCATACCTTATACAAGTCCCAGTCCTGAATTTCTCTAGATCTTTTCGGTCTACCGATAGCAGACCCGCAAGCTTTACGACAATCCGCCAGTGCCGAGGTCCACCAAACAGGTTTTCGCTTCCCCTTCAGCTTTGTTAAAGGACAGGCTACCCTCATAGAGATATTGCAAGCCCTAATAAGAGTATCCACCATTGAGTCCAGTTCACTATCCATAACGGAGAGTCCTGGAACTCTAGATGAAATGATGCCCTCCACTATCTCCCTATATACACGCCATACTGTCCTCTTAGGATTTCTGAACACGTATTGATTTGTAATTTGGATATTAAGCAACGTTAATTAACGATGGTAGGAAAATTAATGCTTCTTCGCCATCCTCCATTCCCTGATCATCGGTGAAAGCTACTAATAATAAATATAATTTAAAAGATTATTTGATTTGCGCGCCATCTCTTATCAAATAGATTTACTTATCGCGATGAAAGATTTTTATCAACCATGACCGTTTACAATTATGATATTTTCTTTTTATTTTTCATACATCAGTTAATTCGCAGACAAATTTCCAATCGAAGGGTTTACGAATCCTTGCCACTGGAAGTATCGAAATATCGTGATCGAAATCACATCACATGCATGCCAACCAATCAGTTTAGTGCAAATCAACATGTACTCAGACTGTATGTGTATTAATTCGTTTTGCATGCTGATTGTAACATACTTTGTACCTTTTCGTTGCTACTAGTGAGCTGATAATTTGGATTGCTAGGCTTACGCACATTGCGTGGACTACGATCGTGCAATTACGAAAAATATTGCTCATTTACAAACCGCGGGGTCGCAAGCAAAAGTACATAGTAAATGAAGTATCTATAGTGAACTTAAAAGTTCATAATTGCTTTAAGTTGAAACAATTATCCGGATTGATCCCGAACTCTGGTGGTATATGGTAATTCGCAGCACGCCACGAGAAGATATAGGACCCGCACTGAAACGACCACCAAATTAAATTTTCATTGGGGATAAAGGAAAAAAAAAATAAAAAATCTCCTCTACCTGTCATTATAGTGAGTAATAGTGGGTATGCTCAACTTTGATAAGTCTGTACTGAGTTTTTAGTTTTGAACTTAAAGTCAGACTCATTTTAGTATATGGACATTAGCGACATCCACCATTAACTACAGGTATGAAATAACCATTAATCTAGTTAGTCGGAAATTTAAAAATAAATTGTGTCAGACACACAGAATAATGCTTCAACCAGTCACGACTTAAGAGCTTAAGTTACACGCCAATTGCACCACTTCGGTTAGTGCTACATTTTATAGGCTTCTCGTCACAAATAAACAACTTGCTAAAATTTTGGTGGTCGTACCACTCTCCTAAGTGGTGCAATCGGCGTGTAACTTAAGCTCTTAAATCGTGACTGATTGAAGCATAAGTCATAAATTAACGTTAATAGCCGTGTGTCTCAAGCCGTCTAAATTTGCGATTCACTAGATTGATGTTAAGTTCAAAATGATCCTGATATTTAATTGATAAGTTTTTAATTGTTTATCAAATTTTATTAAAACACCAAATTCAGTGTGCTGTGAATGAACAACTGGCATGAACTTACTATCAATTTAGTTAGTTTGAAATTTAAACCAAAAGGTCAGGCACATGGTATAAAGTACCTGACTTAACTAATTTAAACTTAGTTTTATTTTAGTTTGCAAAATTAATATGAAGTTTATCAAATTGCCAAAATGTTTAGGCATAGGCTTAAAGTGTCGCAAAAAATCGGTGTGAGACACACAATATAGGTTACTGGAAATATATTTTATCGAAATAATAACTTCTGTTAACTAAAACCTCCGGAAACAGTAGATCAAAACATTTAGATCATAAAATCAGTACTGACGTAAATTACAAGTAGTTTTCGACGTTTCTACGAGTAGTGGATATTGTCGACGAGTTTTCGACAAGATCACGTAAAATTTAGTAGATGACGCATAAGGGTGCTTGCCAGTAGCAATTAAAGATTCGTTGTAAATAAAATAGTAATTTATAAATAAGCCAGTTTGGTTGTAAACTGTTTTGATTTGGTATCGCGAATTTTTAATAACATATGTCGATAGAATCTTTTGTAGTGTCCTAGTATCCTCGTTCTGACCCTCATGTACCCAATATTAAACAAAAATATTTCTTTAAATTCCGGCTTGCCTCCTCTGTACAAGGTATAATATGCAATGTTTAAATGTAAATTTGTGTATAAAATGTCTTTGTATAAAACATAATTGATCATAAAAAATGTTGAATAACTGAATAATAATTATGTAAAAATATGTATACGGAGCACATTGTATATAATGCACATTTATGTTTATTATACTGATTCATATGAAGACGAAGGCGGAGCAGAATATGTAATGGGCTCATATATTATTAAAAATTGAATGAAAATTCCTTTCGTTTGATTAGAAAAATACGCAAATAACAGAGGAATCAAATCGTTTGTAATAAAATTGATAAGGATTTTTATAGCTATGCGCGCAGGAGTATATAATGTATGAGCATTTTTGTTCCGTTCACTCTTGATTCGATGTTTTTATATTTTACGGTGTTTTTTTTTATTCCCATGAGCCTTCAGTTTAAAATCAAATTTTATTTGTGCAATTTAATAATTTTCTATTTAAAAACATGAAATATCATTTCAATTGCTTCCAAAGTACATTAACCGATAAGGGATTCATATACAACAGGGTAAATTGACACTTCAACCATTTTCTGCTCATATTATAATCAAGGTTTCTATATCATTGAGTAATAATAAAAGGAGCATCATACTCATATATCGTCATTTCGTATATGTAATTGAGTCGTATCCGTATGTGCCAAAATGCTATTAAGCTTAATATCCCACTTGAAAATGTTTTGTATGAATACCGAGTACGTTATTTTTGTACGTGTGTATTCCGCATTAATTAATTGGACTGAACCTCTAGCTCACGTTGATCAATACCAAAAACCATTTAAAGTGGTAAACCATTAAAAATAATAACACTTAAAACAATAAAATCTAATAAAAATGTTCATCTTCTATTTTCTCGACGTCGTCGTTCTTGGCGGCGTCATTTGGTGGAGAAGCTTTTTGTTATATTTATAAGTACAAAACATAAAAAGTTGTAATTTTTAAGTTCCTCATTCTAATTTTATGAACTTTATATGTTTTAAGATTAGGTTTATCTCTTCTACATACATATATTTGTTTATAACTAAATAACAACAACAACAAAGGTTTATGTTTCGTACTTATGTGTAACTGTTATAACTGCACACTTATCTCTTGCGCTGTGGTGAATATGGTTGGGATGTACGCTATATAGTAGATATCAAACATAACACGAGATACGGAAGATTATAACATTTAATATAAATTTTAATTAAAATACATTTTTATGCCATTTACAAGATTTTTAGAATGAACTTAGATTTGAATCTTGCTCGTAGCTTAAAACGGAGAACGGCAGTAACATGTCATTAACGAGCTTAAACTCAAAAATATAATTACTTCAATTAAATTTTATGGTTTGTTTTCGTTATAGCAGTTATTTTACAAGTTAGAATACACACTGTATTGTTATGTGTGAGAGTTATAAATATAACAGCCAGAATCAATCGAACAAAAAAATAATAGGTATTTGGCTCAAAACTGTCCATGAACTATTATGCTCCAAGATTTATTTTCGGACACTGTTAGACATTAAATAAAATAAAGTACAGGTTGTTTCATAAAACTATCTATATTAAACAGCCTGCAATAGGAAGTTTTTCGTAATAAAATTTACTTTGACATTTTAAATCAATTACAACAGAAAATGGTAACATATAACAAAAAAATTGGTCCCTTACCGTACTAAAGTCTTATGAAATTATACACCAATTTTTAGAGCAGCAGAAAACAACACAAACTAAAATAAATTTGTCGCTTGAGGTCCGGCGAAGTTACACACATTTTAAGCGACAACTTCGAACCAACAGAATAGCAGTGCTTCAGCCGGTACATTAATGACAATCATCACATTAACCGCTAGTTTGCCAAAAACCAACTACAATAAGATGGGCCAGCACGAAAAACAAAAACTTATTAAGAGACAAAAAACTCAAATTTGAATAAACTAAAAAACAAAATCATTTATGTTTCAAAATCATGGGCAAGTACGCCGAAATATAAAAAGCATAGACCTCTAAAGTCTAAACTCTCAGCAATAAAGGAGAGACCTGGCTCATCGAGTACAACCAAACACAGGTATACTAACAAAAGAGAATTTGATGAAATTTAGTAAAAAGCTAACAGCAGTTAGGTAAAGAATAATAGCTTAACAATAACATTCATTGGAAGATCATCGCGGAGATCGACAGCCATAAAAAACAAGTTTGACATTTCAACAAAAATACAATTCAAACATTCTGTGGGAACTACTTACGACCTCTTGGAAATTTTTCTTTGGCCAAATAGCCACATGTTAGCCAAACCACTGTTGATTTGGCGAGACAATAACATTTTACAATCAAGATGGAGAACCAGGCATGTATCTAGAGCGAGACAGAAGAGTTTGAGTAGTAATACTGCGCGGCTGCAGAAATGCCTTTATAAAAAAAGGAATTACAAAATGGGCGCCTATATTTATTTATTCATTTATTTAAACAACAGTATTATTTTAAATCTTTTATTTTATAGTTATAATTCAAAATTGTATAATACTGATTTTTATAATCCTTTAAAATACGGCAGAAGCAGTATTAAATAAACAACTTAAATTAAATTCGGGTCCGACATACAAAATTTCTATTCATGGAAGTGCAGATCGATAAGGAAGCCCGGGTATCTGATTGACAATTGTTCAATATTCACTAACAAACAACGGCCCAAATACGGTGGTAGCACGTCCTTAGGTGTGTTTTCCTTTCGAAGGAATCGCTTTAGGTCGCTTCTGATATGATTCTATACGACTATAGAGAAATTGTTACTAACAAATGAAACGAAAAGGACTTTTAGAGTTTACGGATCATGAAAAATTTGGAGAAACGGATTAAAAACCCTAACATTGAAATAGCCTTGTTGTATTGCCCTTTTGTCCATTACTGATCAGATCATACAATGGGAATGAGCCATACGAAAAATTATGTAAAACACACAATATTTTGTTTGTGTAGCTACAACCTGCTTGCTAATCTGACTAGTTCTACTCTGTAAATTTCTTAAAAGAAATTAAAAATTTTACCGTAAATTTTGAGTATTTTATCAACCTGCGCAATCAAATACATATATGTATATGAAATGTTTTAAAAGAAATCTGTGCTAAGGAAGCGAAAAGAGCTGACAACAGAAAAAGAGTTGAATAACTCTTTTCGGTTGCAAAAATATTTCTAAAACATCTATTTGAGCACTGCAATGTGCAGATGGTGGTTTGTTGGTGGATTCACATTTGCAGGCCGACTTACTACCTTTATATTGAACTCGACCATAGTTGTCCTTTGATGGAGTTATGCCTCCGTCAATTCCGTATTGTGGTTCCAAAATGGACCCCATCAACATCTCGGAGGAAATTGCCTTCCAAAAGCTTCAGCACAATGGACGTTAACAAGGCCACCACACTCGACTGAATTCCAGTTCGAATATTGAAGAAGTTTTCGAGCGACATTTCTTCAATTTTAACTAAGAATTTTCTTCTTTAATATAAGCCAGGTAAATACCCGAGCACCTGGAAGAGTTTGATATTGCAATCAGTTCTAAAACGTAGTTGTGATAAAATGGACTACTCAAAGAGTTCGTCACCAAATTTTTTGAGAAATGCATTAATCAACATCTAGTGAAGAATCATGAAATTAATAAAGTAATATCAAATAAACAGAATGACTTTCGTGAATGCTACTCCATAACCGATCTTTTGACGTAAGTCGCACGCAAATAGAATCTCGCCTCTCATCTCATTTGTAAGCTTGTGACATTCGATGACCATTAAATGGATTAACAGCTTCCTCAGTGACTAGAAGATCAACGTTATGCTAAACGGGTAATATTCAACGACACATTCCCATGCCAGTGTCCCTCATATCAATTTTGCGAACAACTTTTATTTGTTATAGATCAATGATTTGCAGGGTAGCACTGTTAACCCTATAGTTTTTGTGATAATTTCACATTGCGCTCTTCTATTTCATTCGAATTGGAACCTACATCTTCAGAACTAATCGCGACTTACGTGTCCTCGCGTAAAAGAAGTCGCAACGGATGCTTTTTTGTGGTAAAAGACCATATATTCAAGGTTGTGACTCAATTAGTCTATACTTGATGTTCAAATCATCAACAATTTAAAACGGAATAAATGAATAAACCAGGTCAGCTTAACGAAAACTTGTGTTTCTAAATAAATGAAGAAGGTTCTTTAAATCACATCAGGTTCTCCAAATATTTAAAACCTTTATTCAACCATATATAGAGTCTTGCTGTCAAATTAGGGGTGAAGGCTATGATATTGCCATTCAGTTACTGGACATTGGATTACTCGAATAATACGCAACCCCAGTCTTACAGAAGATCAACACTGCCTCCAAGCCCGAAGGAATATTGCAGAGCTCTGCGTGTTCTACAGATTAATGCATGGGAAATATTCTATGCAGAACAAAAACCCCAATCTTTCAAAGTGGCTTATTATTGGACCAGATTGATAAAATGATCAAGAATTACGATGGAAAATATTGGTCTGGGACTTTCTTCTATGAAATTTTTCGATATCAAGAAAAATCGATAAGTTGGGGAAAATAGAAAATAGTTTTGATATTGATTTTGTTATTTCGTTTTTACGTTATAGTTTATTGTTATAAAAGTTAATAAAATATAATAATTAAAATAAAAAAAATATTTTCTTTCGTTTGTGTGAAGCATTTCAACAATTCAGTAAAGATTGAATATGGTCAGTATCGGTTTTTTTGCCCGCACTAACGCACAGATTCAACTTCTTTTGGTATAAATTCTATAAATTTTATTCTATATTTAGTTAACTTTATAATAATTTACCTTATAGTTTTATAAATAATTTCAAATTCTTTTTTCACATAATTAAATGCTGAACTTGGAAAAATTCGAATTGTCGAATACAAAATTCGTTAACTAAGGGTCTATATTTATGCCCCTATTATCGTACATACCTCATTTCAACTCACCGAGAAATACGTCATAATGGTGACTTGAACTCACCATTTTGAAATATTTGATATTATACCTGTTGCGGTGAGGTGACTCTAGTGTCAAATATACTCACCAACAATATATTGGTGAGTTCATAGTAATTTTTCATGATTGGTAACAAAAACGAAAACGTAAGTAATAATGATGGATAACAAAAAACATAAGATTTTTTTCATAATAATTTTTATTTAGGATTTCATTTTATAAAATTATTGCATAATAAAAAAATATTTCTAGGCATGAAATAAGAATTTCTAATGAAAAACACACGAAATGTCAATATTGTGAAAAATGTATGTCCAAAACGCCAAAAAATACGATATTTCCAATTTAAAACCTAATGGAAATTGTCATAATAAACAAACACATCTCAAAATAAAAGCGAGCACCATAATACAAAAATCTAAATCACACGACTTGGATTGGTGAGGTGACTCGATCGGTGAGGTGAGGTGAGGTGAGAACCATAATAGGGGCATTAATTCAACCTGAGCAAGCAGTGCGCTGTCCAAGATTACAGTGCATTTTATTTTTACAACCAGAGTGATTTTATACGATGCACTGTGTTTCTTATTATGCTTTGCACTGTACTCTGATATGTATCTGACACTGAGCACACATTTTTACCCGCAAACAATTGTTGGGGTAAGCAAGAGTAAAAAATAAACTACAAAAATTAATTTCAAAAATTTGTATTCAACAGAAGTGCTATACATTTATTTTCATGCAGAAAATTATCTAATTATTATTACGTTTGATTATAAAATATATATTTAAAAAAATTGGAAATTGCGGAAAACCAGATAGTGTAATTATAAATAAGAATATTATGCAATGATGAAATTATATTGTAACTTATAGCAAATAAAAATGTGTCCCAATTCTTTATAATTTTTTTTAGCTTTCAAATATACCCATGAGCTAACAATTTATTTAATTAATATAAAAAACTTACATCGGGAATTAAAAAAATATATACCAAAAATTTTCGGGAAAGCTAAATTATGAATGGAAATTGAACTTTTCATGGGACAAATTAGAGAACAAGTGGAAAGGATCAACGATACAAAAAAACAAAAGTACAAAACGATACAACCGGTAACAACATAAAATATTGGAATTATTATGAGACAATTGATAATATATTAAAAAGATCTCCGGAAACAACAGCGGTCGCTACATTTAGTGACACTTCAGCATATATATTGAGGCACCAGATCCCGAAATATTCGAGAAGGTAAATTTAGTACAAACCTATAGAACCAATGTAGCGGAAAGGTATTCATCGAGACACTCGCGAATCAATTCAGTGCAAGAAAATTTGCAAAAATACCGAAAAGCGAAGCTGGATTTATTGGAAAGGCACACTAACCATCTTACAACAAATTGGTCAAACTAAATATATACATAAAATTTTTATTTTATATAAATTATAATTTTTATTAAACATGGATTATTATTTTTGTAAATGTGTTGTTTTATTTACAAAAGTGTCATTTAAAATAAATAATTTAAAATAGCCAACTTCTAATAGAAGCATCCTTAGATGATAACTCATCATCATCATCGGAATCGATATCATTCACTTCATTTTGTATATCAGTATCCCCATTATCAATATATCTTTGATGAATTCTACTTCAATGTCATGATTCATTTTTAATATGTAATTATGAAACTTGTGGCTCCTAAATATAATGGTGCTAATACCTTACATCAACATATTTTAACGACGAAATGGCCCTTTTAATAACCCAAAGGGTCGTTCGATCATTATTCGATATTTAGAATGCACGATGTTGTAAGTGGCCTGGCCGTCAGTCAATTGACCACTATTTTTAAACGGTGGAATCATCCAAGTTTTGATTTTAAGTGGATATGCGGAATCTCCAAGTAAATGTTCAATTGGAATAATTGAAGCTTCACCTGAAAATATAATTTGAAATTAGTAATTTATTTAGTGATAGACAGCTGTTTTGCTAATCGCATACAATTCGATTTGGCAAGTTGGATTTTGAAAGAACTCGCACGCCATGAATTGATCCACAATTCTCCGGCATAAGTGCGGATGAATTTTAAATATTTGTTGCACGCCGCTTGGAGCAATACTGAGTGAAATCCCTTTCTGCACACGTATGAGTTGGGGTGGTTTATCGGTGCTATAATGGGGATGTGGCTTCCGTCAATGGCGCGACATAAAAATTATTCTAGGCATAAAAATAAATTTAGTCTATTAAGATTAATAAATTAATTTTTAAATTACCTCCAAATTTATGTTTCAGCTTGAAATAAAGTGCAGTCCTTTTCAGCATCTGTAGACCAATGGGTGATTTGTTTGGTAGTATTTAGTCTTAAAATCTTGCGCGATATATTTGTAATTACCACTCATGCTGTGGAATTCGCATAGCCAAATCTCCCTGCTATAGATATGTAAAAAACACGAAAAAGTTTAAATTTGTTTTATTTATTTGGTAGGTAATTGAGATACCATAATGCGATCATCATCTGTTTCTCGATATTTAAGTCGTTTCATCCAGGATGACAACATTTAACGTCCAAATCATGAATATCTTTGCACAAATTTTGGAATGTTGAAATCGACATCCTAAAATTTTCTTTAAACTGAACATCATTGATGGTGGGGACAATTTTCTCGCAGTAACCTTCTATTTTATTTACGTTACCTTCATCGTAACCCTCGTGTCCGAGTCAAGCAACATATCATGGTTATTAATAATTAACATATTTGCAATAATTGGTTCCATTTAAAATAGCATATATTTTATTGTAGAAAATTAAAAATATTCTGGAAACAAAATTTACGCTGACGGACACTAACTTGAAACTAGTTTTGCAGGGTATATGTCAAAATTAATACTGAGTCTTCTAGGTGAATGTGCTCTGAGCAATCTGCGCTCAGTGTAAATTTGTTCTCAGCACCCTAGGCAATACACGCTCAGGTTGAAAACATAGGCCCTGCATGGTCATCGTAATGCATTCGGAAACAATTTCAATGTTTGCATTTAGTTTAATGGCAAATTTTCTCGATATAAAAAAAAAATCGAAGTCGAAAACTTTCATAATAGACGCCCCCCCCGCATAACATTTTCTGCGCTCGTAAAACCCAAAACCGAAAATGTTTTCGAAAGATAAGCCAATTCGAAATATATAGTGGAACCTGGCTTCAATCTCTGGAAATGGCATGTTATTGGCCCTTATTGATAAAATACAATAATTTAAACATTTCTTTAATAACTTACGAATTTATTGCATTTTTCTTATGAATTTATTTACTAATTTGCAATTATAAAATATAAAAAGTGTTTATCACCAATCTATTTGAATCCAAAAGGAATCATATTCTTGCAATTTTCCAATTTAAACGACAATCTAGTATAACCCTTATTATTACTTTGTTAACTGGATAGAATTCGGTGGAGGGTTCTAAAAAAAATTTCTTCATGCAACTGCACCTTAAGTTCCGTCACTGTATAACTGTAATTCCGACACGCTCGCATTACTAAACATAGATTATTACTACTTTCTAGTATGTACATATCATATACAATAAATATTGCATTGCTCAACATGTTATCATATTATCAATATTGTCTATATACTGGAACTTTCTGTATTAGAGATACAAAATTATTTTGTTTGCAGAACAGGCGATATACCAATATTTAAAATGCATAGCAATAACAATGTGCACATTTTAAATCACAGTACAAATTGATAAAGCCCCCAAAATATCCACAATAAATAAATTATTATGGATGGAATTTTCGCGAATCCCCAAAAACTGACAACAATATATGTATGCATATAGGACTATGCATGGACAACAATAAATAAAATTAACGGATATCGTATTGATAAAATTGGGTGGATTTCTGTATATGGTTTTATGAGATAATGAATTATTTAAAATTAAGTGCCTGCTGTACATTGTTTGCATGTAATATTTAGGTACATATATTGGTCTTGTTCGACGGTTTTACAGAATTTGGATTTAATCAATAATTTTTTTCGCGATTTACTACAAACACATTTTAAATTATACACATTAGTTTATGAATTATGTATAATGTATACGGATATATGAACCAGAGATGTTTAGAGATTTCAGATTTATGTAATTTGTCTTCTGTATAGAATTATATGGCATATTATATAAAATTTTTGTTAATATTTCAATGTAAATGTCAATGTCATTTTATGCTTATGTATATGAGGAAAATCATAATTTTCTATATTCTGTTCTGATACGACTAAATATACAGCTGACATACATTTTCGTATTTTTATATGACATATTCACAATACACTGCATGTTCTATATTGTGTAATTGTTACAGATACAGCTTAATTTAATAAAATCTCTTGCATAGAGTTCGATTCCCTTTCTTAATACAATCCTTATATCAGTAATGATTGTCATAAATATGAAAATAAATTATTTAAAATGAAATTTAAACATATTTCTCTGCTGTTACAATAATAATTTAGTCAAAAGTGAAGAGTTAACAGTTTTACAGGAAAATGAGAAAATCAAATGCAGGTTTTAGTCTATGCTTTCTGCCTTCTGATAATCATATCAACAAGGCAACAATAAAACATAAAATATTTTCAATGGCATGACAATAAATTATGTATTTGTTACATCTTTGCATTTACTCGTACATGTACGAGTAACATATATTACCAAGGGTGATATGAGTGTCACGTCTAAGCTTCTTACTAAAAAATAAAGGTACGTTCATACGACTTGTTTTATTTGTATATGATGTTGATTTAATAAAATTTGTGATGAGAGAGAGATCTTCCCCGCATGTGATATTTTGCTTACTAAATTACTTTTTATTCTGGCTGTAATTCAAACACATATCCGTATAAAGCACAAAAGTAAAAATTTATTTTTCATTTTACCATTAATATTTAATTGACATTTTTATGAATTTTTTCTGTTACGTTACATTTTCACAGAGGACGGTAGCATAACAACATACTTGATATGATGATATATACGTTATGATATGCCAAATTATTTTTCATATATAGAATAACATAAATCGAAAATATATTTGCATATATTTTGAAAATGTTTATTTAAAATTACGGTACTTTCTAAATGTAAATAGCCCAGGAGCATTTATCACGTACAAAATCGATAGAATTGTAGGCAATAATTTTATAAAATGTAGTAAAAGATAGTAAAAATTGGACAATATTTAATTTTCAGTTTCAAATTCAGTTCAAATCCCGGTAATTTCTATTCATAATTTTTTTTTGTTTTTGTAATAAAATACCGCATCTTGCTACTGTTTTAATTCATAGCATTAATTTCGTTTCGCTCCGTTTTTCATATAAATATTCAATTCATCACTAAGTTTACGATTTCCATTCAAACCAACACCGGAGCCAACAAATATATAATCACACGGAATGAACATATTAAAGTACAATAATGATCTTCATCAAGTCAACATTGTTCTTGAATGTAAAATACTATGTAAAAGCACGTGAAATGATTCACCTGTGTAAAATTGTTGGGCATGTACAACTAAGTTAAATACCAAAAATCTCGTTGATTGGCTCACATAGTGACTATATACGTTTAAAAAGGGACACTTCAAGATGTTAAAATCACTTAGTCGTGTTTCGATATCACCCATAGCACTCATGGAATGAACTTTTGAAGTTTAACTAATTTATCGAGAAATGGATTTACTATGGAATTGGATGGATTTATTTTATTTAATTAAAATTATATCTAAATGTATTCTCTTCAAACCGTATATACGAAGTACAGTGTCCAAAAAATGTTTATTCAAATCATTTATTCGATAAATTGGTTAGAATGCAAAAATGAATTGCATGAGCCCTATACGGGTCAGAACAAAATTTGGCTTCTTCATTTTAATTAAATAAGGTGTCCTATTTTAAACGTAGATAAACCCGATGTGAGAAAACCTCTACAATTTTTGTTATTTTCATTGTTATTATACGGCATTTAGTTAAAAACGAACCAATATTGATTATTTTAATTGAAAATAATGTTTCGTTTTATTAAAATACAGTGTTAAAAATGAACACTAACTTAAATTATTGCCCTAAAAGTTACATTTTTAAAAAGTTCAACTGAACAATCCCACCAATCTAAAAAATCTGTAAATGTCCAAAAAATTCACACCGTTAAATATGTCTGTTACTGATCCTATTTCTAGGGAAAGATTTGTAAGAATTTCGAGAGAGCGTGTAAAAAAGAAAAAAGAAGAACTTAACTTTAAGTTCAGTAAAATGTAATGGCTCATAGGTAGAGGCTCTGAGCTTATAATTGAAGGTATAGACCTACGGTATTCAACTCTCGAGATATACTAAGCAAACAAGCGCCAAAATTATACAGACGTTTCCAAACAAGGTTCTTCGTAGCAACGTAAATGATCCGTGGTTTACAAGAAATGAAGACATTCACAGATGAAATAAAAAAGCTCGCCGCCAAACACGAAACAAAGCTCTAGGTACACGGAAACTTCTATATTCGCAATATGATAGATAACCATGTCGTTGAAAGAAGAATCTAAAGAACGAGGCCACCTGACCTAGTAAACTTACCAAATCAAAGTTAGTATTTTAAATAAGTTTAATTAATTATGAAAGAAATGTAAAATTTGTAAAATATTGAAAGATAAATTGCTAGATAAGCACAGTCTCGCGCTTGTAATTAATTAAGAAAAAAAACACGGCATATGGTACATTGAGGACGCATTCTGGCAGATTCCACTTGTAGAATCTTCTAGGCGCAATGCAACATTTATTGTACTGGGAATCACCAGTCTATCAGTTCTAAGTGATGCCGTTTGAGCTGTGTGGTGCAGCCTTATACAAAATCGTTTATCTTCAAGAGGTCGAATTAGGCTCAAAAACTGACAATGTTTCTGATTTGGAGTGTTAAAGTTTTGGGCTTATATTGAAGATTTTCAATTTACGATACTAACCAGCCTCGCAATAAAAGAAAATAATTACGAAACTATAGGAATATCCTGCTTTCAGGGTTCATGACGGGTTTATTAATATTAGTCTATATCTAGAGACGAAACGCATCTAGGAATTATCAGGTTTAAAAATGTGAAAATTGTGGGTACCAGAACATAGCGAGTACGTTTAATAATATAAGCTGTTCGTTGCTGACAACCCATTATCTTCTCACAGATGCCATAACAAGTACCATAGGTTGCAGTCCCAACAAAATAAAAATAGATTCTTACTAATTTAACTAAGATTATTTTACTAAGTAGACTTAATTAAAATTAATATCCACCTTGTGCACCTAAACATTTGTTTGTTTAATAAGCCAACACCTCGATGTATACGTTCTAAGTAATGACCTTGTCTACAACAAATGTAGTTTATATGTTAATTTAATCTGAGAAATATACTAGTTTTGTATGTAACAATTACTAACAACCTACTAAAAAATATTGCTATATTCTATTTGCAAGTAATAATGGTTTGTTTCGTTAGCCAACAAATATCCAAATTTCTCAAAATGAACAGCATTTAAAAGTACAATATTGATCCACTAGAGTCGATTTAACAATCAAATAAATGAATTTTGCATTTTAATTTTCATGTATAGCTGCAATAATGGAATGATTTATTTCCTGCTCGTAATAATTGTAATCTAATTGTTTACGAGAATTTCTTTTATCGATTAGGTTTATCCAAAGAAAAAATAGTAAGGCCGCAAACTTGCCAAACTTCTCACAATTTTTAAATAAATGTAATAAAAATCTTTACACGCAGGAAGTGAATACTCTTGTTTTTAAAATTCGTTTTAAAGTTTTTATCAAATATAAATAGAATATGTATTTTTGCTTTAATTATAAATAAATTTTTACATGCACGAAGTGCATATTGGTGTCCATTTAGCATATTTTATCTATTTGGTAGGTATTTCTAAAACACTGAATATAATATTTAAATATAACTATAATAAAATACAAACACTCAGGAAGACAATGTCGAATGCTAAATATAGTCTGTAATCTTAAGATTAATTAAGTTATATAGCAAAAATTATTACAAGCTCGAAGTGAATATTGGTTTCCATTTTGAAGTATGAAATGTAACCTTGTGGTTTAAACCAAGTTAATTAAAACCACATCTTCTAGAATTTGCTTACAAATTTAACTTTGTTACAATTCTTAAACAAATATCCATAAAACAAATTTTGTACAAGCGGGAAGAGATACTTCCCATGTTACAGATAAAAAAAATTTCAAGGTAAAATAATAATACAAAATGTATCAAATGGGTTGTAATGGATGTAATGTATGCTGAATGTATTCCATAATATCAATATTTAATATTTTATTATTATTAAACATTATATGTTAGACCAACTTCAGGAGAACATTTTAGACAAACGGCTACTAGAACTTTTTTCTTTAAACCAGCGACTTAACGTAACCCCATAAAAATAAAACCAACGGCGTTAAATTGCAGGAGCGAGGTGGCCATCTCACGAGGTTTCTTAACTGTTTGAAACCACACACATATCACTGATGTCAAGTTCATCAAATTTGGCCAAAAATAGTCTACCAATTTGGTAATATCGACTTCCATTAACCTTAACATGGCGTTCATTATCATCGACGAAAAAATATGGCCTAATCACAACTCCGATTTAATTGATTGGTTTTGCTCAATCACTTTATAACAAATTTAAACAAATAAAATTACATTATAGATTATTACATGTAGGAAGTGAATTATTTTCTCCTGGATACAGTCATTAAAGTTTAAAAGTTAAATTTTAAAATCTATGGTGTCCGTTATCCTATGAACTTGATCTTTTGTGAGATAGGTAATCTAGAAATCCATATTGGTGTATGGTTATCTACTTTCAAATAGTTTTGACATGATAGGTATTAGTGATATCTGTCTGTCTATTAGAAGACATTTTGGTTGAGTAGTTTTCCTAGTTTGAGTATCATAATCACTTCCGCAAATTTCCATACCGTTAGTACAAATTCGGTTCTGAAGGCTGTGTTGATTATAGGGTGGTTAATTTGTTAATACCGATTTTTGGACGCTGTTTTAAGACTTTTCCTGTTAACCGGTTAACGCCTGGCCCTTTTATTAAATTCGTTTCTTTTATTTCTTTGATCACTTACACAAGAGAGGTCACGACGATTTCTTGATCTTCACTTATTTCTCTTTCTTGTATTTGTTAGACTGAAATATAACTTCTAGTTGACTGGCAAAGGTTTCTGCGTTTTGTTGATTGCATCTTGCCCATATTCAATTGCATGTTCTTATAGGTGGATTCTGAGTTAATGGAGTTTTTATTCATGTTGTTGTCTTCTGCGATGAACAATCAGTATCTTTTCATTATTTTAATGGTCGTAGGTACGAGTTCGTACATACATATTTATTTATTCGCTAGGGTAGTATTGGCAACATGGACCGGTGTTCAGAGCTCGAGTCGAAACCTTCTTCGATTCTCACGTAAGTTATCGGTAATTTGCTTGTAATAAAGAAATCAATTAAATAAGATATTTTATTGACATATGTGGGCTACAAAGTTGGTTTTTCGATATAGTGTCAATTACAACCTTATTTTGCCATTGCACTGCGACGCTATTTACCTCGAGGTTCTCTCATACACTTTTTATGAACTTTATAAAGTTATCTATCTTTAGGTTTTAGATTATATCGTAGTGGTAATAAACTCAGAAAAGGTTAGCGAACGATTTTTTGTCTACATGCCGATGCCGGTGGAGTTTATTACTTTTGATGCATATTTTTGCGCTTCTCTTGCAGTCTTATCTGGATGTATTGTGTGATATATTTGATATCTTATAAATTTTATTTGTGATTGTTTTGTGAAGTGTCTCATATCCGAAACTGAGACAATCGTGAACTTTTTGAAGGTCCAAGAACATTTGCAATTACTGCTGAAGTTGCAATTGCCCTTTGGAATTCCATGCTAATATTTTAATGTGATTCCTTTTTATGCTTTTATTGCAGGAGCTATCCTAACACTGCTTATTAGTTTTATGAGTTTTTTGATAATTAATCCAATAGTTTTGCCTTGTTTCTGCTCTTTTTCATCCATTCTGTCGAAATTTTTCTGCAACGTTTGACAATATCAATGAGAGCCGTTATTTATTGTAATTAGGTTTGATTTTCATTTCCTTTGCTTTTTTTGCTATAAACGTTTATCATTTAATATTCCCTTCTCATTTTACATCTGCTGAAGGTCTTCAACTTGCGGGATGTTTTTCACTACAGTTTACACACTTTACTGGACTTTCTGTGATTTTTTAGACTCTTTTGTAAGATGGGTTTAGTTGCGCTCTTGACTAGTTGAATTCATAGTGTCCATATAACTGACAGCTTTTGAATTGTGGAATCAACCTTCGTTTATTTAGCGATTAAATCTCTTCTAATTTAAAATATTTCTAATGTTATTTAGCTTGATAATATTTGATTTTTGGTAGAAGTAAACCTTCTTTAATTTTCACTGGCTGAGACTCTTGTCCTCGTACGAGTACCGTTTGTTTATAGTTATTTACATCTGGGACATTTAAATTGGGGTCTCCATATTTCAGCAATGTTGTTTGATATTGTATCTGATGTGAACCCAAAAACTATTTTATATTCTGA
The DNA here is from genome assembly GCA_947310385.1 of Nephrotoma appendiculata. Classification (NCBI taxonomy): domain Eukaryota; kingdom Metazoa; phylum Arthropoda; class Insecta; order Diptera; family Tipulidae; genus Nephrotoma; species Nephrotoma appendiculata. The sequence continues at coordinate 17,066,772 of OX371223.1, forward strand.
TAGTTTTGTACTTAAGCGTGTACAAGCTTGTTGAAGGTTTTGTTTGTGGCGCATTTTTACTTTCATCAGTGTTTACGTGAGTTTTAGCAGATTGTTACGATTACTCTTTTTTGGTTGTTTCCAGGAGCCGACTTCCCTATTCAATTCGGCTAAGTCGGTCTGAAATTGCTATTTGGTTCAGCAACATTGATATTAGGTTTCTTCTAATTGATTAACACGTCCTATAAGAATCATTCCTTCTATCTTTCCAGGCGCAGAATCGTTTGCAGGAGGTGCCCTTCTCTATAGTTCGTAGATGAAAATTATACCAGGAGGTATTCCATCCCATTATTCACCTCTTTCTATGTTTCCAAGCGGTCACCAAAATTTGTAGTAACCCAACCAAGTGCAAACAGTCTAACGTAGTATACGAATCGCAAACTGGGACTCAATACATACAAGTTACAAATGGTGAACTGTAGGAAATTAGGACATTACAGTTAATCAATTGTTGTAAAATTCGAGGTGGATGTCTTGACCACAGAGCAGAAGTATTTATAAGACTGTAGATCAGTTGAAATATTACAACGTCATATATGTCATTTTTTATTAGTTGATTTGGAAATTTCGAGTGAGTGACGTGATGTGTAGCGAAATTTTGTTTAATCTCGTTTAATGTAATAATGTAATGGTACTTGATTTACAGGCACGCACTCAGACAAAACTCAGTAGTTCCCAAACACGTATTTGGCTATTTCTATATTGTAAGATCAACCATTGCTTTATTCAAAGTCGCCATTGTACAGAGTAAGCAAAGTGAGCCTTTGGTGGTAATTTTCTATGAGAGAGAAAATTTTAACTGACATAATAAATTTTTCACTGACTAATTTATGAAAAAGGTCGAGCAAATGATGCCACTTCGTTTTTCGCCCCTTTTTGAAGCATATCTGGTGATTTACCGGAAATTTTTGTTAGAATATGGTCTTTAATATTTTCTATTAGTTGTTACAAAATTATGGTATACTATTTCACCCGACATAACAAATAAATAATTTGGACTTCGCCTTGATAAATCTTGGCTTGACCATGTCGTTGTTGTTCTTGTTCTATACGGTTTTCTTGGACCAGACGAATTTTATAAGGAAACATATTCTAGTCGCTGTGCAAAATTTATCAGCACATCTGCCAGTAAAGTATTTTACTAGGAGATTTTACGTTACTCGCTCGCTAGCTGAATGGTAGCTACAATTATAGAGGTATATACGTCGTACCCATTTTTGATTTAGTTCATTTTATAAAACAACCTTGGGTATGTATTTATTAGAGGTCACATTAGCATAAAGTAAGAAATCGTTCATCGGCTGGTGCTACACGAGATTTTAATTTCTGGTTTCAAACTAAGTCGTAATAGATTTTTTATTGTTAATTTAAACCTTTATATTAAATGAAAACACCTGATTTTTTGTATTATTTTATTCTGTTCTCTCGAAAATAAAATTTAAACAAATATCTACATCTCAAAAATGCCCTTAAATTTTTTTATTTTCATTTCTATTTTTGTCATTTCGGATTCACGGACAAAAATTTTATGTCGCACAATTTTTGTCCGTGAATCCGAAATGACAAAAATAGAAATGAAAATAAAAAAATTTAAGGGCATTTTTGAGATGTAGATTTTTGTTTAAATTTTATTTTCGAGAGAACAGAATAAAATAATACAAAAAATTAGGTGTTTTCATTTAATATAAAGGTTTAAATTAACAATAAAAAATCTATTACGACTTAGTTTGAAACCAGAAATTAAAATCTCGTGTAGCACCAGCCATCAACTATAAAAACTAGCATTGTCCTTCAAACATTTTAGTAAAGGAAGACTTTTGATCTAGTTATATCCAATTTATCATTTCTTATGTCTAGAACGTCGTCGTGCGCCTTTCAAATAGGTTGTTAAATTTATTTCTATAATTTGGTCTAAAAAATTGTCTTCACTTTAAATTAAATTTACAACAGAATATCGAGTTAAAATTTAATTAATCAAAATGACACTATCTCTGTTGCATTATTCTGTAAAAATAGTACTAAACTACTTTCTGTCACATAGCAAAAGAGACCAATTTGCCCTAAACCTTAAATAACTTTGTGCGGTTTCCAATCAACGTCATCTAAGACGTTTGAAAATTTAATCCGAAAACGTCTCCACTGTTTATATTTTACTTCGGTCCTCAGCGAAATGCCGCATCAACTAAATTATCATATTTTCATATCATGAGTTTTTTTTTATGTGACAGTTTTATGAAACTTTAAATAAATACTTTGTTGACATAATGGTTTTATATTAAAATAGCCTAAAGCTCCGAAAAAAAAATTTAATATACATAAAAATGTCTTTGAATATGATGATTTAGTCAAAAAAGGAAGAAAAATTATTATCTGAACGTATTCATCTTATGAAAGATATTGTGATATTTTTTGTGCGCTGCTGTTTGCTTCTGCTACTTCCTTTACTATAAGTATATACCATATATACACAACAAAAGGTATTACTGTAATATTCTTACATAAAATATGTTTATTTGAATTTCAATCAGATAAAACCCATTAAAATTTTATAACAACCATTTTAGCATGAATTCTCAAAGTACATGGTTTCGTCGTATACATAAACTTGTGTATACAAAGCTCGAGACGACAAGAAACCGTATAAAGTGTATCGCTATTACCCGTGCCCCGATATAGCATACAACAAAAACAATACCATTAGTAATTTATGCAAATAACCAAGTCTCAGGTAATTATAAATTTTGGCAATATGTCGGAAAATGGTTTTTCATCTTGATGGTTTTTTCCGTACAGCGCTGCATATAGTACTCCAAAAAAAAATTCATAATAAAATAGAGTCATAAAATCAAATTACATGGTATGACGAACATAAAATCACATTAAAAAGTCGCAAGAAGTCATAAAAAGGAAGAACAGATAAGATTCTTCATGGAAATATTATAAATTTTCATGTGAAAATTAATCTCTACATCTATCTATATAGCCTTTGTGTACTCTTCTATATAGACACGGGTAGGTATATAAGGAAAACTAGAAAATAATTTAATTAATTTTTTTTTTGTGTCTCGGAGAAAGCCTTTAGAGCTTTCTCTCAATCTTCTTCCTTTTTTTTACATTATGTACAAGGCTTATGACGTAAGAGGAAAATCACGCAAATCAAATTTGTCGTATTATATGGGGATATGACTCTTGTGAATTTGCTTGCTATTTTTCCGTTTTGTACTATGCAAATTATTTCTACGTATTTGTTGTTGTTTAGTCTAATGACTGTTTAGAGAATATTTATATTTTTTGTGTATAAAAAAATTGTTAAATTATCTAGAAATATTTGATTACATCCCATCCGAATGGAATATACATAAATAAATAAATTATTAGAATTGAACGTTTATAAATGGAAGCAACCGAGTACGTTTATAGAACGATGTATGTAAATGTCAAACCTTTATATTTCTTTATACAAATTTGATTTGTTCGACATGTTATCGATGTCGTTCATATACATATCAAGCGATAATCACGTAACAAGATATATAAAAATAATATGACATCGAAACAATAATCAAGTGAAAATATCCATTACCACAAAAGCTCTCGTATATAACGTATAAAATATACAAAAGCTCCTAAATGACTGTAATATTATATTTTATTTTATTTGTTTATAACAAAATTGGATTTTTATATGATTTTACTATATCTCTCTATAATATAAAGCCATATATGCTTTTGGTGGCACCGCACCAACATTGCCTCGCAACGGGTTAAAGAGACATATCACACACCATTATTATATCGAGACATATCATATCGCCAAATGTTTGTTCGTTTTTGGTACCAATTTGTGCAATAAAAATTATTATATTACAACAACAAAAATGTTTATAATAAACCAATCGCATATATGTATAGTTATTTGAGATAACACAGTGGATATACGATAGTGCAAATATTGTACACATATAGACGTATATATTGATATCCATAATCCACAGTTGTTACACAATCTTCTTCATATGTACACAACAACAACAAATTGATGACATTACGTACATAAAATTGTATATCGGGGCTTGTTTATGTTATGTGTCTCGTAAAAAAATGGTTTGTCTGTACAATGTTCATGGTATACAGATAGAATCAGTTCTGCAACAACGAATAGCAGTGATTACGTAAAACATAGTTTTAACTGTGTACGATATGGGTATATATAGTGAAAGACATGTGCTCGGAATTTAGAAATTTTAGCCTGCAATGCTTTGTATTTGGATTGGTCCAATCATACATATTTTGAAGAAATTTATGATTTAGCGCTTTTTTATAATTATTAACATTTTCATTTTACATTGATCATCATATTAGCTTAAAATGACGTGTAACATATTACCTCCGACAAAATGACACAGTGATTAACGGATCTTGATTTGTTGGGAATGCTGCATGGAACGTGGATATTGTTGAACAGGTCAAAACTCTACTGTGATTTCGAAAGAAGTTTTGGAATATTTTCAGTTAGGATGCAACACGTTATGTTATGAGTGACAAGCCTTAGGCATCAATAAATTATTTCACACTATGTTTTTTTTTACACTGGTTTCAGTGGTTGACACTTGCCATTTTTGGCCCAATGTGATACCACGCATTCACGCCACATCATTAACCCATTCGCCTATTCACCTACTCACACAACTACAGTACACCACCTGCACACCTCAAGCTCCATGTCAACCTGTACATTGACATGGACGGTGGGTCGGCGCTGAACTCTGCACTCCATCGGAGTGTCTTAGTTTGTCGATTTAAAAAAAAATATTTATTTAATTTTGTGGGTTTTATTATCAGAGCCATCTACGATTTTAAAGAGCCGTAATATTAAACTAAGAGCTTTAAAAGGAGGGAAAGCCTTTACTGAGTTACTATAAGAAACCGTGGTAATTTGGAAATTTTTGAACATAAATTTATGAATAGAAAATTTAACAAATCATCTAAATTTTAATTTTAAATTTTTAATAAAATATTCAGAAAACACATATTTGAAAATCAGCCATCATAGTGTAGAGCAGTGATTCTTAACAGGGGGCCGCGGCCCCCTAGGGGTCCGTAAGAAGTTTGCCGGGGGCCGCCAAAGTTTGCAAAATTTCCTTCAGAATATAGTGGAGGAGTGATTCTGTATTTTTTGGAAGAAAACGGTCCACCGGAAGTGGCAGCTCGGAAATGACGATTTTTGACAAGAAAAAGTTTTTTAACAAAAATTCGGCCCGTGATTTAGGTTTTCGCCAATTATGTCTTTTTCGTGGTTTTCGGGAATGCTAATTAGGAATATGGCAACCGTTTCAAGATCCGAGATGGAGAAATTTTGTTTGTGCGAGGTGTCATTTTTAGTACCTCCTACTAATATCTACGCCTATAAGGCTGACATGGGTCTCATTTTCGTGGTTTCCGGGGTACTGCTTACGCTTACATTACTGACTTAATTTTCGCAAAGTGTGGTGCAGGGGGTGGTGTCAATTTTGGTACCTACCTGAGTTATGTAATTAGTACCCTGAAAATGACATCCATGCTGACATGACTTTTTTTCGCAAGTCAAGATGGTGAATTTTGATACCTAACTAATTGCGCCCATAATGTGGATATACATACATGTCATTTTCGGCATACAAATCAATTGATTGTTACAAATCAGTTGATCATTTGTGTGTTATAAGTTTTTCCACAGGAGTAAGTTTAGAAATGGGTTTATATAAAAATTAATGGCATGATTGAATTTAAAAGGTCCATCCCATGGATCCCTTCTTATAAGTCTCTACGCCATTCATCCAATCGAATTCTAATATAACATAGGTATTTTGTATCAAAATAAGCACGTTTTCGTGTTATTTTCAATGGGGTTGGCCTAAAATTTTTAAAGGGTTTTGAGCCGCTCACCATATCGTCATTAATTGTTTACCATGTAAAAGTTGCATGTACAGGATGGGGAAAGAGATTATATGAAATTAGTGACAGGCTTGAATCCGAGAGGTCTATCCTCTAGATCAAAGAACCCTCCTAAGTGTCCACACCATTTATCTAACCTGATCCAAACTTTTCAGAGGGAATTTATATTAAAATGGGCAGGTTTTGAATCCAGGTATACCTGAATCGCCTGAAATGTGTTTTTCGATTTATAATGCCAAGTCGCCCAAAGCATTGCTGTCGCTGTAAAATCAATTATTTTAGCCAAACGATAAGCAATTAGTCGTTATACACCTCAAGTACGAAATAAAAGTGCATCACGAACTTCACTACCAGTTTATATACGACGGATAAAAAGGCGTGTCTGTTGTATAATTACAGTATAACTCGCTGTCAGCAACATACAAGGAACGGAAAGCCAGACATGCAATCAATACACGAAGTGCCTTCAAATTCAAAAGAAAAACACAAGGAATATGCTGCGCGGTAGGAAATGTGAAAACACCAGAATTACATTCAGTACCCGAAACTAAACCATTGCCGAACGAAAATTACAAATTTGGTCAAATCTATTTTAAACCAGAAATTATCGGAAGAAACTACTTTATTCGATCAACACAAAGAATTAATTCGATTTGTTAGATTATTAACGATTTTGCCTTTTTGAACCATTTTACTTTCCAAATATGCAATTGGTTAAGTCAGCTTCCGACTATGAGCGGAGTTCTGTGCAAGGCGCCCATTTGGTCGGCGATCGTTGCGTTTTACTATGGGAAAGCATCAAAAAATCCAAAATCCGAACCAAAGCTCAAAAAACTCTCTTATTATCGATTTTGCCTTTTTGAACCATTTTACAAAGCATCAAAATATCCAAAAAATCCGAAAAGGGTTGGGAACCATAGAATCGGGCAATCAACTTGAAATCTAAGTATGTTATAGTCTAAACACTTTCTTTCCAAATATCTGCCTTTGAACAAATGCCAGCTGATGACTAGAAAGCTGTAGTTAGAGAACTTTTTTTACTCTAAAGTGCCAGGTGTAGTAAACACATGGAATGCATTAGCGAAAATGTTCTAACGTTACAAACATGGTAAAACAGTTTATTGACATCCCAATTTTTATTCAACCGACGTATTAGGTCGTGCGTACACTACCCACACTGTAATAAACCTCCAAGAATTTAGAACTCTTAACGGTTAAGTGCCACTTATCGTGAAGCTTGATACTCACCTAATCGTGTCAAACTTGTAAAATGACGCAATCACTATCAAAGCACTGATTCAATTGAGATTTCAATTTCAGACTGGGCCGAGTGGATCTGCAAACGATATTTTTGATGGTGATCTTGCAATAAAAAAGCTATGTTCATGTCCGAAAATTTGGTATGTTTGTTCAAACTGATCTACAGTACTTGGTTTGAGAACAACGCTTAGCATATTTTAGAATTGTGCATGTTATTACAAGCCAAAGTGACGGATTGAATTTTCTAGATGCGCCCGGAGTCACAAGCAGTTTTCAGAGCGAAAAGATATTACACTCTCAATCGCATAATTTAGAATTTACTTTTTTGAATGGTGGTCGAATAGCACATTCAGTACTGAAACTGCCATCGGCACACAAAAAAGCAATGGAAGCGCTTTATGGAACACTAAAATATTTGAGAGGAAATTATTAGCGGTATTTACGGCGGCAATTTACGAATCCATACAATTGATTCACAAAATTTTCCTAAATATCGCACTAAGTTAGCAGCTTGAAAATTGGCGTGTCTATCATTCTTCTCTTATCTATCTACCACAACTGCTCCACGGCTGCTACCGTACCAGGTTTTTAGTTAAAAAGATGATGGACAATATAGCATATTGCAATATAGTCAAAGCTACAATTCTAAGTGGAATATTTAAGCCAGAAGAAATATTGTTGCCACGAATCGCAATGATTCAGACAGATATGCCATTAGAATTAAAACGTTTGTAGTTTCCAGTACGACTCGGATTTGCAACCATCAATAAAGCACAATCACTACAAATGTGTGAACTAAATTTAATATATCTATTCTTCTCATATGGACAGCTCTATGTGGCATGCTCACGGGTCGGAAAAAGGTCTGATTAATGTGTACATACCTGACGGAAAAACAAAAAATATTTTGTATCCAAAAGGACTTCAATAAACAGAATTATAAATAAATACTTTCTTTCATTGTGTGGCATTGTAGTGCATGCCGGGATTTGTACTTAATATATTATCGCTTTCAATTAAAAACTACGCGAACGTTTGGGGGTAACTAAAAAACTCTGAATTATTTGGTGGGCCGCGAGTAAAAAAGGTTAAGAACCACTGGTGTAGAGTATTAATTTAGTTGATTTAAACAAAAGCGAAGCAGAAATTAATTAATTTTCTATAAAATTGAGAATTCCGTTTAGTTATGTATGTTAGTAAAGTAAGTTATAAAAGGTGCTGCCACAGATTCATCTTACATCCAATTTAAAATTTAGTTTTATAAAAATTTAACATCTTTAGTAAATTCTGGCGCCATGCACTTCAGAATTTTCGAGATGAACGATGGATTTAATAGCAATCTAAATGATCACATTTATAACAAAATTAAAGAGAAAACGTGAGCTAAATTGTTAAATTTTCTAAACAATCATTTGGGTTTTAAAATATTAAATTTTTGTCGCTATTGTTTTCGAAAATTGTACTTAGCGACATCTTTTGATTGGTTTAGTAATTGTGAAAAGCTTTACAAAATAACAATTGTGAAGATCTATTTTTTTATATCACAGGATGAAACAAAATAGGTTGGAAATTTGTTGCGATGAAAAATCAAATTTTTAACAAGTAACAAAAAAACAGTTTTGGAAGTTTGAAATAGAATCCAAACCACGATAATCCCCATAATACATTGTTACTTCAAAAGCATTTTTTAACGAACGTTTGTTTTGGAAAAATATTGCTGAAGTTTTTGATGGAACACAATATACTAATTTCTTATTTTCTTTACATACATATACATATAAACAAATTCTTGTTTCTAAAGAAAAAATTGTGTAAATTTAAATATTTTTTGCGTTAATTCGACATAATATGACACAATTTTAAAATATACTTTTCCTGAATGTTGAACTAACCATTCAAATTGAAAATTAAATTGAAGCATTTACGTTTTTATATACAAAAAAGCTTCTAAAAAAATATTTAAGTCACTAATTGGTATGAAAAATAACAAAAACCTTCCCGTCTATGTAAAGCTCATGAAACAAATGGCGGAATCTTACGGCTCTTAAATTTAGGAGGCTCTGGTTTTACACAAAAATTGACTTGCTTTATATTACGATAATTTCCCTATGACTTTTCACTGTAACGCGTAATTTACTCAAAATTAAATTATGAAACTATATTTTGTTTATAATGTTCTAAAAATTGCGATGAACTTGTTTTATTGAAATTAGGTTTTGAGAAAATCATGCATTACATATTTGCGAGTCGGGATCTTGTCTGGAGATTTTTGTGGTTTGGATTAATATTTTGGGGTTTTTTGTCCGCTAATAATTTTTAACATATACAAATTTGTTTCTTTCACTAAATTAACGATTTATTTGAGCGATGTCGAGATTATATATAAAATATCGGTTCGAGAGATTACTGATCATAAAGATTTGGATGAAGCGAGAAAAACCCGAACAAAATTAAGAAGTGATCCTAGATATAACGAGTTTCTGCCTAGAGATTGTGTAAGTAACGTGCAAGATGAGTTTAAAACTTGTGATTAAATCTGTAAGGCTACGACAGTTAGAAGGTAAGAGATTTAATACAAAATTCATTCATTTGCTTTTACGTCTTGAACGGCTGCATTATAAAATACCTCCGCCTCCCTTATCAGCCAATCCCAAAAAAAAGTCACGATCGATGGATGATTTAGCATCTTTTTTGAATACTCAAGTAAATGTTACTTCTGTGCCAAATAATCACTCGATTTGTTAAGATGTTCGGGAAAAAATGGTCGACCAAAGACAAAACTACCAATGATCAAGATTTCCGTGTATAGAGAAAGTTTGGCGGATCTTCGACAGGCTAGATCATCTGCAATCAATCGTCTGCGAAACAAGAGTAGCAGATATGTATTTCTCATTCACAAATGGAGAGTAATGTTTAGTGACGACGGGTACGGAAAATCTGTTTATGAGTTCTTAAATGAGGTTCAAATTTTTGGCTCGTGACGTAAAAGTTTCGAATGTTGACCTTCTAAGGCCAGTTTTTCATTATTTTACCGGCCCCGCAAAGATTTGGTATAAAGCCACTTATAAAAGATATACAACGTAGACAAAGGACAATTAACTGCTTTATATGTTATTGTGTTTTGATAGTTTAAATGAACCTGTGTCTGAACATTTTAAATTAAGGAGAAACTTCCTCTTTCTCGGAAAGAAACTTCTCGATTCGGTTCAGGAACTAAAACATTATTATAAAAGAATCGAAGACTTAAAAATATAATATAAATCAAAGAATACCTTCTAATAATAATAAAAACTTCTGGAACCATATCTATACAAGCCCGCTGATAGGTCTAAAAGAACTGATTGTGTATTAGAAATCGAGTCAAGAACAATTGTTGGTGAAGAGGAAAATTGAAAATCTAATACAAAGGAACCCGCAGCTTAGAAAGAAGAAAATGATTCTTCTTCTTTTGTTGCCGTATCATTGGATGGTATTTGTTGGTATTGCTTAAAACGTGGGCATACTTTGCATTCTTCTAAAGAAGGTAAAACAAAGATTTTCTTGAAAAACCCAAAGTAAAATAGAAGATTTTCTGATATAAGTGCGGGAAAGACGGCGTGACCACTAGTAGATGTACTAAATTCGTTTCTTCTAGAAACGAAAAACTATTAGAAGACGTTAATTAAACCTAGGAGCCGATTTGATATCTTGAATACAAATTGATTAATTCATTTTCATATTTTGCAAATAGCTGAAATTCTACTTTACAGTACTGTTAAAATATTTGATATCCGTGTTAAAGGTCTTTTAGATTCCGGTTCTATTTGCACAATATTTGGGGCAGAAAGTGACCAATTAATTTCATCAGAACCGGTTTCGATATTAATTTGAGCAATTATATAGCGGATGGTACCCAACATTACACAAAAGGATACTCTAATATGAAAATAATGTAATGAATGTCTACATAATTTAACCGAGGCTTAAATGGTAAAGTTAAGAAATATTTGTATGCAGTTTTTGATTGCTGCAGATAAGAATCTGGGAAAAACGAATCAAATATCTTAACCCATTTAAATAGAGAAATTATCCGATATCCCCTTATACGCAGAAAAAATTAGATACCGAGTTAAGTCGCAGGCTTCTTATTGAACGTCATTCGTTCAAATAGTCCATTCATTCAAATAGTCCATAGATGAATCCGTTGGTCTGTGTTCGTAAGTCAAATGGGAAAATAAGAATTAACCCAACATAACGCGTATACTTGGAAGGTTCAATTCTATGGATTATTTGTGCAGTGTGGATTTGTCAGATGCCTTTTGTCAGATTCTGTAACGCACTAACAGATCTACCCAGAGCTGTAACTGAATAAGAAAGGCTTATATTAAAAAAACATTAATTTCCGGCCATATGGCCTACTACAAATATCATTCTTTATTCTTAGCAAAACTTTCTAACAATTTTTCTTATTTCGTCCTTGGTTTGGTTGAATTGGTTGTAGTTTCTGTCGTTTGTTGTTTTGCTAGGTTATAACGTGTTTTTGGCGACGACTAGTTAGAAAAAATGAGAAAATAAAAGAAATATGGTAAGTACAATAACGGTAACGCTAAATGAATCAGGCGGTGTAGTGGAGACGAACAGACTAAATCCTGTTTATAGTCATGGACACTACATGTCAAGGCGGGTTATTGGCGCCTCAAAACCAATACCAAATCAGCGTCTGTTCTCCAGGTTAGGTGCGGCTGAAGCGGGCGTCTGTCTTGTATCAAGCGGCTCGCTATATAAATGTGTTCAAGGTAGGACTGGATGCCTTAAGATTTTCACCAGTACTTGACCCACACACGTAATAAGCGGGTTGAGCGGCAGGCCAACAACCTTCTCTCATAAAAACATTTAAGTTATGAACCCTAAACAAAGGCCTCGGATTACCATATCGGATTCATTACAAACTCGACCTCGGAAATTGTACACGGACAACGCTTTAAAAATGGGAACATGGAACGTGCTTAGCCTCTTAAGACCTGGAGATCTCCAGAACCTTTCGAACCAAGCCAAAAGTTACACATTAGACGTACTTGCACTACAAGAGCTTAGATGGTCTGGGAGTAGGATCCATGACACCACCAATGGTTACACTCTTCATTACAGCGGCAATCAGAACGGAGGAAAATTTGGAGTTGGCTTCCTCATCCATCGGCGCGTGAAGCACCATATCATCGATTTCCGCCCTCAACATGCGGATATGCACGGTCAGACTTCGCACTAAGAAATTTAACATCACGATCGTTAATGTGCATGCATCCACCGAAGATAAATCAGATGACATCAAAGATCTCTTCTTTGTCGAGCTCGAGGAAGTCATCAATAACATACCGCACCACGACATTAAAATCATCGTGGGCGACTTTAATGCAAAAATCGGTAGAAGTGCAGAAAATACAACGCACATTGGTCCTAACAGCCTGCATCTAACTAGTAACAACAACGGCCAACGCGTCACCGACCTGGCAATAATGTACAACTTAGTTGTATCAAGTACGTTTTTTCCACATAAGAGAATTCACAAAGTAACGTGGAGATCGAATGATGGAAGAACGGAAAACCAAATCGATCACGTCATGGTGTCCAAGAGACACTCCTCCAGCATATCTGACGTTAGATCTTACAGAGGTGCAGATATGGACAGCGATCATATGTGCTTGTCATATTTAAATATAAGTGCAAACTGTCATCAACCTTCAATAGACAAGCACAAAAAACCGTTCGATGGAATGTCGATGCTCTAAAAGACCAAGCGTCACTGCAGAGTTACCAATCAGCTGTCACTAACTATTTAGAGCGGCCCAGCGACAACGAAGGAGCTCCTCCTTATATCCAGGAGCAGTGGCACGCTATACAGTCAGCCATAACCACCGCGGCGCAAAACACTATCGACAGAAGACCGCCGAGATCCCGCAATGATTGGTTCGATGATCAATGCCGCCTGGTCGTCGAAAATAAACGTAAGCTTCGTGAAAAATGGTTGGCTCGTAACACGAGAAGCACTCAGGCAGAATATCTACGCGCTAGGAAAGCCACGATTAAATTCCTTCGACAAAAGAAACGCGATGATTTGAGGTCATGCATCGAAAACATCAGCTTCCAAACGGAAGTAGGAAATTCAAGGGACTGTTTTGCTAATGCCAGGAATCTCACTAAAGACTTCCACCCAAGAAGTATAGCCATAAAAGACGGGAATGGAGAATTGAGAACAAACGTGGCTGATGTTCTCTCAGTATGGCAAACCTACTTTCAAAGTCTGCTAAACCGGAATGAAGAAGTGACCCCCATTAGAGCAATAGCTCCTCCAGGTGATGAGGTCTTCGTCGAATATCCCACAGCAGAGGAAGTAGACGCAGCTATTAGTCGATTGAAAAACGGCAAGGCACCCGGTCTCGATGGAATCACCGCAGAATTAATCAAACTCGGAGGCGCTACTCTTGCAACAAGTTTATACGATCTCGTAGTTTGTATTTGGGACCAAGAAGAGTTGCCGGAGAATTGGAAGACCGCACTCATATGTCCGTTGCATAAAAAAGGCGACCGTCTTAAATGTGAAAACTTTCGTGGCATAGCTCTATTGAACACTGCTTACAAAGTGTTGGCTAATGTTGTACTTGCAAGACTCATCCCTTTCGCCGAAAACATCATTGGCGACTATCAGTGTGGTTTTCGTCCCAACCGATCGACCACTGACCAGTGTTTCACCATGAGGATGATCTTGGAAAAATGTTGGGAGTACAACATAACCATTCATCAACCATTTACACAACCATTCATCGTTCATGTGAAAGGTCGAGTTCGTGATTTTTTGATATTGTTTCTATTTTTCTTCAAGAATTTTTTTTATATGTGTACCAAACATTTCTTCCAAAGTTTTCTGTCTTTTAACACAAAACACGAATTGGCAAAAACAATATTAAATTTAAATTTCTAATTTTTTAATTCTTTAACACAAACACATATTGCGGGGAAATGTTAAATCCGCGCATGCATATGCGCGACTCGAGTATACATACATACAGGGTTATCCAATTCGAGGTTGATAAAGTAGAAATCTGTATACCGACATCTGTCAAAGATAATCGTCAAGTACGCTGTCATTTATTTAGTTGACATTCTGCCATTTAAGAATATGGAGCATTTAACAATCGACCAACGCGTTAAAATTATTAAATCTGCTGATGCTGATTTTTCGAACAAAATTTTCTTCAGTGATGAAGCTCATTTTTCGCTTGGTGGATACGTTAGTAAGCAAAACTGTAGAATTTGGGGCTCAGAAAATCCACAATTGATTGTAGAGAAGCCATTACACCCGGAAAAAGTCACTGTTTGGTGCGCATTGTGGTCTGGTGGTGTGATTGGGCCGTATTTTTTTGAGAACAACCATGGACGAACCGTTACCGTCAATTCTGAGCGCTATGGCCGCATGTTAACCGATTATTTTTTTACGAAAATCGAAGATTATGATCTTGACGATATGTGGTTCCAGCAGGATGGAGCAACCAGTCACGTAACACGAACAAATCGAGATCTTTTGCAAGAGACATTTCCTGGACGTTTGATTTCGCGATTGGCTGATGTCAATTGGCCTCCAAGATCCTGTGATTTAACGCCTTTGGATTTCTTTTTGTGGGGCTACGTGAAAGATCGTGTTTACGCAAACAATCCTCAAACTCTTGACGAATTGAAAACTAATATTCGTAAGGTAATGGCCGAGATACCGCCCGAAATGTGCCGAAAAGTCATTGAAAATTACCTCAAAAGAATCAAGGCCTGTAAGAAGTCCCGTGGAGGACATTTGAATGATATCTTGTTTAACTAAAAATGGCAAGGATCAATCTGTAAAATGAAATAAAAATTACAATACATTCCGAATATTTTGTGTGTTTTTTTTTAAGTTTACTTTATCAAGCTTGAATTGGATAACCCTTTATATATAGACTTCCGGCAGGCATATGACAGTATAAACCGCGACAACCTTTGGGCCGCGCTCATATGCCTAGGTATTCCAGAGAAACTTGTTTCTCTGTGTAAATTAACAACGTCTGGATCTGCATGTAGAATTGTACCTGAAGGATCTGTGTCAGATTCTTTTCAAATAACATCTGGTGTTCGACAGGGAGATGCACTTGCACCTGTGCTGTTCAATCTGGCGCTTGAGTACGTAGTGAGGAAAAGCAACATTGAAACTTCGCGCTGTATATTCAATAAATCAGGCCAAATTCTTGGATATGCAGATGATATCGTGCTTCTCGGCCGAAGACCTAGCGACATCAAGGACAGTTTCATACCGCTCAATCGCTGCGCAAGAAGACTTTGTTTGGAGGTGAACAGTACCAAAACGAAATTTTTAACAACACCCAGGAACATCTTTATGGCAAATCTCGAAATTGGCGACCATAATTTTGATAGCGTCGAAAATTTTAAATACCTCGGGTCACTTATAACATCATCAAACGACATGCAGGCAGAAATAAAAGCCCGAATTGCTGCCGGACAACGAGTTTTCTACGCGCAATCAAAATTATTGCGATCTAAACACCTATCGCAGTCGTGCAAGCTCGCACTTTATAAAGCACTGATAAGACCTGTGCTGACTTTCGGAAGCGAGAGCTGGACCATGACCTCTAACGACTGTCGATTAGTATCTACCTTCGAAAGGAAGGTCATCCGTTCAATTTTTGGTCCTATTAAAGTTGCGAACAATGAATATCGGATTCGCATGAACCACGAAATAAAGCAACTTCTCGGAGGTAGCGATATTATCGGCTTCATCAAATCTAATCGAGTTAGATGGCTCGGTCACGTTGCAAGATCTCCCCAACAACGAATGATTTACAAAGTGTTCCATCAACAACCAGCCGGAGTACGTCGTAGAGGAAGACCCCGTCTACGCTGGCGTGACGACGTCGAACAAGACCTACTCGTATTAGGATGTCGAAATTGGAGGACGAGAGCAATGGACCGAGAAGGATGGAGGACCATAGTGCGGGCGGCAAAATCCCTTCATGGGATGTAAATGCTAGAGAGAGAGAGGTAAGTACAATAATTATGAATGTATAGCGTTAGGCGTAAGCGGCGTCGACATTTCCTCCCTCTAGGCTAAATACACTTAAATGTTGTTGGGCGCCACTCTGGTAAGCCAAAGAGCCTGCTAGCGCGTATGTGGATGTCCTTTGCTTGCTCAGTCAAGCAGTCTACTCCGGCGTCGATGTTCAGGGGAGAAACCCAGTTAGCCACCCACGTGTGGAAAATAATCTAAAAACAATATGGAAACCCTTCGTTTACAATTCTTTTAGAGGAATCACCAAAGGAAAAAACAGCTCTATCCATATCATCAAGAGGTCACTTTCATTTTATTCTAATGCCTTTTAGGCTTCACAACGCACCTCAAACTCAATCTCGTCTTATGAATATGGTGTTGGGTGTAGATCTGGAGCCAAACCTATTTGTGTATCTGGACGAAATAATTATCATCAGTACCGACTCATTTCAGAGACATTTAGAATAATTGCAAATTGTCGCAGATCAATTGCGTAATGCAAATCTTTCTATTAGTTTGCATAAGTCAAGGTTATCATGCTAAAAAGAATGAAATATTTAGGATATATTGTTTTACAAGAAGTCTTACGCACTGATTCAGAAAAGGTTGAAGCCATATTAAATTACCCTGCACCAAACTCGCCAAAAGCAGTCTAAATGCTATAATGGGAATGACCGGTTGGTACAGAAGGTTTGTTCATAGTTTTGCTTTGGTTTCATTCTCAATTTCTGGTACCTTAAATTAGCGTAAAACATTTACATGGTCTGAGGCTACAAATGACGCGTTCGTGAAATTAAAATCAGTTTTAAATTCACTCCCGATATTCTCGAATCCGGATTTTGGAAAATAATTTATTTAACAAACCGACGTTTCCGATGTTTGTGTAGGAGCAATTTATACAAAAGCTAAAAAGTCAAAAAAAAAAATTCATTGCATTTTTTAGTCAAAAACTGACTATACTCAGCAAAGAAAGTATCTCACGACAGAAAAAGAATGCGTAGCCGTTATTCTTGCCATAGAACGTTTTCGACTGTAAACATATTGAAGGATTATACTTACCTCGGACTTGTACCTTGTTGAACCGATTACTATATTTGGTATGTTGAAAGGATTAAAACAATATTGTGGTTTTAAAAGAAGTTTTGAAATAAATAATTTCACACTATGGTTGCTCAAGTAAAAAAAAATAATTATTTAGTTTTGTGGGTTTTGTTGTACGTAGACAGACTATTTGTTTTGACTGTAATAGTATGTATTTCATTATCAACCTTTAGGGGTTTATAAGATAAGTAAAAATTCGTATCCAAATAAATTTTATCTAAAAGCTTAAACACTATAAATGGCCTAAGCTTCAACATTTGTTGGTATACATATGCTTCTGGCAACAACATATAGATGCAAAAACCGTTTCAGAAAATGAAAATTTTTTCGAGTATTTCGCTAACGAAATCTTGATGTGTAACTTTACGTCATCAAATTTGTAGTTACATTTTATGAATACTATTTTAGTACGTATCGGAATTCTTACAGTTTGCGCTTTGCATCGCCAATGGTGTTTGCTGCAAAAAGTAACCTTGCAATTTAATTGCAGAAACACCAACTGGAGACGATATTTATCCAGCATACTGTCATAGCAACTCTAATAATGGTGGATTGGTTGTAACTTTGACCCTTTGATCAAGCCACTGTTTCAGTAGAAAATAAGCACAATGAGGTCGAAAATTATTTGAACTGTCGATATATTAGTGCAATACAAGCTGTTTGGAGACTTCTAGATATATCCACCAAAGACATCCAACGGTTACACATTGGCAATTCATTTAGAAAACAGACAGACGATGTATTTTACGGAAAACAATCTCCAACAAAGATTCGAAAATCCATCCTCAACAACATTTATGACATTTTTCGAACTATGCAGAAAACCTTATTATAAAACGAGGTGACAGAATATCACATTTGTGCTAATAGCAAGTTCTCGCGAAGAAAATGAGACAACACGTCGAGGGACATCCCGGCATTAAAAATGCTTTATGCTTGGCAGGATGTATGGTATTGATTCTAGCCAAACTTAATATTTTCTTCTACGGATGCTTGTTTGAACATGACGAACAAAGGGACCATGCGTTAGCAAATACTGTCGTTCCCAAATTACCTTTAAGTTAAGATAACTAATCGTGATCATTTGGCCAGATGA
This sequence comes from Nephrotoma appendiculata, assembly GCA_947310385.1. Lineage (NCBI taxonomy): Eukaryota > Metazoa > Arthropoda > Insecta > Diptera > Tipulidae > Nephrotoma > Nephrotoma appendiculata. The sequence goes on from OX371223.1 coordinate 17,085,266, forward strand.
TTAGCGATTTCCTTCCAATTATGGGAATAAAATGACATAGGGGCCGGCAACAAAGTAATGATATCACTTTTCTTTGCACGAACAGTGTTTTAAATCAAGGTGTTATAAAAACAGAAAATTTATTATTTCAGCTCAGTGGGAAAAACTGGCAGATTTTGCTCTTCCCTCGCAAAATCGGGAGGGTCAATCAATTGATCTTTTAGATGCGACACTGAGACGCCCATACGATGTTAACCAATTGAATGAATTCATTAAAAAAGAAGTTACAAAATGAGAGCCCGACCAGCGACGTGTCTTCAAATAGTGTGAGAAATACAATTTAATATCAAATCTAACTCCATTGCGGTTCACATAAAAATCTCATAGAAAACTCATAAAACTGAAGGCAGATGATTTCAGAAACAAAAACACTTACAAAATGTTAGATGACAGAAGATCTTTAATCATTCCAATTGATAGATATAATTGAGAACCACACTCATCGTCATGTTTAGTCCACAATATAATAACAAAAAGTTTTCATTGCATTTTACAATTTTTTATATTTATGCATGATGTACACAGTACCGTACATGTATGTGTTATAAACATAAAACAACAAACAAACAAAATCCAAATTGCTGTGCTGTTTATTTAAATCCTTGCATGAACTGAATAGATTAAAAGCCTTGCATAAATTCTCCATTTATGGACAGAGGACGTAGACTGACAAGCATGCATAAATTTCGTGTTCTCGATTTTTGGATGAAAATTATTTAAAATAAAAATGCAAATAGTTTTTGTTGTTTATTTTTAATTAAAAATTAATTTTGATTTTAATTTAAATGATTTACGAGTAGATACACAGAGTGTAAACTGCTAGATAGATCGATTGTACTTCTGATGCAATATTACAGAGACATACATCCAAGCAAAAAAGATTAGAAAATTCATTCACAATATATACTGTACGTCGAGTGTAATCAGATTATGTGCTCTTTATATGCTAATGAAATAAACGGACAATCTAGCAAATCGTTCCAGCATACCTAATATCCAGCATTTATTTACTAAAATACGATATCATGGATATATTTACGAGTATATATACGTAAAACGTTATAAATGTAAATAAAAAGCGAGGTTAGATATACAAGAAAAAATTACAAGTAATTTCTTTTGATTACTAACGGTTCGTTAATTCTTACATCAAAACAAAAAGTAATATTTCTTTCTAGTTTTTCCCTTGTACGTAGACGTACATACATATTTTCCTCAAAGCAAGTGGAAAATGGATACAACAAAAAAAAGACGATGTCGGGAAAAAGATTACATTATCTCGTTTAAATTTATTTTTATTTTATGTGTTCGTCTCAGTATTTGATGATTTTCCAAATAACAACAACCAAACATGGTAAAGTGGAAATTTTTTATTTTATCTTTTTCATTTAACTATTTTATTTCACGGTAGTGATTATTGTCTAATTATGATACCTTTATGTCTTCCGTTTAATTTTATTTTTGTGCTTTTATATGGCGTACAAAAGAATGCATGTGTAACTAAACAGGTTCAAACCCATCATTTTTTTTTGTTTTGTGTTCTGGCAAATGTTAGTACTTAGTCATTTCTCATCTTCGCTGGTTGTCATTTTTAATTAAATGATTACAGTAAAATTTTATACAATAGAAAAGTTTCATTTATATGGTACTGCGCTTCTATATATAGGAGGAATATAAAACACCCTGAAGATAATTTTAAGTTGTTGGTGTGCTTTTTTATTTGTGTAAAGTTGAAAATAAATCTTCTCTACTCTAATGATATTGTGTTTTTCAACACTTTGTTTGATGCGGGAAATCAAACTTCCGTTTTAGGAACAATTGTGAAAATTTTATTTTTGTCTCACCTATTTGTTTGTTTTTCCTTTGTTTTTTGTTTTCGCTTAGTTAAATATTTAATTAAAAATAATAAGCTTGAATAATATTTTTCCGTTTCCGTCAATTTGTGGGAATATAATAATACATAAATAAATTATACTCGTATAAATATTAAAAAAGAAATATGTCAGGGAATAGGGTGCTACATCGTACATTACTTTATATTAATTTAAAACTGTTTTTGGTATTTATGTTGAAACTAACAACCGACTTCTTTTTACCAATTAGATACCTAAGTATATAAAAATCAACAGTTTAAAAACCGAATTTTGTTAAGAACTCAAAACTACTGAGGAAACTCCTATTTCCAGTATCGTGCGTCGACGCGTAATTCGGAGTTATCGACGTGTTGGTGTCGAAAATAGTGTAGACAATTCATTTTGGAGTATGACAATGTCGATAATTCGTAGAGTATGAAGAATATTAATAGACAATGTAGATTATTGCTGTTTTGTTGTTTCTCCATTTTCTCAGTACTGGGTTGCCAACTCACAGTTTTTCAGTTCAAATTGCAAATTCTGAATATTTTGAAAGTTATAATTTAATCTTAACAATTCAAATAAGTGAGATTGGATCACCATCGAGATCTGACAACAGAACATTTCAGGAGAACAAAAAAATCGATCAAGTTTAGTTTGCCCGGCGCTAGAATGACTTTATTCATTATGATTGGTTTATTAATGGAAATTAAACCAATATTAGCCGGTTTTTCTAAACAACCTTGTTTAAAGAGGGGTGAACATGTTGTGGCCAACAGCCGACATTCTTTTATACAGATATCGAACACAGCACACTTAATTTCTAAAGTGAAAAATTAAACTTATCGGACTTCTGATAAAACTGTCTTCAAAAGTATAATCAAAACTCTTTCTTAAATTTCAGAAAATCAACAAGGTCAACCCTTATTGGTTGAAAATTTAATTTTAGTTTAATGTGTTATCCGTCGCTTTATTGTAAATACTAAACTTTTCCACATCATTGCAAATATTGAAGAAGCCCCTATTGAAACTGTCACTTTCGGTACACTGCTTTTCATTAAATTTCGCAAAGGTCTCCCAATTAATGGAAAAAAATTAAGTATGAAGTTTTATTCCAAATAATCAATCCGCCTGCACTGTAGAGATGCCAAATTTTGATGAAATAGTTTTTTTTAAATTTGTCATTTCCGATAAAATTTAAAAATGAACACAATTTATTTTGTTTAAAGCTCCTATGAGAGCTACCACTTCCGGTGGGCCGATGGCGGCGAAAAACACCTGGAAGCTCCAAATTTATGGATATCTTTTTGGATTTATCGTCTCTCGTAAGTGCCAAATACTTTTTAAAATAGTTACAAAAAACGTACAAGCTCTAATTTAGAAACTGCTACTTCCGGTAGACCGACTTTGAGCAAAAATCACTGGGATCTCCAAATTTATGGAAAAAAATGTGAAGTTTCACCCCAATCAGTCAATCTGTCTGGGTTGAGAACCAACACCATTCAATCTACCCAACATCACACACACACGAAAGAAAATACATAAGCATCATCTGCCCAGAAATTTAAACACTTCTTAGGTGAACTTTGTGATCCACAACATATATATCTTTATGTTATTTTCGTGTGGATTTACCTAAATTATGTTTAATGTCAAAACATACGATAAAAAGAAGGTGATTATTCGCGACCATTTATCTCAACATAAAATTATTCTATAAACCCTCAGTTTCTTTCTTGATGAAGTTCACGAGATTATAGATGGACAAACCGTGGTGTGATACAAGTAGGTCCGGAAGCCTTTGAGTGAGATCCATTGCTGAGAGTGAAAAATTTAGTGGTTGGATGCCTTAGAAGACACTGCGGCCACAGTGAACACAGCCTAATTGGTTGGATGCCTTAGAAAACACTGGTTCTTATCGAATTAATAATTCAGTTGTCGTACCCATTTAGGCACCTATCAACATCACAAATATTTTACAATGCAACAAATTTTGAAACATGCAGGACAATAACTAACAAGAATTGATGAAACCACCACCTTGGTGAATGTAGCTTAATATTCCAGCCACGGAAATAAAAACAGGTGCGTATGGCATTACTATTTAATTCTATTACGCTATTTCATTATAAGTATAGCTATCTCCTTATACATTATAGTATTTTTATGTTAAAAACTTAATAAAATAACATTTTTGGAAGCTTTTTAAAAAAATTCAAAAAGTGTGATAAAAGTTTGCATACTAAATTCTATAAATAAAACTAGACACGTCATTTCTATGCTTATTTCAATTCTAAAATGAGTTCAAATATCTATAGAAGTCAGGAACTATTCGTTGGCCCAACTACAGGTGCATTTCTATGAGCTATGCATAAAAAAATTCTAACAAAAAATCATTCGGAGAGTAAAAAATGTCGTGATTGCAATAATTAAGGTTGACATCGCATTTTTCACAGACAAAATTTGGACTATGTTCACATATATATCAAAATTGGGCCTATTTCACATACATGTATTATTTCTACTCTCAGCTCCAAAAACTTCGACTTTCATGACAGTTTCTATCTATCGTGATAGCAAGCATTTTCGGTGCTGAGAGTAGAAATGTTGGGATTTTTTGGGCTGAGAATAAAAAATTCCATGACAGAAACATTTAATGTTGCAATCGCATTTTTCGGAGATAGAATTTGGGCCATCTTCACATACGACAGTAAAATATCCCAAGAAAAAGGTACGTTCTTTGCTCACAATGAACCAAATAATTTTCCTACAAAAAACCAAACCTCTCATAAGATCACTGCTTATCCAAATAAATCGAGCATTACCAGAAGTGCCAAGTATTGACATTCCCTCCAGTGCTCTAGAGAAACCTGAGCAGATCCTCAATTCTAATGCGGCTGTTCTAAGTTGAGGTTAATTATTGGCGTATATTATTTGACAGACGACAAGAAGGAACACTCCGATTATTAAAATTAACACGTAGTTATTGTTAAAAATTATTTTAAATTTTGTAAAAGTTAAGCTCGATTTATATTATACGTTCCTTTCAGTTCCTTCATTTATCGTATCAGACAAAAAAAAAACATTGTTACATATATTTTATATAGGAGTATTTATATTATCCGTTCCTACACTTACGGAACGGATAATCCTATGAAAATACATGTAACAATGTTTTTTTTTGTCTGATACGAAAAATGAAGGAACTGAAAGAAACGGATAATATAAATCGAGCTTTATGCGTGTGGGTAACTGTAGCAGAGAAACTTTCGAAATTCAAAACGAAATTTTGTATACCGATTAAAACCAATTTGTGCTAATTAGTGCTCACGGGATAAAATAAGTGTTAGTCCAGGAGCCGAGAAAACGGGAAAAGAAATTTTCAAATTTCAAAAAATATAAACCAATTTCTTTAAAAAAAAAAGGAAAAATTTATGCCTAAATTTAAAACGTTCCAAAGGCAAAATATGATTTTCATAAATTTTCATTTAAAAACTGAGGAAAAACAAACCAGCCCCTAAAAGATGCTATATTAATCAAATAAAGTACCGAGGTATACCGTTCAATAAACTTTTTTGTTGAACAACAATTTAAAAAATAGCAATACAATATATTGTAAAATCCAAGAATAAGCGATGCAGATACCAGATTCCTGTCAGGCATGTTTATTGCCATCCGAAACATATAGTGGCTGGAATTATGCTAATCCAGAATTGGCCTAATTCTATTAAACATCAACCGACCGGTGAATGAACAATTTTCTGACAAAAAGTGTTCTAGAAACCAATGAAGTTGGCACTTCTGATTTCATATTCTTATCAGGTATGTTCATTCAGCCATTCGAATTCAGCCACTACGTTTTTTGGAAGGCAATGATTATTATTTACAAAAATTTGTTATCAGAAGTGCTACCTTTTTGTCAGAAGATCGTTAATTTAACGATGTTTGTTGTTCAATGGAATTGGGCCAATTCTGGATTAGTACAAATGCAGCCACTATATTTTTCGGATGACAATGAACATACCTGACAGGAGCATATTCCTGAATATCTGAATTATTTATTCTTGGATTTTATAATATTTTATTTCTATTTTTTAATTTGTTGCTCAACAAAAATATTAGTGAACGACCTGTGTATTTTGTTTGTTTAGTATAGTATCTTTTAGGGGCTAGTTGGTTTTTCCTCAACTTATCAATGAAAATTTATGAAAATCATAGTTATATGATAAGCACAAATTTCGTCAGTATAGCCGCCTCTGGAATGTTTTAAAATTAGGCTTTAATTTTTTCTGGTGTTTTTCTTGAAATTGGGTTTTTCTTTTTTCGTATTTCAGGCTAAATTTGAAAATTTCTTTTCCCGTTTTTTCGGCCACTGAACTAGCACTAATTTCTTCCCGTGAGCACTAATTAACACAAATTGGGCTTAATCGGTATGCAAAAATTCATTTTGAAATTCGAAAGTTTCCCTGCTGCAGTTACCCACAAAACTTATGCAGAAGTTATCAGAAAATTTCGTACAAAATATGAAAGAGAAACTTTTCCGTCAACTGAGTCCACTCAAAAAATTGCAAGACGATGCAACAGAAACAGTTGATGTTTTAATCAAACGTTTTGAATAATTTCTCGAAAGGGGGGCATTAATTAACCAATCTTTCAACTACGCCCAGTTTTTGTTTAATATATCATAGTACTTCGAAATGTGCCCCCATAATCCGCCATTCAAGTAGCTACCTTGGTATTCAATTAGATGGTAATCTAAATTGTAAATACAGGTAGATAAATTAAAATTAGATATGAACTCTGTCTCCAAAAATATACATCTTCTTCGTGATCGTGTCACCTTTTTCATTGATGCTAATAACTTGTCATGCATTGGTTATCGCTAAACTTAAATCAAATAACATAGAACAGATTTACTAGTAGACGCATTCGCCGATCTATTATTATTGCTGCTCCATATTTCTTTAATGCGTTACCAGATGGTTTTAGGAGGCTCTTTTTGGTCTAATAACACAATTTAAGCCTACTAACATACTAACTGCTTTCAAAATACATCGTAGAGTCCTCTTTAATTGTGTAGCATATACCGATACCAGAACTTATCATAAAATTGGGAAACCAAATTCAATACTTGAAAGCCAATTGCATAATTAATGGTGACTGTTAACTAATTTTTAACATAATCCGTCAAGAAATGCCGAGGCCCTTATATTTTATTCCCTACAACGAGTTTTTGGCCTTCGCAGGTGCGTATTCTTAGATTTTAAAAACAAGTTTCACAATGTATATCAAGAACTGAATTTTTTAATTTATATTCTTAATAAAATTCTTATGGCGACAATACACAATGAAAAATAAAACCATTATTTCTGCACAATAAATTGTGAAAAATATATGACAGACTGTAGTCGACTGAAAATAGTTCCTTGCGTCATATTAAAACGTGATTCAACGTATTAAAACTATTTAAAAATATTTTCTTAATTTTTTTGTGTCTGCTGAAAGAAAAATTATTGACTAGAAAAAAAATCTACTTTATTTTATAACACTCTCAGGTTCAATTATTGTTCTGTTATCATGTTAAGATTTGTCTCTCGTCCAATAACGAGTTAATGCAAACAGGACGTGTATTATAAAAAAGTTTTCAATTTTCTTTATAGTTTTTCGAATATGCAAACTAAAATTGTCAAAGTGTTCTCATTCCGGTAAACATAATGGAAAATATGTATATGTTTAATGTCAAGAATGTGGATTGAATTGTACGTCTAGTTTGCGAGAACATTTTAACACGTGCGAGTCTGAGACGATGGCATATCGAAATGCAACACAAAAAATATGATAATTTTTTCAAGAATTCCATTACGTTAGCATTCCTCCTTCTTTCTTGATCATTGTAACGAATACGAGAGTATATCGTAAAGAAACTATAGAACGCTCCCAAAAATTTAATTAACTGATAAATTGATAGCAAGTCGCATAATTTCCGAGAAAATATGGCTACCTACACGCTGTATCCCAATCCAATATTTTCTGGTTTTCATACAGTGAATATACAAAGAAAATATATTTTATATTTAATTAAAATATTTCAATAAATTAAATTTCCTGTTCGTTTATTGTGCTGAAGAAATAATAAAAATTATAAGGGGAATTAATTTCCCGAATATTTTTTGCCCACCTTAATTATTTAGACGGGATATTCGTTTTTTATGTATATACGATTTCTTATCAATTAATTAAATTTCAATTGAAATCAAAATGTTTGGAAGAAATTGAATTTTAATGAAAGTTTCTATGGCGAAAAATTGGTATTTTCCAGCCAATTTTCTATATAGATATGTGATAAAATACATCGAACCTTTTTAATAGGAAAAATTAAAATAAAATATATTTTAACCATCTTTCACTTGTACTAGTACGTCGTGAATTCTTAACCGGGAGACAAAATAAAGATATGCATAAATCCCAAATTACTGGAATAGCCTTTAAACCTAATAACTAGAAGATATTTCGATTGTCGGAACCCAAAAAGGTTTTCCAAAACTTTTTGGAGAGTTTGCAACTTTCAAGGTTTTTAGGTAATATATATTCGTACAGATGTGGTTTGTTCTCAAACTTAGATTAGTCGTCTGCCTAGACGTTTATGTATACGATACTTAAGAAGATTTTCAAAAAGTTTGTATAATGAGTTTGAAAGAAATCACATAGATTGTTTTGTGGTTTTACTTTTGGATTGTAAACATACAAAGCAGCAGTACTCACGAACTATGCTTTGATAGAACGTCAGCATGGGAAAAAACTAATGGATCAGATATCTTACCAATACAATGGCGAACTTTTCTTGAATCATATGTTGCTAAAAAAATTTGAATGCTTCGACCGAATCAACATCTTATCACAAGATTACCATTGCCCCTTCATTTCTAAAGCAAAGAATTTAACTAACAAGGTCATGCCTTGCTGAAAATTTAACCCAATAATATATGTATTTGAACTTTGATACGGCTTTACTTTATAATTTACAATCTTATTGTTTTAATATGTAGCTTTTTCGTAAATGATATCTATTTTCCAAATTTGTATAAAACAAAAAAGCACCTATATGGAAGGCATAACTACCGGAGATCCTTCCAATTTATGGAAAAAGCGTGAATTCATTCCGATTAAATTTTGTAAAAATTATATGGACTGGTATTTTTGCAAATTTAAATGCAATACTTTTTAAAATGTTTGCGATAAAGCCTCTATGGTGGTTGCTACTTTTGATGGACCGTTTTCAGCCAAAAAGCATTAGGATCTTCCAATGTTGAGAAAAGTTTTAGTATGTAGTTTTATCCAGAACGTCCACGTATGTGGACGAGAGTTGTTCTGCGCCAATACCACCTTCCGCCTTCCTTGGCCCGTAAAAGTTTTTTTTTCCAGAACATCACTTACATAATTTGATTGGGCCTGGTAATATTTAGCTGTAACAGTTTGGCCAGGTTCCAGAAGATCGTACTCTTATCCAATCCCACCAGACCCACAGTAACAGTTTCTTGGCATGAATATTCATTTTTGCAACTGATGTTAATAGCTGGCCTGAATCAATCTTTGTTTTTTTCCGTTTAGGATTATCGTACAAAATCCACTTTTCATCACCGTAATGGTTTTATGCAAAAACTCTTTTGTACCAAGAAAGCAAATTCATACAAATCTCAACTATTCGGTTTTTGTTTTCTTCGGTCAGTTTATGAGAAATCCATTTTACGTCTTTCTGTATTTTTCCCATTGCATATGCAATCGAAGTGATATTGATTGGTGAGTAACCCTTAACTGTTCTTCAAGCTCTTTCTGAGTTTGATACAGATTTTCATCCAGCAAAACTTTAAGTTCTTTATTTTCAAATTGTTTCACTGCACCAACAAAATTGCCATCACGAAATCATGCAAACCACTTTCTTACTTTTGATTGACTCACAAAATCTCCACTCAAAGTCGAATTACTTCAGCATTTTTTTTTTCATTTGAAAACATAAAAGAAAGCAATGACGTTAATGTTGTTTATCGACATCCATCTATTAAACTTGATGCACACGATGCACACATATATCTAAAATGGCGGGCGATTTGGATGCATTCAAGTATATTTTAATGAAACCAACTACCGAGCCGAGTTTCAACTTGCACACTTAACAAAAATATAATTTTTTTATTTAAAAATAAGTATTTAAAATATTGGTTGAAAACTTTTCCTTAAAGATTTCCTCAAAGAATTTCAACAAATTTTATTAAGTAGATAAATATTGGGTTTCACTTCGATATGAAATCAAAGAATCAAGACTTCGAAAAAATAGAAAGATATGTCCGTCTCATTTATCGGCAGTAACCAAATTACCAAACTTTAAAAATAAAACTGAATAGTTTTGTACAGATAAACAAAATATACACATATTGAATTAGCGAATTTTTTTATAAGTTACCGACCAAAAAGAACAGTGGTTAAAGCTTTGGCGTTTTGATCGGGAAGCACCGAGTTCAAATGCAGATAGGGACATGACGCAAAAAGGATTTATCATCATCAAATTATGGTCTGTGATGAAAATGAACACAACAACGACCACTGACGAAATGCAGAACTCGTGAGCTTAACCACGAAGGATTTTGGAGTGTTTCGGCTTGGACAGAATACAAAAATAATTAAAAAAAAGAATTATAAATGTATCAGTTGTTAATTCGTTGAAAAATAAAGGTTGTGAAAATACTAAAATGGAAACAAAGTATTAAACACATTGAAATGACATTTTAACTATTCAGCAGAGTTACAAAACAGTTTCGAACGTGGTACACAACCACCAGTTAAACTGTTGCTGTACATGACACACAATTGTATCATAAACAAATTCAAGATGTACGGGATGAATGCGAACTACTTTCAACAATATATGAACCAGGGTACCAATTTTTGACGTTTAAATTCAAGATGTTAAGAAAAAATTTATTTTGTTTAAAATGCTTGATAATTATTATAGAAAAATAATTGGAATATACATTTTTGTAACATTTAGTTTGACATATCCAGCAATAGTTTATGAGACAAAGCTATTTACAAATATCCACAGAATGGTGTGGAAATTGCACCTTCAATATTGTTGTGTAACATGGTCACACGCCAAATGGAGAAAAATCTAAGCTTAAAAACTTTAACTCTTGTTTATCGATAGAAGACACAAAACATGTAATCATCATATGCATACACTGTGTCGAGAGTGCCCACAAAGATTTAAAAATTTAGAAATACTTAAGAATAAGCAAATCAAGCAATTTGTCCTTATGGTTTGATATGAAAAATTGATTAAATTAATTAATTATTTATGGAAGTCCTAGAGATTACTCCATCGGGAAATTAAGTTTAAAAGTTAGGTCCATCTATCACCTAAATAATATTAAAAGCTCATCTTAGAATCAAGACTTTAAGATCCTGTTCTTAAGCAATTTGTCGTTATGGTTTCGATGTTATTCATGTTTGAAATGAAAAATCCGTTAAATTAATTAATTATTTGTGGAAATCCTAGAGATTACCCCATCGGCAAATTAAGTTTAATGGTTAAGCCCATCTATCACCTAAACCATACCAAAAGCTCAATCTGGAATCATGACTATAAGATCCTGTTCTTAAGCAATTTGTCGTTATGGTTTCGATGTTCTTCATGTTTGATATGAAAAGTCGGTTAAATTAATTAATTATTTGTGGAAATCCTAGAGATTACCCCATCGGCAAATTAAGTTTAATGGTTAAGTCCATCTATCACCTAAACCATACCAAAAGCTCTAATTGAAATCATGACTATAAGATCCTGTTCTTAAGCAATTTGTCCTAATGGTTTCGATGTTCTTCATGTTTGATATGAAAAAGCGGTTAAATTAATTATTTGTGGAAATCCTAGAGATTTTCGGTATGGTTTATGTGATAGATGGGCCTAACTTTTAAACTTAATTTCCCGATGGGGTAATGTCTAGGGTTTGTACAAATAATTAATTAATTTAACAGATTTTCCATATCAAACCCTTATGACAAATTGCTTGATTTGCTTATTCTTAAGTATTTTTAAATTTTTAAATCTTTGTGGGCACTCTCGACACAGTGTATGCATATTATGATTACATGTTTTATGTCTTCTGTAGTTAAATAATAAGAAAAACTTATTTTGTTGTATAACAGTACTTTAAATTTTTTTGTCACATAGTTTACCAGGTAAGGTGGTTTGTTGTCACATACTTTACTTTAATGTGTAGTCTAAATAGATCAAATAAAACCGTGATATTTATTCCTTTTCACCGATATTAATAATTATTTATTTAATACAACTTCAAAAATATTTCGGGATGAAACTCTCGTTTTTCTTGCATTTTCAATAAATTTTTCGGGGTAGCTTAGGTATTTATATGATTAAATTAATAAAAATATTTACATAACATAAAAAATATGTTTGAAAATGTGCTCTCAAAAAACATAAGTGGTTGAGCATTTTGTAGCTAAGCCGATTTCGAATTTTTGAATTTATGAAACAAGCAGCTGAAAAAGCCCTTTCACACTCCACACTTTTTGGCTTTATTGTAAGTAAATAATTATAAACATTTTGAAAGTGGTCACCTTTGGCTCCCCCACTTTTAAATAAGGACATTTCCTTCTGTAATTTGGAAACTAAGCTTTCTACTTTGTCTGGAATTCCTCTTGAGGAGTTTAAACCTTTTTGCATAGCTAAATGAATTTCGAATGATGTCACATTTTTGTTGTTGTATTTTGATATCATAAACTCCAATTCAATATCTGCGCGTCTTAACGGCACAGTGCTTTTACTGTTGCCTTTGATTGAAGCTAAAAGCAGAACAAGATCTGATATAATTGTGTATTAAGTTACATTCAATTTTAGTGAATCATCGATTTTAAAGTCTAAAAACGCTTTTTGAATGCATGTTTTCAACATATCAAATCGCTCAAGCATCAAAAAAAAGCTGCTGCCCCGGTTTTGCATGGGATGAAAAAATCCAGGATTTTTATTCACTATCGCAACGGCACGCTATTGTTTTGTCAAAGAGAAGCAAAATGTTAATTTTTTAGGAATTTTTTTTTAGGAAAAATCACCATAAAATCAACTGAATCGAATTAACTTTCTTTTAAATAGTTTCTATTGTATATCTATATTTGCCGATGCAATGTTTATTTGATAGATTCTAGTCGATTTAAATTCAACAAAATGATAAAAAATGATAAAAACAGTGTTTTTCGTCGAAATGAGATATAAAAAAAATTAGAAGTGGTTTTTCGGATTTGATATGTTCGGCAAAGTTGTTGGTCTTGATCTTATTAATGGTTCAAGAGCTATCAACGTGAAAATGAGGATATATTTTGACTCAGAGCCAAAACATGTCGAATACGATGTCTCAAAAATGGGGACTAACTTTAAAATGGGACTAGCACCGTTGAATTCAGCATACTCGAATTAGGTTTACCCCCCGGGTGCCCAGCTTGTCACGAAAAAAAAGTTTGCAATTCAAGCATAGTGTTATTAAATTAGGTAAAAAATAGTGCACTAGTCATGCAAGAGTCAATTTTATTCATTTGTTCATTTTTTATTTGCATAATGCAAAAAATAAGTTTATGTAACTTACTTGTAAAGACCCGTGTAAACTACATCGTGCAATTTACGCGCCCAGCAATACCTACAATTGATTTTATTACCAAGGAAGCCGATGCCAAAATCCTTCAACCCCGTTTAGAATTATGTGATAAGTTTAAGTTTATTGTAATTCTATACGGAACTAACCAATTTATATTTACACATATCCAAAATTAGGATTAGAAAATCTCAATTTAAAATCGAAACAAAATTAACACATATTTAATTGGTACATTAAACACAATTTTTGAAGTTACAATGAGTGACAACATATAATTTTAAATTTTCTGTTTTAAAATTTAGCCTCTTATCTGATAATATGTTTTTATGTTGTGAAAAGCTTCTTTCAACATCACAAGAGGTGGTTGGTGCATACTCAAGATGTGATGCATTTATTATTTCAGTTTGGACCGGTTCATTTCGCTGTATTTGGTTGGTAACGTATTTTAATGACACTCGAATCACAGTCTTCCGAAAATGAGACATCCCACTATGTGGTATTTATTTCACATACCGGTTTTTAAGGATAACTGAACTGGTTAAAGAATTAAGGGGTGGTATTTACGCCAGACAACAGTAGGGAAGAGAGAATTTATTAAAAATTTATAAAACTGTTAATGATTTTATATTTAAAGAAACCGATGCTATATTGGCGTTTAGTTAACTCGCTGTTTTTGCTTAAGCAACGTAACTGAAAAATATACTATACAATATTTTTTTTTAAATGTTAACCATAATCTAATTTTAGTAAAATAAACGCCTAAATGATTACATTACAAAATTAATGTCAAAAAATAGTTATGATCCTTAGGATGTATAAACTTAACATCAGTTCTGGGTGGCTCTGACCCACGTTAACTCAAACGTTAACTCATGATTGAGGAACTTCAAAAAAATAATAGAGTTCCCAGGCTACATAAAAATAATTTCATCGACTTAAGTTTAAAAAATGAATGTCATATATAAATATGTATGTGCTTAAATTACCTAAATTAATGTAATATTTCAACAACTAATTCATAAATATACCGCTTTTTGATATAGGTACTCGTATAACCATACATACATATATGTACACAGATACGACGTAAACAGGCGATAAGAAAATATCTCTCGAGTCCCACATAATATTTACACACTTAAAACTATAATTTAATAAGCATAAGAACGTATAGAAGGAAAAAGAATTTTAATAAGAAGAAAATTATATATTTTCATAATTTATTCATCAAATTAATTTTAATATAAAGCACGAAATAAGAAGACAGAAAAAGCTTTCAATTTAATTTCGTTTTGTATCTAGCGCTATAAGCTGCTACTAGTACAGTACAGTGTTTTTCTTACCTCGTACCATATCATCATCCTTAAGGTTTCACATTATTATCATTTTTTTTTTGTGTTACCTTAAATTTTCATCAAATATTAATACATTTAATTTTTATTTCATGTTTGTTGTATATCTAGATTCTGGGTGTACGTTTGTGTGTGTACTATATGTTTAGGTTAAGATATCATAAGTAAATTAATTTAAATTTATTTTTATTAAATTAAAATATTCATTAGAATATTACATTTATTATTTACCTAAAAAATAATACTGTACAACAACAAAAATTATCTAGAAGTTTATCTTTTAAAGTAAATGGAATTGATCTAAATAAAAGGTGAATATTTGGGTGTTATGTGATGTTCGTGATATCATTTCGTGATGGATTACACACGTTTTAAAAATATCTCCTTTTTTTTCTAAATTATGTATATATTTACGATAGAACATATTAAATAAGTACGTCATGATAAGAAACGTGATAAACACTCTTGTAATCCTATTTTATGTACACATAAACTTATAAAATATGCAACCAAATAATGATCATATTTGTCTAAATAATTTCCATATATTTTACCATCCCCTTCCAATCAACTTAAACATTTTCGGTATATAAATTTAAATTTATAAGAAACTAGATAACAATAAACCGTTGATTGGTGAACTTTTTTATGGAAGAATTTTGTTCCAAATTAATCCTCGCATATACAAACACGTTCGGTGATATGCACATGAGATGATTTTTTTAAAATTGCGGACACATTAAATTTGTCTCCCTCTCAGCACCCGGTTTGAATTTCATTACGGCTGGTATAATAAAAATGTTGTTTTTTTTGTATTTAATAACTTTCCTTAAATTTTACTGCTTATGGTTTTCTTTTTTATGCCACCATCATCCGTTTCCCCAATTTACTGTAAACGGAGAGTAAAAATAATCGAGGATGGTATTGGGAGCGATTTCCTATACTTCATTTCGTTGGTTAGAATATGAGAGAAAATGGAACAACTCAAGTTTTTCTGACCAGAATTTTAATTTGATTTTTCATGTTTTCTTAAGAGTTCGGTGGTTTTGTGCATGTATATAAACAAAGCTTAGGTCTTACATTTTTAGTTTAAAAAGGATTTTTAGTTGATGATACGAAAAATAAAGTTTTTTTACTTTCCCAAAACACGTTCATTTTTAGCTGATTTTGCCTTAATGAAATTTCGTGAAATTTGGTATGTTTAAGATAAAAATTGAAATGTGCAAGAATAGGAATGACATTTTTAGTAGTGAGTGCGAATCTGTTTTCATGTAATTTTATCTCTACCCTCAGATTGTATAAATTCCATTTAGAACCAAAATTAGTTGTCTTTTCTCTCAAACTAAGTTAGTAAGTATTATTAATGAATTACTCGTAAGTGGACAATGGACTAAAAAACCAAGTACAGGGCCCTTACTATTGTTTTCGTCTTTCGCCTTATCGTTTTCGATTTTTATCACTTAGCTCTGAACGATTGAGAAAAATATTCGTACTTTTGCTTTCGATCAGTAGCAATATTTTAGTACAGATTATTTAAAGTATTGCCAGGACAAAATTTATGTTTTAGTACAGTTTTTACTGATATTTCTGACGATATTTCTCCAAAAACTCAACCAATAGCTTAAATTGCTGTACATTAGTATTTTTATGTCTGTTTGACCTCCAAGTTAAAAAAAATATTTTAACATAACCTCACATATTAAAATTTTACATATTTACTAATTAAATATATTTTCTAATTAAATAATTTTTTTTTTAAATTGGAATGTATATTTAATTGAAAAGATATGTTTAGTTAAGGAAACTATTATATAGGTATACTCACATTTTAGTTTTTACTTTTAAAAGTATTGTACTGTAAAGTATAAGATGACAATCAAAAATGAACAACGATGAAATTTGCGTTGTAAATTTTCGCCTACAGTCGTTCATTTTCGACTCTATCGAAAATAATAGTACAAACATAGAAAAACGAACGCAAAATTAAGGCGATCGAAAACAATAGTAAGGGACCAGCATTCGCATATAGCCCGGCTCACTCGATTTTTAATAATTTGAAAGCTTTTTATTTGCTCAAATTATTATATCAAAGTATGCTCCGGAGTCAAAATTAAACAAAATAAATTAAAAAAGGATTCCGTTGAATTTTCTTATAATTCAACCAACGACAACTCTCAATATTATCGTTAATTCAAATGGATTTAATTCTTTTAAATAAAATAATCATAAGGCCGCAATCGAAGATTTGCAAAAATTTATTCTTGAGTTTTCTTTAATCTACACAGTGAAAAATCCTTTCCAAGCCTTATGAATTCCGTAAGTTCTTACCTTTCACCATTTTCTAAACATTTAACTGATGACTTTGGCCACAGAATTTAGATATGCAGAAAGTTTAGATATACATGATATGCTGTCAAGAAAGTTACGGGAATTGGTAAATAAAACATAAAATATTTATTATTCATTCAAATTATTTTTTCGCCTTCAGAGTAACCCCTTCTCAAATAATACACTTATTGTGCCAACGAATAATCCAATAATTCTGAATTCACTTTTATGTCTTCTATCGACTGAAAACTTGTGCCTCGAGGTGGCAATTTGAGTTTTGGATAGAGGTAAAGTCAGCCGCAGTCATACCAGGTGATTACTGTGGTTCACAACGATTTCCATCTGAGATGGTGCATTGCCGTGGTGCAAAATGCATGAGTTTCTTTTCCACAAATCTGGTCTTTTTTGACGAATTGACAATTTTAAACCACTCATAACGCCCATATAATATTCTATATTTACAGTCTGACCTTCTGGCAAGAATTTCGAGTGCATAACACCACGATACTAAAATAAAACAGGCAACGTTTAATTGACTTAATGGATTTTGGCGTGTTTTTTCGGTTTCGACTCAGTTTGAAGGCCACATTCCGAAGCTTGTAGACTGGTTTACAAGTCAAACTCGTAAATCCATATATCAGTTTTAATGGGTTTCCTGAAGGGATTGAGTTTTCGAAGAAAATTCATTCAATTCATTTGCAGCGATTCGGTGCACGAAATTCCATTTGCAATACAAAATTTGAGACAAATTCTTTGTTCGAAATTTTTAGTCATTATAAAAATCGGGAAACACAGTTGAGATGAAACGACAAAAAAAGCACGGTAAACAAACTAAATGACAGGATAGACTGGACATTTGTGCCAACTTAGCGATAAAATAACACGACAACAGCGACAAAATTTTTGACAATCCCTATAAGCGGGCTTTTTAAATGATCATTTACAGTCAATTTTCGACAGAATGTACAGTGGATGTTTTTTGTTGAGTATTTATTAATGGTGTTCCTTCAATACACAATAATAAAGTTGAGGGGAGTTTTCTTGATGTAAAATTTCAGAATCAAAAATATTTTGAAAATGGTGACATATTAAAACAAACTTTAAAAAATGTGGAGCTTCAAAGTTCACGGGTACAAAAAATATGAGGTTTTGGAATTAGAATTGTAATCCATTTTAATCTTTCCTTTGATCATTTCCAACTATACCACTATTCCAAACTTCGAAACTTAATAATATAAAGGGGTTTCAATTTAGGCAGGTCGATGTTGGCAGCCTGTGGCGGCAATGTTATTTTGATGGTGTCTATCTATCACACAATTGAGCAGCACGTCCAAATGATAAAACTTTATTATCAAAATGAGTGTTCATTAGTACAAACGTTGCACGCGTTGCGCCCATTTTACGGCAGACATGGTGGTCCATAAAGGTCGACTCTCTAACGTTTGGTGGTCAAATTCAAATCAACCGGTTCGATAAACAATCAGCTAACACTCGCACCTTAAAGGAACGCTAAAACCGACCGAACATTGCAGCGGTCCTGAATACAAGAAATCCCGGGGTAGTCAATTCGTCGCCATACACAAGAACTCGGCCTTTCACATACTTCTATTTTGCGTTGGGAATTGGGCCTACATAGTACCATCCAAGCCCATCACCATAAACGGCAAGCGTCTAATTGTATGATGTGCAGATAGACGACATGTGTTTCTAGCAGGAAGGATGGACATTCTGCATGAACGATTTGAGATTAGGGTTATCTCTCGCATAGGCAACGTGAATTGGCCGCAAATATCGTGCGATTTGATCCCGCTAGACTTTTTCTTGTGAGGTTTCCTCAAGCCGAAGGTCTATGGCAATGAGTCGCAATCGCTCTTAAAACCAACTTAACCAATACCATTGTTCAAATTCAGACAGATCAATGCGGGAGAGTCATTGAAAATTGGACCACTCGGAACCGTGCCACCGTGAGAAGCCACGGCGGACATTTGAACGATGTTATATTCCATAAATAATGTCATACATGGGCCCTTCAAATAAAACAAAGAATTTCATTAATACCTCACAACTTGTTTTATTCCATTTCAACATCGACCCACCCAATTTGAAAAACGGGTTTGTAAAATCTAAAGTTATTGGATTTAGCCAATTTATTAAACCACTAATTGAAATAACAAATGCGATAGAAAAGGATGAATTCCAAATTAGAACATCAACATCAATATTTAAAATTCACTTTCTCTTGCGGCTCAGGTTTTAGGTGATAACCTGAGGCTAAATACGATGTTGAGGTATTCGTCGTCATTACAATTCATCTTTCTTTTGTCGAATATGTAAACATAACAAACTATACAAACAACCACATTACAGTTTCCTAAATTTTTAAGAAATTGGCAAAACAGGAATTATTATTAATTTTATATTTAACAACAAAATTTTAAGCTTTCATGTTACTGACAACTTTAATTGTGATAATGCTTGACGTATTTTTAGGATTTGACTACTTACGAAAGGAAATATTTATCACTAGAAAATTTTCATTTTAGAAATCAGATGTTTAAAAAAGGAGTTGACATGAGTCGTAAAGCAGAGGAGAAAGTAAAATATCCTCAAACTCACCGTCTTCGGTATTGTTCGAGCCTGTGGTGCGCTTGCAGATGCGGACAAATTCGTTGAATGTGTTGCACTTAAAGATAGATATTCGACCGTTTACGCTTACGCCGTTTTTTGCAGATGCGTCTTTTGGTTCATATCTTGACAATCTCTACATGTTGGTAATCAAAACGATCGAACCAGCTCCGTTTGTATAACTTCTCGGTTACCTTGAAGAAGTCTTGCAGGAAGAGAACTGGTTGTAATTTGAAACCGTACTGACTAATAAATAGATGTTGACACTAGCTATCACAAAAATATAAATTCAAGGTAGTTACGTAGGGAAGTTTTCATAACACTTGTGGTAGAAAAGTGACCAAAATTCACCTTAAAATGTTTTTTTTTAATTCCTGGAGGGCTACTGACGACCGTGACGATTATTAGAATGCTCCCGTAAATAGGTTATGATCCCAGTTATCATAAAAGCCTAAACCTATGGGGCAGTTATTTCAGGATGTTCCTATTTTGGTTTTACTAAAGCCGGCGATGATCCTTTTGTTACAATTAGTATGATCTTAGCTTTTATAAAAAATAAACCAGGGTAGCTACAAGGTGGTTTGCTTACACATTTGAAAAAAATTTTAAATCCATATTAAAATGAAAAACTTTTGTACTTTTGAACTGCCATGGTTTCCAATGTGCGTGTTTTTCAATCAGTTACATATAACCTTATCGAAACCATAATACAAAATTTCAGCCGTCAATTCAGACAACAAACAGTTTCAAAAATCATGATTGGCTCACAATCTTAGTTCCCAAGAATGACGGCGTCAATAAAAAAAAATGAAATTTAATAACCACTCCCCGATCCACCAACGAAATACAAATCTATTGACATAGTTATTGATGAGGACCTTGGAAAAACCACAAATATTATTTCTCCAACTGCTGTACCTTTGGCCGGTCACTGTAAAATTAATGTAAAAAGAAAGATTAAATGTAAAAACTTAATAATCAAGGTATGTCAGGAGGGAGCACAATTATTTGAAAATGGGTACTAAGTTCATTAGCTGATGAATTTTTGTCATATACGATTGTCTAAGTGCCGCCGGTGCCAATGAATCATAAACACCGATCAAATCACAAAAACGATATTGAGATGCCGCGCAAAATGGCAATCCAGTTTACCAAACCCAATGGTGGCTGAAATTGTCTGAGATGTTGTATAAAATATTCCGCTAAGATTTTTCCGTATCAAAATAATAATTAATCAATTGACCTAAATAAAAAATTAAAAGGTTTTTTTAATAAGAAAACGGAATCGTTTTTAATCCTTTTTTTTTGCTGTGCTCGGTATAATGATAATAAACCAAAACATAATTTTTTTGTGTGGTATCACATCCATTTAACGATTTTAATTTTAGCTTTCAATTATAATGTAATATAAATATTATAAGGAAGGAAAATGAAATGCTTTTTCCCCCCTTGTATATTATAAAAGATGCTTTTATATGATTATTAATAATTAATTTTTTTTTTTGCGTTCTTCTTACTTAAATTGTGTGAAAGGAAAGGATTACATTAAATTTAGAAAGGGTTTTAATTTCCAGTGTGGAAATATTTTATGGTTGGAGGCAGCATTTTTATATACGGAATATGGCGGTTGAGAAAAAATTGATTGAATTTGAACGGGATTGGTGTAGGACTTACTTGGAAAAACTGAGAAACCGAGAAAACTGAATTTATTTAATCGGCCATTTATTAAAAAAATATGGATGATTGCACTATTGAACGATTAATTGCAGTTAATTTTTTTTAGTTCTTACATAAAACTAATTCCAATGCAAACTAAATATTTTATCGTAGTGATGTTGCCCACGAATTTCTAGACGTGCTAAAAACTTTTCAAATATTTTCAATACTAAAAACGGACCAGATATTGAGGATTTGATCTGGACATTGTGACACCTATCACCCATTAAACCCATTGAGGTTTGATGAAACCAAAGAAAATCGCTAAAAAAATATTTTACTGTTGCGTGCAACTTGCTTTTCAACTAATTGTATTATTATCGATTTTATTTAAATCGATTACAACTTTTAATACTTTTGTAAAGTTTGATTAAATATTAGGCTGTTTGGCAATTTCATATATTCCACAGTACTTTCTTCCCAAACATTAAAATGGTGAACATTTTTACAGATCAAAAATTTGTTTTACTTACTAGTACTTTACTTATTAGTAACGAATTTTCTAAACTTTTAATTTTCCTACGTGATTTTAAAATCATCTTAATACATGATGTGTATACCTAGTCTACAAAAATCATAAAAAACAAAATTAGTGGCTCACGGTTATAGTACAGAGGCATGCATTAAACATGCCGTATACAGTCTTCAGTATGGCAATCGTACATTGCTATTAGTTTGATGTATCGGTATTGCCCAATCCATCTACCAGCAGCGGATCTTCTTTATCAGAACTATTTGATTGAATTTAATATTCGTTATAGATTCTTTCAAACTTATCATCCCATTACCTCAAAGTTAATAGGTAGATCAGAAAAATTAATCAGCTAATGGATTTGACAATTTTGTATGGTATCAATTTTCGCGGATCTACATCAAAAATAACTTGCCTAGTGATCATGTTTACCTACTTATATAGCTTAACCATTATTCAGAAATGTCATGTAGATGGAAAATTTGTAGCCCAATCCGTAGATAAACTTAATTTTGGGTTGGTTGTGAAGATTCAAAGTCAACACCATCCTATTTATGCGGATTTCTGATGACAACTCTAGTTAATTTCATCTTAGTCGTTTTGGCTATTCTTCAGAGAGCCATTGAACCATAATTAGAAATCATTTAAACACCTGATTTCAGTGTAATATGATACCAGTGGGCCGGTAGAACTGTACTTCTAATTTTGTTGGTACGGTTAGCCACAAACCGAAGTCTTTTCGTTACTCACATTTGAAATTTCACTAACCTGTACCAGTAATAAGAAAAGCACCGCTAATCAAATCGGAGTATAGTGACAGATTCTACCGAATTTACTTTTATGTTCGCAGTCACCAAGAAACTCATACATGTTTCATTTTGCAAGGTACACACGTAAAATCCAGAGGCATTTTGGAATTTGTAGCAATAGAAAAGTCGCATTATATAGCGTTATCCATTTACGTATTGGTTTTCCGATAATCTGTCATCCTAACGAAGTTTTAATTCTAATAATGTCTGGAACATTACTTTTGTAATTACTTTGATTGTAATTGGCGATTTCAATACAAAATGATCACATATTTGACTGAACTCCGATAGAATCTACCGCTTAGTAGTCCATAAAATAATGATTATTACGTCAAATCTAAAAATAGTTTGTCTTGCTATCCACAGGAATCCAAGTGTTTGAGTAGCACTTGCGGCTCATCAAATTTTGCTGCTAAAAGAACTGACCTAATTTCATAATGAAACAGCTGATTCTTTCTTTCTTTCAGCTTTCACCGACTTTGCTTCACTGAACAAATCATAGACGAAAATATTATCTTTGAGTAACTATAAGCAACCCTCGATATACGCACATGACCCACCAATTAGCTTAACTTTACCAGTTGCTATAGAATGGACCAATGCCATGCTGTATTTATTATGTGATAAGTGTATGTAATATTTGATGGAGAATTTTCGGGTCACGGAAAAAACCGGGAGAAAAAATTCGAGGGTGTGGTGGTATTTAAACATACGATCGCCTAATAAAAACCATTCACTGGCATCTCATTACACATCGAAATGGCATCCATAAAAGCCTGATCTACGTCTTAGATGAAGAGCCCAACTGCACCGGTAAGGTGACGTCGAATAAGACCTACGGATAATAGAATATCGAAATTATAGGGAGCGCGATCGATGAGCCGAGACAAATGAAGGACCCCCGTGCAAGTGGCAAATTTCCTTCATGAGATGTGCTGGCTAGAGAGAGAGAGAGATACAACCGTGCTACGAGTTTTATTTACAACCGTGTATTTCTAGTTCGCCAAATTTTACATTGAAATAAATTTCACCATCTATCTTTGATTGCTCTCAGAAATGAAAACTTGCTTACGTGTCACTGAAGTGTGAGTCCACAAAATCCAACCTTTTTGAAGAAGTTTCTTTTGTTCCAATTTTAGAATCCTTGTAGATTTACATTATACATATGTATTTTCTATATTAACAGTGAAATTCTGAAAGCGATATCAATTTGGTTCGGATGATATCTTCTTTAGTGATCGACAGAATATTCGAATATTGCAGGGACTAATTTCAAACTATTATATCCAAGTAGTTAGTTTCAAAAATTCAATAACATTATAAAAAATTAATGACTGCATATTATAGCAAATATTATATTTTTGGTGTGGTCGGTGTATATAGAGTTTTGGTATTACGAATTTTTATTTTCCATTTCCGAAAAATGTTTATGCGGTGGAAACAAAAATTACCTCCAAAAATTAATAAATTGCAAATAAATGTTTTTTTTAATATACATTGGGTACATACTATATGAACCGTTATGCGAAGAGAAACATGTTTTTATTATAACAACATATTTTGCTGGTGTGCTTTTATTTGTGTGCCAACCACAAAAAGCTACATATATAAAATAAAAGTTCCGCAGTTTTTACCTCCAACCTTTAATTTAAAATGATTGACGCTGTTTAAAAACTTTAAGCCGGTGTACTGTAGAACTTTCAAAAATATGCACAGTGTACCGCATATCTTCCCAACTAATTAGCTTCTTCTCGTGCTTCATTGATTTATTTTTTTTTTTTTCAATATTTTATCTTAACTTCATAACTAACAAAACAGAATTCAGCAAGTTTTTCGATATTATAAAAATTTCTTCGGTATGCTTTTTGTACAAAGATAGAAGAAAAACTAAAAATGTTCCATTTTATAACTTTTATCTTTACACCATACGCAACTGTAAAAAGTTCGTTAATATTATATAGGGGAAATTTTTTCTACTATTTTAAGTTATTTTCACAATGATAAATTATAAAATGAAAGATAATAAATTATTTCTTAATTAATCATGTTTCTTTATATTATTGTTGTTGTTGTTATATGTTTTTTGGAATGTTTATAAGGAATTTTTGATGATTCATTAAGAAATTTAATCGAATTCCGCGGCTGTTTTACAGTGTGCAGCATACGATGGCAAACGAATAGAATAAACCATATTTATTGAAGTAAAAATAATTTGTAATTTAACTCCGAATTTCAAAATACATATAGCTTTAAGCATTGTTCATTGGTAACTGAGAAAATTTCCAGAATCTTCATCTGCAACTGAAACGGAAGTTTTTTTTATTTATTTAAATTATTACAACTGAATACAATTCATCTAGTAATTTTTCTTTTTTATAATTTAATCACTTGTATAATGAGGAAAGGCCAATTGACCAGTTCCATTTATAGGTTATTTACTGAAGTTGTCTTTGCGCTGGTGCGTCCTTAATCCTGATTTAATGGATTGGTTTCGTTCTCTGCAATCGTCTTACTGCGTCTGAAGTGTCCAACATACTACGAAACTCTTCATTTACAAGCTTTTTTATTTTTTCTTGAACCGTCTAGATATTTAGATCCCTATGAAGGTCATCATTCCTAATGTACCACGGAGAGTTAACTATATACCACGTAGCACTTTGTTTTGGAAAGTTTGTATTATTTTGGTGTTGGTTTTCTTTGTACAG
The DNA here is from genome assembly GCA_947310385.1 of Nephrotoma appendiculata. Classification (NCBI taxonomy): domain Eukaryota; kingdom Metazoa; phylum Arthropoda; class Insecta; order Diptera; family Tipulidae; genus Nephrotoma; species Nephrotoma appendiculata. The sequence continues at coordinate 17,110,822 of OX371223.1, forward strand.
CCCTAGAGCTGTATTCAGTAAGATCCTACAGGCGTTAGCACCTGTTACTATAATAGTAATTTATTTTTGGTTAATATTTCCAATATTTTACCGAGGGAACTCGGAGAACAAACTTATTTAAAATTCTCTTAAATAAAACCAAATCTTTCAATAACTTCATAACCCCAAATAAAGTCTATTTTTCCTAAACAAAATCAAATCCGTGAATGAATACTCACTTAAGTTCAATAGTAGGGAATCCAAGTCGGTTCTACCCGACTTCGTGTAGTTGGGCAATTACTTACCCCCCAGAGACACCCGGAACCTTCGGGAAATGCTGCAAACAACCGAAACCGACAACCCTTCTATGCATCTTAATGAAAATGGAAAAAAATAAAAACGTATGTTTGTAGAAACCGGTAGGGTAATGGTAAACAAACGGAACCGAAAGTCGGGTACCCGAAATTCGGGTAATTGGATTCCCTAGTCGGGTAATTGGATTCCCTAGTACATACGTTTATATTTTTTCCATTTTCGTTCAGATGCATAGGAGGGTTGTCGGTTTCGGTTGTTTGCGGCGATGCCCGATAGTTTTGGGTGTATCTGGGGGTGAATAATTACCCAACTACACGAAGTCGGGTAGAACCGACTTGGATTCCCTATTCAATAGTTCATCATTTATATAACGGTCATGAAATGTCTAGTCATTCTCTCGCTTACTGATTCCCCCAAACGACTCATTGTGTTCGTTACACTCGTATTTATTTACCGATCGAACATTTTAGACTCGCTTGGAGTTATACAGAAGTAATATTCTCGACAGTTCTGTTCTGGACTACTATATTCTGCAATAACACAAAACTATCAATAACACAAACCGAACGAATAGGCGAGCTGCTAACGTTACACCCCATCTAAGCCTTTCTGTTCTCAACCAAACCAAAACTACCACCTCTGTATAGTGCCAACCGTTCCACTACATTGGGGTTTTCTCGCTCTCCTTTCTTTGTTCTATAAACTATACGTCGTTTATCTTTACAGATCATACAACGCTGAACGCACCAAACTTAATATCTGCTGGTAATCGTAGATTATTCCGGAACATTGTTTTGGTTGGTATAACACCGAAAAACTTTGCTTAATATTTCTCCAATTAACTATTAAATTTGTCCACCATTCCATTTGATTAAGGATAAAAATGCATTTTTCTTATCTTATTTATGCTAAACAACAAACAAATTCCCTGGAATATTCCCGATCCAAAATGTATACCTTGACCCGAGTGGATTTACATCAGAACTCAAAAGCGACTAATCCAGTTGTTAACGATGACATAATTATTGTTTCATGTGGGAGGATAAGATAAACCTCCGGCCATTTGATGAAATAGCCCATTATACGGCTTCCCGTAATATGAAATGGTTTGCCGACGTTGTACTGTTGCATTGAATTTCGGCTTTTTCGTGTAGGTTGTTTCACTGCTGCACATTGACCACATTTTTTACACCACTCTACTACCGATGTCTACATCTGGACCAATAAAATCGTTGACGAATATCTATGAGTGTTTTATTGATTGTGAAATGATCTATAGTAACTTTTTCGTGATATTCCTCAAGTATTAGATTAATTCTATTTTTCGGCATCACTTTTAAAAATTGATTTAACTTTGCCAGCCGAGCTCTCCCATATTCGTTTTAAACAGCTATTCTATAAAAGCAGTCGTTCCCACTGTGTCCAATAAGTCTCCACTTTCCATAGCAGTCACTTGATCCAGCATGCGAACTATCCCTCGGTTTTTTTGAATTGTAACAACCATCGTAACCCCTATGGTTTGCGACCCACTTGCGACCTAAATACTTTATCTCTGTTCTGAAGAGTGAACATTACTTAGGACTTATATTTAAATACCACCCCCTTCCCCCCTCCTTCCCGGCAATAATATCGTTCAAATATATAAGAAACTTTCTCCAATGTATTCCTTTTAGAAGGCGCTCCATTAATCCGTCGAATGTCACTGGGGCATTACATTATCCAACACCACTGGGTGAGTTTCACGGGCTGCTCGATGACTCGACACCTCCTGCCGCTCGCATGTCCTTAATCCGCACTTCTTCTTGTTTTGCTAAAAGCAATTTTCTAGGTGGTAGGCGAATCCATATCTCTGTTCCGGTATCAATTCTTTGTTCTACCATAGTTGTAATTACATTATTTTCTGATGTATTACAAAACAATAGAAATGTATAGTTTTAATAATCGCAGCCCTTCATTTGTTTTTGCTCTTAGTAAGATCTTCTGTTAAGTTCTGCATAAATTGTCCTATTGGTCCAATTGGCTTCTACAACCAACAGGCAACCCAAAATTATCCTCCACTCTTCTTCAAATAATTGTTTCTGTATTTGGTGAAATCTTTTCTACGTGGTGAATTATAGCACATCTGATAGTTGCTTCATTTGAACCGCTAAGTCAAAACTGCATCGCGACGTTTTAATAGCTCAGGGCCCCTCCTCCAACATCCAACACGAAGTCATTTGTTTACGAATATCGTCGACCAGTACTTTGTTTTGTAAACTAGTGTTCCAAATTTTTATTTTAAGTACTTTACTACCTAGGATGAATGCACTGTCGCCAGTCGATGTATGCAATTGCAGCCCAGTTGTGTGGCTAGTTTTGTTCTTTCATTAATGAGATCGTTTCGAACAATCGTGCATATTGTTTCTGTGTCTAAAGTAATCACACAACTTTTTTATCAATATCATTTTTTATTATTAAGTAGTGCTAATCTGAAAATAGGAATAGAGCAACCTCCAGCTGACTCGTTAAATTTTAATGACCCTTTACTTGATCCCTCGCGCTTAATCAGTGCTTTATCTTGACCTACCCAGCTTTCGTCCGTTTATCCAGCAGTCTCGTGAGATGTGACCCCCCCCCCCCCCCTCCCTTAATACACTAGTGCAGAACTTATTCAAACGCCTGGAAGCGTCCTTCATTTCAATGTGACATAGTTCCCACTTGTGCTCATTTTCTCATCTCCAATCCAACGACTTCATTATCTCACAGTAGTTATTAGGCTTCTTTTCGGAAATGGTTTGTAATGTTTCGGCTGTTCCACCTTTACCGGCTACTGATAGTTTGGCAACACAACTCACTTCAATCTTTGCATTTCTGTCGCAACTATTTAAAAATTGGATTTTAAAATTTTAAACGAAGTTGTTCCATCAAATGTTGGTGGCTTCAGTTTATTTCAGTGTACTGTCTGCACTCCGAAAAAACTTGAGTCAAAAGACACAAAAATCTGAGCCTATTTTGCCAAAATCTTGGTGATTTTCGATCAACCAAATCTCTTAGTTAAAAAACGAACAAGATCTTAGTTGAGTAAAATTTTAATTTAAAATAACCAAATCCTGGTTATGTAATTTATAACTTAGTTAATATAACCAAAAACATATGGTTAATTTAATGGATATAAATGGAAAATAATTGGTAACAGTGACTAACTATTTAGGATCAATGAATTAATCACTCATTATCCGAAATGAAAATATGATTATGACACCTCATTTGATTGAGGCGGCCAAAACCCTTGATGGGATATAGTGCCAGAGAGAGAGAGAGACTAACTATTTTGTTAAATTAACCAAGGGAAAAAATTATTTTACTAATTTTACTAGTTTAATTCTACAAAATTTTATTAGTAAATGTAACAAAAATGGCGGTAAATGTTGCAAACGTTTTAAGTTGAACACATTACTTCAAGGTGGAGTTACCAAACCAACACGTTGGAAGTTTGATTTTGAACTAATGAAACATTGAATTCTCTCTCTCTCTCTGGCACTATATCCCATCAAGGGATTTGGCCGCCTCACATGAGGTTTCGTAATCATATTTTCATTTCGGATAATGAGTGATTAATTCATTGATCCTAAACCAGCCGTGAATTTTTTTTTCCTTGTCACCGCCGGGAATCGAACCCGGGACCTCCGGTCGCTGGAGCGAGCATGCTAACCACTTTGCCACCGGGGCGGCGCGAAACATTGAATTCTTTATATTAAAAATAATCGGTCGTCTCATCAGAATGCAGTGATCAAACTACAAAAATAATGAAAAACTTAAATATTCAAAGAATAATCACAATGCTTTAGCGAATTTTATTGATTCGCTAGAATTTAAGTCTTTTTTTAAATGACAAAACTTATAGGTCAAAATAACTAATTAAGATAGACCAAAATACGTGGTTAGTTATAACAAGAATATTGTTCACCTACCAAATTTTTTTTGGTTAAATTAAACCAAACTACGTACCAACATCCTGGTAACTCAAATTTCACTCACTTTTTGTAGTAACCATGTAAGAAAATACCAAGTGTCTAAATTAAACAAGAGATTTGGTTTATCTAGCTCAGAATTTTGTGTTAAAACAACCAAATTAATTTAACTAAGTATTTGGTAGTAATCTTTTTTCTGAGTGTGGGCTACCTGAGTGTGGGTAACTTCTGTTCAACATCCCGAACATTCGACAGTACCGTTAAATTTCGTTCTGAACTTGCTTCACTTCGACATGTACCGCTAGAAACTTTTCGCCTAGTTTGTTCTCGCATCTTTCATTGGCGATTTGAATTTCTTTAATTTCTTGTTTCATTTTTCATGCCAAATCTTGTACTGTTTGTATTTATTTATCTTTTTACTTTGTTGATCAAATTGGCGATCCATTTGTTGCGACAAATCTATTGTTTGGTGTGTCTTTTTACTTTGTTGTGTTATAACAGCCAATATTTGCGCTATATTGAAGGGTCCGGACATATACGCAATATTAATTGATTATGGCAACCAACCGTTGGTAAATTATACTGCTTAGATTAGAACCGATACCGTTAAATCCTTATACTCATCTTCTAATATTCACAATCCCACCACTACCACTAATTGTTGAAATTGCGTTGTCAAATCCGGTTTGTATCACTGGATTGTGAATACAGCTATAGAATTTGAAAATGCTGGAAGTAATTTTCCCAAAATCCACTAACACTAAAACACTATAACAACTAATAATTTCCACAATAATTTATTAATTCACTTAATATAGAATATTTACAATTTTTAATTAAACCACTATTTTCACTTAACAACACTTATTATTTTTCCGCCATTTATTTATCACTATTTTCACTTAACAACACTTATTATTTTTCCGACATTTACTTTCGCTTTTAATCTTTTGCTTATACTGATACCCGCAAAAGACTCATTGTGCCATTGATTTGGCAATACAAAACCCTCATTCAATCCTATTTTTACAGTTTAAATTTTTGAAATACATTTTATGGATGATTTCTGGAGATACAACCCTTTAATAATAAAACTGCTCAAATTGATTGTACAGAACATCCTGACCAAGTTTCTTGATTTTGCCTACTGCCCATCAGCCAGGATCATCCAAAGAAAACCCTTATCTCCACTCTAACTTCCAAACGTCATTTTTGAAAAATTTTGTATGGGTGGTTTCTGGAAATCCTACCGTTTATTGGAAGTACAGGCGATTAAAGTTTAAAGCCAATTTTCACTTTCTAGAAAAAAAGTTAACCGGCGATCTGCCAAATCACGTGCATCCGTCGGAACAACCTGCAACAACCAACTTTTGCAACGAGAGGCCGAGCGTTGTCATGCAAAAGAATAACTTTATAAGGCCTTTCCTCATATTCCGGCACAAATGAATTAATTGTAGTCTGTATCGCTCGCCCGTAATGGAATCGCCAGGTTGTGGCAGCTCGTAGTACACAACGCCTCTTTGGTCCCACCAGATAGACAGCATAACCTTCGAATACGACAGCATAATCTTTTGTGTTAATGTTGTGGTCAATTGAGAGAATCCACTTCTCGTCACCAGTCACTTTCCGATGTAAAATCTCCTTTCTTGTTTGCCTTTGAAGTAGCTGCACACAAGAAAAAAATCACCTTTTCACGTCTCTTGGTTTCAATTCATAAAGGACCCAATTGCCTTGCTTTTGAATCATGCCCATAGGTTTCAATCTTAGGGAAAATGTTTGTTGGGTCATCCTCTATATACTGGCCAGCTCCTACTTCGTTTGAGTCGAATCATCATCGAGGCCTATCTTCAACGCTAAAATCATTATTTTTGAAGCGTCGAAACCATTCTATACATGTTTTATCGGTTGGAGCATTATCAAAATTCAACATATTCAACACCGTATAAAAACACGTTTTGTATGAAACTCAAAGCAATATAAACTGAATATTCACGGCAGATGTCTAATCTGTCTGAAACAATGGAAATCAACTGTCCCTATAAAAAATTTATTATAGTCAGAGCCATTTTTTGAAAACGGACCGAATTAATTTGTAGTTCCAATATTAATGAAATCACTTTGGTGATTCTGGCTGATAGGGAGTAGGCACAATCATGAAACTTGATCGAACTGATTATTTCAACTAGTTTCAGATTTCCATAAATCATGCATACAAATTTTTTCGTAGTGATCTTTATAAATTAGGGTGGACATAATGGTTTTCCACGGGCTATTCTGGCTAATGAGGAGTGATTGACATTATTTATCACACAATTCGGACACGGTCTTAGTGATTTATAGCAAATAGAATCCGTTAAAATTTATTAACTTACAGAACGATGACTGCTAATGGATTTGTTAGTTTACAAAATATTTGAAGTTTTAAATCCATTAATCTAAAATTGTTGATAATTCTGGAATAACGTTTATAAGGTTTTTCTTACACTTTTCCTTGGTCAACGGTGTATTATTTGGTTGCAGTGGCCTCGCTTTCGGATGCAGTGAATTTTTTTTAATAGTTCCACCTCAGGCGAAGATTCTGTTTTCCTAATTTTGTTGAATTGAAGTCAATCATCTAGCAATTTCTTTTTTTTTAAGCTGTTACACACTTCTTTGAATAGTTGTCTATTGAGTTGCATTAAATTTTCTAACAATTTTTTTAAATCAGCGTTTACCCTAGCGACATCTAGGTGGTTTTCTTGATTCACGTTCTCCATGCGTTCAGCATTTTCATTCTGCTTCTCAGTCGCTGGAGGTATTTGTCTAGGTGATCTAGAGATTCTTCAGCTTGTTATGAATGGGTTTCCGGTGACATGAAGGGTGGATTAGCCAAATGTGCAGTTGGAGTACCACCTGGCATACCCTAGTGGGTCAGTAGAAAAAATGTCATTCACTAGGTTCTCGGCGTTCGGTTATCCGGCCGTTTCTCCAACAGGGAGCACCACGTCCAAGTGAAGTTGGCATTTGGACTGGTATATAGACCTTCTAGACCAACGCCCTTTATTCCCCAGGAAGCAAATGCAATATACAAAAGTGGAGCAATCATAAATAAAAATATAACGACGATGTTGGATTTCACCAAAACGATACCGGAATACGATTTATCGAGTTACACTGTAACAACCCCTAATATAATGCATTTCATTTCACATCTCAATATACAATAATATCATTTCGACGAAAGGGTTAAAAAATAAAATCTTAACTTTTTGTTGATGTCAAAAGCACAGATTTTTTATAATATTTTCTTGTTTTTTCATCGTCGTCGTTTAATAATAAATTTTTATATCTTTGGTACCGCGAAAATGAAAAATGATAAAAGTTTCGTACTTTTCGCTGCTTAATGTATCTCAAACTCGCAAACACAAAAAAATAAACAGTATCGAAAAAATATGACATAACAAAGAGTTAGTGTTTCGATTTTTTCCTTATCTTTTATCTTAAAGATGTACCAAAAAAAACCGTTACGTAATATAGAGAAGTGACAAGAAATAAAGTTGGAAAATCGAATAAAAATCAATAAATTTATGTTGTAACATCTACTGTACAGGAATGAAATAATATTTTGTCTTGCTGCTAGTGTACTTCACTACTTTTCGTATACATTCAATAGAAAATTTGTAATCAGAAAAGTTACAAGCCGTGAAATTAACTTCAGATAATTGAAAATATATAAAATAATTTTTTTGAATAAAAAACACTTTATCCTATAATTTCGTCAGGTTGACAGATTTTGTAATTTTGTATCGCATGCGGTATGTATATTTGAGAGATGAGATTAATTTTTTTTTTTTTTTTTGCTAAGCTAAAGGATGACAATTTTGCATATCGAACAAGTGTTTATATATAATATAAAAGCTCATGACACGAGATAAATTAAAATTTAGTAACGTTTGCATAAGCTTGTTTGAATATACATTAATTAACAGCATTATAAATTTTCTGCTCTCGGAAAATTATGAAATATATGCGCTCATTTCAATATATCCGTATATGTAAAATATTTTGAAGTAATTTTTAACGACAAAAAAAGCTTTATATTCCGAAATATATACTCGTACTCTACTAAATGACATTAATTACTTTCTATATAAATTAAACAATATTAATAACGCCAAAGTAAATAATTTTTTTTATTTTCAGTTTTTCAACGGAACAGCAACAACAACAAAAAAGGCAAAATGAATTATGGGAATTTTCATAAATTTTCTTGTTTTTTAGTGTTCCATGGCACTAAATTTAAATATAATAAATTATAAATTATACATATAATTAATATTTTGTTGTTGGTGCGCTGTTACTGTGCGATGCTGAATGGTGTGGATCTTTAATTTTATATATGTTGTCACATTTTATGCGTAAATATGAACATTGGCTTTATGTGAAAACTTAATTTATTGAATCGGAATATTTTAATATACTTCTATGTACACGGACCAATGTTAGGGGACCAAAATTTATGTTTCCTAAAATATATTAATTGTACTTTTGACCTGGTGTATACCATACGTATAAATAAATTTCTGAAATGTATCCAAATTGTAAAAAAAAAAACCTCAAAAAATAATTATATTAAAAAAAAATTTTTATGTTTTTAGTTTCAAAACATAATGCTTTTGCTCAATTCCTAAAACATAGTTTTTATTTATCATACCACATCTGGACTGGAAAATGTATATGGTATGTATAACAGAGAAGCCGAGGAAAATTATATCTTTACAGGATCTGTATATGAAAAACCCAATTAAAAAACTTTAAATTGGTCTGGGCAAATAAAAAAGGCAACACAGTATTTCTAGCAAAATATCACACAACATTGGATACACATTTTATTAAGTTTGGTTCCAATTACGATTTCTACTTAAACAAGTTCAAATGAGGCTTAGGTCAGTGGTATAAAATTAATTGATTAGGTCTTCGGCAAAAAAGCATATAAAAGAACATCCTGTGTTGTGAAAGTGGGAATACTGAAATTAGTTTAAGAATTCTGTAACTAAAACTTTTTCTTCAGTCGGACATAACTTTGAGAACCAACCAACCACATCTATTTCCTGAGCTTTGCTTTTATCAAATAGTGCAATAAATTACGAGAGAGAGAGTTAAACAGTAGTGTCAGATGTACTCTGAATTGTCTTGAATTATTTCATGGTTCTTTCCATACACAATTTATGTCCTTTAGTTAATTTTGTATTTTATATGATTTTAGAGTAACACACGACTTTCTTTTACCACGAGTACTCGTATACACATTACACAGATCACGAATACACCAAACTTAATTTCTGAAATGAAAAATTTAAATTACCGGGCTCTTTTGGTAAAAGTTTCTAATATAATCAAAATAACTGCCAATTCCGATACACATATTTCCACAAAATTTTGCAACAATCTTCTAATTAATGGAAAAAATTTAAGCATTACGGAAGTGCCAAATTTTGGCAATTTAAAGCTTTTTTATAAAATTTACGTCATTTCCGGTAATATTTTAAAAATGATCTACGCCAATTCTGATTAAAATTTAATCTACCTATACTATCTTATCGTTTTTAAAAGTTATTTTATGTAAACGCTATATACTTTTCAAAATGTTAGCAAAAATTGGAAAAGCTGTCACTTTTGGTTCAAAATTCACTAGGAACTTTAAATTAGTCGAAAGAGCTTAAGTATTAAGTTTCATGCTTAACAGGGCCGGTTGAAACCAGTTTTTTTGAAAACTAATCTGGACCAGTATTAATTTAGGATCTTTAAGCTCATAATAAGTTTTCTTTTTAAAATATTTGCAATAAATGACAAAAGCTACTATTGAAGCTGTCACTTCCGGTGAAAAAACGAAAAAGCTGCCATTGAAGCTGTCACTTCCGGTTGACCGATTTCGGCCAAAATTCATTGGGATTTCCCAATTTGCGAAAAAAGGTTATGCATGAAGTTTCATTTCGATCAATCAGTCCATTTGGGCTGCACAAGGGCAAGATTTTGGTTGAAAAACGGTTTCGGTGAAAATCATCATTCCCGTTTCAATTTTGAAAAACTGATCTAGAACGGTATGGTTGAAAAATAATTCATTACTTTATAGTGCATAATCGTTTTTCATACATGGTTGCAAAAGACAATAAAGCTCATATGGAAGCTGTCACTTCAGGTGAACCAAAAATCACTGGGATCTCCCAATTTGTCGAAAATGCTTAAGTATGAAATTGCATCCCAAACAATCTATCCGTCTGGGCTGACAAACGACAAATTTTTGGTGGAAACCAGTTTTTTGACAAAAATCGTAATTTCCTCTTAAATTTTGGAAAACTCATCTGGACCGGTTTGTTATAAAATTAATTTAAACAAAATTAATTTTAATTTTATTGCAAAATTAATTCTTAATTAGTTTTCTTGTAAATGGCGATGGACCGTTTTCGGCCAAAAATCAGTGGGATCTCCCAATTTATGAGAAAATGTTATGCAGGAGTTTTCACCACAATCAGATAAACCATCTGGGCTGTAGAGAGGACACAAATATTCAGTATGCATGTACATACAGAGATTTTTTAAAAAGTATTTTTTTGACTCCCGCGATATAGCGAATGGTGAATCGAGAAAAATCTCGAGATTAAAATTGTTCATGATTATTATACTTTATTTTACTATGAAAAAGAAAACCAAAGCATTATCAATCTGTCAATGGGCATTACAAAGGACTAGCTGAAGGGAGTTTGGCTTCATATGGGGAAATTGATGGTGTTCATATATATCCAGCTAATACGCTTTACCGAGCGGGTCATTGGAATTTAAAAGTTTGTTAGATCGATTGATGAAAGACGCTAGAGATCATCACTTTTTCTGCTGAATGGGACAGCAAAGTATCTAACTTATGCCAGACTACAGATTGTACTGTTAAATACGGGCAACAATCCGACACTCCACAGGGGTAATGCCACATCAATAATTGAGCAACATGAATTAGTAGCAGCATAAATAGTAGAGAAGTTTCGTGGAAAGCGAATGATCGATACAACCATAACAACCACCAAATTATAATCTTCGAACTTCGCGATGTTACTCCTAATAGAAGACAATTGAACTATATCAGAAATGTCCTTTAAATATCCAAACTTTTCGTTCTTGTACATGTTAGAAAACAGAAGCGCTGGCTGAATGCCGCAATGCCGTGAAAATTAGAAGATGACCGTCGTAATGATATGTATCGTTGGAATGAGGAAATCGTGATTTTACGTTGGAAATGCTTCAAGGCAAGGAGGAAGTATCAGCGTTCGAGGTGTAGACCGACTGATCATTTTCGGAAAGCTTACTGTATAGCTCAAGATTGGACCTCAAACCTGCTATAAAATTAAGCAGGTGGAAATATTTTAGTAAGCCTTAATGAAAAAGGTGAAAGTAAGTAGTTTTTACCCTTGCCCATTGATGCGGAACGAAGTTACTATACTTCGTTGTTCTCGCAACAATAACATTTTATCGTCCTGTGGAATAGCAGTAACTGACGAAGATAGGCGAATCTTAATCGTTACGTTCGATGAAATTGTCAAGACTATTAGGAACGTTAAAAGTATAATAAAGCACTCACGCTTGACAGCATACTGAATTTGGCGCTCTAAATATAGCAATTCGAACAATAACCAAACTGTTTGCAAATGTATTCGATTCCTGCTTGAAAGAAAGTTAAATCATGAGAGGTGGAGGCCATCAGAAAGAAAAATGCGATAGTCGGATGCGATAGGTGACGGGGAGCTAAAAAAAATATTGTGCAATTGTAACCTTGTATATAAGGAATGTTTATTGAAAAAAATTACGTCGACGAAAAAAGTTACTATCAAAAATTGTTCTTTCCGCTGACATTCCTAAAACCAAAAGTGACTAAATTTGTTACAAATTTAATTTAAGTTTTGGTTCAGTAAAATGCTGTACCATTCAAAATTTTTGTAAAAACCAGAAAATCTATTATGATAGTTCGTATTTCTGGTAAACCGATTTCTGCTAAAACATCACTAGGACCTCCAAATTTTTTGGGAAGAATTAAAGTATAAAGTTTATTTCCTATTATCAATCAATTGAACCGATATTGTTACGAATTAAATTTTGAGTCTTGTATTTTAATGTGATTTTTCTAATAAATGATAAAATTTTAAAAGGAAAAAGATCCTATGGGAGCTGCCACTCCCAGTTCACTGATTTCGGCCAAAAATCAATGAGATCTCTTAATTTATGTAAAGCTTAAGTGTGAAATTTCACCTCGATCATTTAATCCGCCTTTAAATCGACACTTTCGATCAAATTTTGGAAAACCAATCTGAACCGGAATTGTTAAAAATTAATTTAGAATATTTTAGTTAAAGCTGATTTTCTCGTTACTTTTCAAAATATTCACAAAAAGCTCATACGGAAATTCCACTTTACTATGTAAGATAACCCAAAAAATACCCCGCGACATTTGTTAAAATTAAATTGATCCTTTTTTACTTTCTTTCACGTAGTAAAATAAAGTGCAGTGATCATGAAAATAGTTGAAGAGTTTTTTAAAAGTCTTTATATGTATGTGCATGCGAATGTTTTACGGTGCTCTATAGCCTAGATGGATTGACTAATTGAGGCAAACTTTGTATTAAAGCTTTTTCAAGAAAATTGGGAAATCTTAGCGATTTAGCGGAAATTGGACCACCGGATATGTCAGCTTCAATAAGAGCTTTTTGATATTTTGCAAATATTTTGAAATGTATATAACATTTACGAAACTATTATTGAAAACAGAAAGATTGTAAAATAAATTGTAAACAAAATTAGTTTCATAAATTTTACCGGAAATGACGAAAGTTTTGATCAAAAAAAACTGAATTTCACCAAAATTAGGAATCTCTACAGCAATCTGGCGAATCCGGTGGTTTGATTATTCGGAATCATACTTCTTACTTGACTTTTTCCATTTATTGAGAGATCATTGCGAAATTTGGTAGAAATCTGCGCGTGCCAGAATTGACAGCTTCAACAAGAGCTTTTTAAATTTTTACAATGATGTTGAAAAGTTTCGCAATTACAAAAAATGTCGAAGAATTAGAAGATTTAAATAATTTAACGATAAAATTGTCAACCAAAAAGGGTTGACCTTGTCCGGTAAGTTTAATTGTTCGTCTTAGGACCCAACATATTCACCAATCAATTTTTTGTATTAGAAGAGATGCAAACAAAACTAAATATGTACAACTTATTTCAAATTTTGAGGTAAAGTTATAAAAAAAAATTTAGTTTGAATGATCCCTAAAATAGAAACTAAAAATCTAAAACAATACTGCATAAATTAAGAGCAATTTATTAAAACAAAACAAATCTCTTTTTGTGAATTGAATGGATTTATGGTATTTCCAAGAAAATTTGACATCAACTAGTTGGTATTCCTTTTCAAGTAAAGTAGAAGTGGCTAAATCTATTCAACGGATGTTGGTCAACATTCTAATTGTGCACTTATTGAAAGGCTTCATAACCCCAATTCTATTTGTTTTATATGTGTGTCGCTAAGTTGTGCCACCTTATCTAGGTTAATCGTTCAACAGCTTCTTATATGGTCGCTAATGTTATAGAATATCAGGAACAATGTTGTGCATCTATCAAACACTACTAATCCTGGGGTATGAAGCTAAATTTTGTATTCACTTGCTTACCTCTAGATACATTTTTAATTTATTTTATAAATCTAAATAAAATCATTTTTACTATTATAACAAAGTTCAGCTTGGCTCAATTTTTAAGGAATTAAAAACACTTTCTAGAACACAAATAATAATTTTATTTCGATTTCACACCGAATTAAATAAATTATTTAAAAAAAAAAAAGTTTATTTTTATGCAAATTCGTGTGTGTCTCTCTTGTATAGCGGTAGTGCATATGATGTATGTGTAAAACTTTTATTTCGAAGCGCTGTTTGTTATCTATTATCATTTTAGCCTTATAGTTGTTGTTTTTATATCAAAAAATCACGTTCGATATAAAAATAATACAATGAAATCCAAATATTATTTTACGTGAAATATTAAATAAAAAAATTTATATTTTTTTTCGATTTATTTATTTATTTATTTTTTTTTTTTGGAAAAATCGAAATGAAAATCTATATCCAATTTTTTAGTTTAGTTCAGTCGTTCATATTTTTTGCTTCCTATCGCAGTAGTACGAAAATATATAAGGATTTTCCGTATTTTGAATTTAATTTGAATATTTGCATTAGAGAGTATATACGAGTATAGTGTTATGTGACATTTATGTATATCGCGACAGCGATAAGATTTTACCTCATTCCATAAATTTATAGGTATTCGAGCGAATACACTTCATTTGTTTTTATTATAATGAGTTTAAAATAATATCAAGCAAAAAATTAAAATTATAATACGTGATAAACTCATCTTAATATACATAAGAAGATAGTAAAAAATTATTTTATATTTTTTTGTGATGAGACGAACGACTCACGTTTTAATTTAATTGGTATCAATTATTTTATGAAATTGATATTACAAATGAACCATTTTGAAAGCTTTACAAAAAAAACAAATTTCGTGTAGTACTGAGACGAAGTAAAAATTTTTAGATAATAATATTTAACTTGGTATATCATGATGGAGATATAAATCTTTTATATTTTATTTAAAGATCTTACATCTTAGCATACACAATAGCATATTTAAAGATTCAGTTTTTGCAAGCTGAGATTCAATCCATATTTTGAATAGTGTAGAGAGTATTATCGGCTTACATGGGCTTGATAAAAACTACTTATTAATTACCATAATAGGACACCCCCCCCCCCTCCGAAACTTTACCAACCCGTCAATAATCCCTTTTGCCGTTACGCATTCCTTCCCAATCCGCCATTACTCTCTGTCATTACTCGCCACAATTACCCTCAGTACTATTCCTTCCGATTATAACAACCATCCCCCCTGTCGTTATGAACAATTTGTATGAATTATATTTTAGCAAAATTCGTTTACGCTTATTTGTCGGTTTTCAAGGGTTACTATTATGAGGTGCAAAATTTATTTGAAACAATTTCAACTGCTATAATAATTCGAATATTCCAGGAACTTAGGGACCAAGTGGTTGGTCTCAAGTACCAAATTATAACAAAACACCAATATTATTGGGAAACATTAGATGATTAAGGGATCGTCTGATGCCAATCCTTCCCATTAACGACATGGTGATTAACAAAAAGTCGAAAAGAAATTCCAAACATTAATCTTCAAGAAACTAGCTGATTATAGAAACATTATACCATTTCGTCATGAGTAAAATTTTGTTTTTTATATCTCGCAAAAATTGAAAATCTGTGTTAAATCTCTATAGATTTAAATTATCTGTCACGCGTCGGTTAAATCGCCCATCAAGTGATGTCAGAAAATTGAAAAGTAATCTTAAACAATATATTTTTCTATATATCCACTTAGGTATTCTCAGTTCTCAAAAAGATCGAAATCTGTGCCGTCAGTTTTTATGAATATTTTCTAAAAATGCCCATGTGGATTTTCAAGACGATTGGAATATTTTGAAAGATACATTGTTCTCTCTAATCTCAGAAAGATCGAAATAACAGAAAAAAGGAATTATCAAGAAAATTAATTTGGAATTTATTTTTAACCTAACTACATAGCTAAACCTAAATTAACTGCACAGTAAAAAAAAATTGAATTTTCAACGCAACTTTTACCAACTTTGTCTCACAAATTTTAATTTTTTCTGTAATAATGCACAATTAACAATAATCATAGTATTACGTGTATTTTCTCTCTCTTTTGAATATTTCTGTATTTTTCAACTGGAATTTAAAACTACATGAAATATATCGTACAAATACAAACTAATTCAACCAATTTTAGTTTCTTCTTTAAATTTGAGAGAAATAATATCAAACGCGCACCGAAAACATAAGTTATTACATAACTTTACTAGCAAATTTACGGTATAAACCATTTAGTTTTCAATAAAAACTTATCTTTCAAGTTTCATGTAATTTTACGTGAAAAGGTTCGGCAACTTTGAAAATTCATGCATTATTTTTTACTGTGTGGGCTTAACTAAGCCTTAACTACCCCCACCAGGTTATATAAGAATTAATAAACAAAAAAAACAATCTTAACTACATAATCTACTTTGAATGCAATCGAAGAAAAGAAAAAAATCTCAAGTTTGAGCCTAAGGCTAAATATTTCAACATTGAAGATGGGGCTTGAAATTTTGCTTTATGCTTAAATAAAAAAGCTTAAGCGTACCGATTTGTTTTGGGCTAGAGAACATATATAAATTCATAAGTTAAACTGTTTAGGTTTACATTGTTTGTGAAATTGTAGTACAAAAACGGACGTATTGCTGTCAAATATTAAAAAACTAATTTTTCACAATCAATTTTGTATTGAATTCGTACGTACAACTGATAAAAAAACAAACAATTTTGTTCGCATTTAAATACCGTACCAATTAATGAATATTCATACGAAATAAGCGTAAGTAGTGTAACCGTACATACAAACCTACGTATATTTGTTTACTTCTGATGATATAGTACAAATTCGTGCGAACTCGCATGATCAAAATTTCTTGCGAATTCGCATCTAATGTAACCGCACTCGCAATCGCCTAATATTGCCCAATAATATTCGTGCTTTTATATAATTTGAAATTTGGAACGAACCAATTTGTCCCTAAGTTCCTAGAATGATCGAAATGTTATAGTAATTGAGATTGTTTCAAATAAATTATTCACATCATGACTATAACCGGTTGGTAATCTCTTTGAGAACCGAAAAATGTGCGAAAACGACTTGAGCTAAGATATAATTGATCGAAACTATTCATAATTGTGGGGTAGAGGGCTATATAGTGATTGGCGGGAATGACGGATAGTAAATGACCGAGGGGCAATGGCGTGGGGTAATGAACTCGGCGTAATAGCTGTGGGGGTAATGACTGTGAGGGTAATGGCCGGGAGATAATCACCGGGAGGTAAAGGCTGGGGTGTAATGGACCATGGGTGTAATTAGCCGGAGGCTATTGTCCGGATGTAATAGCCCAAGACATGGGGGTGGGCTGGTTCCTAGACCCAGTAATTACTACAATCTGCAGAATCAGTGGTGTGCAAACTAACTAATAAGTAGTCTTTAACATGGGCGAACCGCACGTTCTAATTTCACCGATGATGATGCTCCTGACTCCAACATATCTATTTCTGTATAGTCGTGAATTAAGGTAAATCTTTCTCGTTTTAAAATTACTACTTTTTAGTGTATAACTACATTTTTTAACAAATTTATTTAATTTGACCATCAATATTTTGGTTTCTTTATACCATTTTCTTGAAACTGGTTTGTTTGACTACTCTAATGACAAGATTACATCATCAAGATACATCATTCAAATGATACATTCTTACTAGCAACATCGTTCTGTGTCATAATATTCTAAATTAAATAAATTAAAATTAAATCCATATAAAGAAAACATAAAATTTGAGTGATTAGTTTAATTAATATCATTTATTCTAAAAGAAAAAGTTTAAACTACAATAATAATAATAATTAATAATAAATTTAATAATTAATAGAAATTTAAGTTTATTTTTGTTGACGTATTTTTTGGCGCGAATTCAACATGAGCTCTAATTGTGAGAAGTGTCTCAAGGGAATATCCAAAGCGCGGTTTCCTGGTGTTAAATGTGGAGTTTGTGCGAGTCTATTTCATATTAAATGTGCCGGCATATCTGACGAGGTGTTCAGAGAACTTAATTGTGGTTCTACTTCGTGGCTGTGCCCTGATTGTCGCAGCAAATCCAACAGTTCCATCTTGGATGATATTGGCGATGCCAGTCACAATCCAAATTTACTCAACAACGATACCCCAGCTTTAAGCGATGTGGTTATTATCCTGCAAGCAATGAAAAACCAGTTAGACGCACTTGAAGCCTCAGTAAGTTTCTGTTGCAAAGCACTGGATGACGTAAAAATTTCAATTGAGAAGCTAACCAAGGAGAATGAAATTTTAACAAACAAATATCATCGCCTTGAAAACGAGTATAAAAAACAAGACATCCGTATCTGCGAACTGGAGTTTAAATGTGATGGTTTTCAGCAACGCGAATTGAATTCCAATGTGATTGTTGCTGGTCTTCCGGACAATTCGAGAGATCCAAAGGCTGTAGCTGAGGAGTTATTGAACCACTTACAATGCCAGGAATTAGTATTCAATATATCGAGTTGCGAATACATGTCGTCCAACAAATTTAATAGACAAAATTCACATAAAAGTAAATTTGGTGATGTCAAATTAATCATGAAATTTAAAGATCAAGTTTCAAAAACTAAGGCGATGCAACAAAAAAAGCATTTAAAACCTACACTATATGCCAACGAAATTGGATTTAAATCGGAACAAAATATTCAGTTATATTTTCGCGACCATCTCACATCTTTACGTCACTCATTATTTCGCGAAGCACTTAAACTCAAAAAGTTATCAAAATATAAATACCTGTGGATTTCTGAGGGCAATATACTCATCCGTAAATCTGAAGGAGCTACCATCAACAGGATCCAGTCAAAAGCCGATATCCGTAAACTTGAAACATTACACCAGAACAGTGAGCAGGCCCTGGATTCCTGAAATTAATTATGAAGCACAAATAAGTATAACTCTATATTATTTATTAAGACCTGTTAACTTCCATTCTCTAGTCTCGCATAATTATAATACTAGTTTAAGCCCACAATTTTTCACAACAAACTACATTTTCTTCTTTTTATTCACCACTCTTTTGTTTTTAATCACCACAGTTTCATTTCATTGTACTTTCCACAATTTATCACAATTTATTATTAACACTTATATAGTTTTTAATCTTAAATTAGTGACACATCTGTTTTTATTAATGTTTTCATTTTTATTTTTGGTCACTGTCAAATTTTATTATATCAGATTTCATTTCGAATTTTATGTTAATCTTACATTTCATATACATTTTCATTGTAAAATTACTTTAAAACCCTACAAATGTTATTTTATTCACCTTAAGTTCTACAATATTGGTTTGAATCCTTGCTATTTTATTTTATATCGACCTAATTTTAAATATTTTTTATTGTTCTTACTACCATTATTATTAATGCTATTATTATTATTATTGTTTCATAAACTATTTCTTATTTTCATAAATATTACATTTCTACTTCATAACTCAGTAATTTTAAGTCTTTTTTTGTTAACACTTTTAGGACTTTTAGGCGCATCTAATATTCTATTAGTTAATTCAGACTGTTCTTTTTGTATGATACTTCCGTGTATTCATTTTGGAATATCTGCATTACCTTCGTGTGATGTAATAGCTTTGAATTCGATATATCAACAGATGAATATAACGTTAACTTTGCAAATTAATTGGCTGTCTGATCTTTATTTGTTACAATTATCTGCTTATTTAGACGTATTGATTGTATTTGTAATTTATTTTTCAGTACATTTCTCGCGATTCAATAACCTTTTCAGTTTTTATGGATAATTGTGATTTTGCGGATTTTTTAATTGTACATCAAAATGTTCGAAGTCTTCGAAGGAATTTTGACGTACTGGTTGCCAATATTAATGCATATAACACAAGGCCCTCGTTTATATTTTTAAGTGAAATTTGGATTCACACTAATGAATTGTCTTCATATAATTTAAATGGTTATACGTTGTTCGGTGCGTGCAATGATTCGTATAGAGCAGGTGGTGTTGCCGTCTTTTTTGACTCAAATTTAGATTGCTCAGTTAGTGCCCATAACTTACCATCAGCCGATATCATAAAGGTTGAGTGGAGATTTTCTTCTGATTTATATGTCTTTTTATGCATCTATCGACTTCAATCTACAGCTGTGAGTGTCTATGTTCGGGAAGTGGCCGAGGTTTTGGGCAGTATTAGGTCAAAAAATCTGTTTGTTTTTGGAGACATTAACATTGATATTCTTGGGTTTCCAAGCAACAGCATTGATTATCTAAACCTTATGTCATGTTTTGGGCTTGAGTCATTGATTTGTACTCCCACGCGGGTTACTGCTTCTTCTTCAACGTGTATTGACCACTTTTTTGCTAGACTTAGGTCTAATGATCTTTCAGGTATAAGAACATCGGCTGTGGACTTAAAAATTTCTGACCACCACTTGATTGAGATACGGTTTAAGGCTTCTCAGATACTGTTACCAAGGTCTAATTTGAACCAAAATTCCACGAGAAGTAGAAAGAAACTCAATCTGTTGTTGTTATATGAAAGGTTGAATCATATGGACTGGGGGTTCATTTTTAACATCGACAATCCATCTCTAGCTCTTGAGGTATTTTTGGATAATATTTTTATTATCTTGGAACGCTGCTACACTTATTGCTCGTCTAAAATTAAACGCCTGCAGCCTTGGATCTCCTTTGACCTTGCGCGACGTATTAATAAAAGGAATAAACTGCGGTCCAAGTTAAATAAGCGTCCTGATAATGCAGTACTTCGTGATAGCTATAACAGAATGTGCACCATAATTAATGTAGATATCAAAAATGAAAAGGAAACCTATTATTCTAAGCGTTTTTCTGCTAACCGCGGTGATATAAAAAAAAACTGGATTTTAGTGAACGAGATTCTGACTCGTAAACCTAAAACTTCACTAGTCAAATCTATTTTAGCACAGAACGGAGAACTTCTTACGAGTGATCTAGAAATTGCTAATGAGTTTAATTGTTATTTTTCTAGTGTTGCTAAAGATTTAGGTGCTAAATTTGACTCTGTCAACACGTCATCTAGTTTCAATTTGCCTTTTGATTTCGGTCCGACAACGTTTTTTATGACCCCAGTATCTAGTTATGAAGTTTTTTCAATTATTTGTGCTTTAGAACCTAAATACTCAATTGATAATGTTGGCCTGAGTAATTATATATTAAAAGTCATTGCTGGGCATATTAGTCCCGTTCTTGCACACATTTTTAACCTTTCCTTTGAGTTGGGAGTTGTACCCGATCGACTGAAAACAGCAACTATAATTCCCCTTTTCAAGAATGGTAATCGCCTTGATAAAGGTAATTATAGACCTATTGCCTTGCAGCCAGTAATCCTAAAAGTTCTTGAAAAGGTAGTTAAAAATAGGGTTTCCAATTTTTTAGATAAAACGGGTGTGCTGAGTATCCATCAACATGGTTTTCGTCATGGTATGAGTACCGAATCGGCCTTGTTAGATTTTCTAAATACAATCAACACTGGTTTAAATAAAGGTAATAGCTGCGGTGCTTTATTTATTGATACAGCTAAAGCCTTTGATATGGTTGATCACAAGCTTCTGCTATCTATTATGTATGATATAGGGTTTAGAGGAGTGGCAAATAAGTGGTTAGCATCGTATTTAGATGGTAGATCGGTGAGAGTTAAGATAAATGATAATTTAAGCGATCCGAAATTTATTGACGTTGGTGTTCCCCAGGGTTCAGTATTAGGCCCTCTGCTGTTTCTCATTTATACAAACTCCGTATTTAAATTGAATCTTCATGGTTATTCAACCGGGTTTGCTGATGACATTGCTCTGGCTTACTGTGGGAATTCTCCCAGCAACGTTATTTCGATGATCAATTCTGATTTAAAAGTTTTACTCTCATGGTTCAACAAACATCGCCTGATCTTAAGCCGGAAAACTAAATTCATGTTGTTTAAATTGTCTGGTAGCTTTAATACGTCTATTTTGCCGCGGGTGACTAATCACAGCAGGTATGAATGTGCGTCTAGTGGTTGCCACTCTGAGTGCTTTGATATCGAACAAGTTGACTCGTTTAAATATCTTGGTGTTCACTTGGATACTTGCCTTAATTGGAAAACGCATGTTAATTCAGTCCACCAGTATCTGTCATCAACTGCTAGAATTTTCTACCTTCTTCGTGATTATTGTCCTCCGTCGGTTCTAAAAATAGCTTACCGTGCGCTAGTTATGGCTAAATTGGAATATGGATTGTCGTGCTGGGGTGGTTGTTATGCTGCAACTTCGTATCCTTTATATGTTCTACAGAAAATGATTTTGAGAATATATCTAAAGAAACCAAGAACTGAACCATCATGGAATTTATTCTTTACGACGAATATTTTGCCGTTGAAACATTTGTATGTTTATAAGGTATTGAGAGTTTTTTTTAATCGAAGTGGTCAACAAATAATGAGAAGCGATTTTCGTTACAATTTTCGCGGTAACCATCAATTTCTTTGTAACATCCCAAGATTCTTCAATGACCACTTCCGACGCTCTATTCTGGTCGCTGCACCAACCTTTTTTAATGCGCTACCAATTTACATTAGGAAGGACATTCATTTGAAGTCCTTTTTACCTAGAGTTAAACAATGGCTATTTGAAACTGTTGATATCTCCTATTTATTCAGGGTTATTACATAAAACTTGATGTATTTAGTCACATATTATGAAGTTGAAATTTAGTAGTAAAAGTAGTAGTATTGGTAATGGTAGTAATAGTATTAGTATCTTAGTCATTTTATTGTAAGCTTTTATCACATTTTATTCTCATTTTAATCATTTAATTTTGTAAATATTAGGATTATGTTGTATTTTTATGTATTACGCGAATTTGCTTCTGCCGTTTTTTCGGCACAAAATTCGTTATATTTTTTTGAATAAATAAATAAATAAATAAATAATAATAAATAATAATAAATAAATAAATAATAAATAATTAGATTCAATTTATAATTTTCAATTTACAATTGACAAAATATAATAATAATAATCTAAGATACAAAAGTTACAGCTTAAGAAAAATGCGGTTTATAAAAATAAATAATTTGAAGCGGTGTTTTTAAGTGTTCATCCGAAAGGATCCAAAATGTCGGCGACACATGCAGCAAAATATATAAAAAAGGTCGAAAACATTTGTACAGAAGTGAATTACAACACATTACACCAGGATGTGTGACGCCATATGAATATATAATATATCTATTATATTAATACGCTTAATTTCTTCAAACTCAACCCTAAAATGATCCCTAAACATGATCCGATCCGTTTAAATTTTTCAGGGTAGGTCGACATAAATATAGCGGTGTGCCTTTGCTAGAAAAATCGGAAAAATTCCACCGGGAAGTACTTGAAATGGGTACCTCAGGTGTTTTCAGCAAAATTTTGTCACGACGCCAGAATGCCATGACAAAATATGTTTATATTGAATCTGATCATGCGCATTACACCGTGACAATGATAAAATTTATTAAAATTGGCGATGTTTTTGTCATACCACTGTGATGACAAAATGAGTAGAAAATTTGTAATTGAATCTCAATTAAACAAAACAGAGAACATAAAATGATTTTACATACATTTTGGTGTTAATAGTTGTGAGTGTAAAAAATACAATTTTGTCATGACACTCTATATCTATTTAAGATTTAAAAATTTACCACGTACATATATGAATTTACTTTATTTTTCATAAAAGTGCATCAAATTTACATCTTAAAAAGTGTTTTTAATTATTTCTTAACTCAAAATTCAATTAAATGTATTCACGTGACTGATTATTCAGTCACAGGTCAGCTTTTATCTATCTTCTATCTATATCTATCTATCTTCTATTATATTAATACTCTTAATTTTTTGCAAACTAAACCCTAAAATGACCCATAAACATGATCCGATCCGTTAGATTTGTTCAGGGTAGGTTGACATAAATATTGCGCTGTGCGTGGGCTAGAAAAATCGGAAAAATTCCACCGGAAAATACCCGAAATGGGTACCTCAGGTGGTTTCAGAAAATTTCCAATATTTTGTGCGCGTGAAATCTTGCAACATTTGAGAATTTTATGGGACGACCAAAAAGCAAATATTTTTGTTCAAATTAGTGGCGCGCGATTCAAATTCAAAGTTGTAAAATAGTAGTTGGTACGCGATTCAGATTCGAAGTTGCAACACTGTCGGCGCGCGAATCAATTTCAAAGTTGCTTAATGGTTGACGCGCGATTTAAATTTAAAGTTAATCATGCCAGGAGCAGAGCGCACAATCATAGACGGGTAGTGGGTGTTCCATTAGCTGGGAAAATCATCCTCATGTGCGGTGACTACCTGAAGGCGGGACGCACGCGAACTTGCGAATCAACCATCAAGTTGAACCCGCTTTGGAAATTGGTAGATAAATTTACACTCACTAAGAACATGCGCGTTGATGAAGGTGAGGACGAGTTTGCGAAACATTTGCTTTTTGTTGGAAATGGCAATGCTCGAACCGACTCGATCATACTTCCGGCAGACTTCCTCAAAGTGTGATCGATTTTGTGTATGGTGACATCAACACAACACCAGCCGACGGAACCATCGAGGAGCGCACCATCCTTGCACCCAAGAATAATGATTGCGCGCTAACCAATCAGCAGGTGCTTGACCTCCTGCCCGACGAACAAGAAGTCATAGTGCTGATAAACTTGAGAGTGACGGCGTGCATGAGAAACTCCGCCTACCCATCGAGATTCTCAAAAAGATTGAAGGGTCCGGATTGCCGCGCCATGCCATCCCACTAAAGGTAAACGCGATCGTTCGTTTGATGAGGAATCTAAACACTAGCAAGGGTCGAATCAATAAAACACGCATGCGCGTCGCAAAAATAAACCACTACATTCTGGAATGTCAGGTGCTGACTGGCTTCTCAAAAGGCGAGCGCGTTCTCATCTCACGCATTAAGCTCTCACCCTCGGAAGGCATCTTCTCATTTAAAATGTCTCGCCTTCAATTTCCGGTTCAGCTCGCGTTCGCCATAACCATCAACAAGAGTCAGGGTTAAAGCTTGAAGAAGGTAGGAGTGTACTTGCCGGCCCCCGTATTTACGCATGGTCAGATGTATGTGGCATTTTCACGATACCGCTCATTTGACGGACTCAAGGTGTTTATCGTTGAGACAAGCGATTAATCAGCTGATCGGGATGGGCGCTTCACAACAAAGAATGTATTTTTTGAATAGATTCTGTGCATGTAAATTGTGATGTATTTTACTATTTTATTATCTACCTTCTACTACTATTTTATTATCCTTTTGTACATTTCTTTTGAAATATTTAGATTAAAGTTTGCCTCAGCAATTGTGTGCTTTTCTCTTTTGAGATTTTAATATTTAGTTTGGGTGCATAAGTGATCATGTGATCCCGAGCGCACGCTTTCTGTTTGAGATATGAATATTTGACTTGACACGTAAGTCATACTGTGTACATTTGAGCGCGTGCTTGCCGTTTAAGATTTAAAAATTAACCACGTATATGAGTTTACTTTATTTTTCATAAAAGTGCATCAAATTTACATCTTAAAAAATCATCCTAAATCATTTCTTAACCAAAAATTCAACAAAATGTATTCACGTGACTGATAATTCAGTCACAGGTCAGCTAGTATAATATGAATATAGTAACTACGAAATGTTTAAAAATATAAAAAGTGTCATGTAAAAACTTGTCAAATATATACACAATAACACATTTGCATTAAATACGAAATAATCACATTTCACAACTAAATTGAAAAGTTACATCGCGAGGAGACTTTTCGTTTGTAACCTGGCGGCGAATAGGTTACGGTCAGCTCAAAAAGTTTAGTTCATACAAATGTCCTAATAAAGAACATTGCAAATTAACATAAAATATAATTAAATCTGATGTCTTGTTCTCCTCACCATTAAACACTTCCGTGTTTAAATTCTGCTGGTAGTGGGTTTAGTTTTTTAGCTCGAATATATTTAATTTTTACTGTAGCTACTCGAACCATATACCATCATGTCTTGGATTCAGTTCAACTACTTTCCCTAATCTGCATTAGTTGCTCTAAATTTTCAAATTCATTTATGGGCCGCGGTATTTTGACCGTGCAAAGGTAATCATTAGTGTTTTAATTGGAAGCTTGTATGAATAGTTGGCGAAATATTGGCTGTCATTATAAAATTTATAATAAAATTTAACTTTTTTGTTAAAAGGCAAACATTTATTTAAAGGATGTGAAGTCTTACCAGTAGTAAAGATGCAGTTGCTGAAGGTAGTCAAGGAACAATATTTTCCACAATTGGACATGTAAATGTTTCTAATAATTTAAGTTTTCTTTGTCAGTATTATTTGTAGTCGAAATTGCAGTAAGAGAACGTTCAGTTAGATGGAGAAGGAATTGGACGAGAATTGAGTATTGTCTCAACTTCATTAACGTATTGAATTCTTCATAAGTGAGATCTTCATTTCCCACCATGTGTCGCAAATGAAACTTGGCAGATTTTACTGATGCTTCATATATACCTTCAAAATGAACTTGTGAGTTAGCAGCTATGGAGCGTGTGCCATTACCAGCGCACGCACGTATTTAGAAACTCCTCGGGTGGCTTTAAATCACTTAAAACAACCAATAGATGGTGCTGATGTTGAATATTTTAAGCTTATCCTTCCTTAATAGCCTTAGTAAATTCTGCTACTTACGCTAACTGTCTGCCAGATATAGGCCAACAGTTTACCCGCGTTCTGCTTCAACTAATATCTGGAAATTGTATTGGAATTTCTTGAAGAATATGATCAGAATCTCATTAATTTCTTCTATTCATGAATAATGAGAGTGATTTTAATGAAGCATTTGGTACTCTAAATTTGCATTGCAGAAGCCCGTAGTATGGAAAAAATTTAATTTGAGTTACTCGTAACTTTCGATTTCAACAGAGGTTAATAATTAAGCTAATTTTGTATTGTTGTTTACAATTATTTGTAAATCTCCGCTCACGAACCCACCACAGTATTAAACGTATTAACTCATTAGGCAAAGGTTCTCGAGAAACCTTATTCCCTGGATTGTGAGAAGATTTATAGTGGAGTCAATTCACGAGATCACAATATAGGAAAATATAGACTATAGTGAAGTGTCTGACAAACCAAAAACGACGAAAACTTTACAACAGCCCAAAAAAAGTAAATCTACACTTTCAAACTACCGTGTTATGCAAAACGAAATAATCATGTACTATTCTTTATGTTTTCTAGAAGCCAACATATTTATGCGGAGTCGTACATTTTTTAATCTAAAAATTTTTGAATAGAAGAAAGTGTATTGGTGATTCGATCGTCATATGACAAGGCATCGTAGAGATGTCTAAGTAAATCGAAGAATGATTTCATGTAGTATTGACCCTATTTCATTTTTCGTAGGATTCAATATAATTATGAGTGCCGTCGAAGCATAAATTTTCAATGTTGGAATCATAAAGTTTCGAAAATTCAAACATTTGAAGGCCATTGACAAGGCATCGTAGAGATGCTTAAGTAAATAGAAGTATGCTATCCTATAGTATTGACCCTATTGCATCTTTTGTAGAAACCAACGTGGATTCATTATTGATGGTAAATTCAAAAGCTGACGAAATTACGGCCGCGTATTCAATGTTGGCTTCTACAAAAGATACAATAGGGTCAATACTATAGGATAGCATACTTCTATTTACTTAAGCATCTCTACGATGCCTTGTCAATGGCCTTCAAATGTTTGAATTTTCGAAACTTTATGATTCCAACATTGAAAATTTATGCTTCGACGGCACTCATAATTATATTGAATCCTACGAAAAATGAAATAGGGTCAATACTACATGAACGCATTCTTCGATTTACTTAGACATCTCTACGATGCCTTGTCAATGGCCTTCGAATGGTTGAATATTCGAATTTTTATGATTCAAAACTTTTGATTCATAAAAATTGATTTTTGATTTTAATGACGTAAAATAAAATAAAATATGTAAATAGATTTTCCTATTTTTTTTAATTATCTTGTCGTTCTTAATTACAAATCAAGTTTTAAAAGTGTACAATTCTTAATTTAAAGTGTAACATTTTCTTTTACACTTTTTAGCTGTTATAAATGTTTTTGTCAGTTTGTTAGAAACTTTGAACACTGCCAAATATTGGCCATACATGGTGCAATAAATGTTTTCCAATTTACAGATGCTGGTTTGATCCAATATTCGAATTCCTAAAAGTGATATACCACTTGTGACGTATAATTTGGATGATTTGGGCTGTCTGACAGAAACGAATCAGAAGTACAAATACATTTTGAATGTTGTGTTGCAATTTGATATTGCCACTTAATTGCCACTTGTTCGTATTTCAAAAAATTTTAAATCACGTTTTCGGTTTCAATTAATTACTTTAAAATTGAGTTAGCAAAGCTTTTTTCGTTGGAGTTTTTGTTTTGGGAATTTTTCTTCGAGTTAGAAAAATATTTGATTGGAGCTGGATGTGCAAAAATATAAAAAAAGTTCAATAAATATTTGTTTATAAAAGGACTTACAAACATAATTAAAAAATATTTTTAAATAAACTATAAAAATTGAATATACCCGTTAATAATAATAGTGAATATAAAATACGTAAATTATATGTATATGTTTTGAATATGGGTAATTAATAAATGTTATGTTACGTAAACCAAATAAAAATGAAAATATGTATATAATGATGTTAATCAAATTATATAAAAAAATGATATCTTAAATATTGTAAATAAAACTGTATAAAAAAAATATGATATAAATTGGTGAAGCATTTGAACAACAGAAAAAATTTATTTGAGAAACATGTATGGTGTGTGAGCAGTTTTGTTCCCTTGGATTTGGATTTTGTAAATTTTTTTGTAGCAGAAAATCGTTTGGCAGAATTTGGGAAGTAACAGGATTTGGAAATTCAACGGAAGGGACCGGTATTGTGTTTGTGATATTCCAGAGACGGTGGTTTGAAGAAGGATTGTAAATATTGATTTTTTTTTTTTTTGATTTTAATTTTATTTTAATTTTTATGTATTTTGTAAATATTTGCTAATTTTTTTTATTCATGTACATGTAAATATTTTATAGTTTCATAAATCTGATAATGATGGTTATTCCTAGGCATTATTGTTGCCTTAAAATATAGTGTATAAATTCAATCCCACGCAATAGACACATCACGAACTGAGCTACCGGTGTCACGCACACTATGAAGGTAACAGTTGTCGAACTCACTTACATCGCAGGAAATTCAATGATATTTTGAAATCCAAAAAATATAATTTCAGTTTTTTTTTTTTTTTTTTTTTTTTTTTTTTAATAAAGAAAGTATTAATCATCCAATGGATTTAATGTCCCTTTAAGGTCAATTAATACTCCCCTTTTTCATTCACGCACTCACCCACCCATTCACCTACTCACACATTTACAGTATACCACCTGCACATTGCAAGCTCCATGTCAACCTGCATACTGACATGGACGGTGGGTCGGCGCTGAATTCTGCACTCCAACAGAGGGTCTAAGTTGTGTTTATTAACATCACCGATCGTAATCGATGAAGAAAATTCGCTTTACATCCTGCCTCTGGTGGGATTCGAACCCAGTACCTCCCGGTCCAAGTGCCGAAGCTTTAACCACTGCGCCACTTGTACGGTAAAGTTTCTACGTCAACTGAATTTGATGTTTATGCCAATAAAAAAAATTGATTATACAGTTGTTACAAAAAAAGATCGACCAAATTGTGGTACCGTGTCCTAGGAAAGCGAACGTGGCATAAATGGGACGAATGGTGGAAGCATGAAAGTCAAGTGGCAGCTTCCGCAGAAGCATTTTCAATTTTTGCAATGAAGATTTAATTTTTTAAGAAGGGTCGACCTTATTGTTTTTCTAAAATTTAAGAAGGAATAGTGATTTTCGGATTATATAAAAAAAAATTTATCACAAATCCGGTAAGTTCAATTTTTCGCTTTATAAATTAAGTGTGGTGTATTCCAGTTCTATATGTACATTTGTTGTAAAAGAAGGTCGGGTGTTGGCCACAAGGATGATATTGTGTAGGAATTTACAATTTTTTATATTTTACCCTTACTCCGGGTAAAATTAACGAATAACCCTCTCTTTGGTACAACTGCGTTAATATTTGTTAAGTTTACCTTATTATGTTCAAAATATACTTTAAAAATTTTCTATCTTTATGAGATTATTGTTGTATAGTACGTTGGTTGAAATGAATCTAGAATAGAGCTACTGTATCATCTAGCTAGTGTATACAGCTAAATTGTCGTTGCGGCTTTAAGAAATATGTAACGTAAATTACGAGTACCATACGAACCAACCGACGACAACAACAAGCCAAAAAAATAAAAATAAAATAAATAAAAGCAAAAATTATTTAATTTACTTTAACAAGAAAAATCTTTTTTGCTTTAAATAAGATTTATGATAAATAAACTTGAGCTTTCTCATACCAAAAAAAAATAAAAATTATGTTTAACTTTTTCTTCATTTTAAAGAGAAAATGAAATACGAAAGGAAACCGTCTAAGAACGTCCAGGACATGACACCGCCGTTTATTAAATATTCAAGCTTAGTAATAAAATATACTTCCTGGTGTATCGTACTACAAAAAAAACCGTTAAGTAGCATTTTGTTGTATCATCATTTTCACCATCATTAGTGTATAGTGGTTTCGTTCTTAAAACTTTTCCGTTTATAATGTTTATAAGTAAGTAAGTGAAATAACGATGATACACAAGTAATATACAATTTATGATTATTTTTCTATTTATTAAATACATAAGAAAATCTTCTATTTCATATAAGATAAAAATAAATAACGATAATATTGCAAATGTTAAAATTTCATCGCCGTTTTGATTGATTACCGTAAATTTCTGGTGTGCGCACACCATACCGCTCTGTACAAGCAATTTTCGTTATGATGCGCTCAATTTGAAAGGGTTAAATTCTATATCATTCCGGATTAATGTTCATATTTTCAATGCACATACATACATACGTATTAAACACATTTATATGGGAGATAAACAAAACAAAAAAATCTCGATGTCAAAAGTATTATTGTTATCATAAACTTTATGATTGATGAGCTTTGTTTTTTCCGTTTCCTTTAAGATGTTACCCATTTTTTTTTTGCGTTTCTTAAGTAAAAATTCAATTTTTAAATCATCCATGAAGGAAAAACACGAAATAATTTTCATTGTGTCGTTGTCGTTAGATGTATACGTATAGTTTACTTTTTTGTGATTGATGACATCGGAAGGGTGGGATACATAGATTAGATGAATAAATTATTAGCCAGACTGGCTGTCTGATATATTTTGTCGTTCACAGTTTATTAAAGCTAGACACAGCGTATTAGAAAAGCTCAACCGAAAATAGTTAAATAAAATTCGTTATGTAAATCTCTAGAAGAGATTTGTATTTACAGTTTCCAGTTACAAAATAAACAAATATTATGCAAATTAGAATCTGTATATTATCATAAAATTAATCATTGTCAGATTACAAACAATCATCATAAAAAATATATATAAGCGAATATAATAAGATATTTATAAGAAAATGATAATGATATAATAAGACAACAGAAGCGCGTCAAAAGATGAGGCGCTCATTTTTAGATCTACTCTACATATATATTTTAATATGTAGCTGTATCTAGCTGGTGTTTTCTAAAAAATAGGGTGAATATTATTATTAAACATAATTTGTCTTGTTCTTAGCCATTTATTTATTTTTGCTGTATTTTTTGTTTATACTTCTTACGGATTTGTTGGCAACACAAGCTATTTATATATAACCAAATTAGAAGTGTTTTATATTCTGTATAATCAAATGAATTAAATTAAGGAAAATTTATATATGCGATGGCAAATTTTTGGGACATTTAAATGAGAAAAACGTTAGCTGGCAGTATAAATTTTATTGAAGAAGATTTATTATGATAAATTGCATACTTAGTATGTATTTGTCTGATTTATACGCTTTAATTAAATGGTGACGCTTAAGCCAAAGTACTGAAAAAAGTGGATTTCAACCAAAGCGGCACAACTATATATAGCTCACAAGTTAAATGTTACTTGTGTTTAAAAAATGCATCATATTTACTACCTACCACATTGAATTTGCTTTCTTATACTAAACATTAATATTATATTCAATAGAATCCCAGTTTCATGTTTTCATGGTAACATTTGAAAGGGTATACTTTTTTAAAAGAGAGTACCCAATTTTTACAAAATCATTGAGAACGTAACATCTTGAGGTAAAGGTGCAACCCGTTCATAGGAATAGTGACCACACCACGCGACGCCACGCTTGTCACCTTTCCTACCTGTCAATACCACGACAACTGGAGATCAAGGTAAGATTTGTTTTGCTTTTCTTTACCGTCTGTGTCAATTTTTTTTAAATTAACGGTTTTTTTTTAGCTAATAGGCATTTTTGTGTACTGCTAGATAGACACAAAATTAATGGGAAATGGTTAACCATCAATCACAATAAGATATACGTGAAGATTCAAAAAGAACACATGATTGCTAACACAAAAAAACACACTGAAAGAAGGATTAAAGTTCTCGATAGCTATTTAAAAATTAGAAGCATAGATTCGATAGAAGAAACTAGATGATGATGACAGAGCAAACTTCTGCGCAGTTACTCGCGATTGCGCAACAACTATATAGCCAATTTAATCGAGAGACATGATTAATTGCTGGCATTTGTAAATCAAAAAATTGAGGCAGTTCCGCCTGTCCGAACAGGTTGGCTAAAAACCGCCGAAGAAACGTTAGCCGTATTTGAACCATTAATCAACAATTTAAAATGTACCTTAAATTAAAAAAAGACGAAAAAGCCAAGGGCAAATATGTCTCACTGGGACCACAATTTTTCTACGCAATACGACCGATTTTATTAGAATTGATATAGGAAAAAAAAAATCTCTTCTAAGTCCCAATTTAGGGGACATAAACAGCGACACCATATCAGTCCGCGGGTTTATTAACAAAACCAACGAGATTGTGTCTATCAAAGATAGACACACAGGGGCTAACAAAATTTAATAAAACCCGTTAATATACCGTGTCATCTGCTAATCCCCAAATCGTCAGCAGTAAAAAGGTATTTTAGAAAAAAAGAAATAATTATTTTTTTTGGGCACGACTTGCCCGAAGTATGTTATTACGAGCTGCAATTCCATGCATATTTTGATGAAATATTAGGATCGTGATCAGTGGCCCAAATGAAAGCCAAATTTATTCCGAAATCCTGAAAAAAATAATATCGACCGATTGACTTTTCTAAGACTTTAGTTTTGATTGTCGATGTTTCTGAACACGCTGTACCAAATGTACGGTAACAAGAACGGTAACAAGTTTTCACTTATAACTGATGACAAACTTTCACCTTTACAGAAACCAACTAGTTATAAAGACATCTGAGAAATACTCAAAAATACTACGATATCGTTGCGCTTAGCCGAATGCAAACTGCTGGTCCTAACCCAATAAATGAAATAAATTTCAACGATATAATTTCTTCCCGCGAGGATACCGAGAATGAATCAATTCGAAATAATGATTTAAGCAATGGTGACATAAAAAGTATAAGAATTATATGAAAATTTATGTCAAATAAAACCACCTTCACAATGAAACTTTCACACAATGTCTAGCTCGGCAAGGGGGTGGTCATGAGCATAGTGCGATTTTTTTACAATAGGTGACGCACGAGTCAAACTACCAAATATCTCGAACCACTTAACCGAAGGTCTTAAAATTTTGAACGTGTATAAGTTGCATGTCCAGAAAGAACCAACCTTACGATATTTTTGAAAGGGTTGAACCCCGGGATTTAGGGGTTTCGGTACAAATGAATCTAAAATATACTAACTATCGCGAACCGCTCAACCGATCGTCTTGAAATTTTGACCATATATAAGTTGTATGTCCAGAACCAACATTACGATATCTTTGAAGGGGTTGAACCCTGGGGTCTATAGGGATCTCGTACAAATTAATCTAAAATAAAAAATAATTCAATTCTATATCGGGAAAGAATTAAGGAAAAATCTTATATGAAATTAGTTACATGCTTGAATCCAAAAGGTCTGTCCCCTAGGTTTCAAACGTTGGATATGGATTTTATACCAATTAGCAGGGTTTCATAATTTTTTTGATGGAATCGAGTCCCTAAGTCTGGTTCTCCATACAAATATTTTCCAAAATACGCAAAAATTGCATTGCAAATTAATCAGAGCTATCAAGAAATTGTATTATATAATAATTTGATTGGTCGTTGCTACACTTCTATCTAAATTATATGGAGCCCATATAAACGACTTATCTTTAAAAGAAGAGCATACTGTTGACCATGAAATTGTGTACGAAACGAATTATGTTATCAATGAATTGAATAGCTCTGTCGAAATAAACTGATGGACTCAAAAAGATACTAACTAATTTAAAACTAATAAGTTTGAATTTAAAATTAAATTTTTACAATTTTATGGCTGTTTTCTGACATTTAAAATAGTAAAGCATAATCAAATAAATGAAATAAAAAATACTACTTTAGACTAAATATTCGAATAACTCGAATGTCTAATTATTTTAACAAATTAAAATTAACATAAAAAAGTTAAAATATATAATTTCCATATACCTTCCGAAAGCAATCCATGCAATCGATCCAGTCTTATTTGAAGTAGTCACCAAAAATATGATACATGAACCATACGGAATCATCAATCCAACGTCTCCGTGCATCGTAGATGGAAAATGCAGAAAAAAACCCAAACAAATTATTTAAAGAGACCATCATTGGCAACGATGGTCATCCACTGTATCGTATTCGCCATTGCTCTCCAAAATATACAAAACCCATACTAATGTGGAATATTGTAATTCGGTCAAATCGATCAAATATATATCTGCAAATATATCAACAAAGGATCGGACAAGGAAGCCTTTGTATCGACCAACAGAAAAGATGAAATCACGAGATACCAAATGTGGTATCTAACTAGTCATGAGGCAATTTTGGGAGTTTTGGCTTTTCCAAAACATGAACGCCATCCAACAGTTGTTCATTTGGCTGTTGCGTGCTACCTTGCTATACTCAGTAGTGCCAATATACTTCAATTGAACGCCACATTAAAAAGTTTTCAAAGACTCAAACATGGAAAAGCTGTAGGATGCAACAATTTATTTTAAGCCGATGCATTGAGTAGATTTAGCATCGTTCATCCCAACAATGCAGAATGCTTTTACTTGCGATTTTTGTTAGTTAATGTATGTACATGGACCGCATGGTTTCAACGATTGAGAACATTTGGTACCCAAATATGTTAAAATTATTGTGAAGTATGCCAGAAATTGAAATTACTGGAAAATGATACACATACAGACATCACTAGCGGGAGCATCAATCACTTGTCAACTGCACGAAATTCGCACATTAATTTTCACCATTTTAACAACTTGCTTTCCGTCTAATCCGAAATTTGTGTACGGGGTAAATGCAAACATCAAATAAGTGAAGAGGATTGAGGATAACTGTTTATCAATCGTCAACAGAACTTTTATTCAATTAGGAATGGTTTCATCAAACCGATAAGCAGACGATGTATACAAATAAAGCAGCACTTTAATGTCAATGAGCTGCAAACATTAATTCAAACAAACGTGCCAAAACTGACGATACAATAACACAATGCATATAACCGCATTATGACAAATTGGCGAGTATTTTTTTTCCCCTCGATACACCCAGTGAGGGACCATTCCCTCGCAAAATAGCATTCCATTGGCCATTGCATCTTTTGGCATTGCAGCAACTCTTTGGATGAAGATAAAACAGCACACTCTGCATTCAAATTGCCATTAAACATGCAATTTACTGACACATCAACATGCAACACAATAAAGAATTCAGGAATGGGAAAAGTTTTGCAAACATGTAAACTAACCCTTTGTACGTGGCGTACATTTAAATGTACATCATATTTGAACGTCGTTTTTGCAGTATATATATAAAAAATCAAAGTAAATAAAGTACCGTTATTTTAAATCGGGTTTTCTCTTTCAGTCATATTCAATATTTTCTCCAAATAGATTTAATTTTAATTAGTTTAGCTTTAGTTTTCGACGTGGACATTACTCATGTCAAAATATCTGTGATCAACAGTGATTTAATTTGTGTGTGTAACACTAATTAAGGTAATAAATAATTATTTTTATATCTAGTATTATTAAAATATGTGTAATAAACCAATATTAGGTTTGTTTTGGTGAAATTTTATATCAATTACCGTTGTACATTGGTTTAAACTTTAATGTACATTAAAATGTACAATTCGTTTCAAAATTCACACAATAATTTATTCAATTTCTTAGATAAAGTCTCGATTTTCTCCCCCACCATTCTTCACAGATAAGGAATTGAGCAAGAAAGGATGTGGTTCATGTGATCAAGTAGCTAGCACTGATGGAAAAGTTATCCTCGGGAAGTGGCAGGATAATAAAGCCATTTACATAGGGTCCAATTATGTCGGAACTGGCGACGTTGATATCGTGAAGATGTGGAACAAACTCTTAAAATATATCGGCAACTTTCTCGACCCGAAATAGTTTGGTTGTACAACAGTGGCATGGGCATAAATACTATAGAGTATTTACTAAATCTGGAAAATGGACGTTGAGTCATTACACACTGGATTTTGCTTTGGCTACTAGTTGGAGTGAGTACAGGAGAGAACTGAAAGATTCAAGAAAACCAGAAAAAGAGATCCTAGATTTATTGCATTTCGCTTAGAAGTGGGTAGGTATTGCATTACTATGTGCTGGCCATAAACGAAACCCGGTCGCCCATCAACTTCTAGAAATTTCTCGTCTTGTTCACGGATAACAACAAAAAGAATTATGGAAGTTCGGCCGATTCGTGATGTTAGATGCGTTCAATTTGGCCACTTATCACGACTGATTGAAAGAAGCCACAAGATGCAAGATGAACTGCAAAGCTTCACTATCAATGAACTGCTAGAAGAACTCATTTCGCATGTAGGAAATGCAATGTGCATTTATGTATTACGAAAGAGCGAAATTTCTTATATTGAATATCTTTTATTTTCAACAATCGACACGTTTTGAACATTAAAATGTACATTTCATATCTCCTGCCCCAAACTACTTTTTATGAAAATTTCAACTCCAATAGGTTGTATTGATAACTAATAAACCAAAATTGACGAAAAAAAAAATTTTCATTCACTCAATTTAATTCCCGTGCGAAAGGGCTAATAGCAGAGACAACCTAAAAGAGATATTTCATTCTATGTAAATAAAAATTAAAACAGCGAACTTATTTTCTGTAAATAGTCGCATACAATCAAAAATAATTTTGTTTTTTTGCGAAAAATCTCTTTTGATTGTCTGTGCTAATAGTATGGGTTGCATGGAATGCATAATAGCTCACAAAAGATCGTTGAAAGCAATCTTTCGGACGCTCTAAGATTTAAGAAGTAATATAGAACCATTTGGAGGTGCACTCATTTTGCTGGCTGCTGATTTTCGTCAGGCTCTACCAGTTATACTACGTTCCACACCAGCCGATGAACTAAACTGATGTCTCAAATCATATGTTCTTTGGCAAAATGTTAAGAAAATTATATTGACCACCAAAATGCGTGTCCAACTGCAACAAGACGAATCCGCTGCTCGGTTCGCCATGCAACTTTTAGATCGGGAAAATGCCGATCGATGACACCATATAAATTACATTACCATTCCACCAGATTTTCTAACTTTACACAGACAATTGACGAATTAATTCAGATTACAGAAAGCACCAATGGCTAAGCGAACGTGCATTATTGGCGACCAATAATGCACGTTCGCTTAGCCATTGGTCATGAATCAAAAAGAAGTTGTCAATTATCCGGTCGAATTCCTAAATTCACTTAATTTGCCAGGATTACCAGCACACGAATTGATATTGAAAATTACGCACACATCATTATGCTTCGAAATATTGATCCGCCACGACTGTGCAATGGCAATGACACGAAGATGTCTTATTACCACAATTTCAATGATACCGACCGATATGCCATTCAAATTTAAAAGATTGCAATTTTCAGTGCGATTCGCATTTTCAATAACCATTAATAACGCACAAAGATAGTCGCCAGTTTGTGTATTGAATGAACAAAATCCGTGCTTTACACATGGACAGAATCGCGTTTTCAGATTTTAAAATGTTATTCATGATTGTCAATATCGACACCGTAAACACAATATTAGAGTGGCCATCTATTTTTGTGATGCAATTACTAGCTTGCATCACCAAAATAGATTGGTTTTTTATTTTGCTACGTAAAATAAAGTAAGGTGCCGAGAAAATTTATAACCTGCGCACAATCAAGGACGAGCTTTCAAAAAATTAGTACTCTTAGTACTCGAACGGTTTCAAGAGGGTCCAATTATAAATTAGATTATGAGTGTTTGATTTGGTAATTTATTGATTTGTTTATTATGAAATTGGTTTTGGGCGTCTGCGTTACTTGCTTATTAGATATGTTGAAGGGGCTGACTCTTCCCGAATAATTGTCTTGTCCTATGTGGTTATTAACTAAATATGTTGAAAGAGTTTCAGCATTCGAGTAAGTATTTTGTGAGTCTATTGATGATTGATTGATTATGTTGACTAAATATGTTGGAGTGGTGTCTGGTCCTGGTTGATTGATAATTGTTTTTTTGTTTGATTGATGTGCGTGTTGTAGATTAGATTTAGAGCGTCTTAACAAACCACACAAATGTGTGAGTAAAAAAATAGTTTGTAATGACAGGTCTTAAGTATGTGTATTTTCGACAGTAGTTACATCTGATTTGATATGACCTTGGATGTATTTGTTGGCTTTCTATCGTAGCGTGAGTGCTGATGGTTCATTTAGCTGTGTTGTTGGTATGCCTATTATCGAGTCAACCATATGCTCAGTTTCTTCTGTTTCGTTTATAATTTCGGTAATACTTTCGGCTTTGCTAGTTATTATTTTATTTTCTATTTTTTTTTAGTCCCCGTTTGAATGTTTGCACAGCTTGTAATTCTAGATCTTTGTTGTAAATCTGGTCAAAATATCCGTATCTGTCAAAATATACGTATTTCTGGTTATTTCCTCAGAATTTTGTTCCGTTTCCAAAAAATTTCGTTTCAGTTTTGTTATGGAATATTTTGGTAAATAAATATCAATAAGCGTTTTTCGCAATATTGGATAGGCTTGTATCTCTCTGAGATAAATTCGCGTGAATGCTTCTTCTGTAAATCGGAGTTTTATTAATTTGTCGAATAATTGCTTTTCTATATTGATAAGTGTTTCATAAATACTGTCTGCAATGGTCAAAAAACGGTTAGGTCATGGGGTCTGTGTTTTGTGTCAGCTCCGCTGAAAATTCACGTTATGCTAGCGATGGCTCTGTATCCATTTTATTATATTTGGTTGAAGTTCATATGTCATCGATTTGTTGTCCTTTTGTATTATTTGCCCATGATTTGCACTGAATGATGATGTAGCGGTAGTTTTTAATATTGATGTTGAAAACCGGTAAGGTTCGTTCTGCATTTTTGACATCTTAGTTTTTCTATAGCGTGGTTAGATTCTTCTTTGATGTGCAGATAATTTCTTGTGAAAAGTGTACGCATATTTGCCCGTATAGGATCTTGTGAAACGTATATATTTTCGCTCACAGGATACTGTCGGCAGCGTTGCCAAACCAAAAGGGACCATTCATTTGACCTGTTTTCGGTGAATTATCGTAAAAGACAATTCATCGACATTAAATCAGCGTGTTTCGAACAGTCTTCATGAATTATATTGTGCTTAATTTAAAATTGTGGTCAATATGTGTAGTTTTAATAAGAAATTATTTTAACATTCAAAATACAACAGGTTTTAGTAGGTTACATCAGGATAGTAAGATTTATTTAAAATATTTAAAGTATTTAGAATTCACAGTTCCGAGTAATTGGATAATTCGCACACTTGATGTGTAGTTCGCAATGTTTTGTCCAGATAGATAGATTTTATTTTCTAATACACTGCACGGACGACAGATATTGCTTAAATGATATGTTGCTCTTCCTCCTCCTTAAAATACGGGTCAAACACAACATAATATACATAACAATATTCTTATGAAACTAAAATATTTTTACCATAACAAATCGTTTAACAACATAATTTCCAGTCAATCTCGATTATCGACCATTATTATCGACATAATTTACAATATTATCCCTTTTATTCTAATTCTATTGTTCCCAACAACACGAACAACAAAAACACTTCCATTTAATGATAAGAATTTTATCTGAAAAGATATATAAGCCATGGAAGGAGTATTTTATTCCTATTAATTTTATTTATAATGAAATCTAATCCGAATAACATCGACTCTTTGGGTACACAACGGAGCGAGCAGGATGAGGTGCCGAGTATATATAGTGAGACTGAGTAGAAAGAATAAATTTTCTATAGAAATTCATTTTTTTTTTTTTTGGGATGAACATATAGAAAACCTAGTATAGTAGTATAAGTATATATGACGTATATATGGAACAAGTAACAAAAGTTTATTTTTTATATCTTAGTTTCTCGACATTTTTTTGTGAAGAATGAAAAATAATTGAGTTGATTTTATAGATAAAACGTGATCATATTTTTATTGTTATGAAAATTTTCTAGTTTTTTTTGTGTTTAATCTATATATCTAGAAGAAGTCGATATATAGTACATGGTTACATGTATATAGAGGGGTATTATAGATATTCAAGGAGAGATAGGATAAAATCATGTAAAGGAAGTGAAATGTTTTTCTCCATTTTTATTGTGATAATGATTACAGTGTTTTGAAAGATAATATTTCTAGTCGTTATCAATTCTTATCGGAATTTTATATTTTTGCTTTTGTTCTGTTTAGAAGGAGTTAAGAAGTATTCAAGTTTCTACAATAATTTTAAAGATTTATGAGGAAATATGAAGCTTGATGATTATAATATCGTGTATTTTAACAAGAACGTTAACAAGCCTTTATACTCGTATACAGGAATAAAGTAAGGCAAGAAATATAAATATGGATAAAAACGCTAATGGATATTAAAATCGCATTACCTCTCGAGTGATTTATTGAAAAATAAAATATTAACATTCTAAATGCATTTTGCATCCTTTTTGCGGCTGCCGATATTTTTATATATACGGAAAACCAAAATCAGCAAATTGATGATTATACAAAAAGATCTTCTTGTACCGAGCCATCCCATATACATTTTGATGAATATAAATCTACCAATATAAAAATAAAAACACCATTTGGAATGAACAAACAACTCATTCGCGATAAATAATTTATAAATTTATTTTTTTTACGCGACCCAAAGTGTTTTTTATTTTCAGTATCATGTTTTTTATGTGTTCCTTTTTTACATACGTGACTTGAATCGAACAAAATTTCAATAAAAAAAAAACGAAAGGAAGAACAAGTTTTTATATGTATTTACTATTTTAGATACTGTGCTATAAAGGAAATCGCAATGGTACGAAGGTGGTTATTTATGGCGAAAATTTGCAGATAGATACAAAAAAATTGTCTGGACTTTCATAGACACTTTAGAGTGCTTTATAATTTGTGCTTTAGGGCAACTAAATATAATGATGACATTTGATAAAGTTTAAAAACACGTCTAAACATGGACCCATTCAATAACTTTTATTAAAAATTAATATGTGAATTATACCGCACCCCAATTTCCGCAGCAAATCACAATTTTTCTAAGAAATTGAAAATGGACCAATTTTTAATTTACTCTACAAAGCCAATCCCATTGCGATTATAATATACTCCCGTATACCTGAGTATTGAAAAAATAATAATCCAAAAATTCAAAACATGAATTCAATTAAGTGAAAATGTAATGAATTTTCTTTATATAAATATATTTAATATTCCTATCATCTTGGGGGTTTAAAATATTTTTTTATGATTTTTTAATCAATTCTTATATTGATAAAAAGGAATGTCCAAAATCTATGTTTTAATGGTGAAACGCGATGAATTTTAATTAATTTTTCTGTTAACATAAATTACAAATCGATAATATTTTGCTTGAGACGTATATTTTGTTGTCAACGCAATGGTAAGTATACTTTATATATAAAGCCTCCAAACTTCAATAAATTGCATTGCCTTATAATAATCAAATCAAGTTTATTTGAACGTAAACGCTTTGTTTATAACGACGGTGGCGGTAGTACACATTCCACTATATTGAAATGTAAACTAGTTCACTCTAACGGATAATAGCGTAACTAGTAAAAGCTTTTTCAGTTATTTTATTTTTTAGTACAATGTATAAACTTTTGTGAGTACTTTTTTTGTACTAAACATAACATTCTGGTGATTCATGGTTGTCTAACGAATAAATCGTGATTGATAAATTAGAAGTGAGCGAATTTTTGGCGTAGGTGTAAAAAAAATTAAAAAGCGATAAAATATTCATCATTGGTGGATTAACGCGGACCTACTACATGTTAAATTGTTTTTAAATTAAATCTGTAGTATTATATTAATTGATATTGTGTATCAGCAATCCCGCGCATGACTTAAATTTATAATATATCAAGAATATTATTGTATAACGCGGTTAATGCGAGAAGGTCATGATGTCTCTTTATAATAAAACGCCTTATTACTTTGTTTTAGACATTTTAGTCATGTCTTTGAATAAAATAATGTTAAATTGTTATGA
The DNA here is from genome assembly GCA_947310385.1 of Nephrotoma appendiculata. Classification (NCBI taxonomy): domain Eukaryota; kingdom Metazoa; phylum Arthropoda; class Insecta; order Diptera; family Tipulidae; genus Nephrotoma; species Nephrotoma appendiculata. The sequence continues at coordinate 17,153,752 of OX371223.1, forward strand.
AACGTTTGCACAATTTCTAAGAAATTTGATATGGGCCCAATATTTGGATTCTTGTGTATTTCTACACTTCAAATGCGTTTTAAAAATCAAGCAATGAAGGATTTAAACACTAATTTGTTGGTACTCGATCCTATATTAAATTTAAATTCATGTTAGCAAATCATTATTAAAGAACATATGTTCTGAATAAACAAACTAGTTAACAAACTTTTACCACTATTCACTAGTAAAGAGAACTTGTAAAACTAGGCCCTCTATTGCTTACAATATATACATATATCGTTTATTCTAGCTACATGCGAGGTTGATTAATTTTCATTAAGAAGCTACAAAGCTTTATATAATTTCTAACTTACTGCTGGCGTTATATCCCATGCAGAGATTTGGCCGATCGGAGTAAAGTGTATGCCAAAATAAGAAAACATACACTTTGTCCCGTAAGTAATTAGAATAAACATAAATATTTCAACACCAAATAGAAAAACTTTGATTTTTTAGAATAGTTTTGAGTGAATATACAAGTTAACCTTTCTATGATTTCTGTTATCCGAGAGCGAATACCATTAAGTGTAACCCAAAACTTTTGAGCTTCTTAGAAATTTTCAATATTATAATGAAATTTCAATTTTTAGTCATTTTTTCAATTTTTAGTGACATTTTAGGGTCAAAGTGTATGTTTCATTAATTCCGCATAAACTTAAGTCCAATATTTCAGCAGACTGATTTAAAATATAGTTGAAGTTATGTTGACCTAACGGACAACGTATTATAAAGATAACTTAAACCATATTTTGGCGTTATTTGACCTCCCCGTACTGCTGATATTAAATTTTCACGGAACTGCCCATTGTGAATATGCACATAGATATCAGCTTTCGCGGGATGCCTAGATGGGAAAAAAGATTGGTGTTAATCTGTATGGTGTCGTAAGCCTGACGAAAGTACTAAGAAATGTTAACTCGCGGTAGTTATTGCAATTTAGTAGGCAAATTAGTAGGCAAATGAGAGTCATCTTTCACAAATCTGGGAGTTCCTCATTTGTAGCATTTCGCATGTCAGAAGCCTTGTTGCCTTTCATTTTGGACATTACGTTACATATTTTATCGTACGATGGTGGAACTATTTCAGTGTTGATTTTGGACTAGTGCAAGGCAAATATATGTTCAGCAGCAGAGGCCGGTAAAAGGGACTACATAATTCCGCCACACTTGAAGTAAGCTGTTGGTGTCGATTACTAACTTTCCAGATTCATTGCGAATACTGCTGGTGCCAGTTGGAAATCTGTAGTTTGGTCTTTTATGTTGCGATATCTATCACGAAGACTCGAGTTTTCAATATGAGTCAAGTAGAAAATGTTCACGCGATCATGTAGTTATATGGTTTTACACAATCCTTGGATGGACAATCAGTTTTAGTCTTCGGTATGAGTTTAATCAATTGTTGATGATGATGCTTTGTTACCGCAGTTTTTATGATTTTCCACTGTTGGAAGCGACAATAGTATGCTGTTTACAAACGAAAAGTATAATTTGTAACAACAACAAAGATGTAATCGAAGTCGATGTTAGATCCGCTAAGCATCTTTTATTTTTTGAGAGTATCCTCAGTGGGAGCGTTAACGTTTACAAACGAAATGTTAAAATGACGCCCATAACACCTGAGTAAACAGTTTCAATTATTGACAGGTATGACACCAGCCAAGGGGTGAATTCCTGTTTTCTAGTATTGTTGTTTTGCCAAAGCATGTATCCAAGGTGATTGTAATCAACGATGTTATAGCCAACTAGTCGTGTTTCTTGAAGCACTAAGAGATCGTGCATGTATTTCGATACATGTTCAAAGAGTTGATGGAAGTTTTCCGTGCGATTAAGGCTGAATACATTCATTTTTCAAAGTTTGAAATTATATCGGTGATTTTTCCATTTCCCTTTTAAAGATTATTTCATCTAAATGTCGAGTATCTGGCTTATTACACGTTTTTTACCCGAAATGCATGAATTAAATCTGGTCGGTTTGTGGTTTATGGGCTTATTGAGAAATGAGATCGATGAGCAATTTACCTCACGTTTCGGTCCCTTGAATCGGCCGAGTAGATCGTGCGATTTGACGCCTCTTGACCATTTTGTTGGAACTACTCGAAGTTTTTCGTCTATGCCAATAAAACAACAACAATTTCAGAATGGGAAAATTTTGCAATGCTCGAAAAAGTGGTGAACAATTGGACATCTCGCAAGGACAACGTAAAACGTAGCCGTGGCCAATATTTACATAAAATAATCTTTAAAAAGTAAATGAAAAAGTATTGGTTTATCGATTCAAATAAAATTTCATTTTTTTTGCCATTTTACTGTGTTTTTTTTAAATTATAAACCAAACGATTAAAAAATCACCCATTACATTTACTCGAAGCTTATATGTTGACGTTTCGTAACACTTTGTTTTCACATGTTGGATTGTTTGTCCGATGCAAACTTTGAACATCCTTTTTATGGTATAGTTACTGGTATCCGCCACGAGGAGGCCGTGCGAGTTCATTTTGTAGAGATCCAGCACAAAAAGCGAGTGCTGTAATTATTCCTGAAGGTGCATTATTAAATTCGTAATATTCTCCCAATAACAAATTTCACCCATTGAAAAACTCCAGAATGATATACATATGAATGAGAAGCCAATCATGATTGTGATAAGGCTTACCCAGGAATCAACAGAGGATCTCTTACAATTTATCATGCTTTAATAACATCTTGTTCTCAAATTTTTAGTCCAATATCACCAGCTGACTAAACAAACGATAACTGCTTTTATGTGCACTCACATTAGTATTTTAGACCAAGACAAACAATACATTTTTAAATTAGGAACACCTGATGGTTTAGTAGCTAAAGCGCACAACCAACAGTGCTCAAACAATGTTTAGTCGTGCGACATTACTTGAATTTAATAAAATCTATTAATTTAAAATTTTATTAGACTAAAATATCAAATGATAAAATTATTTTTTTCTTCGGTCTTTGAAGGAGTTGATTTTCCTTGTTTCGCGGCAAATACCCAAAGGAGATTTTATATGTTTAAGCGCACTTGTTAGCTTGAAAATCATCAACAAACACTGTGTGAAAATTTTTGACCATTCTGGTATGTGAAATGTCATTAATATTTAGTTTGTGCTCTAAATTATATTGTTTATTTCGTCACTCAATAAGTTTCAATGTTGAAACATAGATGGCGCACTTAAGGAAAAATTCATTAAATTTTTAGGAGGAACCCACCTTGAGATATTGGGTATTGGTCATCAGTCTGTATGATTCTCGGATATCGTTGGGTCTACTCTTTAGGAGCAAAAAAATTCAAGAAGTTGTATTGAGATCCACCGAAAACGCTCGAATTCAGCCGCTATAAGAAAAACTTAACATCTTGGTTGAAGTTGATATTTTGGGTATTGGTCATCAGTTTCTCGATGATTTTCGAAAAGTTTTAGTCCTATAAATAATTAAAAGAAATAAAAAATAACACCCGACTTTCTTTTAAAATCATTGTACTTAAATCTCGAAATCACCTGATTTCTAAGGAGAAAATCATGCGACTTAGCAGAATTTGAGCAAGAACAATTTTGTTAAGCCAAAAACATTCGCTAGTGCTTAAACCGTCATTGATAACTCTTCTGGAAACTTATTAGAATTTTATAATTCTTGAACGGTTTATGTAAATAATATCGCAACCTTCTATATATTAATGATGCCACAAATTTAACTAGGACCACCAAAAATATGAATAAAATGACCTATAAAGTTTAATACCATTTATATTAAGGCCATTCTCGGATTAAGAATCCCATTACAACCTCTTGTTAATTTTAACTCATTAAGTCTAGAACCAGGACCATACGAAAAACATGGTGAGATCGATAACCAGTAACAAAAATCTCAACTTGTTCAACCATTTGTTGCCCTATAGTTTTTGGGTTATCTTTTCGGTTTATCTTCTCTTTAAAGTATTTTATTTTTCCAAGGGAGTTTAATTTGTAATTCTTTGGATCAAATTTTTCTTCATAAACTTTGTATATTATGTGGCTGACCCTCAAAAAATATAATACTAATTTCAAATAAAAATTATTTTCTATCACACAGTTGCGTACCATTCAAAATCACATATACATAACTTTGTATTGTAATCCGCACCTTCCCTTAAAATTTCTTTTGATATCATAACAATTCAGGTTTCTATATTTTGTTGCGTCTCAACAAAACAGATTACCGAACCAAAAATACATATACAAGCAAGAAAACAATCTTAAATTATCCTCAGAATATCATTCTTTGCGTTACTCACATATACTCATCAGAATCATCATTCATACTGAGATTTTTTAATTCGTTTTATAAATAATTTTGATTGCCTATATACAGTAACACCTAAGAAATACAAAATTTTCCAATATATTTAATTTTAGTCATAAAGAAAAACTATTGTGCGTATACTGTGTAAGTTTGATTTCGAAGTAAACATTTTTAATTTGGGTTTGTCGCTTACACCATCATTCATGCCTTTTATATTTTTATTTTGTTTTGGTGGTAAGATTAACTCACCCACATAACGTTAAAAACTATTTTTCATGTATGTATACCGAAATGCGAAGTAATGAACTTGAAATTTGATAATTTATACGATTTTTTATAAGATGTTTGGAAGATATTTTAAAGATACGCGCATTAATGATTTGTCTTTCGGTTGAGTCAATATTTGGAATTTCTTATTTGGCAAGAATTTCTATATAACTGTTAACGATTTTACGAGAATTTATTTAGGCAGGCGAGATTTTATTAAAAATGTATCCCACACATATATTATTACAATGATGATAGGCGCCTGCCAATTTTGGTAATGATTAAATAATCAAATACATCGCATCTAATCGGTTTAATTGAATTATTATTCGGCAACCAAATATTTTTGTTTTAAATTTATTTCGAATTTTTGATATTTTTACTTGTAATGAAATGAAAAATTCAAGTCCAAGAAAGAATAATATCCATAAATTTACAAATTTTATATACAGGGTGAGCCTTAAGTAAGTTCAATTAATTCGGGAGGTGATGGAAGACATAACCTGAGCAAAACTTTAGAATTTTACTGGAATAAAATGGTTTTTCTTGTTAGGATATGTGCCGTGTGGCCGTCATATAATATTTTGTTCAGGTTACTGTCTTCCATCACCTCCCGAAATTATTGTACTTACTAAGAGTCACCCTGCGTATATATAACTGAGAACAGGTTTTTGGTGGATTCTAAATTTAATGCAAATCTCAAATGTTATTTTATTTATTAAGATTTTTTATAGTTTGTATACCAACATCGAGCGTAATTTACATATTGACCAAAATATTTGGTTTTCAAAAATAGCATAATACACATATTATTACTGTAAAAATATTTTTACAATTATTTGATTTCAACAACATATCTTCCTAATTGGCCAATCAGACAGCCACAGCTTTGTTGAAATTTAAATATTTTGGGAAAATTCCCAATAATGATATGTAATTAATATATACACAACATTATTTAGATTTTAAGTTACAATCTAAAAGTTTTTATTCATAGCCGTCATATTTCTTACCAATTAGCCGACTAGTTGGAAGTCAAAATACGTAAATAGTTTCAGTAATAATTGAATGTACGTCATCATACTGCGGTAGCACGTTAATTAGTAGATTTATGTTGTATGTTGTATGAAGTTCAGTATAGCGACTTGTTGAAAAACTTAAACATGTAACAGAACCCGACAAAACCGCACAATGCAGTTAAAAACATCAGATGAATCGCTAGACGGACAGTTGCTGAATAAAATTAATAAATCTATATTTTAATGTTTTTACTAGCTGACTGAGCATATAATAACAAATTTTTTCTAATTGGTATTTATTTTTTTGGAATATTGATTTGACATATTGAAAATAAAAATAATTAATCGTAGAAATTAAGCTCCACAACTAGTGATATATCTAAGGTAAATTATTGCAAGAATCCGATTAATGGTTTGAGGCTTAACTAGTTGTATAATACCGGTTTTCTGCTGCCATAACATCTTTGAATCGGTTGATTCCAATTATCGAAAGTTTGCACAATTTGCCAACGTGCTTCTTAGTATCTCCAGATTGAAGTCTTAATACTGACCACTCGAACGTAACCATCACTGCATGATATGTTTGAATGACTATGCCTAGAGCCCATTGAGTTGGGGGAAATTGTCCATCTCGGATAAGCACGGCATCATTGACTTGTAGATTTGGTGAATTATCCTGCCATTTACATCGGATCTGTAAATTTGTAAGATAATCACGATGCCAACGATGCCATAAATGCTGCTTCATACGCTTTACTGTGTATAAAGTTTTGATAAACAATAATTATCTGGTAGGAAGGGTTCGGTGCGGCAAATAATTGCCGCCCAATTAATAAATAGCCGGGAGTGAGCACTTCAATTTTTTCGGAACTTGTTTAGTGGATGGGAGGGAGTTCAGGATTGCTTCAATGCCAGTAAGTGACGTTGAAAGTTCTTATAATGTTAATATGGGCACACCGACTACTCTTTTCAGGTTGATTCAGACTTCACCGCCGCTTCCCAAATACCTTCCATTGTAGGAGAGCCTGCAGGAATGAAATGCCAATTTAAGTTTTTTTCTAGAAGAGAAGAGGAGAATTTATAAGTATTGTTTCTAAGAGAATCGAATAGTTCGATTAATTGTCTATTAGCGCCGACGAAGCTGGTGCCATTATCGCTATAAATCTCGCTACATAATCCACGTCGATCAGTGAATCGGGACAATTCTTCAAGAAAATTCTCCGTCGTTAGATTACTGACACATTCAATATGCGCTGCTTTAGTGCTTATAGGCACCCGAAGATACATATATTTACATTTTGACTGGAATCTTTCCTCTTCTTCGCGTGACTTGCACTTTAAATGGTCCAACGTAATCTACGCCTACTTTGTTGAAAAGATGCATTTACTTAAATCTTGCTGGAGGTAAATCGCCCATTAACTGCTGCTCTTTTAATGGGTTCTGCTTTTCACGCTTAATGCCCTTGCGGAATACCTGTCAAATAGCATCCTTTGCGCGAGTCAAATAAAACTGCTGACTCAGCAAATTCAGCATAAAGCTAATGTCAGTGTGATAAAAATGACGATGCGTGTGTAGCAGAATCCCGATTGTGATTTCGGATTTGCATGGTAGTAGCATGGGATGCTTGATCGATGTCGCTAAAGTTGAGTATTCTAATTGACCACCGATCAGAACTATTCCATCACTATCGATGAAAGGTTTTAATGCTTATAGATGGTTGGATTACGGCCACCAAGCTCAGATCACTCGATCCAGACTCTTAACATTACGTTCCATTAGAAACGCTCTGCTGTTTTGAATGAAGTGGATAACATATGCCATAATTCTCTTCATCTACCAAAATATTGCTGCTAACACTGTTTTTAAATGATAATTCACTATAATTCATGCCTCTTCGTTTGTACCAAATGACGCTTCTTGAGTCTCTGGTAATACTAGCCATTTCAGTTCAGGCCACCACAACTTGAATTTGATCAACTATACCTCCGGACGCACAATCAGCTAGATTATCGGCTGACGAGACATGTATCCATTTCTCCCGCCTGTAAGAACAATCGAACATCCAAAATACTAGTATATGTTCGATTGACACTAAATGAAGGCCACCGCCGAAGATGTGCTACCAACCAAACTAACATGATCCCGGTATCGGTTGATCGTGTTATTCGCTCTATGTTTTGATTAAGTGCTGAGCGTACCTTATTCATCAAATTTGCCAATAGCAGAACACCCATGAGCTCTAATCCTGGAACGCCTATCGTCTTCAGTGGTGCTACCTTAGTTTTAGTTTAGCCATCGTTAGGCCTACATCAATTCTATATTCGGTTATCACTCGCCTAAAAACCGCCGCTGCATAAGCCATTTTGCCAGCATCCCAAAATCCATGTAGTTGGATGCTGCCCCCAGCCAACATGAAATTTGAATTTGGTTCAACCTCACAATATCCACTTGGATGTTATTTCAGATGGCAATTAATCGCCCCACTATAACCTCTGTAACCACAACATTTGGAACAGTATCTTCACTCGAACAATTACTGGAGCCAGCCATCCAATCGGAACGAAGATTCTACTAGCTTCGGATTATAGTGATAACTTTGAATGTTGTTCCTGATCCTCTAAATGAACCTGAAGCGACAAATGGTCTATTACGGGATCCCAAATCACCTTAATAGTCTCTACAGTGATTTTCCGTTATGGTCTCTACAGTGATACCCAATCGCGTACGTAGCTTATTGTTATTAGTAGAGAACTTGCGTAATTGGAAGCCCACAGTATCTAAAATGGACACTATTTCATCTTTCAGGCGAACTAATTCAGCTTCGGTGTCTGCCCCGGTCATGACGTCGTCCAGATAAATGTCGGTCAAGATTGCTTCTGAAGCGATTGGTGATCGCTATCTGGCCTGCATTGCTAATTTATTTATGCATCGGGTCGCTAGAAATGATGCTAGCACTTTACCGTATGTCAGAGTTTTTAGGCTGAAGGTTTTCGGCCGACTTCTAGGATCTTGTCTCCATAAAATCTTTTGATGTTTCATATCTGCGTCACTTATCCATATTTGACGGTATATTTTTCAACGTCATCAGTAACCACGAATCGATGCTGACGAAATCTCAATATTATGTCGACTAAGGTGGATTGAATGGTCGGACCGATACAGAGCTCATTATTTAAGGATAATCCCGTAGACGATGTTGCGTAGATGCATCGAATACTACGGGAAGTCTTGTGGTGGTGCTGGCTGTTTTCATGACTCCATAATGCGGTATATTGTACGAGCTGACATCAGTAGAAATTTCCAACATATGCCCGAACCTTTCATAGTATATGTCGATCCCAATTGGCCCTCGGGTTCTCGAAATGACAGTTGCTATGAATTTGCCATTCACTTGGTCGTGGCCACGAGTAATTCCCCGCATTTCATCTCTTCTATCTCTTCTGTTGTAGGGGTTGATGCAGAATATGTAGTATGAGATGTTTTAGAAATGTTAATGAAAAAATCAGAAGATTGAGACTAGTGCCTTTTTAGTTCTAGAATTTTTTATAAAACCATACTGTCGTCTATCAAGAAAATTAATTTTTTCAGGATATCCCAATAATCTATTCTTAATTATTTTTGCAAAAATTTTTGAAAACCTATTTAAAACAGTAATTGGCTGATAATTATTTGTATCTATAAGTGGAAATCTTTTCTAAATATCGGTTTTACGACACCATTTAAGTTTTTTTTTGAAACAAATTTTACTAAACAAATATTAAAAATAAAGGTCCAAACATGAACTACACTCTGAACTATTTTTTTAATTGTTTCAAGGGTTGTCTGAATAATTTCCAACCTAACAAAGATGCGAGACAATTTTTTACATATTGATTTTTATCTTTCTACACAGTCTACTTACAAGAAGCAATGCTCCCATCTCTTCAAACCATCCAAATAGTACTCGGCATTTTATCACTACTCTACAAAATAATTGTTTACGAAGGTAATGGCGTCCTTATTCGGTGAAAAACTTTGAGCTTAGGGAACAAAAAAAAAGTTGCTTGGTTGCTAGATCTGGTGAGTAAGGAGAATGTTTCGCCCTGGTAATCGCTGAAGTGTGAGAAGGTGCATTATCTTGTTCAAGGAAATTTTTTTTTCTGCAAATGTGGCTGTTTTTACGCAATTTCTGCTTTCAGCTTGTCAAGTAATTACGCGTAGTATGCACCTGTAACGGTTTTCGCTTGATTAGCCCAGAAAACAGTGGCCATCACTTTCCTTGACGAAGAAACGGCCTTTGCCTTTTTTGGAGGTGATTTTCCCTTAATAGCTGCCCAAAATTTCACGATGCTAAATAATGGTGCAGAGTATACGTAAAAACAGCGGATTTATTTTCAACATAAAGTGTTTAAGTTTAAAATGTAAGATTATATAGCATGACAGATGCAAAACTGTAATGCAATTATTTGATTTAAAATGTAAAAAGTAATAATTTAGCACGTATATATACAATAACAAGGGGGTTATAGGCCACCTGAAATCAATAAATGTGAAGCCCCATTTCTAGACTTGCCGGAAAAGAGGTTCTTACTAGACGTACACTCAGAGAAAAAACGAAATTTATAATTAAATATAAAATTTTTAATTCAAAAATACTGCTTCATCAGTAAGAACAGGCAAAACATTTTATAACTAAAACCATCTCTATTTAAATTGAAAAGAAACCTTTTAAATATGAATCTATATATATTAAAAAAATAAATGTATTAGAAACGATTTAGTTTCAAATTATATCGCATTCAAACTAAAACTTAGTATTTTAAAATTATATACAATCATTATATACAATCATTTTGATTAAATTTTTTTCAAAATATTTGTCAACATTGATAGAAACAGCTGTTTCCTCAAAAATGTGCAATACAACATTACACAAATTTCAAACTTCTTAAACCGGTGATATAATTCGCCAAATCGATATATGCTTGTGTTATACTAAAGGTATAAACTTTTTGCAGTTTGGCAGTTGCAACCTGATGAGTAGACCAACTTTTTATCAGTACTAAAACCAAACAAGAATAAACTTGAGGAGGTTTTTATTTTTGTAAGGGTTGTTTGTATTTTTGCATAATGACCCTGGGGTTCAAAATGGGGGGGGGGGCTAATTTTCTACAATACTTTTTGTGGTAGACATTTATTACAAGTACATGACTTCTTTGGTTTTTGATGACTTAAATTGGAGAGGAAATTCATAATTTTCTACTTTTTTCAAACCGCATGTGAAAACGTAGTTTATTGTATTGAACATATTTGAATTGAAATTTTTTCAATTTAGATTCGTATGCAGTCGACGTATTCATATCATTAATGTTGCATTTTAAATTTAAAAGAAAAGAAAACACTATTAAAGTTAAATTTTTTAATTAAAAACTCAGCAATACATTTCTATATGTTAACCGATTTAAAATAAAAATTAATGTCTCTAATTTAAAGTTAATTTGTTTTTAAATTTATATTTCAATTTAAAAAAAACAAATATGCTTTTAAAATGATCATTTTTAAATCAAAATATTTCGTTGTTGCTTGGAAAACGTATATGAAATTTTTTAAAACGAAACGTTTATTTTTATTTTTAAGTTGTTTTTTCTCTGAGTGTATGTAATTATTTTCAAAAAAAAAAATTCTAAAAAATATTCTTCGCTGGCACTTTTTGCAGGGATTTTCTGAGACTTTGACCACTGTCACAAAGTAGTGTACGTCTTCTGGAATCAAAACAAATGTAGTCCAATTTCTTTACGAGCTGAAAAGAAGGTTGGTACCAGACTCAGTAGAGAAATGTAATGATTTTCAACAAAAAATTGACTAAGAAATTTTCATCTGTGGCAGTTTTCTTAGGAAAAACCTTCCTGTGTTAGAAAGAATTCAGTCATTGTCATGAAGTAGTATGTTTAATTAACATTAAGGTTGTTGAAAGGCTGATGTAATAAAACAACAAAATACTATGATGCAATTTTTATATGCATACAGCCACGCCAAGGCAAACCACCTGGAGCTGGTAAATGACCTATCAACCGGTTCCCTCTAAGCCATAAATCGAAGAGTGTTTTCAAGAACAGATAAAAAACTACAAAACAGACTAATCACCAGAAGCTAAAATTGAGAACACGACAGCACAAATAAGAACCACATGGCTTTTTGTGGCCTCAAGAAGTCTCTACGTTGGAGGTTTATGATAGAGAGGAGTCAAGCCAATGAGATAACGATAGTGCCACACGCTAATTTTCAAGAGCTCAAATAGGCCTACAAGATACTCTTTTAATCGACTAAAATGAAAACGGATTTTTAATTCCATGCACATTTTCTGATAGGAAGAACCACTATAACAACACCCTATAACAACACCCACTATAACCGACGAAACTCAATAAAAGCTTTTGGAAAAATAGCGTATATATTATCTCTTTCGATTACAATACAGACCAAAATGGTTACAAGAAAACCCTGATCTTCGGGTGGATGAACTAGTAATCCTCAATGTTAACTAACTACCCCAATGCAACACCGAAATAAATAACACGTTGAATAAGGTGATGTTATTCATTGAGAAATATCTGAAAAAAAATAAAACACAGAATCATCCAATCAGCAAAATAATACATACCCGCAGAAAGTTAATACACAGTCCACAAAGTATAACGAAAATTGAGAGAGCTTCCCCAAAGTCGGGTTACATCAAATTATTCAGCATTAGCGAAACTCTTAATGTCCTGCTAGCGGTTCACGAAGGCTCAGATCCAGTTCACTCACTTTAATCATTCGACAAGAATATATTTGGAAGAGCTAGGCAAACTGAAAGTAGTAGCATTAATCGTAAGTGACCAAACGAAGAGCAAACGGTTCCAATCATCCTTGGTATCAAATCCATTGGATCGGGTATTAAACAGGCTGAGCTTTATAGTTAACAGTGAACTTTAAAGCTCAGCCTGTTTAATACCCGATCCAATGGATTTGACACCAAGGATGATTGGAACCGTTTGCTCTTCGTTTGGTCACTTACGATTAAATGGTCAATAAATAATGATATTTTGAAAAAAATGGCGTTCGACATTCATTGGAGCATTTCATTTTACAAAATTGTCAACAAATCAAATTGGAATATGCATTTGGATAAAAATATATCTTTTATAAAATAATTGTATCTAAAGTTAAGATTAGTAAAATTTTTTTTGTTGTATATTTCACTTTCGATAATTCTAATATCATCACAAATCCGACAACCGGAATCGTGTGGTCATCTGTCGGTGAGGATCACTAGCTGTTTCCGTTTGGTCATCTGTACGAAACGATGTATTGCAAAAACTCGCTAAAATCTCATATTTCCATGTTGGGGTCTGGAAACTTTACCAATACTACTACGTTTTTTTTAATTCTAAATTTTCAGTATTAATCGGGTAAAATTATGTTTTTTCAATAATTTACGGAAACTATTCTAAAAATGCAAAGACAATTAATTATTTAAAGCTCAATATAACATCTAGTTGGGGATAGGTGGTAGATATCACATAAATGCCTGTGAGAATTAATGCAAAATTAAGGAAAGAAAACAAAACATGATGGGGAGATTTTGGCAAGAGAAGGAACTGCATACTTCATTATAAATGAGCTTTAAGCTTAAAATGGATTGCATGGTTTACAAAGATACTGCAAATGATGAATAAATGAATAATTTTAAAAATCCCAGATTGAAATCATTTGGTCAACTGACATTAAAAATTTGCACTAGTTGTTTTGATTGGTCAACCTTACATAAGAGATTTTATGTGGAAATTAGAATTATGCCTAAACGAATACAACAATTAGTGACCAATCCTCAATGACAATTGGCCAAACGATTCCAATCGTCGGATTTATCGTTGTATTTGTAAACATTCCAGATCCGAACAGGGCGAATCTGATAGAAAGATAAGTTTTTTACGAGTTTTCTCAATAAAGCGTTACGAAGTATTGAACAATCCTCAAAGACAGTTGACCAATCGATTCCGATCGTTGGATTTGTGATAGTATTAGGATTATCTGAAGTTAAGTATTTCCCAAAGTGTGCTCCGGTCTTATTATTCTAAACAAAGTTTTGCATTTAGTTGTTGCCGAATTACAAACAACCATAAAATGTCACCGAATTTAAATACAATTCTTTGAAAGAAGATATTTTGCTCCAAATGGTATATTCAAATAATTTAAATCTGTAGAACGAGTGTCTAGATTTTACCCATGCTATTTCATCTGTCACAAGCCAGAGCAGGATGGTTATATAAAAAATGCATATACACAAAATGTGTTAACCAATCCTGACCCAACGACTACCTAACAAAATTTAATAAAAACGGTATGATTTTCTTGCATTAGGGTTATGGGATTAGCGATGTAATCTTTCAATAACTTCAGCGTCAGTTCAGTAACTTCGAGCACATAAATTGTGATAGCGTTCTATAGATGAGTTTAAGAAAATATGAGGATGACTGTCTTTTAAAATAAATGGGTTTGATTTCATGTTGAAGGGATACAAAACAAAGCTGAGCACAGATAAACAACTATACATTATCAAGCAGCCAAAATAAAAAAATACTATATTATTATTATGAACAGCGTTCAAGCATATAACGTCCAAGTTCTAAATATACATAATATATTACTTTTCTACCTCATTGTCAATGCTCATAAATATTTCACTTTAAAAACATACAATTTGAGTAGCTGCTATAATTAACCTAAAAAACCTCAACACCTTTAAAACGTACAACAAAAACTACAACTAAACCATGTCTACGTCTAAGATTATAATTTACTGTTTAAATTAACTAAATACCGCATTTTAAAAATATCTTTCACTTTCAAAATAAAAATGTTCGTTGAATGTATGGAATGCGGCATGCTAATTTTTACCTCAAATTACTTTTAAATATATACAACACATATCGAGATATAAATTAGAGGTAAATTAGAATTTTAAATTTTTATTTGTTCCGATCAAATAAAATTGGAGCTTTTTTTGGTATATTACAGTGAGATGCATCATATCCAACTTAATTTAAAAAAAACTTTCTTTTAACGCTGGTGAAAATAAATTTATTTTACTGCGTTTCAATAAGATTAAATCATGTTCCAGTTCTGATGTACAACAAACTGTATTAATCGGTTAATAATTGCTGAACGAAAGACGTACACCTCACAAAATTGGCAAAACTTTATTTGCGCATCGATTAGCAACGCAAGTGATTCATTTATTGTTTTCCAAACGAAGTGTACGCACATTAAATATGATCACGTGTATCGAATTTTAATTTAAAAATCGGTTTTGCATGTAAACATTTCATCACTCTTTCGAAAATATAAAATTCGATTCTATTGTGTTCAAAAGTCATCTTCATAAAATATTACGACATTTAACATTTTATTCTTGTAGTCAATTTCCCATCGTACAAGTACAGTATGCATAAGAAAACAAGCATTTCATTGATTTACAAAATCGATCGATTGCGCGACTTTATAAAAAAAAATACACCAAAAATTTTCATCATTTCTCTTTTAACTTGGTTGTATACACATCTTAAAAAAATAAGACGAAAACGAAAATATCAATATCTTTCCACTTGATTTGCTCCATTTTAAATTCTGAAAAGCTGAGCAACGAAAACAACAACAGAAACAACGTGTTTTCGTATTTTAATCGTACCAGCCGCACAAAATGTTAAAATACAAGTTTTTATTTCGTTCGTGTATAACTTTTATAAGAAAATGATCAATTCCTAAGTGTTTTTATGTGTCTTTGATATATATACGAGAGTACCTTTTTTGATTTTATACGCAATTGCGCGTGCGTTTATATATTACACGTTCGGCGCGATCAACGGAAATGCGATCAGCTACAACAATGTTGTATATATAGGAGATCTTCGGGTGTATGGGTTTAATCGTGTATAAAACGTACATGATGATGTAAGTTATAGTCATCAACTGTAAGTACATAAACTGAAAATCTAATGAAGAATATTAACTACAGATATTTTCTCTATGTGTGCACGTGATTTCCTTCGATAAACAATAATTATTTATAAAACGTTGTCGATATTTATAAAGCGAACGCGGAGACATTTATTCAAATTAGACAACTTTCCTTGGTATAGGTCTTAAGACCATGTATACATTTGCAGCACATCGAACAGTTTGAAATTCTGCAAATATTATACGCGGTTGTTTTGTTGTAAAACACAGAATTCAGTATAATTAGAATTTAGATAAGTTTAAGCAATACATCTAGAATATCAGGCAGTGCTTCTTTCTTTTTTGCGCTGTAGATGGCAGCAATGTTCGTACAAAGTTCTAGGGGCCTAGAGGTTTACGTAAATGTTGAATGCATAATATATATTGTAATATAATAAATTAATTCTTATCAATGTTCGTAAAAGTAATTCAGCCCGTAACATAGTTTTTAATTGATATTTTTTTAGAATTTACTGCTTTTACGAACGAGAATGAAGTTTTACGAAAAAAAATTATACAAAAATATTCATATCATTTATTTGATTATGCGTAGAAGACATGCTCAAGAATCGGAGTCGTCGACATTAATTGATGTCATATAGCAATATGGTTTTAGATTCCTTGCCCATCGACGGCGTCAGTATGAGATCTTACTGATCTTGAAAAATAGCCCTTTCAATTTTGCGTGAGCATTCTTCGAATTTCTAGGAATTGATGCAAACAAAAAATTACACTGAGATTTTCACTTCTATTAAGAGTTCGGCCGATTTATTATGCCAAATGTTTTTCAGATTTTGACTAATTTTAATGACAAAATATGAAGTTTCGCTGATCGTGAGTTCCTGCAATTTGAATATACTATACATGACACAGAAATTCTATTTGTTAGGAATTCGAACCGATAAGATCAAGCTTAGTAGGCCTGTGGGTGACTATCAACCATAACAAGATCATGGCGACAGTTTTATTCTGAGATAAGGAGACAATATACGTGTACGTATGTACCAATAGTAACAAATCCTTCATCGGTAGAAATTAAACCACATATCACAATTTATATAGACAAAGTAATTACGAGATTTTAATTAAAACAATTTCAGTAAAAATTAATATCATCTGTAATTGATATTTTGAAGTGGTAATTCCGGACTACCAAATTGTGTCGCGCCAATTTTTTCGATTTTATTCATTTTGGTAATTTCAAATGATGATTCCAAACTACCCGATAGTTCACTGGAAATAGACGATGTACATATAAACCAAATTGAAGCATTCCGGAACACACTTGCTCGAATAATAATAACCTTCCAAATAATCACGATAATCTCTTTCCGGGTCAGATACTCGAGAGATCATCAAATGCAAACGAAAATTCGTTATACAGCGTGCAATTTTTAGCCCGATCAAATAAATAATAAATGATTTACACATTTTTTGCGAACAAATCTATTAGAATGGGCTAGTATCATTCTAACATATTCTAACCTAATGGAGTTGTAAAATGGGCAACGTTGATCAAAGACATGCATAGTAGATTCCAAGACAAACTTTGAAATACGACAGTCAATCGTTACCAGAAAACAGAAATTCCGTGAGAGCTTCATCGAATTCTTCTCTGCGATTTTAGATTCTGCTTTATCGGTTAACCATCCATTGCCTGAATCGGATTTTTTTTTTAATATTACGTCAAAACATAAGGTCAGAGTTGCAGTTGATGTTAGCAGGGCACAAAATCTCAATGATCACCGAATAGGTTAACCAGTGTGGCGACATGGAAGATACCAGGAATATTACTTGATTGTCTATGACAGCATTTCCGAAATGTGCTCCGCGGAGCCCTGGGGCTATACAAAGAAGATGAATTATTTGACGAACAGGATGATGGCGATCAAGGTAAATCGAAAGAAGAAGACTCCTCGAGAAGTAAAATATTTTAAAACTTTAGTATTTCTTATAAAGTAAAATTTACCAAGCCTTTACCCTAGGATAGCAGTTGCAGTTCACAAAGGCCAATGTCTCTGAAAAATGTGCTTGATGAGTCTGAGTCTGTAAAGATCAAAAATTTCATCAAATCGAGACCCTTACAAACACGGGTTTTTAAGATTCTTTGCGATGATATGGGCAGCAAACATAAAGGTTTATTGCTCCATACTGAAATACGATGGTTGTCACGAGATAAAGTTCTTATTCGACTATTCGAGCTCCGTTCTGAATTGGGCACTTTTCTCATGGTAAACCGAAAGGATTTACAAGAAAGACTGACAGAACTGTGGTTGTATCGACTTGGATATTTCATCAAGTAACAGTGTTCACAGCCAATGATAAGATTCAAGCTTTAAACAAACAAATGGAGTTTTGGATCATTTGCATTCGCGCTCGTGAGCTAGATAGCTCCCCAATACTTAATAAATGTTTCGATGAAATTAGTGGGGATATTAAAGAAAGAGACTATTTTATGTTGTGTGATGAAATTCGTCAACATTTGGAAGATATTCTAAACTCAGTTAAACAGTATTTTCCAGGTGAGCAGAATGAAAAGCTAAAAAATTACACATGGTTTCGAAATCGATTCATAGTTCAGAAAAGACCAGAAGAATTCACAGTTAAGGAGTACCAAGTCTTCATTGGCATAATTTCAGATTCCTCACTACTGTCCATGTTCAAACAGTAACTTTACCAGAATTTTGGTGCTCTTTCAGAGAAAAATATGCTGATGTATCAATGAAAGCTGTTAAAATACATCTCCGATTCGCTATGACTTATCTATGCGAGCCCGAATTCTCTCCGTTTGCTGCAACAAAAATAAAATACCGCAAATAGACTGGATGTAGAAGGTAACATGAGGATTCAACTTACAACTATACAGCCAGACATACAAGAATTACTGAACCACTGAGGTTCCGTGTAACATATTATGCCTCTGGAGGGCTCCGCAGCTCATAAAATTTGATAACCGCTGGTCTAGGAGTTATAAATGAGTTCAAACTCACTGAATGACTCCAGCTGCCACACACCAACTCAAGCTTCTAATGGTACTGCTAATGTGATAAACGACACCACAACTAGGTGATACGAGACAAGACAGCAGATCGATGTATCCGGAGGTGAATTTTATTTGTTCCGATCGTAACAAGACTCGTTCGAATGCTCACTTGCAAAGATCTTGGATCAATAATCCAGAATTGTTGGTTTAGCATGCAACCGCCTGGACTACAGAAGTATGGCAAATTTCAGTTCTGGGAAGTATTGTTACGGATTCTGTGCTCCCAATGTGGTTAAACCTTATTGTCGTACAAATTCAAATATGTATATCGGAAAACCAACAGAGGGAAATGAAACCGTCTGAAATTTTATCGCCGGCATACATAACTTCATTAGATTGTCATAATCCTAACTATTCACGTCGTTTTTCCATCTAGGCATGAGAAGAATCATCAACATTCATAACTACTTCTACATAGTCAACTCAGATTCAAACTTATCAATTTCTGCATTTAAGCCTAGCCGATCTGTTCGATACAGGTCTTTATGAATTCAAATTAACAAAATAATTGCGGATTCAGTTTTTAATTTGCATGATCATAACAGACCATATACGCCCGCGTTCACATACACGATACTCCATAGCTCAGAGCAATTTCTGAAACAATCAAATATTAAAGCGCACCAACTCCTTTGTTATTTACATGCAGCTAGTGGCGAAAAACCTATGTCTTACGAAGGTCGAATCAAATGTATACGGTTCCATATTTCTGCAGATCTATTTCAACTCTTTATCTCGAAGTGGATTTTTCGAGCATCTCAGTAATCGCCAACAACTTCTACCAGAACATGAACATAAATTAAATGAAATCATCGGCATGTAACCTTGTTCAGTCAGAAATGGGTCAGGTCGAACAACTTTAGTAACTAAAAACAGCGATCTTAGACGATTTGCTTGTGGTTTCAGGCAGATTTCAATGAACCCAGATAAAGTGAAGGCAATTACAGACTACAAACTCCCAAAACCACTCGACACCTCCATAGATTCCTTTGAATGCCGGGTAATACCATCAATGCATCTCTAACCTCACTAAAATGTGTGCTCCTTTAACTGATATCCTCAAACGCATCCAGAAGCCAACAATGGATCCAAGCATCATTGACATCTCTTAATGTCAATAATTTTTTAAGCTCACTCAATTTTAAATTTTGTTTAATAAATAATTATTCTTTTTTATTTATTTTTGATTAAATCATTTATTTTGTAAATTTCATCTTTTTTTCTTATTTTGTTTAATTAGCATATTTCCATTAAAATACATTATTTATCGAATCTTATTTTTATTTTAATTATTCGTTGGTAGAACGATCCCGTAATTCTTTGTGTACTTTTCAAATGGTGATAAATTGGCATCTTCGAAACAGAATCAGTGACCTGGTCCAAGGTCAGATTTTTTCACGGAAAATTCAACCACCCTGATGATACGGAAAAGAGCTTCCCCATCGATTGTAACCCAGCCGGCTGCAAAATGCTGTGCTGAATCAACCGTTAGAGAGTCTCTCGCAAATTTCCGGAATAATTTTTGAATTTTTATCTCGAAATTTGTTATACAGCGTCAACATAATTGTTTCGTACTTTTAAAGTGATGAATTTGTCGCCATCTTCAGTTGATTGTCGATAATAGCGGGGATATCCGTCATTGCCAGTGAAAGTCTGAGTATGCCATGTCCGAGTATGGTCATGAACCATGTTCGGAGTGTAATAAACAAATCTGGGCATCTTGTGCATATTCATGCATGTGCTGTGGACTCCCCGTAAATGTGGCTAGTATTATGACCAATTTCTCCATTCAATGGGATTCACATTGCCATCATTAATAACTGCAACCACGTAAATGAATGTAGTTTAGGGAAGGCAACTTGGTTTGATTTATTCGAAATAAAGTAGTGAAGTCGTTCAATTTCGATTTTCACATACATACCGACAATGTATTGATGGAACAATTATTGATATTTGAAGATAGGATTTTTAACGTTTTAATGAATCATCAATCGATATTAATAGTAATTCATGGCTCTGACCATCTTATTCGTTTTCTAATCTGTTTGTGGATTTCTCAATTTAATGTTGATGTTGATGTTGAAATCTATCCATCTTCTCCCTGCCAAAAAAAATCGGATATTGCAATTCGTCGTATGAGCGATGAATTTGTGATAATATCTGAACCATTTCTGCAGTCACCATTTCTAGATGCAGTAATGTATCACGCAAATTAAAGTATTCACGGATGTGAAAAGCATAACAAAACAAACAATAAAATTGTATATGAAACATT
Organism: Nephrotoma appendiculata; assembly: GCA_947310385.1. NCBI lineage: Eukaryota > Metazoa > Arthropoda > Insecta > Diptera > Tipulidae > Nephrotoma > Nephrotoma appendiculata. Next base: position 17,174,708 of record OX371223.1, read on the forward strand.
TCGGAAAAAATTAAAAATATTTAGGTATGTAAAATATATAACAAGAAAATAATTTATAGTATTTAAGTTCTGATAAGAATTTTTGCAACGACATTGGAGAGAAAATTGTTGAAAAATGACAAACGGTCGGTCGATACATAAGATCACATACATAACAAGCAATAAAAAAATTTGTTCTAAAAAAAATCTAAAGACCCCTCTATATAAACATTGGTTTCTGGAAAGATTTCGATGCTTAGTTTATGCTGAAAAAGCTTACTGATCAAACCTAGAGGTCGGCTATATATCTAACAGGGATTATTTGGAACGATTGTAGTGCACAAACCTTCAACGAACAATTTTGTTGTAAAAAATCAAATGACCTCTAAATGAACAGCGGCTTTTTGAAAAATCTTGATGTGTCCTTTATACTGAAAGGATCAAGTGATCGATCCTCAAAGTCGGTGAAATAAATAACAGGCATTATTTGAAACGATTAATGCACAAAGGTCCGACGAAAAATTTTGTTGTAAAAAAAGACCTCTATACATAGAAACTGGTTTCAGGAATGGTCTGGCTGTGCAAGGTATGTTTAAAATGGCAAGTGACCGAGCCTGGGGTTGTGATATATAAATAACAGGCAGTATTTGGAATGAGTGTTGCACAAACGTTCAACGAAAAATATTGATCTAAAAAATATCAAAAGAAACCTATTTATAGACCATAGTTTCTGGAAAGGTTTTGATGCGTCCTTTACTGTGTGAGTTTCAAGTGATCGATGCTAAGGGTGGTAAATAATATGCCTGCTTTTGTTTTTTTTGCTTGGCCTATACAATCGATCACTTGGCACTTTCAACATAAATTACATTACAAGACCTTTGTAGAAGCCACGGGCTATATAGAAGTATTTGTTCAAAGCAAAACAAAAGTTTTCGTTGAAGATTTGTGCAAGAATCATTTCAAATAATGCGTCTCTTATTTATAATTCCGACCAATAATTTCGATCACTCTGCCCTTTCAATATAAAGTACACCTCAAGGCTTTTCCAAAAACCATAGAGTTTGATTTTTTGATTTTCTAGAACAAAGTTTTTCATTGAACTTTTGTGCAACAATCGATTTCAAAAAATGCCTGTTATTTAAATGGCCAACGCCAGGATCGTTCACATAATACTTTCAATAAAGTACACTTTCAAACCTTTTATAAAACCACTTTGCCGCGAAATATTTATGTTACAAATCAGTATCGTCTTGTTATCGTTGATAAATATTAGCAAAAGACTATTAAACGATTTCATTGGACACATTGGACCTTTCGCGCCACCAAACTTTCATGGCTGAGCTAAGGTGTAGTTCAGTCATAAAATTTTATATATTTCGTATATCATTAGTTTCATGCAACAAATCTCGCCATAATGTATGCTATGTTCTTTATTCAACTCATGGCAAGAATTTTACTTTCGTAATTCTTCTCAAATAAAACTATTGCAACTTCATCAATTATTGGTGCATTGAACTGCCTTTCGTGTTCACCGACGGGGTCACTGCTTTAACTATAACTTTGTAGACATCAGCTGAACAATTGAATTGATTCGTTATGTTGGTCAATTAGAGTTTGCAATTCAGCGACAATTTTTCGCGTTGTGCTCATATTTGCGTTTTCCGAAATAGACCATGGTAACTTTTGAGTAACTTGCTGACAAAAAATTACTCGATCTATTTCACAAGTGTAACCTTACTTTTGGAGTGGAGTAACTTTGTTACCAACGTTAAAATATTAAAAATAACCAAAAGTTACTCTCTTGGCCTACTTCCGACGTTGAGCGTTTTGTTCATTATTGTTTCTCATAAACTAAATTTGAAGAAATTTGTGAACTGCTTTGTGTTCGGCACTGGAAATAATGTAAAAACATAAATTGTGCTTGTGTATATTGTTACGACTCCCTGGTCATAACATTATTATTTTTTTACTGTTTAGTTTTCAAATGTTTAATTTCTCTTTGATTGTTTGAAAAAGCATTTTACTGATTCTTTTGTAAATTCTTTTGTGAATTGGACTTTAATGTTCTGTTTTAATTGGGCATTAATATTCTGTATTACGTAAACGTCGAATGATTTTGAGGGCGAGACCAATGTACACCCCTTGTGCGTGTGTGCGAGCGATTGAGATAGAGGAATATTTTTTGTGTTTTCTTGTTCTCGTACGTGCGTTTGATGCGCGGTGGGAGGGAGTGTGCAAGTGACGCGCACGATAATGAAAATCAAAAAAACACGAATACAGTGGTGCAAGAATTTTTTTTTAGTGAGTTTTGGATATTATAAAATTGAGTTAATTTTTTTTTGGATTGGAAGAAGGGCAAGTTGTTAAGTTGTAAAGGCACACAACTCCCAAAAGGGTAACACCACAAATAAAAAGTTAGTGAGGTTGTACGAGTGCCTACGTGGAGCGCGAATAAATAAAGAATAATTTCATTCTCGGAAATCGTGAATTTTGGAGAATCGGATTTCGGTTTCAGTCTTGGCCGTCATACAATTACTTTTTTTGACTGGTACCGTATTCCAACGGGTTCCGCATAAGCAACTGGGTGGAATGTTTTTAAAATTAAAACGATTTTACTATAGATAGTGCGGTCGGTACAGACTCGATTTCGTTCTTGTGGGTTCAATGTAGTACATACCATTATACATTAAACGAAGTATATATCAAATGTTGGGTGGTGAAAATTAACCGCGAAGACATATTAACGAGTGGCCATTACTGTCTCTACGATTTAAAGCGAAGGACTCCCAACAATTTTTTGTTGCCCACCCAGACAACATTTTTGATATTATGCGACGAGAGGACGCCCAACGGATTTTTAACGGGTGGCCAGTTGAGGACACTTAATTTTTCTATCGACGTTTAGGCGAAACAACGCCCAACGATCACGTGACCAGCCGGCCATTTGTTATTTATTGGTATCGAGGAGAGGCCCGCGACGTGCGGGTTGCCAGTTCAAGCCACTTGATTATTCAATGGCAGGCAGAACCGCCGCAACCCACCCCATTGGGTAAACAAATTTTGTTTTTTTATTTTATTATTATTAATTTTGTTTTGATTCTTCTTATTTAAATTTAAATTTTAAATTTCAATTATTTTTTTTTTTATTTTTGGTTTATTTCCGATTGGTTTTACAATTTTTAATTTAATATATATTATAATTTTATTTTATTTATATAAGCACCACAAAACGGTGGTCGTGCGCTCGACCTTGGTGCACGTTGGTCTGGTCTAATAATTTTGGTGGCGCTCATTTCTTGTGATTTTAGTTTTTCTCTTTCTTTCTCTCTCTCCCTCTCTCTTGATTCCTACATTGGTAGTTTTTCCCCTTTTGGTCATTTAGTCATTTCTTCTTTTCTCTCCCTTTTCCCCTTGCGTCACGGATATCTCCGGGCATTTAGTTTATTTCTTTCTTTTTCGGTCTATTTCGTTTTTTTTTTGATTCCATCTTTCGTTTAATTTTTTTATTTTATATAACCAATAAAATATAATATTCAATTTACCTTCGGGTCGATTTGATGGGGGGGGGTTGTTTCTCTCCACCACCCCCTTTGCAGGACATCCACAGGGTCGGAGCGTTCGGGGCAATCGTAAAATCTGCTTAATCTCCTCGTAGCTCTCCGGTAGTATCGAGTTGCCAAGTGTGTATTGTGGGAGAATCGCTGGAGGTCTCTCTGGTTGCATAGAGGCCTGGTCTGTTCAGGAGACCTCCCTACCATTAAATGCTGCATCGGCCTTTCGAGGTTGATGGGTAATTCGGGGCGGGGGGGGGTTCTCTTTATTAACACACCCGGTTATCATTAATTTTATTAATTACGTTCCTCAAGTTTAGTCCAAAGAATTATGGTGTCCATTAACTTAATTTCAGTTACATCAGTTTGCTTTTGATTTTTGTTTTTTCTGTTCCACGGTATAGGCTAGGAGCGCGCAATCCTCTATTACCCGACGGCCCACGCCATTATCCTAAGATCTAGCCGGCAAAACATCACCGTGAGACAAGCCTCTGCGTGCCTAGTTGAAAACTGCTGATTGGCTGCGAGCCATCCGTAACAATGTTGAAGAAATGTTTCGATTTTCTTGTGCCTCCTGATACCAATAACAACGTTAATAAAAGTCCGGGTGGTGAATGTAATTCGTTTACTTCTTCACTCGCGCAGCACATTCCTGGTGTTTTATTCTTAAATTTGAGGACACTGCAATATACGCATAATTTGTCATACAATACATGCAAAATTTAAGATTTAAATTAACGTTCACTTTTCATCTGTATCAGGCTATACGTACTTCAACAATTTTCAGTCTTGCTTCCCGTGACATAATTGATTTATCCGCGAAAGCTATGCTCTTCGACCACTATTAAAATTTCACTTGGAAAAAGCGTTGAAAATGCATATGATATCTATCATTTATTGTCAACCGGCAATTGGAATGTCACGATCGACTCGACACCATTTGTTATGTCACACAGGAACTAAAATGTTGCTGTACATTAGAAAAAACCGAACTTTAGGGAAATAAATGTACAGCTTTACCTATCTCATCCTGCCATCTACCAGAAGCATCGTCGAGTTATTACAGTATGTCATAATCATGTATCATGTATCTTTCATAATATTTTAATCACGTAAGCATTCTAATTAATTAATATTGTGCAGTCTGTGAGGGTGGGCTGAACGTGAAACACACCAAAAGTTATTACGCAAAAGCTTAGTAGTAGGCCTAAATATCAAATTTCGAACGTTGATAAACAATACCACAAACGAAATTTTAAATTGTGTGATCTTCAGTTTTAATAGTATAACAAGAAAACAATAAAATTCTAAACCTACATCACTCGTCCAGCGATCATCGTATTATTAAAACACAACATCCCAAGTACACCCCCGAACTATCGCATGTAAATATATAAAAAGAAAACCATAAATACGATCATCTGACTTTTTAAAGTAGAGTCAGTAAAATAGCAGATAAATATGGATAAATAAAACAAACCAAAACAACGTGTTTTGGTTTTGTTTTATTGTTTTTTATGACTTTCAAAGCTACTAAAAACAACAAACAGGTAGATAAATCGCTATACGATTTTTTTTCTCGATGTGTATGTAAGTCACGATCGCGTTTTTTATTTGAATTCTTTTATTTTATTTTTGTTGTACTTAAAGAAAAGAGACAAAAATAATAGTTAATCGCAAGAAAGAGAACCAAATCTTTTCTCTTTTTTAAATCAACATGAAACGAAAACAAAATCAAATTTTTTTTACGTTTCATTTAGTAAAAATTGTGACTTCAAAGTGGTGAATACAGTGCTGTGTTGTGAATTAAGACTGGCATCTTAAAAAAAAAAAAGATATCAATAAAATTGTGCGGATTATATTAATTATTATAAAAAAAAATTGTGTGCTATTTAGTGAAATTATAATTAATAATTACATAAAAACAAGTGTAATTTTAAAAATATTACAAGTAATTTAAATATTTAGTTTTTTTTATATCTTAGATACCTTTCACAAATTTTTTAAGTGATCGTACATAAGAAAAAATATTTATAATAATCGTTGGTATATAGTAAATACCCTGAAATAATATTATAATAATTATTATTATATTATTAAAAATAAATTATACAAATTCCAAGAAATATTAATTATTTTTAACAAGTGTTTGTGAATTTATATTTTTGGTTTTGAGTTATAAGAAATTTGTGTGTATAGATCGTATACATATATGTATGTATACATGTAAAAAGGGCGTGATCCTCAATTTATCTTTCGTATAAGATCATCATCATCAATAATAATTTTTTATGATCGATGTGATTGATTTCTTATACATGTACACGAGTACGTTTCTACGTACAAAAAGGAGAAAAAAATATTCGTATTATTGAGATTGGAATTACCTTGGTTTGAAATTTAAAAAATAATATTACAGTGAATATTCTGTTATTTAAATATTGTATTGTTGATTTGTTGGTAAGAGATAATCACTTTAAATTTTTTGGTAATAAACTTATACATAAAAAATGAACAGACGGTAGAAACCATATAATTGAACATATTGGGTGGTCGATCGATAAAAAATATTTTAAAACACATTTTTTTTAAGTAATTTTCAAACCGAACTTAGTGAAAGTTTTATTCATACGTGAGTATAGGTATGTGGCATATAGCGTTGACACAGTAAACAGATTTAATTATTACAAATTAAAATAGAAAACGATAGAGTTAGATAGTCGCGTATGTTAAGCGGCGAACCTTATTTTACTTAATAAAATGTGTAAAATGATAAGCAGTTCCACTTTATTTGACTAATTCAAAGGGTTAGAGATATCCGGTATTTCCGATGTCTTGATTTTAGTTTAAACTACTAGTGTTTATTCAACTAAAACTTTATAGCGTGAGAAAATCATTTAACCATTAGGTAAACAAATCTCAAAAATTAGTTGATATTATAAAAAAAAACTCCCACCTATTAAACTCTGTTATTCTGGTTTTTGGTTGGGAAGATTTCTATCTAAATATTGAATTTGTTAAAAACTTGTTTATTATAAAATGTTACAGGTCGGTGGGTTTAATATAATAGAAACCCTGACCTTCCATTATTAATTGTATTTTGAGTAATATGTTCATTTACTTATCTTTGTAATTTATTTTTGATGTGAACTTGAGGTCATTAAATGCATGTTTTATGTAGGTAGTCCTTCATAGTAATTCAATTGTAGCATGTTGATGCCTTGGATTTAAATTACAAACTAGATATGTCAGACCGATAATATAAATTTTCTTGAGAATATCAGTATGTGCACAAATGAGGAGGTTGATGATCTATATGGTCAAAATTAGATCATGGATAAAGTATTGTATTGCTTTAGGTCTGTTTAGCTTAAGGTCTGTTAAAAAATGTATGAAAATCATAGCCCTTAGAAAATCCCAATTGGGAATATAAATGTATTGCAGCAGTGATTCGGCCTCAGACAGATTGAAGAGATTAAAAAGAATAATAATAATAATTCTACTGAGCTCGAACTAAATGTGGAATAATAAGGATGTTTCAAATTCTAGTTAGCTAAAACTATTATTAAGTTTCTGGTCGAAAGAAATAACATTTCCATTTTCATCTTTAAAATATACGATTTAATCATTCCGGGATCTAATTAATGTGGTACATTGCTGTTTCTTGGCGTTAAAAGAATCCCTAAAAAAGTACAAGCTGGTTATAAATTGTACCTTCAAATTTGTGAATTTTTTCAGACGTTCGATTGTTTCAATTTTGTGGCTTTTTGGAAGAAATATAATGGGCGCTATAAAGATCAAGTAGGAATTATTTTTCTTTAGCAAGATTTTATGATGTTTAGTAACAGCAGCTGTCAGACTGCCAATTTATTTGCAGAATTTTTTCGATGACGATCTTGGAGAGGTTTGTTTTAGGAAATTACCCCAACCAGCCTAATGGTTTTATTGTTTGCTTCTTTTATCAAATGGTTGATATATAGACGCTAAAATAAATGCAGTGCAATGCTTCGAAGAGAGCGTAAGATGAGAGAGGCCGTGACATTATTATTTATATAAATGCACATTTTACTTTTTGAGGCCCAGAAATGTCACCCTCAGTCCTTATAACTCCTAAATTAAGCAAAAACCAATTCGAGGCTAAAAGAAATTTCGTTATCTCAAGAGAAGTTAACTTACTGTGATGCAAGTTATCTGTTTTATGTTAACCTTTTCACGGACAAAATTTTTTTCAAAAAAATGCTCATAAAAAGAAACATGATGTAATAACTTAAGCCCTGGATAAGTCTGACTGCAAACCGACTTATTTCTTAGTATATATGAAATTGATCTGTGGTGTGGAACACGTCTGTAAAAAGCGACGTCATTTTAGTTAATAGCAGTGCAGTTTATAAAAAAAATTATAAAAATTTAAAATCAAATTAATTCACGTGCCTAAATAAAACCTTAGTTCTATTAGTGCCAATTAGTAAAGCATTTTGTCCTTCACAAAGCCCGAGCTTTTTGCCTCAACCAGCACGTTTAAAATTTGATTCCTTACGTTTCTTCGTATTGAAGCATTGACAACACCGAATATTCGTTTTTCTAGCGTCCTTCGAAGGCAATACGTCAAGGAAATGTTCAATTAACTGTGTTAGTAGTTTTGCGCGTACTTTTAACGGATGAAACTCCGGATTAGATAAAAGTAGACAAACTCGTGTTGTGAATGGAATTCGGTAATTTTGCAGAGCACGTCTTTTTTATCACGTCATTTCGCTTTATACAAATTCGATGGTTTTATACAATTCTATACTAAGCACAGAGTTGGACGCACCGCACAATAAGAAAAATGTTATGCCAAATCTCGTTTGTTTGGGTTGTATATACTGCACGAAGAATAATCTGGATTTGTGTAGTAACAATGACTCATCAAGCACGATTTCTTCGGAGGGCTTGAACGAAGCCTGGAACATTATAAAAAATTAATCAACCTTGATACACTTTAAAATTTGCTCAAATCTTCTGATGATAGTACAAAGTAGAACTTTGAAAATGATTTACGAACCTGTGGTACTCGCATTTGCCCTCAAGGTTGATCAATTTTCGAAAACCTCATCACACGTTTGTATCTGCTACCTCTATTGAGAAAGCAATCACTGGGCCTTCTCCTATGAAAAATTTATTAAAATGCTCATAATTGAATCGTTAAAAATTTTGTTGAACCTACAAAAAAAAATATCGGACTTCAATTTTGCCTTTACATCCTAATGTTGCTTATTCGAGTTTTATTACTTTGGTTCTTAATATTATAAGCAATTTTAAATTAACGAGAAAAATGAAATTAAATTGCTCTGGATGTCTGACCATTTGTTAAGTCTTATGAATTTTGGTTCCTTTAACTAAAGAAGGGATTTCAAAAATAAGATAAACTACGCCACTGATTTGAATACTAAATGGAAAATCGTTAATGAATTACTAATCTTGCATTAAGGGTATAACATCAATCAAAGTAAATGATTTCAATCAGCATTTCATTTAAATTCCGTATTATAATTTTCAAACACATTTTGAAAGTGTTGTCATTGAGCGCTCAACCAGAGGTTCCTATAAGTGAGTTGGAAATAGTCTTAGCCGTAAGTGAATTAAAAGTAATAATCCTTCTGGTCATATTCGATCATATTAGACATGCTGGTGTCCATCTTTAATATGCTTTAAACACCACCAGTGGAGTGAGAACACTCCAAAGGAAGACATCGCTGGACCTGCGCAGATCTAATTAGAAAAAGAACTTATTATAAAATGAGTGACCAATAGGCTCCTCATCATCAACCAAGCAACTAATTTAAGATAGATAAATTAATAGATGATCTCTGAATCAGTTGTAATATTGAATTAAAAAAAAATACATACATTTTTAATTTGATTCGAAGGGTATTTCCTGATAAATGAAAGGAAAGCAATGTGAAGCCACTTATAAGAAGGAGACCCTTCTTACCCCACCCTGTGACCCCAAAAACTATGATTCAATAACATAATTTAATACATTTGTGAAAAATTGTTAAATATGGAGTTCTGGGGCGGCATGTTGTACCATTACTATTTTCGACTTTCGACTTAGTTTATGTCTCAATTTTCACCCTCTTGATATAATTGTGAGCTTCCCTCTTTCTACATTTCGATAAATGTATCACGAAAAAAATATGTGACGATAAATAGAGTTGATTAATCTAGTAGTCTTAGAAATCGTAGAAAAGAAATAGAGTGACGTTTTGCTCGAGCAAGCTGAGAACACATTAGAAAATGTGTGATTTTCGAAGGGAAATAGGCTCCCATTTTAAAAATGAGACATAAACTAAGTCGAAAGTCGATAATATTGATGGTACAACATGCAGCCCCTGCACTTTCTGGATAAAATTTGGTTTCTGGATAAAAGAAAGTTTAGTGTTAGGAAAAACTTGTCCACTCATAAGCTCTTCTAAAGTCCCTTAGTCCATTATATCACAATTTAAATGCTTTTGTCTTATGTACTTGTATTTGTATGTAATGAGGCAGAGCGATATATTGTCAGAAACATACATTATACGAAAATTGACTACAGTTGACTTAAGCGGTTAGTCAATGTGACTGATTTGCCTCCGTCAAAACTTACATATAGCATGTAAAGATGTTTAGTTCAAAAATCTAGAAATATGGAACAAATCCACAGCTTTTCAAATTTCCAAGTGACTGTGAAAAATCTACTACACGGAAATCCTAAAACCTATGAGCCTAAAACTTTTGAAGACAAGTGAACTGTATCTTCGTGCGGTTTGCAACATTTTAAATTGCGGAAAAATAAATAAATGAACTCTTTGAATGTTAGCGATTTAATATTACGTTCGAGTGAATTAAATGTTTAAAACGTCAGGACACAATATTGTTTCCACAACGAGCTTTTTCTGTTTCATGCAATAAGGATCATTTATAGCAAAATCATGGATTGTCAAATTGTCGAAAGCAATTGTACAATTATTCTTTGCTGTCAGCTTATCATTTTTCTTGGATTTGTATGCTAGCCCTGCTCAAAATGGTGAGCTTTTTGTTCCAATATTAGATTATTATTTCAGTAGAATCTGGTTCAGCAATTCCGGTTTTGGTTTTGAAGATGACGCAAGTCAAGCATTTATCTACACTTGTCAATTTAAATTTTAAAACACAAAATCATTAAACTCATTTTTAAATATTTCGGAATATTTACTCACTATGATGTATGCTTAGACAAATCGGAATGTAAGTATTTCATGCTTGAATCCCTGTGGTGGCTCTCATAAGTTGGAAAGATACTTATATGCTTTTTTATTTCCTCAATGGTTTCTTTTGGAAATTTATTGTGGTGTGTAAATTTTCCTCGATGATTCACAAAAAGTACATCGGAGCGTGTAATTTTCCTTTTAATGACGCGTTTTAAAAAAAGTTTCGCCAAAGGCTTTTTAAGTTTTTGAGTTATATTTTAAAAAATCGATGCATGTCGTCACCTACAAGAATCTCTGTTCCTATGATGAGATCAGCGCTGATGAAATAATTGCTATATCTTGCCTTGGCATCAACAACGCCATTACTTACTATGGTTTTTACTCACACATTTGTGTGGGTTGGACTAAAATTGAGATTTTTTTTCTTGGTTGAAATGGTTAGATGGCTCGATTCTATTTTTTTTTTTTTTTCAGATTTTTGGGATAGTCATGTTCAGTATCGCGCTCTCTTTACTTACTATTACTTCTATTCTCGAACCTTGGAGCGGCTTTAGTTGGAACGGAAAGTGTAAATAGGTTTTCAACATTTTCTTTTAATGAATGGTGATTTGATGATAATTCGTTTTTTTTAACTGAAACAAGAATAAATAGATTGGTTGTAAATCACAACAGTGGTATGTATTTACCTAAATTACAATTTCAATTTACTAATTTCGGTTGCTTGTTGATGTTGATTCGGTTGTTGAGGATAGATTTTCTCATTTTGTCTTTCACGAACCATTTTGGAACATTAACGGGGCTCGTGAACTCTTTTTCTTTGCAAACTCTCTATAGGACGAAACAGCTTAACTAAAACTATTGGTGTTATATCGTAGACGGAACAAGCATCTTAAATGAATTTAAGAAACTTTTCTTATAACAAAATTTGCACTAATAGCTTAAATTATTTTAGTTTGTTGGTTACGATAAAACACTATAGTAAATGCACTAAACACTTAAATATGATTAAGAAAAACTTTTTTAATTTACTGATTTTGCGGTAAGGGCTTAGCTAGATTTTGTTTTTTTTTTTCTATGAAATCAATAATTAAATTGAAAACTATTTTTGCACTATACAATGCTTTGGTTAATTTTTGAGACTTAAGATGTTTGGGGGGTATTTTTTGTATAGTGTATAAATTTCGTAAAAATAATAACATTTTAATAAATTTTGTGTATATACGTGATGTAAACTCAATTCTATCTTACGTCAACTTAAGCGGTTATGCCTTGTGACCACAGATATGTACATACTCTGTATAGATTCGGAACTTCGACAAGTTTTGTAACAAAATTACGAATTTACTATTTTAAATAAAAAAAAATAAATGAATTTTAAGTGCTTCTATCCATGAACTATCTATCGAGTTCTAAAACTGTCATTAGAAATTTCACACTAGTTATGTAGACAACCTTGAGATTATTTAAATTATTCAGTTTATATTTTATCGAATATTTTATCTTATCAGAAAGCCAATATAATGGAATAATAATACAAAATACACCTACTCGTTCTCGTACAGCACAAAAACATGGAATTTAAATATTTCGCGATTTCGAACAAATATTGATTTTTAAAATATATATAAGTATATTAAAAAACAATAAATAAATAAACAAATGAGCCGTTTAAACAAAACTTGGTTTATGTTTACTTTACACGTTCCATACAAATGTAAAAGGTTTAAAAACTACATACATACTCGTTTATTCGTACAACTAAAAGACATATTTTGCAGGCTGTCAAAACCATTTTTCTTATTTTATTGTTCGCGTCTACACACACACACACACACACACACACACAAATTTTCAATTTCAAATCATTAAATCGAATGATATAAGAATAAATATTATGTTGTGGTAATTACACTTTATGCATTTGTTGTTGCTGCTTGGAATTTCTTAAATATTTGCACGACTCATTTTAATGTATTTCTTATTTTTCAGGTTTATTGTTTTTTTTTACATATTCCGCTTACAAAAATAAAATTCTTAAAAAACAATTATTAAAATAAAAAAATCACCAATATTAGTGAAGTCACACAGTATGCGCACGCGGCTTTGGTTTTTAATTTTGCGGATTATCTGTATACATATAGTTTGCGAAGGTTAAAGAAAAGGCATCAATCAAAATTATATTTTTGCAAAAGCATCGATTAGCGGTCTAATAGCGGTCTAAACGTATAAAAATTGTGGTTGAGTGGCTTGTTTGTGCCAATTATTCGTCATCGTGTACTGTTTATACGGTTTATTTTGAAGTAAAAGAGAAACTATGTGTCCGTATGTTACCAATGTGTCTATCAATGACTGTATATTTACGAGCCATGGGTAAATAAATTTATAATTACTCATATAGAAACAAAAATGTTTACTATGCCCTAATCTTAAAGATGATGCATATGTGTACATTAAATAATTCCAAATATTTAGCCAATCCCCAAAATTTGAAAGCCGTCACTGTTTCGTTTAAAATTACGATACATTTATTCCAATGCTGCACGTGTAGATTTGAGTGAATTCTCACTCCAAAATTTAGGTGAAAATATTTTAACTGTAATTATTAACAAAATTATCTACATAAATGACATAATCGTTAGTAGGCGAACTTGACACTATTTCTTTATAGAAGCCGGCTTTATTTTATACTACTTAAACTCACCCATGTATTGTACTAATATGGCCCCCTGTTTGAGTTACACCTAAATAAATTAAGATGAACTTTATACACTTATTTATACAAAATTTAAAATAAGACAAACTGCGTGTGTGACACAAAATATCACAAAAAACGGTGGAGTGTAATGTTGGGATGCCTTACATATGAAATTTTTTGTTTTTTGTTTTTTTATATTTTTTTTTTTTTTTTCGATTTAAGGGTTAAATACTAATGAATTTTAGACTAAGTTTGATATAATTTAAATAATTATGGTTTCAGGAAAACCTATTGTAAGTCGTGGAATTGCAGGAGGATTAAATTAATAAATGTTTATATTATTTAGGAAGCTGGAAAATATTAATTTAGAATTAAATTTCAGGAAATTAACAGACGTGAAATAATATTTCTTTGAAATATTAATTGTTAATTGTGTAGATTAGAATGGTGTTGTCATTGCATTAATAACTATCGACTTTATTTAGGGGTCTGCAACTGGGCCGATTTAATCAATTAAATTTTGCATTAATTTACAATTACATTTTAAGAAATTTCCAGATGCACGTGAAATAATAACATTTTTTCCTAGGTTGCTGATTTAAAGAAGCAATTATTGATGACCAATACCATCAATATCCATTTAACCTATTAAACCTTTATCCTTCCCCAAGTAGATTAGTTTTGTGCTGTCTTTGTGTTACTAACTATCGGCTATACCTAGGTGTCTGTAACCGGGCCGATTCTGTCCCACTTAACTAACCTATCCAATCCTTCGGTTTTGTTATATGTAAAAAAGAGTGTACGGTGGGCCCGGCGTCACCCGGGAGCTCCTGTGTAAGAACTTGGTCGTGCATTCAGAATCAATCAATCAATCAATCAAAAAACGGTGGAGTGTAATGTTGTATGCCAAAACGAGAAATATGAGTTAGCAAAATTTGATATTAAAAAGTTTTAATTTTTGGTCGTATAAATGCCTTATTTTTATAATATTTGAAAAAATAAGAAGCTCATATAGAACTTGCGAAATTATCTCGGACCTCCTAATTTATAGAAAGAGCTTAAGTATGAAGTTTTATCCCGATCAACTTTTTGTCAAAATTTGTCTTTTTGCTTAAATTTTCGAAATTTGATGTATAGACCAATATTTTTGTAAATTTATAACTTAGAATCCGATCGCTGATCACTAATTTGAAGTCGAAATTTAAAAACTTACGATAGCGGATCGAATGAAAAGGATCAAAAATAGTAAATTTTTGACGATCTTGAAAATCGGTCAAAGCATGAGCTAAGGAGTTTTCGGGATCGCTGATCATGTATTTGAGATCAGTGTTCAAAAATTCTATCAAAAAAGTAACCAGATTTTATAACAATTTATTATTAATTAGATATTTTGCATTAAAAAGTAAACATATTATGGAATCAAAAATATTTATTCATCTTTAAAAATTGAAATAATTACACAAGATGGGCGATTTGACATGAGAATACCCCATATATGTATTTGTAATTACCATATAAAATCTGAGGCACAATTTTTTCAAATGTGGAGTAGAAATGAAGCTCTCTATCTTGAAATGGTTCACAAAGAAATCTTAGAATTTGCTGATTGCTAAGCTAACAATAATTTTTGAACATTATCGACATATTTTCTACATTCTCAACTTTGTCGACGTCATTTTTGAAATTCTCCACATATATTGTCTACATTTTTAGAATTCAAAACAAATGTAAAATTTATTGCATTCTCGAGAAATCGAGACTTATTTTTGGTCCTCGGATATTTTCGAGATTTGTCGAGAAAAATTAATTATTTAGTTTTGGAATGTATATGTGTGATTTCGGAATATAAATAAAATGATTCCTTCATTAAATTTACATTAGTCCTGAGTAAATAAAATTTACATTGGCACTACATTGGTCCTGAGATCATTTTCAATATTTACTGTAATACAAAAAGCTACAGAATATTAATTCGAGATGTTGTATCTTCGTTTAAGATGGCGGTGTTGTCAGTATTATTTCAGTGATTTTGATATATGTCTCAACTGACTATAAATTAAATGAAGACAAGAAGTGACTGAAATATAAAAGATTTTAATCAAGATTTGATCAAGATTTTAGTCACTAAATTTTAATCTGAGTAATTCGAAGTGAGTGCACTTCCAATATGATAACTTGATCTGGTCTTACTAATGTGAATATATGTGCGGTGCTTCACATCAACATGAAAATTTTTATTTAGAAGAATTAGCAAAAACTGAGTGATATTTGTGAAATAGTGAAATGTGCATACCAGGTTGAATGGTGTTTGACCTCAAATCGAGGCAAAATGGAGCTAAAAAAGCCAACATTATTGAGTTTTCAAAATTCTCTAGAAATAGATAAAATATTTAGAAAGTGATCTAATCTAATTTTCTGATAAAACTGAAAGCGAGCTGTTAGGTTTGAGTTCCATCCCTCTCACCAAATAAATTAATCCATGTGTAACAACTAATATTTTTAGTAAATTTATTTTAATTTAAAATTTATATTAAACTTATTTTTTAAATTGCATTATGTTATGGTTCAAATATGTTTTAATTTGAATATATTTAAGATTCCACATTTCTACAGTTTGTTACGTACTGAGAACTGAGACCACTGATTCATCAGAGTCACGAAACAGAAATTAGCCAAGCGTCAACACTCCGCAGCATTGCATACGAACCAAACTTCCCAACCTCATCACACTCACCTTCCAAACTAGAAAATATTTAAAACACCATAATTGTTATTTGAAAGATACACGCATTAACGAGCGTACAAACACAACACAGTCCATGGAGTATAATGTAGAGCCTGTTAAAGTTAGCTGAAAGTCACCAGCCAACACACAACTTTCTTTTACGACCAACGTGCATAGATCTTGAATACCCCACACTTAATTTCTAAATCAAAAAAGCTTTAGTATAATGTTTGACTCCGAATATTCAATCAATCCACCTGTACTGTAGAAATGCCGAATTTTGGTGAAATATAATGTTTTTGTTCAAAACGTGTCGTTTCTGGTAAAATTAAAAAAATATTTTGAACAAATTTTATTTGATGATTAATCTACAATTTTTTTCTTTCTTTTACGTAATAAAATGAAGTATATCGTGATAGATTTTCATATCGACAATTTTACAGATTTACCACACGCTATATCGCCGAAGTCAAAAATGTGGTTAAGGCATTTTTTGACGTCTGATTTTTCATTGTGTAGACTAAATGTTGGTTCTGTACAGTTCAGACGAATTGTCTGATTGGAATGAAACTTCATACTTAAGTTTTTCTAAAAAATTGGGAGGCCCCAGTAATTTTTGATTGGAAAGTGGCAGCCTCCTTTGGAACTTTTTCATTTATTGGAAGCATTTTGAAAAGTATATCGTTTTCGAAAAAAACGGTTATAAACTAAGAAATTCTAAATTAAATTTTTAACAATATCGGTCCAAACCAATTTCCTAAAATTTATGAGAAAATGTTGATTTTTTACAGAAAACAGTTTTTCTTTTTTCTAAAGTAGTCATGAAGAATTAATTTTAACCTCGTGCGTATGTGGTGTTGTAAACTAAATTAAAGTGTTTCGCGGATTGACTAATTGGGGTAAAACTTCATACTTAAGCTTTTTCTACAAATTGGGAAATTGCGGTAACCCAAGTAGCTATACATATTTTTAAAAGCATATAGTTATAATTAAATTTCAACCAGAATTGGTTCAGATCATACTTTAAATTTTGCCGGAATTGACAAGTATGGATCAAAAAACTTTATTCCATCAAAATTCGGCATCTTTACAGTCCAGGCGAACTATTCGGAATCAAACTTCATGTTAAAGCTCTTTCCATAAATTGGTATATCCATAGGAGCTTTTTTAAATTTTGCAATGAAAATTGAATTGAAAAACAAGGGTTGAAGTGTTTTTACAGGGTTATCCAATTCGAGGTTGATAAAGTAGAAATATGTATACCGACATCTGTCAAAGATAAACGTCAAGTACGCTGTCATTTATTTAGTTGACATTCTGCCATTTAAGAATATGGAGCATTTAACAATCGACCAACGCGTTAAAATTAAACGCGGAAAAACAGGCCGTCGATGCTGATTTTTCGAACAAAATTTTCTTCAGTGATGAAGCTCATTTTTCGCTTGGTGGATACGTTAATAAGCAAAACTGTAGAATTTGGGGCTCAGAAAATCCACAATTGATTGTAGAGAAGCCATTACACCCGGAAAAAGTCACTGTTTGGTGCGCATTGTGGTCTGGTGGTGTGATTGGGCCGTATTGTTTTGAGAACAACCATGGACGAACCGTTACCGTCAATTCTGAGCGCTATGGCCGCATGTTAACCGATTATTTTTTTACGAAAATCGAAGATTATGATCTTGACGATATGTGGTTCCAGCAGGATGGAGCAACCAGTCACGTAACACGAGCAAATCGAGATCTTTTGCAAGAGAAATTTCCTGGACGTTTGATTTCGCGATTGGCTGATGTCAATTGGCCTCCAAGATCCTGTGATTTAACGCCTTTGGATTTCTTTTTGTGGGGCTACGCGAAAGATCGTGTTTACGCAAACAATCCTCAAACTCTTGACGAATTGAAAACTAATATTCGTAAGGTAATGGCCGAGATACCGCCCGAAATGTGGCGAAAAGTCATTGAAAATTACCTCAAAAGAATCAAGGCCTGTAAGAAGTCCCGTGGAGGACATTTGAATGATATCTTGTTTAACTAAAAATGGCAAGGATCAATCTGTAAAATGAAATAAAAATTACAATACATTCCGAATATTTTGTGTGTTTTTTTTAAGTTTACTTTATCAACCTCGAATTGGATAACCCTTTATTATACAAGACAGTTTTATCAAAAATCCGGTAGGTCACATTTTTTCTATTTAGAAATTAAGTGTGGTGTATTCGAGATCTATGCACATTTGCCGTAAAAGAAAGTCGTGTGTTTGTCACAAATGTATTCACGGATTAGTTAGATCGTCGTGGTACAACATGTCTCATCTCACGTGGCAAAGAAGATGTGAAATATTACTCGCAACGTGCAAGCTATTGGTTCAAAAAGAGGCTGTGAGTCTAAGGAACAACATATGGGTTATAGTCACAGGTGTAGATCTGCAAACTTGGCCAAAATGAGACTTGCCAATATCCAGAACCCTGCTACCTCTGCGAGTGGGTTAAACCAGCGTAGTTGTTGGTACTATACATATGTATACTCAGTATATTATATCTCTAGGCTGCATAGTTTTTTTAACTTGAACTCTATTGAAAGTAAAGTAGCAAAAACTATTGATTCAAGCTAACAATAATTTACCTTTTATCAAAAACAGTATAGCATTTATATTTTTACAAGTTCCATTTTAATTTCAAGTGTGAAAGATTTCGCAAAGAAAGTACTTAAGTATGTCGGACGTTTAATTTAACTTCACTTCAAAAAATTTCAAAAATGCAAAAAAATATGTCCGTCCTCTGGATTGATGTCTGTACCACCGACATCTAAAGCATGGCTTGTGCGATTGGAGTTTTTTTTGTCATTCTTCTTTTATTTGTATTTCGGAAAATTAAAAAGCTTATGCGATCTCTACCTGAAGAGAACCCAGCTATAGAAAACTGCCCCAAAAACCCATCCAATAGCATAATATTGCTTTACATTATTCTCACATAGTCGTCTAATAAATCGATTGAAAGGTCTTGAATCAGGCAACAATTTCTACGATATCGCTTTAAATTAGACATAAATCCATGATTTTTGGAATGGTAGCTAATTTTTCGTTTATGATACAACATATATACTTCTTGTATATCATCGAAAAGGTTTTAAAGAATGCCTTAAATTTTTTTTGAAGCACTTTAGAATTTAAAATTATATTTGCGGTGCTGAACGCAGCTACAATTTTTTCAATCTGGTATAATCCAATGGCATGTTAATTAAAAGGTCTTGTACAAAACAAAGCAATAATTTTGTAATCAGCAATTTATTTCACAAATCCACCGTTTCGGTAGTAGTAGCTAATTATTCAATTATTATTGAAAATATACGTGACGTATGTCGCCTTTGAAGAATGCCACCAACCAATGTCACAAATTTTTCTGAAGCACCTAGTACTCCAAATTACCATTGTGGCGCTGATAATATATACATTTTTCATATATACATTTTGATATAATCATGTAGCATATCGTTTTAAAGGTTTTGGAAGAAGCAAGAATTTTCTTATCAGCAATTTATTTCTTAAATCCCCCGTTTTGGCACTAGTGAGAAATTATACCGTTGGTATAAAATAAATATCACACATATCATTGGAAAGATTTGATTTTGACGAATGTTATACTAATTTAGTTGAAGCATAAAGCAACATGCGCATAAAGCAACATTTTTGTTGATATGGTACCTAATTATGCCTTTATTACAAAATATTAAGTGCTGTGTATTATTGAAATGGTCTTGAATAATGTCACAAATTTAGCTGGCTACTTTTATGGCATTCCGATATAATCAAGTTGCATATCGTTTGAAATGTCTTGGACCAACAATGTTGATTCCAGCATTTTAGTTCATAAATTCACAGCTTTGGCGCTGCTAAAAATGTATTTCTAAAATTAGTATGCTTATGTCATAATATTTTTAGAAACAAGTTTTTAGAAAATCAATTAAGACTCAGAATATTTTTTGCTGCGGTATTTTGAATATGAAAATTCTCGATTTTTATTTTTCGGAATTTTTCTGGGTTGGTAGGTAATAATTATATTCTTAGAAAAGTTTTTCTTGATATACATTTATTTCTTACCAAATTCAAACAAATTCGAACAGTATATATTTACCTGACTCGTTTTACTACCTTCCAATTTCCTGTGAACTTTCCGGATTTGCCAATTTTTAGACCAAAACTCTGATTACCTCGTATAAGGGTTCAGCTCCTAGCATTTTACTTTTCAAACTTGTAGTCGAAATTTAAAAATTTTTAAAACAGTTAGGAGATTAAAACCAAACGTGAATCAAACTGTATGGATCACCACATAATTTTCCAAGATTTATTATTACGATGATGTACGTTGACATCCAAGATTCCGTATAATAACCACAAGCATTCTTGTACTTGAAAATATTATTATTTAAAAATACATCTATCCACGCTTTTTCAAAAATTATTTTTCCGCCATTTTTAATTTAAAGAGTATGTGGAAACAGTAAAATATAAGATAAGGATAAACGACAAAATAGCATCTCGTCGTATATCAACCAAAATAATGAAGTATAAAGAAAAAAAAATGAAAATATTAAAAATCAGATATATAATTGAAGGTACCTACCTACCTGTCCAAAACTTACATGTCATAACAAAATATTTTTTTAGTATAGAAGGTTACAGTGATTTGTAAAATTATGCAATCCGTATTTAATAGCTGGAAAATTAATACGTATCGATAGACGTGAAAGATCGACCGTCGATTAGGTCGACTAAACACAAAATTGATCGTAACGCATTAAATTAACAGAAAAACAAATATCTTAAACACAAAACAACATCATTCGGAATTCATTCATAAATGAGTAAACAACAAAATATTTATATAAAATAATCTCTTCCGGTGAATTATACACATCTCATAGTTTTAACCTTGGAATTATAGTGTCTTGATGATCACGAACTGTACAAATTACATATTTTACAAAGAATTTCTTACCAAATACGACAAGGTTAGTAGTGCTCTTTCCTACACATGTATAACAATCTACCTTAATTATTGGGGCATGAAAGCCGCATATAAAAAAACACACACACACACACACCTCAAAAATCTTTAGCAAACGCTTGGGAATTTTTATAATTTTGTTTTAATAACCTTTCTGTCAAAAAATTTATTAGACGATCGGAAATTCATTAATTAAAATTTTGTTTTTATTTTGCAGGTGAATATTACGGTGAGTGCTTGTAAGGTTAAGCAAAAACCGAACCAAAACAAAAAAATCATTCAACATGTATAGTGTATAGTGTAAAGTGACGTGATCAGAAGTATTTAATCAATTAATCATCTAATATCTTTTCTAAGATTAAGATTAACATTTAACGATACAAGTGACTTAAAACAAATATAAAATAATAATAATAATAACAAAGCAAGCAAAATATCATTAAAGTGATTTAATAAAATAAAAGATTTATAATCATGGATTCAGAACAAACATGCTATGGAGGTGGTTCCATAGCAGGTGCTATATTTGGAACACTTATTTGTGGCATTATAATAGCATTCCTTATATGGTGGTTTTACAAAAAATATCAATCGAAACGAAAAGGTAAGAATTATTTTTCTAAACATTTATATTTTGTGTACGTCTGTCAGTAGACACATATCCTTTTTACCCATATCACACATGCCCATATACGGCCCAAATGAGTTTTTTGTATTAAATTATGATGAATAATATTGCAACTTTTTTTTATATGGTGCGCACAATTCTATTCATGTTTCAAAGACAATATGGCGCTTTTAGTCGCGCACTACACAACCGATTAATACACAATTACAGAACAATAAATTATTTTTAATATTCATAAAACAAAATTTATATAGCTTGGCAATTATCCACGTTGAATTAAATACTTATTAAATCATGTAGAATAAACAAAATGAGTGTAAAAGCATTAGAGGCACATAAAACCTTGGTTTATCATTGAAATGAGGCGGTGGTTTTTGCTTAAAATTACTATTAACGAGGAATAAAATAATGAAATAAAGAAGTTTATGTGCTAAAATCCATGTGATGATTAAATCTTAAATCAACTTTGATCTACCAAAAAAAGTAAAAATTCAAAGACAAGGTTAACACATATCAACAACCAATAAAATGTTTCTGTGTTTACAGACAACTTGCATTAAAACGTTAGTTGACAGATCAAAATAAGGATTTACGAGTTATTAGCTAATTTCTCAGCTTTAATAACTTAATGTGTTTTTTATATACAGAAACACTTGCATCACCATTCGCCAAATATTTTACTTTGTCGTGGTCGCAATTAGGTCACCATGTCGTGTAAACTTTTTTTGAATAACATTAATTACCAAAATAAAAATGTTTGGTTAAATTTTATATTGAATTTTTTGCAATGGCAATGATTTAGCTCCTACATGTTTAAAGAAAAGTAAATTGAATCTCATCTAATAATTCAAGTGGAGTGTGTTTGAAGGAAAACTTTAATCTCTAAATACAATTGGAACGGTTTAGATATTTTATTAATTAGATAAATAAAGCTCAATATATAATTAAAGCTTTTTGTTGTAAATTTTTGAAGTTTGCCTGACGATACAAGTAGTTTGAATACGAGTGTAGTTTGACCAATTTATCGAGCCAGAGCCATCTAGATATACAGAGCCTTCATATTCTAGTTTTTCTTATGTTAAATTTGAAATATTGGGTAAACATTTTTTGAAATGTATGGAAACGAATGATTTTATTTTTTATTTTAAGTCTATTTGAAACATGAGCTTTTGCCGTATTCTATGATGGAAATATAGAAAACTATATAAACTTTAATTGGTTGAAAATAAGAACATAGAACATTTTAAAATTATGTGAAAATTGTTTTGGAAAATTAATAGCTTAATAAGCTTTTACAAATGTTGTTGTTGTATTGTGTCATGGCTTGCAACATTCAAAATTACCATACCGTAATAAATGGTGAAAAACTAGAATAATAGGCTTTTCAACTTCCAATAAATATTGTATTTTGATAAAAACTTATCCTAACTCAAAGTTATTGAAGGTTATATTGCGAGGAAATTTTGTCGCATTAGGAATTGAAGATTTGCGGTTTCGGTGGATGATGCCTTTTGCTTTTTACCATACCATACACAATTAATTAATGAATTATTTGTCAAATGTATCAAATACATAAATGGATGGGCCATTACTATTCATGCTGCGACTTATCCACAAAAGGATTTCGTTGATGATTCCTGTTTGATGAGGGTGAAGTCTAATGGTATTTTGTTCGATTGGTGGATGTGTTTCATAATGACACTCAAATTTAGAGTACAATCATTTATTGGTTATGTTGGTCGCGGTATTTTATAAAATAATGTAATGAAACTGTTCCAAATTACGTTTCCCTCCGTTTTATTAGCCATACTTTTTTCATTCTCATTTGATTACGCCTGTGTTAAACTGTTCATTTATATAATTAGTTACATCTTAAAAAATTTATAATAGCGGCCACCAAATTTTTTATGTACGGTGGGAGTGGCGATTATCTGACAAATTGGCTAACTGAGCACACATTTTGCCTTGGCCAACTGTGAAAGTACTAATTACCAACAAGTTCTAGCATTGGTCCAGCAAGTGATCACTATTGGTCAGAATTGATATAGGATTTGTGAGCCAAGATGAGGTATGTTGGGCTGCCGAAAATGCTAATGCCAACGAAGAGGATTATCTCTTTGACAAAGTGGATTATCCTGTTGAAATGGCAGAAAGGCTATTAAGCAAATATCCAAATTACAGAGATTAGTAAACTATATTGTGTTTTTAATTTTTCTAAGTTATGTTACCTTAATTGAAAGATTTGAAGTTTAGCAGATACAGCGCCAGTTTTATATATTATTTTCTAAACGTTTAGTAATTTATTCAGAATTTTGTTACTAAAAGCGAAAATATTTAAAGTAGCGTCACTCCGACAGTTCATAATAGTGCCAATCAAATTGTAAATTTTTTAAAGAAATTGCATTTTGATTCAAAAATTATTTTTTACAGTTCTAATGTTATTGATTCTGAAAAGTGTTATCTAATTTGAACGTATCAAAATTTGGGAATCTTATTTGAAACTGGAAAAATGCTAGAATACGAAAAATAGGTTCGTCGATGTGCTCACCGCTAATATCAAGATTGATGACTCATTAGATCCGTGTTATAAAGTTATTTGTTTTCAAACTAACTGAACTACTGAACCACTGAAACTACTGAATCACTGAATATAATCTTAAATAACATTTCAGAATTTGGATTAGTTAACTCATATTTCGAATCAATTAAGAAGTTTGGTCCAAAATGGAGGAAATTAATATTCGCATCAAAACAATGACATCCAATAAATGACTCATCGATCGTGAGGCCTAAACTGAAATGAGTACGCATCTCTTTTTAATATTCAAATCAGTTTGTAATTTATATTTAAGGCTTGTGATGAACATAGTTGTTGAAAGATAATGATTGGATATATTTGTTTATTTTAGCACGTCTTCTGTGTGTAATTTTATTTTTTTCAATTAATTTTTCTGACAACACCAGGTAGAGGTAGCAAACAGGTAGCTAGCAAGCAATTTGTTATTTCAAGACCTATTTGATTTTACCTAAGAAACTATGTGTGCAATTATTTTTTCAATCTCTAAACACCAAAAAATTGGATGTGTTTATGTTCGTTTACGTAATTGCGCGGCAAGTGTATCAGACAGGCACGAGTGATTTTGAAACGAGACTCTTATTATTATGAATCATTTCAATTGTTGATATCTTCGATCGGCGAATGCAAAACTGACAAATTTCATAATGTGCTTACAAATTGCTTGCTTTTTAGAGATCTACCCTAATGCTTAGAGAACTTTCTTCAGTGTACATTGTGTTAGTGCAGTTTGTATTATGCAAATCAAGTAGTGCAGTTTATGTAAGTGGTTTGTTTTAGTTCGTTTTTAATGCATTTTGGTAAATATGCATTTAGTAAATTTTAATTTAGCACACTTTTTTAAATTTGTTTGTCTGTCCGCGGTATTTTGCATTTGATTTTTCACCAACTTATTGACCTGTAGATATTTGATCGGTTAACAGACAGCATTATTTTACCATTTAAATTAGACCCAAATTTTATTTTCTCACATAAATATGAAGGAGCACGATTATTAATTACTTTATATAAAAGTAATAATGCTCTAAAGTAAAAGAATTGAGTCATAGTGCAACCAAAAAATTCTTTAAACTTAGCTGATATGTGGCAAATTTTCTCAGTCCATTAACATATCTAAGCATGGCGCTTGAGGTAGAATCACATCTTAAAAAAAAAAATCGAAATATAGTACGTAGGGAATTATTAATGATCTAACCAAAAAAAATCGAACATTCTTAGGGCAGATAGTTTTATGAAGCTTCAAACCATACAAAGTAGAATTGATCTTACCACAAACATTAACAACTTCAGAATCCCAGGAGAACCCTTCATTTATAAAAATTCCCAGATTATTATCATGATTCTCACCATCAATAAACATATCGGGTATCACTGGGAATCTTCTTTTAGAAATCAGAATTGCTTGTGTTTTAGTGACGTTCAGTGAGATTCCCTTTGACTTCGACCAAGCCAATGCATTGGATAAATCCAGATTAATATTGTTAAAGGTTTCCAATATATTTTCACTAGTACCACTAAGATAAATTTGACAATCATCAGCATACATGTGATATTTGCAGTATTTTATTGCTAAAAGGGAAAACAGAGTTAGGCCAAGTATAGTTCCTTGAAATACCCCTACAGGTATACGCTCAGAAACTGATTCTTTTCCATTTACAATGACTTTTTGAGGTATCTGTTAAATAGCTAAACATGAGTTTAAGTGATCCATTGACAAAATTAAAAAAAAGCACCAACTTCTGTAGTAACAAAATATGGTTTAAAGAGTTGAATGCTTTTGAGTAGTTCAACATTATTAGAATAACAAATGAGTTTTTTCCGTCAAGATGATAAGCTAAATCGTCTACACGATCGGATTGAAATTTATTTAGATAATTACAATTAGCCAAATACTAGTTGATTTGATCACGAAGAATGACCTCGAATACTTTAGATAAGAGAGAAATTGAACTAAACGGTCTAAGATTATCCAAAGAATCGATACCATTCTTTTTTACAATCGGAAGCACAGTGTTCATTTTCCAGATGATTTCAGGAAATTCAGAACGCATAATACAACTGTTAATCAGGAATGTCAAACAAAATTAACACATGTGCTATCGCAATTCCAACCGCAACATTCTTATTTGAAGATAAACATACCCGCAATGAGTTCAGATTGAGAATATAATTGGTGAAACACTTAAAATACAAAAATATATTAGAAAGCAAGGTATAAAATTATGAAATTTACAATTTAATTCATAACTGATATTACAAAGGCTGGAAGTGGTGACTGAATGATTATACTGTATAATTTACTGTGGTGGTAATATTTATGTAGCTGTTGATCTTCTCGGCAAAAAGAAAAATTACAGTACGAGTCTATTATCTCTGAATAGGAAAGTAAAGAAATTTTAATTTAATTTATTCACGAAAAAAATGTCAAATACAATTGTTTTTTTATTACAGAATGAATTAAATTAAATTGATCTTATTTAAAATTAAATAAAATATTTAATGGACAAAACGATTAAAAGCCCTTCTTATATATGTAAGAGGATGATTATGAATTTCACGATCATAAGGACACGATTATAATAAACTGGTTTTCTTTTCTCCTCTTTAGCGTTTAGAAAATGTGTTGTCTTTGAGTTTAAAAAGGAAAATTCATCTATTTACCCTAATAAAATTTCATTTCTATACTTCACGCAAAAATAAATAGAGTTTTCGAAAATCGCGTTAAAATTCCATTCCACTTTGAACAGGGCACTAAACTTTACTCGATATTTGAAAAAAAAATTAACTAATAGTAGCTGACAGGCCTTAATATTAAAATGTGTATTTTATTTAGATAAGGGAAGCTTTTTTTATGTTTCCATATCAAACAATGCAAAATATTTTGAATTTAATATTTAATGAACGAAAATAAAATAAAAAAGGCAATTTTAATGTTTTCCAATAGAATTGTGTCGGTTAGTAAAAGGTAAATTGATTTTCCGAGTTTTCTAAGAAAATCAGACAAAAAACACCAGCTAACACAGAAGCTTTTATGAATCTCAAAAAGTATTACCGTATTAACACCTCATTTTCGTTAGTTGTAGCGTTATCGTTCAAAGTGATAAAAATTTGTGAGTTTTATGAAAAAATAACCAGTATACACCAATAAGTGACTTGAGGCGAAAGAAACAATTAAAATTTTAGTTTTGAGATGTGTTTTATTTAGAGGTGCCTAGCAAAAACATATAAACGCCGTTTGTGGTTTAAGGTAAATACGGTAGTTAACATAATAGATATTTTAGCCAAGCACTGGTTTTATAGTAAACGAGTCACCTAAAACGACAAACTACACGACAATTCATCAATGAAATTAAAATTATTAATGAAAATTTTCCCATGAATATGTTAATACGAAATACATATGTTGATTTCGTAATTATGTGTTATTTATGGAACCAATTAGTATGTTATTATATTAAAATTGCAAATTCAAATCACTTCGATTTGTATTAACAAAAATTTATTTAAGGAATATTAATGTAAGCGGATTCTTATGAGAAAGAACAAAAGCTATGATAAAAAAATGTCTGAATCTTACGACTCTTATATATCTAGGTGGCTCTGTTAGTAGGCTACAATCAATATTAAAGACTTTGTAACAAGTGGTGCTTTTAAACAGTCAATTATTTTACTTAACTCGCTTTCGTTTTTGTTTGTCTCTCCGCGGTATTTTGCAATCGAATTTGCACCAATTTCTTAACTTGCTATAATAATGCTCAAATTTAAACTTACAGAACCGCTTACTTTTCGATAACAATTCAATCGTTTTCAAGTATTTATGAGTATTTTGCATATAATAGTAATAATAATATTTTAATTTTATTAAATTACTTTTCCTTTATTTATTAATATCAGGTTCGTCGCTTTTTCATTTTATGTGTAGGGATTGATGTTTTTCGTATATTTGAAAAAATTATCTAAAATGTATAGACTACACTCAACATATACACATTATAAAACGTTGTGCTTAAAAAGTCACTTTTAATATATTATGGCATTAATGATCCATCCATCCAAGTTCATCTTATTGAAAAGTATCATATACTAATACCACCCGCATTAAATAACAGACCGTTTCATGTACGGGTTTTCTATTCCACCAAGAATTAATTGAGTTTATTAGCCAATCAACTAACTATCAGCACAAAAGAATTAGTAAAAGAATTTACATTTTATATAAATTTACATACTTTTAACTGTAAAAGCTCATCAGCACATTGCGAGGATATAATTACCCAGAACTGCACGCATCTAATCAAAATTTTTATAATCTGCTAATTTGAATCGCATTCTCAGCAAAAGGACAGAATTGTTATATACCTGTAAACTGGAAGAATTCGAAAAAAACTGACCGACTCTTGGGTCGAATAAATATTTATATCAGTTAGAAAAAAATTTTATTTCTCTTTTGCCCGTGGAAAATTTTGAATTGTGTCTTACTTTGCTAGAGAATTCTGAATTTATCAAATTTTAAATGTAGCTCAAAACTATACTTTGAAAATAATTTATAAATAAAATAAACTTTATTAATTGAATCATGAATTGTAAAGATTTTGATAACTGCTTCAAATAAAATTTAGCGAGTTAAACGTCTTGTATATAGTGAGATGAAGCTTTTTTGGCGAACTTCAATTTATATAGCAACACTATTTTTAATTTCAAATTATACTGCGCAAAATATACAAATAGTTTACCTTGGCTTTCTTAAATATTATTTATAAGTATTGTTGGTGTTGATTTAAGTGTTCGGTAAAATTATTCACAAAATGGCCAGGAAATAATAAATAAATAATTTAAACCGAATTTAAACGATAGACAGGTAAAATCTCTCAATCTGTTTTGTTTCAATACAAGATTCGCTTCTTACAGTCGTGGCATGCTATAAAGACGTGATTCTTAAACAAACAATTTCGTTCCGATAGTTAGATCACCAGCACATTTGCAAAGAATTTTAAAATATGAAATATAGACATTTGCTGATGATAATACAAAATAAAATTTAAAAAAAAACACAACTTTCCAATATATTGTATGTACAAATAACACATCTGTTCGTACATGTTTCTTGCCACATATGGCGATATCACACATAGTTCACACTCTATCTCTCTATATATGTAGCTTATACACAGAAATGATATCGCACTATAAATTACTATAGTACTGTGTCCTAATTTCCAAACTCTATAGTGAAAGTGCTAAATACCGTGCGCAGTAATAAAACTTTTGTTTAATTGAACCCAGGTTAATTCATATAATATATGGATTATTATTAATAATAATAACATGCATCCGTTAATTTAATCGATGTATTTATAAATAAATACCTACATAGATATTATAATATGTGATATAAGACAACCGTTATATTATTAAAATTATGCAACGTACAAAGCAGTTTTGTTGAGTGTGCCGCCATATACGCGAAGTTTTTATGGTAAAACAAAGCTTTTTGGTATGCAAGTTATACTCGAATCGTAAAAAAAAAAAAACTTAAGCAGATAAAACACTTTGCTTTATGTACCGTTCTGAAATTTTAATTTAACAAAATATCGTTTTTTTTTTAATTATTATAATTTTGTATTTCCGTTGGTTCCAATTTTAGCGAGACTGTGCGTTGTGCTCAACACATTAAGCGCAAAATGTGATTATGAAAGAAAAGTTGTGTGAAAATATCTAGATCGCGGCTATAAGATAAAATTCTAGCGCGCCAAAACGCAATTATGTATACCTTATATACGCATACGCTGAGTATATCGTAAAGAACACCAACATCAAATTCAAAAATAGAAAGAAGAAATATTTCTACGCTCATTTCATTTCTATATCATCACAATTGACACTTTAATTACATTAAATTCATCGATAAATTTTAATGGAACGTTAATTAAAAGTTATGAAGGTGTATATCGTGTTACATATATATAAATGTATATTTTACCAAAAGAATCTTACCATACTGGTTTTATATACGAATGTGTTTATTCTATTTGATATCGCGTCATGTTGTTTAAGCGGGAAGACGATGCTTGGCGTATAGTAAGAAGAAAACGTAAAAATCCACTTTGTATACATGTTTTGTTTATAACTTTTTTTTTTTGGTTTTAATAAATGTATCTAATGAATAGCAAATACGTATACGGTGTCATTTGACATAGTAATTTATAGTTTGTATTTATATTTACTATTAATTTTCTATGCTATTATTGTACGTACAAAGTACATCGAGTGGAAAAATATTTAATATTATTTTTTTTGGAATGAGGAAGTTGTGTTAAGTTTTGGTTTTAATTTTCCAAACACCGGATTATGTTTGTGTAAACTTGAAATTATAGTTTACACAATCTCACATGATATTGGTAACCAATTTAATTTTCACAACCCACCCATCTACATATTGTAATTATTATATGGATCTACGCCAACTTTATGTAAATAAGGTACATTGACTGTTGACGACATATTGTATAAATTCCACATATTGTGCCATTAAAAACTATACGGTAAATACTTTCCTATTCACATTCAAATCACTTTTCATCAATTCACCGTAGAAACGGATTTTGAAAGTTAAAATTCTTTGCAATTTTATTTTATCATTTATATTTTAACAAAATACAAACAAAACGAACTTGATGGGAAAATTTTATGTCTCATTTCATACAAATTTTGTCGGCAAAACAGATAAATTAATGTTTTGTGTAGATTTTTGTTTAATTAGACATAATACTTTATACGAGTAGTGTATAATTAATTTGTTGAAAGTTAAATTAGATTTTTGAATTACTGAGTTGCATAATTGTTAACTATTAAATTTTAATTATCGCCTTGCGTATATAAATTGAAGTTAATACGTTCTCAGTAAAATTTTATTTATTTTTAATAATGTCCAGTTATTTATTTACATTTCTTCATATTTTATTTCTAACATCCATAAAACCCGATCTGTACCCAATAAAAGTATCACAAAGTGTCTAAAGCACATAAAGTGCAAGCAAAACACTTAATGTGTTGTTGCCAACTATTATTGTTTACATTCTCGACTAACTAAATTAACGATTAGTTCGTACCGGTCATTCATAGATGGCACCAAGTCAAACCGTGTTCGATGTTTAATTAAAATTTGTAAAATAAATTTAGATTTATCAAACTTCAAAATATCAGTTACATTTCGGTTTAAGAATATTCGAGACATGTATCAATAACTGGTAAGAACTAACCATTGAAATCGTTCAGACGTTCAACTTTTACGTTAAAATAAATTTTTTTTTATTGCAATTATGATAGGATCAGTAACCAGCCAGAACATCGTAAACGTTATATTAAAACATTTAATTTTATGTTCCTAAAAATTTCTCACTGTTCAATCGGTTCTGATGAAATTGAGTGCATTGGATAGAAATGGTATTCTAAAACGGTATTTGGAAGCACCTCTGGAATGTAACTATTTTATGTTAATCCTGCCTCGAACATAGCTGAGGTGAAATGAGATTTTACACATAAACATGAACAAACGTATAGTGAAATTAGTATTTCTCGTATTAGAATATAGATATCTCTGTTTAACTCTATCCATTTTTCATTGCATTTTGATCTACAGGTACGATAAAAGTACTCGTAAGCTAAATTATTCACATTTCATCAACTATTTTTATTCGTTATTGTGACTTGTTTCAAAAATTATATTCAAGAGTTTAAAACTATGGTGGAGGAAAATTTTGTGGATGCCAAATATTTCGATATTTCAACTAGTTATTATTCCCCATGAGTCAAATATGACCCTCTATCAGCGTGCAAGACTCATGGGCCGACCCATCTTCAATGCTCAGTACTATAAGCTGGCATAGAGCTATGCAATTCGCATATGGTAACGTAAATCGGAACGATATAGGCATAAGTTTTCGATCTGGCGAAAAAGTTGGGAGTGCTTCGGCTCCAGAACAGATTGGAGGGATTAAAAAATAAAAATAAATATTTTAACGAAAACTCAAATTCATTCAACATGAACTATATCTTCGTTTAAATTTTACGAAAGTCGACAAACTAATTTTTCATTGGATAATTTCCTGGCTAATTTTTGAGACCAGCGAAAATTTAATTTTACGTCTGCTGCATACTAGCCTTAACCCAAAAATATAAAATTTATCAGGTAAAGCGAAAGTGAAGACCGAGTTCAAAGTGAAATGAAATTCTAACGTGGTCTCCAAAAATCTATTTAATTTCTCAAGAAATAGATAAGAAATTCTATTTGGAGAATTTTTATTTTTACCGTACTAGCTTTGTAATGAAATTTTTAACAAAATCATCACATCATCACAGTACATTTTGTAAATTAATATAACCAATCCCAAAATAGAAGACACCATTTAGTTTTCGCGTTATTGACAACTGGATAATCATCAACGCCGCGTTTCGGCAAAAATCAAAATAAGAGGCACACAAATTTTGACGTTTTCATTTTGTTTCTGGTTGGTCGTCATCTAACTTAGCTTGACTGTCAAATTGTTTTTATCTGTTTCTATTGGCATTGAATTTCTACATATATCTTGCCACTTCTTTCCATTGCGCAGCTACGACGTTCGAAATTTTAATCAAGTCTCCAAATTGCTTCCTTTGTTTCAATTATCCGGGCTAATTTTCTTTTCTGATTATTCGCAAATGAAATTTTTTGGTTTCGTCTTATTTTGCAGGCCGGTTTCTTTATCAGTGCGAGATCCTCGCAGACACTATCCTAAAAGTATTCTTCATTTAAAAACGATGTAAAATGTTTATAATTTTAAATTAACAAATATACGAGTACAGAAGAAAAAAATTCAAACAAGGCCAAAGGTCAAAATTTCAAGTGAAAATAATATACCGAAGCCCTTTCAATCTTGAATAAGTCGGTTAAGTCATTCCAATTCATTGTACCGACTTATTTGTGACGTAATAACAAAAAACAAAACGCAATTTCTATAATATGGACGAAATACATTTTTTGACATGTTGGTCATTGTCACGTCTAGATTTGAAAATAAAAACTGCATGTACATATTACATTTAGCCAATACACATTTTTGGAGGCATTTCTGTGTAAACCTACTTATTCAAATAAATCTCCTCGCGAGGTGTCTTATTTGAATAAGTCGGTGTCCACAAATAAGTCGGTGTTTGGGAAACTACCCGAGACATTAAAATAATTTGGAGAATTTATGCGCACCATCTTTGATGTAGTGAATACACTTGGCTTTTTCGCTGGTGAACCGACTACTACAAAATGAAAACTAAAGTGGAATTTTTCATTTCTAATTTCACTTTAGTAAGTAAAATCGTACAAAGATTTCACGTTAAATCGAACCTCGGACTAGGCTTAACGTTAAAATTTAAAAATTGTTTCAGCACAAAATTCAATTAAAATTTAAATATTAAATTTTATTAAGTAGGGCAAAAAATCAAATCTTGAATTTCTAATAAATAATTGAATTCTCGGATATTTTAAATTTTCATTCTTCCTGCTCCATCTATATTGACCGATCAATTTGATTTGAATGTCGTGAGAGGTCCTATATAATCCCTCGAATTAATAAAATTTAGGTTAATTAAATAAATAGAAGAAATACCCCCTGGCCGATCTACAATTGGCTCTAAATAATAATTATTTGCCTTCCGCTCGTAATCATTTCAGCTAGATCTAATAAAAATATCAAAACCATTTGCATGTTGTGAGTGGCACATTTGCGTTAAGTAAGTGCATTTTCGCTATTCTGTATAGGGAGCGAGAAGATTTCCCAAATCCCATTCCGAAAAGATGCCCAATTATTATAGGTTGGGTGGGAGAAATTTTCCTAGTATTATAGCTTCTCTTACAACACTCAAAAAATATTGATGAGCCAAATATAGATGTCACTGGAATTTTTAAATACAATGTTTAAATTTCACTTAGGTTTTGTTTGCAAATTTTTTATAACAAAATTTGAAATTGGTTTTTGAAGTTTTCTGTCCTACTGAACAATTAATTTTTTAAATTCCCACTTTGAGTTTTCTTGTAATATTTTAGTTCTATAGAGTCAACTTTATATTATCGAAGCTAAATTAAGAATTTTTCCCAAAAATCAAATTAAATATTCTAGAAGCTGAAACCTTACGAGGTATTGAAACCCTTAGTTCTACCCAACTAACCCCGAAAATCAATAATTTCCACTCAAAACTTTTACCAAAATACGACTTAGAAAAATATTGAGAAAAATTCATTTTTATCATCCATGATTTTCCGAATTTTCAAACATTGCAACATGATTACATCGGAATCGGTGAAACTGTGTACTAAAACATATATATAAAGTTGTTGATTGATTCAAAACTCTTTATGAGGAAAAAAATAAAATATATCTGCTCCAGAGGGCGGTAGTTTTGAGTAATAATTTGCTTCAGTTTAATTCAAGACATTTTTGATTACGCCGTGTATATTTTTGCGAGAGCAAGTGAGTGCCCCACCACTATATATTATTATTTACTTATTTGATTAAATTTTATTTTCGTTATTACAATTTTATATTATTGTCCAATGTGCAAAAAAACAACATTTTTTAATAATGAACAAACTAAAAGTTCTGTACCAAAATGTATTTTCGAGGTGCTAAAATCCCCCCTGATTTACACAATGCACAATACACAATAGTAAAATTCAATTAAAAAATCCAATTGGTTGCTTACAAGTGTTTTGGAAATTAATTTTTCATACATACCTATGACGAACAATTTTGGTATGACCGGTTCCAACGAAACAGTGCAGAGTCATGCCGATATATGCCAAATATATATAAAAATAAAAATTAAATTAAAATATCAAAATGTTGAAAAGAAGTTTTCAACAAATACTGCTATAACTGGCTTTTCGTAATCATCATAAACGGTCGTAATGTATTTGCTAAGATATGGTCATATATTGAATCTTGCCGTAATACGCCGAAAGTATAATTTTTTGTTATTGATTGCAAATTTATTGATATGTACGAAAAATGCAAAGACCGGTTCCAATGGAGCAAAACTAAATCTTGTTATACCGCCAAAAGCGGTTCAATAATTTCAAAGAATACTCTATTCCGTTCTGTTTCGTTGGCTTTACAACCTTTGAATTGGATTTGCTGCTTAATGACAAAGTGTGAAACAGATACAAGCATTGGTGCCGACTCCAGGGTATGATTTATGATACAAGTTTGAGAGCGAAGAAGGTTCAGTCACCATATAAACCTGTTTAATTTAATTGAACCAATTATATCGATATTACTGAGATCATTTCTGAGCCCGTTGGTCATGAATTCGAAACATTACACTTACTACTATAAATACTCAAAAACGTAATTCTTTGTGCTGCGCCATAGCGCCCAACAAAATTTGCATGTCAGTGAAGAATGCTCGGTATCATGCGATTGACGAAGTTTTGTGCAAAGAGGCTGAGTTGAAAATAATTGTGGGTCTCCTTGCCTTACTCTTGATGTTATTTCGGCAACACCTGATAGTTTGCCTTTGGCTCCCATTTTGCTTTTAGAGGAATCTATTAACACTTTACAGAAAAGATTGTCAATTTTGACAAAGTGCACATAAAACACTCCTAAATGTACTTTGCTATCGTATAATGCATGTAAAATAATTAATATAAAATATACGGCGATGTTCGTTTCTTAGTACTTTCAACGCTTGCTGTAAATAAATAACTTGGCTGTTTGGCTAAAACCTAGTAACTGGTGTTGAGCAAGGCTATTTCATTATAGTGCTTACTGTGGCCCTATTCTGGTATTTTCCCGGGAATAGGAAACTGGGGAAGGATATTACATATAATTTTTGGTTAAATTATTTTTTCTGGCATACAACGCTGAAAAACTAGTGTTAGTTTTTTTGAAAACAAAATAAAATTGGGAAAAATTTTCCCTGCCAGTTTCAGTATGGAAATTTTATCCCAACTAAAAATTTACATTCAATTTTTTTCCACAGTAGACCAGAAAAAAATTATTTAACCAGAAATTATATGCAAATTCTTTCCCCAGTTCCCCATTCCCGGGTAATTACCAGAATAGGGCCACTGGTGTTATTTCAATATTAATTTCGAGAAGATGTAGCACACGTCTATCTGTTTATAACTAAACAATAATTTTTAAAACTAACCGATCCATTTTCATACTAATGATGCAAATAAAGATATAAAGGTTAATGTCATATGCAATAGATTTATGTTCCAAGCTCTTTGATAATTTCGTATACACCACAAGTTTCTTTCCCAACAACAACTTAAAGCCTACGATACCCAAGTCCAATAAAATTTGGTCAGTGATTAAAATTATTTTAAAAGGATTTAATATATGCACCAATTGTATTGCATACCCCGTCGACTGATGTTTTCCGGTTATATAATTTTATTTGATCAATACTAATTGGAAATAATTTAGAATTTTTTCAGCAGAAACGAACGGTTAAGCATCCAAACTGCATCTGCCCAAAATGAAATAAACATCCTCTATACTGAGTATTTAGGACAAACTCCTTTGATGTATACGAACGAATTAGTTTCTTCATCATTCATGAAAAATCTATTTACGTTTCCATTATTCCGGCAAAATATTAGAGGCACAAATTTTCTTTCAATCAGACCTTTTATGGAAAAAAGCTGTCGAAAAATTGATGGAATGACATAAATATTCCGTCCGTTACCCAGTACTACCCATAGAGTTTAAGGAGGTCGACGTCTCCATTATTATATTTTTCTACCTTCTTTGCTCTAACTTTCCTGTCAGACGAAAAGATCTTTCTCTAAATAGTTAAGATTGTTAGAGTTGTTGGATAGTTTAAGCTTTTGAGTCCGCTACTATGGAAGATAAACTAGACAATTTGGTTAACAGTTAACAAGGGTTTTTAGAATAATTTGGGAAGACTAATGTACGGATGACCTACCCATTTCCTTAAAATGATTGTTGGCTCGCAAATTTTGGCTTGTGAATTATACGATTTTGGTGCAAATTTTGGTTTGTGAACGACGATTTTAATGATTTTGTGCTTGAAAATTTTCAATTTGGGAATTTCTCAAAGCCCTGAGGGGTTTTGTAATCGAGGATTTTGTATATGGAGATTTCATGTCTGAAATATATATTCATCAGAATCCATTAAACCGCCAATGGCTAATCGAGTTCAGTTACTTCATTATAAAACAACTCAATGGTGTTTTCATCCATTATTACTAGTGTGTCAAGCTATGTATGTATGTATATTAAGATATTACGATCAGATAATATGGTGTCCAAGGCAAAAGCTGGACATTCCTGTTCAGTATACAGAATTTGAGTAAACTAGCCGTCTGGATTCCATGTTTAATACCATTACATGGTCAAAAACAACGTTCATTCAAGTGAAACAAACAAAAATCAGTTTTACGGAAATTTTAAAAAACAATAATTTCGGAAAATTTCAGAATTACAGAAAACATTGTTTTATTCAAGTGAACTACATTATATAGTAAAAGTACTCATATTCAGTCTAAACTTTTCAAAGTCGCACAATTTGTTTATCTTCATTTATAAAATCATAATTATATACTTCTCTCGATTGAGGTCGCACCAAATCAGATAATCTTATCGTTTCTTTGATTACAAAATTAGATGACATACTTACAAGCATACCTTAAATATCAATAAAACCTCAAAGTAGTTTTTTTTTTCATTTTATGATTTAAATCGTTTTATCGTGTATTTTCTTCACATCATCCTATATGTACATATGTATACCACTATGCATACAAGATTTCATCTTAAACACATTTTTCGTGTTGTCTATTTTAAATAAAAATACAAAATAGTAAATGAAAACAAGAATTCATATTAATTCATTCATTCATGTGAAATTACACTTTCTTACCAAATAATTTTTATAAAACTTTCATCAATCATTTCGATAAAAAAAGATTATTTTTTCAAAAATTATTTTCTCTTAATTTATATAATTATAAATGCATTTGCAGTAATTGTTTATATGCAGTTTGTTCATACAAATAAATGGTTTTCCATTGGAAAATTATGTATAAAGTTTTTATAATTTTGGAATAGAATATGATTACTTTCTATGTACGCGTATATAAAAATAATTGAATCGTAATTTGAATATTTTTTTATAGACAAAATGAAAATGACAGTGACATGCAATGACATTTCATTGTTTTGTTGACATTGCAATTTTACGATTACATTTTATAGTCAATCATTCATTAAGAAAACTAAATATTTTATTGCACTATGTTTGGGATATAAACTCTTGCATTACTGTCAGGATGTACACGTGAGTGATTTAAAGTACGGCAACCGAAAACGCGTATAAGAGTAAATTCTCGAATAATACTGATAAAGACGCTTTGATATTTGTATAGGCATAAATAGTGCGAAACTATACTAGACGCATAACAAGTTAGTATTTCAGAACCCCGAGTCAGATCCTACATTCTCGAGACAGCCTGTATTCACTCTCAGAGCCTACAAAATCAAGTAATATGAAAATGTTATAATACATTACGCGATATTTTGAAGATAATTGTCATCGATTTTAATTTCAGTGGCAATGATAATACCATTTATGATTCCATTTTTAGTGAATCAGAATCGTTATTTTATCAGAATTTGTTGTGATAATTTTTTTATTCTAATAAAAAATGTTAGGGAAAATGATAATTTTACCGGAATCTGGACCGATTAAAATATTATTACCTCACTAGTTTTCGGGACGATCGGTAGCATTGATATTAATAAATAGAATTAGAAGTTGTCAACAAAACATCGGTATTATCATCAGTTTGCAGTATCCAACTACAAAATTTTTTTAATTTCATGTTTTTGCATAAATTAAAAACACTTAAATCTTGTGAATTAAATAATCCGCTAAACGATTTTAACACCGCACAAAACATTTAAATGTTTTTGGTTGGCATTAATTTTAAGCGTTTTCATCAACCAAATCAGTCTTGTTATGTCGATTTCATTATATAAAACTGGCAGATTAGCGGGTAGCCTATATAGATAATATTCAAGAGCGGAATAAAAAAAAGTTAATTTTCCAAAAGTTTAGGACCTGAAATGTCTAGGTACATGACGAAAACATCTACCAATAACTTTTCTCCTAGTCACCACCGGAAATTAAACCTGGGACGCCCCAGAGAAGTGTTATATCTACTCTGCTATATCAAGAGCAACTAGAGATATACATTTCACGATCAAACGTGAGCGGAGCTGACTAAAATAATTCAGAAAGTGGCTACAATACCGATGATCTGTTTAATGAAAACGATATACTTGGCAGTTATTAACTACAAATCAACCAAATTAACATTACAAAATGTTTAAGTAATGTCTAAATAATCATTACAATATGCAAAATTATTGCTGGTGGGGACCCCGTTTTATTGAAAACAATAATAATTATCTGCAAATAAAGTTTTGGCATTCGGCATGCCTTTTTCTGGAATTTTGAAATTTTTCATCTGCCTTTCGGCCTGTCCCCAATTCTAACAAAACCAAACTCTATCATTCTGAGAGTTGTACAGGGATTGAGAAATATAATTTCATCCCCAGAATTTTATAAAAAAATATTAAACACAAAAATGTATGCTTCTTAGAGTTAATCACTTTTTTGATGTTTTTAAACAAATATCTTAGTGATTTCTATGCATACAACAAATTTTCAGACAAAATACTCATGAGGGATCTTTTTATCATCGTTGGATCTATCTCCATTTTCTATACCATCCATTCCGGGTGATGGAATGCTTCCGAGATAAAATTTGCATCCCTTTGAGGTCGATGTTCCAAGGACTTTGGATAAGAGTATATGCGTGCGTTTGGTCGAGTTTTTCCTTCCTTTTTTGCCTTTCATTCGTTATGTTTTAAAGTGCTTCTTCTCTCTTGCAAATATTACACTAGGCTCAAAATCGTAATTTCCATGCAGCAAACAAGTTGTTCTGAATGTCGTTCATTTTGTGAATTGTAAATCTTTTAGTACAAATAAATGCGAAGACGGTCTGATTTGGTCTCTCCAGTTGTTCAATCACGTACTGTGGCTTTGATCTATATTAGATGTTATTACGCTCACAATATTCGTTGAAGACCTTAGATCTTAGATCTTCGGAAACCCAAAGAACACGGTTAGGTGAATTGCAAAAATTTAATGACTGGCACATTCTCCGTATTTTGGACGGCTCCATAAAATAAAAAAGCATTGGACTTTAATATGATAATCAAGGCAAAATCTTAAAGTGTCAGACATCATTTTACAAAATAACGGTAATTTTTAGAAATAGCCGGACCTTGATTCGACTGCCACGGGGTTTTTTTAAATTTTTTGACCCATAAATTTAATTTTGGCTGCACTAAATTTACACCTATCCAATCAAATAGTTAATCCGGTTTGTCGTACTATAGTGAAGAATTTATGTAATCGTGTTGTTTGCTCTTTAACCTTTCCATTACGTATATTTCAAATACGACGGGAGCGATACTAAACCAAATTACATTATATTCGTAATGTCCCCCTGTTGTTAAAAAAACCGTACACTTCTTTGTAGCTTAAATATTGAAGCCTAAAAATATTTATTTCTAGGCAAATACGAGATCATTTACCATAAGCGTCAGGTACGGTTGCTTTACGATAATCTTGTTCATCACCATTTTTATTATTAACCAATACAATTGATGGAACGTACGGAGAATCAGAAGAGATCGTATAATGCAATATTCTTGTTAATTTGGCCTTTTTGCGAAAGCGATACGGTATAGTTTAATATTAATCGGTGTGTCGGTGGTAAGATGAATCTCCACTTTTATTTTTATCCTATTCTTGAACATCTCGGTCTCATTACGTTTGTGAGCAGTTCTTCCTTAACAATTTGTCCTTAACAAGTTAAACATGTGAATAATAGGCGTTGTTGTCGACTTCCATTGTTTGGGCGATAATTTTTTGGCATATACGCATTGGTCATTCAACACATGTTAATCTCGTCACAACTTCTTTTGATTTCTTTAGAAATGTAAAATCATCCGCGGCGATCCTTTAGAAATTAAATCATCCACTAACTATATTACTCAATAGTGAAACAAACCTATAAAATTACGCTTTCGTTGTTATTTTATGAAACGTTTTGAGAAATAGAAACAAAATGTGATTTTGTTTAAGCTGAAACTCTCAAATATCTCGGAAAATAAGCACTCTACGAAAAAAAAGTTCATTATCAAATTTTAATCATTCCGGGGGACATACATTAGTGTTAAAATTAGTACCTCCCCCCTTCGTGTAGGTGGAGCGGGGGTAACTTTGAAATTAAAATGGGAACCTCTATTTTTATTGCAGATTTGAATTCTACGGCTTAAAGTACGCAGGATTTCTTTGAAACATTTTTTTCGATTCATGATAGATGGCGCTGTTAAATTAAATTTATATTAATTTTTTTTCGATTTCTCTTACTGAGAACCTATGCATACGATTCTGCAATACGTTTGCATTCAAATTAACTATAAATAATAAATGATTTTTTTTTTGTATTTTATTTTAAAAACATCTGAATAACTGGGAAATTGTGACCTGTAGAAATGTGATTGGCTGGTGAATAAACTACTTTTAACGTAACCCAGGAACAACGACGTGGACGTAGTAGTTTTCTGTTCCCTTCATTGTGATTGATTAGCGTGAGTCCCCTCGCCTCTCACGTACTATCGCGCTTCATAATCTTTTAATTAAATTAAGTGCTCAAAATAATGGCCCTCGACTTCAAAGCACTTATTAATCCGCATTTCAAATGAATGTACATAACTGAGAAGCGTGTCTGCTTGAATTAACGCACAAGCATTTCTGATTCGCCCAATCATATTTTCACGTGTTGTTGGTGTTTGTTGCCGTTGAAACAGCCCCACAAAAAGAAATCTAATGAATTAAAATCTGGTGATTTGGCACGCCAATTAAGCGGACCAACTCTACCGAACCAGCTACCATTGAAATCACGATCAAGTACTTCACGTGCTATACCGACTAATAGTGTGCTAGACAACCGCATGTTGCCACCACATGTTCTTTCGTAATTCTAAGCTCAAATCTTCAAATAATGTTGGCAGTTCATTTTTCAAAATGTCTCGGTACATTT
Source organism: Nephrotoma appendiculata (assembly GCA_947310385.1). Classification (NCBI taxonomy): domain Eukaryota; kingdom Metazoa; phylum Arthropoda; class Insecta; order Diptera; family Tipulidae; genus Nephrotoma; species Nephrotoma appendiculata. The sequence continues at coordinate 17,217,247 of OX371223.1, forward strand.
GACCATTCAAGTTGCCTCTAATAATGTGGGAGCCGATGATTTTGTTGCCAATTATTCCACACCACACGTTGACAGTCCAAGGGCGCTAATGTTCAATTTGGCGAAGCCAGCGCGGATTTTCAACACTCCAGTAATACATAATGCATGTTGTGTCGATTAATCGTTCCATGGTTTGTAAAAGACGGCCCGGTCGCTGCCCAGTGACAAAAAGTTACCCCATTTTGGAAATCAACGCCATGAAGATCTTGGTGTAAAAACACATGATACGGATGATACTTATGATATTTTAAAATTTTCCAAATACTGGTTTGGGACAATCCGGAATCGATAGCTACTTCTCGTGTACTAATATGAGGATTATCAGTTACTGCAGCCAATACACCAATTTCATTACTTTCCTCAGTGATTGATGCTCGGCGAGCCCTTTTTTCATTTGAACACTTCCATCAGTAGTAAATTGTTTAACAGTCCGGTAAAATGAAGCACGTGACCGAATCATATTCGGAAAACGCAAAGCGTAGAGAGTGACAGCATTATCAAGACTACGGCCAGCTTTTCCATAAACCAGGACTATTTCAATTTTTTCTTTTACAGTTAAATACTCCATTTTGTATCATAACGCAAACATGTCTTTTCGTTTCTGAAACAATCTTCGAACTGAATCGATATTTTTAAAACAAAATACAAAAAACCAATTATTTGAAAGCAGATTTAATCGCATGTTCCTGGGTTACAATAAATATTAATTTTAATGCAAACGTATTGCAGAACCGCATGCATTGGTTCTCAGAAATTTAATTTAATAGCGCCATCTATCATGAATCAAAAAAAATGTTTCAAAGAAATCTTACGTACTTTAAAATTAGGGGTTCCCATTTTAATTTCAAAGTTAACCCCCCCCCCCACCCCCCCCCCCCCCCCACAAAGTAAATTTTTGTTGCTAGCGTTTTCACCTTCCTCGAGGAATCCACTTGCTTCGCAGGATCATTCACATTTCCCGCTCTCCACAAAATTGATTGCATTTTATCGGTATCATCGGTCTTCGAAATGTATAAAATCTAAAAACAATTGTGTATTGTATCTGTCGGAGCCAATTCGTGATAAAAATATTTAATTAATATTTATATCGCCCAACTGATCAATTGATCGCACTTTATTTATATATATTGCACAACATTAAAAATTTTCGTTTTCACCAAATTAAGCAACATTCATAAATTGATCGACAGTTCATATATGAATAAATAAGTAATTTGCGATACGTGCGATTGCCATTAAATCTTTGTGTTGTGTCTAATGAACATCGTAATTAAAATATTTTCACGTGAAATTTATCATTTTTTTTATGAAATTTCAGTACCATTGTTCACAAATGCGCATATTTTTGATTCGAAAGGATAATGCGCATATTTTGTAGTTGGAATTTGAAGAAAAACCTTGACACTCCTCATATTAATATTATTATTATATTAATATGATAAATATAAAACCACATCACCAAACGATCAATTCGCTAACATATAGTATGTATATAAAACCTATAGTGCTAAATATGTTAATGATCCTAACATAAACAAAACATTCAACAAGTCATATGAGTGTATATGGTGACACTTTTCATTTTAATACAATAAACTGGTTTAACCAGAATAGCCAATGAAAAAAGATGATGAAGCGCGGCGCGGCGATCCAAATTATGTTCCGCTAATTTTGAGTACTCAAAATATGACTTGTCATATTCTCGTTAATTTTAACGAATCGAGCTTTTCGACTTAACCGATCAATCGATATTGCGTAAAACCGCTATTTGCGTAACATACAGTTAGTGTATTGATCTGGAGATCACGAACATAAAACGAGCACATAAACGTATTAAAGATCAATGTCACATAAACATGTCATATACCTGCAACGGGAGCGCGTGATGAAAATTTCTATTTTCTTTTTTGGATTGAAAAAATATTTTCGTGTTTTGAAAAATGAAAATAAAATCGATGATCGATTGATATTGGTTTTTTATTTAGAAATTTTCATTCATCCATTTATCGATCGATTTGTGTTGTTATGTTATTTTGTCTTGATCATATTTCTCGTCTTAAATGTTAGATAAAAATATTGACACACTTTTTATTCTTGTAGCTTTTATGAATAATATTGTTGTTGGTAGTTTTGATTGTTGTTCAATTGACACGTGTTGCTGTTATATGAAGGTGGAATTTATGGTCGGTTTAGTTTAGGTTTATGGAATTTGTATTTATAATTTTTATAAAAGTAACAATTAAAATTTTATTAGTCTATTGTAACTATTTCAAATTTCAATAAATACCAAAATGCACTGCAACAGACAGGCGAGGATTAAAAAGTAATAAACAAGTTGCGTTGTGTTTTGAAATTTAAGTTTCTTAACCAGATTAACTTTCTAGTATGGTGAATTTTGTAACAGTTAAGGGTCATTTACTATAATGCTATTATAGTTGAACCCTAGTAGTTAGGCTAAAATTTTAACTTTACTCTAATTTTAGGAGACCTGCCTCAAAAATATCTTTCTAAATTAGTTATACGTTATTATCAAGTGGACCTCAATGAAAATAAGGGATCTTCCCTCTGATAACCGCTGTTATTCTTTCGATCCATATGTTCGAGAAGTTCCATAATCATAGAATAAAGTTATCAAAATGATAACAAATTTTATTTAAAAACAAAAATATTCTTCAATTTTTATATTTTTAATTTAAAGTTCGTTGACGTTTGTAGCAATATTCAATTCAATTTTGTCACAATATTTATGATTAAATAGAAATTTTGAAAATACAGTTTATGAAATGATATCTTCATGGTTCTAATGAATACATAACAATGAAAACATTTTCAACACTCTATGACTCATTAGCTAGGTCATTTGTAAGAATTTTTTAACCATGATTTCGTGCAATGTTAAAAAATGCATTGACGCGATAGCGTGAGAAACTCTTGAAGGCTACAATACGCATATGTTTCGATTAAGCGTCGTCATGAAAGAAGAAATGTTGATGACATATCTCAGACTTGTGGTGGACAGTCATTGGAGGAGGCATTTCCGAAACTAATGTGACAATTGTGTAAGCTAAAAATATCATTAATTCTAAAAGGAGGTTTATTGAATATTTTTCAAAACTGCGTTTTAGTTCAGGGGTAGTTCAGGAGCATGAAGCCATTACCACATGGTAATTTTAGACGGTACTGAAACTTTGTAAGATTGCCGGGTTTCTTCCATGTTCCGGGAAAAAATATAAATAGCAAGCCATTAAAATTCAAAAATCGTTCATAGCAATCGAAAGAATTTGTACGGTTTTTTGAGCAGCAGCATTGAACTGGTAAATATGTATATTGTTGATTTTTCACGTAAAAGTTGTAAAGTATCAAGAATTTTCCAAGGAAAATTTCTTGTTTTAAATAAGAAATTAGAATTGCTTTTAAAATGGTCATATCAATTCTCAAATTCTCAATCAAACAAATTCTCAATTTATGAGAATCTTTCATTCTTGCTGACCGCCTTTTTAGTTGCACACAAAAATTGAATTACTCAAGGCCAACATAGCTTTAGTCTAGAGTTAATTCTTCGTAAACCCTGATTTTAGATTACATGCGAATTTATGCGAAATCTTCAGGTGCAAATATAATGATTCTTTAAAATGATGATTCTTTAAAATGTACAGTCTATTTACCATAATATCTCAAATATAGAAAAAATAAAATAAAAAAAGCGTGCCGAAACTCACAGCAACCCCAATTCTTCAAAGCATTCAAACACGACATGTTTTTGGAAACTACATCCATTCAAGACTTGTAGTGGCAAACTGATCTGCACTCTCATTTTTGTTTTGGGATCTAAATATTATTTGTAACAGATGGAATAATTCATTTTATTGGATTGTTTGTCAAATTCAAAGAAAAAATAATAAATAAAAGCGTTACGACTGCCAACACCAAATCAAAAATTGTACATAGGAATTCTGTAAGTCTTTAACGTTAACTATTTAAACTCAAATCGCGAGAATTACTAAAAAGTATTACTATTACTATGTATTGGTGTCCTATTCCCCTCTTTGGTGTCCTATTAGTGTAGAAAGAATCGTCCCTGTTCTAAATCAAGTTTCATTCAAGCCAAGTTTCATTAGTCTTCCTAAAGATCCGCTACTCGAAGTGTAAGGCGTTTCCATCAATACTAGTTACTCCAACGACTCAAAAGCTAGAATTTCAAAAAATATAAGGGACTTTCGATTGACCTGAATTAACAGAATTGCAATTGAGTTACTATTCAGAAAATTGAGTTACTAGTTACTCTTCATTTCAGATAAATGTCAAAAATCATTTTAAATTTAATTCTTTTTTTTATTGAAATTTGTTTAATTTTTATTAGAAAAAAACACTAACACTTTAAAAAAACGCAGAATGAACGCTAAACCAATAAATTTCAAAAATAGAACAAAAACAACCTATCTGATTTAACTACACGAGCAAAATATCTCTTCAGTTAATTCAGTAGCTCAATTTTTTAACTGAAGTGAACAAGTGCGAATCAAACGCTCAATTCACTTCAGTTGATTCAGTTAATTCAGATAATTTTGTTAATTCAGGTCAATCGAAAGCCTCTATAGTCTCGTCAAAATTGCTTTGTTTTACTTTATGAAAAACAGTTTTCCCTATATAAATCAATAATCTGAATCTATCTATTCATTTTTGTTGACGCTTATATTGTCTGCTTTTAGTTGTTATTTTAGTCTTAATGCCTAAACTAGCCAAACCGATTTAGCAAAACTCGGTCAAGAAATAAAATTCAACTCAGTTCGACACACTACGAAAATTTAATAAATCTACTAGCAAATTCGAGTGTTTTTATAGGGTATTTGATGGAATTTTAACAAAAAACTGATTTTATAATCCGTAGTCTGTCGTGCTTGTTATTATAACAAGTGGGTAAAGTTATCTTACACAAAATAAAAAGTTCAGTTTAACTATCAGACTAACTGAATTTCATTCTTGAAATTTCAACTTAAATAAAAAAAAAATTAGTACAAAACAAGACAAAAATTTGAGAAATTCAATTTTGAGAATTTTTCCCATTCATAAAAGTTAGTTGCGTAAGTTTTTACCGATGACCTCTATTTTTATCTTGGTTTTTTTTGCTACCCACTTCCTCGTTCTCTTTAGTACATGAACATGCTAAAAGACACTAATAACACAGGCATCTATTGGCTCAAAGCGGTAGCAATAACTTGAAAGTTTTTTTTTGCATTTTCATTACTGTTTTTACTACCAAACAAGGAATCGTACAGCTGACAGATCTTTCTAAGATACTTATAGAGAAATACCCATCTATCAAAGGGGCTTTAAAGCAAGCAATTTGCTATTTGCCAATATCTTTATTTTACATTCATGCTGAGGCGTGGAGCACTTTTGTACTTAGTCTAGTGTTTTGGACTTTTGTAAATGAGATTACTGATGTAAAGCAAGCTAAACGTTTTTACAGCTTTTTGAGTATGTTTGCTGCACTTAACAGTATTTGCGCAGGATTAGTACTCAGATAGTGCCAGTAAAAACTTTGACCAAGGCCTAAAGTTTGTGATTACTAGAATTGTTTTAATCTTGTTGATTTATAACTACTTTACTGCAGATATAAAAGCTAATTCAGCAAATTATTATGTTGAGGCAGAACAAAAAAATGCAAAGTTAAGATGTCCTGTATGGAGTCTATAGGGTTTTACTTAGGTCTAAATACTTCATGTTGGTAGCCTAAGTTCAAGAATATGTAACAGAAACAGGTAACAATGCCAGGCAGCAGGAGGAAAGGCAGCACTATAGATGGTGTAGGATCCCGTTTGGGAAAAAGTTTAGCATCAGTATTGGTGACCGGTATGGCCACTATATTTGGTGGTGGGGATGTGGCTAACATTGAACACTGGTTGTACTGATCATTATTGCTGTTATTATATGTTGGTTCATATAGCTGTTCAAACTTTAGGAAAGCTAAAGGCAGCAGCTGAAGAGAAGCACGAATCAGAACACCAAGAAGCTAGTAAGATACAAGCAAGCAAGTAGCAATATTCTGTTATTTGATAAAAGCTATGGTTAGTACTTAGCATAAAGTATTTTATAATAAACGTTACATAGTCATTCGTTTTACACATTTTGAAAACAAGACCCTTCCCTACCAACCTTTTTGGCTCCGATGAAGAGCAAAATGCATTTACAATAGTGATAAAAAAAGATTTAAGTAGTCGATGCTGAAGCATCTTTTAAGATGTTTTTGGCTTATAGAAAAGTGGTAAGGAAGTGATAAAGTATTAGCAGTATAAGTTTAGTAATTTTGATATTTGCTCAAGAAGAGCTGGAATGTAACAGTTGTTTGCCGGATTGGGTAGGAATAAGGCTGATTTTTCTTATAATCGCAGCTATAAGTTGTGACCAATAGCGCAAAGAGTAGAATTAAATGTGTCTCCTAGTATGTTTTTCAGCCTAAAGAAGAAAACAACTTCTATAACTAATATAAAAAGATCTGATTTACAGAAAGCTTAATCCGAAACTGACGTTAATAGGCTTTGTTGTCATAAGCGTTAGGGTGTAATGCCACTGTAAATAGGAGAACAGTGAGTTTAATTCTAAACACAACATTGTCCATAGCTCAGGTAGCTCAGCTACTGTAAACATGCATTATTGCTACACATTTCAAAATGGCAGTTTATATTTTATTGTATACAAAAAGTTTGGATAGAAACATATTTCGTAGCTGAAAATGTTTCATAATAACATTTTTCGGTGTTTTCGGAGAATTTAGAAACAAATCTACAACAAAAAGCCTTAAGAGGAAAAATGCAAAATCTGCAAACTGGACAAATAACGAGATAGTATCGCTCCACGATTTTATGCTGAATAAACAAATAATACTGAAAGCATTGCTTTATACCACGGGTAAAATAGCATTGCTAAAGCATTGCTAAAAAGGTTGCAAATAACAATGCGATTTACGGCAATAATAGGCAACCATTCCATTTTATCAATATTAAAATATATTTGAAAAATACATTCAACCTGCACAATGTTTCAGAGTAAGTTAAGATTGCTTTAGAATTGTGGTCCTTTGTTGGTTCACCTGCTTTAACCCCGCTTTTATAAAATTTTAGATTAAGTAAAAAAAATTGATCGATTGGACTTTTGCATGATAACTTTATAACAAATGACTATACTGGGCACGACTAATTCTAAAAAGCGTCACGATATTTATATTCAATCTCAATGCGTCAGTTAATCCCAAAATATCAAATCTAATCTTATTATTGTAATCCGAGTTCAATATTCAGATTTAATTTTAATTGTTAATACCTTGATAAAAACATAAATGTTAATTCGATATCTAAATATTTATCATTATAAAAACATAGTTTATGTAAATCGAGAAGAAAACGATATACACAAGATAACTAAATGTAGGTTACGTATTTCTTATTTTTATATCTCGGCTCTGTAAACAAATATTTGTTAGAGGAAAAAAAATAGTTTACATGATTAAAACTCGATTGTAAAAAACTTGAGTACTGTTCTACTCACGATTGGTGTGTTGAGGAGCTCTCGAAGGAATTTTACAATTCTGTTATAACCTATAAAATCTTGGATTTAGATAGTTTCAATTAAAACACTAGTTCCCTCGACTGGGCCAAATATTTCGAAAATACGTATGGTGACCATGTGCTGATACAGTATTTCGCATAATTAAAAATAATTGTTTCCACTTTTATTTGCACATTTACCGATTTCTTACTAAAATCGTTTACATTTTTATTTATTTATTTTCTCTGTTTATGGTAGATCGAATACGATTTTATGGTTATACGATTAACATCTTTATACATTTTATATTTCTAAGTACGGGTATAAATTAACTACTGATCTATGTTATTAGCCGAACTTACATTATCATTATGTGTGTCAGTTGTAAGCCGCGCAGACCCGGTTGATGGCGGTCACAAGTACGATGCATGTGCGTGATACGTTTTGCAAACATTTTAAAATACATTTTTGTTGTTGTACGATTTAGAGAACACGTTTTCTAAATGAATAGTTCTATTTTTGTATTGTATCATCACGCTATGTAATTAACAATTTGTTACGAAATTACTGCCGCAATTATTACTAAACGTGATTAAGTAGAGATAACGTAGATCGTACTTGTTTATCAATTACCTTAGGTAAGGCGAATATATTGGAAGTTTGAATACATTGGAAGAATTAAATTTGGCCGTTTCTCCTGTCTGCATTGCATTAGAATTTGGAACGGCATGGTGGCACCATCAGTAACAATTGTTCCGTTATCTTGCAGAACTTTATGTTTAATGTTTAATGGTTTTAATTTATCGCTTGTAATTATTATTTTTTCCTTCCTATAGTTTTGTGAATCCTATTTTATTTTTATTCTTAAAATTAAGTTCAATAATAATCTTAATAATTGAATTATATTTTTCTTTATATTTCTTTTAGGTAATCTGAAGTTGGAATGATATTTATGTCAGGTAAAATTTTTATTAATACGAGTATATAATCGCGATGTAATTCAAATGGTATAATCACCGTTTTTCTATTTGCACATGGAACATGGTATTCCAATGTCAAACATGGAGAACAATTATTTTATTCTGTTGGAGGTAAATTCTCCTACATTATCGAAAACAATTTGTTTGGATGCCCTTTCCCGTGAAAATATTTGTTCAAGCGCTTCCATTATTGTTGAAATTGTTCTATCTGTCAGAAACTCTATCATTGAGTATTTTGAAAATTTGTCAATCTTGCAGGGGCCATCTATCGGTCCTTTTTTCAATCGATGAATTTTAGTACTTAATGGTTATCTGTTCTAACAAATTGTTTGGCAAATGAAAAGTCAATAAATTTGCCATTTATCATCATGGGATCGCTAACAACACTACAACACAGTTTGATTGTCCAAATTTATTATGAAAATAATAATTCAAAAACAACAACATTTCGTAAATAACATGAGAGTTTTGGTCGACATGGACGTCCTACTGAGCGTGCAACTGGCAAAATTATTGATCGTTTTGAAGAAACTGGTTCAGTGGAAGGTCATAGGCCGTATCAACATGTTCATTCAGTTCGTACACCTAATGCAGTGGCAGCTGTTAGTGAAAGTGTTCGTAATGAACCAAGCTCATTACATACAAAATTCAACTAACTCAATAATTGAAAACACCAGACCATTTAAATCGTCGTCGTTTTGTTAATTGGATGCTTGAACGAAATATAGGTTTTCAATCAAAAATCGTCTTTAGCGATCATCTTTAGCAACGAACCACATTTTCATCTTAATGAGTAGGTCAATAAGCAAAATTGCCGAGTTTTGGGAGCAGAGAATCCTCATGTTATTCATTCAAGCAGAAATTCATCCTGCAAGGGTCTCTGTTTGGTGTGGTTATGGGCTGGTGGCATCATTGAGCCGTTTTTCTTTCAAAACGACTAGGAAAATTCCCTGTTCGTTTTCAAAGAAAACTAGGGGGGATGATGGGAATGGGGAATGTTATCGCAACGATCATTTTAACTGGTTTTTTGTGGCCCAAATTGAATGAATTACATGTCAACAACCTTTGGTGTCAACTAACCGGAGCCAAATTCCACGCAAGATTGTTCGTGCAACAATCCATTTATTGATAAGCTGATCACATAATTTCATGACATTGTGAAATTCCTTGACCACCATAAAGCGTATGCTATAATCATCAGCAAACAATTCAACAACTTAAAACAACATTCGAGCTGAAATTGGAGTCATTGCTTCGCTCTTATTGGAAAAAGTCTTCGAAAAATTTTGATGTTCAGATGCAGGCCTGTAGACGAAGCCGCAATGGGCATATGAACGATATTGTTTTTCATACATAAATGGCATAGAACTACCGTTCCTTATCAATAAAAAATTTGACTTTTCATCCCAAAATGTGGGTTTTATTTACAAATGAAAAAATGACTGCCAGATGAGAACTATCGAACAGAAACTGAGGGAATCTTGCGAAATAAAAAACAAGTGGTTAGTAAAAAATGTGTTTATTAAGTGTAAGTGTGTTTCGCCAAGTGCCTACGGCAAATAGTATAAAAAGTAGAAACTGAGGGATGTATGTTATGCAATTCGAAATTTCAAAAAATCCTATGCCCTACATTACCTTCCCTCCGTTACCTCTGTAGAAACGTTTTAGAACGTAATACGTTTTAGAAGAAATTTCTCAAACTGTAATATTCTTTGGTTTAAAGAAAATTGCTGAAATTGAGAAAAATTATTGTGTAATATAGGTTTCACCATCAGTCCCCAAGACATTACTACTACTGAAATCGTAATACATACTTCGCTGTATTCAGAAAACCAGTTATAAAATTGAATTGTCGTCGATCTACAAGGGAGCTTGTTTATCAGCAACTAATTTCTTTTCGCGTCTCAGGATCCCTTTATCGATTCAAAAGTTGTTACGTATTGGAGGATGCCTGGCAAACTGTACTTATATATGCAGCCAAACATTCTTTAACGTTTCCAAAAAATTACCGAAAAAATTAATAATTAGAGAGACACATACTGCTAATATGCATACCGCCAACTATGTGCAAAAATGAGAGATTTACCGCCGGTTATAGTACTAGTCGTACATTACTAAAGACTGGTTCAGATTATGTCAGACCAATAGCATGAAAATATACGTAGAAATGCACCGGTAGATAAGAAGTGCTTTGCGCTGTTTGTATGTATAGCAATTAAAGCTGTAAATTTTGAAGTTGTTAGCAGTCTCAATACTGACGCATTTCTAGTAGCTTTAAAGCGATTCAAATCGAGGCGTGGAATACCAAAGGAGATCTGGTGTGATAATTGTTCAAATTTCATTAGCGGAACTAGAGAACTACTCAAATTCAGATAGCAGGTAATACCACAATAACAAAATAGCGTAATTCTAAACATTATATAGAAGAAAAGCATACTATCCAATTTTGATCCACCTCGAGCATCTTGCTTGCTATTTCCATATTTTTGTAAAACAATGGAACACAGCCGATAGAATTGCTGTATTTCCGTGCGGCGTTCTTGATTCTGCCCCTGTGGCATTATTCTGGTAATTCCCCAGGAATAGTGATTAGGGGAAAAAATTTTACATATACATTTCCATATCTAAACTGGCAGGGAAAATGATTCCCAATTTATAAATACTTACATCAAACTTTTCTCCTCAGCAGGCTGGACAAAAAATATTTGACCAGAAATTACATATAAATTCTTTCCTCAATTCCGTATTCCCGGGAAATTACCAGAATAGGGCCATTGGTCTCAATATTACATATGCACACAAGAACATCGCTACATGTTAAGGCCAACACTGATCAGTTAAAATTTGAAAACGTGATCCTAATCAAGGAAGATAATTATACCCTAGACTAGACAATACTTGATACGACAAAAATGGATATCAAAAGTAAAATTAATCCTACTAGTATCAAGGTTGGAATATCTTCTTTTAGAACTACTAGTAATGGAGCGGCAGTTGTTAAAACTTTTAGTGATTTGGAAAATATGCGGTTTGAGGATGAAGCTGTAAAACAACTTGGCGATTTATATGATATATCTAAAACTAATACTAGAAATCCGAGACTTTATATTAATGGACTCAGTAAAGTGTATACTGACATCGAACTATATGAAGAGCTATGTGCTGTAAATAGTTTTATGAATGCTGACGACATTATTAAGATAAAATTTTCCAGATTTAATAAAATTACTAAGAAGTGGATGATCTCATTTGAAGTTTTTGGCGTTACGTTTAAGAAGCTGGCTAACCGATATGTTAATATTGGATGGGATTCGTTTTTCGTTAAAGAAGATGTTTATGTTCCGAGATGTTTCAAGTGCCAGCGGTATCATCATATCTTTAATAAATGTGAAAATGAAGTTAGCTGTGTCAGATGTGTTGGTAATCATCATCTTAAGGATTGCACTATTAATTTATTAAGATGCAGTAATTGTGAAGAAAGTAACCTTAAATTAAAATCTACTTTTTGTACTAATCATAGGGCTGATAGTTCAAGTTGTTTTGTTTATTTAACTCAGGTAAGGAAAATACAACATTTCACTGATTATTCCATTAAGTTAAATGCTAATGCAAAATAATTTGTCTAGCCATGATTGTAGCCATGAAAATACTCATTTCGTGAACGATTTTAATATGCCTAACGTAATTCTTAAATCAGCCTTAAATAATAAATGTACATTTAATATTTGTCACTTCAATTCACAAAGTTTTTTACCTAAAAAAGATGAAATTCAATGTATCTTTTCAAATGTTAATATTCATGCCATTTGTATATCTGAGACTTAGACTTGGTTCAAATCATATATATTGGATAATGCTATCTTACTTGATGGGTTTAGAGTTTTACGAAACGATAGGCCTCGTAAACGTGGAGGTGGAGTATGTATCTTCGTTAGAAAGTCTATTCCTATTAAAATTATATATAAATCTTCGAACTCAGCTTATGAGGTCTTATTAATCGAAATGATTGTAGCAAATAGTAAAATTATACTTGGCGTTGTCTATAATCCTCCTGGATCTGATTTTATAGATGACTTAGAAACAATTTTAGGAAATTTTTCTATTTGCTACTCTGATTTTATCCTTGTTGGGGATTTCAATTATGATATGCTTTCTTCTAATTCTTCAACAGTCCAATTTAAAAATATTGTTAGTAGATTCAATGTTAGTATTTGCAATAATGAACCAACTCATTTTGTTCAAAACTCATCATCACTGTTGGACTTAGTTCTTTGTAACTCAAATAAAATTAATTTTATTAATCAAATTTCGATACCTGGAATTTCTCATCATGATCTAATATTTTTTTCTTATAATGTTGCTCCTAAACTTGAGAAAAATTTCTTTGTGTATAGAGACTTTAATAACATTAATATAGATCGTTTATCGACGTTTTGTAATTCTCTTCAATGGGATCTATTACGCAATTTAGTAGAGATTGATGATCAAGTTGCTTTTTTTAATAGTATGGTTATTGAAATGTATAATAGATTTGTCCCTGTAAAATCTTTTATAATTGATATATCGAAGCCGAAATGGTTTACTCCTCAAATTTCGGATTTCATGAAAAAGAGGAACAGGGCTTATAGTAGATGGACAGTGCTTCGAACTGACAACAGTTGGAATGAATATAAATTTCTTAGAAATAAGGTAACTTCACTTAAGCGTAAATCAAAACATGATTTTTTAATGAACAAATTAGATCCTAAACTTCCACCTAAAATCTTTTGGAATAATTTAAAAAGTCTTGGTGTTGGAAAATTTATTGAGCAGGCACAGATTCCGTTTACTCCTAATGATCTTAATAAGTTGTATTGTGAATCTGTTAAATGTCAATCATCTGGAGCTAACACAATTGATTGTTCTATTTTTCAACCTAATTTTAGTTCTTCAAAATTCTCGTTTAGTGTAATCTCTGAAGACCAACTTTTTAAAGCAATTTATTCTGTTAAATCTCAAGCTTCTGGAATGGATAATATTTCCATTAGATTTATTAAATTACTTTTTCCTTATATTTCTCAATATCTGCTCTATATTTTTAATAATATTATTACTAAATCGTATTTTCCTAGTTGTTGGAAGTTAGCTAAAATTACTCCATTGCCAAAAACTAAGAATGATAATATGATGTCTGATTTAAGACCAATTAGTGCGTTATCTTCTATCTCTAAAATTTTAGAAATTTTTATTAAAAATCAAATCACAAGTTTTTTGCTGGAAAATGACTTACTTTCGATTATCAATCAGCATACAGACCAATGCATAGCACCACCTCTGCTTTGCTCAACATTACTGATGATATTTGGCGTAATATTGATTGTAATAAATTTACCGCATTAGCACTCTTGGATTTTTCTTAAGCGTTTGACTCAATAAATCATTATAAACTTTGTGTTAAATTGTCGTCGTTTTTTAACTTCTCAGGATCTGCATGTAGATTTATTTATTCATACTTAAGTTGTAGATCACAGCTTGTTGAAATTAATGGAATATTTTCTGATATTATGAAGCTAAGTTGTGGAGTTCCACAAGGTTCAGTTCTTGGTCCGTTACTGTTTTCGTTGTACATTAATGATATTTCTACTTGCTTTAGATTTTCAAAATTTCATCTCTATGCTGATGACTTGCAGGTTTATAATTATAGTGAAATATCGAATAAAGATGTTTGTATAACAAACTTAAACAGTGATTTATTAAGAATTGTAGAATGGTCGATACAAAATAATTTATTACTTAATGCAAAGAAAACTCAAGCTATTATAATTTATAAACGAAAGTTGAACAAGAATGATTTCCAAAATTTGATTCTGGGTAATGAGTTAATAACTTACTCGGATACAGTTAGGAACTTAGGACTCATTATGAATTCAACTTTGACTTGGGACGAACATATTGATAAAATGTGTAGTCAAGTGTATAGTATTTTGCGCTCTTTTTGGAAATTGACTGATTTTGCAAATTCTAGACTGCGACATAAATTATTTATGGCTTATGTTTTACCACATTTCTTGTACTGTGATGTTGTATTGTTCGGTATGTATGGCTACTGTATGGATAGAATAATATCTCTGTTCAATGCATGCGCTAGATATGTTTTCTCACTTCGAAAATTTGTCCATATTTCTATGGTTAGCCATCTACTACTTGGTTGTGATATTAAAAATTATTTCGATTTTCGAACCTGCGTCTATATTCATAAACTTTTGCTGATTAAGAAACCTTCTTATTTGTATAATAAAATAAAGTTTTCTAATTCTGATCGCACACAGCATATTATATTACCGCATAATAACCATCGTATATTTCATTCTTCATTTTCTGCTCTCGGAATGAGTATGTTTAATAAATTACCCTTGTCGGTTCGCTTAAGTGATACGCAGCAAAAATTTATAAATAATTATAAAAAGTTTTTAGGATTTGAAATCCACTTTTGAAGTTTTTGCATTGCATTTATTGTTTTCCGTAATCTAATTTTTGTTGTATTTCCCTACCAAAAAAAAAAAAAAAAAAAAAAAAAAAAAAAAAAAAAAAAAAATACCTTATGTTTATTATTACAATATTATCATTATTTAATTTTTAAATTTAAATTATTATTTTTATATTATTTTCAATGTATGTATTGTACATATTTGTATTATATTCTTAATTTTGTATGTATTTTAATGTTTTCGGTTATTTTGTAAATAAAAGCTTCCTAGCCCTAATTACATTTATAATAAATAAATAAATAAATAAAATACTTGGTTACTTGGTCAAATTATTCCAAGAGTTGAACACTCACAAAAAAAAGGAACCTGACCACGGAAAGAAATATCGTTGCAGGGACTTCATGCGGTAATTCTTAGCCGACTTGAGCTCAGGGTTGGGGTGGGTTTCCGTTTGGATTCTTAAGCTCATAAGCTATACATTTCCAATTAATTTATTTATAACAGCTTTTCTAAATTATGGCGTTAGTTTAGCTGAAATTTTATTTGTAGCATTGCTTAAAAAATATTTTCTCGTAAACTTTTTGACCAATATGAAATTTTCGAGCGCGTGTCCGTAAATTACAAATTTCCTTATTTTGCTCGTAAGCCTTGATCCAATTTCTTTTTTGAAGATTGGTTAGTGCTATTGTGAATAACATTTCGTAACGCAGAACCAACTTTCAGAAGTGTTTGATTGTGGGTGATATTTTTTCGTTAAAATATGATTCATACCATATATTTATTTAAAAAATTATTAAAATTTATACTTGGAAACTGCTTACTATTATCACTTACTAAAAATTGTGGAACATAAATAACATGAAAAATACGATTTTCCAAAAATTTTATAACGGTTTCGGAATTAGCACTACGCATGGACTCTATAAACACAAATTGGGAAAATTGATCTAAAACAACCAAAATAAAACAATTTCCATTCCTTGATCTAGGGAACGGTTCAATAAAATCAATGTAAAGCATTTGCCACGTTCTACCTTCCTCATGATATTTGCCCAATGGAGGTCTTGTTACACTATTTGTCGCCTTGCATTGTTTGCATATAAAATAGCGACGAATAATTTCAACACATTTGTCAATCCCGAAATGAGAGGACGTGGGAGAACAATGTGCTTGATGATAATTTGTAATATTAATTGATCGGGTATGTAAAGTTTCCAAATTGGAATATCAGTATTCAAATTTAATTGTTCAGATGTATTAAATATTCGATTATTAACCACTTTCAAATTTGATGGACTTTGTGGGTTATTGATTAAATTTTGAATTATTATTGGTATTTTAAATCATTGGACTCATCAAAATTCGTATCTAGGACAAACGGCTTATTTTCAAATATGTCATTGATGATTTGATCTCGTCAGCATAAATTCTAGACAACGCATCCGGTACCAAATTATCCTTTCCTTTCCGATATTCTATAGAGAAACTAAATGATTGCAATTTCAGACTCCAGCGAGCAAGACGTCCCGAAAGATAGTCCTTCTACATACTGTCTAAATTTCTTAATACTTAATACAGCTGCCAAACACTTTAACTCAGTAATGCTATAATTGGGTTGAGCTGCATTAAGTTTTTGAGAAAAGTGGGCTATCATCGCTGTTCATAGCTGTTGAAAGACCTCTGAAATAGTACACCACCCACTCCAGTCGTAGAAGCATCTCATTGAATATAAAACTGTTTCATGCAATCTTGATGACTCAAAACGGAAGCCGTAGCTAATGCAATTTTAAGCTCATTAAACGACTTATCAGCAGCTTTAGTCCACAAAAACTTTTTATTTTTCCGTAATAAACTTGTCAATGGCTCTGCTAAATCTGAATATTGCGCTATAAATCGGCCATACCAGCCGGTCATGCCTAGAAATCTTCGGATTTGAGGAACATTTTTGGGTTGAGAATAAGAAGTAATAGCCGAAACTTTATCTGGATTTACTTTTAGTACATCCCTACTATGTAACCCAAATATTCAATTTCCTTCAAAAGAAATTTGCTCTTCTCAACATTAATGTTTAATTTAATCTAACAGAATAAAATGTTCTTCAAAAGTCTCCGATATGATCAAAAGATCATCTAGATACACAAAGATTTGAGTGTTATTCATGGAGTATCACGCGATGCTAAGTCTGCACAATGTTTGGGGTGAATTTAAAGGCCAAACGGCATGACTGTGAATAGATACAACGGCCTGCCAGCGTCCTTTAGATCAATACTAGATATATATCTAGTATTTTTCAAAATTCCTAACAAACCGTCAATGATAGGTAAGTCACCTCGTTAAGCTTCCTTGCATCAAGACACAACGTGACTTTTCCGTTAGTCTTTCACACCACGGCTATCGGTGAACATCATGAACTGATACTCTCGTCTATGACCCCTAGAGACAACATTCGATTTGATACATAACTTTTTCAACAGCAGGAGACACCATATAATGTCTCTGTTTAGTTGGCTTAGCGCAAGAAACATCAGTACTTTGAGACAAAATAGACGTCTTACCCAATCCTAAAATGTTAGATGATGGAAATTGTTTTATAACACAATCGAGTTTATTTTGCTGCTCAATTAATAAATTATTTTGATTTGGATTACCTGGTAATTGAGCTTAAACCAGATCAGATATAAAATTATTCGAATTAAATTTGGAAACAGTATTTTAATTTGATGTGATATCAGGTAATTTAGAAATTGAAATTTTTAAACCGAATTCTTGCCAAAAATCAACTCTCAGATATAAATGTTGACTTAAATTTGAAGCTAAATGTAAATTAGTCATTTAGCATTTACGGAATTTAAATCAAGGTTCGTTCAGAAATTTTTCACAGCCTTTGCTCAGAATAGAAATGTTAGCTCCGCTGTAGTTTTAAAAAGTTTTATTTTTGCGTATGGCCTATCATCAGTCATAATCCACTAGATATTTGAGATTCCATAATTTGTCTTTTTAATAATCTATGAGAGTTCCAATATTTAATATTGCTGAAAGACGTCCTGCTTAACTGATTAAATGAAAATGATTGTTTTAAATGATTTACTGGCTCCTAAGTAGTCGGATTTTGCTCATGTAATTGGAGGATCTGTATTGGAAGGCGAATCTTTCAAAACCTTAGATATTTTGGGAGGGACATCTCTCGAATTCACCCCTCTCTGAGAGTTTTCCAAAATTTTTGTTTGGCATCTAAAACATTGAGGTTTTAATACGCCGCGATACGCATAACCTCCTTTATTACAATTCCAACAACTTGGCTTGTCCGTAAATTTTTGCGGATTACTAATAGGCCTATTAAAATGTAAAACAGATAGTTGTTCTTCTTGTGTTAACTTTATTTTAAATTATAATTTTCTTTTGTGACTATTGTTTGATCCCCAAAATCTTTTTTATATTAATATTTATCATTATGTGGCATAAATTTGATCATTATATACTTAATTCAAAAACCCCACCCCAACCCTGAGCTCAAGTCGGCTTAGAATTACTGTATGAAGTCTCTGTAATGATATTATTTTTCGTGGACTGGTTCCAACAAACACTCATATTTTGTTACTATAGGATTTTTTTGTGAGTGTTTAACTTTAAGAATCTGGTTACAAGTTGTAACATAAAAAACAGCACATAATGAAGTGAAACGCCAAAGTAATAAATAAAATTACAAGTTCGAGAAGACTAACGAGAGTCGACAAACTAAACACATTAAATATTTTCAAATCGTTTTTATTATAAATAAACACTATACACAAATCAACACGAAACTAATCCAAAGCTCTAAAGTTTCGTTAAAATTGTCTCGAACATATTTCCCCAACTGGTAAGCTAGACTATATACATACAGTAAGCACATAGTCTAGCTACATAGTCAAACTAAAACCTGTTCCACAAAACTTCCAATGTAAACATTCGTTAAAAACCAATAACACAGATCGATTAGGATGCGTGCGTTCCACGAATTGATATAGGTTGCAAGTGCTTAATTTATAGCTTAAAGTTTACTTGCGATAAATGTTTATTAGCAGAGCCATCTATGATTTTGAAGAGCCGTAATATTAAAAGGAGAGCTTTTAGTAGAGGGGAAGCTTTTATTGAATTACTATAAGAAACCGTGGTAATTGGAAAATTTTTGAACATGAATTTATGAATAAAAAATTAAACAAATCATCTAAATTTTAATTTTATATTTTTAATAAACTATTCAAAGAACACATATTTAGTAGTATATATTTGGTAAATTTAAACTAAAGCGGAGCATAATTTTATTAATTTTCTATAAAAATGAGCTTTTCGTTTAGTTGTGTAGGTTTATAAAGTAAGAGAATAAAGGGTGGTGCCGCGGATTCCTCTTACATCCAATTTAAAATTTAGTTTTATAAAAATGTAACTTATTTGGTAAATTCTGGGCACATGCACCTCAGAATTTTTGAGATGAACGATGCACTTAATAGCAATCTAAACATTCTCCATTTATAACAAAATTAAAGAGAAAATGTGAGCTGAAACGAAATTTTATGAATCACCATGTAGAAACAATAATATTATTTATATAATAAAATTTTTTACATCAAAATCTATTATTATTTTTGTATACAAAAAATCAACGTTGTCATGGTTTTCTTAATTAAATATTATTACAAAACAGAACAAAACGTAAAAAACTTCAATTTTATTCGATTGCAAAATCGAGCTTTCTGTAATTTGAAAATCCGTTTACAGATGTCTCTGTAATAAATTTACTTGAAATTACAGAAAAGTGCAAAATAATTAAATAACTATTTACGAAAATAAACCATTATTATTGTAAGTTAAGCGCAAAATCTTTAATATAATAATTTAACATAATTAATAAAACTCAAAACAATTATAAATTTTATTTATTGTTCGGTTGGCATAAATAAAGCTTTTCATCGCAAAATATTTATCATCGTAGTTCCTGCGCGCTGAAAAACAATAATAGAAAAATGTCACATTTTTTCCAAATTTTTTCTTTTCTTATTTCAATTCGCTCGTATTCGGTTATTTTCAGTTCCAGGAGATTTCAATAATCTATTGAACCAGGCAGTATACATAATAAATTGTTAAATTTTAGTTAACAAACGTTTAGGTTTTAATATTTAGCTTTAATTTATACTTAGCGACATCTATTGATTGGTTTATTAATTGCGAAAACCTCTATAATATAATGTTTTTATTTTATGAAGATCCGGTTTGTTTATACTACAGGATGAAACAGTATAGCCTGCGAATTTGATGCGATGAAATTTTTAACAAATAACGAAAAAACAGTTTTCGAAGTTTGGTCATCAACAATGTTGTAATAGAATCCAGAACACAATAACCCCCATATTACATAGCTACTCAAAAAGCATTTTTTAACGAACGTTTGTTTTGGGAAAGAAATGCTGAAATTTTTGATGGAACACTCTATATTAATTTCTTACATACACATATAAACAAATTCTTATTTCTACAATAAAAAGAAATTTTTGTGGTAGACTAATTTGAATATTTTTGCGTTAATTCGACATAATATGACTCAATTTTAAAATATGCTTTTCCTGAATATTGAACTAGCCATTCAAATTAAAAATTGAAACGAAGCATTAATGTTTTTATATACAAAAAAGCTTCTAAAAAAATATTACAATACACTGATTGGTATGAAAAAAAACAAAAAGCTTCCCCTCTATGGAAAGCTCATGGAAAAAAATGGCGGAATGTTACGGCTCTTATATTAATGAGGCTCTGATATTAGTCACGCTATTCACTGTCTTGCCAACCATCTACAAAAAAATATAAAATTGCATTGTTTTGTGCTTGGTGGTTCATTATTTGGTTAGACTGTACAATTATGGATGCAGTGTGATTACTAAGTGAGTGCAAAGTAGCAATAAAAATGTTGTTATCACTAGTTGGTGATCACTAAACTTCTACTCCTCTCATTGCTTTAATATGTTGTAAGGAAGAGAAAAAGTTTTTGATAACCAGTTCATGATCGATTACGTTCTTTGTTCTGCCATCTGGTGATTTCCAAGTGTATGACGTATAAATAACTTTCAAAATACTTGGAATTATTTCTCATTCAGTTAAATAACCGATTTGGTATTTTATAACGCGGTTTATTCATTACGCAAAGTATTTATTAAAAATTAACCGCGTATTGTCTCCTATTTCGAAAGGGTATTGACTCGTGGTATATGCGGCTATTGTACATATAGTAACATATACATTCTGAATTAAACTATATACACAATTACCACAAATTAATAATCATACCATGACAAATAATAATTAATATTTTACTATACAACGTATATATAGTACCAATAATTATTTAGTCAAACCTAACTAATTATTAGTGGTGACTTGAAATTAAAATTTTTCCATTTTACGAGTATTATGCATGTGCACTCGTACCCTCGCTCGTATATGCAAGAAAAGTTTTAATTAATTTTGAAAGACATTAGATTTATCGTTTTTAAATAACAAAAATACTATAAGCGATAAATGGATTTTGCCATTCAAATGCATTAAGTTGTGTGTATGACTAATAGGATTAGAGTGTAAGCGTTTATTTAAAAATAAAAACTATTTGTTTACCTACACTCGTTTACCAAGGCTTCCAGTGGTATAGTATTTTAAAGAATTTTTGATTACATAAAACTATAAGTAACGTACCATATCTAAAGTGAAACGCGCATCTCTATCGTCTGTCTAGAAATTTAACAATTAAGATGATCAATGAGGCATTCAATTTCATTTGGATACACGAGTAGATAAAAAAGAAAATTAATTTTACAACAACAGGTGCTTTTCGATTTATAAATGAAAAATTTTATGAACTCGTACAGTGAAATTGATTCGAAAATCGGCTTTATAAAAACTTGTGTGTATACGGGATATTGTTCTTGATTAGAGAGATCATTACAATATTTTATTTTAATTGCATCTAATAGCACAATATAGTGGCTTAATAGAAATTTACATATTTTGTTTTAATCGTGAGAATATCACGTACCGAGCTACAACTATATACAAAGATTGCAAATAATTATTCACACTTGATGAAATTAATTTATTCAAAATGATTAAATCAATACTGTGCATAAATTAGATTTATATTTTTTACCGAATCTCTTACTAAATTGATTTTTCTATAGTTCTAAACATCTAAATTTTTAGTGTTCCGGTTTTTCTTATCGTGATCACAGTACAAAATACTAGGTGGTAGTTAATTAAAAATTATTTATTCATATATGGATAAACGAAAAACGTGATTGCGATTTTCAAAATTTGCGAAACTTTTATGGGCTTTATAGAATTCTGTACCGAATACACCACACCCAGTTTAGTATATACATGAATTTTTTAATCACCCACCACATTTTAAGCACGATAAATATATAAAATTTATTCAAAAGGTTAAACATCTCTTAGTTATTCATTCATTCGTCTCTAAGCTGAATTTAAATATGCAGGCACGCACGCAATTTGAAAACTGGAAAATAGCAATAATTTCACTTGTAATGTTCATAAATTTCCGTACCTATTTGGTGTTGATAGAGAAAGTAATAAGAAATTGTTTAAAATCGAAATGGCTGAGGACTTCACTTTTAATACAATTCTGCTCTAAAAATTACTTAATTAATTCTGAAACATTATAAGTTTAACATCAAAACTGTATATATATATTTAACTCTTAAGGGCTTCCCGCCATTAACCAAATTTCTTATCTCAGTTATAAATCTTGGTCCGATTTATGTTTATTATTTTGGCATAATTTTGTATTAATTACGGTAATAATTATTCACTTTAATTTTTTATATATGATCGATAGAAAGTGTTTTACAATAGAAAGTATAAATTAATTGCCTATATTTGGGTGGTTTTAACTATATCTCATTGAATCTAACTAAACTAGACAACCTTCATAAAAAATTTGGAATTTCATTGAAACAAATAAAAATCACCTTAAATTTAATAAACGGATTAAAATCATTTTAATAAACTTAACTTTGTGTTACGCCGCATAATGTAAGACCGATTAATGGGTTACGCGCTAAAAGACCAGAAAAATACGAGGAATAATGAAAGAAAAATTTCAAGATTCATAATAAAATACTGAATTGTGTCAGTGAATTGAAACATGAATTTTTTATAGTTTTTGGTTTGTTATTATTTTTAACTTTATATTGTTGTGATCGTCAAGGTTTAAAAGAAAATTAAGTTGATAGTTTAAGTAGAAAATTAGATGTTCGCGGTTAATTGAACGAAGGTGAAGGTTACCGGTTATATATATAAAGTATGCCACGTAATTGCCGCTTGACTTTATTTGCAGTGGAAATAAGTTGGTCTCGCTTTACAGATATGCGTTCAGAACAGTGGATACTTTAATTCATTTTTGGGTGTATTTGGTATGCTTATGTATTTCCTCACTGGTCGGCGGTTGACTTTGTTTCTTGGTAGTGCATAGATATTGGTTAACCTTTAGAAGTTTCGTTTTGGTGTTAAAAAATTCCCTAAATATTTTGGGTCATTTTTTATTCTGTTTTGTATATTCGTTATGTAATTTTCTTATATGTTTTTATAAAAATTCCATTGACGTCAAGAAACGGAACTTCTTTTATTAGTTTCGAATCATACTTTGACGGATAACTCTTTGTCATAATATTTGAGAGCGAGCATAAATATTTAGGCTTCCAGTAAATAAGAGTAAATTTGCAATGAGCGCTGCCGCAAATAATTTTCGCTTATTGGCCAGAGTCAAGATCTTATAATATTTTTGTCTGTTAAGGAAGATTGAGCTCGTAGTCCCAATCAGTTCTTTTCATTATAAATGATAACGCTTGTTTCTGAATACTTTTAGTTCTATCAATGTGAGATTGATAGAAAGGGCACTATATACTTGGACTGCATATTCCAGCTGAGATCTGATTTAAACAAAGTGTGAGATGAACAAGGTACGTAGTCACTAATTGCTGATGTTTGTCCGGTAGGAGGACATAATTTTACATATCTCGATATTGAGATATAATTGGCTGGCTTCACACCACTCACAGGTTATATCTATGTCTTCTTGTAGTAATTTGGTGGTATTTCGTGAGTTAACAATACTTAATAATCTTTGTGTTGAAAAAATCCGCAGAAAAAGATTTTTTTGTCCTGTATAAACTGTGACCAATTGTTGATGTTGTTCAATAGCCTTAACTTGTATACTCAATTAAATTTGTCGTGGTGGATTTATCAGGCAGAAACCCATATTGGAAATTGGACAGATGTCATGAAATTATTTTATTGAAACTTTTACACACAAGAATTTGAAATAATTTCGGCCTGATTGATGTGGTGGCTATTCATCTGTGATATGTGATATCCCTTATTTCCCTTGATTTGAAAATCGGTGTAATTTTCGATGTCTTCCATCTGCTGGAGAATAATCCTCTACGTATTGACAAATTGAAGATCAGATTAAATGGCACGATAAGTTGATTAGCGTGGTGATTTTTTTTATAATAAACCCTGGAATACCATCCGAACCGCCACCGCCCCAATTTCTTTATTTGCATTCATTAAATCGTCATGGCTGATGTTCGGCATAGAAATTGTAGCAGTGCGTTATTGCGATTTAAGTTCAGCTGGTGTTTGTAGTCGTGGATGTCTTCAGGTTTGTAGACTAATTGAAAGAACTAAGCAAACATATTTCTTTAAAATTTGATGATTTGTAGTTTCGTATGTGCATTGTTGTCGGGTATCCTTTGAATTCACATTTGGAACTAAAATATTTCCAACTTAATCAAGTTTTGGATATTTTTGATGTATTTATGAAATGGACTAACTATCGAACTATCGAATTCGGACTGATCTACTTTCTTTATTTTTTGATCAGCCTTGCATTCAAACTTTCCTAATTCGCTAACTAGGTGATCATCATACCAAGGTGAGTTTCGTTTGAATGCTTTTTTGATAGCACAACATTGCTTTCAAATCCGCATAAGATGATACTGAAATGAGATGTCATTTTGTCTTGCCAATTTATGCTTGCCAGATACTGATTAAATTAGCGTTTGTAATTCTTTGTTAACTCTTGGGTGTCGAATAGAATATTCACTGGTTTATGTTGTACATTGTTTAAGACGAATGGTGCTAAAGACTGAGATATATTAATGATATTTGAAGATTAATACCAAAATTCGTGTACCCTCATTTGCAAAGTTGTTTGAGGTGCGTGTTGCGGAATGAAGTGTCAATTAGTTGGTGCCTTATCACCTGGGACGCAATTTCACCTTGTTTCTCGATTACAAATTGATTCAAACTGCTGAGTACACGCTTAGCTCAGAAAGTTGGAGCCATTACGAGAAAACACATCGGATCATGGTCCATTCAGTTATCAAATCCGTGGTGGCTTCTACCTCCAACAGCCTTTGTACACATGCATACAAATACGCATATCGTCGATAACAATGCAATAGGGTATATCTACAAAATTCGCCAAATTCGTTTTTTTACATTATCCTTAAGACCGCCACTGTTTGACTTGTTCCCTAGTTTTAGTTCCACCCAAACAGCTTTGAAGCTTGTCAAATCTAGAATTTTGTAATTTTATGTTCATATTATAAGCTAGAGTAAAATCAAAAAGTTTTCTTCGCCTCCTGTAAAAAACTGAAAACGTCTGATACACACTATTGCATTGTTAACGACGATATGTAACTTTTTCTAGCTCGTTGTTCGCAGCCAATGATTAAAGCCGTCCGAATTGGTCCGGCAAAATCGACACCAGTGTGCGAAAATGGTTTGGTCAAGTTCACTTTTTCCACAGGTAACACACCCCATCTTCGCCCCGATCGTTTGTGGGTTATGTTTGAATACTCTTTTTACTGACTTCGAATCCTCAATGTGGATTTCAATTGTTCTATGTCCATATTAAAGTGAAACGATGCATGTATATGCTAGTACCATGGCTATCTTTACAAAACTAAAGTATCTTCCTTGTACCTCGTTTATGAAGTTAACTTTGCCATCTCGTTTGGTAGCTCTTGTTAATAGACATTTACGTTCCTCCATCACAGTTGAAAATTCTCTAATTCGCTGGACATGCCCCATTTTTTAAGATACCACAACTGCACGAACATTATTTTAGTTCGCATGACAAAAGGTAAAATTAACCCCAATGGATCGAATATTCTTTTGAATTCAGCCGTTTTGTAGATGATGGCCTTTCATATAATTGAATTTGGTGCGTAAATGAATTGGCCTTCAGTAACCATTGCAACCCCAACACCTATAAGTAACCTCGGTCTCTTGGCTTCAGCATTGATAATAGCTTTGAGAAATTTTGATGAATTAAACCCACACTTTCTGAGGTGCATTCCTGCATTTTTTTAATCGATCTGATGACTTACTCTTATCGTATCCTCAATCGATTCTACACCGTACGGCTTGTGCAGTCTCAATGGGTTTGATTCTTAATTGCCACCTATGATTCCATGCCGTAAGTTATCGTATTTTCGTATTTAACTCATAGATCTGTATTAGAACATCAACTTTGTCACGCAACTTTTAGTGCGCTAGTATTTACGATTCTCTTGATTTATGAAAATTTGGCGATACATTTTTTCAATATCCGTGACTACGACCTCCGATGCGTTCGAAACTTCACTTCAATTAGTAATGGTGAATTTTGTAACGTAGGGCCCACTTCCAAAATATTAGTTAGGTTGGCGGTAAATGTTTCGGAAAGTGTACAACCAAGTTTACTCCTCTGCATTATAACTTTGTTTTGGTCACGTAATTTTCTTCAGGACGATAATTTATCAATTCTTATCAAAACATCTATGCGGGTAATATTTGCTGGACTTGAATCAGCCATCTCCCCTCCGTTGTTTGTTTTTATCACTGACAGGTTCATTTCGTAGAAGCCGATCTTGTATTAGTTATATGGTCTGTCGCGTAAGCGTTCATCAATATTTCAAACTAGATGCGATTTTAGTTTGAACTGAAAGAACGCTCGGCCTCTGAATCAATTAATAGTCTACATGTATGTTAACTAGATTTGTAAAGGAGGTCACATTCGAGTCTCAATACTTTACTGGTTTGTGTAATATCATCCAGTTTGTTGATCATAATATATGGTCCACAATAATGTTCTTATGACTTATTAATCGTGCTGGCCCGTCACAGAGAGCTTAATCAAATTGATATTTTGGAACCGGATGTAAACTCGATAGAATGATTCGATACATCATCACTCGATACATTGATAGAATGTTTGCCACTCAGTGTATTCTCCGGGGAATTTTGGCACCCACAGCCCTGGTAGTTAAAATTATGGTTCTATACATTTCGAATTAGTATCTGCAATCAATTCATTATCTCTTCAATGGCGAGATGTTGCGATTGCTTTTCTTATTAATATATTTTCCTCCACATCCACAAATTCTTTAAATAGTTGTTTGGTTCATTTAATTCTTACGCGAACATCCTCCAATTAATTGGTATTTGTTGATAAATTGGTTAAATAAGAACTGAAGAAACTGCTTTTGATATTCGACCGCTTTTGATGTTAAAAGAGAGTTTGTTTAACTCAGCTATATGTTTATATATGGGAGCTAGAATTTCGGTAATATTCGGAATTACATGGTACACTATTCTATTTTTTGAAATTATGTGAGATAGAAATTCTTCTTCTTCTCCTAATTCGCATTTTGAAACTTTGATTTTAAAATCGAAATCACTTAATTGTTGAAAGATTAATTCTAAATGACGTCTTCCGTTTGAGATCAACAAATATGTAAAATTTGGTTAAAATAATGGGTCAATTAACGGATGTATTAAGGAAACAATGTGAAAATTTTCTTCGTCAATCAAGATTTAAATTTAGTAACTGAGCTCCACATGTGTAAAAATGGGAACCATTGGCCGTGGCTAAATAATAATTTGGATTTTTACTACTACGAAAATTATAAAACGAAAGATTTTTTACATTAAAAAAAACATATAATTCATATTTTTTTATTAATCTAAAATTTACATTTCACATTATATTTACATTACATGTAATAAATAATTCATTTTTTATAAAAAATAAAAAAAAATAGAAAAATGCCTCTTAATAATATAATAATTCATTCTATGAAGCTAATTTTAGTGAGATAGTTTCAAAATAATTTTATAAAATTGTTGGTCTTCCGAAGGTATTTAATCGAACATTGCAACTAAATTTTTGATTTTTTCTTGTGAAACTATTCCCGGAGAATTTAACAAAGGTACATTTGGCAGAGCTGAGTTTTTTTCAAAATGTTTAGTCTTGAAGCGCCGATTTCATTTAACTATAATTAGAGGTATGACAAATTCATTTTCCAATTCTCCGCAGCCTATTTTGTATTTAATTACAAAAATATCCTTCTTACTGTATTTAATTTCGGTCACCAATGTAAATTTATGTTCTGAAAAATGTAAACCCAAACTGGCTTTATTATAGTTGTAGAAATCGTTGGATTGCAGCTGCATAATTTTTAAGTGCACATTATTACATTGTATTGATTTTAGATGTCGAATCAATGAAATCGGGCTATAATAGACGATATGTTTTAAGTGTTTCTCTATTACACTGTGTACAGCGTCGACCTCTTGGATTCTCGAGTGTCACCGAAAACCGTTGTATGTCTTCATTTTTGAATTTTCACAAAATTTTAATAGTGCAAGACTAGTGATGCGATTACGATTCTGTGGGATACAGGAATCGGATCATAATATTATTTTTGTAGCATTGGGATTATCGGTTACAACTGCTTTGAGGATTTTAATCAGTGCACTTGCTATGTCATTTCCTGTCATTTTCTAAGTCGTATGATATGAGTGCTACTGTTTTATCTGGCATTGCAAGTACTTTGTCGGCATTTTTTCGTGCTTTAGCGAAATCATTAAATAGTTTGTGCTTTTAATTTCAATTACTTGTTTCTGTACCATGTAGAATTGACTGTAAATATCGCACACATCTTTCATCGGAATGAAAAATGACAAATTATATTCGTTATTGAATATTTTTCTATATATATTTTGGCTCTGTGGATCCTGTGTGTTCCATGTATAGGTTATACATTTTTTGTATTGTCAGCCTGGCTAGAGAAACTGTCTTTCTGTACCTGCTCTTTAATAATGAGAGTCCATACAAGGGGAACTCTATGTACTTTCGGACTTGTTGTAAAAGAAATTCATTCACCGACTTTTTTACATGTTTATCCTTAGTTAGCCGTTTCGGTACATCAGTTTCTTTATCGAAGTTTTTTTTTAAAAGTGGTAAATCATTCGTTGCGATATAGACAATGTAGCTAAGAAAAAATCTCGGCACAGTCGTAATTCATGTTTGCTGTTTTGAAAAAAATATTGGAACGAGTTTTGCTTCGGGAAGTTTCCGATGCAGTGCGTTTTCGCTTTACTGGTAAAACTTTCATGAATATAGCATAAAATACTTTCTTCTCCTCATCGTTTAGTATCCAAAAATGTTCATGTAAATTTTTCTAGCAGCTTCCGTAAAAAAACAATACACTCAAATAGGCCATAGTCATCACATTTAGCAGATTTTAGTTTTTTACCAGGCATAATTGTCCCATTGGTGATACATAAGTTGGATCTTCTAAGGAGTCGTCTCCATACAGGCTTAGGTTACAGATAATATCCTTAAGAAAAATCAAATAAAATTAAATACAATAAATAAATTAATTGAATTATTAAAAAATTTAAGTAATGAACATGTTTCCAAGAATTTAAAGTTTGATTACCTTTCAACACTGTGATCCATAGATCGAACAGGCGAAGAAAATTCTGTTGTATCACTATGAATTTGTATTAGTTAAATTAGTGGAGAAAATTTATATTATTTATAATTTTACTTACCACAAGTATATGTTGTACGAAACAAGATGTTTGTTGCACGAAAAATAAATCAAGACTAAATTGTTTTCCCGAAAACATTATTCTTTTATACTTTTGGTTAAACTATTGAATTTTCCTAAAAAAAAAAAATTTGTTACAGCATTAATGTTTACCTATTGTATATTGGCATTATAAATGTCCTACTTGAAAGGAATTTGGTCAGTAGCACAAATAAGAATTAAGATGATTAGAAATAAAGCTAGTAATGTAGTCTATAGGACCAAACCAAAAATAATTATTACAGAAACTTTAGGAGATAGAACAAAATGGATTAAAAAATCTGAAAGAGCACAGTCGATAATATAATAATCTATTAAAAGGACAATTTTGAAAAAAAAAAAAAAAAGAAATGGTCTATATAGGGTCACTATAGTACTCACATGACGCCTATAAGAATCTTAAACCTAGAATTTAAAAATACGTAAGCACTTGCCTTACAAAACGCAAAAGGAGAAAAATGGTTTTAAATTTTAAGTAACTTGTGAGTCTAAGGTGCTCTTAAACCCTAATTAAATAGTATTCCTTAATTTATTTCAGTTAAAAGGTTAGGTTAGCTTTTAACAGGAAATCACAAAAATGATTGACACAATTTGAATATTTTTCATTAAAGGTAACAGATTTTTGCATTTTATATGAAACTATCAAGAATGCACCTAGCGCACTTTGAGTTTTTGAATGTTACCATTTTTTTTAAGAAAGTATTAATTGTCCAGTGGATTTAATAGCCTTTGAAGGTAAATTTATTCCCCATTTTCATTCCCGCACACTGACCACCCATTCACACAATTACAGTATACAACCGGCACATTACAAGCTTCATATCAACCTGTACAATGGCATGAACGGTGGGCCGGCGCCGAATTTTGCTCTCCACCAGAGGGCCTTAGTTGTGTTTATTAACATCACCGGTCGAAATCGATGACGAAAAATCGCTATTGCATCCACTGATGGGATTTGAACACAGTACCTCCCGCTCCAAGTGCCGAAGCTCTAACCACTACACCACTTGTCCGGTAAAATTAGTGAGCTACCGAAGTTCAATAATAGGCTTGATGATTGAATCTTATGAAATCACATAATTGTTTCTGATGAATATCATCATAAATATACCTTGTACTAAAAAGAAAATTTTTCATCTTAATCACACAGCACATGAAATAGACGTATTTTTTAATTACAAAAAAATTTACATTTCTAATTAAAATCTCATTATTTTTTATAGCTATTTTCAAATCAATTTACAGAGCGCTTGTGTGCACAATTTATGAATTCCTCCACGCCTTATTTATATAAAATAGTTATTCAGAGATTGACTGTTAGACAAGAATGTTCGTATATGCGCGTTAAAAATACGTTATCTATTAACAAAACGTATAAGACGCAAAAATCAAATAGTTTTTTCCTACCGGTATCAAAAACATAAACAACGGTATTACCATCATTACTTTTGGTTTAATAGAAAGAAAAAAAAACCAAAGAAACATAATAATAAATAAATACGTAAGTACTAAAAAAGTATGTAAGACCACGAGCAGTTTAAAGATGGTATTTTTTCAATGTCAAATATACGTACAAACATATAATTCTTCGTCGTTCCTTATCCGATGGTTCTTCTTGATGTGGCTGATTTTTTTATTTTGATACAATAAAACTATCTCGTACCTCGCGAATCGCGATATGTTTAACATTTTTTGAAATTAATTCTTCATCTTTGCTGTTTTCCGTTTTACATACATTTTGATATCATATGACACAGGCATTTAATTTCAAGATTATATATAAAATGACATAATTTTATATGTAACATTATGTACATAGCGAAATGATGACGAGTATCAAACACTTCACTGCACTAAATAAAAATTGTTGGTGTAGCTAGCAGGTGTACTCGTCGTCTATTATGTGATATTATTTCATGCGAAAATTATTTCTCATGAATTGCATAACCTCATCAGAATTGTTTTAAAGCATTGTATAGAAATGGAAAATGTTTTCGTGATTTTTCACCGGAAAACAGGCATGTACAAAACTTGCATATACATAACAAGATATTCGTCGCATGTTTGTCTCTGATATACGCTATAATTATGTAAGGTTATGTTTTGTTTCGTATTCACCGTACATAGCAAATGAATAATGTGAGAGTTTTTCACTTTATTACAGTACACCCCTTATAAATATTTATTTTTAATTTAATTAGTAATCAATTCAAGAAATACAATTCCCAGAAAACGTAATTTTCCTCACCCAGTTTACAAAGATCGATCGATTAATGAAGTTTGATTGCGCTCGTTGGAATTACGAGTAAATAAAAAAAAAGTCATAACAAAATACGGCGATGGAGAAATAAAAAATTTTAAACTTTTCAAGGTGATCGAGTTTAGATCGTTAGAGGTTTTTTAAGAAACAAACACAAAATATAAATTAAAATTCTTTAAGATGAAGGGAAACATAAGAAAATGTACTCGTATTATGGAGATGAGGCAATTTGCACGAATGTTTACTTTAACTAAGTTTAAAAGTTAAACGCTTCATATACAAATACAAAGTAGATACGGGGAATTGTTGGAACTAAGTGCAATTAAATTAACATAAAATTACTCGGTAATTTATATAAATTGCGGTATATCGAGAATCTTGGATTGCATAGTGGTTTTCAATTTCAATCAAACATTTCAGCATATTTGTGGTAATCTATAATTTATTGAATATAAGCTCACAATTTCGACCATATCTCAATCAGTAATTGGGTGTGATATAAATTTGACGCAGTTGACGATAATGTGCTTGTGACTGTATGGTCATAACACATTTGTGACCAAATGACTCATGTAAATGTACTCAATATTCTGAAAAATCTGATGCCTTTTTTAAATGGTAACAAATACTTTATTAATCAAAACACAAAGTGCAACTGTTAAATATTTTTATAAATTACATATGTTATGTACAATGAAGCTTTTTTACCTTACAAGGAGCTTCAACTGAGTGAAAGTGGAAACAATTGGAAGTTCATTGAAAATCAGGGGTAAATTTTACCCGAAAATAAAATTGTACCAAAAATATTATATATAAAAGCAACATAAAATCGTTTCTTATATCTATTTAAATTTTAAATTAATTTGTGAAAAAATTATGGGACATAACTAAACTCTTTTTGGATATAGTGGGTTTTTAAACTACGATTATTGACAGCTTCAAGCACTTGTTACCTATCCACCGGAAATTCCCAAAAATTTTAATTAGCATTTAGGAAAAACGCTTATATCGATTTGAGTAAATACCAACCGCAAAATTAAATTCAAAATAAAAACTTATTTGCAGTCGGATTTTGATGAAAGAAAAAATAGGAAATACTATCGATTAGAATATAGTTCACCATAACCACTTATCTCGACTTAAGTATGGTGATGTTAAATTGCCATAATATTTTATTGTTAAATTATTGGGGTATAACACATGGTATTGACATTATTGATTGAATTAACGAAATCATGGAGTTCCGATATCCCTTCAATTTTCTCGTACAACTTTCTTTTCCACAAAACTTCTTGGCTGCTGGATATTCACAATGTGGTTAAATTTTTACAGTGGGACCTGGTCTCCTGGTGAAGTCTAATTCGTATTTTACTCAACATAACCACCGACAGTGCCAAAGGAAGGAAATAAACCAAAATCTGAAACCTTCCTGCTTGGCCCAATTTCGTAACAACCAGAAAAAATATAAGTACGAGTTCCAGCTAATGCAATTTAATTTCAGTTGGTTTAACCTTCCATATAATGTGGTTTTATAGCAGATATGATGCTGTACGAATGATATTTTTTCATAATAACGGTAATCTATTGTTATATGTAATGATAATTGCTTAAGGAATGGCTAGAGAAACTGTGGAGATGGGCTGGGTATTAGTCCGGGTATTAGTCTAAGCGGTCCAATTCGTGACTTATTTTACTGAAACCTCCTTATTTGAAAATCGACAATAAGTCTCCTCTCGAATAGACTTTATAAACCAAACTACCCTTTGGATAGGAACCCGGTAGCATTAAGAGGCATATGCCATTTTGACACAATATATTTTATTAGTTTTAGAATTTCTTGTGCTAAGTTAATATTAATCAAAATCCTGGTCTTAAATGATGCGTTTATTTGTTTCTTCTGTCAGCTATCTCATCTAAAAATCTGTACTAAAACCGATGTATACTGATGCTGTGAATATTTAGAATTTAAAACATTTTAATATTGATTATTTAAGTTTTAATGAACTATACAGTCTGAGTTATATGCCTTTATTCGGCTATATGAGTTTCTTCATGTTCATGGACGATTTCATGAATTTCCTAGGGCCCTATTCCTAATCGTATTCAAAAAAATACGAAAACGAAAATACAAGATTCCCATTCAATTTTAAATAAAAATCGTACGAATCTGATTCAATTCAAATATGAATCTTGTACTTTCGTATTCGTATGGTATTCAGGAATTGGGCCCCTGGCTAGTTTATTGCATACCAATCTGTTAACTATGGTTGATTTTAAAATCAAATTGATACAAGTTAATCCTGTATTTGAGAGCTTCCTAGTTTTGTTGTAGAACTATGGCCTCGATATCCTGATCTCTGAACCCTACACGTATCATTTCTCGACCAGAGGCACTTTCAGAAAGTTACGTGTTCAGTTTTAAATTTGAGAATTACAGATCCCTGCTTAATTAATTTTGAATGATCTATACCTGCTTTTCACTTAGTTTTAGCACGACAATTCAGCAAAACGGCAGTTCACCGAAAAGCAATTCACTGAAAACGTCCATATATTGAAAAGTAAATCTCCTTAATAGCAATTAACTGAAAGTGATAGCTTACCAAAAACGACAATTCCCGAAAATGCATCGAAATATATCTAACGATGCCACTCATGAAGAAGACAGCTTCTGCCCTAATTTAAAACCCTATGTTCCTGATTGACAACTTAATTATATCTTAGATTAACTCGAGCCTAACTATCCATTTTAACCATTAA
Organism: Nephrotoma appendiculata; assembly: GCA_947310385.1. Classification (NCBI taxonomy): domain Eukaryota; kingdom Metazoa; phylum Arthropoda; class Insecta; order Diptera; family Tipulidae; genus Nephrotoma; species Nephrotoma appendiculata. The sequence goes on from OX371223.1 coordinate 17,252,267, forward strand.
ATAGAGTTTCAAAATTATCGGTTAGGAAATAAATGGTTCGTTCCACGAAAACTGACTATTTTAAAAGACACTCCCGAAGCTGGGAAGGGACCATCATTTCTTAATCGATCATGTTGAATTGGGCGTCTAGTATGGAAATCTGATTCCGCTAAACTTATGACTAGACCAATCGAGAGGGTTTGGGACAATTTTTTACTTGGCAAAACAATTACTTAATTTTATAAGTACAGTGCAATGAGTTGCTCTTCAAGCAGAAAGCAGCAGCAACAATAGACTGAGTAAAAGTAACAGGAAAATATTTTATCCGGTAGGTATGTTTTCAAGTCCTGTGGCCCTATTCTGTCTTTCCCTGGGAATAGGGAATTGGGAAAAATATTTTCATAGCATTTTTGTCTAAATTGTATTTTTCTGGCCTACTGAAAGAATAAGTTTAGTGCAAAAATTTTCAAAACAAAGTGAATTGGGAAACTTTTGTTCCACAAAATTTTATTGGGAAAAATATTTTCCCATTTAACTTTGTTTCAAAAATATTAACACCAAACATGTTTCCTCAGTAGGCCAGAAAAATACAATTTAGACAAAAATGCTATGAAAATATTTTTCCCAATTCCCTATTCCCAGGGAAAGTCAGAATAGGGCCACTGGTGAATTTCACATCTTTCAATTAAAACTTATTTTAGCAATTTATTTAAAATTCTATTTCCATCCATAATAAATAATTTCATCGGTTATAAAATTAAAACTACAATTCACTGAAAACGAAGATTAACCGAAAACGTCAATTTACCGAAAACGACAATTCGCCGAAACCGACAATTCACCGAAAACGACAATTCACCGAAAACAAATCCGATTCATTGAAACAAAAATTACTGAAAACAACTCTCGAAATTTAAAAATAATTAAATTCCTTTACAGCCTTACAACCTTAGTTTTAATTAAATTAACCCTACCCTTAATTATTTAAATAATAAAATTATTTTAATTAACCCTTCCAATTAGTGAATTTAGTATCTCTTTTATAACTGGCAACTGCGCCAATTTTATATTCCCGTCATATTTATAAATTCCTGCTCCTACGTCCATCGAAATTGGAATAAAAAGCCCCTCGGTGGGTTAAGTTAGTAGGGAGGGAAGCCCAGTGACCTTCATGCCCGAAATAGCTACCGAAGCCATTAGCCTCTACAATTCAACACGAACTAGTTTAAGCTGATTGCAATTTAAAAAATCATATCAAATTTTTTCTGGTGTATGAAACGATATTTTTAACTTTAGTAGAACCTGAATTAAATTACTACCTTTTCACTTTTGTAGCAAAGTTCCATTTATTGCCTAAATTTGGTTCTATGCTTGCTGCTGATCTTCGAGTGGGCCAATATTTCTGAATTTTTCAGCTCTAGATGCACGTTTAGATCATCCGTCCTTCATTTAGAGATAGTAGAACTTTCACTTTCAGCCGAGTTGACAGGCTTGTGGCTTCGCAAAAACGAAATTTTTTGAAAATGTCCATGGTGGTTGTAGTGTTGTGACCGTATCACTCAAGACATTCTGTAGAAAGTAAATTAAACGATTTGCTTTAATGTAGATGGACAAGGAAATAATCAAAATCAATAAACTTTACTTGTGCACACTACAGAGTAAAGTACGATTAGTACAGAGTAGTTAGAGACGATAGAAATAGTTAAATTTAAAAAAAATCTGATCTTATTAATTCACCAGATCAGAAATCTCTGAGAAGTTTGTTATTCGAGAAATAATATTAAAAAAATGTCAATATTTATAGAACTTTGTGTTTCGGTTAGCGATATTTTATCTCAATTAACATATTTCTCAGAAATTTTCGATAGTGGAATCAGTAGGATCAATCCATAGAATTTAAAACTGTGTACTTTTATAATTTGAGGACTATCCTTACGAACCGAATTAAAGAATTTCATAATTTTTAGATTATACTTAAGCCAAGTACCCATTGGATCTAAAAAGGCAGTCATCCTAGGATCCCCACAGTTCTAGCATATCTGCAAATATCGATTCTGATATTTCTGGCCAACCAGCTTCATCACAAACTGACTCCAGTTCTTCATTTTCATATAAATTTCGTAATGTAAAATCTGATCCTAAATTTGATCCCTATGACCTTGCAAAAAATTTTATGGAAAAAGCAAAATCTAGTTTATCATGAAAAGGAAATCATTTTAGATACAAACTGCGTTCCAATTATGGTCCCTATTAGTTCTGGAATCCTTGGGAAAAACTATTGTGGAAGAAAGAATAAAACACTCAGGTTAAAATGTGTCCATTCAATTTGATTTGCCAGATTTCCGTAAATTTGTGGGAATTCTCTTTTGTATGACAAATTACATTCTCCAAATCTAAGAGAAGATTCCATCGTTGATCCTGATAATAACCACCACGGCATATTATAGAACAACAAATGAGCGGAACCCGGTTTATAAAAGTTCGGAGTATATACATTTCAATGACAAAAGTAATGCAGACCCAATTCACAAACGCCTTTTCATTCTCAGACCTGTAATAAACGCATTGAACGGTACGTTTGGAAATATTCCGAAATTGGAGATATTTTGCGTTGATGAACAAATTTTCCCATCCAAAATTGGACATTTCATGAAGCAATGTTTACCTAACAAACCTAGAAAATCGGGTTTTACATTTTTCAATTTGCATGACACAATGGGACTCGCATTCAAATTTGAGATTTATACCGGAGTATCCGAAGCATCTTCCACTAGCATTTGCTCATATTCAACCCGACATCATTCTTAGCACACCAAATGGCAAAATCGGTTAGGTCATCTTGTAGTAGATTGGTGTTAATGCAAGTGCAAATTTTTCGATAAATGTTCGTGTCGTCTGCGTATATTGAAACAACCAGGCTTAAATCACGTACTCAACTTCATTGATTGACTCTGTTGATGTAGCTATAAAAGGTGCTGACGTAAATGACCTGAAAAGCATCTGATGCTTTCTTTCCTGCAGATATGAGCTCACCCATAAAAGAAATTTGGCTGGAAAACCAACGAGTCCGTGGCTTTGCTGAAGTCGGTGGTGATGACATCAACCACATTTCTTGCCTTCATCAAATTATACGATGAAAATTCCGTTGGATTGGTGGTGGTGGACCTTCGTTTAAATATTCGTCAGATTTTTTTTTCAAATTGTTGAACTGCCAAAATTGTTTCGGGACGGCGATTTTGTCGGATTGCATACAGCGGATGTAGTTATGATGAAAATCATGAGGCATATTTGAGAAATTCTTGTAAATGTTCAGGACCAATGCTAAGGACCATTTTAAGTCAGGATTATAAAAACCACCTTTCCGGAAAACGTGAAAATCTGATGTAAAATACTCGTTGTAAGGTCAAAAACATAAGTTCCTGAATTCTTAATATAACATTGCGGTATTTTGTACATATTCGCTTTACGTTTTGTTAGGGAAGAGACAGGAACTTGTGTTTCCATTATTTTTTTCGCAAATCACAGGTGCTGTGATTTTAAAGGAAACCACGTAACCATGGTAGAGTGATATGTTTTGTATTTCATTAAAGTGGCCTAAAATAAGACGGGAGTGTTCCGGAGGCGTGGTTTTTCAGCGGAAATTAAAGACAAACGATTATGATCGACAATAATCTTGTTAAAATTCAAAACAGACTTTAAATGTTAGATGTCTCTAGGTGTAGTAAAACTTTTTATTCTTGCGCCAAATGTTCTTAAATATAAGAGCGATTCTAACGGAATAAGGCCCATGACAGTTTATAGCAAGTAATAAGTCTTAAGTAACAAATGAAGGAGGTGGCACTGCATAAACATTAACTGCCGTTGATACGGATGTGAGTTCCTGAAATTTTTTAGTATTTTTAGAAATGTTACAGTTTGGTATTTTGGCATAAACTTTAAGAGTTTGGCTTTCTAATTTACTCCAAAACTGTCCTGAATAAAATCAAGGTCGTTCAGATCCATTTGGAGTTGTTGCAGAAACTTATATAGGTAACCACAAAGATGCGGTTAAGTATAATTCCGTACAGTAACCAGTTCAGAAAAAACGAAATTAATTAATACAGATAATTTTGATCAGTGTTGCTAATAACCAATTTAAGAACCATTGAGGATTAAAGTATAATTTAATTAATGACCGTCTACCTTACATGCCGTAACTAAGAGTCTCGACATGATATTTCATTTCTATAAATGTATGTGTAAAGCTATATTATGTATACATATATTATATTGACGTCAAAAATGTCTTCTTTTATAAACCACACGATTCTTATTTTTTAAAACTTTGGTTTGGAAAGATTCAGATATAAAACACATTATAAGACGTCGCACAATCAAATATAAATCGGAGAGACACGAAACCTGAAACGAAACCCAAAGTTGATTATTTGAAAACAAAAGTAACCTTGAAGGGGTCACACTTAACACGGTCTGCTTTTATTGCTAAAATATTGTTATACATTTTTTGTTAATTTAATTTTATTGTCGTTTTTGGCATTTGTTGAGTTCGCGATTCGCATAACTAAATTTTACGTTTGGAAATCAATACGAAATCAAAAATACTATTTATGTGTTTATTATTTATTTAAATTTAAAGGTAATACATTGTTGTTTAAATAAGGTTGCAAAACACCATCTGTTCATAACCGCCCCTATAAAGGTGTATACCTACATTTATATATGTAAAGAAATTTCAAGTGAATTGCACCCACAAATTTTTCACAGCAACAATTTACACGTTAAGACTTTTTATAATCAGTTCTCATTTTATATACAAAGGGATACATAATTTGCATAAATCCCCGTAACCTACAAATTTTCCCATGTCCTGAAAAACATATGTCTCCTGTAAAACAACAAATTCCTATTACATGTATACGATTTTATCGCCCCGTACGTCATTTTAATTCCCAAAATAAATTTTGCCAAACCCCAAAAAAATATTACAAGGTATGTAAACACAGGTATATGATTTCGTATATAACAAGATTGCCCATCATCATCATCATCAGCATCGTCTTTGAAACAAGTTTTATGTCTTCTGCTGTGCGTTTTTTATTTCATATTTTATTTAGAAAATTAAATTTGTGTGTCGCGGTTTTTAAGAATTATATACAAAATTTATGATTGGAATGCAAAAGGTTAATCTTAAGAAATGTATTTATGTTGTTGTATATCCACTTGTTTATTATATTCATACATTGGCTAAATAACTTATGTGCTGTGCGCGCGATTACATGATCTAAGAAGAATTTTTCGTGTTTGTCTTAATGTACCAACACAAACACACTTAATAAAATATATTATGTAGATTTTATGTCTTGTCGCGTTTATTTAAAAATATTTTATTCAAGGTGGATAACAGAATTTATATATACGAGTAAAACAATAATCTGACATAAATATTTGTTTCTTTTTATAAAGGTATCCAGAAGATGCAAAATTATTATTGGTATCGACCCCGATTATAAAGCCAATTCGTATTATGTGTTGTATACCGTTGCGAATTACGTCTTTCAGTGTGAAACTAAAACTAGATTGATAATCTGTCTAGTCGAAAAATTTAAAGATTCCAGATATAAGTCTTTGCTGCTTTACGTATATAGAAATTTGCGAGGCCAAAAGTTTTAATTTATTAGTTTCGGGCACTCCTCGAATAGAGCACAAGCATAAAACTTATTATAAAACAATACTTTAAAATTTAAATTGCCATTCAATAAATATTTGATTTCCTAATGAGCTTCAATGTCTGTTATGTTTTTATTTTTTAATGTATGGCTCGTTCTGTGCAATTATTTTGAGAAAGTATAGATCTTGCTTATGTACATATTGAAAGATCGTACAACGCTAATTAGAAATGTGTTTCTGTATAAATTTGAATGCTTCTTGTAATTATACGCCTAGCTCGTTGTTTTATTGTACAGTGGATTAAGAAAGGTTTAAAAAAAATTTGCATAACGTTCCATTACCAAATCCATATTACTCATACTCACCACCAATATCGTTCGGGTCCCTCTACCGGATGACCTCTAAATGAATTTTCTCGAAATCAAATCAAGCACCTAACACAATCGGTGTCTGGTACTCAAAAACGCTCCCCCAACAATATTTACAAAAATCGTGGCTCGCACGATTCGGGCTCTACGGGACGACCCTATGAACTGAGATTCCTAAAATTGGCGTCCTTCGCAAACGAATTCTGGCAAATTCGTGGTTGTAAATTTATTCTCTAATTCTTTAAATTTAGGGAAATGCTGAACTTTTCAACATCATAGGAAAAATTGAAAGAAGCTGTCACATGCGGCACACTGATTTCCAATCACATTTCATAGGGATCTCTCAAGTTACGAAAAAAGCTTTAATTTGAAATTTCATCCCAAAAAATTAATCCACCTAGCCAAAAAAGGTGTTTAAATTTCGCGAAATAAGGTTTTCTTATAATTTCCAAAAAATTTAAAAAATAAAGCGAACTAAAATTGTTTGAAATTTAGCTTACAATCTTTTGGGTTAAAATTAATTTTTCTTAAATGCTAAATATTTTATGAAAAAGAGGATAAATTGACCATTATGGCCAAACATCATTAAAATATCCCAATTTATCGAAAAGCTTTAGAAAAATTAGCAGGACGCATATCAACAAAATATTTAAAACAATTGGAAAATTAAAAGTTAATTAAATGCCGAATTAAAATTTCTGTTGGTCCGTTCATTCTAGAAAAAGCATTAGGCTTTTTCACTTCAAAGCCATCCAACCCCAAAACGAAAATCTATATATGATTAAAAGTTCATCATAGCTTAATCAAATGCCCAAAAACAAATTGAGACTCCACTACTCGATCTTGATCAAGCTTTGAGCCCAAAATATTTTTAATGTGTTTTAAGCTTTGAGCCCATTTTATTAGGCCATAATGCTCCTATAATTAAATCATTTGAACTTGTTTTGCGTTCTAAATTCGGTTTTGGTCCGATTTTCAATTTAGGTTATGCTAGATTTAAATTAAATGGCCTAAAGCTAGCAGAACCCATGTAGTTTATCCATAATGAGACTTGCATACTTTTTCTAGATCGAAACAATAAAAAAATTGTATTAGGGCATTTGATTAGCCTTTAATTTTCCAATTATTTTGAATCATTTTTTTTTGTATATGGGTTCTTCTGTTAACTTTTTAAAGCTAGCAGAACCCATCGTTTTTTTACAATGGGTGGATCTTCATTCAAATATCTTATAATTTCTGCTGGATGAATTCTGCTAGCTTTAGGGACGTACTCGACTTGCCTGTACAGAGGCTGAATTTTTGGAAACCTGTTGATTGTCAAAAATCGCAGTCATTGCAAATTTAATTTAGAATCGTTCAGAGTAATTCTTCTGGTAAATCATATTCATTTGAAAATATATTTCAAAAAACAGAAAAGTTCCTAGGAAGTAGTCACTTTCGCTTTCACTATTCCTGCTTAAATTTCAAAAAAACGACAAGGCCAATCCTCGTCGAAAATTTAATCTTAAAATTTATTAGAATCTTTAAATTCCTTGTCAAATTTTTAATAACTATATACTTTTCAACAGATTCCCACCAAATTTCGCAAAGATATTCAAATTAATGGAATAAGGTTCATCAATAAACCATGATTCTGAGGGACGACCTTCTGAACAAATTTTTCCGAAATTTAGATCATTTGCAACCGAATCTTGACAATTAAAAATCAACCCGCTGCGCCATTTTTTTTTTCAAAATCGTGTGAGCCAAGATATTAAAAAAACGACACCCTTTCCCCACTGGATGACATTCTGAACGTTTTTGTCCTAAAAAGGCTTCAGAAAAATGAACAACCTACACGAATTTTCCTGGAACCAGGACCCATTGCAACTGTTTCTGAGTACTAGAGTATTCCAAAAACACCATTTTATCAATTTCCATGAATTCGAGCCTTTCTGCTGCGAACGTTATTTTCTGATTCACTATTGTTAAACAAAACTGAGTTTCTACATACCAGTTCCATGGATCACCCGTTCGTAAATCCACATAATTACAGGATACGGCCTACACGTTGCAAGGTCTAACTCAACCTCACTTAGTGTAATTTTCAATTGTTTAGAACACAATCTCTAAAATTAGCTCAATTCATCCAATCCATAATCTTACTAAAAGTAGCTTGAGAACATGGAAAATTTTGCGTCTAGAAAAATGAAGCCAAATCGCGGAAGACTTCGTTCATAAACCGCCGAAACGTTTGCGCGATATTGGTTAGTTCAAATATTCGAATAAATTCATAGAGGCTAAATCGTGTTGTGATTGCCGTTTTGTAAACGTCTTCAGAAGCGACGGGAATTAAATATTAACTCCGACAACATCAATTTTGTTGAGCCGAAAAATTTTGCGTTCAAAACATCGTACAAAGGTACCGAAAGGTCAGCTTCTGGGTCAATCAGAAAATTCAGATGGTTAATCTTGTCTGATAAGAAGAGGCTAGTATTGTTTAAAGTCGATGTTACCATCATCTCGACTGAATGACTTGGTTGGCGACAGTTTCTTCTGTTTTCTTTCTGTCTTTCGTGATACCAACAAACGCCTTGTAGGTTTGTGTTGGTGCCACCAGAATTCAATCGTGTGCTTTATTTTGAATGCGATCACATGTATTTGTTGACAAATATTTTCTGACCGCCTCCTGGAGTCGTGTTATGCGATCTTCTACTGTATTTGCACGACTTGTAGGAGGTCGAGTCGTACCTAGACTGTGACGTTGGATGATATGAGTACGTCGAGAGGATTTATAAGCCGATATGTTAGCCTATTGCTGTGGCGTGGTTGGAGGGGTAGAGTTTGTCGTTCGCCAGCATCGCAATTTTGATCGGCTCGGCTAATTTTCGAATCCCCAACCAGCGTATTATTTGTTCTGGCTAGTTGTTACTTACAAGACGTTACCAATATTTTGACCTCTAAGCACTCTACTGAGAGTGCTAAGCGTTGCACAAAAATTCCGTTAACCATCGGTATGTGGATATTCATTTGGCCTATTCGTAAGCAAGAGGTCCACCGCTTTCCACCGGCGTTTCCGAAAGCGTAATTCTCAACTGAACTCTATCGAGTATAGTGAATCATCCAAAATTTCCGATAGCAGCTCCAAAATCCAATAATATTATTTGATTTCTAAAAGCTTCACTATTCTGCTGAAAGTTTCGTTAGAAAACGACGATTACTTATATCGTATTGAGAAACGAAGTTGGCTCGTTTCTTTGTTTGTCACTTGCTAGAGAAATGCTTTTACAATACAAAAAAGAAAGTGAAACTGCTGCTTGAAACGCAATCGGATGGACGGTGTCCCGATATATTCCGTCTAATTTTCCAATTTAAGTCTCCTTAACCGATGGTTCGTATGTTCTTAATTTGTTTACGGGTTCCTTGATAAACTCCCTAAATTATTCGATTCGTATGTTGAGGTTACATAAGGGTGATTAAGTCGTTTAATCAAAAACTCTAGATATTCTTAAAATATTTATAAGATATGACTGCTACTGATATCCGAAAATGTATGGTGGAATGATAAAAATGCATTACAAAATAGCAGAATACTACTACGCTACTCACCACTAGAGGCAGCACCAACACGGTCGGCGCTCTGGCCAAGATACTGGAATCTGTAATGCTGGGCGTTGCACTACCACTTCTTAGCTAACGATGCTGAAATTTAGATCGTATGCCAGGATTAACTTGATTACTTTTTAACCAAATTGATGAAATTTGGCTCCTAGGGTTATATTGTTACTTTAACATGATTTTTGGTATGGTTGCTTTGATTTTTTTTGAGTTGATTATCATGATTACTTTCTACATATCTTTAAACATGTTATGTGTGTAAGTTAATTCTCACTATAATTGTTTAGTTGGCCAATTTACCTTGGAGTTACTCCAAGTCCATAGTTTCTATACTAACCAAATCTTTTTACTATTGTTTCAGGTGCACACCTCGTCATTGATGACCCGGAAAACGCCAAAAATGATTTTGCATTCGACAATCCGGCTTTTAAAAATGAAGGTACGAAAACTAAATCACCACTTGACACTAAATGGATGCCAAAACAAAATGGTGTAGGTAATGAAAAACGAAAAACAGTTGATGATACATATGCTGGTGTAAGTATAGCACAACATGACTGAGACTGGATGGTTTATTTTTAACTATTTAAACTTTTATTTGAAGAATCCTGCTCCTCGCATGATAGCACTACGTGGTTCTGATTTCACTGGGCTCGGTATCGAAATTTGTGGTGGATTGAAAGAAGGTATATTTGTGAAAAAAGTTTCATCACGAGGACCGGCCGTCGACATTGTGAATATTGGTGATCGTATTACAAGTATTACGATTGATTTTCGCCATATTGTTCAGGAAGATGCGATATCGATTCTAAGCTACGCGTCTCCATATAATGTTCAACTCGAATTAATCGATGGAAAAGGTGTGCTACCCTCACACATCTCATCCCAGTCACCAAAAGAATCACATTCACCTCTGTCACATCCATTGTATCGGTCGAGCAGCCAAGATAATTTGGATACAATTGAACGGAATTCACGCAAAAAATTATTCCCACACGAAAATGACTCAAATTACCCAACTCTTAAAATGGATGAGAAACCAACCACTACCGTACACAAAGAAAATGAGAAGGAATTTCACGGAAAGAAAAATTCGTTTAAACAACAAATCAAGGATTTAGTTGAAGAGAAATTACAAAATCGCAGCATTAGTCCGGATAAAAACCGCATAGAAATGGAAAAGCAACAGAAACAACAAGAATTGCCCCAACAAAAGAGTGGTGGTCTAAAATTCGGAATACGGGTGCTCCCCCCAAATGTAAATGAAAAAATATTCGGCGGAAATAAGAGTCCGTCAAAAGAGAAAAATGAAAATGAAAATAACCAGAATTTGGAGCGGACAGATGGTGTAATGATGACCCAGACAACAACAACTATGACTACATCATCCCTAAATGAAAATGACGCTAAAATTACACCACCGACTGCTAAACGTCGCAGTAAAGATAAAATCAACGTTAGTCCAACTGCTGATTTCCAACGTGATGACATTTTAAATTCGAGCGGTATAAAACGCGACAGTAACGGTATTCCACAGGAAATGCCAAATTTCATGATGAACGCTGCGACCGCCGCTAAAGATAATCGGAAGAGTAATAATGATTCAGCGAAAAAATCAAAGGGCAAAGCACCGAGACCACCACCAAATTCAGAGGGTAACCTAATGCTTAAATCTAGCGATAACGTTGACTTGGACACGAGCACAACCACAATGGTCACAAATCTAAGTCTCGACGTCACAGACAACCCAAGCGATAAATTTAATTTTTCAGATAATTTTGTCGATAAAGCGATGGCCCAAGCGATGGAAGATGCCAAAGAAATTCTCGAACTAGAACAGAGCGGACCGAGTAACAGTTCAACGCCAAAATCATTGAAAAAATTAAATTTTGAGTCACCTGTGAACGATAAAGTGACCACATCGAATAACCAATTCGAATTAAATTCGGATCATATTACGATTCATCAAGCGTCATCCTCATCGGACGATGACGATCAAGATGAGCGACATAAGAATGCGACTAATAATACATCGATTCCCTCGTTGAATTCGGATGATAATGCGGCAGGGAGCGGGGCGAGCAACGATAACGAACGAAAAACTGCTAGCCTAGGAGATTTATCGCGTTTTAATCTAAAACTGAATCGCTTAAATGACTCAAATGAAGAGATCGTGCTTCGACCGAATAATGGGACGCTAGAGCGGGCTCAAAGTTTAGAAATTTCTGATTCACAAAATAGTGGAGCAAACAGTAACAAGAAACGGAAGGCGACCATATCCGATACCGATTTATTGTTGGAGAATAAAGAACCACGATTGGATATGTTGGATGGTGGTCTAGATACACTTCAACGAGGCCGATTGAAGAGTGCGTATGAGTTTGGTACTATGGAAGATGTGATCAATAAATCGAACCATAATAATGATCTCAAGAAGGATATAACGGAAATTATTAATCAAATTGCGGATAATTCGGAAGATATTGTAAATCGTATTGCAAAGAGAGAGGGAGACGAGATTGTAGTCGTAGGTAATGAGCAACGTCACAATAAATTTGGTTTTAAGCCCGAGAACGAGTTTCAGATAATTAAAAATGAATCGAATAAGTTAAAACAAATTGATGCAGGAAGCGTAATCGAAATAAACGAACGGCCATTAATAAATGGAAGTGCACATCAAAATGAGGTGACCACAATATCATTGAGCAATGGCGGTGAAAGTAGTAATGTCACAGATAATGTTAAAATTATAAATAATTTTGGTACGACTAATATTTCAGATGACGTTAAAGTATCGCGATATCCATTCGGAAGTCTTGAGCGGCCTAAATCAGATGTTCTCAAGAAATTAATGCAAATGCAGACGAACGGCCACAAAATCGAAAATGAACCTCAAAGTAATATTAATGTAGATACCCAGCCGCTTAGTTTGACCCTAATCGGAGCCGGTGAAATCGAAAGTCAGAAAGTGGAAAAAATTATGGACGATGCTGAATCACCCGTATATTCAAGTGATAATCTGGGTATTAACAGTATAAATATTTCGTCGATGGAGTTTAATATAGTGCCTCCGGTGAATGATGTAAGCAAGCATGTTGAAAGTATTATCACGATTTCAACGGATCCGATTTTCACCACAACCACAAAAACAACGACAACGGCAACATCTCAGCCAAGTTCGATTATAACGATCGAAGATGAGAAATTAGATTTTACTCTTCAAACACCACCCGATACGTCTGACAATGAGGATGACCATCAGAAACATAGCGACGATGTATTCATTGATGCGGATAATAAAACGTTTGTTACAGAAATCACAGTAAAATCGATGAGTGGCAACAAGGCTGACAGTGATAATGTCAAAATAATTCAGAATAACAATAATATTAATAATAGGGACACAATATCAGCAACGTCAAATATACCAAAAACCGCAGCACTACTAACCAATTTCATGGCCAATGAACGTCAACACGTCGAGGAAAATTTTATACCGCGCAACTCCGAAATTCGATTTACTACGTCCACGTACGAACCATCGGTAAACAAAATTATTGAGAAACGGAACTCGGCGCATGTTGATCAAATTCGATCGAATTTCGAGCAAAAAACAAATAATCACAGCAGTAGCAGTCCACCAACCGAAATTATTATAAGCACATCGCAACGGAAGAGTTCGATTCCGACACCGAAGAGCCCATCAAAAATTCCAGTATTCCATTCCAGTAGTAATAATATAAATATAATTCCACAACCAAAAATAGCAGCAACACAATTCAATAGTAACAATAATATTATTAATAATAATATTAACAGTAATAATAATAGTAATAATCGGGTATCAGTTACATCGATAAAAAATTCATCAAGACATCCAAGCGGTAAATAGCCTTACTAATATTAATTTTTTGTTTACATTACATACATACTAATATTTATGTTTCCATACTAAAATAATGTAATAATCGCTTATTTTACACTTTATTAATCAAATAATTTTTCTTTTTTTGTTTTTGGTTTGTGTCTTAGACAATAATGTAGAATAATGTAAAAAAAAAAACTTCAGCAGAAAAATCATCAAAATGGCTTCCAATATTATATATATAAACATTTTAATTATAAATTAATTAAAACGGTGCAATTAATAACATCACATGTAAATATATTATACATAAATTTTTGTTTAATTATAAAATTAATTATTCTCATAAACACGCTGCATAATCTGCATTATCGATTTGTAAATGTGTATCGAATATTATAATTGATAAACAGTCTTAATAGTAATCAGTATTTTTGTTTGTCGTTTCTTTTGTTTTTGTAATGTGTTTGTTTAAAATACTGTTTAATTATTATTACTTTTTTTTAAATTAACTAGAAGATTTAATTAAGATTATATATGGCATAAAATTATATATTGTAAATTTAATAAAGAAATATTACGAATAAATAAAAATTTATTTAATTTTATTATTATCGAATTATGAAGTTTATTTTATGTGAGTACAGAGACAAGTAACGAGCGCGCGGTGAGTAGATGAAGGTAAAACAATTTTGAAGTACCTATACATAGATAGGTGGCGGTTTACCTTACAATTTAAATCTTAAACCATTACTACGTACAAAATCGTCTTTGCAGTACAGTTTCTTTACTTTTAAATCTTTTATTTATAATGTTATAAGATAAACTGACTAAGGGTAATAAGTTATGAGATTATTACTGACAGTGTAGAGTGCGCTTTACGCGCTAATTTTTAATCTGAATCCGTTGATGACATCAGCCAGGTAGAACCTGCATCATCTGTGGTAACAGTGAAAGGTAACTGAGTAACGTCATTTAGCTCCATTCAATTTACGTGACATAAACGATATAGGTCGGTTTAGTTAATGGCTGTGCTTTTGAAATTGAAGTGCCTTTTTGAAGTTTCGTAGATGAATAGGAGAGGAGGCCAGGGCAGATTTTAATAGACTAAAGGCAGCTTAAGTAGCGTCACACCAAAGAAAATGTTTATTTTTTTTAAAGGTCTATTAACGACCACCAAACTTGGGAAATGATCATTAAAAGCGGCTGTAGCAATCAACGGATCGTTTAAGTATATATGAAACCCTTCTTCTGTAAGTAGTGATTCATCAGTCGGCAAAGCGATTGAGGATCACTACAGAGCGGTTTTTTTATTTTGATTTGAAAAGAATGCATCTTTGAGATCAAGCTTCGAAATATGCTCCCTTTTCTCAAGTCGCCCTAACAAACCATCCATGATTATTTAAGTTTGATTGGCAAACAGGCAGAGGTCTTGTTTGTTTTTTAAACAAATTATTATACATATTTATTTTCTATGATGTACATACGCAATTTTCTTTAATTTGAGAGCAGCGCCAACAAACGGTAAGTAGCTAAGGGTGGTTTTATATAAATTTTATATAAATTTCTTACATTTGGATATTTATAAGTTGAGTCGAAAATATTAGAAATTACATACACTTATGTATGGAATAAGAAAACGATCATTACGATTTCGTAATCGTTATAAATTGTATTTCTTTTTTTTGTAATCTCAAATTAGTTATCGTTAGAATGTGTGTTGAATCGCACACAATTTAAAATTCAATTATAAAAAAATGACGATAATTATTTTGCTCGTGTTATCAGTCTTAACGTTAATTCTTACGTTAATACACCGCGTTAATAATCACTGGGCGAAACGAAATGTGGAATACATGAAACCAAAACTAATTGGTGGATTTGGGTTTGATCTGTTTACGAGAAATGTGAATTTTTTGATCCGCGACGATTACGATTCGATTAGTGGACCATTTGGTGGGTTTTTTATGCTGTTTCGACCAATGTGGCTGATTAAAGATCCGGAATTAATTAAAAATGTGTTAATCAGAGATTTTGAACATTTTGTGAATCGTGGGCTGCTTGTGAATGAAAAACGTGATCCCCTTACGGGAAACTTGCTGATGCTGCAAGGTGAAAGATGGAGATTCTTACGGAATAAATTATCACCCACGTTTACAAGCGGGAAATTAAAAGCGATGGTTCCGCTAGTGATCAGCATTGGTGATCGGTTAAAAGTTAAGATCGATTCGATCATTGGTAAAAGTGTTGAGGTACGAGATTTAATGGCATGTTTTACCACCGATGTTATAGCATCGGTTATCTTCGGGATTGAAATCGATTGCATTAATAATCCGAACGATGAATTTCGAGTGATCGGAGATCGAGCCATGCATCCAGATGGATGGGGCTTTCTGCGCGAAGTTATAGCAATGACATTACCAGTTATCGCCGATACATTTAAAATTAAGGTTTCCGATCAGAAGGTGGAAAATTTTATGAGAAATGTTACAACTCAAGTACTAAATCTTCGTGAAAATGAAAATGTAGTTAGGCATGATTTAATGCAGCTATTGGTTCAGTTACGCAATGGTGAGAAAATCACAGAAGAAGAACGTTGGAATACAACTATTGTAGATGGTTCGTATATATTTTACAATTACCCGCATTTACCAATAATTTGTTGTTTTTTTTTGTAGAGAATTCTAAACAACTGTCGATAAACGAAATTATGGCCCAAGTGTTTATATTTTTTGCCGGCGGTTTTGAGACATCATCTACAACAATGGCGCTTACTTTATTTGAACTGGCGAAGGCAAAAGACATCCAAAATCGTTTACACATTGAAATTGATGCAACACTTTCTAAACATAACGGTATTTTAACGTACGAAGCAATTCATGAGATGAAATATTTGGAACAAATAATTGACGAAACATTACGCCTTTATCCACCAGTGCCGGTTTTATTGCGCCAAGCTACAAAGAATTATACAATTCCGAACACCAATGTCATAATCGAGAAAGGTGAAAATATTTGCATATCGGTACATGGTATCCAAACAGATTCTAAACATTACGAGAATCCGTTTGTTTATGACCCAGATCGATTCTCGCCTGAATCAAAATCTAAACGTGACCCATTCACCTATATTCCATTTGGTGATGGACCGAGAATGTGTATAGGAATGCGACTCGCAATGATGCAAGTGAAACTTGGACTGGGCCTTCTGTTGGCCAAGTACGATATAGATTTAGCCGCAGACCGATCACCAACATTAGAATTTCATGCAATGCGGATCGGATTCGATGTAAAGGGTGGTTTGAATTTGGTGTTTAAAAATCGTAAATGAAGGCGAACGAAGTCACCAACCAAAAATATTTGTTTTAGTTTATTCGCGTTCTATAAATAAATTTCCTAACATATGCTTACATTTTAATATTATTGTGTATAAATTTAATTGATTTAGTTGCTCAAGATGCGCAGTCGCGAGATTTCCGTAAATTTTGTTTGCGTTTAGTTCAAGTTCAACTTTGTTATTGTAGTCTATCAGTTTGCAGTTTGTTATAAAATTTTGCGGAGTAAAGACGTGCGTGTGATTTGAGTAAAGCAAAATAAAATATGGGTGTTCTCATATTGCTTGGAATTAGTGTAGTGACGTTATGCGTGTACTATGTATGGCATATTAACACATATTGGTCGCGTCGTGGAATACCACATTTAAAACCAAAATATTTCGGTGGAGTTGATAGTGATTTCACGTCATATTTTTTCTCAGAACTAACCCAACGGATTTATAACCGGATTACTGGACCATTTGCAGGATACTATCTGTTCTACCGGCCAATGTTTTTTATCAAGGATTTGGATTTAATTAAACAAGTGTTGATTAAGGATTTTGATCATTTCGTGAACCGCGGAATGCCCGTTAATGAAGATGCCGATCCACTTACCCTAAATTTATTTAATATCGAAAATGAACGCTGGAGATTTTTACGGAACAAACTATCGCCGGCCTTTACTTCAGGCAAATTGAAACAAATGTTCCCGCATATTGCCGAAATTGGTGTCAGATTACAGGACTACATCGCTAAACGCGGTACAGAGGATATATACGACGTGAAAAATTTAATGGCATGCTACGCGAACGATGTTATAACTTCCGTTGCATTTGGAATTGAAACTGACACGATTAATAACCCAGATGATAAATTTCGGAAAATGGGTGAGCGAGCTTTTCACCCCCATTCGACAATGCAAATGATACGTGAAACTGTCGCATTTTGTTCCCCAAGCTTAGCTAAGTGGTTTAAGGTTAGGTCATTTGATCCCGAATTGACGGAATTTATGAAGCTGGTTACCGAACAAAGTTTGGATTTGCGTGAAAATAAAAAAATTGTGCGTCATGACTTTCTGCAGCTGTTAGTGAAACTACGTAATGGGAATACTGTAAACGATAATGATCCCTGGAGTACTGAGATTGTTGCCGGTGAGTTTAAATTTTATTAATTTTTCTTTTGATTTTAAATTATTTGCTTTACCAGAAAAAGACAAGCAACTTACCGTGAACGAGGCAATGGCACAAATTTTCATATTCTTTTTGGGAGGGTTCGAAACTTCATCGACTGCAATTTCGTTCGCATTATTTGAACTGGCAAAAAACCAAGAAATACAAAAACGTCTACAACAAGAAATTGACGACGTGCTAGCGAAATACGATGGCAAATTAACGTACGAAAACATTTCTGAAATGAAATACCTCGATCAAATTATTGAAGAGTCGATGAGGCGTTACCCACCAGCGGGAGCACTGTTCCGTAGCGTCACAAAACCGTATAAAATACCGAACCACGATATAGTATTGGAAAAAGGTGAATTAGTACTCATCGATATGAACGCCATTCAAAATGATCCCAAATACTTCCCAAATCCAAGCGAATTTGACCCGGATCGTTTCTCACCCGAGCGGAAGGAAAAAATTGTACCTTTCTCGTATCTTCCATTCGGCGATGGACCACGCAATTGTATTGGAATGCGTATGGGGCTCATACAATCGAAAGTCGGACTATTTTCGATTTTGTCTAAGTTTAATGTAGAATTGGCACCTGGTACAGCTCGTGAATTAAAATTTGTTCCAATGGAGAATACATACACAGTGGTCGGTGGGCTTAATTTAAGAATTACACCAAGATAAAAATAATTTCTTATTTTAGTTGAATAAAATAAAATAGTGAAACATTAAGATAGCATTATTTGTTATCGTCTGAGACTCTTTATGATAAGCAAAATAATTCGAATAACTGGATTATTTTTTGTAAGTGACCTCCAAAACATTATGAGCAACAATAATTTCTGATTGCATCATCTAACTAATTTTCCAACTTATTGTTGTCTTCACACACGAATGATAATATAAAATGACCAACAGTGTGCGAAATGAGAATCGAAACACGTTTGCGCACAACTAAAAACCACAGGCTGAGTACTTAGGTGGGTACAATTGAGTAACGAATTCAATTGCAAATCAACAGATGGATTGTGAAAACATTTTAGTTTTAATTAATTTAAATGACTTAATTGATCCTGTAAACTTTTCGTTATAATTTTTTCGCATGCCCTCTAAATTATTAAACACAAACATACTCGTACACGCATCGGACATACAATTTTGCGGCGCTTAATTATTACAGTTGATTATTATCGTTGAATTTTTTAATTATGTTATTCACTCCACACTATACTCGTATCTTCTATTGCGAGAAGGCAGGATTGCGCGTCTACTCGTATTTCGCAATTATCTACATGTTGGTGTCGAAAACATCGTGCACAATTGATTTTTGCGTATACAATGTCGATAATTGGTAGAGTATGTAGGGGTTGGTGTCATTTGCCTGCTTTTCAAAATTCCCCTTTTCGATAACCCGATTTTCAAAAGCCCGCTTTTTAATTTTTTTGTTATGAATTCGTCCGCCTACGGGCCTCTAAATTCTTTCTTCAAATTCTTGTAGATGTAAACCATGAGAAGGCAAGAAAATATGAAATTAATTTCAAAATGAAGATGAAATGACTTGTTCAATTAAGCAATGCCAAATGTTTTAAATGTGTCAAATTTCATGTTAGAATTTCATTCTAGACCGATATATCAAATATGACCATTGTTGGTTGCCAACATGTCCAAATGCCAACCATGTCCAAAAATCAAAAATTCAGCCAAAATTAATGTAAGAATCCTAATCTAGCTCTATGAATCTAAATTTGTCCATGATCGGCTAAGTTTAATTTATCCCAATCCAGATAGTCCAGAAATGGTCTGGTTACATTCAAGAAAACCGATTTCCGGTACTTCGTTAAAAATTGCAATTAGAATTCAAATCCGATTCTGCTTACCAAATTTCACAATTAATGGTTAGGGATTGGCTATTCCTTCATTGAGTATGGCCAAATTCCAAAAATTCTTAAAAAATTCATTTTAAAATGCAAATCCCTACCTATAATTTGACCAAGATCAACAAAGAAATGGCGGATTTCCTAATTAAGATTCAGAGAAAAGAATATTTTAATCTTTTAAAAACTTCCGCTCTTTGGTTAGATTTTTTAATATTTTAATCGGGATTTTAACAAGCAGGATTTTAAAAAGCGCGGCAAATTGAAAAGCAGGATTTTAAAAAGTCGGGACTCTGTAATTCGGACTTCCGTACCGATCCCGTTTTAATCATTTCATTACTAAACTCTATATTACGTTAAGGACAAATAACTGTGTAACTGTTTTTTGGTACCGAAAGCATAGAAATTTCGAAAAAAATTTCGAAATTTGGACTGAACTAAATTAAGTATCACCTGTCACACCACCAGCTCCAGTAATTTATATTAAAAATTAAAGTTGCCGTATAAATTTTTGTATGATGGCATCTTAAGTAGGATTTAGTAGAATATAACAACTTGAGCCCATAAATTAATCTGTCGGCTTAGATCTTTTAAACATTTTAACATTTTCTTTGTGTTCAATCCTCCAAATGTTTTGGTTAATAGTAAGCGCAAATTTCATCAGTAATTTATTTTCAATATCGAGCACCTGTGGATTGAAATTCTAACATGAACCTTTGAAGAAATTTTGGATTTTGGTCGAAATAAATGAAAATACAAATTAAGAATCTGGCCATGCCTATAATAAAAGGTACTTTTAAATGGTCTTGTTGAAAAGGATGGCTGTGTTTTTTAATCAATTATGATATATGATTTTAGATGCACATTATAATTTACTTTCAAAATGGCCAAAATTTAGAACTTCATGTAAAACCGATGTTAGATTTCCACTCCTACTATACAAATCAAGTTTAACTATAATATAGTAAAGAAATCCATTGCCTAGTTCTATTCAGCATTGTTGAATTTTAGAACTCTATCCAAAATTCATTTTAGAATCCAAATCCGCTTTTGAATACCAAATGTGAAAAAAATTGGTTCAGAATTGGCCAAATTTCAAAAAGAATGGTCGAATTAAAGAACTCCGTTCAAAATTCACGTTAAAATCCCAAACAAGTTTTACATACCAAATTTAACCATATAATTTGTTCAGAAATTGCCTAAGTGCATTCAGCAAAAATTTTAAACAACTAAATTCCAGAAACACAAATTCCAATAAAAAAATTCAAAAAAAAAAATAAAATTCCTATATGTTATGCCATGGGCTCTCTAATTTTAGGTTATGATGTTAACCAATATTCAGATTCTCTCGTGTGGTTAAGATGCTGATTCAATCGGATTTTTTAATTCTGATTCACTTGTGGACTGTATATTTTTTTCAATTTTTAAAAAACACAAACTGAATTTTTTAATAAATTTATTTTACTGCTTTTATTTCCTTTTACAAAATCGTCATATGCAATTACGATGCCTTTTTTCCACCCTTCTACTTTTTGCACGTATTGACGTAATAAATAAATAAAAAACAAAAAAAGAAACAACTCTATTTCCGTTCCACTGAACTTAATCAAAACAATATAACTGCATGCCATCTACATTTGAACACGTAATTACATTCAAATATTTTTTTTTTAAATTGTTTGAAATCCAAACGTTATATTTACTTTACAACTTAACACTATACAAAATACAAATTTTTAAACTTCCTGTATAATAAAATTCAAAATACTTTCCATGGAAATAAGAAAAGCGCTTTCATATTCCATGGAATTTATTTTGGAACTCTATATTTTATAATTAAGAAATCTACGATTAAGTTTTAAACAATGATTTATTTTAATTGAGATATAAACGTTTCAGTTCATATTTATTAATGACCATAAACAAGTTTGTAGCAGATTAAGGGTTCCACTCCAAAACTTCATGGCCATTTACCAATGAGCCTGAAAAATTCCAAAAATTCTTGAAAAATTCATGTTGAAATGTTAATCACATCCCATAATCCAAATGCAACAATGATCGGTCGAGAAATGACCTATAGTTCTTAATAAAAATGTAAATAAATTTTTTTAATATGATTTAAGAAAGTCTCACAAAAGCGGGATTTAAAAAGCTGGAAATTAAAATAGCGGGATTTTGATAATTCGGGATTTTAAAATTAGAGCTTTCGTACGGACCCCTTTTAAAATGTTCACTTTCTAGGATCAATGATGATTATAAAATTAGTATATTGCCCAAGCTGGCTAACCGGTTGTAAGACCACGAGTACATCACAGGGTCATTGGAAGCAAACTTAGATTGGGTTAATGATGCGAAGGTAAATCGTCCCCTGCACATGAATTGGATGTAATAGTATAAACGTTGGAACTGACTGCCATTCCAAAAAACGGTTTCAGATCGCTGTATGAAAACTTATGTACTCACAATTTGGTTGTAGCGAACCATAGTTCACAACAACACGACATGCTGGTCACAACTAAATTGTAAATATTTGGTTGTCGCACAACTGTGATATCGTTGTAATACAGTTTTAGTCAAAGTGTGGTGCGCTTACTGGATTGAATTTAAAGTTTATGTCTTAGTTTTATTATTTGCCTTTATAAAATTTAGAACTGAAAAAATTGAGTAAATAAATTATTAATTAAATATTTAAATTAATAATTAATTATTTATTATCTTGAAAGTATACGCTTGTGGTCATTCGATACACCAGCTACTTGTCCCTCGGCTTCCTTTATCTGCATTACCAAAGAATAAACTCTTGCCCGTGCAGATATTCTGGAGAATGTTCAACTCTGTTTACCAAAGCTTCCCACTCTGCAAAGTTTGACACGAATTTGGAGCCCTGTGGCACTATTCTGGTTTTCCCTGGGAATAGGGAATTGGGAAAATATTTTCATAGCTTTTTTGTCCAAATTGTATTTTTCTGGCCTACTGAGAAAATACGTTTGGTGTAAATATTTTCGAAACAAAGTTAAATGGGAAAATAATTTTCCCCGTAAAAGTTTTGTGGAACAAAAGTTTCCCAATTAACTTTGTTTTGAAAATATTTACACCAAACTTATTTTTTCAGTAGGCCAGAAAAATACAATTTGAACAAAAAAGTTATGAAAATATTTTTCCCAATTCTCTATTACCGCAGGGAAAACCAAAATAGTGCCACTGTGGCACTATTCTGGTAATTCCCCGGGAATAGGGAACTGGGGAAAGAATTTACATATAAATTCTATTTAAATAATTTTTTTCTGGCATACTAAGGTAAAAAGTTAGTGGCAATTTTTTTGAAAACAAAATAAAATTGGGAATAACTTTCCCTGATAATTTCGCTATGGAAAAATTATTCCCAATTTACAAATATTTACATCAAACTTTTTTTCTCAGTAGACCAGAAAAAATTGATTTATAGATAAAAGCTATGTAAAATCTTTCCCCAGTTCCCTATTCCCGGGGAATTACCAGAATAGTGCCACTGGTGTCCATTTTAAATGTGGATTAGCGCTGTACCAATAACCCAATAACATTTTTGTAATCCGTCTCAAGTTGTGTGCTTTTACCGGAGTTCTCGGGATATTTTTTAATTTTTTCCAGTTTTCGCCAGACAAGTGTTTTCTATTCTCGGCTCGCCCAATGCCTAACCTTTTCATTTCTTCGCATTTCTTGCCGTGTGCGACAGCTCTTCTTAGGCACTGTGTAGTTGGCTGCTCACAATCCCTAACATTGCGTCCGAGTTCTTGGCATAGGAAACATCGAGACGGAGAACGCTATTATTTTTTCAGTTAGCTCGAAAAGCTTGCCGCGGTTCTCTTTTTTTCTCTTTCATAAATGCCTTTATTTGTTTGATATCTTCAGAATTATGGTTGCGCACCTTTACTGAAACAGATGCTAAACTTATTCTGGCTGCCTCATATTTTAAAGCCAAATTACATACTTCATTTTGATGATTCCTGATGATTTTATGGTGCACGGTATAAGGACCTAGATTACTGAATTAAAATAAGTTCGGGGAGACGAAACATCGAAACAAATAAGAACTATTCGATATGAAATATAGTAAGAAAAATGAGGTTTTAATATATGTACATACTTACCAATTAAAACCGCACGTAATCTTCATAACACAAAAAAAAGCAAATTTTCATTTAACTTAACTTCACCAAAAACAATACTTTATTTAAAATAAAAAGGATTTTTTTTTACAATTTCACCAAAAAACTTTGCAGTAGTTAAAGCTTCGGCACATGAACCGGGAAGTACTAAGTCCAAATCTCACCAGAGAGAAGATGCAAAAACAAATTTTTCTCATCGATTACGGTCGGTGATGTTAATAAACTCAATTATGACCCGTTGCTGGTGTGCAGAACTCGGCGTTGATCCATCTTCCGTGAGAGTCTGTGAGTGAATAAAAAGGGTGTACTGATTAAAAAAAACGTTTTTGACTAATAACTAAAAGATGAGCAGGATGAGCTCGATTGTTATTATTTAGTTAGACCACCAAAGCTGAATATGGTTATCACTAAATTTGGTTTGGATTTATACCATTCTAATTGATTGCTCGAGACGGGAAACGAGCATTCTAGAACAAAAAAAAATTGAATGCTCTCTCATAGCCGACTAATAATCTTTGCTGTGCTATCATGATATTGTTAATAATTTAATTCCCACACTAAATTAAGTATTGCGCTTAATAAACTGTAATTTGTACATTTTTTCTTATCATGAAGCGCAGTTACCACTTGCTGCTATCATGCATTCAGACTGCTATCTGCGAATCAAATTACACAGAAAAACTAATATCACTGTGTTCATCCAGCAACAGCATGTAAAAAGTGTCACATCTGTTGGTTTTTTTAATCTCACAAAAAATATATATTGTGCAGTGGCAACCCAAAAGTTTTTTGAAAATATGCAACGAAGCGTTTTGGTTATCCAAACTTATTACGAAAATGGTCGTTCTGTAAAAAAAAACATTTCGTAAATTACGTGATAACTTTGGTCAACATGAACATCCTACAGAGCCTATAAAATTCACAAAATTGTTGAACGTTTTGAAGTAACTGGATCAGTCCCATGTTGTAGAGCATATAAACACCATTGTCCAGTTCGTACTCGTAAAACAGCAACTACTAACGAGCCGAAATTAAGGTCACTGAACTGCTTTTATCAACAATTTTGATGTTCGTATGCAGGCCTCTAACAGGAGCCGTAGTGATTCCAACCTTATGTTTTTTAATAGATAAAAAATTAACAGATGGAACACCCTTTATATAGGAGCGACGGGTTGTTTTTTCTCTTACCCTATTTCATTCCGTAATTAGATTTTATGGCACAGGTGTTACTCGTCGCTCATTTTTCGGTCATTTAGAAAGTTCAAGATTTTTAGTTGTCAAAATGTCAACTGCCAACTTTATGGGCCCTTTTCATTTACAATAATTAGTTTTTAATTAATTAAATCTATTTTTGTATAACATTATATATAATTTTCTTTAAATACTAGAATGTAATTGGGTTAGGTAATTTTTTTTTCATACAGGCACCAACAGTTTTATAGGTTCCGGTGATACAGAATCGGGGAAATTTCTCAAATGTATTTAATGGAGCGTCCCAATTTAAATGTGAATGGGCAAATGACCGGAAATCGTTTCACGAAACCGACAGCAACAAAGAAGATAACGGCCAACATTGATTTATAAATGTGGTCGGAAAATGGGGGCCACATCAACATCAACAGGGACACATGAATCACTCGAACGCCATTGTCTAAAATAACACGGCAGCGAAGCATTAGTTGCCTTCAATTCATTTTGTAGTTAGTTTAATGGTGCGATAAAAGTTCAATAACTATTCACTTATTTTAATTATATTTTAGGCCGTAGATGGGATTATAGTAAAGTTGAGTAATCGAAACATTGATTGAAGTTATGAAACAAATAAAAAAACAGTCAGAACTTATAAATGTGACTAGAAAAATTGCAAAAAAAAAACATTTACTCGTTGATAATTATCATTTTAAGGAACGCCATCTTCTGAGATACTACCGGAATAGTTCCGTGTTCCTACTGTTTGAATAGTAAGCATTTACCAAACTCTCAGAAAGTATAGATTTGTGAGTTCAATCGGTTTGGCAAATTGTTTTTATCTACATCACTTTCATTAAGTCATAACGGTATTCATTTTCGCCGTTCGTGAATAATATTCGGAATAAACGAAATCTAACCGAACTCTTAACATCGATAGAAATCGTTCCAAGAATTCCGAACTATATTATTTATTGGTGTAAAATGGAATTTCCAAATCAAAGTCACAGCAAGTAAAAAATTGTAATACACTAGCATAACCGTACTCTATAATTATTCAAGCCAAGAAAGTTTTATTGGAAAAATGCCATTTACTCTCAGCTGCATGAGAACGGTCGTCCACATACAGCAAAATCAACCCAGGAACTCAACTTCTCCTTAGGCTGGGAAGCTTTACAGCATGCGGCGTATTCTCCACACTTGGCTCCCTCTGATTACCACTTATTCAGATCGATGTCATCATATTTGAAAGATCGGCATTTCATGAAAGTTGAAAATGGTTCGATCACTATTTTGCATCGAAACCATATTTCAATAATTAATCTTTGTAACAATTATATTTTCAATATAATTTAATTTGGCCAAAAACAACCAGAGTTTCTACCTCTAGTACACCTAATAAATTATAAAATCACTATTCACTCACTATAGTCAATCAGTTTAAATTGACATTTTTTTATTGGCGTCTAAAGTGTAACCAAAATCACGCCGCGAGTCCGAGCTGGATGCTTAAGTGTAATATCCGCTGGTATAAGACTATCACATACAGATTTTGTAACGAAACCCACAAATCAGTTTAATAATTGTTGAACTAAAATGGTTTTAATTAATTCTAAATTATAAAGGTTTGATACATTAGCTTTTTTTATTAATTATAGATTATGAAAAAAAAAAATGTTTAAGTAACTCTCGTTGTTATTTCACAGAGAGAGCAGAGACTATAAAATTCCAAAACGATCGGTAATAATAGTGAATTATTTTGCGAATTTAGCGATACCAAGAGAATCAACTAATAATAAATTGAATTTACTAACACATGCTCATATTATATTGTAATTATTAAATTTTAACTGGCGAAACAGAGCGCAGTCGCGAGATTCTACATCTAATCTACTTGATATTTTTTCGCTTTTTGAGTAAAATTCAACTCGGTAATTCTGTCGTCTATCAAAATTAGTTTAATTTAAAACTTTGTTACCTAAAGACGTGTGCGCACAATCTGAGCAAAGCTCAAGAAAAAAATTCTAAATATGGGTGTACTCATATTGCTTGGAATTAGTGTAGTGACGTTATGCGCTTACTACGTATGGCATATTAATACGTATTGGTCGCGTCGTGGAATACCACATTTAAAACCAAAGTATTTTGGTGGAATCGACAGTGAACTAACTACGTATTTTTTCCTCCATATAACCCAACGAATTTATAATCGAATTACAGGACCTTTCGCTGGCTACTACCTCTTCTTCCGACCAGTGCTATTTATAAAGGATTTGGATTTAATAAAACAAGTGTTAATTAAGGATTTTGATCACTTTGTGAATCGTGGATTGGCTGTTAACGAAGAAGCGGATCCGTTAACTGGAAATTTATTTAATATCGAAAATGAACGCTGGAGATTTTTACGGAACAAACTATCGCCGGCCTTTACTTCAGGCAAATTGAAACAAATGTTCCCGCATATCGTAGAAATTGGTGTTAGATTGCAGGATTACGTCAAAAAGCGCGGTACAGATGATATATACGATGTAAAAGATTTAATGGCATGCTATTCAAACGATGTTATAACTTCCGTTGCATTTGGAATTGAAACCGACACGATCAATAATCCAGATGATAAATTTCGAAAAATGGGTGCGCGAGCTTTTCACCCTCATTCGACAATGCAAAAGATACGTGAAACTGTCGCATTTTGTTCGCCAAGCTTTGCTAAGTGGTTTAAAGTAAAAACGTTTGATCCCGAGTTAGCGGAATTTATGAAAACGGTAACCGAACAAAGTTTGGATTTGCGTGAAAATAAAAAAGTTGTGCGCCACGATTTTCTACAGCTGTTGGTGAAAATACGTAATGGAAATACCGTGAACGATAATGATCCGTGGAGTACTGAGATTGTTGCCGGTGAGTTTTAATTTTATTACATCTGTTTTCCAGTTTTAATTTATTTTCTTTACCAGAAAAAGACAAGAAGCTGACCGTGAATGAGGCAACGGCACAAATTTTCATATTTTTCTTGGGAGGATTTGAGACTTCATCGACCGCAATTTCGTTCGCATTATTTGAGCTCGCGAAAAACCAAGAAGTCCAAAAACGTTTGCAACAAGAAGTTGATGATGTGCTAGCAAAACATGATGGCAAATTAACGTACGAAAACATTTCCGAAATGAAATATCTTGAGCAAACTATTGAGGAATCTTTAAGACGTTATCCACCGGCGGGTGGACTGTTCCGTAGCGTCACAAAACCATATAAAATACCGAATCACGATATTGTATTGCAAAAGGACGAATTTATATTTATCGACACGTATGCCATTCAAAATGATCCGAAATATTTCCCGAATCCAAACCAATTTGACCCAGATCGTTTCTCACCCGAGGGCAAGGAAAAAATTGTGCCGTACACCTATCTACCGTTTGGTGATGGACCACGTAATTGTATTGGAATGCGTATGGGACTAATGCAATCGAAAGTTGGGCTATATTCCATTATATCTAAGTATAATGTGGAGCTGGCGCCCGGTACACCACGCGAAGTGCAATTTACTCCGTTTGAAAATACATATAATGTAATCGGTGGACTTAATTTAAGAATTACACCAAGAAATAAATAATTTTTGTGTAATGACTAATCAATAAAAAAAATTTTAAAAAGTTTTAAAAATATTTCTTATCGATACTTTTTAAGATAAGCAAAATAGAATGATCAGTGATTTTTTGAGAATGACCTCCAAATATTATACTTTGAATATTCTCGATTTGCGTCACTTAACTAATATTGGTACAATAATTTTTTCACACACAAATAATTATTAAAAGTCACCAAAATATTAATCATGTGAACACTCAAATTTGAAATATTTCGCATTGTATTATCAATATATTGAACAAAAATGTTATCAATGTTTTGTATAATTAGTATTTGTTTGTGTAAGGCATGTGTGTTGTACATACAACAAAAAATTGCAGTATAACAAAATAATAACAAAAAAATAGAATTTAACACTTTTTGTGTATTTAAAGATTGTTTAAGTACGAGTATGTTACCAATCATTGAAATCAACTTTCTGAATACGCTTAAGGGCACCTTGAAATGGTACCCGCATTAGAATCAGTCTATATTGTTGGAACGTAGAATTTCGATAAGGTGCACACAATCCTCGCGATCAACTTGGGATGTGTCGTTTGAGAATTTCTAGATGGATTGAGCATAGTTTTACTATCATTATATAAAATATTATGTACCAACACTGCAACGAGTCAATATAGGATTGGCGAAGTTTTGGAAAAATCACTAGGGATTGAACCATAGAGAAAGGGTGCAAGAACTAAAACTAAATACAGACCATACATATTTCTATAGTATAAGGATGAATTGGGGAAAATCAAAAATTGGTCCTAGTGCATCTCACACGAAAAGTCTTACAAGCAATACACGTTTGATACTGTACAATATATTGCTTAGTTTGAAATTTAATGTAAACAGCCCGTCACATAAAGAAGGCATAAGATAACGTTGGTAAAACGAATCCTTTGTGAACCAGTATCAGTAGTTCATGGGGTCAATCCTTAAAATTTAGCAATAGCTTTTTTACCTTGCCAACATTTAAAATGGCTTTTGTAAGTTTATTTTTCATCGTGACTTCTTCATTGTCGTTATAAAATTTCAACTGATCTTAGAAAACTTAAGCTTCTGGTTCACTTTCTTCTACTTCGCTAGACTTTGCCACTTTATGAACGGTTTTGATCGCTTTAGTAATAACCTAATAACTCAATCTGCAACAAAAGGGCGCCAGATACGATAAGCAAAAGTTTCAAGATCCCGTTCAACGTTATCCATTCACCGAGTAGATCATCTACCGTGTGGTCTTGTATTCATTGGTGACGAGACCAGAGCCCATTTTGCGGTATGATTTTGTGAACGTAGAACGTGTCCGAGCCTTTAGGAGTTGTTTATTTGGATTAGATCAATTTTGTTCAGATCATTTCTGATCTCCAATCGCATCCGGTACATTTTCCCTACCTTATGTTACCTATCAACTATACGAACTAATTGGAACTCAAAACGGTAAGTTTTGGTTGTCTCGCGTTGGTAGCATCCAAAGTTGCTGCTGCGATCCACGATGTTATGTCTGCAGAGACTGAATTGTGCTGTGTACTTTTACCATCGATCCAAGGTATTTAAATTCATTCACCTTTTCGTGTTGTGTGCCGCCTGTTAACAATTCTCCTCATATTCCTTGTCGAGATGGCATGTATTTGGTTTTTTATTCGTTGATATGGAAACCGATTTATTATGGGTTATTATTTCCAGCGGGAGCAAAACTTATTTAAGGCCAGATATGTCGTCCGCGTAAGCTAATATTTGGCTTGATTTATAATATAAACAGCTGCGTTGGACTATGTTGAGCTGACAAAAGACATATTCTAACGAATAGAATAATATAATTTGGGTTATTCGACCTCCTGCTCCTTGCCGTCCTGTGTTATTACAAAAGTCTCCAAGAGCTTACCCTCGACTATCACCTTGGTTATAAAATTTAATGGAATGGGTAAAAGTAAAAAGACACTCCTTAATGAGACCATCTGGATGCTATTATACGCTTGCTGAAAATCTAAGAATAGAAAATTTGCAGGGATGTCCTTTCTAGCACAATGCTCAGAAGTAAAGTTTGAACGGTTGTCGACCTCGACGAAAACCGCGGTAGTAGTCGCCCAAAATACGTTCGCGGTAAATTGATAATTTGCCAGCAACTACGTTGGACAAAACATTGTAGCCGGTGTTGGGCAAAACTATTACGCGATAATTGTTAAAATGCAGATGGTGTCCTTTTTACGTAGTGGACAAATTAAGGCTATTTTCCATTCGTCTATTTCGTTGACGATAACGTATTTATATTGAGTGATGAGAAATAATTTCCCAATCCTGTCAACAGGAGAGTGTTTTTGTCTTTTTGTAGCTCCCCATATTTGTTTGTTACGAATAGCGCTACTACGTGGATGGAAGTCGGAGCAATTTCTTTTTGAGAACGGTATCTTTCTATTAAACTGGTAGTTTCGATTTTAAGCACTTTAGGTTTGTGTCATTCTCGTTTTGATCTTCTATATAGTCGATTAGAGTTTTCCTCGCCTTCATGTTATTCCAGGTTCAAATTTATTTTTACCTTGATTAGCTGTTGAAGCATTTGTTTTCGCCAATTTTATAATGTTCCACTGTTGGGGTAGTGGTTGGCTGTCCAGGTTTTCTGATATGCTAGCTTCGAAGTGGGCCCGAATTTGGGCCGCGAATGGTTTTAATATCTTTAATTCTAGAAAAATGTTGTTCGTTACGAGGATGTGGTCAATTTGATTGACCTTAACTCCATTGTTTTAATTTCCACGTGCCTTAATGATATCGCTTACGTGGGAAGTATGTGTTGGCTGCCACGAGATTATAAGAGATAGCTCGGTGGTATCTTGTTGTTGTTTGATGCATGATAAATACTGTTTGTTGTTGGAATTTTACATATTTCAAACATTCTCGCGATGGTCTGAAAAAAATGTCTTAACCATGTTCTGATTTCACCGGAGGCTGGAGTTTGAAGGACTAACGCTTTCATTAGACGAAATAACTTAGAGCCAGTGAAATGGGACGTACGGTGAGATATAGAGTACCTATAGATCATATAAATTGTCTCTAATTTGGTGTATCGTACAGATAAGTGAGCCAGTAATTTATTTAAATGAAAATTTAGCATACCATGCTTTATACCAACCGAACACAAGTTAAGAAATAATAAAAAGCATAAATGTTGCGGTTTCAGAGATACCAAAACCACTGCTACTGTACTAGGTACTACTGATACATAATTTCAAAATTTTTTAGTTTTACTCTCCAATTATCGCATAATTTATTAGTCTAGTAGCCTTTTGTTTAAAACCCGTTTTTGTTTTTTGACCTACCAAACACACGACTATTCTTTCCACCAGTCAATTACAAGGAATTCATTAGTTAATGGTGTTCTAACACTGACTAATTTTTCAAATTGTTCATGTGATTAAAAATAAAGTTAGAGTAGAACAAGTAGTGTAAGTACAAATCACTGGAAAGAATGGGTGTATACAACATACAAATTATTACACTAAAGAACCGCCGTGGTTTCAATTTATAACTAAATGTTCGCTGTAAAGACCTTCTTGAAACCACAATTTTAAAGTAATTTTTACTATTCAATTAATTTTATTTTACTCAATTAACGTTTTCAATCACTGAGTGATCATCTTCCGATTTAATTTACTACCAGTTGTAAATTAAATCGGAAGATGATCATTCAGTGATTGGAAACGTTAATTGAGTAAAATTAAAATTAATTGTATAGTAAAAATTACTTTAAAATTAATTTGTGGTTTCAAGAAGTGTTCTTTAGTGTAATAATTTGTATGTTGTATACACCCATTCATCAAGTGATTTGTGCTTACACTACTGACTGTTGACACTACTGTTGACTTGTTGTAGAGAATGCAATAAAAACGTCAACATAGCGTGTCGTCATCATTTGGCTACCAAAAAAAGAGGTCATTTACTTACAATATCTCTATACACAAAGTAGAAAATTCACTCATCCCCCCCCCCCCCCCATTTTTAACCCCACGGGTACTTGCGTGTTCAGAGCCACACAACCCTTTACAAAAATGAGAACTTCCTCGAGTTACCTCTTGGCAGTTTGGTTTCGTACTGATAAAAGTTGGTTTACTCATCAGGTTGCAACGATCAAACTGCAAAAAATGTATCTCTTGCTTCACACCTATAGTATGAAACAAGAACAAATCGATTTAGCGAATTATACCACCAAATCAGAAAACTTTTGGAACTTCTCATTTTATATGTGTGTATCATCTCCTTTTTGTAAAGGGTTGTGTGGCTCTGAACACACAAGTACCCTTGAGGTTAAAAATGGGGGGGGGGGGGGGGGGTGAGTGACTTTTCTACTTTGTGGTAGGGATATTGTAAGTAAATGACCTCTTTTTTTGGTGGCCCGAAAGGTCTCAAACATTGTGAATGTCAGAATGTCATAGAAAATCGAAAATTTTTAAAATGATTTTTTAATAATGTGATTTTGTGTGTACGTATATAATAGTACAAACATATTTCATTTTCATGTCTATTAAAAGCAAAACAAACTCTTCCACATACTATTAAAGTTAGCCGATATATCCCAGCCGAAAATAAAAAAAAATCGATAGATGTCAGATAGTGTCTTTGCTATCTCAACCGAAAATATAATATGAAATGTTAAATATTAATATGCTTCAGCCGAAAGTTATCAGCCGACATAACTCAGCCGATATTTCTCAGCCGACATTTCTCAGCCGATATTTTTCAGCCGAAAGTATTTTTTTATACGAAAAACATTTGTTTTCTATAAAAAAAAAATAAAAAAAATTCAAAACACTAAACTATATTTTTAATAGCATTATAAATTGTTTAGAAAATTCGTTTTATAATAGGGAAACTTGAATACAAATATATCTCTCTCTCTCTCTCTGTGGCTTTGACATCCCATGAAGGGATTTCGCCGCCTGCACTAAGGCCCTCCAACCATCTCGATCCACCGCTCTCGTCCTCCAGTTTCGACATCCTAATGTTCGAAGATCTTGTTCGATGTCGTCGCGCCAGCGTAGTCGGGGTCTTCCTCTACGACGTACTCCGGCTGGTTGTTGGTGGAACACTTTATTTATAAAGAACACGTCCGTGTACAATTTCCGAGGTCGAGTTTGTGATGAATCCGATATGGTAATCCGAGGCCTTTGTTTAGGGTTCATAACTTAAATGTTTTTATGAGGGAAGGTTGTTGGCCTGCCGCTCAACCCGCTTATTACGTGTGTGGGTCACGTACTGGTGAGAATCTTAAGGCATCCAGTCCTACCTTGAAACACATTTATATAGCGAGCCGCTTGATACAAGACAGACGCCCGCTTCAGCCGCTCCTAACCTGGAGAACAGACGCTGGTTTGGTATTGGTTATGAGGCGCCAATAACCCGCCTTGACATATAGTGTCCATGACTATAAACAGGATTTAGTCTGCTCGTCTCCACTACACAGCCTGATTCATTTAGCGTTACCCAGGGAGCACCGGCGAGGAGGTATGAATCTAGGACTTTGCCCCCCAAATGAGTGGGGAGGTATGAATCTAGGACTTTGCCCCCCATACAAATATATCGCACACACAAAATTTGAAAATTTCTAAAAATCGACCATTTAAAGTGTCATAGTCGAAAATAGATTCAAACGAAGGGTCTTAATGATGTTCATATCTGGAAAAAATTTCAGATCAATTTTCATGTGGTAGCTAAGGAAAACTCGATTGAATATATCACTAAGAATATATATAGCAAATATATACGCCTGATTCATTTAGCGTTACCCAGGGAGCACCGGCTAGGAGGTATGAATCTCGGACTTCGCCCCCCGACGTTACCTTTAGTCGATATAAATTTTTATCATTGTATGCTTTTATTATCTTCGAAAGACTTTTTGAGTATTTGTATTTATATTGTTTAATTCTAGAAATATTAAATTCTGATCCGAAAAGCAACAAGTCAAATTTTTCAAACATTTTACAGGCCTAAACATTTATATATTAATTTATTTCAAATTGTGTCCTACGATTCAGATCCCTGTATTTTTCCAGCTACAGAAAAATGCAGATACAAAAGCGTGCCCGTGTACCAACACCTCCTCCCCCTCAAATTCTGAGATCTATTGGTACGTAAATTTTGAACGCTTCCATCAAGCCAATTTCGAGGCTCCATTATGATAATAGGGATCGTGCGAAAAATCGAGTCTAATACTGGCGAATGCTTCAAATACGTTTTACAATCTATACATCTATACACAACAGGGCCATGGCAAATCTCAAGTGAATATGTCGCCGACGGGATTTTAACAATTAACATGGGGATGCATTAAAAGCTGCTTATTCAAATTTCGACCACATTCAAAATGTGTACAGTACCGAAGTTGTTCTAAAAAAGAAATATTTTTATTTGCTTCATTTATGAAAATTTCATAAGCCAAACACAAAAAAAATTAAATGACAAATACTTGTCGTAAAATAGCAAAAAGGATGCCCATTTACCTGTTTTTTATATCTATAGGTTGGTCGCCTGCCGACCGAGTAGCGCAACGATAAAAATATTTTAACTCGCAGGGGAATTTTTTTTTGGGGAAAAAATGGAGGAGAAATATCTTCAGGCGTGTTGATTGGTTTAGCGTGCGGATTAAAAATTTGCGGATTTAGCTGATGTAAGCAAATTTTATTTGATGCTTTGTTAAATTTGTTTTAAAATACCTATTTGAACGAATCGAGAACTTACAAATATAATATTCATGTACGGGTATTGCAATGGAAGTGCTAGTTGTGCTCGTTACATTTATAGACTCGTCGACAGTCGTGTGAAACTAGAAGTCTAGCCAAGTGAATGCCAATCTTTTGCCAGTTGTATTCGTTTACGGATGATTCCAACAAAGGTGCGGAGTAAATGTGTGGAGTGGTTTTAGCTTTAAGGCTAAATACCATTTATTATCTGTTGGAAAATGAACCAAATTTTTTGATGAATGTACATATCTAAAACAATTATACCAATCGCTAAATTGGCCGGAGTGGACCAATTTACTGATACACATAAAAAATAATGGCTTAACATGTTATATATAATTGAAATGACATTTTAAGAAATGGTGTTTTGACTCTGTATCTGAGTAAATATCGAAAATGGACTAGAATATTTTTTGATATACTATATATATAATATACACCAAACGTCGCATTCATAAAACAGTTCCGTGTTACGGAAACTAACAACATGGTTAAAGAAGATTTAGAAATTGAAATAACCCTGCCAATGCCATATGAAGCACAGAATAAATTAACAAAATATACTAAAGCCGATAAAATTCTAAGTCAAGTCATGCCGTGTATGTTAAACAGATGGCTTGATACAGAAAATGGTATCCCACAGAGTACTAAACATATGGTTTATTTCAAGTAGGAATTTGCAGTATAAAATATAGTAATGCCAAACACTTAAATTGAAAAAATCTAAAGGCAGCACAGCACATATTTGGAGATCATTTACGTATTATTAGCACGAAACGAGCAAATTCAAAACAGTACAGTATGGCAACAGGCGCAGAGGCGAAATGTAAAAGGACCAATTATGAGCAAAGAAAATGTGGAAGATCAGTGGTAAAGAATGGGAACAGATATTTTCAGCAAGAATATTCAGTTATGGTAGATAGCTACTAGGGGTATGTGGATTTTGAAAAATTATCTATACGTTAACTTCCACAGAAGTAATGAAAATTTTGGAAACATCGTTAGCTATATGCACGGGACACCAGAAGAACTAGAAAGCGATAAAAGCCCACAATTTTCATCAAGTGAGTTTAAAAAATTTGCAGAGGATTGGGAATTCCATCATGAAATATCGAGTCCGTATTTTCCAAGGGCAAATGGATTGGTATAACGAGCAGTTCAAACCGTGAAGTCACTTCTAAGAAAATTTAGAAAGATAAGACAAACATTTGTAAAGGATTACAAAACATGAGAAAAACCAAACAAAACAAAATATGTACGCTGATAGACGGACTAAAGAAGCTCTAGATTTGAAGGCTAATGATAAAATTAGAATTCGGACAGCTAATCTAGAATAGATTGCAGGTACAGTGATACGAAAGCAGGTTCGCCCCAACCTTTAATATTAAAAATAGACAACATCGATTCTTCCGCCGTAACAAATATCATTTAGCTAGCACCACAGACCACATCAACCCTGAAATGGAAATCTTTCCAGACATTCCAGTATATTATAGGAAATAATGACAGGGGATCTCGACCAAGATCAAGTATATTTCAGATACTGAAGTAACAGGTGACAGTCCAGTAGTATAGTTACACGATCAGAACATATAGTTAAGCCATTGTCAAGATTAAATCTTTGTCAAGTAAAAAAAATTGTTTCTATGTACGATTCTCGTAGTTGAATAAATAAAAACATAAAATGTAACGATATCATGTATAATGTAAACCCACCTAAAACTAAAAGAGTAAAGTAAATAAGTCGTTTTGTAATATCCAATATGAATGGTTGTCTTCTATCTTATAAGAACGATGAATTTATAAAATTACAAAAAATGACGTCATGTCTCGAATATAGTCTAAGAAAATAAACAAGTCCAAGAAAAATACATTTTGAGTTAAACTAAACTAATCCGATACGGAAACATACGACCACCACCGACTCGCATGTCTGATTCTCTAGAGGTCATTTATAAGAACGAGCTAACTAATTAAATATTACTATATCAATATACATAAAATCAAAATACATTTATAAAATAATTTTGACCACGATGACTGCACAAAATTTTGTAACATTTTGATGTGAGAACCAAGAATATATCATAAGCATGTTGTTACGTCGCAAAAATATTTTCAATCACCCGTTGCAATTACACGGTTTTTTGACGAATTTCGATAAGAACTCGTAAGTACCGATAATACCTATCACATTGGGAAAATGATAGTTGAGCTTACTTGTACTTACCTATTCAATTTCGCTTATCATAAAAATGTCGATAAGAAATAATGAGACTTTGTTTTTGAAAACATTTGTTTTTTGTATTTCATCACAATTGCATAGCACTTATTTCATTCTTGGTGTAATTCTTAAATTGAGTCCACCGACTGCTGTGTATGTATTTTCAAGGGGTACAAATTGTAGTTCGCGTGACATACCCGGTGCCAACTCTACATTGTATTTAGATATTACCGAAAACAGTCCAACTTTCGATTGCATAATTCCCATACGCATTCCGATACAATTACGTGGTCCATCGCCGAATGGGAGGTAAGAGAATGGTACAATTTTTTCCTTGCCTTCGGGTGAGAACCGATCCGGATTAAATTCGTTTGGAGCCGGGAAATATTGGGGATCATTTTGAAGGGAGTACGCATCAATGAATACTAATTCATCTTTTTGCAAAACTATATCGTGATTTGGAATTTTATATGGTTTGGTGACACTACGGAGTATTGATGTTACTGGCGGGTACCGCCTTAACGATTCGTCTATGGTTTGTTCGAGGTATTTCATTTCGGATATTGATTCATACGTTATTTTCCCATCATGTTTTTTAAGCACATCATCAATTTCTTGTTGTAGACGTTTTTGTACATCTGGATTTTTCGCGAGCTCAAACAATGCGAACGAAATTGCGGTCGATGATGTCTCAAAGCCTCCCAAGAAGAATATGAAAATTTGGGCCATTGCCTCGTTTACAGTTAGTTGTTTATCTTTCTCTAAAACAAATAAATTACAAATTCACGCATTGAAAACATATGTAATAAAATTGAAACTCACCGGCAACAATTTCAGTACTCCACGGATCATTATCATTCACGGTATTACCATTTCGTATTTTCACCAACAGCTGTAGAAAATCGTGGCGCACAATTTTTTTATTTTCACGTAAATCCAAACTTTGTTCGGTCACCGTTTTCATAAACGCCGCGAGTTCTGGATCAAAAGATCTTAACTTTAGTGCCTTGGCCAAACTAGGTGCACAAAACGCAACAGTTTCCCGAATTTTTTGTAGTGTAGAATCAGCGTGGAATGCGCGTTCACCCATTTTCCGAAATTTATCATCTGGGTTATTGATCGTATCGGTTTCAATTCCAAATGCAACGGAAGTTATAACATCATTTGCATAACGCGCCATTAAATCTTTTGCATCGTAAATATTGTCGTTATCACGCTTAGCAATGTAATCCTGTAGTCTACCACCAATTTTAGCAATATGCGGAAACATTTGTTTCAATTTGCCCGAGGTAAACGTTGGTGACAATTTATTTCGTAAAAATCGCCAGCGCTCATTTTCGATATTGAACAAATTTCCAGTGAGTGGATCCGCATCTTCATTAACCGGCATTCCGCGATTCACAAAATGATCAAAATCCTTAATCAATATTTGTTTTATTAAATCCAGATCCTTAACGTAAAACGTCGGTCTGAAGAATAGATAGTATCCTGCAAACGGGCCTTTAATCCGATTATAAACTCGTTGGGCGAATTGTGCGATAAAATATGTCGTCATTTCACTATCGACTCCGCCGAAATATTTTGCTTTTAAATGTGGTATTCCACGGCGCGACCAATAAGTATTGACATGCCATACATAGTAAGCGCATATCGTCACTAAACTAATTAAAAGCAATAGGAATACTCCCATGTTTAGATTTCTTGTTTACTATTTTTACAACACAAACGCGTCTTTTGATCACCAAGTAAAAATGAATACTGATTGAAATTTAGAAACCGATTGCCAAATTGAACTTGAACTACGAAGAATATTATAAAACTTCGCGTCTGCGCGTCTTTAAACTCGCTAATATTAATAAAGATTAGATACCATTCCATATGTTGTTATATGTG
Source organism: Nephrotoma appendiculata (assembly GCA_947310385.1). Classification (NCBI taxonomy): domain Eukaryota; kingdom Metazoa; phylum Arthropoda; class Insecta; order Diptera; family Tipulidae; genus Nephrotoma; species Nephrotoma appendiculata. The sequence continues at coordinate 17,291,911 of OX371223.1, forward strand.
TGTTTGTTTGTGGTAGAGGTAGCAAATTTAATAACAAAGCGATTTAATGATTTAATGAATGATCAGTAATCATTTGTGGTTGATCATCAACGCAAATAAATATTATTGCGTTAATGCTACCGAACATCTGTATGACTGCTTAGACTAAACGATTTAAGGCGACTTTTAAAATATGTTCGATTATAAGTAACCTGATGAATTTAAGCTTAACAACTTGGGCATTTAAGAGAAATTGTTCTTAACTTTGTAAATGGTTCTCGAGAGGAGGAAACCGTTTTCGAGAAAGGAATGGTCGGTCTAGCTTATAATTGACGTAGGTATTATATCGGGATGCTTCTTGCCAAAATTTATTACAATATAATTATATTTCATTGGTTAGTTCAAGACCACCCCTTTAACTTGCCTAAGGGTAAATTTCACCCCAAAACGAGAAACATTCATTAAATTATTAGATTACTTTTAATAATTTATTGCACCAGACCGCCACCAGATATTAAATCAAATGTTACTCCATGGCCCTTGTTGAATTCAGTTAAACTTTAACCAGGTGAGCAATAAATTATTTATGTATCAGGTTAGACGGAATTGGCTTCAAACGGTAAAGGCTTAAAATATGTAATTTAAAGGTCCGTTTTGCTTTACCACATTTTATTATTCATTACACTAGGTCAGGGTAGTCTTGAACCAACCAATGTATAGGTTTGATTGGGGGCGGGCTTATGAGGTCGTTGCAGGTTTAAAGCATTTAACTTTTACATGTCTCTATTTTGCAGTGAACGAAACAAATGAATGTATGGAAATGTTTTGATGGAACATAACTTCTTTCTGGCTGATTTATTCAGAAAATTTCCAATCTTGGCTGTACCACTTCATGGTCGCTTACAATGTCACAATATGATCACCTTCCAGGAGTCAAACGCGACTTTACTATCGTTTGTCTCAACTGAGCAAGTTTTAACCAAAATATTTTTGCACAGTATGAAACCATCCAGCTCCCGTCATTCGTTCAATAAAGTTCTCTCTGCTAAATTATGTTCTTTCGTTTTAAATTAGACATTTATTTTTATGATTACTGATAGAACAGATATCAAATTTATTTTTCTATAAAGATCTATTAAATGCCACCCATTAAAATTAAAATTCCAATGATAATGAACAATCTTTCAAATAAAAAAAATAGAAACATTTACTGCCATCTATTGTCAGAACGGAGGCTAGGTAATCGACTAATGTACCCTCCCCTTCACATATGCTATTGAAAAATGGTATAGTCTGCTCTAGCAGAATTTTATCGAACTAGATTGTCCCCATAAATTTTTACAGCTCTAGTTCCTCCGAGTTGTAATAATTCTGCGGGTGATCCATCCAAACCGACTGTTTTGTCATTTTTAATCTACTAATAGCTGCGTATATTTTTCAACTCTTCGGTCAGTCCAACTTCATCAGTCCGAGTTAGTAGATTTTGGATGTAGGTTTGCCATATCCTCAGAGAACATCAGCCACGTTTGTTTTCAGCTGTTCATTCGTTTACAAGGCAATCTCTGGAGTTTCCTTTTTCCGCGTGGAAGCTGATATTTCGATGCTGTTCTTTTACGTAATTGCGCTTCGTTTGTCTTTCTTTACTTGTTTTTTTACGAAGAACTATGTCCATCAAGTGTGCAATCTAAGAAAACGCGGGCGCGATTTTTATTTCTACATACACGTTTATATTTTCAAAACTATTAATGGTAGAAACGTGATTAATATATCATTATGTCAAAAGTTATGACAAGTTAAAATAACGATTTTTGTTGGCACAATTCTAAAATGGGAATAGCGCGTATAAATGAAAATAAAGAACGGCAAAAAAAATTAATTAATTAAAAAACTATTGATTATAGTTAGCTTATACGTTCCAAGTTTAGTTGCTCATCACTAAGATATTGAAACTGACGAGATGTTATCAAAGTCTGATTTTCTTGCTCTGAGTGAGACTTGGATGCACGAAAATCAACCGATTAAAGTTGGACGATTTGAATTGAAATCATACATGAACAACACTCTTCGTTCGAAATTGATAAATAAACAGCGTAAAGCAAGTAGAGTAGCAATTTATAGAAATATCAATAGTGTAGCAGATTGTCAGCCTATTGAGTTTGATATTAATTGTAGAAGACAGTTGATCGATTCAGTTGGTGATATTTGTCTAGTGAATGTTACTTTGAATGGTTTATCGAAATTAATACTTGGTTCCATCTACATTTATCTGCATGCTAAAGAGGTCGATTTAAATATGTTCTTCCTTGCGGCATTAATGGAATACACAGCAAATTCAAAATTAATTGATAAACGGTTTACAGTGGATAAATAGGTTCTAATAATTTTAATGGGTGAGTTTAATGTAGATGTTAAACGTCATCATTTCAATTTAGATATGGTTCCGACCAATTATCCAAGTACATTACGAAATACTTACATAGGTTCACTAGAAAAATAACTCCAGAACTTCTTTCATCGGTTTGTTACTTTTTGTATCATAGACAGACTTCATAGAATTCTTCATAAAATTGTGATGTAAAATAATAAAAAGTTTCAAAAATGTTTCAAAAACTATCTTTTTATCGCAAAAAAATACTTACCTTTCGAAAAAATGAAATTAAATGTGTCATGTCTTGACCAATGATGAAGAAATTAAATATGTTGGATGGAAATCGGGTCTTAAAATGATTTTGGAGGAAGTTCTGGACATTGGGATTCTAAACTGATGTTTAAAAAAAGTTCTGGAATATGCGGCCATTTCTTAAGCGATAATGATGGGATGTGAAATGAAATGTCAATATAAAATTATTTTTGAAAGAAGTTCTGGAATATTACCACCTGGGACGAAGCTCAGTTATTTCTTAACCTGATGGGATTGGGTTCGTTGGATGGAAATTGGATTATAAAATGAATTTGGGAAGGAATTTTAGAATATGGCCACATGGAATAGAACTCGGCCAAAAATTTACAAATGACCATATTAAAATTTGGTTGCCTCGAAACCTGAAATCGAGCTGTAGATAAACGGAATATATCGGTATTGGTAAGGTAAATTTTCCTTCATAAACCTTTAGTATGGTATGAGCAACATTAACATTAAGCGATAGATAAATCCAAGTAATGCCGTATACCACCACATGATTTCTTATATCATGAACTGGAGCTAGTTTTCTATGATTTGTGTGATATGATATACGAAAAGAAAGTTCAAATAAACGAACGGAATAAAATGTTTTGAGCGTTGTTTTGTTACTAGGTACCAAGATGGTTTCTCTAAAAATTAAATTTATTTATCAATCGACACTTTCTGTAGAAGTGTTTTCTTTGAAATAAAATTAACGTTGATTTTACTAATCATGATCACAACTTGGGACATCTGAAGGCACTAAATGTGATCTTATTATAAGTTGAATCTTGTTTGATAAAATATAGGCGTCTAAGATGGCGATAACCGCTTGCGGTAGCGAGAGACCGGATCTAATGAAAACGCTGACAGGTCCTTCAAATCAAACTGATTTTTGAGAATTTTAGTCATGGAGGCTGCCGTGTGAGCGTTGTCTTGATGAAAGAGCCAATTCTGTGCTTCCACAAGGGTCGCTTTTAAGTTAATGATTCCAAATTGTTTACTATCAATGTATAGTATAACTTCACTGTTCATTTAGCTACCAAATGATAAGGAGACCCCGTAAACGATGTTTAACTGGGTTTCAGATGGTGCAGATATAGTATCTCAAAGAACTTAATCATAGATTCATAGCTCAGTAAACAATTGGCCAGTAAACGAGAGGTTCTCTTTGTACTAAACCATTAAAAAATTACTGTAAAACAATAACTGAGGATCTAAAATGGCTGATATTATCACAAGTATTTTTCCAATCATGTCCCGGGTATATAACCCAACAAACCCTATCCCATCATAATCGTTTTAAAATCATTTTAAAACCCCATTTCCATCCAACATGCCTAATTTTTTCATTATTGGCTATGAAATGACATACTAAATATGAACATTACGGGATTTGTATAATTTTGAATTTTGTGGGATCTTAAAATACGGGATTTCGAAATAACGGATATTGAAATATGGGATTCAAGGATCAAATCCAAGGGATCAAGCACAACCTGTCAAAATCTTGGGATAAATTCAAAAAAATTTTTTCAACACTTACTTATGTAGTGCTTAGCCTCGTACCTATGCCGTAGTTTATTATTCTTGTTAGAACACACTTAAAGGTAAGGTATAGAAGTCAACCACATTATCTACGTCCACCAGAAGGTACATACAAAAAAAAATACTAAACAAAAGCTGTGTTGCTTTCAAAAGACTACAACAACAATTGCATTGTATTAAAGCCGATTGTTTTAGAATGTTAAGAAAAAAATTTTTAGGATTAGGGAAAATAAATCATTTTATGGTTATGGTGTTTACCGCAAGGCGTTATTTTTTCTATTTTTCTCGAAAAATTTATCTTGTAGAATAATTTAGCATTTGTTATTTGATAGCAAAATACCGAATTTAATTTGTTCTATTTCATAAAATAAAAAAAAATAAAATAAATATAAAGAAAATGAACAAACACAGAAAAATTAAAACGCATTAAAAAATTAAAGCCAAAAGTTGTTGCTTTCACATTTCTTAGCTAAGCTAAGCGGATTAGTGAAAGCAACACTACTAAAGTTTTTAATTTTATACAGCTTCTGAACAAAATCCCAAACAAATAATCGCTAATTTATTTAAAAGGGAGAAACTCCTTAAAGGGTGTCACCATTTCGATTTAAATTTAGATTCAATTTCAATTTCAATTTAGTTCACCCTTGCTGAGGGAGCGACATCCGAGTATGTATTTGGTATTTAGGTCTGGCTTACGGGCAAAAGTTCGATTAAAACTGATTCGTGGTCTCCTCGTACTCAACTACCAAACGAAGATGAGGGCCTGAAATATAATGTTTATAAAAGCTGAATCAGACTCAGGTAAGGCTGAAAAGGTTCTGGATTTTGTGCGGAGTGGTTCACTTGGTAGCTTCTTCAAAATGAAAAATCCGTGGCAACGGTCGCTAAAGAAGTGGAACGTGTCAGAGGATTGGATTTTTTTTTGGGAGGATGGCGAGCTTGAATAGATGTCTAGGAATTAATAGATATTTGAGTAAATTTTGGCCACTTTAGTAATCCAACAAACTAGAATGCATCGCCATAAAAAAAAAAAAAATCAGTATACCATGGTTTCTTGGACGAATATGAAATTATCGCACGAGTATATCCTATTTCATCCCAAATGGATGAAAACGACCATTGCCAGTATTTATTATACGCCCGTGTTCCCAGACCTTTTTGTTTTGTCGGACAATTTTATTTTCGAATATTTTGGTTGATTCGAGTTTGCAGAATAAGAAAATGCAAACATTTTTGTACCGAGTTTTGTAACAGGTGTTGCAAACGTTTTTGCATCGTTTGAGTTAAAAATAGTTATGGGCTGGAATAGGATATTCCAGAAAATAAAAAAAAACTCTTCAAGCAACACTAATCAATAAAAGGCGGGTTACCCACGAAATCCATTATATCAAATTTCAATTCTCTAAAATCCACTTTAGTCATAAATCACTTTTGACGAAATCCACCGTTTTCTTATTTCCATTATCATAAAATCTATTATTGATAAAAATCCATTTATGTCAAAATCCATTTTAGTCAAAATCCATTTTAGTCAAAATCCATTTTTCCAAAATTCATAAAAAATCCAACGAATCCATCATTCTAATTACTTAAATATGAATTCGTTGGATTTTTTATGAATTTTGGAAACTTATTTCATTTGCTGTGGTACACAAATTTTGATCTATTTTTGATCTTTTTTTGATTGGAAATGGATTTGTTCACATTTTTTGTCTTTTTTTTGAAAATGGATCAAAAAAAAATCCAAAAAATTTGTTGAATTTTTTTTTATCCATTTTCAAAAAGAAAAAGACTAAAAATTTCACCAAATCCAATTTTAATCAAAAAAAAAATCCAAAATAGATCAAAATTTGTGTGCCATAGAAAATAGTGTTAAGAATCAATTCGAAACAAGCAAAAATGGTCGATTACCTACATGGATTTAAATTTAAATTTGTGTATATCGAAAAATAATTGTGAAATTGATTGCTCCAATTATGCTACTACTAATGAATGATGTACATGTGTGTAACTGTGTCTGCGGCTGCGTAGGAGGTGTCTGTGTCTTTGCCTGTGTCTGATGTCTAAAGTCCGATGCCTGATGTCTGATGTATAAAGTCTGATGTCTGATATCTGATATCTGATGTCTGTATCTGTGTCTTTTGTCTGTGTCTATGCTTGTGTCTGATGTATGACGCCTGTTGTATGATGTTTGATGTATGTGGCAGCACATTTATGTGTCTGTGTTTGTGTCTGTGCCTGATGTCTGTGTCGTGTTTGATGTCTGATGTCTTTTAATGCCTGATGTCTGATGTATGTGTCTGTGCCTGCGCCTGTGTCTATATCTGTGTCTATATCTGTGTCGGAGTAACTGAAGTCTGTGTCGTGTCTGTTGTCTAATGTCTGATGCCTGATTTTTGATGTCTGCATCTGATATCTGATCTCTATGCTGTCTAATGACGCCTAATGGCTGATGTTTGAAGTCTGATGTCTGATATCTTTGTCTGTGTCTAATGTCTGATGTTTGATGTCTGATGGCTGATGGCTGACGGCTGATGTCTGATTCTGATGTCTAATATCAGATATGTGCGACGTGTCTGTGCCTGTGTCCCTGCAAGTGTCCAAATTCTCTAATTTCTCACCGAATGATTTTTTTTCTAATTATCTTAAAGTAAAGCATAAGTGTGACCATCGCAAAACCACATAGCCTGAATTCATGCCAAATTTAAATGTGATTTTAGTTTAAATAGAGGTTCTATCTATCAATATAACGAAAGCATGACTAAAATTCGCAAATTTAAACAGAACGAATTTTATTTGGGTTTTAATGTCATTTCAAATAAATTCCGGGTTGCCCTAACTTCATAAATACTATTTATTTAGAATCAACTTAAGCAAATTCTGGGCTGGAGTAACTTCACTTAAGAGCACTTGATTCTTTTATTGACGAGTACTACCTGACGATTTTTTTTATTTTCTGGGATATAATGGTCGGATAACTACTGACACGAGTTTTATTGTGTTGCAATAATCATAAACTTTTCATTCGTGAAATTTTCATTCGCCCATATCCCTTTTCCTGCCTGCCCATACAATTGTGTGGGTAAGGCAAAAGAATCATGTCAACAATTTATTTTTGTATTTTGAAACAACTAACACATTTGTGCATCCCTTTCTAACTTATTTTCGTCCAAAAAAACACTCTAACTATACACACAATTGTGTTGATAGTACTTCAAATCAAGTGAAATTTTTTATCAAAAACGCCATTACATATTATCTTTTAATACTCACACATTTGTGTGGTTGGGACTTAAATTGATACTTTTTGTTTGGTAGAAAAAGGGATATGCCGGGTATTAAAATATTTTTTATATTCATTATCCGAATTATATGAAAATTATTTATGTAAAACAAATTGATTTGAGTAAAATAATAAAATTATTACATTTAAATTTTCAAATTATGTTTGTGCAGCGAAAAATCTATTTGTTTGGTGCTAACCGACAAATAATATTTACTTCACAATGATCGCGCTGCCATCTATTATACATTAGAAAAACCATTTTTCAAAATAATTTATTTACATCTTTAAATAGTTTATTTATTTATTAATTTTCTAAATTAATGAGTAATGTTTTATTTATAATTTTCTAACAGTAATAATAATATAACATAAACAATAAATATTAATTAATTATATACATATAATAAGATTCCACCTTATCTAATTTTACTTATGTGAGAATCTATAAGTTTTATTATCAACTATGATTAGTAAGATAGTTTTCTTTTAACAATATTTATTTAAAATTTAAACTATTTATAATTTTCCAATATTATGTTATCAGTCTTAATTTCCGTTTATTCCTATAATATATTTATAGAAATAAAGTTGATAAACAAAAATTAAAGCCTCTGTCTCTTTAGTTTGCATCCCATATAACAGGGACATAGTTATGAATTTGTTTACGTTGATGTGATGGTACTTAAAGTACGTACCTTAAATGGTAAGAAACATCGCAGGAATTCCTCGTTATTATTAAATATTATACATACAATGTTGTACAGAGTAATTTTTGTAATCGATTTTCTTCGGTGGGAGGCGTACATATAAAACTATAACATTAAAGTTTATACAAATTATCTAAAATTAAATAAATAATAAATGAGATTCAATAAAACAGAGATTAATAGAATATAGTTGAAGGATATTTTAATTGCGGAACTGTAACATGGCCGTTCTTTAATAACGAGCTCGCAATATGACATTTTTATCGATGATGCCATTTTATCGAGAAGATTTCGTGTGAAACGGGCCGTTTCGACGCCACAATGTTGTCGTGCCTTCTTTTCCGAACAATCCAAATACTCGTTGAATGAGCAGCAAATTTTATGCAGTAACTCGAACCCCTCAGCAATATTATCACTTTGATTTGCGCTTGGTGGCGGCTCGTGTAGGAACGACATTTCATATTGATACTTTTTTGCACATTTATCGTATTCGCGATCCATTTTCTTAAAACATGGTGCATGTTTCAAATATTCGTCTTGAAATTTAACATTGGAACATAATTCTTTGATTACAGTACCAGTACCATTGTACAGTTTCATAAATTCACGTCGTTGTCCCAAACTCATGCAACGTCTTGTGTAACTTCTTATACAATGGATACCAGCATATAAATCAGGACATAATTTCTTAAATTCTTCTTTGTTTGTTGCTATATCTAGTGTTGATGATAAAAATTCTAGTGGACGTGCACATTTCGATAATTCTTCTTGACCACATTCTTCTGTATAGACACTTTTCAAAAGTACTGTAAAAATAAAGAAATTAAAAAGAAATGTTAAAAAAAAAGTTTTATTTTTATTTTTTGTAAGTTTATATGATTTAATGTTTGTTTATGTTTTACTGGGTGAGCAATTTACAATTTGTTTGTTGTTCCTTTAATATGTTTATTTACATGGAAAACGTGAATTTAAGTTTTCAATTTTTTCGCATTTTGCAAGCTTAAAGAAAGCCAGAGACTGAAGCAAGATTACAACAGACCTCGAAGTGTTATTGATGAACCCTTGATATAATTTGTAGGGAGGGATACTTTCTCTAAAAGTACCAAAACAAATTTACCACCAAATGCCGCTTTCCCCGTTAGTAAAACCACTAGCCGAGTGCAAATTCAACTGTCGTTCATATCAAAACAAATTAAATAGATAAAAAAAAATGTCGATTGAAAAGAAATGTGTGGTATGCAATTTGATAATTGTTGACGAGAGATTTTTTACCGGTCATGGTTTTATGGTTTTAACACGGTCATAAAGTATAACTGTGCCAATTCAACATGTTAAAATATTGCTGCACAAATTTCCTCGTTATGTAAAATTGCCATGAAAATCGTAATGGAGCACAGGATTTGCCTGGAAGAGCTATGATGGGATGAATAGCTTATATTTATTACTTCATAGGTCAATTAAATGAATGGAGACAGCAGAAGCAAATCGCCAAAGTATCCTTCTTCTCGTGACCAATCTATCTATGAAAAATAATTCAACAGAAAATCGTTTAGTTACTAGATATAATTCTAAAGCATTTACCATCGAAAAACGGCAAACCACTACCACTCCCAGCGTTATCTAAAATGTTCACACTCGACGAACGGATCAGACCGTCACATTCACCAACTGTAGCATCAGCAAATTAACGAAAAACACTGACGACCATTTCAGAAGAAATTGTAAGATTTTTTTACCGCCTTAAGTAAATTTGGAAATATGTACACATATACATAAGTTGATAGTTCCCCAGCGTTACAAAATGGCATGCATAAGTCAATAGAATTTTCGCCTTATTGTTAAAGCTTTGAACAGAATAAGACACAGACCATGATACAAATCAGAGGTGGGCGAGGTAGATTACACAATGTAATCTATGCAATTTTCTCATTATTTTCTCTTTATTTTACGTTAGCTGATAAAGATATGACAAAGTTGCTGTTTAGTTATTAGATAATTGTCTAATTATCCTAGGGGAAAAGTAAATTTATATTTAGATATTAAATTAAAATAAATTATTCATTAATAAATTGACCGTCTCACTCATTGACCTAAACTAAGTGAAAACGCGATTTAAAATCAATTTTGTTAAACGCGTCATTATAGTGAGTACATGGCCAACCTTGGACAACATTCTCATTCTGCACGCAGTTACATTAAAAAAAAAACGTTAAGCGTGTCAATATAATATAGTGAGTACATGCCTAACCTGGATAATATTCTCATCGTACACGGTTAGTAAATGAAATCACTTAACATTGCTGGTCTGTTTTAAACTTGCGTCCATTTCCATCCAAAGCGTTTTACCAACAACCAGTCAGAGTGCGACGTAGAAGAAAACCGCGACTATGCTGGCGTAACAACATCGAACAAGATCTAGGAACATTAGGATGTCGAAACTGGTGGACGAGAGCGATGGATCGAGATGGATGGAGAGCCATAGTGCAGGCTGCGAAATCCCTTCATGGGATGTGAAAGCCAGAGAGATATTCGGCCTCATCTCCAATGTACTTGATTCATATTTATTTAGCGCACCACATTTAAGGAAACTAAATCAGTTATCGTAGAATCAATTTGACAAAATTTATTTATTTTTTGTTAATGTTTTGACATTTACCTATATTTTCTAGGTAAATGTCAAAACATTAATGTCCCGATATAATACATTTGCTTGCCTAAATTTCCGACTTACTAAATCTATGGTAAACAACTCTAATCGTTCATAGATGGTACAAAGAAAACCTCAAGCTGTTGATAAATCTGGGGCGGTATGTTGTACCTTCACTTCGAATCGAAATTCGAAAAAGTCGAATCGAAAAAAGTGATAATCGGCATATTGTATCATTTTCGACTTTTATCGTTTTTTAATCTTGCAATATTTTTTCTAGAATGAAATGTCAGCTACATTTTTATTACTTTGGTTTTAAATGATGAAACTTTATCATTTATCGCGATTCGAAAATACCGCCATTCGACTTTTTTCGAATTTCGATTGGAAGTGATGGTATAACATACCGCCCCTGAACTAATGCTGTGTGCCTCAGGTAGATTTTGTCGGCTAAATTATGAACTAAACTTTTTTGAGGTGACCTTACGCTATTCGCCGCCAGGTTACAAACGAAAAGTCTCATCGCGAGGTAATTTTTCAATTTAGGCTGCGGGCCAATAAACGGGAAAATCGTTGACTATGGTAAAAAACGGATTTAGAACAGAATATTCGATCAGTTTACCATATAGAGTTTGTGAAAAATAAATGAAATTACCGAAAAATTGACTTTTATCCGATTATTGGTCCTAAGCCGTTGTATCCAAATTTTTACGTGACACTTTTATATTTTTAAACATTTCGTAGTTTATTATAACATTTGCAAATAATGCAACTTCCTTATCATCTTCCATTATTTTAATTTAATTTAATTTCGTAATTATTTCCTTTATCCACGAAAAATCACCAATTTAGTATTTCGAATAGTCAGGCACAGCTTGTTTTTTGAAGTTACTGCCACCTATGAATTTTTATTGTGAACTACTGAGCAATTTAGTTTAGTTCTAACGGCGTCAGATCACAAGATCTTGGAGGCCAATTCACGGGTCCGTTTCTTGATATGATGTGCTCATTAAAATTTTCTTTCAATAAATCGATGGTTTGGGCTGCTGTGTGGCACGTTGCACCATCCTGTTAAAACCACAAGTCGGCTACATCAATAACTTAAATTTTTGGCAATAAAAATTCATTGATTTGCTCTGTAGTTTGTGCCATTGACGTTTACACGCTATCCTTCCGCATGTTTAAAGAAATGCGGTCCGATGATGCCACCTGCCCATAAACCGCAACAAACAGTGCACTTTTCAGAATGCAATGGAAGGTCTTGAATATCTTCTGGCTGTTCATCAGCCTAAATACGACAATTTTGTTTGTTGAACTATCCGTTCACCATTCATAGTTCGACTTGTACGCACTCTAGTCGGTTGATGAATATCCAATAATGAAAAAGTGGTTCGAATTTTATTGATTGTTTTGCGAAAATGCGTTCAGTTGTACGATTTGGAACGAAAACAATTTTCCACTGCATACTGATTTTTGAAAAAAATTTCAACAATTTTTAAACGTTGTTCTCGCGTAAGTCTATTCATGGTGAAATGTAAATAAAAACTGAACAAATGTCATATGAAAATGACAGTTGTGAGGTATGAATCCCAATGAGAAAAAGTAATTGGAAAAGTACCTCCTATTGGATCACTCTATATAATCGTAACGTTTCAAGATATCATTTTAGAAGTAATCACTGGGTGTTTCAACCTGGTGAAGTATAGTGTTTGGTAGAAGTTTCGTAAACACTAACGATTGACATAGATTTTCGGAGCAGCTGGCATCAAAATTTATAAAAGCGACAGTGGCTCAGAAAATAGGGAGTGTGTCATATGAGCTTTTAAGGGTTTATCACGCAAACATCGGATGATCGGATTCTCATACTTATTTGAGATCTTTTGATTTAGTAAAGGGTTTGAGACTCTTCAGGATATTGGGTTTACCCCACAAATTGTTGTATTGTTGTTGTAATTTGTATTATTTTTTGTTTAAAGTTTTCTGTGTGTAATTTTAATCGCACAAACTTTCTTAATAAACAAAGAGCAGGTAATCTATATAAGAAAGTAAAGAAACTGTTGAATGTATGTTTTTGTTCTGCAAATAGTATACATAACAAATGTTGCACGTAGAGATTTTCAAAATGAGCCCAACACATTGATATGGCGTCAACAAAAAAGCGAAATGAAACTCCTGAACCGAAAAGCTAATTTGAATTCACAAACCAAAATCATGAATTCAATTAGAGACGCCCGAGCAACGTGCTCATAGATTTTAGCGAAATAAAACCCGATATAAAAATTTCAAAAGTAAGAAAATGATGATTAACTTACTAAGGCTCGTTTAAATGCTATTAGTGGAAGAAACATAAATACAAAAACATCTGAAACTAAAGAAGAATGCGCCAATCGTCTAATGACAGAGAGAACACTAGTATGCAAAACAAGGGAAAAAGAATCAGATAATCAACATATACCAAAGTATCAAAAAAAGAAGATCTAAAGAAAAATCAGAACAACGGGCTAAACGAAAACGATTGGATAACGTACAGCATACTCATGTAAATAAATACACCAATAAAAGGAACTGTTGAGACTTTAATGAAAGCTGTCCACACATTCTGTGACCATGTTTGCTAATGCGCCAAAGTCTTCTGAAATAATCTAAATTCTGGGAAAATATTAGAGGTTATTAGTGTTTTCGCGCAGAGAGACAGGTGAATGGTATTGAAAATTATACATTTTGTAAAAGTTATAAAGATGTCGGGCGTATGTGGCCAGTATGGTTTTCATGGGTAAGCAACTAACTTTGTGCAAGACATCTTTATGATCAGTAAGATAGTCTCTCAGTAAGTCTCCCAAGTTTAAGCAATGAGATCGAGATGCTGGTCAATAGTAAGCATTTGGAAAGTCTGAACAAGACAAGAAAATTTACCATCAATCGCGATAGAATCTGTGTAGTGTTGATGTGGTTAATAAAAGTCAAGAGCACCTTTTCAAAATTTCTAAAGTTCTATATTGCAAGCTGATAATCTCCCGCAGTATCCGAGCTCAGAAATGACCAACAAACGCATCATTCGTGCGTCGTATGGCATCTTTAAAAATTATGTCGTGCAATACTGTGGAACAGCGTATTCTAATATCGTCAACACATCATTCATCGAGCCAAGTAAATGGGAGAACATAATAAGGAAATGTGAAATTGATAAAATTGCGTATTCGCGCCACGCCAACAACTGCATATTAGGGTATCGCGTTGCATATTCAATGTTACGCTAAATTTTTACATACCAATTTTAATATGCCTGCGCGAGTGCTGAAAAACCATCTCACCCATATACATCTCTGAGATTTTTGTGAATTGGTATGATGTGTTCAAGTCCATTCGTATTGCATTATATCAATTTACACGATTTCTAGAATATCCTCAGGCAAAAATGTTAAAAAAATTTGTTACCGAATTTTTATACCAGTGACAGTTTTATCCAAGTCCAGTAAGTTTAATTTTTCGCTTAACAGATTTTTCGCTTGGCCATAGCACATTCACCCGTCGATTTTATTTATTTAGAAAAATTTGATAACCATGTTGGATATACAGATGTGGCCAAATTATTATCACCTGATACGAAATTTATGGTAATGTGATTTTCAAAGCCAGAACTGCAACCTTTTGTATAGTTAACAAATCATTAAGGAAGATATCGACCAATGCAAGGAATTCGTGCAATAAAAATTTAATATAACCTGAAAATACGCCTTTTATGAGTCATTAATAACTGAAAACCCTTTTCGACAAAATATGAATTCCGAGTATTTATTGTCCTGTTAATTAGTTTGACCTCCGAAGAATTTCGGTCTCGTTTGTGACTTTGAAAAGTGAAAGTGGTTTTTGTAATATTAGTTGAATTCAATATGGGTAAAACAAAGGACATCAGTGCTGCAATCAGAGGAAAAATTCGACATATTTGGAAGAAGGCCAGTATACGCATGCGCAAATAGCTCAGAAAGCAGGAGTGTACCGATCAATCGTCAGCAAACTTTCGCAAAAATAAACATCTCAGTCTTCAACCAGTCCCAGAAGAAGAGGAAAATGTGGTCGCAATAGTAAAACAATAGTCAGGCAGGGCAGATTTTTAATGCGGAAAGCTAAAGAAGATCGAACGTTATCCAGTAAGTCTCTGAGAGGTATTACGTAACGTTGATGCGGAAATATCGGAGAGCAGTGAGACGAAAACCTTTTCAAAATAGGGTTTGTGCAAGGCAACCTCGCAAGGAGTAAAGGTTAAGCACTAGGATGATACAACAAACAAAAACATCGGCAAATTGGCATTTTACATGGTCTAGAGACTGGGAAAAGGTCCAAATAATTTAAGTTAATATTTTAAAGTTACACTTTTCAAAAAATGTCTCTTTCAACTTTATCTTTTGCTATTTCTTGATTAGGTTGTATTCAGTGACGAGACTATGAGGTCTTTGACATTACCAATGTCCAGGACCGTTCGTAGATCAAAAGGAGACGAATATTTACCTTTCTGTGTTCACCAGCAGATCAAACAACCAGTTAGAGTCATGGTTTGGTCAGCAATATAATCAAAAGGATCTGCCCGTTTTATGTAATAAACGGGATAATGAACGCGTATCAATGTTATATGTTCTGCAATCGGCATCCAAATCCTTGATTGGCTAATTTGGCCACATTTGTATGCACTGTACCTCCTAAATGAAGAGTGCGGCAACTTTTGGTTCGTTTTTGAACTAGAACGACTCATTTTTAGTTATACGATTGATGAACGTTGGGAATTATTGAAAACTTATTCCCAAATTAGTAAGTCGGTTGCCGAAACATGCCGAAAATGGCGAAGAAAATTCGGTAGAAATGCACCAACTGAGAACAATGTGCGAAAATTAGTGAATAAAGTTCGTTCGACTGGCATATCTTAATATAGACAATACACACATCCCACATCGCCGTCCGGCATGTTTCATGGAAAATATTGCTGCTGTAGTTGAAAATGCGTCAACGTCCGAGCACCTCAACCCGCAATCGTTCACAAGCATTGAATATCAGATCTGGGTATGAAGGCCTACAAAGTCCAATTGGTTCAAGAATTAAACTCATAAGTAAGCAAGAATAAGTTCATTTTTCTTCGAAAATGTCAATGGTGACCGTTATCGTGCCACGTGAACTGACTTTTTATTCTCTACAATTGAAGAGGTAGACTTGGCCGATATTTGGTTTCAATACGCCCCACACAGCCAACGACATACAATCAACGTTTTGCCTCCTATCTCCGATAATGGCATTATCAGCAGAAATGGCGATGTCAACTGGCTGCCTAGTATCTGCAATTTAACTCCTTTGGACTATCATTTGCGGGAAGCTGCCAATGGCAAATGTTATGCTAATCATCAACAGACGACTGAGGCTGTGAAAGGCGCAATACTATAAATGCACATCCCACAAACAAACATTTGATTTTATGACACATTTTGTTCCGTATTTTGATAATTTTTGTAAATCGAAAAGTGTAAGATTTGTATGATATTTTAAACCGGAAAACTGTATAGGAAATCTCTTCAATATGATTTCCTTTTTCATAACAGGTTATCTTATTAAATTATTTATAACAAACGAAATATTTATAAATTTATCTCTGTATCACATTCACCTGGCACCATAAACACTATTTATATAAAATTCGTTCATATCGATTTAAAATATTAATTATTTCGACTAAATAAAAAATATCGACAAAGATTTTTTTTTTTTTTTGCAGTATTGTGGCAAAAAAAATAACGAAAGATGGAAGGAAATCATTAGTTTTTCCTGTTTCCTATTATTGTAGATGTGGAACACAATACACAACGTTGTCGATGGGTTTTATCGTGTGGAACGATGAAATTGTTTTATTGGCACCCAGATTCAACAAATTAAATAATTACAAGAAAATTAAATTAAATGACTTTATCACATTTTATAGAATGTACGGGTACACGTCCTCCTATATACACAGGATTGATTCAGACGTTTTTATGTGTTTGGATGTGTATAGTATGTAACACTTGAACCACAATACTACTGTCTATAGAAGAAAAAAAGGAAAATAATTAGTTTTAGTGGAAATGATGAAAAATAGCAACGATTTAACCACAGAAAAGGAAATACGAATTTAAGCTTTTCTCGTGTGCGAACATTACAAGTATTTTTTTTTACAAAACTATCATCGTGTTATCCTTTTTATGTTGAGTGGTTTTCAGTTACATTAAACACATAGATTTTGTCGGTGACTAATTAACTGATTAGAATCTTAACATTACAGCACATACACATCCGACAGTTTTAAAAATAAAAAAAATTTTAAATAATAAATTAGTCGCATATCTCAACGTGATTATTATCTTCAGTGTTTTACTAAATTTTGGGTACAGATTAAGACGAAACATTATTTTTTGGTAAGGAACACAAAAAGGCTAACAAATTGTCATTTCAACATAACCCTTTCGTTTGATTAACATATAGTGTACGAAATTTATGTGAATGTTATGTTATTGACTCACTCCACATACATTACGGTCGTGGTGTCCTCTTACTCAAACTAATTTTGTCACTCATAAATTATTAGTGTGATTTATCTTTCTGCATGTACAAAACTAAAATAAGTATGTAGTATATTTATATAAAGGTAGTAAGCTGGTCATTAGGGCTTAGTTACGTGGGAAATTTTTAATTACATATAATATTCTTCATGACGTGTGTTATACGCAAATCTACTGTAGAAAAGTCATCTTTACAGACGTTCGGAAGGTTAAATATACAAACAAAAACAAAAAAACAAACGTATCAAACTTGCCTGGACCATCCATCCGTCTAATTCATTGAAATGGATATTATCATGAGTTTTTCTCCTGTATACAAACATATATTTTTTGAGTGACTTAGATCTTGAGTATGGATTAGATTTTACTTACTTTGACATTAAAAAGGTACAACAAACAGAAAAAAAAATTGTATTTGTTTTATTTTTTATTATTATTTTTGCAGAATTTACCTTTTTTTCTCTCTAAGCAAATTAAAATATAAATTTTGTTATTTTTAGTATTATTCACAGAATGTAATAGAGAAAAAAATTAAAAATTAATTATTAATCGTAATTTTAGTATTTAAAGGGGTTGAATGAATTTTTGGATGGCAAAAAATAACGACATTAGAGGTAGAACACATTACATAAATTTGGATATGTAATTTTTTTTTGTTTCCTAATTGTAATCCGAATGTAACTATTAATAATTCAGTAAAGCCAACAAAATAAAATAAAATCCAAAATTTATTCATATTATTTTGTTTCTAAAAAAGGATTATACCAATATATGTTTGTTATAGTAGGTAATGGGTAATTATTCAGGCCGTAATAATAAAAATGTTCATATGCTCTTTTCCACGAATCAAATCATACCATCTATATTTTAATAGGCAAAGTAAATATTATTCCACTGTAGGTTGGTTAGGTACCTCAAATATGAAATTCGTGCGGTATTATTATTATTATTTAGATATATGTAATGTATTCAATTAGGGTATCATAACCAAAAAGACATGAAACGGTGTATAGAAATATGTTTTCAGGAAATTAGCATAATGTGAAGCCGGATGAGAAATTTTTATATAGAATTAGTTTTCAAACTACCTTAACAAGACTATAATATATTTCTAATTCTAATTTTGTTTTTAAAAGTAAGACGAAACTTCTTCTACATGTTTCATACAATGGTCCTGCTCATGTCTGTGAAGTTAGCCCGTAAACGATCCCGGAAAAATGCGATGGCAACACTAACATACAAATATCACGATATTTTTGAATGTCATCCCGGAAAAAATATGTAATGACAGTTTTTTACTGTATCACTTCATAAAAATTTATAAACAATTTTTATTGAAAACTGATGACAACCCGGAAAAGATATTATCACAATAAATTTTCTAACTATAAAATAAGCAATTTTTGAAAACAAAAAACGTATATAATAAAAAAACATAAAATGACACATAAAGTTAATAATATAGGAAAATTAAGTACTCGAGTAGGACAACAAAAAATAAACCAAAATATTAATGCAAGTGGCAAAAAAATTCTATAAGATAGAGGTTCGCTATAACCGTCTTAATTCATAGTAGATGTCCATTACCAGAAACCGGACTATATAGGTTTTGTTGTTCAGGGATTGGCTTATTTAAATAATAAGAGGCAAAAAATTTTAGATTTCCAATTTTCTCGTAATTTAGGTAAATTATTAGTTTAATCACAACATAACCGATCATTGCGTATACATATGCACAGCCAAATCAAACATAAATAATAAAAATACGTTTTGGATGTTAGGTATAGTCTGTAAACGCGAAAACTATTTCTCATACAAAATGCTATGAAAATTATTTTTTGTTTTTTTTTTTAATTACGTTACTGAAAAAATGGAAAACGTTACTAAAGCAATATATGCTGTATTTCTTTGGTAAATTGTTCAACAATAATTGCATGTATCTAAATTGAAAAAACAAATTAGTTAAATTGATTTTTTTTTAAGATTTTCGAATTATTTGATTTTTACCAACCTTTGGAAAAAAAATCTTAAAATTATCTCCGAGTGGTAAGCACCTTAATTCAAAATTTCGAAGTTCTACTAAATCATAGAATTTTTTGGCCACTTGTTGTATAAACAGGACAATCCCTGAACTCCAAGACTTATAAAGTCCCGTTTCTGGTAATGGACATCTTCTACGAATTAAGATGACTATAGCGAGGCTCTTAATCATAGAATTTTTTTGCCTCTTATTATTTAAACAGGCCAATCCCTGAACTACAAAACCTTTATAGTCCGGTTTCTGGTAATGGACATCTACTAGGAACTCAGACGACTATAGCGGAGCTCTAAATCATAGAATTTTTTTGCTTCTTGTTATTTAAATTCAAACGACTATAGCGAGGCCCTAAATCATAGAATTTCTTTGCCTCTTATTATTTAAACAGGCCAATCCCTGAAGTACAAAACCTATATAGTCCGGTTTCTGGTAATGGATTTCTTCTACGAATTCAGATGACTATAGCGAAGCTCTCAATCATAGAATTATTTTGCCACTTGTTGTATAAACAGGCCAATCCCTGTTCTACAATACGTTGAAGTACATTGTAATTTATATTCATAAGTGTATTTATTAAATATTAATTAATCTGGAATTTTGACAATTTTTACAAGAAACCAAATTTTTGTGACATTGTTGTTGTTTACAAATTTAATTATTACTTATTATATAAACAAACCCACTGATTCATATACAAATTATATAATTTTTTATTTTGTCGTATAATTAACCGGTTTTTATTTATAATGGCCGCCATTTCGTGTATTATTTTTCATAATAATTTTTCTTACTATCGTTATATTTTTATATCGTGATAGTTATAGGTTCATTATAATTTCTTAAATATATAATGGTGTTGCCATACTTAACTATAATCATTTTCCGGGATGACTTTACTGGGTAACTTCACAAAGGTGTCCTTCTCAAAGTCGTTCGATAGTTTCAAAAGCCCTTTTAAAAACTAAAACGTCCTAATTGACTACCTTGTTGTCATCTCTTACAGTTTCAATGTCATTTCACAAGAATGTAATTCTCTAAATTGAGATTCTTTCTTCTATTCTCCAGAATCGGGATGACTGTTGATATTTTCCATGAAGTTGAACTACTGCTATCTTTAAACTACAATTAACTATATATTAGTAAAATGTTCATAGAACATTTGATTCTTCATTGCATCCATCATAACAGTTCTTGGAATTTTTGTATGTTCAAATCTACACAAATGGGTTATTTAGTACTTCTGCTATCTGTTGTTTATCGGTGAGCGTTTTATTAGTTTAGATTTATTATTTTCAGAATACTGTACTACGCTTCTTTCCGTGTCTTAACAATGTCAAGTTTTCTGAGAACCAAGGGATTTTATTTCAAAGTATTAAGCATTAAATTCAGTCTGTGTTCTATATCGCTGTTATTTGTTATTTAAAATACAATTTAGTTTATCCCCAGAATAATTTTTGCAAGATCCAATTTTTTTAAACTAATCAAATAACTGTGAATTTATACTGCTTATATTCGCACGTAACATAATTACTTATTTATTTTGTTGTTGTTCTAGTTATTAAAAGATGTATTAAGCTTTTGCTGGTCCCGAATTATTTGATGACCCTAATGCTGCACCAGCACGAGAGTAAGAGAGTGAGAGAGTGAATGGTACTGTAATTTTTTACAGATTAATTACAATTTATTGGAATAGTTCAATCTCCAGAAAACTATCCTTTAGTGATGCAACCTTTTAAAACCCATATTTTTTGTTAGCCCAGGTTTTTCGGATTTCTGTATTTTTCTGTGTAACAGCCCATCCTTTAACACACCTCTCCTTCATAAGAAATTGTTACCCCTGAATTTATTACGACAGGCCACACCCTCAAAGTAATTGATCCACAGGAAGGTAGGTCCATAAATTATTATCGATTTTCGTCGGTGTGGTCTACTGTAATAAATTCGAGGGTATCCATTTATACCAAAATAACAAAGTTTCCGGAGTTTCCCATAAATATTCAAAATTTTAAAAACACGCAAAAAATAAATGTTCATAAAAATATTTGAATATTTCTAATAAACACAAGTAGCTATTTCAACCAAATTAAATACAAACAATTTATTTTTTGGGAAAAGTTTTGAGTGAAAGTTACGAAATGAAATTCTTTAAAATAAAACACACTACGAATCACACGGAGGTGTGCGAAGTGGTTCTGAATTAGCATTAGATGTCTTAAAATCCCTGAGATTTTTGTTTTTCGAGCGAGAGAATATGAATGAGTGAAATTAAAAAAAACTTTAATATTTAAAATTATTTAACTCGGCCACTACGGAGTCACACAAAGATGATCAAAATAATTGGTTCAGAATTAGTACTTGATGTAGGAAACCAATCACAATCTCGAAAATCGGTGAGATTTCAATTTTTCGAGAGAGAATATGATTCAAAAGTGTGATTTAATATTCTTAAATTAAGGGAAATTATTTAACTCCGCGTTTTTGATATTCGAAAGAGAATATCATTGAGTGAAATTCAAAAATTCTTAAAAAATCCCGAAAATTTTTGAGATTTTTGTTATACGAGAGGGAAAATGATTAAGTGTAATACAAAACCTCTGACAATGAGGGCGTATTAAATAATTTCAAATGTATAAGAATCGTCCAGAATTCCAATTAAAGTTTCACTCAAAGGTGGTTTCCCTCGAATAAATGTGACTAAGTGAGATTGGTTTCTTACATCAAATACTGATTCAAAACTATTTCTATTACTTCTGTGTGATCCGTACGGGCCGAGTTAAATAATTTCAAATGTTCAAGTATATATCAATTTCACTCAATGATAATTTCTCTCGAATAACAACCATCTCAGTAATTTCCGAGTATGTGGTGATGTAAGATTAGCTTTTAACATCAAATACTAATCTCCCGAACAAATCTAACTATCAGTTAACCTGAACAAAATCGATATCGCTTACATTGAAGTCTCCATCTGTATTTTTGTTTTTGTACAGGTACATCCTATATTTAAATATTGGAAAACTGTAAGATGACGACTTCGTACAGAAAAACAATGGAAAAAACAACAAAAAGCATTAGTATACATTATATACGGATTGTCTACATACTCTACTAATTCTCGACTTTCGGATACACGTAGACGCATAACACTGCACACGGCATAGTGACACAACATCAAACAACATGGTGCAACATCCCACAAAATCGTGAACTCCTTGTAATCGAGAACCCTGTCCCACTAAATTTTATCAAAATCATCCAAGTCAAATAAATTGTTAAAAGAAGGCTCCAAGCACCCCTAAAGAATTTTCCGAAATAAAAACTCATCAAAATAGATTTTTGGTAATCGAAAACGTTGCGCGAGTCGAAAAAAAATTAAAGAATGGGACCCGTCTCCTACTGGATGACCCTCAGAACGGATTTACTCGAAAAGCCTCAATCAAAATTTTAATAAAAATTCAGGCGAACTAAACAAAAATTAAAGGAAAAAATCCGAGGTCTGCTCCTGTCTAATCCTCTGAGTGGATTTCCCTGAAATCTTAAAAAATCGTAACCAATTCCAGACAATTAAAACCACGTCTGCCGATTTTTATCAAAATCGTACGAGCATAAATAAAATTACAAGATGGACATGGGGCCCTCTAAATGAATTTTCCCGAAATCTGATTTTGGTTCTCAAAAACCCTAATCCAGTAATTTTCATTAAAATCATGTAAGATGAAAAAAATTAAAGATACGGCCCCGGACCGTACCAGACGTTCCTCTAAACAGACTTTTCAGAAGTTAGCACCCATCGCAATGAATTCCTGGCACTCGAGAACCCACCCGCATGAATTTTTACAAAAATCGTGCAAGCCGAGAAAAAATTGAAAAAATCGACCCAGGACCACCGTTCAACCCCCTGAACGAATTTTGCTGAAATCTGGACCAATCGCAATCGATTTCTGACAAATAAAACCTCCTTTTCATCAAATTTTATTAAAGTCATGCGAACCGATTCCTGGTACTCGAAGAACTCACATTAGCAATTATCCTCAAAGTCGTTTGTGCTGAGAACAAAAAAAAAAAGAAAAAATCTGGACCCCAGGGCTTCACCGGACGACCTTCTAACCAAATTTTCCTGAAACCAAAACTCATCGTAATTAATTTCTGATACTCCAAAACTCCCTCTTAGCAATTATTTTTATGAAAGGCGTTCGAGCCTTATCCGAAACCCTAGATATACGAGTATTAGAGGGTATCAATTCCCGACATTTTTTTGTTCCCGGGAAACGGGAAATTTGAAATTTATTTCCCGGTTTCCCGGGAATTCTCGGAAATTGAAAAATTTCATTTCTTAAACAAATATATAAACACACGAGCACAAAACTGCAATTGAATTTTAATAACAAAACGGAATTTATTTTAAAATATAAAATTTATTTTATTTTAAAAAATAACAAGTATAATTTGAGCTATAAATAATTTATTTATTATATACATAATAAGAAAAAATTCATTTGTCATATATTTAGAAAAAAATTAATTTTACTTGAACAAGTAAACATGACTTGAACTTATTTGTTCAGGAAATAACTTTTTAAAAATGTAAGGCAGTCTAGACATGAGTCACCAAGTGACGATCTTCGTTTAGTGCAGAAATTAGATGACAAAGAAAATTCTCTCTCGCTTTCTATTGAGGTTGGTTGTATGCAAGTTAGGGCATATTATAAATGTATTCTCATACATTTGAAAATCTTTTTTGAAATCTTTTTTTGAATCCTTAGTTGCAATACACTTTTCAGGTTTATATGCTGCATTTATAACTATCGTCAATCTATCTTTCATATTTGTATCTGTTCAACAACCATCCTCTTGAGACGATTCACTTTCAATTTAAATATCAACATCTTCACTGAATAAACGATTAAATAAGTCATTCGTATAACGAATAATTGCAGCTTTTGATGATGAAGGTAGCTCAGGATTAGCGGTTGAATGCAAATCGAATATTCGGAGGTATTTAATCAAGATCTTGATTTCTTCGCTCTTTAACGCGAAGAGACAGAGCTAGCAACATCTCCATTGAAATTGCATCATTATTGTCACATAGGGAATCAAATAAAAATTTCAAAATTGCATCACCTGTATTCAAATTTGCATCACGTTTACCTAATGCTTCTGCTGCTATTTTGATTGGTTGAAGAGCGTTCAAAATATTTTTCAAAACTAAAACATAAATATCGTTAAACAGTTCTATTGAGTTCAAGCAAATATAGTTCAAGTCATTTAATGCTTTTTTCACTTCAAATGGGGTCCGCCAGTTTTAAAAATCGTTCAAAGTTCAAGTTTTTCTTTCGCATTGAGCTGATACTTTTACCGAATTTATAATTTTGAACGAATACCGAATAAATACTTGTATGTGAGATTCGAAAATCTCTTCTTGAAGAATCGATATTGATATTCGAATTGATATTGATATTGAATGAAACCTGATACTTTCGGTTTCGGTATATTGATATTGATATCGGATATCGGTAACTATTGTTGAACGTTTGGATTTAATATTGAAATATTTTTCTTTATGGCTGATTTTTATTTCGACTTTATTATTTTTATATGGACTGCACCTGCGATAGTCAATTATTACATAATCTAAAGACTGCGCTCTAGGCAACTGAGCCATCCGTTGCATAAAATGAGAAAAACAAGCTTTGTAGACATAGATCTATTTTTAATTTGAATAAATAAATAGCCTAATCTAGATTCTAATGTAATAAAATATATACAAAAATAATCCTTTGAATTAGATTTTTTCCCGGGAAATTATTTTATTTTTCCCGGGAACCGGGAAATGAGAAATATGAAAAATTCCCGGGAATTCCCGGGCGGGATATCCCGGAAAGAACCCTCTACGACTATATTACTACTGTGAGCAAAAAATAGTAAGACTTTTTAATTTAAATTTCGCGCGGAAAACCATTCGTCGAAATATTTTTTTTCTATGTTGGTAAGACTGTCAGTGATATCTGTGATAAATGTCACATCAAAATAATCATTAGTGTTTAGTATACGTTTGTTTTTCTGAAGTACAAAAAGTGGATTCGGCGATTTTTACGTAATTAGTGAAATTATTCAACAAAGAAGATCCATTAAATTTTGTGTGCGGAATCAATTTTGTGGTGCCGAAACGTTCAGAATGTTGCAAAAGGCCTTTGGTGATAATTGTATGTCGCGAGCAAGTGTTTTTGATTGGTACAAATAGTTCAAAGAGGGTCGAGAACGTGTTGACGACGAACCACGTCTAGGACGGCCATCAACATCAACTGATGATCAACACGTTAATATAATCAAGGAATTGGTGCTCGAGAATCAATGATTAACGGTCAGAGACTTTACTGGCATCGTTGAAATATCGGAAGGATCAGTGACAACCCTTGGTTTTTGCACCACGATAATGCACCTTCTCATACTGCATTGGTTTTACGTGATTTTTTCGCCAAAAATTCCACCCATATCGTTCCGTAACCACCGTATTCGCCTGATTTAGCTTCGTGTGACTTCTGGCTGCACAGCAAACTCAAACGACCGCTCCGGGAAAACCGTTTTGAGTCAATTGAAGACATCAAACGTGAATCGCTAAGCGCATTGGAGGCTATTCCGGAAATTGAATTTAACAACTGGAAAAAACGTTGGCACAAGTGTATTGAGACCGGGGGAGGGGGGGAATTACTTTGAGGGGGACAAAATAGATTTGGAGAAATAAATAAAGAATTTTAAAATTATGAACAAAGTCTTAGGTTTTTTTGCCCACAGTAGTATATGTATACATATCGCTCATTTGCTGTAACAGTGACATAGCTCAAAAATCGATTCCCAATAATTCATATTTTTATTATTGTGTATCAAAACATACTCTCTTATGCTGTTATTTCTAGCAAATTAGGTAAAATTCCATAAAAAAATCACTCAATTCGCGAAAGAAATTTACATTTTAAGATATTGGAAACTATCCTTTGAAAATTTTCAAAATATTAAAGAATTATAAAAGTTAAGATCCGATTGAGGATGTAGGAATAGAAAAAAAAATTATTTTACTAATCAGAATGCATTTTTATTTATTTTTTAAAAACGCCGTTTTTACAAACAATTTTGAGTGATTTTTTGAAATCGCTCTACTGAAAAATTAATCATTTTTAATTATATCACAAAAAAATTTGGCTTGAAAGTCAAAAATTCGGTAATTGATATTTTAGTGTATCATCAAACCACAGACTTCGTCGATAATGTTTTAAAAACAACTTTTACATTAGTTGGACGTTGAACCAAAGAGCATTTAATGTTACAAATAGTAACGAAACAAAGGAAAAATTGCCATCAAAAAATTGGTTATGCAATTTAAATGGGTTAAACAAGAGACATACACAGCTTTATAGTTGCCCATCAACAGTCAAGAGTATGACAATATCCAGTACAAATAAAATAAAAAATTGTTGTGTAAGTGAATTGTAACCCATTTAAATTACATAACCCATTTAAATTGCATAACCCAAACATTTTATGAAGATTTTTTTGTTCTCTATTTCGTTATTCTTTATGACATTACACACGGTTACATGTCAAATACATGTACATTTTCTGCTTTGCGATCAGAATTCTGACCTGGCAGCAAATAAACTGGCATGGAAGTTTAATTTCCAATTTAAACGCCAAAGGTAAGTTATTCGATTGAAATCTACAAATTTTTAGGACTTGTGGTTTACCAGGACGGAAAATGTGCACATTTATTACACTTACGTTATTATTTAAGTAAACATTGTTAGAAATTAGAGCTGCGTCCTGGAAATAAAATTTATTATTACGTAATTTAATTTTTCGAATATACTTCTGCAAATTAATTTAAATTTTTTACAAACTAATAAAACTAATGGGGTGTGTAACGAAATCCCAGTTTTCAAAACCCCGTTTTTTCCGACTCCGATAAAATAGCACCGACTCCATGAAACCAACTCCCGCCTCTAACTTCGCAGCCTTGGTTTTTTCGAGTAAATTTATGGGCAAGATATCTTATCTTTATGTTAAAATATTATTAGTCCGGCCGGCCCGAATTAATAAAAAATATTTTGTTTCAAAATCAAGACTTTAGAACTAGAAGAAAAGAAAACCGGGATTTTGAAAACCGGCATTATGAAACTAATGTCATATAATAATACATAATGTAACCGGTTTTTCAATAAGAGCGAGACGATGTTGAAATGAAAAAAAGCAAGCTGTGTGTAAGGTATTAACGGATTCTTTTTTTATTTGAAAGGCTCATGTATGCCATTATTTATATGGAATATAACATCGTTCAAATGTCCGCATTAATATTCAGTCTAAAAAAACGTAGCCCGAGATCTGCCCAGTTTGCTGGCAGAAGCAAAGTGACACGGACTGAACGAGGTATTAAACAAATACGCCTTAGCAACCGATTCTCTAGTTTAGATTTCGTTGACCCCACCTTATAGCGCCGAATTTGAAGACTGAGAAACGACCACCAATTTATTTAAGGGAAGCATCTAATAATGAACTGGTTAATTACATTGCAAGATTAACAGATTCTAAATTATATATTATCCCGCTCAAAAGAGGTAATATAAACGAAACAAAGATTCAAACCTTCGAAATCGATGGCTTCAGAGTCCTAGTTAAACATTTTGACGAAGTTGGTAAAACATATTACACATACCGAAAAAGACAAAAAAGGGCTGACTGTTGTGCTAAAAGGAATTGAAAGCTGCGTAGATGTTAGCGACATATACAAGCTGCACTAACTGCGGAAGGTTTCCATGCCAAATCTATTGGTAATATAATAAACCGCGAGAAGGTACCGCAACCAATGTTCCGTTTGGGACTAGTGCCAGAGGAAGAAAAGTCAAAAGGAGTTCACAAGATTTACAACTTAAAATATTTGTTACATCGCAAAATAGTAATTGAAGAACCTAAGAAGAGGTCTGGTCCAGTTCAATGCATAAAGTGGCAAGAATACGGACACACGAAAGCGTACTGCACCTTAAATGAAGTTTGTGTTATTTGTGGTGAACTCCATGACTCCAAACAGTGTGACAAGTCTCGCAATGACCCATCTGTGAGACGTTGTAATAACTGCGGTGAAAATTATACTGTAAACTACAGGGGTTTCGCAGTGTATCTGGACTTAAAACGAAAAATAAACCCTAAAATGAGAGCTGAGCAACGAATGCTCAATATGCAGTTTAATCAGAGGGCCATGTTACCAAAAAATACAATAGTCACCAAACCAACGAATGCAAACACACACAATGATAACTCTCAGACATTTGCCAGCAGTTTTGCACAGCCAGGTGTTTCTTACGCAAATATCCTAAAAGGTAATAAACCGAAACCCATACTTCATTCTAATGAGGAGCACCTAAATATTTATACCACGGTAAATAAATTAACCGAAACCATCCATTTGGAATGCGAACGGGCTCTCGCAACATAAAGCTGAGGTTTTTACCTGTCTTATCGAACGAAATATAGACATCAAACAAATTTTTTTTAATATTACCGGCTATTCCGTTTATGACACCCAACATCCGAATGGAAAAGCACACGGCGGCACTGCAGTCTTAATAAAAAGAAGATTAAAGTACTACGAGCTCCAGAAATATGCTAGAGATCACATCCAAGCTAAAACTATTAGTTTGGAAAAATGGTCTGGGAAATATTTAATATCGGCTGTCTATTGTACACCGAAACACGCAATTAAAAAACAGCAGTTTATCGATTACTTTAATCAGTTGGGAATCAAATTTCTAGCAGAGGTGATTACAATGCTAAACATGTGCAATAGGGTTCGAGGTTGACGTCACCCAAAGGCAAGCAACCTAGATAATTTATTATATGGACATCCCACACATTGGCCTACAGATAGAAAGAAAATTCCTGATTTAATAGATTTCTATGTAATATGAGGAATAGCACGGAACAATGCTCAAGTCGTTGACTGTTATGATGTATGATCAGATCACTCACCAATAATAGTAACACTAAGTACTCAAACGTTAAAAACAAACCCCAACGTTTAACAAACTAACGAAATGGGTTCTCTATAGAAACATAGTAGATGTAAATTGCCATCTTGATGTTTAACGTCGCACACCAAAAGACATTGATGCCACGAT
Organism: Nephrotoma appendiculata; assembly: GCA_947310385.1. Lineage (NCBI taxonomy): Eukaryota > Metazoa > Arthropoda > Insecta > Diptera > Tipulidae > Nephrotoma > Nephrotoma appendiculata. The sequence goes on from OX371223.1 coordinate 17,321,516, forward strand.
AGAAAACTTAACACAAATAATGGAAATGGCTGCAAAAAACGGAACTCCGGAGAACAAATATTCCGAAAAAAAATCTAAGGCTTTCAAGTAACATTCAAAAGTTATTGGCAGAGAAGCGGAAAATTCGGCGGATATGGCAGCTTCACCAATCTCCTTTGCATAAATGGAAATTAAATAGAGCTATTAAAGCTCCGAGAGAAGCAATACGGGAAGAACAAAATTTAGGAATACAGAATTACCTAACTGAGCTCACAGCAACAGAAAAACCAGATTACTCACACTGTGGAAGGCAGCAAGAAATATAAAAAGTCCAAAGCTATAGAACCCACCAATAAAGAAACCAGATGGTCACTGGGCCAGAAGTGACTTAGAAAAGACTATCACTTTCTCTAACCATATACAAAAAGTGCTCACCCCAAACGAACAAAATAATGACTGCGTACTACCATAGTTTACGAGGGACGAGTCGAACCCAAATCCAGTAAAATTTAAACGGAAATGCGTCAAAACGGTTATCAAAAACAGTCTAAATCCTAAGAAAGCGCCAGGCTATGATCTAATAACTGGAAAAATGATCAAAGAATTACCAGGTAGATGCATAAAATATATAACATATATTTTTAAGGCGAGATGTGGATACTTTCCCCAAAAATGAAAAATATCTCAAATTAACATGATTCTTAAGCCAGGTAAAGACGAAACTCAAGTCTCGTCTCGTCGTACAGGAAAATAAGTCTACTTCCGATAATTTCAAAGCTTTTTGAAAAGATGGTACTACAAGAACTAATCGTATATTATCTGAAGGTCGCATTATACCAGATCACCAATTTAGATTTAGAGAGCAACACGACAGAGAGCAACAGTTGCACAGAATTGTAAATATAATTAAGCTTTCATTAGCAGAAAAGAAATATACGGCAGTTTTCTTGGACATGCTTTTGACAAAGTATGGCATGAAGGATTAAATTACAAAATTAAAACTCTTCTGCCTACACAATTTCATGCAATTCTTGAAAACTACTTAGCCCAAAGGATGTTCCAGGTGAAACAAAATACGGCCACTACTGATCTAACGAAGATTTTTCATGGAAAAAGCACATTGAAACGAAACGCAATCAATTAAAAATAAAATTTTTTAAAATGAACTGGATGATCGGTAAAAAATCGAAACTCTCTCTAGACTGCAAGGTTTTACTATACAAAGCGATCCTAATCCCCATATGGATATATGGTAACCAACTATGGGGCTCAACTACGACATCAAATATAGATATCGTACAAAGAACGCATGCAAAGATACTTCGTAGCATTACAAATGCCCCATGGGATATTCGAAACAGTAACGCATCCGTAGAGGCCTATGAGTCAAAACTGTTAAAGAGACAATTAAATCATGTTAGAGAACTACTAAGGCAACCGAAATACAGACGGCTTTGCAGAGCAGATCCTCTAGATTTAATTAACTGAGAAATATATCTTATAAATACACGCATGTTGAGCTAACACACAAAAATTAAGTAATTAATAATATTTCAATAATAATAATGCATAATGATATTAAGTATTGGCATAGGTTAAGGCTTAAGCTAAACAAAAAATTATAGTTTTTAAGAATTCCACACTTCTTGTTAGTTTAGAGTTTAGTTAAGCCTTTAGGACCGAGTGGTCCAATTTTCAATAACTCTGCCGCATAGATCCGGCTGAATTTGGGCGATGGTATTGGTTATGTTGGCTTTAAGGGCATCGGTTGATTTCAGCTTATTGAGAGAAACCCCACAAAAAAAAGTCCAACGGGGTCAAATCGCACGAAATTGGTGACCAATTCACGTCATCTATTCGAGAAATAAACCTACCCTCAAATCGTTCATGGAGAACGTCCATCGTTGCATCTGCTGTGTGACACGTAGCCCCGTTCTGCTGGAAACACATGTTGTCTACCTCCATAACGTTCAATCTGGACCAAAAGAAATCGGTTAGGATCGTTCTGTAGTGCTGGCCTTAATGGTGATGGCCTCACCACCGTCATTTTCAAAAAACTACGGACCAATGAAGCCGCCGGCCCAAAATCTGCACTAAACAGTAATTTGTTGTGGATTTATTACCACTTGGTGAACCTCGTGTGGGTTGGCGTCGTCCCATGTGCGGCAATTTTCCTTTTAACATAGCCATTCATCCAAAAATGCGCCTTATCGCTAAATGATGGTGATTTTTAATTTTAAAGATGATTTTTATCATTTGAACGTGCTTCTCAAACGTGTATCTTGTCATGGTGATTTGACATCAGTGACTGAAAACAAATATTAGACAAACGCCACCAAAACAATATTGCCGCAACAGGCTGCCAACATCGACTCAATCTTATATTGAAAAACCCTTTAGTATGATCGCACACGTTGTAATAAATTGCTTGCTTATTAATTAATAAATATATAAAAGTTAAGTAATCGGTTAAAAGAAAACAAATTAATTCACACCGAATTAAAAATTAACACGTGATCGTTTAGGTCAACTACATTTACATACGATTATATTTTGTATTAAAAAATTTTAAAAATGACAGGAACAATTTTTTTACGTTGCAACATTCTAAACAAGTTTAGGTCAACTACATTTACATACGACTATATTTTGTATATTAAATTTTTTTAAAATTGAAAGGAAAATTTTTTTTACGTTGAAACATTCTAAACACTTTAATTAAGGATTTCAAGCGAATTCCCAACTAAACCATTGCACAAATAAATGTTTCTAGTCCAAGCTATACAACATAAAACAAAATAAAATTTTTATGCAAATTTAACAAATTTGCATGTGTCAAGATAGCAAAATTTTGTGACTGCACAAAACTGCACTATAGTAGGTACAGTATATATAGTACATATATAGGAACTATAGAGAGACGAACAACATTAAATTATTGATACATTGTACATACGTACACACCATTATATTGTTGTTTAATAATAAATACGAATTTTACTATCATCATCATTAATACGTTATTGACATATTTGATTGGGTATCAAATCGATATTTTTTGCTCCCTTCCAAAAAAAATTTGCAAAACTAAAAACCTATTTTATTATTTAATTGAGTCTATATATAAACGAGATGTACAGCACTGTATATATATGGCACTCATCTCAACAAAAATTAATTGTATCTCCTCACATGGAGCATGTTACATACTCGTAATAGTAGATGTAGAAATATGTAAGTTTGGTATTATAATTGACAGTTTATATTGTAGTCTTGATTGATTTAATTTAAAAATTACTACAACAAAAAAACTGTTTTGTATATTTGATTCAATCAAAAAGATGATTTCCTTACGGAATTAATGTAATTAGTTTATTGATTTTATAAAAATATTTCATGTGCATATGCAAGACAAGAAATAGACAAGCACATACGGCATAGACATAATATGAGTAGTTAAAACGCATCATTTTTCTATTGAACGCATACCAGTGCATATGACAAACGAAACGAGTTTTTCGAGAGGCATACAATGAGAATATTATCGTACGATATTTGTAAACCAATCAACGAGTAGATAAAATGTGGGCTCGTCGAACTGCATATTCGATCGACATGTACAGTGTTTCTGTATGTTTAAGATCACGAGATTTCTTTTTTGTATTTTAATTTACAATTGATTAACGTCTCGTGCATCATATCTTTGTTGTGTATGAGATTTTATGTTTTATGTTTTATACTCATACTAGCTAATGCATGTATGCATGTATGTGTATTAAAAAGTTGTAATCGTATAATTATGTTGTAAAATATTTAATTTCTTTGGAATGGAGAAACTTGTTAGATGAACATACATAGTTATGCTTTACAATTTAGAATATAAAACATTTTTAATCTTTCTTATTTTAACACTTAGTTATTTCACTTAATTATCGCACTAAAGTACTGAGGCCTTTATACAGAGTTTATGAAACAGCGTACACGTACCACATTCACAAGAAATTTAATGAATTTTTAAAATAAACGCTCATAAATTCATAGCATATTCTCTATAATACCAATCTAGTCCTGTTTAGTAGGAGTCATTTTCTATTTATGTCTGCTTAAAATTAAATGTACACACTTATTTGTATAGAAGTGTAATAACAAAATGATTATATGAGTTCTATATGACATTTCAAAACATACGAATGTCTACAAGGGTGTACAAAAATTATTTATTCTAATTGTTATTGTATTCAAATTATTTTAATAATAAAAAGGCATCATAATCATAATACATAAAATACTTTTTTCCATATATAGTTCCTTGCTGATGGTGATGGTGATGGTGATGATGATTGTTGTTCCTGCTACTATGTAGTGCTGGAAAATCTACTTTGCATATAGATACATAAAAAGTGAATTTTTATCTTTTCGGTTTTGTTTTTTTTTATATTCCTTTTTGTATGTTTTCCATTTTCCAAACACAGGAACACAAAAAAAAGAAAACTTACAATTGCAATGGAAATTATGTGTAACATTTAACTAACCGACAAACAACATAAACAAAGTGAAAATACTAAATAGCATAAATTAATTTGCTGTATAAACGTTTTCGACTAAATGGAATAAATAGTTTCGTGTTTTTCATGTTTTATCTGTCTGGGTTACGGGAAAATGATGTCTTATAGGTTTGCTAATGCAATTAATTGTAATGGTAACCGCTATTTCTAAACGGCGTTATCTAGCAAACCCTAAACTACTAACCCTACTTATATTGCTCATTTCTGTTTACACTTGTTGATTTGAAAATAGACCACGTTTGAAAATAGAATAGGGGGATACTTTCTAGTATCATCTAAAAGACGTCCAGGCGATAACATTACTATACGGTTTAATCATCAAAAACAACAAAGACGTAATAATTTTGAATAAATTTGTTCAGTCAAGTTCATTATAACGACAAATCTAATGCACAAAGTTGTATATAGGAACATTTAGTGTAAAACATCCCATTATCCTGCCAATCAAGTCTCAAGGAGGTGTGCATTTCCTACATTATTATGCTGGGATTAGTATTCTATATAAAAAAAGTATCAACTCATCAAAAGTAAAGTAAAATGAGAAGGTCGGAGTAGATTTCTGGAGAGATTTTAAAGTGCATACAATGAGGCGTAGAGTTCATGTTCCGGTGAAGCTGTATGCGTCTATACATTTTATACTATATTTTTGACGACTAACTACTATTGTTGACACAACTAGGTTTCAATCCCTTCAGTCTTGTGAATGAGCCGGCAAAATGTATGGCGTTGAATGATGGAGGGCGAGATAAGTGATTACTGAAAATGGGTTCTTTCTTTGTTTATGAGCAACACGCACGCACCGAATATTAGGAATAATACCGACCAATTACCGGGGAGTCACAATCTGTATTATTATTATTTCTTAGAGTTTAAATTAAGGACATCACGTTGCTGAACTAAGAAATTATAATTGAAAATTTAAAAATAAGAATGAACTTTGCCATAAATAGAACAAATCAAAAAATAGAAGAAAAATAATTTTAGTTTCTTAAAAACTTGTTCAGCAAGATTTTCGCAGCCACAGGATTTCACATTTGACTTGATTAGGATCGAACAATTCTTTCAGCCAGCGTTAAACGAAACCAAGTACAGAGTTTACTTGCTTGATATTATTAATAATGTGATCCCTAAAATTCAGTTCACTGTCACAAATTACACCCAAATTTTTAAATGAAATAACTTCAACTACGGCATTGTTGTTGATATAAGGAAGGAAACTACTAATTGGGAACGTTTACGTTTACGAGAGCAGGTAATCGATTGTCATTTGCCCACGTTCAACTCTATTGGGGACTATTTTGAAATAATTCGATATCGGATTTTTTCCGATATCAAAAAATCCGATTCGCCGCGAATTTTTCTAATATAAAATTGTTTAGTCGAATTTGACAAATATAAGCATGAAGTTAGCAATAATGCGTTTTGTAATTGTCTTGAAGTTGCTAAATTTTATTTTGTTCTTTTTTAATTAGCTTATGTTAGATGAAACCCATTTCATTTCAAATATATGTATACATGAATAAAAAGGGTTTAAAACGTATATAATATTTTATAATAAAAATCAACGAAGTGTAATTGAGAGTGAATTAGTAAATAATGGACACAACCGGCTTTTTTGAGCATACAGTGATGATGATTTAGGTGATCAAATGACGCCATACATGGAAAGAAAACGTTTAAAATCCATCCCAAATCCATTCGATTTAACAAATAAAAGGTATAACTGTATATTCTTAATGCTTTAATATATTTACTGTACAATTTAAAGACATATATTTGGTTTAAATATATATAAATCTCCATTTAAAATTATTTTAGGTTTATAAAATTATTTCGGGTTTAAAACGAGTTGTTTCATTTTATATTAAACTTGAGCGGAGCCCCATTTTAAAGATACAAAAAATGTTGATGCAATTCCACCGATATTAAAAGTGGCAGCCACTTATGGTTTTTGGCAGAAGGATCTTATCAACAATCTGTGGGACAAGGTTTTTTGAACGAACTAGAACATCAATCTCGTACATAAGTGATAATTATCCGTTCTTGAGCAGCAATCTAGGGCTGGTGATAAATCATCTTGGATGCTGGGTAATATATTTAAAAACTTTGACATGTATATTTCACATATTAACTGTATGTTTTATTTACATATTTTATATTATTTTATCTTAGGAGATTCAGGATATGCATTACAATCCTTGATGATGACGCCATACCGAAAAGCGATACAAGGCTCAGGGAAATCGTAGTATACTCTTCATGTAAACGCTCGCACTATCATCGAAAGAGTCCTTGGATTTTTAAAAGAACGATGGATATGTTTATTACACACGTGAGTTAGACTAAAGGCTCCACAAATTGTAAATGTGTGTTGCCCCTTTCATAATTTATGTGTGCGATACAACGTTGAAATTGACGAACATCTAATAAAAAACGTAACTATCTTCGAACGAAGTAGACACCGAAAACTTAGCGGATGAAGCCGAAACGAGTATGAAATAAGAGACAATTTATAAATTGTAATACTGTTATTTGTCGACATACTCGACAAATAAAATAAAATTGTTTTTGAAATACTTTTCGTAAATAAAAAGCTCCGAAAAATAAAAAATATTTTTAAATTTCTATGTTCCTCTTTTAAGCACCTTAGGCACTTCTAGCTAATTCTCTAAAAATCATGTTGGCACTCAAAGGGTTAAATATAATAATTTTGTAAGAAACTCTGCCGAATGCCTCTCTAAAATCTGTGGTAACAAAATCTACTTCATTCCCTGCTCACTGTTGCACCAAATCGACGGAATCTATGGATCAACCAGAAATTAAGACCCAGAGACTGGCAGCTGACTGCTTAAGTAGTGACTACGGAAAGGTTACCGCATGGAGTGTCTTCTCTTCCAAAGAATAACAGGCGCAGAAGAAATTGTTCCTGCTCTTCTGCTGGAACGGTTGATTGGTAATGGAATTGCTAGAAAATAATCGGCTTAGTGTCAGAGAATCGTTTTTTTGGGTATTGTGGGGCTTATTGAATTGTAAATCCGTCCGGTTATAAAGGCATTCCTGAAAAACAGGAGATCAATCTATTGTCAGAGAGGGCGCATCGGTCACTTTCGTGGGACAGCTCGAGGTTGGTGGATGTGTTGTTATAAAAGAGACATCATCAGACCTTAGCACCTTACATAAATTAAGGTGAGATAACTCACCCATCTGTTATTTTTCTAAATAACTATGGTAGACTTTGTAAACTTTATTAGCCATTCTCACCGCGCACTTTAAATAAGTATTTGTTTAGAATGCGTATTGATCTCAGCTTGCCTATGATCTCAGGAGATTTAGCACTACTGAGACTGTCGCACAGTATTTCCACAGAAAGAAATTCTGTCTCCCCTCCTGTGGTATTTTGTTGCCATCGAGCCTAAATATCTTGAGGTCCGGTTACATCTAAATTTTACCTTGTAAAAACACATTGAAGAAAAGGGCAATATAGCAAGCACCATTTACTGAACGCCTTTGTACTCAGACCACTTTATCTGGTAATGAGACTGGCAGGAAACCACCGACTCAGTTTCAAAGAATCCGTTTGCTTGAATATTGTGAGGGCTATACATACTACAGACTGCGTATCATTGATCCCAACACTATTTTTTCGAAATTTTTTTGGGAGAATATCAAACGTTAAATTAGCTAGGGCAGACAAAACGAAACTAACCTTCTTTGGGTGCCTGGTTATATAGGCTTTCTTGAAAATCAGGAGGTCAATAAGTTACCATGCTCTATAACAGCGGGTAATCAAGGTGGGAGAACTCACCCATCTGTCGTTTATCTAAGTCTCGGATTCAAAGGTCGAAAAAGGACTCAAAAGCTTTTGAATTATCCTAGACCTTGTGAACTTAACATTCTCTAAGAGGCACTTCTCTACACAAGGCGATTAGTGTGATGAGTTGAGAGAGGAGAGAGTTGAATACTTGTTATGTTTCAGTCATCTTGTTTTTCTTCATAGAACACATTGTTTTGGCTTAAATATCCTTTTCAGGCGATCAGTTAAAGACACTTATATGTTACCGGAAATTTTAGAGGTGATTTAATAAACAAATTGTTTTTGGGGCTACCATCTATATTAAGGGGTTTCTGCTATGATTCACCGACTATACTTAGCGAAGCTATTTCGTTTGCTTAACATTTAAAATAAAAAAGTAATGATAAATAAAGATTTGGCAAAATAAGAGCTCCGCCTGTTTAGCACCTATCCAAAGGTTTTGATAAAAATGAAGGTTGGATTCGTTGGGTCCGGATTGGTCAACAGTTTTCATCGTTTCTTCACTTACGCGGTAATAAATAATGAAAATCATACCGTTTTTGTCAACATATTTTAGAGTTTGGTCATTAATGCGAAAATCAATATTGCGAAAATCAGGTTTGTCGCTTTTTTGGAAATTACATTTTCCAATGTTAACAACAAATCCAATTAGAATATTCCACATGATAAAAATATATTTTTTTCAAAGAATTGCGTCTGAAGTAGAAGACCTAAAGTTGAAATAAATTCATTTTTTTGTTGTTCATTAATTGGTAATAATTAAACACTAAACGTCTGTTAGAATTTTATGCGGGAAATATTTAACTTTGGATAATTCTAATGTTTTTAGAAATCCAACGATCGGAATCGATTTAACACTAATTGTTTTCGAACTGTTCGGGTCTAGAAAGTTGAACGATTAAACGATTCCGATCGTTGGATTTCTACAAATTTTAGTGTTGGTTAACTTTCCCGATCTGACCAGTGCAACTCAATCGTTAAATAGGGATAACCAAATTCTCAATGATAGAAATCTGAGTAATTGCGATCGATATACATTTTTAAAATTTCGAGTGTGACATATTCCAAACCGCACGAAAATGATACATGTTCAACGAATTTTCGTCATAATAAATAGCTACGTATGGATGACCAAACGGAAGCAACTAGTGATTAATCCTTAATACATCAGTGTTTGGTCATATGAACGACTCCGATCGTTGGATTTATAAAAGTTTTAATATTGCTCAATTTTTAAGACACGAACTGGTGACTAATCCTCAATGGCAGGATTATCCAAAGTAAATAATTCCCGTAAAATTCTGCCAATCCTCTCCACTTATATCACAATTTACCTAACCATTTCAAAATAGTGGTCAGCTTACCTAAAACATTTATAGTTTTTCTGTTAAATAACTAAATGGATTCAAAATGAACTTGCTTATGAGCATGCCAATTGGTGAACTTGCTATTATCGTCCTGTAGAAAAAAATAATATAATTATATTTTTTTAAAAAATCACATAATTTCATAATTTTAAATATCATTGTTAGGATCACTACAATTGATCAATGTATATTCGTCTCCATAGATGGAAAATATTAAAGGCTGTCAAAAAATGTAGACGAAAATCCGTGGGCATCTCTGATAATGGCAGTACAAATATAAACATGAATACAATTATAGACATAGCAGAGTTCATTCAAATCCAATACAAATTATTACAAGGGTAGAAAATTGTGTAATCAATTCGAAAATTTCGATGAGAAGTGGACATCTCTATAGGATCGGCAGTATAAAAAAATGGTTCTAAAAATTCTATTAACCATGGCCAGATTTGTCGAGTAACGTTCAACACAATTTTAATATACCTGTGAACATCTCCAGGATTAATGGACAACATTTTTAAAATAATCCAAATTCTGTAATACAATATTTCAAATTATCAAATACAAAGCAAAGAACGTTAGAAATTACAATCAGTTTATACCCTTTAAGAAATTATTTCAGGTTATCTAAAAATATAAGTGTGATGCCGTGGACTAAAGGATCGGCAGTAAAAAAAACTTTACGTAGACACACTTTATGAAACCGTTAATATGTGAATAAAGTTAATATTAGGTATTCAGGGCGCGTATTCTTGAAATCCACCGATATTCCGCATGCGGATTATAATTTGTATTAAAATTCTTTATATTATTCGAGTTTTTCGCCGGCTACTTTAATCGTTTTTTCAAATTTGCTTGCAAGTTTTCTTTTATTTGTTTCACGACTAAACAAAAATCGGTGGATATTTCCGACTGGTTATTCGCGGTTTGCAACAACGTAGCTGACATCTGGTGGATAAAATATAAATCGTAGTTTGCTATGGAGCAAGGGATTAAAACTGTCATACCCATGAATTTGACAATTCTCGTCCCCCTTGTAGATGTAGAAACCGCAACGCTATCTATATTCGATGAAAATCGCCAATTTCCAGTTGGAAATATTCACCGATTTTTGTTTAGTCGTGAAATAAATAAAAGAAAACTTGCAAGCAAATTTGAAAAAATTATTAAAGTAGCAGGCGAAAATTGTTCGTATAATATAGAGAATTTCAAAGAAAATTGTATTCTGAATGAGGGAATTTCCCCCTAGCCCTAGCACACCGTACTCGAGAGTATTTTTTTCTGATTTATTTGTAAACCCTGGCCGAAAAATATTCACCAAAATTGTGATGTTTCCAACATCTATAAAACGTAGTAAAATGCATTATAATTATATCGCATTTGATATAGACTCAGTCGATTGGATGATCCCTTTGAAAATGTTGTTGAGACCGCGTATATATCTTCAGGATTGGCTGGAATATTGTTTAAAGCCCGCTAAAATTGCTCAATTTCTAAATATAACTTTTACGAATCTCAAAAACATACTTTATTTAGAAAAATGACCCAATGGTGGCCATACGCCAAAATGTGTTGACTCTCAGCTGACGATTTGATGAAAACGGTATGATTTTCTTTCAATGAGGAGTCAACCCGGATTTTTTTTTCATTATTTATTTATTGTTAAGCGTATACAACGAAAACTAGTCCAATCCTGATCAAACAATTCCAATCATCTATATGATCAAAGCCTTTGGATAAGAACCTACAAACGCTGGACGTTGGACACGGATTTTTTTAATGTTTATTGTTAGATGTGTAAGACGATTAACTAATTACCTTAACCATATTTGAACGAATTATTAAAAACATTTCAACATGCAAATGATGTAATTTATTAACTCTATTTACCGAATTCGAGACAAATTAAAAATGCATGCATCCTTCGAAAAAAAAAAATGTTGAGCATTAAACTTGTATCGCATACAAATTATGTGAAATAAAAAAATAGAAGAACCCAACATATATTCCATGTTGTATGTACGTATTTTAAATAAAATGTTTAATTAAAAAATATTGCATTTGCATCCCAGCATCCTATTGTATTGTACATATCTATAATATGAATAAATTATAAATTTTCGCTAAAATCGAAAGAACAGCATAAAATGTATAAATTTTATATAAAATTTCTCATAATTCAAAAATCCTAATAATAATTTTATTTATTGAAAATGAACAAAAATACAAAAAACTATTAAAAACTATAATAAATAACAGAGAAAATATGATACTACTAGAGTGCACTATACTATATTTGACTATACATTATATTGCCTTAGTAGCTTCAATACATAATTTATCTTTATATTGAGTGTTTTGCCGAAACAGCAATTTATTATTACTAATATTAATTCACATTTGACAAATTAGCTGCGATATCATAAATGTAGATGGCACTATCTAAATAAATGATACATAAGTCTCCACACAATATTAAATGTTAATTAAGCGACATCTCCCACTAAATCCATACCTCTTAAATAATATTATCGGGTTTATTTTATGTAATAATATGAAAATGTTAATTATTTTTTGTTTGTTAAATAAAAGTCAATTAATTGTAATATAAACTACCGACATAATATTTTTTTTAGCTAGGCTAGGCATAAAATTATACGGTAAAATATCCATTTAGAATCTATATACCTACAATTGGTATGTATACGAATAGGTATACTGTAAAAATAAGATGAAAATTGTAATAATTTTACAGTTGCATTTTCATAAATTTTAATTGATAATAATCTACCAGCGAATGCTAACAACAGCAACAAATATTATTTTTATCGTAATGGCAAAAAATTAAAATTATTTGGTTCAGTGAACTAACGTAATTTTAATTTCGAATATTATGCTACATAGTTTGAATAGCAAATTGGAACGATGAATTAAGTCAGTTTTGAAAATTAAACATTATTTACGTTTTTATGAAAAATGTGATTTCTTTTCGAAATTTTGATATTTAATATTCCTAAAGGTGATAGCTGCGGTGTAGCAACATAGAACATACCGCACTACTAAAACTTTAATTAAGTGTTAAGTATTAATAACTATAGTTGGATTACCTCGGCGTAGCACGGGAGAAATTAAATTTGTTTTGAACGTCATATATTTTGCGGGAAATCTCTTGACATCGCTTTAGAAAAACAATCATAAGACGGGGCATATAATGTTAATATAGTTAACATAATTTTTTTATGGAATAATTTCTTTTTTCACAAAATATTGTGACTCTTAATTTCGCTAATACTTGTTTGAATCGTTCTGATATGCTTTAAAATCATTTTTCCAAACGTTTTCAATATTTTTTAGTTCGGCCACCATATTGTTGGTACGCTTGTATACTAGCCGCTTCAACACGGACCAGCAATTCTCGAGCGGGTTGAGGTCTGGTGAATTGCACGGCCACGAAAGAATGCTTATTTTTTACTATCCAAGTAATTTTTAACGCTTAATGCATTGTGACATGGTGCGCCATCTTGCATGAAAACGTACATCGATGGAGCAGCTATATATCAGCAGAAACATACCAGCAGCTATATATCAGCAAAGGGCCCTGGACCAATATATTTTGGTGATATTTAGCCCAATAACATGACGGCTGATGGATGCTTGACTCGTTCTTCCACGTACTCCTCATTATAGTGTTTGCCCGGTCGCCTAGTATTTTTTATGTTTGAATATAGCTTAACAGAATTGTTGTTTTTAACCATAAAATCGTGTTTTGGGGTATAGAGTGCCCCAAACCATTTTTAATATATATGATGAATAATTAAGTGAATTTATTACACATTATATGATTTTTAATGAACCTACAACGTGCATTGAATTAAATTCGTCGTGTATTAGAAAAAGTATTTATTCACTAATGAATTTGACGTACTGGGGAATTCCATTCCCCATAACACGGAATTATGTTGCTATAAACATACACACGGATTGAGGGTTTTTAATTTGAAACTTATCCTATTCCATCCAAATTGTGTGAATTCCTGATGCGACCCAGCCCAAACCAGTCGTTGTTGTCTCATGCGTAGAGTGAGACGAGCTTCTTTGCTGGGCGTCTGTATATGAGTTGATTTTGCTTTCAAACGAGGTCGTATTGTTCTTTCCGATTATTCACTCTAGGCTCGACTATCGCATTGGTGATTTTTCGAATTGGTGCATCACGGTCTTCCAATGCAACAAGGACTATTTTCCGATCCACTCGATTTCATGTTTTCAGTTTTCTACCGCAGTTGGCACGTCAACTCACGAACATATCCTCTTTGGCCTCTATTTTTTAGCGATTTGTCGAACACTCACTCGTTCTATGCCCAGTTGAGTTCACTGGTTACAATGCTATGTATGAATGTTGCTAAGTTTCCATGACAGTGGTTGCAGCAGATTCTTGCTAGTCCCTGATGTCTTCACCCATTTATCCGTCAAACGTAGAATGTTAATGTGACACGAAAATTAATTTTAAAACTATACTGTATATAAGATAAAAATTGGTTGCAACTTCAAAAATATGGCGTCAAGTACACAAAACTCAAAAGTAAAAAACATTTTTCTAGGATAAACACTTTCTTAGGAATGATGTTCTCGGGTGACCATAGACTTCCTCTTCACTGTATATTTGATATACGTTTTGAAATACCCTGTAATCGAGAAGGCGTTCCTTATTTTTATATCGACTTGCATTCACTTGCTGCAGCTCGGGCGTTGCCATTACATAAACCATAAATCAAAGGCATTTCTAGATATTCGCGGTAGGAATAAGTCACATGGCTTATTGACATTTTAATTATAAACGTTCGAGTATGTATTGAACTACTAATACGAAATACAAAATGTTTTTCATTTTATACCACAAATTTTGTTTAATTTGGGCTACTAGATTTGCTTAAAAAATTGATATACTTTATTAGTTTACCATTGTGTACGCATCAATTTGTTTTATTTTTCACAAAACACATGACCTACTTTGTGAAAAAATTGATGAAAAAACATTCTGTTGTGAATAGTCCGATGTGTGTGATATCATTTTACAATCTGCATTAGTGTTTCATATTTTTCTGATAGTGGGTCAACTTTCTGTAGAAAATTGTTTTCCCGTTTTCCAACAAAAGTTTAGGAAACTAAACGACTTTACAAAACCTTTGTTTTTATTTGATAGAAGATAAATAATAAATTAAAATAAATTTTTAGACATGCGATTTCACTAAACATACTAAAAGTCGAATAAGTTTTGCATCATCAACACTTCGAAAAACCTTTACTTGGCTGTTTCGTTTGATCGTCCAGTTCTGGAACACCCGGTATAAATTCTCACTTTGACTACGTGATATGTTTAAATAAATATAATATCACTGATACCTACTCATAACAATTTACCGTCAAGATGAGCACTATTTAGATATATCGGGAAACTGGTAAAAATGAACGTTTGTCATTTTTGACAGATTGGTGGTCATTTGTATATAATGTGCCGGACAGAACCCTCGTCAGAAGCTTGTTCATCTGAGGCTCGTGAATATTAAAGCTGCCGGTCTTCCTCAGACGTCGATAGGTTGTTGAGAAGGTGTCGTATTGTGATAAACGTCAATCCTGCAGGCAGGATATCACTTCTGATAAATTCTTCTCGCTTTGCTCTTCGTCAAGCCAAACGCAACAAAAAGTTCTTAACAACTTAACTAAAGTCCGGCACATAACCAACGGTGAGAGACTTATATGATCATTCCCAAGCTCATGGATTGGTAGACGTGGCTCTATTCCTTGGTCCATACGGTTTCCAGACCTCACACCCTAGGATTTCTGATTCTGGGGACGTTCTAAGGAATTGGTGTACGACGGTGAACTTGAAAAAAGAAAACTGATATGCAACTTCGCACAACAACCGTGAAGGTAAGAAAAAGATATTTTGCATGTATACGGAAAAAAGGTGTTCATTTTGACCAAAATCTAATAAATGTAGATTAAAAATGTATCAATAACTTAATAGATATATTCTAAAACTTGACCCCGGCAAAATAGTATCTCTTAATTCGACTATAAAATGAATGGTTTCGATGACATGTTATAGCACACTGTTGGAAAGGGCATAAACTGAAGAAGTTTTTAAAACAAAGGTAATTTCAAAACAACCTGTAGTTTAATGCATTTAGTTATTTCACTACAAACAAAAAAGTTATGATCATTTAAAGATGAAATTGTGGGTAACTAAAATTTTTTTTTAAACAGATCTCAGTTACCGTGACACTTAGGACATCAGTTCCATGAGATAAAAGCTTCCAAATGATCCCTTCACTCCCTTCCCTCAATCTGACAAAAAATGTTGTCGGTTCACCTACCAAACACCCTGCATATTTGACCAAATATCCTTAATCCTAACTCCTATTTCTTGAAAAAATTTTAAGATTTTTCGATTGGACTGACTGTGACCCAGTCAGTCCAATCGAAAAATATATAAGTTTTTTCAAATACATATAGACAGTTTGTTTTGTTGTTGTCGGGTTTAGGAATAACTTTGAATTTAAGAAAATTTTCCTAATAGTTTTTACCACTTTTCTGTCGTATCGTGCGGTATTTCTCTAACACCTTTGTCTTTAATTATGAAAAACAACAAATGGCAACTAAATTCTTAAATAAACTATGTATTGTCGTTTTTGACGGGTATTAGCTATAAAGCCAAAAAATGAGGCTTTCCGAAATCGGAACTATCGAATACGGATTATTCGACCGTCAAAATTTCACGATGATAAACTTTGGAATATATTGTTTGACTTTAGTTTTCTATGTACACTGCGCGAAATTACTATATGGGACAATTTAATTTTTTTTGTTCTCATTTCTGATTGGTAGTTTTAGTAGTTTTTATGAATTCCATTGTTGTTAATAACATCCATCTATCGTCGTGGCATTGAATTTATTAATGTTAGGAGAATAGAAACATCAGTTTTTGACCATTCCTCTTGAATGACTGTCTTATGCTCCGATAAAGTAGTAAATCGACATCCATTTGTGAAGACTACCTGACTAAGAATGCTCCACAGAATTTCCCTTGAATTTAAGTACGGAATAATAGCTCCGGAATATAGCCACTACGATACTGGTATATTTCGTGAAAGAAAAAAAATTTTCGTGCACTTAGCAGCTTGTATATGCTCCTGAAATGTCCAACTTTGGCCGTACATTTTCAACCCAAAATTTATTAAAACGTCGTATAATAACTGTACATACTTCTCCACATTCATTTTATGAAAAATAAAACAAATTAGGGTCTTGGCCCGATAGCAGAAACCACCCCTTGCCATAGTGACCCTGACATGACGTGTTGGAGATGACTAACGAACATCTCGCCAATAATTCTGGCATCCATCTAGTTCGGCAAAATAAAACTGTTTTTCATCCGTAAAAATTATTGATCGCCACTTTTCATCCATTATTCAATTCCATTATCGCTGATTTATGGTGTGACAGAAGTTTACGTACCCGTTTATGATATTTCAGATTGACATGCGTTTTTAAAATCGTTGTATTCTTCGTTTAGAGACGTTCAGACGCAAGTCACGCTTTATTTGGGATGGATTCATATTTCTCCTAACTGCAAGACGCGTTACTTCCAAAACGCCTTATTTACTTCTTGCGTTAACTATCTAGGCTATGGTTCTTGGCATGTTTGGGGGTTTTAAAAACAGCTTTAGATTGTGATTTTATGTCTCTATAGTTTTGGGGCTATCTGGACGAATGATACCGCCAGATTCTCAAAAGTTTCGAACTATGTTTTAATGCGTCCGAATATTCTTTTTTTTTTTTGCTATACACAATATTAAAATTAACAATAAAACACTTTTAAAAGCGCACTTGCAAAGCTATTTCCTTCCACTGGCGGTTGTTAAAAAATAAATTAACACGAAAAAGGGACGAATAGGAGTTTTAATTTCAGTTTGTTGAGTATTGACAAATTGTTCCATACAGATTACTTTATCCCATATAGCTATTTCGCATAGTGTACTATGTGGTAAATTTCTCTCATTGTAAATTTGATTGCATTTTGATTTTGTGATGGCCACAGCACATAACTCACAACATATTTAACAACATAATTATGTATTATCAAGCATTAATTTTATTTTTATTAGTTTTGATTTTACAATTACAAATAAACTATTTTAATGATTTAGGTTATTAGAACCAGACACATATTATGTGTACGTTCATACATAAAAATAAAGCATATACCTGTGTATTTTCGTACAAATAATTCTGTGTCACTTTTCTTAAACAACAAACATAATTTCTAATTTAAATATATTGCTTTCCTAAAACAGAATAAATAATGAATTTTAATCGTAAATAATTTCACATACATATTCGTACATACGAGTATAAAGTATACTGGGTGCATTATATTGTTGTTCCTTTATAGTTTATATTATTATATTTATTTATTATGTAAAATTTGCAACTAAAACACTAGAAAAAGAATAATAAAAACTACTAAATGCTTAGTACGAGTATAAATATTGATTTGCATAAAATTTATTGCAATAAAGCATTATGCTGTTATAAAAAAATATTTATCCCATAAAGGTGGTATGTTATAGTTGTAAGTATAAACTCGGTACGGTTAATTAAAATGTTAAATCCTGAGTTTGTCATTCACACCGTAAACTGTTGCATTTTAATATTTTCCAATTACCACTGCACATTAACATTTTTTATGTATTGATCGAATTAAAACGTTAGGTACGGTGTACATAAATTTGTAACGCTTTTAAGATCTGGGTAAAACGAGAACAGGTAAAAGGTGTTTGTGTTTAGATTTTGATATAATGTCCTTATAGTTTGCAAGAATAATGTAACACACAAGGGTTTGCTATTTTATATATAAAACGTTTGGTTAACCTGATTTCAAAATGTACCGATCAATCCACGTTAAAACAACAATAACACAAATTTCAATCTCATATACTCGCTCCTCTATATGTGTTTACATATTTTCCAGTATAATGCAGGTTTCATATCGATTTGTGTCACAGCCATTCCAGGAAAAATGATTCCTTATTATATAACAATTTTTCATTTCTCTAGAAAATTATAATACATTAAACATCATAATTTTACCCAATAGAAATTGACACTTTAAGTTGGCAAAGTATATATAAAGAGCAGAGCGTCTATGCAAATATTCACATCTCTCAAATTATAAACGAAAGATAAATTAATCTGAATTATTAAATACAATATGCTCATAGATAATTGCATTGAAATTAAAAGTTTGAAACTAATCAATATAAAAGATACATAAAAAAAAATTCACACATTATTCATGCAGTAGCTCCATGTGGTGTGTCTGCTGCACCCCATATGTAGACCCAATTATTTTTATTCCTTTTTGTCAAAAAAAAAAACTAAATTTGTAAATTAAAATCCAAAGCCATTAAAACTATTGCTAAAAATTTCAATGTTTATTTTTTTTTTTGTTTGGTTTGCATTTTTTTTAGTTTAATTCTATTTTATTTATAAATAAATTCTAATATTAACCAGTTTGCTTCTTTTTCAAATGGTATACGAGATACGACTATGTACAGAGATAAAAAAAATTTTTTTTTGTTTCGTTTCGTTTATCAATTGAATTTAAATTCTCATCGGGTACCACTTTTTTAGTTGCACTATTTTATTTTTGTTTTTTTAATTTAATAATAAAACAATTTTCTTCTATTATCGATAGCATACTCGTACAGAAAAAAATAAATAAAACAAAAAACATGAGAAGTGATAAAAATAGTTTCAACAATTACAATTTAATTGATCAATATTTGTTAAGTGGATTTTGTAATCATTTTTTTCCGGTTATTTTTGGGTTCTTTTGGAAATGTGTTCAGGAATATAGTGTTAAAGTACGTCACGATTTACTTTCCCCTTTATGAATACAAACATTATACGTAGATTATTAATAGATTGGTAATAATGATTTTAGAGCCCCGGTACAAAATTTAACGGTGAAATTTTTAAAGTGGAATAAGTTTAATTTTACTGTTCTACACAAATAAACGAAAAATAGTAAAATGTGTATTGCAATGAGAAAGTGTAAATATCAAATCTTTGCTAAAAAACAGTTTGTCAAAAGCGACTTGATATATCAGATTTCAAAATCTCAGATTATAAAAAATCCTGGAAGAAAAAAAATAAAATTCCCGAAATTTTAATCTGAGATTTCAAAAACCTGGTTCTGTAAAAATACCGGTTTTCAAAATGTTTAAAATAACCTGATTTGTTAGCCGATAACGATGAAACTCCGAAATAAAAATGGTATTTCTATATGAGTTCGGAGTGTGCTTCTGAATAGAATATGAATAATACTGTTAAAGTTAGCCGAAAGTTTCCAAGCGAAAGATGGTAATGCAGTTATTAATTTTTATATCACACTAGATTTTTAAAAATGCCGATAATGGAGATTGCGTCGATTGGTTGTATCGATAAAGAAGATTAACTTCAATATTCAAACGAAAAATGCCGGCAATACAGATTTAAAAATTACAAATGAATCATCAATTTTCTAAAAGAAAATGTCAATAACAGACATCTATATACAATAGCCAAGCAACGCAGTCACATTTAGCTGATGAAAGGTTTGTATATCAAGATTTTGACAGATGAACGACGATCGGACTGTACCAATTTGATGAACCATAACCCTAAGTAGAATTTGATTATATGTTTGGAGTGGGTTTTATGAGGTTATATTGGTATTGCCGGTCTTGGACTATGCCGATTCAATAGCCCCTGATCATAGGTAAATTTTGATTATAGGTTAGGGATGGGTCTGATGGGGTTATGGGGGTGAAGTTTTTATTTTTCCGTCCTTCTGACGATAAAATAGTCCATCATTAATTAATCGTCCATAAAAATTTCACCCCTATAACCTCATTAGACTATCGCCTCTAACCAATAACCAAAATCTACCTATGGTCATGTACTATCGAATCGGCATAATCAGATTGGTGTCTATATGCCAAAATAACGAATTATGGACGATTTTATTGTCAGAAGTAGGGAAAAACCAAAATTTCACCCATATAGCCTCATCAAAAACACCCAAAACTTATATTTAAAAATTGTCTATGATCACGGCCCATGTGTATGCCTGGCATAGTTTTGAATTCCAAACCACGTTAATGACAATTACAAACCATTTAAAGAAATTTTTAAACTTCTTTATCGGTAACTTTCGGCTATATATGAAACAGATATTACAATTGTTACAAACCTCTTCCAAAGCTCTTTAACACTTTTAACGTTAAGTTTTAATAAATTAAATACGAGTGATGTGAAACAACAAATTAATATGAGTTAAGTTTCGGCTGATTGTGCAGGTTAGTCACTTTCGGCTAGGATATTTCAATTTGCTTAAATTTCGGCTGAAGTAGTCAAGGCACTATCTGCATTATCGATTTTTCCACTTTCGGCTGGCAGCTTTCTGCTAAAGTTAACACTGTACCGGAATTAAACTTGTTCATTTATCAGCTAATCAGTAACTAGTTCTTATTGAACGGAAAAGGTCGCCACATTTAGAGAATTTCAAGAATCAAGATCAAGAGGGAATTTAGTTCTAATCCGACAACCATGGATAAGTAACCTTAAAATGTGAAGCCTCAGAATGATAGGTGTAATGCCACACACTTATCATGAAATTTCGACATCATTCGCGTTGCAATACACTTTGCATTTCGAAATAAGTACACCCGAAATATATTTAATGATTTGAGAAATTGCATGAAATTGTATTTTGTAAAATAAACATATTTTATATTTCAAAATTTATTTTGCTTTGTCATGATTTAATAACAAAAATAAAATAAGTTTATTAGGCATTACGAAATATTGTAATAATTAATATTAAGTTTTAGATATTGATTAAATCGATTGAGTTGAAAGACATTATTGTTTGAGGAGCCATCGATTGATGTTAAAACAACAAAGCTTATAAAAAGATAAACATGTAAAATAAAATATAAAAGCCTAAATAAATCTATACATAAAAAAGTTAAAAGTGAGTTTTAATGTAATGCCACACACACAATAATGTCTACATGGGGAATCAAATTATTGAAGTAATCTGACGTAATTTAATGTTGTATTTTTGGGAATAGTAATTTCTACTTTCACAATATAATGCTGTTGACTTAATCGGCCTAAAGTTTAACTACACAAAAATGGAAGGGTGAATATGTTGTGGCCAACACCCGACTAAATTTCAGAAAACCAGTAAGGTCAACCTTGTTGAAAATATAATCTTTAAATTTATTTGAACTTTTAATTCTTGGTCGTTTTTCGTAAATGCAAAACATTTTATCATCATGGCAAAAATTTAAAAAGCTCCTATTGAAGCTGCCATTTCCCCGGTACTCAGATTTCCTTAAATTTCGGAAGGGTCTTCCAATTAATAGAATGAGTCCAGTTCATTCCGGAACTGTAAAAATGCCAATTTAATACGAAATAGTTTTCTTTATCAAAACTCGTCATTTCTGGTAAAATTTAAAATCTGATCTGAACTAATTTTGTTTGAAATTTAATTTGCATTTTTTTTTTAATTGTTTTTTTCGTAAATGCTATATACATTTAAAAATATTTGGAAAAAAATTAAAAGCTCCTATGGAAGCTGCCGCTTTAGATGGACCAATGTTGGATTCTATCATTGGGGTCTCTCAATTAATTGATAGTATGCTTAAGCATTAACTTTGATCTCGAACAATCAATCCGTATACGCTATATTTCTTATTGAAAAACAGTTGTTTGTCAAAAATCGCTTAAATACACATTGACTTGTAGAGTTATCCGAACCACCTCATTATTGTGTTCACAAATACTCATTGATTATTGTATTACAAATCAGCTAATCATAGGAGGCAGAAAATTCCCACCCAAAAATACACTTGGATATCACCAGATGGAAGAACCAAAATTCAAATTGATCCGTACTGTGTGGTTAACAAAAAATTCCAATTTTTCTCACAAGATTGGTAATAGCAAAGAGTAATCGGAGGAAATTTAGCAGTGAGAGGTTGAAGAACACTGACATCAAAAACATATTCAAAGAAACGCTTCAACTCAATCTTCCAAGTAACGAAACCAGCGCAACAGAAACAATGCTATCGAACAGACGTGGGACGAAATAGCAGAAGCCTACGCTAGGACTGCTACCAATGTGCTTAGCTACCAAAACCACATCGGCAAAAACCATGGATTAGAGATGCATACATGGAGGAAAAAATTGAGGAACGCCGCCAACTAAAGTTACAGATCTGAGATGAAAATGCGACGGGAAATCGTAACAAGAAGCTGTACAGACCACATCAACTCAATTTGTATCATCGTTGAACAACCATACGAAAGCAGCTCACCACCATTTACTGTCCGTGGATATTGAACGCGCATTCGATTCCGATGTGCTATCTGGAAAGCACTTTGCAAAATGGGCATTCCGAGAAAGACAATTGTACTCATTAAGAAAATGTACAAAGATGCCGTAAATAGAGTTCAATCACAAGGAGAAATAGAGTTATAAATAAATATATAACACACGAGAGGTCAGACAAGGATGTGATCTCTTGCCACTACTGCTCTTAATCGTACTAAGAAGGAATATTCTATAATTCTAGTGAAATGTCATGCATTTATATGGGCAAAATATGTTTGCAACCAACGAATTGTGCAACATGATTGGCTCGAGTTGATTTCCGCTCGATTTAAGTTGCGTAGAGAGAGTATATATAGTAGTAGGTTTCCGTTTCGATTGTTGCATTCGTTACAGAGACTGTGTGCCTGAGAGCGATTTTTCGACTAAATTGCCGACTAAACTAAATTAATGTGCAGTTATGCTATTACCCACCAGTTTCTATCATTTAGACTCCTGCTGAGGTTGCTTGACTATTTAGTTGTCATTTTCATTTCTTGTTTTTATTATTTTTTTTTTGTCGAATACATTCGAGTAAAAATGTCTAAAAAGAAATACTCTTATTCTTAAACTTCATTTGTAATTTATAATCATATTCATGAATAAGATTCCCATATCCATATTTGTTTTATTTTTTCTATTCCCTTGATTTTAAATAATAACAAATCGGTGTTAATAAATAACAAATTTAGTTTAGTTTGCAATTTAGTTTACAATCGGAGGCACAGCATATTTAAAAGATACTAATGCCACCTTTGAATGAATGATATGAATTAGTAATTAATTTAGTTTAGTCGGCAATTTAGTCGAAAAAAAAACGCTCTCAGGCACACAGTCTAAGTTTCCAATTTTATTAAAAAGGAGAATATTTGATCGCAATGAAGCATTTGACGTTTCGCTAATTCTTTATTTTTGGAAAATTGTAAGTTTTCCAGTTCTATATCGTCAACCATTTTAAATTATATTTGACAATTAAGGTAACTCTAAATGAATAAAGGTGTAATGCAAACATACTTTTTACGCTATTTGCCGTAGGCACTTGGCCAAACACACTTATACTTTATAAACACATTTTTATTAACCACTTGTTTTTTATTTCGCAAAATTATTTTGAATATTTTCAAATTTTAAAAAATCACTCGATCGATTTCGACTTGTTAGGTCATCATCAGGAGTATCTACCTGAGATACTCCTGATGATGACCTAACAAGTCGAAATCAATCGAGTGGTTTTTTAAATTTTTTGAAAATATTCAAAATAATTTTGCGAAATAAAAAACAAGTGGTTAATAAAAATGTGTTTGTTAAGTATTAAGTGTAATGTAAAAGCATAGAAAAATAAGTTTACCATAGATTTCTCATTTTGATAAATCGACAGATAAAAATGAATTGAGTAAAAAAGTTCTAACAATTCCAATGTCATGATTGTATTTGTAACTTTACATTGCGCGCAATGTAAAGTCACAAATACAATCATGACATTGGAATTATCAGAACTTTTTTACTCAACTTATTTTTGTTTCTAAATTTATAAAAATGAGAAATCTATGGTAAACTGATTTTTTCTATGGTAAAAGAATCCAGAAAATTTTTGCTTATGTTTATTGACACTAGATGCCAGGACAAGTTATTGGCGCTCTGTAACCAACACTACATCATCTTCAAGCGGATCGCTATATAAACGTGTTTCAGGTAAAACTGGATTTCATAACATCTATCATCGGTACGTGAACCATATACGCAATAAGTGGGTTGAGCGGCATACCAACTACCTACTCTCATAAAGGACTCGGATAAATTTATAGTATTCATGACAACTAAGAGATGGAGTTGAAGAACTTATCGAACTAAATTACACTTTTGACGTACTTGTATTTCAAGAGTTTAGATGAACTGGGAGTTAGATTAATAATACACCCATAGGCTATACTCTCCACTACAGCGATTATCATAAAAGAGGAATATTTGTATTCAGTTTTCTCATTTCCATCCATTATACAAAATCCCATCAATATCGGTTAAAAAATGGCCGAGTCACTACCCAAGATGCTAATGTGTTATACGATAAACTGTGCACACGATTAACTGTTATACGACTGAAGGTAAATCAATTACTATATCACAAGACAGAATCGGAATTTTAATTTGGCAATAAACTTGACATTGATTTTGATATATTTTGTAAATGACGTCCAATTAATGCAACCAAAAATACCTTGAGATTAACTAAACTTTTTTTAACTAAATTTGTATTTTTTCAAAGAGCAGTTTCAATAGGTTTTGTAATATTTTTAAGCCAAACATGTTTTACCCTCAAATTATTTATTCAAACTAGTCACAATATGTATAGGTCTCCAAGTATATTTATAATTTATATTACTTACAGGTCAACCCATTAACCATTATAAAATTAGTTATTCTTAAAATACCGGTATAAACACTAATTAACACTTAAAATGGTTTGCAACCGCAGACATCCGTAATCGATTAAGAATTTATAGCCTATCTCACTTTTGAATCAGAGCTCATTTTCATATTTTAGTATGTAAATCGAAATAAATGTAAAATAAGATGAAAACCGGTCAGGTTGGTAAAAACGTGGCAAAACGGAAATGTTTACGGATTGGATTAATACTCGTATTGTATGAAGGCGTTCAAGTTCATAAAATAATACGCATCAAACTTAAATACTTGATAAGAATGCTACACAAATATAATTTCTATTTCTCATTAGATGTCACCACACTAACCATAAAATGTAATTAAAATATAAATTAAAACATTGCACGAATAATAACTTGTGCATATTGTGTACTAAATAAATCATTTTAAGTGCATTATACCCTTAATCTTTTGTTTCACTTTTTGTATAACGTTAAAATAAAATTGAATACAAAAATACAAACCAACAACAGTACGCTGACACGAAACTATTTATAAAAATAAAGTACATAAAATTATAAATAATCCAACGTAGAACTAGTTTCATAGCTCTTAACAATTACTCGTACATTTCAGTTTTCATTAAACATAAATTTTTTTATTAAGCCAAAGCCACATAATGCTGTTGTTGCAGAAAATATATAGTGGAAAACTAGTTTTAAACATATTAATATGTGTAACATTTAGAATGTGTGCATTCGGGTACGATTGAATTAATCGACATTTTTTTTTATTTATATATACATATATATGTATATGCGTTGTTACATACCGCAACTACTTTACATAATACATTGTTGTAAATTGTAGATTTTTATATAGAGTTGATCTCGTTTCTATATTTATAATGATCATGATCGTCATTACTTTGTATACGTAGTATACGTATTTGACGAGCCCACGAATTCCTCCTTTCTGATTGGTTGAACACAAATGCATTTCATGATTCCTTTCTCTTTCTCATCATGGAAATGTTATCATGCATGTGGTTATGATATAAAAAACGAGCGAGAGTTAAACGATCGCAATATTAATTGTTTGGTTTGAACTACAGTTTACAAAGTAAACGACCTTGTATTCTTACAACTGTTTAAATTTCATATACACTTTTTGTCACAATGTAAACGTAAATACATTTTGGCTAAAAATGGGTATATTCTCTAACCTCGGATAAAACAACGGATGTTGGGGCACACTTGATACAAGCGGAAGATAAAAAAAGATGAAGACCACCACTGACAAGCGAACTTTTTGATGTGAAATATTGTACGCAACTTTATGTTTACATTTTTTAATGTTTGTCTTTGTATACGTTTTAATATGTGCACGTTTCAATATGTGCATTGTATCAAAAGTTTTCGAAAATTTCTTATATGTACCTAATATATAAAAATGTAAATGTAAAAACTGGTGAAGGTTATTTTTGAATATCAGAAAGTTAATGTAAGACTTTATTTTTGTTCGGTTGCTTCGGGTGCCAAAGAGCGTATGCGATTAGTATTAATACTTTCAAAACTTGGTTTCTGGGTGTCTGAATGCCGGATTCTTTTATTTTATATTTCTCCAGTTGGACATTGTTGATAGAACCTGGTGCTGGATCCATGTAAATATGTGGCACTAGACAATTTTTTATTTCAAAGGGATTGGCCCATTACTCAAGCTATTTTTTATGATTTCAAAAACAAAAATTCAACATAATTCAAAACGAAGTAAACAAATTATAGACAAAAACAAATAAAAGTTAAAACGGTTAATTTTGGTTAAGACAACAAAATTAAAAAGACGCTGTTCAAATTATTTTCGAAACCGTCCTTGAATAGTTTCATATCAAATTAACCTTCCAGACGATATTAAAAAATGTCCATAGTCTATGAATTGGGTTGTTGTTACCGTAGTTTGTAGGATGGTGTTGAATATTCAAAAATCGGTGAATTGCAATAATTTCCGTTATATTTAGTGAGTTTTTGAGATTTTGATACTTCCAAGAGTTAATTACCAGTTCCACTTGACTTATTACGTATATCGGTGTTTTGCTGTGGATTTACATCGCGTAGTTTATTAATTTTTTACATGTGTAAATAATATATGTAGATAATTAAAGAATCGACGACGATAGTGTTATAGAGAATGTAGAAAATATAGTATGTCGACAATGTCGAAAACTAAAGTTCCTGTCAGGAAAAAGGAATAGGAAAAATAGAAATTGCTTGTAAGCTTTGGTTGTTTTGAACAATTTTGAGAAAATCGAAAAATGACAGGCACCTGTGATAAAAAGTAGCATTTAATGCACAGTTAAGCTTTTAAAACCAGCAGAACCTGTAAATTTACTACAATAAACATAAACATCACCAGCACCCGAATTCCAGTTCAATGATAAATGATAATGGGAAATGGTAATGGTTTTATTTTCGACCAGTCATTTACTATTACCATAAAATTTGCGATTTCCGTTTAAGAAATGGGTTTTAATCTGAGAAAAATTTAATGAATTACGTTTTTTGGTTCATTTGACTATTTTTTTGACAAAAAAATGATTTTCTGTATGCGATGAGCAAGCACATCAAAACGCAAAATATACATTCTCTAATATGTTTTATATAATTAACAGATACAAAAAATGTATAATACATATTTATTTTAATAAATATAATATAAAATTAATTTAAAAATACAGAACAAACCGATTCCCATGAAAAAAATTCTTATGGTGTTTTTTGACATTAGATATAGGGTTTTTCTGTCATTTAACAGGAATCGCTTTTCTGAGTTTTTATACCAGTTGAATTTTTTCGACTAATAAAAGTCATAATGGTAAATTGCCAGCGAACCGGAATTTGCCCACAGGTAATAAAATGTTAAACATTTCGGTTTTGAGAGAAGGGAACAATAACCAGCATACAAGTTCATCGGTTCAAAGCCCTTATAAAAGAAGCCCTTAAACAGCTCTTAAAAGACAGGAATGATAAATCTCTCAGCCAAATATAATTCTCAATTGGTCAAAAGCAAATAAATATCGTTATTAAAAAACTGCTCCTTGAATACCATTTTATTCTGCAAAACCCCACTGTATCCCATAAATATTATACAGGGGCTCGCATAGAAAATAAATTATCGCTTTAAGTTGCGCCACGCTATTATAACCAAAACATTTGGGGTATTGGACGAATAAGAAAATGACAAATTTCACAATTTTCTACTAAATTTTATTTAATAAACGACAACAACAAATTTTACGCGAAAGTTTTAATTTCAATTCCCGGAGGCCGTTGAGATGTAAGATAATTGTCGCTTTAACAATTTCTAAAAATAAACTAAATCTGTGCCAAAAAATATAATTTCTCTGATATGAGAGTAAAGTTGCCCATTTGTACAATATTTTAAAACATGTGTTGTTAAAGTTAGTTAATGACTAAAACAGATGACAATTCAAAAACAATATTTTAAAATATTAGCAAAATTTTAAATTAATTTAAGGCGGAAAGAGGAGTTTAAATTGGATCAAAACTATACCCAGGAGCCTAACTATTGAATTTGACGTTTATTTTCTAAAGCTATCGTTTTCCTAAGAAGAAAAAAATGTATGCAATTTTTATTATTTTTCTCTGTTTTGTTTCTATGCTTGCTGCTACAGGAAAACGATAGCCATAGAAAATGAACTTCGAATTCAATCGACGGTTGAAATATTGATAAATGATCAAAATTCAAATCAAAATACCGCACTTTCAATAAATGATTTTCATATAATTTCTTAGTCAGGTTGACAGTCTTAATACTAGGAACTAAAAGCCGTCTAATTCAACCATAAAAAATTTTCAAACTTTTCCACAAATTTACCAAGTACCATTTACCAAGAACTCCTTGCTGTCTTGTTTGCCTTAAAATAATGAAACAAATTTATTAATCTTAATTCTTGGAATTCTTAGTCGGTTGCTGATGGTTAGTTAATTTCGAATTAGGCGGCATTTGATCAAAAATTGCCTAGTTTTCCAATAATCGTAGATTTAAAATTTGATAAATGATCAAAATTCAAATCGAAATATCGCAGGTTGACAGTGTACATTTATTTACTTATTTATTCTACCATACAGTATGTCTATGCCATTGGTCATTGACAAAAATAAATAAAAAAATAATTAAAATAACTAAAATAAAATAAACCATAAAAATTAAAAATTAAAGTTCTAACAAAAATGAAAATAAAAAATGGCACTAAAATCAAACCGCATTAACAACTATAAATTACAATTTCTAATTACATTCAGTTATTTATTAAGATGAGGAGGAACAACAATGGTGGCACCAAGTCAAAGCTCCAGAGTAGTGATTGCTCTCTTGAAAGCATTGCGAGAACGGTGTTGTGATCTAGTTGGATGCGCGTTGCAAGACCATGGTGGCTGTAGTTACTGTCTTTCATTCAAAGAATGAAAGTATATAATCACAATCAACTATATCACAAATAATATCATGTACAAATAACAGCAATTGCTTTTGTATACTCTCAATTCTCTCAGAGTGATAGTCATAGAACGAGGATCATTGACCCTTGCGTGTACTCATGCTGAGAACGAACGAAAGAAGTGTACAGTTACTTAACAGTCAGTGAGTTGTGAACATCTTTAGAATTTCGTTTAATAAATCGCAATATTGAATAGGCTTTATTAACAATCACATCGATATGCTAGTTAAACATTAAATCAGATCTAAGAATAACCCCCAAATCGTTAATCATATTAACTCTATTCAAAATACAGTCGTTTAAAGAGTAAACAAGGATGGCATTTATCCACATTCAAAAACATATAATTTGCAACACACCACAAGCAAAACATGTTCAAGCCCTACTGAAATAGAACACGGTCTAATTCGCATGAAATGTTAGCAAATATTTTCATGTCATCTGCAAATAAAATACAGTCCTCAACATCGTTAATAAATAATAAAAATAACAGTGGACCCAACTGGCTACCTTGAGGCGCACCAGACGAAGGAATGAAATACTCTGAGTACGTAATTTCAATTTTGACACACATTTTACGATTTGATAAGTAGGACATTGTCAACCTAAAGGAATAAGGATGCAATTTAGATCGCTAAGCTTATTCAACAATAACCGGTGATTGAGTTGATAAAAGCTTTAGCGAAGTCAGTATAAATCACATTGATCTAAATTGCATCAATGGAATTGAATAATTTATTCTGAAAAACTACCAAATTAGTGAACGTTTAGCGGCCCGAAAAGAATCCATGCTGACGTGTACTAATATATTGCTTAGAATAGAAGAAAAATACGTTGTCGACCATTGACTCGAAGAGTTTTGGAATGCAGGACAGAATAGGAAAGCCACGATAATTAGCCACATCACATACATTTGTTATATTCCAAACAACAAAAAAAGCCTCTTCAACTGATTAAAGCTTCAACAGAGACGCTAGTAAACCATAAGGCCCCGGAAAATTTGACGTGTCCATATTCGTCAATGCCTGCAACACATCAATTTCAAAAAAAAAAACATTTGTTGCCTGTTAGAGATAGGTATATACTTTGCTGCGTTTATACCACAGCTAAAATTGCAATGCTTCAGTTTCAAAAATATCCAAAATTTCTTCGGGCTACAGGGTAAATCATCCTCTATATCAATCATGTAATTATTGTACAGGGATCAGTTAAGATACGCGAACTGCCCTAATACTGATTAAAATCGAAAGCTAGACCAGTATGCTTATATCTAATGTGCGCTTATTACACAGCGTCTCTATAGTTGCTTCAGCTCCTGAGTGAACCATGGGCAATGACAGTCGTGAGGCTTTTTATTATCTTTTTAGAGACAAACTTTCGTGTAGCAATATTTAACAACTCATTGAAGGTGTCTACTGCGCCATTGATATCCATGTTTGATAGAACAACCGTTAAATCAACTTCAATTAGGAAATTGTTTAGAGAACCGTGGTCGGCATTCGCATAATCAAATACAGAGCAATTCTTAATGAAATTCATGTTATTTGAAAACTCGAATTTCGGGTCAAGGTCATCGCAGGGCTCAAGTTTATAAGATCGATTATTATTGGTGTAAAAAATTAAGTTCAGATCTGTAACTGTTTGGTATATTGTTAATCTGAGAAGCGCCTATGGTAGCCATAAAATCACAGATGCAAAAGGCAGAATGGTCGTTAGTATTATCTGGAATGAAAACATTGTCGTCCATCCAAAAATATTGAAGTCAACGTTCTCATTCATAAATGGTATTATATTACTAGAAACAATGTCCAATATACCTGTGGCCCTATTCTGGCTTTCCCTGGGAATAGGGAATTGCGAAAAACATTTTCATAGCATTTTTGTCAAAATTATATTTTTCTGGCCTACTGCGGAAATAAGTTTAGTGTAAAAAATTTTAAAACAAAGTGAATTGGGAAACTTTTGTTCCACAAAATTTTTATAGGGAAAAATATTTTCCCATTTAACTTTGTTTCGAAAATATTAACACCAAACATGTTCCCTTAGTAGGCCAGAAAAATACAATTTAGATAAAAATGCTATGAAAATATTTTTCCCAATTCCCGATTCCCAGGGAAAGCCAGAATAGGGCCACTGGAGGCTAAAGAGATGAATCTAGTAACTGATTAAATTTATTTTCGAACACCAATTTTAAATGATATAGAATCCCGATCTTCATTACGTTTCATACGCACCAAAGCAGGTTTATCAATCTTGAATTGGTTTTTTATGTACAACAGCATATCATCCTCTATAACGTCCTTGCAAAGAAAAGAGACAAAAATCCATTTTAAGCGGAACAACAGCACGCTGAGTTGAATCAAGACCACCACTGGTGTGTGTAATGAAATCCTGGTTTTCAAAATCCCGGTTTTGTATAAAAAAATACCGATTTTTAGGAAATCACGGTTTGAATTTTTAAAATTTGATATTTGGGACGGATGAGTTTGCGCTAAAGTTCTAGTAAAGTGCTATAGGGATGGAATTTGGCCATTCTTAACAGTAATATGCAAGTACAAATTATGCAAGTACAAAATCTTGTAATTACCAAATATTGCATAACAAAATGGTGCAATTATTTTTCTTTTTAGTAGGTGTCATTAATAGATTCTGTATAATCCGCTACTACATGCGGCACGCAGTGCGACATGTTTGCTGATCCCGGCTCCTATGTCCCCCGAAATTCAAATCTTAAGCTTATGTTAGAAACAATTTGAATTATTTTAACCGTGCTAATTTTATCTCTGTTTTGTAACAGTGAATTTAAATACCGAACACAGCATTTTGAACTGGAAAACTACAATAGTATGATGGCAATCTTGTTATTAAACCAAAACCGCAGCAACAACATAAAAGGAATATTCAATTGTCGACATTGTCTTAAACTTTCTACAATTTGATGTTATTGGTTATGGGAGTTCTATTTTTGTTGACAGGCGCTATCTTTCAATTGTCAATATTTAAATGAAAAATTTTATATCTTGTTATCTATTATTATGTCTATAATTTTAGTGATTCAGTTAATGAAAACCAAAAATATCAAATTTCAGGATCCCATGTCGGGTCAGATTAAGGATCCTTGAGAAACTCCCGAGAAAACCCTAATCACTTTGGGTGTTGATTCCCTATTTCCATATTTTGCATGCGACTCGTTAAATAAAACTTGAACCATTCAACAAATTTGATGAAAATTCAAAATTAAGTGCCTTCTCAAGTGCTAACTTACGAATTTCTGACAACCACCTCAAACAAATTCGGAATAGTTGAAGCAGTTAAGATCCTTTGTAACATGTGGTGTCGTGTCTTTTATCTGATTTAAAAATACGTGTTATTTTCGAAGCTTCACATACATCTGGAAACACACGGATTACTACAGAGTTCAAATGGCTATGACTCCATTCTAACACACATTTGGTGATGTTACGCTTTTTGCTTCAATCTTTAAATTTAGTTGTTTTTTAGCCTTGGTAATATTAAGAAATGAGTCGTATGTGCAATCCAATATGCACATTTAGCAAATTTAGCAAATTTTTGTACATTTGCTTAAGAAAACCATAAGTTTAGATTCAGCATAGCACGACGTACTGATCGACAATTACGGCTATCATTAACTAGAAACTAGGCAACTTGTCTTTTTAACTTTTAATTATTATTTTTTATATTTTGAGAAAACTGATATTGCCTTAAAAGTGCTGTCTACTGAAGTTTGGGTAAGTTGTGCAGGCTGGATGATTATGACAATAAACTTAAATTCATAATTTCGTGTCCAGTTTTGTTTGTTTTTAAATATTTTTTTATATTAAAGAAACAATTCAAACAAAAAGAAAACACAAAAAATTGTTGGCAGAGGACCAAGGTTTGGCAAATATGGAGTTTTTCTATTAGGTAAGTTCGAATACATGTATTCGTTTCTTATGTATAGACACCTCGAACTTTAATTTTTAGATTAGGTTCATCAATAAATAATTTAGTAAAGAATGCTACTTGTTTGTAATAAAATTTAGTTCAGGTATTATTTTACCTCCCTTAAGAGATAGCAGAACTCATTTAGCAGAACAAACAGGATACCTTGGATAATTTTGGCTAATAATACGCTAAATACAATATTACAAATGTTTGGGCTCCACCTTTGGATTCCAAGTAAAACGATAAGTTCAGCTAGCTTTAGAAAAAATTAGCAGAACCATATCAAAAACTGACTTGGTACCAAATGAAAAATTAAAGGATAATTATAAGCTAATTAAATGCCCCATTGCAAATTGTTTGCCCCACTAAATTTTATAATATGTCGAATCACAGAATAATTACACGTTTTTTTGTCGAATCACATAATAATTACCTTAAACTCAACACAACGTGTGTTGAGTTTAAGGTAATTCAATATCTACTTATGCTATGGGATGAGTCACTACAGGTTTTTCATTACAAAACAAGCGGAACCCAAATTGAAAATTGTACCAAAACCGAAAATAGAACGCAACACAAGATCTACAGACCTAAAACTTATTTGAGACTCATGAATAATTTAACTCGGTTCTTACTTTAGGTTATTTCATTTGAAGATAACAGAACCCAAATCGAAAATCTGGAACCCAAAATTGTGTAATGCACCATTTGATTGGGGCACAATGGGACTTAAATTATTTCTGCGGCTATAGATCCGATTTTTGTAGAACCATCTGCACATTGCATAGCTCCATGCCAGTCTATAGTACTGAACGAGGTCATAGTTGAGTTCATTTTCATCACAGATCGTAATCTGATGATGATAAATCACTTTTGCATCCTGCCTCTATCGGGATGCGAACCCTGTATCTCCCGATCCAAATGCCAAACTTTAACCACTGTGCTGTTTATTCGGTTCATTTCGTTTTGGTACGATTTTCGATTTGGATTCTGTTGACCTTCCATTAAATAACTTAAAGCTTGCTCAAGAACGGATGGAGTCAAAAATTTGTAATGGGATATTTGCTAAGCCTTGACTGTCAATCTTGTATCGCATTCTGATTTCGGTTTTGGTCAGATTTTCGATTTGGGTTCTAATAGCTTTGAAGTGGAAAAGCCTAATGCTTGATTTAAACCGAGTGAAACAAAAAAAAATTTAAATACCGTTTAATTATGCTTTATTTTCCGTAGCATTTAATTATCCTACATATTATCACCCTATCATTAATTTTAGTATGTTGGAATGTTCTGTTGGATAGCTTTAGCGACGCCATATTTTTCCACATAACAATTCACATTCAACAAGTAAGAGCAAAGACTCAACCTTCCTAAGTTGAAGGAACGTCATCATGTAATGTAAAAAATAAATTAAAACAGTACAAGTCGTCTTGGCTTGGTGTATGATCATCGTACCATATTTTCCATCAATCTTGAAAACATTTGGAACATTTGTCTTTAAGCCTCTATTTACGCAACGAAGCCACATCCCTAATTTGGTGTTGCTTGGCTTGATATTTTTAAAAAATGGCTTTGTCTAGAAGATTACCATACAGATCTGGTAGGGACAGATCATACAGATCAGAAAAAGAAAAGTTCAACAAAGCACCGTCGTTATAACTGTCTATAGAGTATTAAATGTTATATTATTCTAAATCGGTTTTTCTATCTGGTATTGTCAAGTTGTTATAGTGACATGTCCGAAGTTCCAAAAATATTTATGTTTAAAATTAAACTCTATCAAAAATAAATCCTCGGGATCAATGTTCTGATTTAGTAATATGGAAAAGAATTCATCGCAACCACACTAAGACGTCATACACTCCATGTTTTAATTTGGGAGGCGTCCTACTAGCATTTATATCCTTTAGGTGAAATTTGTCAACGCTGAAGATAAATAGGATACCAAATCTTCTAGGGGTCAGAAAGATGCTTTGACCCGAACAAATGGCATAGTAGTTAAAGCTCTGGCATTTGGATCGGGAGAAACCTGGTTCAAATCCCGGGATTTCGATCTGTGATGGAAAGGAGGCATGAAGCTATATAAAGTGCAGATGGCTCTATGAATACCGGACCTATAACCGTATGTCCTCAAATTGGCGGGCAACAGCGTAAGGTAAGCAAGGTAAAACGCGAGTCGCAAAAGAGTTGGGAGTGCTTCGATCCCAGAACAGAATGCAATGATAATAAAATAAAAAGAAAAGGTGCTTTTCTAAAAACTTTCCAATCCATTACTCGAAAAAAATCTCCTTCTGGTGCAAAATGTTCCTCATTGAACAAATGTTCCTCATTTGAATCGTTGGTCTATCATGCCTATACTAGAATTGGGACAAATGTCCCAAATTTTTGTAACAATATTTATTTGCAAAGTGTTCGTATAGTGAAACCTAGCCCAAACCCCTGATAAGATAACGACTTGTGATCGGTCTAGATTGAAAAATGACTCATACATGTATGGAAATAGCAAAAAATAACCGTTTGGAAAAATCTTTTCAACAGAATGTTCCTTAGCGAAAGCATAGGTAATGTTTTGTTATTTATTGCCCAGATTGCAAAATTGCTCATATTTGGAGTGGATAATTGTTAGACACAGAGTTTCAAATTCACCGTTAGCAAAAATTTGTTTAAGCAAAATTGTCTTCATTTCCTATCCTAGATATACGAGTATAGTAAGATCCTATGCAAATCTCTGATATAGGCTTTTTATCGGCCCAGATTGATAAACTACTCATATACTTGGAATAGTAAAATACAAATCATAAACGTTCAAATCTACCGTTCGGATTTTTTTTCTAAACAATGCTTCTTCTATATACGTCCCTAGGGAAACCTTCCCCATGTTTGATAAAACGTTTGTTAATCATCACAATGACTCTCTATAAGGTGTCTATAGGGTGTAAATTGTAGAGGTTGGAAAACCAGTCGAAAACATTTGAGATAAACAAAAAATCAGACAATATCTGATCAGGAGGATCAAAATCAGTTTTTGACGTTAAATAGGATTATCGTAGATCTCGTCATTAACAGGAGGCTCATAAACAAAAGTGACATATACTCGTGGATGACACAATACATAATCGAATATTTGTTGTTTTATCGAGCTTTAGAACCGAATCCAATTGTGTTTTTTATAACACAAAACCTATTGAGAAACTAAGTCGCACAAACACGACTTGAGTATTGTGTGGATATGATTATTTTATCTCGAAGAGTGGCATTTCAATTCTACAAAAATACACTCATTACGTTCCATATTAAAGTGTTAAAATAAGAGCAACAATAAAACAACTGGAAAATTATTTAACACAAAAAAAATCTTTTTTCCTCCACTAGATATACTCGTACTAAACAAACAAACAAACAAACAAAATACGAATCGGACACACAAAAAAACAGTGGAAAACTAAATACACACAGATATCGCCCAACAAAATGCTTACCAAACCCAACAAGCAACGTAAATTTTTAATTGTTGCAAAAAAGGCCAAAACTGCATTTATATTTATTCTGAAGCTGGATATTTTTTTACATCCCTTGTATGCTCTTGCTGCTCTTTTATAGAGTGTGTCTGTGTGTGCGCTTTGAAATGGATGGGGAGGTGTGATTCTAGGGGTGGTCGCTTGTATATGTACGTAAGTAATTTCGCGGAAATATAAAATAACAATTTTCATCTGCTATTTTACCAGTTATTACTGTTATTGTTATTACTCGTTGTTTTTGGTCTAACTGTTGGATTAAATTCAATTATGTATATGTATGCCGAGAAGAGACTTTAAACAAATAGAAAAATTAAACAAGGACATCGCTTCTCTATAAAGCATCAGCAGTTTTTTTTTGGTTTACTTTGCGTTCGCAAGTTTTTTCTTCTAGTTTTTGGTCTAAATAAAAAAATAAACACTATCAGTAACAGGTTTTTGTGTTTAGTTAATTATTGTGGTAAAGGATACTCTGTATCTGTGTACATAGTTAAAGTCTGCTATTTTGAAATTTAAGTGATAAGAATAGAATGTAATTAAAGCTGGAAATCTTATATGGTTTTGAAATAGAACTTATCGTCTTATTTAACAAAGCTGATCAAACACAGATTAAACGCGCACATATTTATCTTAGAAATTATCACTTGATATGTTGAAACAGTAGTAATGGTAGTGGATATTGTTAACATAAATTATCATCATGCTTTTTTTATCATCGACGCATTCAGTACAGTTGGTACATAGAACCTGAATTTTGAGTAGTCACTATGTTTTACTTGTAAACTGAAAAAAGTCTGGATCCAAAAATTTTAAAAATTTACAATGTTAAATTTTATACGAATGCCAAAAATTGATAACAAATGTGTGCCAGAGTTACTGAAGACCCTTCGTGAGCTTGAATTATGGGATTTCGTATATTGGAGATTCTAAAATGTGTTTTGACGGAAGTTATGGAACACTGCTTACTGCAGTGAAACTAGGTTATTTTATAACGGATATTGATGAGGCCGAATGAGACCTAAGCCACTCTTAAACCAGGGTCATGATGAATTTTGTCAAAATACGATGATTAAAATGGAATACTATAACTCAGATTTGGATTAAGACCAATTTGGACTTAAGTATTCTCAGGAATGAGAATATGGTGACATCAAAAATAAGGCTGTCAAAATAAACTTATTCAATCGAGTGAGTTTACGGCCTGCCCAAGTATTTCTAGGAATTGATACGTCCATGTGAAATAGTAGAAAAACACCAAAAATTCTGTGACGAAGTTAATCACGAGCTTTTGAGAATTTTAGCATTTAACTCAAGAGTTTAAATATAAAAAAAACTTGTCCACGTGACTAGTGACTAGCCCACATGGCTAGTTGCAATTTCAATCTGAATTCATCAAAAACAAACGTTCAAAGGGCCTTGAAGTTTGTAGCACCTTCGGAAAGATTTAAACATATTTATGATACTCCAGGACACTCACCAAGGGTAGATGTGATATGCAAGGGAACTTCGACTATCGTGTGACATCAAGGATGCTTAATATTTACTCAGTAATATGGCGTAACATTCAGTACCAGCGATCGAATGAAAACTAAATAAATATTGATAGATTTGCTGAACGACAATTGCTAGTTGGTACAAAAGTGCAGATTAAAGTGGTTTGGTTAAAAGTGTAGAGAACCTGTTCGGATAAAACAAAATTAAGGTAGGATAATGGGACGGATATCACTAAATTCAACTGAAGAAAGATATAACAGTTAATGATCGATTTTTTAAGGTGTTTTCTACACCAGTATTATCAATTAAAGATTTAGATGATGACATGCGCAACCAACATCCTTACTGCAAATTAATTTTAGTTGGTGACTTTAATGCTCCCACATAAAAAATGACTGAACAACCATGATACGAATTGTCCTGGGCTTGAATGTCAAACTTCTACAAGAGTCAATATTCTGGATGTTTGTTTCACAACAATTCTTCCATTCCATGGAAGCACGTAAAGAGGCTGGAATTGGAAGATCTGACTATAACCGTAAGAATATCTATCGAAACATCACCGAAATCCAGATTACAGTTAAAGGCGCCTTTGATATTTATTTTTTCAACATTTTCCTTGAGAAACTGCCAGAAATTTCAATTTTTCTAAAAATTTCCCACGGGAATGAGTTCAGAAAAGGAGTTTTATGCGTGTAAGATGATCGAATATGAGGGGTCCGTTCCACGGATCAAGGCGGTAATTCTTATAAGTTTCCACACCATTCAGTCAATCGGGTTATAATTTTGTATAGGTGCTTTATATCAAAATGAGCAGGTTTTCGTAACATTTTTGAAGGGTCCTTGGGTCTAGGTACTCTAGGAAAAGGCGTTTCAGCCGCTCAACCGACCGTCATAAAATTTTTACTAAGTATTAGTCGCATGTCCAGAAGCAACCTTACAATATTTTTGAAGGGGTTGAACCCGCGATATATAGGCCCCGAAACACTTTTTTCTAAAATTTCATTTTTTTAAATGATTTCACGGCAATAAGATTTGGAAATGGCTTATATGTGAATTATGACATGCCCGAATGCCAAGGGTTCGTTCCCTCAACTAAAGGGTTCCTTGCAAAGAAATTTTATATCAAAGTGATCAGTTTTTGAAGGGTTCGGCCCAATGGTTCTAGATGTTCTCTCACAATTTTTTTCAAAAATGTCTGTTTGTTCCGAATTTTTACCATATATAAGTTGCATGTTAAGAACCAACCTTAAGATATTTTTGAAGAAGCTGGTCTCTAGAATTTAGAGTTCCGGCACAAAAAGTTTCTAAAATTTCAATTTTTTTTAAATTTTTTCTCGGGAGTAAATTAAGGGAAATAGTTAACAAATTTCTACACCTACATCCAATTGAATTCAAATTTAAGGAAAGCAAAGGAATACTGTTGACTCTGAAATATTGTACGAAACGAATTACGTTATCAATTAATTGAATTGATCCGTCGAAAAGAACGTTTTTTTCTAAAGCTGAATAAGTGAGACACGGCTGGAAAAAATCGCTTCGATAACCACCATTGACAGTAGCATTCTGACCATCATCGTTTTTGAAGACATATAGACCAATGGCTCTGATGTAAGTCTATACATAATGAAATGTCAAACCAAACTAAACAAAAAGCAACTATCAGCTGTTAAATTGGTTGTCAAATAAAGCAGTGTTGCCAACTCAAATTTGTGCACCTCTAAAAAAACACCATTTATAAAACTACGATAATAGTGTTGCCTGGTTTCACATAAAACTACTTCACGCAAAACATATAAAATCAAAAATCAATAGAATACAAAAATCACTCAAAAATATCTACAATATAATTATTTCAGGAGGTTAACATTTTCTCTGCATAGTTTCGAATATCGAACGACTTGTGGGGCTAGTTGTAAAAAAAAATGAAAACTAAAGCATCAGAGTGGTATGAATGTTCCAGTAACATAATATGTTCATTCATATTACATAAAATATAAAAATTAAAAAAAAAAAATGATCAGTATATAAGTCAATAGTCAGTAACAAGGATTCTTACAGAGTCTCACTCAATAATAAATAATAAAGTGTAATTAATTTGGATTTAATGTACATTTCGATTTCCAACATTATCTTATTA
The DNA here is from genome assembly GCA_947310385.1 of Nephrotoma appendiculata. NCBI lineage: Eukaryota > Metazoa > Arthropoda > Insecta > Diptera > Tipulidae > Nephrotoma > Nephrotoma appendiculata. The sequence continues at coordinate 17,362,713 of OX371223.1, forward strand.
AAAAATAATAAGCAATTAACACGGTTTCGCAACGAATTTTCAAATAATAAACGTTTTTAACAGTTTCTGATTTTATTGTTGTAAAAATATTTATCTTACCCAAAACTATATTTGCCAAAACCTAGTTATGGTGTTGTGAAGTATAAAAACAATTTTGGTAAACATTTCTTTTATAATAAAAAAGTTTATAATTTTTTTAAATTTAAATAAATTAAAAACTTTTTGTTTCTGTGCAATGGTGTGTAAAATAAAATTCTTAACAAAAAAATTATATTGATTTACGAAGTTATTTATTTTGTTCAATTCTTCAAGTCTTTTTATGCGTCAGTTTTTAGATCCCTGATAATTTGCATTATGCATATGAGAAACAACAACTTGTTGATAAGGAATATAGAAATATTTACTCTGCATGAAATCAAACATCTGACTTGCAGTGCTTTTATACTGAGATACATAACACGCATTTCTTGATAATAAAGATAACAATTTTACAAACGCCATTTGTACGTGTAATAATGATTCAGTTAAGATTACGAGATTAGGTAACAAACATTTTAAGTAAAAAAATGTATACCATAGTGCGTTGTTATTCACGTTTCTGTAATCTTATTTATTTGAACTGTATATGCGCGATATGACGACGCGCCTACTCTATGTGATTGAGGTTAGGCTAGCCATGTAAACGTTTTTGTTTTATCTCTTTAATTTTCTAACATTCAATATTAAGGCGCCGACGTAAATTTCACAATAAACGAAAGCACTTTGAAATCAACAACGCTATTGACGATTGTAAATTTGAAAAAAGCAGCTAGCGGAAACAATTAAAATTACGTTAGCTATCCTTCAATGACATTTCGTAATAACAAAAAGCACGCGTATATGTTCAAATTGGCTTAGCTCGTTCAGTTTCAAATTTTTTCGCTACATTCCACTCGTGATCCTCCAATCTTCAATATCTTTTTTTAGATAACTATAAGTGGATCTGATGGCAAAAAAATTAAACTTGTTTGGTGTATTTTTGTATGTAAATTTTTATTTTCATAAAGTATGCCGTGCAAAAATTTCAGGGAAAAAACCCTAAATGAGCTTATTTTTAATGCAATAGTTGTCACATTCACATTCCCAACTTTAACAGTGTCGTCAATTGACGATTGGAGGATCACGAGTGGCACGTAGCGGAAAAATTTGAAACTCAACGAGCTATGCCAATTTGTAAATACGCGTGATTTTTGTTATTACGAAATGTCATTGAAGGATAGCTAACGTTATTTTTAATTTCCCCAGCTAGCTGGGTTTTTCAACTTTTACAATCGTCAATAGTACACAACATTATTATTAACCGTATTTTGTTAAGAATTAAAATATTAGAGGCCAGTTTTCCAATAAGCAGTGTTTGTATTCTAATTTTTCATAGTAAACGAAAATTGTTCATCATAGTTGGCGTATTTATCAGTAGTAATAAAATTCGAGTTTGTTTTATATAAATCAAAAAACATTGAAGGCTTATATAAATCGAATTTGTACGATTACAATTCATACGTTCCTAAAATGGAAATTAAACATTAAACTTTTATTAATTAGATGTAGGACACTTATCAGTAATAATCAAAACAGGCGGGATAATTATCTATAGAAAAATTGTTAGTTTAGAATCTTTAAACAAATTTTGAATTGAATAAATAAAAATAATTAGCTTGTTTACATAATGGATTGTAGTGATAATGACATTTCTATTATTATTTTTTGATATTATTGAACATTAGTACAAACAGTCTATCTATTGAAATATATTTAATCCCGGATTTAGCTATGGTAGATACCTTGAAAAGATCCTATTTTAAAAAAAATGTGTATTCATTCACAATACAATATACAATTTTATTTGACGGTGTACATATTCCCAACTATTTCTTTGAACAAATAATAATCGAATCCTTAATCGACGAATTTTAATTTTGAAACTTCTTACATTATTTCAATGCTGAGTTATATAGTTCACTGCGGAGTTATTCTGGGAATTCCCTGGGAATAGGGGATTGCGGAAAGAATTTACATATTATTTCTGTTCAAATTGTTTTTTTCTGGCCTACTGAGGAATAAAGTTGGATAAAAAGTTGGCAAAGAAAATTATTCAAAATATTACCACTAACTGTTTGTCTCAGTATGCCAAAAAGTGATTTAGGAAAAACTGTGTGAAAATTAATTTTCCGAATTAATTTTGTTTTCAAAAAAATTAACACTATCTTTCTACCTCTAGTAAACCAGAAAAAATTTGTTTAATTAAAAATTACATATAAATTAAAAACTGTCCGACTGTCAAATACCAAAATTTTGTTATATTCTATTTGATAAACATGTAATTTGAAGGAAAACTAACTTCTGAGATATACTCAACTCATCCAACGGGACCTGAGACAAAAACAAATGATTTAATAGTCTCGCAGTTATACTCGACATCATTATCGGTTAAGTGTATCTCCAAGGGTAAATGAAAACAATAAGAGGACACGTAGTAGAGAGAGACAATGCGGCGACAATAACACGAATAACGTCAAGCAATCGTTAGCATAATACAAATTTTGGTGACTTCATGGAACCAGCGTAAAAGTATTTGTAAAACTGAAAGAAAAATGGGATAATCTCCCCCACCATTCATCAATCCAAAACTTAATTGTTAAAATTTTTGAAAGCGTATTTTTGAACGAGAAAAAATGGGAGAGTTTATTCAAAACTGAAAATAAAAAATTGACAAAGAATAAACAGGTCTAGCAGAAACATATAATGCTTAACAATCACTTCAATTAAAATAAAAAACTGTAGATAAATTCAAAATGGTTTGTTCTAAATACATGCCTGTGTTCAACAACAGAAATGGGAATATAGTAGATATTAGGTCAAATGCCCCATTATCGATATCACTGCAACGAATTGTTCTAAATAAAAACGAAACCTAGCTATTTTACTGGATAAATTAAGCGTGGTGTTAAATAAAATCAATAAAAGGTGCTAGGACTCAGGAAAATATGCTGATCATTAGCTAAATTCATTGATTTTGTAAAAATTTATTTTCCTTCATTGTGAAAATCATACTAACATCGTTCTGCGGAAATATCGAGAACTAACACTCAAAAAGTTGCGTCAAAATGACTCAGAAGAAAAATGCTTAAAAAATATAGTTTTTAATGTTAGTTACACTTCTCTAGACCCTAATCTCATTGTAGGGCTCTCTACATTAAAAAAATGAGTTAATTAAAAAAGAAACTGTGCCAGATTTCCAGATCATCACTCTACAATGAGTTATGACTCCATGATATTTCTGTAAAGTTAAGAGTTCATTAAATATAATAAATAAACAGCAGTTAAAAACAAAAGTTAAGAAACGTCTTTCTTGAAGACTTACCAAATATGTTGACACCAATTACTTTACATGTTCCGGCACGAACTACTCGTCAGAATGAACCGATAAATCTAATGGTCAAACAATTAATCCAAATCAATGATAATTTAATTCCTTGCTAGGCCTAAGTTATTGAAATCCCGACCAAAATAACCAAAAACGACCTAGGTAGGGCCAAAACCACTTTTCTCGAAGTACATGAGCCCATAAATGACGAAAAATGTTTGTGCCTTCGTCTGGATATATGTACCGATGATATCTCAAATAGCTTGTTTCAAATGATTTTTTGTCGTTAATCTTCATTAACGCACGTAACCGTAAAGTAAAGTTTGAGCTACAACTGGGTGTTTTTAATGTGTCATGTAATCAAGTATTTGTTTCTAAATTTCTCAAGCCATAGTTGTAGGTTTTTCTCCATAAACGTTCAAAAATAAAAAAAATAATAAAAAAGGGGGATTCATAGGCAGTAATCTGTTTTACTATACCCATTTACTCCCACAATACCATCACCTAGGTACTACCACAATACCATCACCATTTTTTCTCATTCCGATATTATCATGTGGCATTTCGTTTTAAAGGTTTTGGACCAAGCAACAAGTTTGTTACCAACAATAACCCACGTTTGGTAATGAATAGAAATGTGCCATATAATTGTAAATGTCTTTAAAAATGCCTCAAAAACTCATCGAACTTTTTTCAATTTTCCTAAACATCTAGTGAAGCATCTTGAAAATAATAAAATAGTTTCAGTTAAACAGTAAGGCTCTCGTCAAAGCCACTCCATAACCGATCTGTTGACGTAAATCGCAAACAAATACATTCGCCCTTTTAGAAAGGTTTGGCATGATAATCTCATGTTTAAACTTATGGTATTTGGCATGGATTGCATTGGTCATCGATTAAAGTCGTTAAAAGCTTTTCCAAAGACTGAATTATCAACGTTATGATAAAAGAGAGATCATCAACGTCACACTTCCTATATGGCGGAGTGCCTCATGGATCAATTCTGTTACCGACTTTGTTTTTGTCATACATTAATAATTTGCTGCATAGTATTTAGTATTCTTCTATTTCATTCGAGATGGAACATACTCCTTCAGAACTAAGCAGTAAACCGCTAGAAGTTTTCACTTCGCTTAATTCTTATTTGCGTACAATATTTGAGAGGAGAGAGACAAATCACGTCAAAATTAACGAGAACACACAACAAATATGATAGTCAGCGTCACGAAACTTGAGGTCCTCAATAGATTTCTCAATAAAGAGCTTGTTACGACTACACGGTCATAACATTGCTCGTTTTCCATTTTTATTTCGATTTTTTCTTTACTTTTCTTTAATTTTAGTCGTTTTATTGATGCATTTTACGCATGGCATTGCCATCTGAAGTATGACATTAATATTAAAATCGTTGTGCAATGTGCCTGGGCTTTAAATTCTGTTTTATGTTTTTATTACGTAAACCAGTGCACCTAGAATACTACAGGCCACACTGCTTTAAAAATTTTGCTATATGACGTCAATTTATGTCGACAGTTCTCTCTTTCGCTATTATAGGCAGCACTAAAAATAAAAAGATTATTTTGATTTTTTTTTGTGTTTGCTGTCATATTGATAAGAAAAAAAATTGTAAACAAACAACAAGAAAAATATTTTAATAATATTTTTTAAAATTTAATAAAAAGCCATTGGTAAAAGTATTAATTCATAATATTATTATAAAATTATGCATTCTAAATTATGTTAAATAAGTAAACACGTATAAAATGTGTACACAATTCATATAATTTACGAGAAGACATAACCTTACTTTTAGCACTCGTATAAACATTTTTTTTTTATGTTTGTTTTCGTTTTTTCTTTTTATGAACATGACTGCCGTCTACAGTTCAAAGAATAAACTGTAGACATAAATTTAATGACATAGCAAGCAGTGTGGCCTGTAGTATTCTAGGTGCACTGCGTAAACGGAGAGAGAATTATGGAGTGAGACCAATTGTGCGTGTGTGTGAGTGGCTAAAGTATAGAGGAGCATTTTTTGGTGTTTCCTTCTTTTGCTACTTGTGATGGATGCACGGTAGAAAGAGTGTGCAAGTGACACACCCGAAAACAAAATAAAAATATTCTTCTAGAACATTTTTTTCTTGGTTGAGTCAGTCTCGTTTGGTTTTTGATAATGAAAAGTTTTGTTTTTTTAATTTGAGGAGTTGCATACACACGCTCTAGTTTTGTTTTAAATAATAAAATAATTAAGTTAAATCAAAGCTAAAATGCTCAGAGATTATAAATTGGCTAATGAATTTTTAATAAAATAATAAAAGAGTCTAGTTTTGGCAGTTTGTAAAAATCAGTCCGATTTTAGTTTTCGAATCGAGGTTTTAATGTTAAAAGAAAAGTTAGAATAAGAATTACTAAGTTTTGTGAATTATAAAATTTTATATCTAAACGAATAAAATAAAAATAACGAATTGTAAACCCAGCTAGCTGGGGAAATTAAAATTAAACTTGTGGCGAAATTTTTTTTCTATTGATGCGTTGAGTGCTGTTACCAAAATTTTGAAGTGTGCCGCAATGGGTGACGCAATGAATTAGCAGTTCACCACAGTCTTTTTTACGGGTGGCCAGTTGAGGCCATTGTACGATTATCTGCGGCTTAAGGCGAAACAACACCTAATATTTCTACGGTCTTTTGGTAAAGGCGAGACAACGCCCAACTAGTGACGGCCTATCGAGGCAATATACGGTCAAAGCGAGTCGGTACCCCTACTTTCTTCGTTTCTTTATTCCACTTTTGATAATAAAATGAAATACTAAATAATTTTTCGGGTAAGTATGATGGGAAGGGTTTTTTATTCTGTGTAGGTTACATATTTACAGGCTGGGCTAATCACTCGCCATCATCCCCTTGGCAGGACTTCCACGGGGTCGGAGTGGTGAGCCCAGTGTATGTGTCGTCCATTCGGAGACGACCGTAAAATCAACACGGTCTCCCCGTGACACTTTGGCGGTCTCATGCTGTCGAAGTGTGAATTGTGGGGGATTAGGGTTTCCGGGTGAAGAGAGATCTGGGCTGTTGAAAATATGTCCCTAACCTCTAATGCTGCTTCGTTGTGGCTGAGCATCGGCCTTTCGAGGTCGATGGGTTATTCGATGGGGGGCCTCATCAGAAAACTGAGTATTTGTCACTCGGGGAGATCTGGTCGTCTCTGGGTGAGCACATCCAGTTATTATTAAATTTATTTAGTTTCTCAAGTTTCGTTCGACAAATTATATGGTGTCTTCATTTAATTTCAATTTTTAATATGCTTTTGATTTTGATTTTTCTGTTCCAAGGTGTAGGCCAGGAGCACGCAAGCCTCTAATTCCCACACGACCCAGGCCATTACCCTGAGATCTAGCCGGTAAAACATCACCGTAAGAGACGCCTCTGCGTATTTAGTGAGAACTACGGGTTGGCTAAGAGCCATCCGTAACACGCTTCATAAGACCACATGTATACAGTAGTACTGTCAAGTTTGGGTGGATCATATGGTATTGTTTTCCAGTTACTGAATATAATTTAGCGGTGTAAAATTCAAATACTACGAAAGACGAGACTTACAAAACATCTAGACAGTCTACAAAAAACCCGAGATGATGCACGACTCTGCGTGTTGTACAGATTGATGCATGGAAGATGTTCTGCAGAAGTGAATAAGAAAATGTTAAGCCAAGAAAGGTTTACAGTGAAGCTGCCGAAACCTCGATCTCAGTAAGCCAAGCGTGAATTTATTTATCGAACAAGTAGAATTCGCTCAACCATTTCGACTTTCCGTTGGATTCTAAAATCCACAAATTTAAATCAGCTATTAACTTTTATTTGAAGGATTGCTCGTTGAGTGCAGAAGATCTGACAATTACAAGGAGCTAAGACAGTATAATAGTCCGCCTTGCACTCATTTAAAATTAAATGTAAAAAATAATATGGACCTGTTCAGTAAGATTTTTTTTAATTAAAACACTTATCGGTTCTTTCTTTTGTGTTAATCTCATAATGGCCAATAACATCACAGGGGTTGCATCAATATGCTACAACATGCTAGGCATATTTTGTTTCAATTTAGACTGACTCAGTACGATTTTCTGGCCAAACTTCTCATCGAATCCTTCTGATTTTTTAATGAATCCCATTTAGGCTATAGAAGTAGTTCCTTAGGATCTGACCTATCAAAAAGCGCGTGAACCGTTTCAATATTTACTCGCTCAGTACGATTTTTTTTACGTAAAATTGCAATGCATCACAAAGATTACCTCGAAAATGCCACCATATCAAAGTAACTCCTACGAGTGTGACCTATCAAATATAGAATTGCTAAATACGGTATTTTTGCGCAAACCTCTCATCGACTTTTTTTGGTTTATGAGTGAACTCCATTTAGGCCATTAGCAAAAGATCTCAAAAATTGCACCAAAATGCACCGCAACCGTTTATTAAATTATGAACGATTGTTGTAAGTAAAACACACAGACGAAGCAAGTTTCGTCGTTTGTTAGACCATACCCATAAGAGTTTGTTTTATATGATTGCATATTGGTGCAATTTCTATGGTGTCCTGTAATTATAATAAAAAGATTCACTTAAACATCAATTTTGCTCAAAAAATCGCGCTGAGCAAATCAATATTGAAACGGTACACCAGTCGATTGATATATCAGACTCACAGTAGTTACCTGTATATGGTGGCATTTTGCTGCAATCTTTTTGGTGTGTTGATATTGGCAGTTTTACTTAAAAGTTTTACTGATCCCAGGCCGACCGGCGGTATCTCTGTTTAGTAGTACTTTCATGCAACTTGTGTGATTTATTTCTAGTGATTACCGTTCTAGTGTTTATCGTTGGGATTTTCATTCAAACAGAAATCTTATATCCATGAAAAGCTTTATTCATTCGCGTTTGAACGGCTCCAATAAAGTATTATTTGATTTTATTAGCATTTTTATAACACTGAAGAATTATTTTTTTCATTTAATTTGACTCACATTTTATATTTTAATTTCGATAAATATTAAACTCCGATTTTGTTTAAATAGAAAACTGTACAATATTAAAATAAGATTTAACTGTATAGGTCTCTTAAGATAAAACGTGGCAACCAGCTTGTCCCTCTTGACAACACACACCCAGCTTTTTTCTTTATCTTTTATTTTTGTAGCAACTTTCATAAAGCATTAGAATGCTGTGTTGGAACGCTATAATTTACAATTTTACATAATTTTTTTATACAAAATACAATTCAATTTATGTGCGAAATTAAATTTGAAAAACAGATATGTACATTATGTGTAAATAATGAAAATAATATAATAAAGGTAAAAATAGTGTGTGCTTTTAATACAAGGCCCATACATCAGACACAATATTATATAAAATTACAAATTAACTATTGTAATTGCTCTAGAAGTCAGTACTAAGGCCGAGCCAATCCTAATATAAGTAGATTCTTAAAAACTCTTTAAATTGTTTTGTTCTTACGTTTGATTTAATTGTTTTGGATAAATTAGACGAGGTTTAAATATATAAGTAGACCCAATATGAGTTTTAGGAATTGTTATGAAGAAATGTCATCTTCTTCGCGTGTTGTGTTCATGTATATTCCCTATACCTGTTGAAACTCAATATTACACTTAATGTGACCAAATTTAATTTTATGGATAAATATGAATGATTCGTACGAGCACTATACATCAAGCGGTAAAATATTTGATGAATAAATTTGTTTAGTCGTAGTTAAAGGTGGCAATTTACAGCTATATGAAGCTGGCCCAAAATTCTATCCCAATTTTTTTTTATTTCAACGCTGGTAACACTTTTAAACTATCGCGATATACAATTGCACTTGTATACTGTAATAGTAGTATATAAGTACAATTGAATATCGCAATAGTTTATTTTATAGCGTGAATTTTATTATCATTTTCTATCATAATACAAAGCGGAATACCCGGAAGGAATTTGAGTATGGAAAATTTATTTATACAAAATTATAAGTATCGATACTTTTAATTATAGAATTAATTATTTATTTAATAGTTCTCATTACAATGTAAGTTTCATTAACCTGTGTACATATTACTAAATGAAAATCACATTTCGTTGTAACAAGTGAGTACATTCTAATATTTCAATGGCCCAATTCTGAAACTTAAAAGTTACAGAGTAAAAACTGCTGAGTATTTATTGAGCTATAATTGGGCCATATATCACCATGAGAGCCATGTTAGAATCATACACCATTGTTATAGTTTAGGACGAGAACTTCACGAAAAATGTAATTGCATCACGGGCCAATACGAAAACTAAGAAGTCAGTCACTAAGTTAAAAATTGATCTTATATTGGGTTATTGATGACCAAGATGGACATGTTAGGTTGGTCACATATAGTGTTCTGGAATATAGTTGTACGAACCTATGGAAAACAGGATGGCGCCGTTAGTTTACGCCTGTACTTTGAAGTTGCAGAAATGAATTTATATTTTTAAATTAATCGTAACGATTTTTTGAGTTCTTTAGTTTTTGAGTATCCGTTATAAGTTTATTTTATTATTTAACATTTCAAATTGAAATTTTAGGTTGAGAGTATTAATGACAGTGAAACAGTTTTAATTTTTGTTATAGTTAATTTTGGGCTGACTATGAGAAACTATCACGATAGTAATATTATTTTGGGCTGACTTCTTATAAAATGACGTGAAACTACACGTGGGCTGATACTTTTAATATTATAGAAATCATCATATTAGTGTTACCATAGCATTTTTTTGGGGTTGAAATTTGGGCCGACTTCACATACATGCAATTTTCGAATAGTCTTGAATATTTTGTTTTACCATTTTGCTAACTCCTCTAGTATACATATATCCAGCAGTAGAAGACCAAATAACTATCATGTAGCTTAGGTGACATTGGATGTTTGCAAAATACAACATCCAAGCTGTTTTTAATGAAATGCATTGCCTTATACGTTTCAATGCAAAATTGAAAGAAGATAACTTACATTTTATCATATGAATGTGGCTTTTCCAAGATAATTTTTCGTCAATTAGTAGACCCATTGATAACGAATTCGTTTTAAAAAAAATATAATTTGTTTTAGTAAAATTTATTGTAAGATGGTTCGCCGACAACCAATTTATAATCTTAACAAGTCATTTTCCATCATAAAATGCAAGTCTGATGGGCATTTAGTTTTATATATAATGATAGCATCATCAGTATAAAGTTGCAAATTTCCATGTAGATTTAAACTGAATATGTCATTAATACAATAGATAAAAAATTCAGGTCCCAAAATGGACCACTGAGGAACACCAGCAATTAAAGTTGTTTTATCACTTAAAGCACCTTTAACGACTGTAAATTACTTGCGATTATCAAAATAACTTTTCAAAAGCGATAGCGTAGAGCTTGTCGGGTTTAAATTGCTATCTTTTTGAGTAAAATGGAATTATTTACGCTATCAAATCTTTTTGAATGCCTATGAACAAAACGGGAATTTTAAAAATGTTTAAGATGTTCGGAAAAGCTCCAGACTTTATTGATAAGTAGATGAGATTTGTTAAGGTCAGTGCCTACATGATACGACCACTACATGATACGTTATCAAACCCTGTATAGCACCATTTTTATTGATTAGGTTAGAATATCAAAAACTTCAGCGTTTGTAGTTTGGTGTATGTGAAGCTGCATTGAGGTTGCTTTTACGGAATGTAGATACGAAGTAAAATGTGGAATGATGGCAGTTGGATTCTGATAAACTGGCTGTTGAAGAGTTGAGACTTTACTAAAAAATTGATAAAATGTGTTCGCTATAATGTGTGAGCATATAATATTTTGATTTTTGTGACGGATAATATCAATGGTTTAATATGCTTCAGGTATTTTCTGAGTTGCTTTATTTTTGTCAAACATGTTTTTGTCACTAAATTTCTGAATTCTAAAAATTGGGAATTAATAAAAATATGAGATGGATACGTTTAAGAAGTCGATAAAAATACTCTCTTTTATGTATAATTTCAGAAGCTCTGCATTAGCCCATGGTTTTAATTTATTTATAGATTTAATATTACCTAACTGTGTATTTACCAATGACTGTGACAAGAGAGTCAATCAAATCAGAAACACACACAGACTCATATTGTAGCGAACATAGAGCATTGTCTTTCTTGATACCATCGTAATTTAGGACAGTTAATAATTTATGCTTTAAATGTTCTTTGGTTACAGTCGTATCAATGTCAATCACTATCAATTTATGATCAGAGTAAGAAATATATGTGAGTCTTATTATGAATTTTACAGAGACACAATCCGCAATTATGTAATCAATTGAAGTCATGGAATTATCTTGAATTCGAGTAGCATGAGCTGTTTAGCATAATATAATCATCGCTTGGAAAGTTTAAGAGAATATTAAAAAATAGATCAATATTACAATTTCTTCCCCTGTATACTCCAATTATATTAAAATTACTTTGTAATATTTGAACTAGTATGAAGCTATTGTTATCTCTAGTAAAATCCAGACGCTTGTTATACAAAATTGATTTATGAATAATAATATACTAACTCCTCCGCTACGGTTATTATCTCTTGTGCAGTGCAAAGCATCAAAGTTCGTTATGTTATAATAATGAGACTCTGCTACGTAAATCCAAACTTCAGTTACAACTAAAACATCTACTCGTAAATTATGGCCGAAGAATTTACTAAGTGTATTTTCGATTTCAATGATTTTATCACCCCTTAAGCTTTTTGAATTAAGATACATTATCCGTAAACCATAATCTTTCATGCCACCAAATTAGCATTCGTGTAATACAGCACATTTTGAGTACAGAAAATTTTGTAAATTTAGTTTTTTAATTGGATCTAAAAAAAACAATAAATGTATACAAATTACATAAATTAGGTTGATTCAAATTTTTCAATTTTTACAGCAACATTCAGAAGCTACCATTGAATTACCATTCCTATGATATTCATCATTTAAACCATCATTAGTAAACGAACGGCTTAGCATAATTCAAATTTGACGTCTTCGTCAACAACAAAATACAATTAATTTTTGAATTCTATAAGAATCACAAAAGTTTCAAAACAAAAAAGAAACTAAAAACAACGCAACACAAAAAAATTATAAAATACCAGCTAAACAGCAACTCGTTGCAATCACTTTTTAGTAGTTGAGATGCCATCGCTCTCCGTAAACAAATTTTCTAGAAATTTCCCGTTATGCTGGATCAAATACTGTTGATTAAAGTAAAATTATATACTGTAGTAAAAAACCTATCACTGGATGTTTTTAATTTCAAGTGTGTGAATTTACGCCAGTATTTCAACCCAGAAAAATAAAAAATGCATCAGGTAATACTAGATATATATCATTCCAGGATGATCCCAGAAAATTTTAAAATAACACTAACAATAATAGTGGATCTAAAGTGTCTATTCTTCATATCTATGAAAAAATGATGAGGAAATAAGCCTTATGCTGAGATTATCATTGATAAGCCCCATTTTTATGGCCTATTCAGTTAATATATGAATTACTGATTTAAATTAATGGTTCCAATAGGAAGTGTGGGTAACTGCAGCAGGGAAACTTTCGAATTTCAAAACGAAACTTTGCATACCGATTAAGCCCAATTTGTGCTAATTAGTGCTCGAGTGAAAAAATTAGTACTAGGTAGTCCAGGAGCCGAAAGAACGGGAAAAGAAAATTTCAAATTTCGCCTGAAAGACGAAAAAAATAAAACCCAATTTCTAGAAAAAAAAGAACAGATATAATTTAAGCCTAATTTTAAAACTTTCTAAAAGCGGCTACACCGACGAAATTTGTGCTTATTATAGAAATATGATTTTCATAGATTCTCATTCATAAATTGAGGAAAAACAAACTAACCCCTAAAAGATACTATACAAAATACGAAGATATACCGTTCAATAATATTTTTGTTGAACAACAAATTAAAAAACAGAAATAAATATTACATAATCCAAATATAAGCAATTCAGATATCATATTCCTATCAAGTATGTTCATTGCCATCCCAAAAGTATATTGGCTATATTTGTGATAATCCTGAATTGGCCCAATTCAATTGAACAACAACGACCGTTGAATGAAAAATGAACAATTTTCCGTTGACCGTTGAATGAAAAAAGTGTTCTAGAAACCAATGAAGTTGGCACTTCTGATTCCATATTCTAATCAAGTATGTTCATTGCCATCCGAAAAATATAGTTGTTGAATTTATACTAATCCAGAATTAGGTCAATTCCATTCCATTCCAATAATTTTTGTCAGAAAATCGTTAATTCAGCGGTCTTTGTTGTTCAATGGAATATACTCCATTCTAGATTAGCACAAATTCAGCCACTATATTTTTCGGATGGCAATGAACATACATGATAGGAATATGCTGTCTGAATTGCTTATTTTTGGATTATGTAATATTTCTTTCTATTTTTTAATTTGTTGTTCAACAAAAATGTTATTGAACGGTATACCTTCGTATTTTGTATGTTTAATATTTATAGTATCTTTTACAGGTTAGTTTGCTTTTCGTCAATTTATGAATAAAAATTTATGAAAATCATATTTCTATAATAAGCACAAATTTCGTCGGAGTAGCCGCTTTTGGAAAGTTTTAAAATTAGCCTTAAATTATTTCTGGTTTTTTTTTCTAGAAATTGGTTTTATTTTTTTCGTCTTTCAGGCGAAATTTGAAATTTTGTTTTGCCTTTTCGGTTCTTGGATTAGCATTAATTTTTTCCAGTAAGCACTAATTGGCACAAATTGGGCTTAATCGGTAGCAAAGTTTCATTTTTAAATTCGAAAGTTTCCCTGCTGCAACCCACACTCACAGGAAGTATCGTGACCGATTTCTTCTACGAAATTAGAAGAGATCGGTCACGATACTTCCTAGGAACTATTAATTTAAATCAATAATTAATGCAGTAATTGAACAGGCTACAAATATATGGGCCTATTGAGCCAATTTCAAGTAACTTTTCTCATTATTTTGGCTTGGATATTTGATTATTTTTCAACTACTTTAGATCATATAGTGATTATCATAATTTGTGTCATTTCAAAATTTTCTTGGATGATTGCTTCACGTACTTTTAAACTGAACGAACTTTGACTGCTTGTTCATGATTTATGGAATATCCTGTTTAGTTAATCAAATGTACATTAGACCTAGTTTTGGAGTTAGCTTAATAGAGCCAATCCTTAGTTTATATCTAACACCATAAACATCAATTTGAAACTTTATTCAAAACGTGCTGGTCAAAATATATTTTTGTATCCCAATCGTTATTATATTAAACCAGTTTGCAGGCGATTTAGAAACAACTTCAAAAAAGTATAAAATACATTTTGGGTATCCTCGCTATACATAATATTTTGGAAAAAGATTATATGTATATTGATAAATCTTATAATGTAGCCAACATTAAAAACATATAAAAGATTATCAACCAATAACGTATAGAAAATCAAAAAGCCCCGAAAAATATACATAAAATAATGTAAATTTTTGCAAGTCTAACGAAAAAAAAAGATATTCTATCTCTTTAATACAAAAAAATTATGCAAAAGCTCAACGTTGCTATAAAACTTGACTTGACAAAAAAAAAATTTACATGTAATATGCAAAATTTTCATAATTGATTTTAATTGTAAAAATGTCACAAAAATCAAAAATAAATATAACCATAAAAATTTTTTTTATCATCTCCGTAATGATGACGAATCTAGAATATTGCCTTTATTATGTGCTACTGCAGTACTCTGTACATACCAAAATCAAACAGAATGAGAAATGAGGAAGGCAGAAGGCTTATGGGACAAAATTATGATGTTGCTTTAAAGAATTTATGTTTAATACAATGTTAAACATTTTCAATTTCCATTTCGTCTTTCTTATCTATACAAAAAGGAATCCTTATTAAAATGATCTAAATTAATTTGTACTTTTATTTTATTTATATTATTGCCAAGAGTATAATGTCGGAAACTATTTGCCGTCTTTTAAAATTCTGTGTATTTTGTTCGCCAACCACCTTTACTATACACAGCTAATATAGAAATATTATGTTTAGCCAAATCATGCGGGAACACCAAAAAAAGCTCCTGTTTACACGCATATCTCTTATATACAGCTAATTATATTTATGTTTTGCCTTAAGCCTTTGCGAGACGAAAACAAAACAAATATGATATGATCTATTTGCACGAGGAATTGAAATTCTATTTGGAAAATATTATTTTGTGTGTGCTGGCTGATATTCGAAGAATTTTTTTTTATACATGAAACCAAAAATTTACACAAATTTGTGGTTTTCAGGAAATTGTGGTAATTGTTGTGTATAACATAATAATTTGCATATTTTCAAAACGTGAAATAATTACGAATATATAATGCAAATTCTTAGCTACATAACGTACATACCTACATATGTACTTAATTAAATTCCAAACGTAAAAACTTTTTTATAGTATTCGATAAACTATTTACACCTTTTTTTTATGAATGAAATAAATTTTGGAGCACGCGAGTTTATTGCACCACCACAGTAAAACATAAACCCAAAACAAAATCATGGTAAAAAATAAAACTTCACTTTTTAATATCAGCTGATTCGCGTTTTATTTTAGTGAGGTTGTTATTCCTGTACTCTGTGGTGTGTAATAAAAAGATCGTATGATTTAACGGTTGATAAGTTTGTTAAAAAAATTGTATAAATTATATATATGTTACCTGTTGCCACAATGGCCATAAATATAAACATTTTATTCATAATGTATCAGCTAATTTTCAAATTCACCGTGACCACCGAACTTTCACTAAACACATAAACACTGTTAAGTTTAGAAATTCAAAATATTTGTATTCAAACATACATATAATTAAACGGAATAATTAGATTCAAAAAGTCACACTACCAAAATACACAGACGTAAAATATAATCTGTAAATATTACAAATTCGAGTTTGACACAACACAAAACACAATGTTTTTTTAAAAATATTTTATTTAAAATGTCACACACGTTTTTATGTTAACGATGTTACCTCTTTGGTGGTTTCACTTCAACTGAAATGATTTTTTTGAATGAAAAACATTTTTGTTTATTTTTCTCTGTGCATTTGCTATACGTTCGAATCTTTTTTATTTTTACTTCTATCAAACCGATAAAGTTACAACAATAATCGTGTAATAACAGTAGCAATAACAACTTAAGTAAGTCGACGCAAGAGACGATGCAATGAAAAAAACAGTCACAGAAAAATAGATTCTAATTAACGATGGTAAGAAAAAATTCTTTACGGTGAGAACAGTGTCAACTAGCGGAGAATAGATGCGAATTTTTATTAAGCTCGTTTCCAATTTGTAATTTTATTGATTTGTTAATCTGAAAACTACCTGTTGATGATGTACAACAAAATTGTGTAAGAAAATATAACTAGAAAAATCACTCAAAGCAGATGAAAATTTTTTATTCCAAACAGGCAATTCCGTGTAATGAAGCGTATTCATAGCTGTATTCATTGATATGAATTCGTTATTATTGTACAAATACGCGGACTAGGAAAAATCAACTAGTTTAGGGTTTTAATTTAGAGTTTGAGATTTTTGCAGATTTTCATTCGCTAAATGGGGTTTTAAAAATTTGTGTGTGTGTGTCGCGTTTGTTCAGACTTTTGTCGGCGGCCTCTCTAAAGCCTGGACGCTCCCGATTGATTTGAATGACATATTTACGAAATTTGAAGAGCTCAGTGATTTTCGATCGAAATCGGCGCATCGGAAGCGATAGCTTCAATAAGAGCTTTGTAATTCGTTCGAAACGAATTTCTTATGGAGCACACAAATTTAATTAAAAATAGAAAATTCAAGTTATCTTTATTTGACAACTAAAAAAATTAAAAATTTACTACAAAATTTTATTTATATTGTTGCAACTTCTACTCTTCAAGATACAACACTCGGTGGTCGAAAGGTTAAACTCGAAGGAATAATTTTATCGAGCAATTATTATTCTTATTATGCGACGATGTTACCGGATCAAGTATATATTCCTCTCCAAAATTGATTGGAAATTGGATTTTAGAATGGCATTTCATGTGGAGGGAAATATGGAAATAACGAAAGTAATTATAAATGGCGGCGACAATTGTAATAGACAAATAGATAAGCGCAAGCAAAATGCCAAGCAGGCGCAAGTTGTACGAAGTAAAATGGTGAACAGTGCGAAAAGTTAAAATGCACACTAAAAGTGAAATAGTGTACAGTAATAAGTAGTGAATGGTCGAAGAAGTTATCGGTGTTGGCATAAATAAAATTTGTAATTTGTTTAAATTTGAGCGTTTTGAGTTGAGTGTTTTATTTGCAAAATCCAGCACGAAGCCGAATCGAACGCCCAAAATTCATAACATTTGGTAAGATTTTGCAGAAAACAGCTATAGTTAAAATTATAAACATCAGAATCTGGAACTTTCAACAGAAGGCAATAAAAATGAGCTCTTTTACTGAGGCTATAAAGCGCCACGAAAGAGGAATCGGCAGAACTACGAGCACAGCAAGGTGGCCAATTTGCCGAGCTACGTAAAGAACAAATCACAGTTGATCAGTTTGCCAACCTGCGTAAACAGCAGAACGTGAATAATACTCTACTTGACCAAATTCAGTATACCCAAGAACCTTGAAGATGAAGGGGAATGTCGTTTAAAGGAGATGGAAAATAAGATTAAGTAAGTGAAAGCCCACTTTGAAACACTTACCTCGCAAACTATTGGAGATGGCCAACTAAATTAAAAAATATAACAAAACCACTTGCCAGAGCCTCTAAGGAATTTTAAAGCCTCCGAATGTTAAAGTTCCAAGCGACAGTACAGGGGAGCAGTTCAAGTTACTCATGTTGGTTCTCTGAGGAAAGATGCACTACAAACTGTATTCTCAAGAGAAACGAGCAATGAGCGAGTCATGGCGAGTTGGAAGTAAGATGTGGGTTGTCTCAAGTTAGATAATTATACAACATAAATACGTGGGGAGAGCCTGAAAGACTTAGAAAAACATATTGTTACGATTTTGCCTTGTCACTCAAGGTTCGAATAACTGGATTGTGAATAAATACACTGCTTCAAATTTGAACTCACACAATTTATTTACACAACACAATTTATTATACAACACAAAATTCACAATTAATTATTATAATTATAACACACTTTTTAATTATCACTTTAATAATCGCTTTAATAATCACTTTAATAATCTTTCTATTTAACCTTCACTGTATCACGTTTAAAATAATACTCAGCATTCCACGTCAACGCGCGCCTTTATATACCAAAATATTTGTTTCTAGAATAATCCTAAATGCGCAGCAAATATGTTAGTATAGAAATACGCCTAAATGTTGAATATAAATTATAAACGTAATTGAACAGTTAATGAAATTAACTTATTCTATTCTATTCTAGGTGTCACCGTAACAATATAATGATATCGGCACATTAATCTTACAGTAATGCACCTGCAGATGTGTTGAACAACTAAAAGTTGAGTAAGCTTGATTCCGAGGATATTGCAGAGATAAAGTCGATAATATGCGTCACTATGTCCGAGAAACTGGTGAGAGGAACAGGCCTCGGAAATACGGAAAACCACTTAGGGTTCAAGAAACAACCAGGACCATAGGCAAGCGTTCATTTCAAACTCGGTTATAAATTGGTTTAACAAAGCTTTACTGGACTATAAATACATCTGAATACTACTGAAGTAGATCCCACCCCAAGTTTGTACGCCATACACATTATAATTGATTTCACAAGTGCATGATACAACAACATTCTTTATTTTATTAGAATAGAGGTAGAACATAAATTACGAAGTTACAAATATAACTAGGATTTGTGAAACACAATAAAAACAATATAATTTAAATTTTAAGAAACGAAAAAAGTTATTTTTTCTTTAAAAATCGATTTGCGTACATGTAAGAACTCTCAAAATACCATATACTGGAATTACGATTATCATCATTATGGAAATACTTGGCAAAACAAAAAATTCGTCTGCGCGACGGTAGAATCCCTGGAATTTTTAAAGTCATTTTAATGTGAAATGTTTCAGTTTTTTATCAAAAGTCTTAGAAAAACTGTAACCTGTAACTACCCTATAGCTTTATATTTTTGTGATACCTGGGATTATGGTCTAAGTACCTGAGTAACATAAGAGTCATAACCGGTGTCTTGACAATCAAACGCAACGCCATCATCAGCTGTCGTTAACACAAATCGTATTGGCCACAAAGTCGAAGACCAGAGCGAATCATACTTTTCGTTCATTGCCTGCTGCCATTGCTTATGATCATCCTCGTATGTCCTTGGTTCATCGCTGATTGCCAATACGACAATGTTTTGATCGCAAAAATGTTTTTCAATGATATTCCTCTTAGCCAGATCAGCGAATTTGATCTTTACTGCAACTGCAACCTAACATTTTTGTTTCGTAAAATATAAAAACGCAAAAAATCTCTCGAACTGTTAATCAAATTCATTTGAATTGGCCCACAAACATCCGCAAGAATGCTTTTTTTCTCATTCCTTTGACTTCTCTTCCGGAAGTTTGTCACTTAAGACACTTCTTTTTGTAGATGCACGAATATTTCGTAAAAGTTGCGCTTGAGAAGTTCTAATGTCCGAGTCGTTCATGCCATGCGTGAAGTGAAATTTCACCTCAGATGATTCCTCAACTTTGAACACCATTTGAAACAGCTTACCCCGCGTCGAGCTCCTACTGCATAAATGTTTCCATCCTTCAGTAGTTCGCAGCGCTTGATATCCGATTGCAGTCGATAGCCATGATCCACGGCGTTTCCCGACGAAACTAATATGCTATGAATTTCCGGTTCATACAACACATCCGCTATGCATCGACGTATCCATGAATCTTCATCAAATATAGAAATATCGATATTGAAAATTCCTCGTGTTATGACCTTTTTACTACTTCCCACACTTACGTGTGACGATGTCATCATCGAATTCTCGAACTATTCACGCCGGTGACGCCGCTAACTTTCGAGTCCAACACCCATGACACAGACTTCTATGAATTTTGACACAAATATTGCAATATCATCGCCCGACTCCTTTGTGAAACTGTAGTACCACGGTTGCATGTAAATAACATTCACTTTCGATGTTTGCTCATTCATACTTTAGAGCGCCACACATATTGAAACAGCCAAATCATAATTTATTATTTGCACGTCTTACATTAAATTGCACGTCATGCCTTGGAATCCGCAATCATTGGTTTTGGTGCCGTACCAGTCACTACATGAACTAATTCACTGGCGTTTCATTTTACTTCTCTTCGAAATTTGTATCGAAATCAAAATAATTAAAAATCAAAAAAATCACGCTTTTCGTCGACTTTCGAATTTTTCTTTTCACACATAAGGACGAAATTGTAGTTATGACTGTTCCTTACTCAACGATTCTTAACAATTTTATAATTCTTCGTGGATATTATAACCTCAAATTTTTTTAAACACGTAAACACCCCTTACACGAACTTCCAGAATTTTAATTTTTTTGATATATTCGTTACCATGGACTGGGCCCACATCCTGTTGAATTGCTCAATTAACCTTATTCATGTTAATTTTACAACCTTCAGTCCAATAAGCAGTGGACCGAATAAAACAAATGCTGGCGTGTGTAAAACAAAATTTTCTTCAGAATAAGAAACACGTTGTTGCCAAAAATAGAACAAGACTCTTGCAATTTGCGTTTTTGAACCGCCAACAAGAGCGCGTTCGTGATTTAAGATTATTCAAACCTATAAAGGTTTTTGAATAAAAATTATTATATTTGGCCGGCAAAAGCAGCAGTACGTTATTCGACTGCTCAAAAGTATTTTAAAAACTTTCAGGCTCCAGAATTAACAATTTTACGACGATTTGATGTTGGCTGTATTTTACAACAATATTATTTTTAATTAATATTTTCTCAATTTATTTATTTTACGATATTTCATAGCAGCATTCGTACTACAATTTTCCAATTTTCTATATTTCTTATTTACAATTACAATAAATAAAGATTATGTTAGCGCACGAGGAAGAACAAAATAAAATCAATTACCCACAACTGTGTTACAATGTGCCGAGTAAATATTTTATTTACTGTAATTAAACAGTTTTAACACAGAAGGTTTTCAAAATGATTAGCGTACTTATGAAAATTCGCTAAACCAATTGGTTGGTATTTTCTACATTATAACAAAATTCAACTTTAGTTTTGTTGTTTAATCTGATGGGAAAACCGAAAAATTAAATTTAAACTAAACCTCTTTCAATGTACGAGGGTATATCAAAAAGTCTTGCAATATCATATGAAAAAAAAGAGTGAGTGAGACAACAATATATTTTTCAAAACCATTTTTTGTCGCGATGAAACTTCTAGAAGAACATTTCGATGTAAATTTTACAGTTCGTTTGTTTTTCTCAATTTAGTAACACGAGTTTTGAATTTTTCTTAAAATGAATGAAATTGAATATCGCGCCCTTATTATTTTTCTATAAAGATGGACGAAATGCAATTTATATATTCAACTATATATCAAAAGTTTGTTAGCGTGGAGACTTTCTCTTTCATACGGTACCACATATACTATATTACATGACCACCTTCACATGTCGAAAGTAAGTGCGCGATGGGTTCCCCGTTTGTTGAATGCAGAACAAAAAAAAATGCGTGTTCAAACTTCAAAGGCGATTTTAGATATGTACAAAGAAGATCCAGAAAATTTCTTGGATAACATAATAACAGGCGATGAAACATGGCTTTATCATTGGGATCCGGAATCCAAACAAGAATCGATGCAATGGATTAAACATAGTGAACCACTACCAAAGAATTTCAAAACTCAACCGTCTGCTGGTAAGGTTTTGTCAACAGTTTTTTGGGATGCTGAAGGAATTTTGATAATCGATTATATTGCACCGAAAACCACAATCACAGGCATATATTACGCAGAAGTTTTGCGAAAATTGAAAAAAGCGATTCGGGAAAAACGGCCAAGGAAAGTTATTAAAAAAATCTTGCTTCTTCACGACAATGCACCAGTGCACAAGGCTAATATTGCTCAAGCTGCATTAAAGGGCTGCGGCTTCGTGGAAATTCCGCATCCACCGTACAGTCCAGACTTGGCACCCAGTGACTACTTTCTGTTTCCCAATTTAAAAAAAACACTAAGGGGCCCGAAATTTTCCAGTGACTATGAAGTACAGTCTGTTGTAAATGAATATTTTATGGAGCAAAAGTAATCTTTTTTTTAGAGGGTTTAGGCAAGTTAATTGATCGATGTGACAAATGTATAAACCTTAAAGGAGATTATGTCGAAAAATAAAAATATTGCTGTCTCACTCACTCTTTTTTTTCATATAAAATTGCAAGACTTTTTGATTTGCCCTCGTACATCGGTTTTAATTTTACTAAGAAAATTATTTGCAATATTGCTATTTTTTCCTAGATGTCGTTTGTTGTCTAATATTTTAGTACAGGCTACACAACTAAGATTTCAACCAAAAGATGGCAGTTGATAAAACACAGTTTGAAAATGAAGTCAAATGAATTATCTTTAGAGAATTTAAGAAATAAACAGAGAACGTTAAAGTACATAAATGTTTATATGCATATGATTCGAGTAGAGGAGAAGTGGCTGAAATAGACAACATTAATCTTGCAAAATAAATATTTTGTTCGGTGTCCGATTTAATTAATATATTTTCACGAAATTAAAACATTTTTATAAAATAAATTTTTAATGCTGATGAATTATTTGTATTTTTTATTAGACGATTATACCCCACGTATCTTCTATAAATTTTACTACCACTACTTAACAATAAATTCATCCATATAAATAAATATAAAAAACCTTGTCACAAAAAATATTCAAGAAATAGTGTAAAGAAAATATAACTAAAAACAAACATTTTATATAAACTATCATTCAGTACTGAGATGTCCCGTGTGGTGGCACGACGTACGGTTATGTAGAAATTAATTTTAACTTTAATTTAACCGAGAATTTTTTTTTAAAGTCAATCTTCTCTTAATTTTTTAAAAATTATTATTTATTTTATTTATTTTCGTGAAAAATTACGTATATATTTTTTGAACGGCCAGTAATTAGTTATTTAATTAAAATAGTGTAACAAAAAAAAAATTAATAAGTGGATTAGGTTGGTTTCAAATTCGGCAAAGTGGAAGAATTTTGTGTATCAAAAAATTTTATATTGGTGGGCATTATCCGGAATAAAATTGTGTGATATTTTTGTTGTGTTTAATTCTGCCTAATTAATTAAAGTGGTGACTGAATAGTGTGCGGTGATTTATAAAAATACAAATAACACAAAAAAAAAATCTAATTAAGAATTATTCTTACCTAGCGATAAATAATTAAAAAATAATTACAAACAAAGAAAAATCGAAATTTCCGTGTGTCTTTCAAGTTTTTCTTTGTTGTTGTGGAAAATATATCACCAACGAATTGTACAGTAAAAAAGAAGGAGGAAAAATTATTTTATTTGTGTGGAGTTTTTAATTTAATGGTTTTTATGGTGAGTTATGATTTCTGAAATTTAATTTAATGAACAAAAAAAATTATTCGAAATTTTTTGTATTATACTGTCAATTTTTGACAAGTAAATAATATTATTTAACGTGTTGGTGCTTGGTGTGTATTTATTTACAAAACCAATACTCTTAAATATTTATAATAATAATAATAAAATTTAAAAGGTACAAACAAAATGAATTCAAAATGAATTGAATTTCTGTATGTAGAGAAATTTTTTTTATTTTGTATTTTGAATATGTGTGCGCACACATTGTAAACAAAATACGGTATTTACAGTGACGTAGAATGTCTGATTGTTGTTTTGGTTGTGATAAGACATTGTTTAAGAATTTTACTATTTATTAAATAACTTTTCTATGCTTAATAGAAAAGATTTTTAATGGGTCATGGGAATTATAGTGTACAGACTCTTCGGAAGTAGGGGCAATAGTTGATGTTAACCCTAGAGCTGTACATCTGATTTACTTCGGTTGATCGTACTTAGGGCACTCAAATAATCCCAATATTTTTTTTTTAAATGAATGCTCGGTAGACTAGAATACGTGTGAGTCACGTCAGAAATCCCATTTTGGCAACCTCATCCAAGGTTTTCTTATTTGGTCGAGTAGTATGTGATTGTGCAATTTTGTGCATCTAACGCTATAATTTGTGCATAATGTACTTTTGGAGATAATGTGGGATTTCTGACGTGATTATCACACCAGAAATCCCATAGATCCGTTTAATGATTAAATCATATATTTTGCTTTAGTTTACTTGTGCAAAACTGTGCATGTCAAAACCAATTTAGTTAACCTCCCGAGTTGGTCAGGATCTTTCCTAGAACGGCTATATCTGAGTAAATGCAATATGCACAACGTCTATTGAAGTAGGTAGGTGTATATAACCTGATAAGACCAGAATTCAATGGTGGCATACTCCTTATCACCAAGAAATGGGAACATAGAAACCCTTAAGACCCTTCCTTCAACCCTAATCTCAATAGATCAATTTCTGAAAAATGAATGAAAATAGAATTTGAAAATTGAAAAAATTAAATTTGATCTGAATACTCATTTCAACTCACACTAGAATACCATATTTTTGGAAAAAGGATTTATTTAGAACTATAAAATAAAAATCGTTGCTATGTCCTACACAAAAATTTGTTGGGATGGATATTTAGAATTAATTCGATTTATTAGGTGTGGAAGTAGAAGCTCTGAACTTGGTGGTTTCGGAGCAAAATAGTCATCGAGCCATTTTTACTCATCTTCAACTTTCGTGAATCGCTGGTGTTTCAAATATGATGATATCGATTTGAATAAATGGTTATAGAGGGAGCCAAGTCTGGAGAATACGCCGCATGCTGTAAAACTTCCCAACCTAAGGAGAAGATGAGTTCCTGGGTTGATTTTGTTGTATGTGGACGAGTGTGGTCATGCAGTAATATCACCTTCCGCCTTCCTTGGCTCGTACATGATGATTTTTCCTCTAGAGCATCATTTAATTTGATCAATTGGACCTGGTAACATTCAGCTGTAACAGTTTGACCAGATTCCAGAAGCTCGTAGTAAATGACTCTTTTCCAATCCCGCCAGACACACAGTAACACTTTCTGGAATGAATATTCATTTTTGCAACTATTGATGATGGCTGGCCTTGATCAACCCATGATTTTCTACATTTAGGATTATCGTACAAAATCCACTTTTCATCACCCGTAATGATTTTGGAAAAAATTATTTCTTTTGTACCGAGAGAGCAAATTCATGCCGATGTCAACTCTTCGGTTTTTGTTTTTTTTCGGTTTATGAGGAACCGTTTTTCCTTCCTTCTGTGTTTTTCCCCATGCAAAAACACCTTTTCCCCATCGAAGTGATATTGCTTGTGAGTAACTCCTAACTGTTCTGCAAGTTTTTTTTAGTTTGACACGCATTTCATCGTCTTCAAATTGGTTTACTACACCTGGACGTGGATCGTCCTCAAGACTAAAATTGCCATCACGAAATCTTGCAAACCACTTTTTTACTGTTGAATGACTCACAGAATGTTCACTCAAAGTTGGATTAATCAATTCCATAGCTTAAGCAACATTTTTTCACTTAACAGAATAGAATGCAATGACTGAAACTTATTGTCATAAAAACAGTAATGACTAAGCAACATAATCCAAAAGCGCGGGTGATTTGAATGTGTTCAAGTATATTTTAATGCAACCAACTTCAAACCCGATTTTCTACTTACTTGCACACCTAATATTTTTGAAAATATATTACATGGGATAATACCACATATTAACATTTAATTTGGTGAATGCGTTCTTGTTCGCTTTGATAGTTATACCGAAGATGAGGTGGATTGCAAAGACAACTTATTTAAATTACAGTCTTCTTCTTCATTAACCACCGGATCTGCGCTTGTAGGATACTGTGCACATACCCTAATATAGTGTTTGGAGCATGTTGCAGGCTCCCCATCTTTACTATATATTTTATTTTTCAGAACTTCTGGGAGTAAGTATTGTAATGTTCGTAATCTCACAACCAATTAACTATATAAAGCTCCTTTGACAGACTTGCGTAGTGAACCTTTTGGAATTCTGTTTTGGATATGTGCGTCTGACATAAATAATTTGCGGTTTTTTGGGTATTAGCATCTATAGCTTCATCTGCGTGTGCTGTAGAATTGTAAAATCTGTAGAATATGTTTCTCTACGTTTTATTTCATTCAATTCGCATCCGTGAACTGTTTTGGTAATTCAGGTTTATTCGATCGATCGTATTGTGGCAGTAAAAGTTGTTTTTCTTATAATTCCCTTTTGTTAAAGGAACGCTTGTGAAAACATTATCCATAGCGGTGTTGAAACATTTATCGAGAACGGTCACTGAGGCGAAGCACGAGATCGTCAGCAATATTGCGAGCTCTCTAACTGTGTGCCCAAATATATTTCTCCTGCTTATCCAGAAAAGTTGTATC
Organism: Nephrotoma appendiculata; assembly: GCA_947310385.1. NCBI lineage: Eukaryota > Metazoa > Arthropoda > Insecta > Diptera > Tipulidae > Nephrotoma > Nephrotoma appendiculata. The sequence continues at coordinate 17,389,779 of OX371223.1, forward strand.
TCGTACTTCCCCTGTTTGCTTCAGATATATTATTTGAAGCTACATCTTGCTCGGTTTGTAATCCAGTGTTCTGCCGCTCTCGACAGGATAAAGAGCTAATTTGTACGATTGGCAGCAAGCTGGTCTTGTACGTGTGTCATCGAATCTAATAAAACAAGTTATTTGTTCAAATCTTGCTAGAGAAATCACAGCTCTGTAGAAAGGCATGTGCATGTGCTTATAATAAAATTGCTATGTAGCCACAATACAACTGCGTTTATATCGGTCCAATATCGCATGTTCTTCAGATATTCAAATGTCGATTGCTTTCAAATGCTCCTTTAGCTTTTTTATTTTGTGTCTAATAAATATAATATGTATATAGCTTCAACAATTGATATTGGTATGAGCTATTTGAACTCGTCTATTTTATTTGGAAATGCTCCGATACACCATACAATGAGCGATTTCAGGACACCTAACAGTTGAGAACATGTTGAGTAAAATCGCAGACAACGTTATGAAAACGTTTAGCACTTTGAAATTTAGGGTAGCTGGAAGCATCCAATGTGATTTTTTTCTGGTAGTTTTTTCGGCGTTGTGTTTCAGGAGGATATTTGACAAAACTTGTTCGATTTTCAGCTTCATGAAAGTTATCAATAATTTGCAAAAGTCAGTCATCTGACAAAGTTTCTTCAGAAAGAGAAAATATGAAGGAATTGGCCATTTTACATACATAATTCATTAACAATTTTATGGAACACCATGTGGATTTTATTACTAAAATTTAAATATACTCTTTTGGCGAACCAACAAATTCAAAATTAATAGTTTTTAATAATTACATCTTAAATTTAACCCAAACCTGTAATCTGTATTTTTTTTAGAAACAGTCTAAAACTAAGGCTAATGGCATTATTCTGACTTTGCCTGATAATGGGGAATTAGGAAAAATATTTTCATATCATTTTTGGCTAAACTGTATTTTTCTGTCCTACTGAGTGAATTAGTTTAAGTACTTCGTAGTGGTATAAAATTGCCACGTTTGGCATCCCTAACCCAATCCCGCAAATGACGGCTATAGCCGTCATATTTTTGGTGATATATAGGCAAATGACGGCTATAGCCGTCCTGCATAGTTTAATTAATAAAGAAAGGTACATCATTCTTACGAAGTGTACTAATGCATTATTTTGTTAATTATTCAGTAATACATCAAAGAAAAAAAAATGTAACATTCCAGATAACATATTAATTGTTTTTTTGTGCGATTTTTCATGATTAGCAATTCGATATATTTCCGCCTACAGAAACAAATGACGGCTATAGCCGTCCTATTATGTTCGCGCAAATGACGGCTATAGCCTTTTCCAGAGTCTTTTCCAGAGCTGGCCACCACACGCCCACCCCGCTCAGTAGCACAAGCCTTACCACTGCGGTATAGAGCCAGTGTACTAGCTCTGGTTTCAAACCCCATTTCTTCCCTATGGCGTTTCTACACGAGTAAATGACTACATTAGCCTGATTCACCCTTTCTACAATGTTAGGCTTCCAGCTGAGCTTACTGTCCAAGATTATGCCAAAAATCTCGCTCTGTCAGCAAAAGTCAGTCTAATACCGTTCACAGTAGGAGGGCTAACTACCGGAATTTTATATTTCTTAGTAAATAGTAAATACTGTCTTGGACGTTTTTTTTTTTTTTTTTTTTTATGTTTTAATCTATGCAATCTGTTCTGCATGCTCCATGCCAGCCTATAGTACTGACATGGAAGATGGGTCGGCAAATTAGTTGTGTATTCCGACAGGGGGTCATAGTTGTGTTGAATTTCCATCATCGATCGTAATCAAATGATGAAAAATCCCTTTTGCATCCTGCCCCGATCGGGATTCCAACCCGGTACCTCCCGATCCAAACGCCAAAGATTTAACCACTGTGCCATTTGGTCGGTGTCTTGGACGGGTTGATCCCTAATCCGCATTTGCCGGCCCATTTCGTAACGATCAGGAGTGCATTCTGCATAACATCCCTAATCGTATCCAGATATTTGCCTGAGACAGCTATTGCTACATCATCTGCATACGCTACAACCCCCATCCCCTCTTTCTCCAGTTCCAACAGCAATCCATTCACCACTGCACTCCAAAGAAAGGGGGACATTACTCCCCCCTGCGAAGTTCCTCTAACCACCCGCCTTCTAATGGTGGACTCCCCCAGTTCCGAGATAATAATCCTGCTTACCAGCATCTGATTTATCAACCTACTTATAGAATAATCCACTTTCAAAAATGACAATCCAACTATGATCGCCTCCGTTTTTACATTATTAAAGGCACCCTCAATGTCGATAAATGCTACCATACAACAATACTCTTGCGAGTAAATTGATGCGTACTAGATCGTGCAGAGCTGTGTCCACCGACTTTCCCTTACAGTACGCATGCTGCGACATTGCCCAATTCCTTGGCTCAACTTTTGTTCGAATAAGTATGTCTATCAATCTTTCCAAGGTTTTCAACAGAAAGGATGATAGAGTTATAGGCCTCAAGTCCTTTGGATAAGCCTGTGAGCTTTTTCCCGATTTCGGGATAAAAGCCACTCTGACCTCCGTCCATTTCCTGAGAATATAAACCAATTGCAGACATCCCCTGAAGATAACCTCCAGCCAGGGGAGGATAACTGTTAAAAGTGTACCACATCTGTTAAAAGTGTACCTCGATCAGCTCCAGGCTCCATCGAGTCATCAATGCTTCCCTGAAAATGGGTCTCAATGAAAAGCTCCAATGATTCCGCACTTGAAGCTGTCCATAATCCGTCCGGCCTAATTAAGTAACTAGGACTGGTTGGGTTAGTAGATAGAATTTTCCTAAGGCGAGAAGTCTCAGAGACCTCCTCCATTCTGGAACAGAACAGTCTCCAAGACCCCCTTTGTGCCGTCCTCCACTCTTTTTTGTATTTTCTCAGGTCTTCCTTATAGGAATCCCAATCCCCATGTTCTTAGCCTGGTGTTCTTAGCCTTATTAAAGGCTGTCCTACACGCTCTCCGATAAGTTCCCAACTCCGTGGTCCACCATGTTGGTTTCTACCTGCCCCTAGGTTTTATCAGGGGACACGCAGCATTAAATGACAGATTGCTTTAGTGACAATATCAACCATAACATCTAATTCTTCTACTGTCGCCGGAAGTCCAGGAACCTTCAGCGGCAATAGTTCCTTCAACACCTCCCCATATTTGTTCCAGTTTGTCCTTCTGGGATTCCTGAAGGCTTTCCGGGCAACAGGTTTGATATTTAGGTTAAATGTAATATATCGGTGATCAGAGAATGAGTGCTCCTTCGCCACTCTCCACCCACTGATCATATTAAAAATTGTTTCTGACGCACAGGTTACATCTAGAACCTTCTGTCGATTTCTAACAATGAATGTTGGTTCACACCCAATATTGCAAACTACAAGGTTAGTATTTAATAAGTAATCAAAAAATAACTCACCCCTTTCGTTAATGTCTGTGCTTCCCCAGATTGTGTGATGCGCGTTTGCATCACATCCAAGTAGCACACCTACCTTTTACTGACCTGCTTCCCGGATCAGTTCCCCCAGGTAATCCGGTGGAACCTCCTTCTCGCGATCCATATAGGCTGAGGTAATAATTTATACCCTTTCATTCTGAGGCTACAAATCCTGTTATTGTTAACCCAAGGTTCTTGGATTAACACCAAGTCCTCATCTGACTTAGTCAGTCTGAGCACGAGAGCTGCCGAGGCAGCCTTCGTGTGATGTAGGTTTATTTGTACAATGCTAACCATTGTTATCTACCTTACTCGTAGATTACAATGGTTAGCATTGTACAAATGGTTGGTCGCCAACCCCCTCTCGTCGTGTTTTCGACGGGTTGCCCCCATCGGACTTCAGAGAGAGGAGGCTGCCTCCCATCACCAACTTCACTTCGTCAGAAATATCGGAACGGCTACCCTGATCGTCCTCAGCCCGCTTGACCGTTTCCTGCCGGGCCCGTTCGCCGTCACCGCCAGGCTGGTCTTCCGCGCCCTTATCGACCTCGTCTTTTTTATAAACTTTAAGAGTGATCGACCCGAAACCGAAGTTGATCACACCCTTAGATCTAGCAAGGGAAGCCAAGGATTCCTTATTAATCAGCATGATTGCCAATCTCAAGCCCCCCTTGGCCTCCTCCCGCTTCTCAATCCTCCATCCTTCCGTTGGAAGATCGGAATTACTGGCCCGGACGGGGGGATCACGGATTTTCTCTCAGGATCCTCAAGAAAATGGAGTTTAGTGCATTATACACTACCCTCCACTTTTCCGACGTGATGCTCCCATCTTCCTGACCTTTGTCAATGACGGCTAGCACCAGCACGTGCTCCTTCAGGATTTCACTAAATAATTTCAGTTTCTGCTCCTTAGAAGCACCCGACGTCATGTCTGCTTGCCCTTTGGCCCGCTTAGGGCCTTCTGCTTCAAGCTCATCCTCGGACCTCTGTCTTTTAGACACAAGGACCCTATCCGAGCTATCGCAGCCGACAGTTTTCTTAGCCCATGCTACAGATTCCTTCTGCGCAACTGTAAGCTGCTCCTCAGGGGTCGCAGCCAGTTTCTCCAGAATTCTAAACGCCGACCGTCTCTCTCTGTACCGTCGCTTTGCTGGGAAGATCTCTCTCGGTCCCCCGCTCTTCTGTTTGGCGGTTCCGCTTCCACCTGGCCTCAATGCCATGGTGTTGTTTACCCCTGCCTAAGATGTGTGAGCCCCACATTTCTGGTTAGAGTTACTCCCCTCTATAGTACTTTCCGGTTTTTGGTGGGTACCGGTCCCCTTGTTTTTATTATTTTTTACAAAATTCTCCATTTATTCCCACGAGTATCGGAGAAATACAGTCCACCTGCGCAGAGATCCGTATACGCAGGTAAGGCTAAATACAACTGGAGGTCGCCAGGTATACAGAGGGCTCCATTGGCTCACCGAGTACCCTGCCCTCCACACCGCCGCCCCCTCCAACATCCACCCACTCATTCACCCATCTATATGGATATCCCAAACAAATGGGACTCATTTCATTCAGGGGATTACCGTTTATAGGGTTCCCTACTCACTACCTGGAGGCTCGTGAGCTCAGGGAGTCCTGACGCTCAGTTCACCGTGGTTGTGCTCGATGGTTTTACGGTACCATCAGTTCGCCTTTTCCTACTGGGTATCACAGGCACTCAGAATTTAGGAATTTAGTGAACAGAGGTTAACCACTCCCCCGTTCTCTGAGACTCTTCTTCCAGCAGAGCTGCGGTGTAAATAAATGATTTAAGTTTTAGAATTGTCCACATTATGAGCATTTTGTGCACCAAAATATTAGTTTCGCCCACCCCCATAAACCTATGCACGGAATATTAAAATGTCCTATTAAAGTGTTGAGTTATAAGAATGTTCCTAAATTACTACTAATTATCCATTTTATTAAATAAGTTTTGATTTAAGAATTAAAATGATAATGAATTTTGTCCATCCAATATTTAATTATGGCCAAATATTACAATTTACAAACTTGATCTTTCAATATTCATAAATTACTACTAATCAGAAATTTAAACAAATGAGGTATGTTTAGAACTGTCCACATGTTAATGAGTTTGCCCACACAATAATTAGTTTATCCTATCCTGTAAAAACGAGATTCAACATCATTTATTCAAATTTATAACTAATTGTGCTTTACAAACTTTCTTTAACGCACATTAATCCAAAAGTTGAGGTAGGAATTTTCTTAATCCGTCCCTCTAAATTCACTTTTAGAAGTGCTACCTCGATTTCTAGAAAAGGTCAAAACTTTTTAATAGAAGAGCAAAGCTAAGACATAACTTACGTTATAAAATTCGCATTTTGAGTGTAAACGTCACATATCTTTTGCACCCATTCATACAAACATAAGATTTATGGGTTAATGACCCCGAAAATATTACAATTAGATTTAAAATATTTACACTACTCAAATTTTGCAAAGAACCAAAGTTCTTAAATTTGGAGTACAACACCACACCCAAAATCCAAACAAAAAAAAAATGTTATTTGTATTTATAAAACCAAAACATTTATAATCTTTAAATTATTTTACAGCTCTTACAAGTGGGTGTCTAAATATCTCAACAGTTTTTGATAAGAAAAATATTTTTTGTTAATATACATTTACAGTTTTCACATATATTTGTTACTCGTAGTATAAACAAACCGACTACAGCAACAATTTATTTTAATCGCTAATTAATTTCATTGTTAAATTATATTGGGTTCTTATCGCCCCGTTAAATTCACAATCGAATTCGTTCGATTAAAATAATGCGTAGTGAGCTTACTAATGCACCACTCAAATCTAGAATGAGGACTGAAAATATTTTTGGGTGTTATCACTCGACAAATTGATAAGATTTATGTATATATGGGAAGTGATCGTCACCCAATTTGCGGTTTGAGTATGTATGACGACGTATACAAGTCAAGGGTTTTGATCTGAGGAGTGTTAGTAATTTCCGCGATAAATTCAAAAACTTGATATGCACTCAGATTAAAAAAAAATCAACTTTGATCAATCAATCAACATCAAATGATTTTTAATTACTTCACCTTAATTTTGATTAATTGTAATTTATTCGTATATTTTATATATTCGTATTTATATTTTTTTTTGTATTTATATCAATTCAATTCTTTTTGTGTTAGGAAACTACAAAGAAATACTCAACCGCGACGTTCGAGCAAAAAAAGCACCACCACAAGAGAATTGTACAAGATTATTGTGTAAAAGTGTGCAAAGTTGTTAAGTGACCACACCCAATTACAGTATACTCGTATATAGAGAAGATCACCTGTTTTGTGTTAACATTTTATATATTTAATTTAATTCGTAGTTATCATAAATTTAAAAATAAAATATCAACAAAAGATTATTTTAAGAATTAGTTTTTGTGCGGTGTGTGTTGGATGAATTTTATTTTAGTTTGCGGCAAAATTTTGCGTATAGTTTAAAGTTGAACACAATCAAATACGATTTTTTGAAATTTGATATATGCAATGATTTATTTATACGCGATTTCGTCTGTTTAATTATATAAAATGATCTCAGGTTGAATTTTGCAAAACAACTATATAATTATGTTCAAATTACAGACGGTAATCGATGGGAAATGCCATTAAAATTTAGATAAGTGTGTCAAAATTAGCCTATTCAATGTTTACATAAATTTGCATAATTATGCTATTAAGGTCAAGATTAATAAAATTACAATATGTATTTGTGGTTCTTAAAGAGGCGGTGACGCGGCCTACGAACTATACGTGTTGCACGCAAAATTTATAGTTTTTCGCACGTACGTATATCAATTTGTCCATCGGCTATTGTAAAATTAGACATTTCATTAAGTAGGACACGCAACCTTCTCTTGGATCCCTCAATATTCTAATACGGTTTCGAACCATTGTAGCGAGTGGAGTTTTAAATTAATAATGTTCCAATACTTTTGTATACAGCTATAGAACAAAAAACAATAAAAGCAATTTATCTTTGGCACAATAGTTCACACAAATTGATAAGAATAAATTATTATTTTTTGTCTTAGTTGTGTATGTTGGGTTGGCGAAGTAACTAAACTACTTTGTAGTTTGTATACGAGGAAACTTAAGAAACAGAAATAAAAATTAGATAAAATTGGTTAAGAAAAATGTCTTTTTGTGTCTCGACTTTTCCTTATAATATTATGTGCTCGTATATGATTTTTATCGTTTGCAATTTATATTATTATTGTTATTACTACTGTTTATTATTATTATTATTATTCGTGGTTGTATTTATAGTTTTTTTTTTATTTCATAGCTGTGTATGTCGTTTTATAGCTTCTGTATAAATAGTTTTTGTATTGTTGAATATACTTGCGGATATTTTTGTTGCAACGTTGTGCTCGGCTACCGTACTGAGATTTAAAGTTTACACAGAAAAAAATGTTAGTTCTGTAATATTGTAAATAACATTCGTTGAATTGTAATTAGTATTTTAGTTTGGCGGTTTCAAAGGTATAAGGCAGGCGGAAAATTATATGGATAAAAATAGTGTCGGGTCAGTTATCGAGAGAAAACTAAAATAGATAAAATCAAAATTATGTTTTTAAATATTTTTTAGTTATAATAGAAGGCGAAATATTTAAGAAAATGAAAAATTTTATTGCAAACAAATTTAGTTTTACTTCCTTATCAACTAAAATATGCTAAGTGGTAAATAGTAAGTTTTAGACATTTTAAAAAATTTTAATTTGACGCTACCACTTGACGCCTTCCAGCTCAGCACTCTGAAAATTTCAAGTTTGTTTTTGCGCGAAAGTTTTCGAGATTTGAATGTTTTCTCAATGTTATGTATGCATTTTGTTCAGTTACCACCGATCCTAGATATTTATAATCTACGTACTTCTCATATTGTACGTCATCCAAACAACCTCTTCACGTGTTTGGCTCCATATAATTAAGATACTTATGTTAAGTTGATGATATCAATTTGCGTTCCGGTAAACAGATACCATCAGCGTAAGCTAATAGCTGGCTGGATCGGTTTACAACATAAACAACTGTGCTGGGCTATGTTTAGTTTACAAATAACATACTCCAACGTCAGTTTAAACACGATTTTGGCAATTGGGTCATCTAGTTGTACTTCCGATGTTATTTTAAAGGACTCCGAAAGTTTGCCGTTTACCATTTTAACTCAATTTCAAAATAGAAATAAAAAATTGGATGTTTGTACCACGTGTCCGGACATAGGACGTGAATACGTACAATGTTTTGCGAAGGAAATGGCGTACGCTGCACATCGAGATTTCTGGTGAACGTTAGAATAAAGATTGAACTCACGTACTTAGCATGAAGTGTATTAATGTTAAATTAATATGTATATAATATTTAAATCATTTAATAATCTCATTTCTGACCTAAATATCCAATCCCATCATAATCGGTTAAGAAATTACCGAGTTCCGCCCCAGCAAGCCATATCAGAGAACTTCTTTCGAAAATCATTTAAGAATCCCATTTCCAGCCAATATACAATACCATCATAATCGGTTAGGAAATGGCCGGGTTTTGTCCCAGGTGGCCATATGCCAGAACTTCTTTCAAAAATCATTTAAGAATCCCATTTCCATCAAACTTACCCAATCTCATCATAATCGTTTAGGAAATGGCCAAGTTCCGTCCTAGGTTGCCATATGTCAGAACTTCTTCCAAAAATCATTTAAGGATTTCATTTCCGACCAACATATCCAATCCCATCATAATCAGTTAAGAAATTACCGAGTTCCGCCCCAGATGACCATATTCCAGAACTTCTTCAAAAATCATGTACGAATCCCTTTTCCATCGAACTTACCGAATCCCATCATAATCGGTTAACAAAAATGGCCGAGTTCCGTCCCAGTTGGCCATATGCCAGAACTTCTTCCAAAAATCATTTAAGAATCCCATTTCCATTAAACTTACCCAATCCCATCATAATCGTTTAGGATATGGCCAAGTTCCGTCCCAGGTGGCCATATGACAGAACTTCTTCCAAAAATCATTTAATAATCTCATTTACGACCAACATATCCAATCCCATCATAATCAGTTAAGAAATTACCGAGTTCCGCCCCAGATGGCTATATTCCAGAACTTCTTCCAAAAATCATTTAAGAATCCCATTTCCATCCAACTTACCTATTCCCATCATAATCGCATCATATAGATGATAAGTAAATAGGTACAGCGTCAAACTTTACCTACATTTTTCGTTATCATCAGTTTTTTGGGCTGCCTGCCTATGAAAGCAAAAAATAAAGACGTATTCACGTCAAAAATAAAAAATGTGTATCCTAATTAGGAAGTTCTAATCAGGCTAGCAATTTAACAACATATTTTATACGCTAACGGAATCTGAGTCCAAATCTCTGGGAAGTCACGTTAAAGGTCGTTTTGCATTTACTCAAACTCAAAATAGAAATTAAAAAATTCTTAATGAATTTGCTGCCCTGGTTAGGAAGTTTATCAGGCTGGCTTATTTAGCAATTTAGCACGCTATTTGAGGTGCTCACGAAACCTGAGTCAAAATCTCTAGGAAGGCGTGGTAATCGGCGTTTACCATTTTCACTCAAACTCAAAATCGAAATACAAATTTTTTTTAACAAGCTTGCAGTCTTGTTTAAGAAATTTCAATCAGACTAGCTGGATCAGAAATATAGCAACCAATTTGCTTGCGGGCGGAACCTAAGTCCAAATCTCTAGGAATGCGTGTTAATGGCCTTCCGCCATTTTCACTCAAACTCAAAAGATAAATTCCAAAATCCATAAAAAATTTGCTGTCCTGGTTAGGAAGTTGCAATCATGCTGGCTTGATAAGTAATTTAGCAACCTATTTAAGATGCTCGTGGAACCTAAAACCAAATCTCTGGATTTGCCATTAACGCAATGGCCGTTTATTATTTTCACTCAAACTCAAAATAGAACTACAAAAATGTTAAGAATTGACCAGGACAGCAAATTTGTAACAAACAACTAGAGTTTCTATTTTGAGTTTGAAGGAAAATCGTAAACAGCCATTAACACGCCTTCTAAGAGATGTTGACTTAAGTCCCGTGAACACTTAAAATAGGTTGATAAATTGCTTATCCAGCCAGTCTGATTGAAATATCCTAACCAAGCCTGCCTTGTTAAAATAAATTGTATACTTATTTTGAATTTGAATGGAAATGGTAAACGGCCGTTAACACCACTTCCTAGAGATGTTGACTTTAGTTTCGTGAGCACTTAAAATAGGTTGATAGATTGCTCATCAAGCCCAGCCATATTAAATCTTCCTAACAAGGAAATCTAATTTGTGAATAATTTTAGAATTTCTATTTTGAGTTTGAGTGAAAATAATAAACGGTTATTAACACGCCTTCCCAGAAATTTAGACTCAGGTTCCGTGAGAACCTCAAATAGGTTGTTAAATTGCTCATTCTTAACAGGGATAGCAAGTTTGTTAAGAATTTTTGTATTTGTATTCCGAGTTTGAGTGAAAATGGTAAACGGCCATTAATACGCCTTCTTAGAGATTTGGACTCGGATTCCGCGAGCACCTGAAATAGGATGTTAAATTGTTCATCCAATCAGCTTAAATGTAACTTTCTAACCAGATCAGTAAATTTTTGTATTTCTATTGTTTGTTTAAGCAAAAAACCGTAAGTGGCCATTAACATCATAAATTAATTTATTATATTACAAGACCAATTAAAATAATAATTTGGTGTGAATTTATCAATAAATTGTATGTTAAATAGTTTACTCATATAATAATAAATCTTGAATAGATTTTATTACACTTTATTTAAAAAGAAATATAACTAATTAATGTCTTACTTCCCAATTTAACTTTAAATTGTACGATTTATTGAAGAACAACTTTTAGAACTACAATTCCAATTTGAATGGCCATGTTTTCTAATTGGCTTTTAATTTAACAGTGTGAAACTAACAATACCTAAAAAACTAGGATTTCTGTAAAAACGGCCACCGCAAATGTCCTTCTCGCAACAATGTCGCTATATTGTGAACTGTAGTGGCTTATTTCTTTCACTTCAAGAAACGCGGCGCAATGCAAGTAATTATGAACGGGCAATTTTCCGTAGAAATAATTATTTATAATCAATGTACAATAATATCAACAATCTTGTACATAAGAAAATTGGTTTAAGTTAAACATAGCTGATACAAACAAGATCCAACAAAAACAACTTCGGCATATAGACAGTTTTCAGATAATCTTCTAATTTATGATCAAACGAAAATCGCTGAATACGATAACAACGATAACTATGCAAAACATATTCGGATCGTTGTCGATTGCATAATAGTTTCAATGATATGCAATAGGTGTGTTCACGATTAACATTATGTGGCAACCAGATAAATCCAGAATCAGTTTTGATGTTTACCAGACTGAAAAACTGTTAAATGAGTTTATGCAGATGTACAGTGTCGAGCACGAATGTTGTCACAAAAGCAAATGTAAATATTTCTGTTATTTTAATTTTTTTTAGATCATTATTTCTTTAATCAAGAATTTTATTAATTTTTTAAGTTTTTATAAATAACTTGTTTTAGATGTCCTCCATCTTCCTTAATGCAAATCCTTTATCTGACCAAAACTTTGTTGATTGATTGCCGGTGATAATGTTGCCGGGATTTTGTTTTAGTAACGGCCTTTTTAACTTGTTTTTATTGCGTGGTTTAGTTTTATGCACCTCTTGCTTGTAATATCCCATAAAACATCTGGAACAATGAGGTTAAGTGGCCTTGACGAGATAACAAATTTTTCACACAAGGTCGCCATTACTGATGTCTTTGTTAGTTTGTTTGATTATTTCCATCATTATTTACATAGGTTTTTAAAATAAAGCTTTTATTATGTATAAGTATTACATTTGTTATGTTATGTTATGTTTCAATTAAATTTTCCATACGCCACTATATTCTTGAAGTATTCAGATTGTTTGAAAAAATTTCTAGCTTTTCGATAGTTTTCCCAACTTGCGCTTGGAATTATTATTTTAAGGATTCTGTAACTACGCTCCTTTTCCTGTCTTAAAAATGTCAAGTTTTCTGAGAACCAACAGATTTTATTCCTACTTTGAATAATTTTCATTTGCGTCAGTTGATTAATCATATTTTTTAAGTTAAGCCTCCAGAATAGAATTTCCAGGATCTATTATAATTGGAAATTATTGAAAGCGATTATATAAATTTTATTAATTTACCACACCACTACGATCACTTGAAAATCAAAAGATCAAAATTTTGAGATAAGGTTATATCTATTTGAAATCTGTTTAGAAAGCAAAGTAACGTCATTCCACAGAAAAGAAATTCCATAATCATTACTTACAACATCAACAACATCAAATTCCAGACAGTCTATGAAACTTCAGATTTAAGGGTTACATTCATTTCAAATATGACGTTCAACAGGGGCAATTACAATACTATTGCCAAAACCAATTCAATGTTTGGCTTTGTCAAAATGATGTACGGGTTATTTGAACGATTTATCTACTTCGCGTATGTTAGGTTGGGCCCTAAGTAGAATATGCAGTAACTGTCTGGAGCTGTTAAGGTGAATTTACATATGCGACGTGTGACGTGTGACAGGTTGAAATAAACGTAACATTTTCTTAACAACAATTTACATTTGCGACGGATGCCGCCACGCACACTAATTAAATATTTTTTGTGGTGCACATTTATTGTGTTCTGTCACTAAAAACAATGTGGCAAAACAATCCGAAACTAAGAAAATGTACCAATACAGTTAATTAATATACGATATTTGTGACAATGTCCGCTAATGTTCGAAATGAAATGACTGAAACAACAATTGAACAACTAAAACAATTGCCGGCATGTTTCTAAATTTTTATGTGTGTGTGACCGTCACAAAAAAGATAAAATTTGTTCGTCTCGGCGTGTTGCGTGTGCCGTGTGACGAATGCCAAAATAGTCGTTTATGATTGGCTATGGATACCCGTCACACATCACACGTCGCATATGTAAATCCACCTTTAATATTCTGTTCACATTAACTGAATCGAAAGTTTACAAAAAAAGTTTCTTTTGTTTTTATTTTTAAACCAATTGGGACAATAATATACCTTTCCAGATAGAAGAATGTTCCTTGAACATTCCACTAACTATGCAGATGACAACTCAAAGAATAGATTGGCTATATCTTGTAACATTGCAAAGAGGTTCTTAAATGGGGCCTGGGTCAATTTTTCCCAGCAATTGATAGCAATGAGTCCTAATTTTGGGAAAATTATTTTAGGAAGTGCTTCTGCAGGGCCAGGGTCCCGTTTATTTAAAAAAACATTTGGTTATAATAATAAATATTTATTATTCTTTCTTGATTTCACAATATTTTTAAATATACACAATGCTAAATTAAAAATAATAGTAGCTATCCACTCCAACTTAGATTCTTAGATTCAACATGAGTCTAGATTTAATTTTAAGCACATATATACATAGAACCGAACTTGAAAAAAAAATTCAAATTAATTCAATATACTTAATAAACACATTTTATTTTATACTTGTTTTTCTATTTCGCAAAAAATTTAATTTTTGAATTATTTTAATTAAAAAATTAGTTCAAAAAGTTTCAAAAATCACTCGATGGATTTCGGCTTGTTAGGTCATCATCAGGATTCAGGAGTATCTATTGATTTGTAAAAGTAAAAATTTAGTTATATATAGTAGAAAAAAGACACAAAAGCTGGAGAGAAAAAAGGAGAGACAAAAAATAGGTAATAAAAATTAATCTATTAATCGTCCCAACCACCTGTTGTTTATACGGAAAAATTAAAAGGCCCTGAAGAGGGCGCAGCTACCAACCCATAAAAAGTTTGACCTACTGTTCGAAAGGTGACGGTTTCAAGGGCCTTATTTATCCAGTACAACCTTTTAAAATGAAAATCTAGTACTTTCTTCTACAATTTTACTATGAAACTCTAGTAAAAAGAGAAAAAAATTCTAAATTTAGGCCTATTGATATATATTGATAAATAATTGACTTTTCTTTAAAATGCGTAAACTTTTAGAACATAAAAAGTTTATTTTAAACCTAACATGACTACACTTGAAATAATTATCAAGTGTTATTTTGACACAAAAAAAGAAACATGTGTGTTTTTGGTCGGTTTTCACCAGATTTAATAAAAAAAAATTAGAGGTTACATTGAGTTAGTATATTTCCGGTATCGTTGAAAATAGTATCATTTTAAAAAGACCTTAGATGGTGTTAAATTATTCAATAAACAATTTCATGAAAGTACCGGTATTTTAAGAATTTTAGTGAAATGAATGTAGCCAAATGTTTTGACCTGTAGAGAGCGCAGCTACCAATCCATGAAAAAGTTTGACCTACCGCTCGAAAGGTGAAGGTTCCACTTTTCTACTGAGATATATTTTGTAGATGTACAAGACGTAGTTTAGCCAGAACAACGTTTTAAAATGAAAATCTAGTACTTTTTTCTTCGATTTTATTATATATATATATATATATATATATATATATATATATATATATATATATATATATATATATATATATATATATATATATATATATATATATATATATATATATATATATATATATATATATATATATATATATATATATATATATATATATATATATATAACATTTTAAAAATGTATGTAGAACAATAAATCATGTGTGTTTGCAAAAAAATATAAACCAATTAAGATTATATTGCGCTAATATAACAATTATAATAAATTGATTGTAGGTGGATACCTAAGAATCAACCTAGTTTAACGTTGAGTTTATAACTTCAATTACATCAAAATAATTAACAATAACATTAATACGAGATCAACAGATATCAAGATTATCTCATCTACTGAATGCATGCCACTATACTCGCACACTATATAAAATTGTCATAAGTACAAAACGCCCAATTAAGTGCTAAGTAACTCTAGTTTTTTTTTACATTCATTGTCGTTCATACACATTGTTATAATGTAACAAAACTACTTGTGTCTTAAAAATCCAGATAGATCTGAAACTAAAATAATTTATTATTATTATTTATTTCCGTTTAAGTTGATTTAGTTTTGTTTATATTTTGTTAGTTAACTTATTGTGAATCGACAAAATATTCATACTCGTCTATAGGACAGAGAAAAGGTTTATTAATTTAGTGTGATAAAATATAAAAATCCAACAACACTATAAACGAAGATCGGTTCCCATGAAAATGCGGAATCTCTATATGTGGCTAACACCCCTTTGAGATATAATAATATTTACATTTATCGGATTTAATTAAATTTAAATGAAATTTTATGGTTTTTTAACGCAATGGTATCTACTACGCGGCTGATGCATCAAGTACATTACGAAATACGATGTATGCAGGTATCGTTTAAGTTAAAATTGCTCATTTATATAACGATAATTCTGCGACTTAATTTCCATAGTTACCGCTTATTTCCCTGCTTTTCTTTTGTGAAAAATCGTTAACATTTTTTTTTGTATTTGTTATAAAAATACCGCGCACGGATGATTGTTCGAGTATATTGTACTTAGAAGTATTGTATTAAAAGATAAATTTTATATACGTAATAAAAATTTATTATGCAACTATAATAATTCATATAAAACAATAGTTATAAAATATTCGTACATTTATAAGAATTGTAATGACAGCATAAAGATTCAACAATAAGAAATAATTTACCTTTATGTTCAACCAATATGGGGTATTTTGTACTTGTATTTTCTACTTATTGCCTACAATACTTTCTAATGGTTTGATTGTCTTTCTTAAGTGTCAATTTTTTGTGAATTTGATCGGGAATACAAATGACAAATTTAAATTGATTTCGCATATATTTTGATTACTGTTGTGTTTCTTGTTTTGTGGTAAGTTTTGAAAAGACTACATGGTTTACGTACATAGGTATCGCATTGACGGAATGGCAGAACAAGAATCATTTATTATTTACCATTTGTACTGTAAAGTGTTGCCAACTAACAGTTCAGAGATTAAAGATCTTAGACACTCTGGCCGGCAAGAAGTCGTTCAACACAAAACATCGAGGCAATTCACGGGAGTGTTGTTGAGAGACCAGGAACATTAATTCGACACAGTGTTCCAGAATTTGACATTTCGAGAAGCTCTCTACAGCGTATTCTCACGAATATTTGCATTTTGATGCTAACAAAGTTCAATTGACTCAAGAGTTCGTTAGATTCATGTTGGATTTGACACGAGAGCTTTGGGCGACTGGTCATCAGTTGCTGACTCGAAGTTGCACGACGGCACAAATCGATGCGTGCTATTAAATAAGTAAATGGGTTAGTTGATCGTCTTTAGGAAAATTTTCGGAAATTTTCCGTGTGAGAACGAATTAAATTAGTTAGGGGGCGGCCATCCGACGCGTAATATATCGTTACTATCGAGAGCTTCACCCAGAACTAGAATGATCAATTGGGTTCAAGTACAGTTATGCAACTTTTTGAGAATGTGTTAGTACCTGAATGTGTATGTTGGATAAATCGTTTACAGGAAGCTGTGATGCAACTTAATTTGTCGAACGGTGAACATGATGCGTGGAAGTGATACATGTCGTTATGATAAGTTACGTCTTCTGCATACGTTGTGGTCATTGATTTTGACTTGCTCTCGTAAATTTTGATATAAGCCTCACAAACCGCATGACATGGCCATTGACTAGGACTCTCTGTCAACCAAACTGGACTTTTTAACGACAGTGGATAGTTGTGTAATAGTGATATAGTTCGGCTACGCGAGATCACAATCGGTGGGGGTCGGAGTGGCATCGAAGTAGTTCCAATTGATAGGTTGGAGGTAATCCAAAATTTGCGAGAACCGATTGGCTACGCACATCCTCCATCGACTTGGAGCTGCTTACTTAACTATGGACTATTTGTGAATCAGTCCGTTCGTACATTTGAACTTGTTGCACGTCAAATGATTGGCCGATGGTGTGCATATTGAGCTTTGAGAGGAATATGAACATTTGTCTTTAATGCAAGTATCGAAGTTATGTAAGGTCCATCAGCCAACTGTTTACTATCACATGCCACTGTTGCGATTTATCCAGCGATCAAAGCAACTTGAAATCGTAATTCGAAGCCACCACATTGGATCAGGATCACTATTTGCCTCTGGATTGAAACTAACTTAATATTGCTATCTGAATCGGTCATTAGGTCGCCGATGTCGAAGTCTCTTAATGCGACTGCGATTGCTATTGGGAATCTCTCCTGTTTTTCTCGTGCTAATTGATGAATGGTACGAATAGCAAGGTACCTAGCACTCGCGGTACCGTAGGCGACTGTGCGCAGTCGATATTTTCGAACTTGTTCATCTGAAGAATTTCCCCATACCATTCGCTGAAGTCAGTATGAATATGCTTTACTAACCGCAATCGATTGCGCCTTCTCATGACCTTCCCAGTGGTCACGGGTTGTCACTGAACGGCATGAAAACTTGTTTTCCATCTTCATTGCGATAATTTTTCCATTCGTAATGCTGGGCTCATATTTTAATTTATATTGCACTCGTGTTTGAAGTGGGTCATAATTCTCGGTAGTCACGATGAGACTCGACAATTGATTGGTTGCTGTGCGTTACGCATTACCGAACATACAGACATCCTCATAGTCTCGTGCTTTGGCCGCAGGGTGAACGCTGAACACCAGTGATGCAACCATCCTTTCGATCTTCTACATTCTTCTTTTCTTCTGCATCTTTAGCATTCTGATTTTCCCGCGCACGAGTGCTGTGACCCAACCAAGAATGTAACAGAGTTCGAACAATCAAGTCTTGATCGGTGTGCTATAGGATAGTGAATGTGCTTCTGCGCATCTTGATCTGATTCAGTGAAAATGACTGGATGAATGGTGATTCAGTGGAAATGTACAGTAACGTGTATTGTCACCTATTATATAAGCGAATCTGAAAGTTTAATTACAGTCGCCTTTGTGCAACTAGTCGAAATGTATCCTCTTTTCACATACATAGTTTAGCTTTCGCTCGAATGTGACAAGTTTGAACTAATCATACTGGAACAGGTTTTGATTTCGGCCACAATCCTAACGACAAATGAAGGACCTGATTGGTTGTCAGTAAAGTTCGCCTTGAGATAAAGCAGCGTTCATGAATTGGTCAGCTGCTTATTGATGTGAATGAGGTCAATGAATAGATTTATCGATCAATGAATAGATTTGTCAATGAATAGATTTGTCAATGAATAGATTTGTCGATCGATTGCGGAGCGAGTGAAGATTTAACATCGTCTGGTGTACTCTCAATATTGT
The DNA here is from genome assembly GCA_947310385.1 of Nephrotoma appendiculata. Taxonomy (NCBI): domain Eukaryota; kingdom Metazoa; phylum Arthropoda; class Insecta; order Diptera; family Tipulidae; genus Nephrotoma; species Nephrotoma appendiculata. The sequence continues at coordinate 17,408,685 of OX371223.1, forward strand.
GAATTTGTCGCTGCACTATTTTAAAATTCGAGGTAGGTTTTAATTGATCCTGTACCTCGCAAAACAATCGATAGCGTGATCCGACGCGATCAGCACTATTACTTGTGAGCACTTTGCCGCCTCTGACCGCTTGTTCCATTTCGTTTTAGCGACGATTACTTCATTACTTGTTCGAATTGGTTTGCGCGTGAAATCTAGCACTGTTCACTTCAATTAAAATCTGTACACAAACTGTCAATGTAAGTTAAATGTCTTATCACTAATTGAAAAGGGCACCGATGGGTGATCCTATATTGATCCTAAGCAATTTTCATGAGAACTATCGAGCGTATGGTCGTGCTTTGAAATGTAGAGGTCGCTTTTTGCTTTCGAAAATAATCACGGAACGGCCTAGTGCTTTTTAAGTGAAAGTTTGCATGACTGTAACAATGTCAAAGTTTTATGAATGGCCGAAGAAAATAGTAAAGTATAATACATAAATTCTTCCAGAAGCAACAGGGTTGGTATCGACAAAATATTTCCTGGCAAATTTTTGAATACTTTGGGAAAAATTCAATTTCAAACTTTTACAAATCACATTGAAATTGCTCCTGTTAAATGATTTTATATGTAACCGGATTAATGCTCTCATAGATATTTCTGTATTTTCTATGGTTGCTAAAGAAATGAGCGCGAGAATCCATTTCTGATATAGTCACATTTTGAAATTATTGGATCCAATTGACAACTATAAATTTCGTATTTAAATTTTGATTATCAGATCGGGGATAGTGTAGTGATTTTTTTTATTAATAATTTATACTCCGTATCTATATGGCTAAATAAAGAGAAATTTTCAATAGAATTTTAGCAAGAATTGGCAGCATTAATGACGTAAACTATTCCCAATAAATCAGTTCGCTTTGTTCTGATTGGCATCAACAACAAACAATATTAGATTAACGATGGAAGGTGCCTGCCGCTGTTGGGTAATTGCATCTTTCAATAATTTTCAATCCACTTGCAATATTTAAAAAAAATTAATAAACTGTGTGACCCGCAAAACTACTGGGTCTTCTAAAATTAATCACCCCATTTAGTTTCACATAAATAATTAAATTTCTTTAAGTGTCTACCGTTAGACCTCTGAGACGAGTTCTTTCTAGAGCGTTTTCTATGACGCTCGCCAAAGTTTCTATTGATATTGCGGCTATTTCAGCTAGAATGTTATGCTGATGAGTACCTGGTTTATTAATGTATACTTTAGATTTGAAATTACCCCACAGGCTCGCTTTGACCTGTGGCGGTATTGTTAAATTCGGTGGATTAGAATAAAATCATCATATTTGGATATCGAGCGGTTTGGAAACATTTCCCCTAGCAAGTCCATTGTTAAACGAGCTTTTGTATAGGCTGATGCCCCGTCTTGTTGAAACCACATATTTCCTAAATTTAATATATTCATTTCGTGTAACAACATTTTATGAATAATCTCTCTGTAGCGGTCACCATTAATTGTTTGATGTTTAATAATTATCCACACTTTCCTTTATTCGCTCAATATTATCCAATGACTGACTTGCTCGATTTCTTCATTTACGTCTCGATCACTAGTGGTTCCGTCCGTGGGAGTTCGAGCGAAGTCTAAATTTTCACACCTTCATTTAATTTATGATATTAGAAGAAGCTGCTGTACTATTCCGGTTTACACTGTAAACGTACTTTTTACTTTCATTTGTAATTGATTTCATAATCACCGTCATCGGAACTGCAAGACGGATCTTGTTACAACTACTGCTTCTGTACACAGCATCACCAAATTCGTGCAAAACAAATTAGTACCCCGTTTATAAAACAAAAGTAAAATGTTAAACAAAACAAAAAGTAAGTGGAAAAATTAAATTCGGTCCATTATTTCCATTGAACTATATTATTGAGGTTCAAAGTCAACTGAACCGTAAAACAAACAACAAAACCAAATAAAATTTTCTTTCTTATATATTATATTTTTCTTAAAGATTTAATTTTATTTTTATTGGCTGCAAAAAAAAATATAAAAAATTTAATATTCAATAAAATAAAATTCGTGATAATAAGATTTAAGTTTTTATTACAATTAAGTTTTAAAGCATTTTTTGCAGCATTATACAAAAATAATACATAATAAAGTTTCCTTTTCAACAACAATTCATGATTAATTGAAAACTTTTATTTTCTGCATACGTACACGGTATGTCGCCCAGGATTAAGAATTTATGCAAAATTTAATATAGGAACTGTATGACATCGTCGTATTCAACATATTTGCATTTTTAGATTATGTGAGTCATTTATGAATTGAGAAATCAATGCCGAAACTGCCTACAACTAATTTTTTATTTAATTCCAACAAAACAAACTTTCTAATTATGTGTTTTGTAGTTTTTAATGTAATTAAATAAATTTATTTTTCCAGATTAGGAATCTCCACCTATAGCAATTGGTGCGTGCGATATATAGAGGTACAACTCTTGTACTCAGATTTATTTTACTTTGAACTTCAGAACTAATATCGAATTTCTCACATTTTCTGGAGAGTGGCTATATATTGAGAAATTAAAAATTTAAATGATCAATAAACGGCCTTTTAATTGTAAATCCTAAATTTTGCAAAAATTTTTCTAAAGTTCACAGTTATTCCTATACTACAACAAGACCTAAAAATTTGAGAGTATTGGAAAAACTGCTAACGAACTAACGAATAAATTTCAAACTACGCCTTAAGAAACCATAAAATTTTATTTATTCAATCGTAATTAGAGAGGTGCAATAGAAATATAAAATAAAAATAAATGATATGACAACTTGAAAATTGTTTTTAATTAGATGCAAACTACGCTCTCAGGCACATGGACTGACGATTTTTGAATATCATGTAGAGAATTATCACATATAGAGTTTCCCTGAACTTTCCTGTGGTTCCTAATCACTGGCCATCATAACTGAAACCTGTGTTGAGTACCTTACGGACTACTTCAATAGAAAATAAGTCATTTTTAAAAACGCTAATGCGCCTAGGCACTTAAGATTAGTGGAATTAACCCAGCCCAGATTTCGATATTTGTGAAGTTATTAAAAAAAAGAAATTTTATCGATTTGATTTCAATCACATAATTAAAAAAATTAAAATCCAAACCATCTGATGGCAATCTAAATAAAACTGATCGAATAATAACTAAAGTATTATACTGGTCGATCCTGAGATGCATCATCATGGCCAAGTTAAAAAATATTGTTTCGTGGAAAGTTACCGAAAATGTACTCTGGCTAAGAATTTCATTGGTTTTTATTTAAATTCTCGTCCCGCTCGACAAAACTAAAATTATTTCGCCAAAACTAAAAACGTCTCGGGTTATGGCTACATTATTTTGAGATATATACCCGTATATCTAATTTTAAGCTAAATTAGGAAAAAATCGTTCCGTGACAAGTTCCCGAATCGAAATTTCATTGATTTTTATTTAAATTCTCGTCCCGCTCGACAAAACTAAAATTATTTCTTCAAAACTAGGAATATCACAGATTAGGGCTGCATAATTTAAAATTTAATTTAAAATTAGCTCCTAGTTTATACATCTCAAAATATGATTGTGAAATACATACCCAAAAATTTACACTGTTAAATTTAAAAATATTCCAATTGGATTTGTTTTGTGGTGAAATTGAAACATTTTTAGATAATATTTAACATTTATATTAGAGAAGTCCCTAAATCTCTAATAATGTTGCCGTAAAGATCAAAGAATTTTCTAACGATTTGAAATAAACACGACAAAATCGTAAATCCATTTACTAAACTTTTTTTAATTCTAAAAAAGGCTATTTTAGACAATGTTTCTACTTTTATATCTCCGATCCTAGAGATGTTCACGAAGTCTCACCTATATGACCGAATAGGTAAATAAAACCCCTATGTGTGTGGTAAACACGATTTAATTATGATGAATTTTAACTAGTCCAGTTTGTTTTTAAACAACTATGGTTTTTGATATCAACCTATTTTCTAATTTTTCTATAACCGATTCTAGCTAGAGACGTTCACAGTTTTGAAAATGTACTTTAGAGTAGCGTAGACAAAGTTCTAACACTGAAATGGAAATGGATAGTTTATTAAGATATTTACAGTGCCATACAGGCTACATAGAAATTCCACGAATTTGAATAAATTTTCAAATTATATTTCACCGATCCTAGAAATATTCACGGGGTCTCATCCACATGGTTAGATAGATCAACTAAAACCCTATGAGTGTAGTGAATGGGATCTAGTTATGATGATTTTTAACTTGTGCAGAGACTTTTTTACGTTTACGATTATATCCCATATACCATAAATGTTCACGTAATCTCTTTCATATATCTATTATGATAATATAATTAAGCATTATAAAAGTTACATCGTATGACCTAGCGGGCTATGGGAAGAACACGATGATCTGCGCACAACAGTTCAAAAGATTTCTTAACAGTACAAGGGTGAACCCAACACTAATTGTTTATTTGAAATTTTAAAAAATTATGTTTCTAATTTTAATTTGAAGTTATAAGCATTACTAAGATATACAAGAAAATACTTATTAACACTGTGTATTGTTTTTTATTTAACACATCGTCTGAAAATTTCCCGATCTAACAAAGAAAACACAATTTTTTGTTGGAAAAATACATTTTATTCATCATAATTTCCTCCTAGAGTGATACAATCAGTCAAACGCCTCTCTATCATTTAGGTGCCTTTTTGTAAAAAGATTTATCTTTGTCTTCAAAATAAGTTTCAGTTTCAGCAATCACTCCTTCGTTGAAGACAAACCTCTTTCCCAGCGCACGAAATCATCGACGAGTTCTCGTTTTTGATGCATTGTGAGCAAACGCGGTACCCAATTCCAACACAGGTTTCTCATGGACAAATATGGCCAACACGTGTCGCTGATATCTTTACAATGTCAGCTATCTCACGCATCTTCACTTTACCGTCTTCAAAACAATTTCCTGGATTTCCTTGGAGTCACAGCCTCATTTGAGAATCTAGACCGTGGTACATCATCGGTGGTTACCACGAGTTAATTCAACCGTCTATAAACGACAAGGTTTAAATTCAGCATAACAGTCAATGATGGTTGATTTTCCTGGTGCAGAGTTCGGATAACACTTATCAAGCCACTGCTTTCCTTGAACGGTATTTTTTCCATCAAAAAACAGTATTCAATCAACATAGGCATTTTTATTTTTATTGTTTTAAAATTAACGAAAGTAGCGTCACTGATCTATCTAACCATGTGGATGAGACCCCGTGAACATCTCTAGGATCGGTGAAATATAATTTGAAAATGTATTCAAGTTATTTGATGAAACTTCTAAGTCGTGTATGGCATAGTAAATATCATCATAACCGAACCCTGTCTAAAGCTATCGAAAGTCGAAACCTTGAACTATCCAAAAGTATAAACGTGAGCCCGTGAACATCTCTAGGATTTCTGTTATTTGATTATTATTACAAAACATCGAGTTCGTCGCTTGTATGGGAATGTCAATGAGGTAAAAATCCTATTGAAAAAATAACAAAATTTCCAATTGAGAAATAAATTTAAAATGAAGAAGTTTTAAATTTTGAAAAACAAGGTGAAAATCATCATTCGTGTCCCATTTTCACAATATTGAAAGAAAATTTCCTGACCTATTCGAATATATGAAAGAGATTACTTGAGCATTTCTGGTATATGGGATATAATCGTAAACGTAAAAAAGTCTCTGCACATGTTAAAAATCACCATAATTAGATCCCATTTACTACACTCATAGGGTTTTAGCTGATCTATCTAACCATGTGGTTGAGACCCCATGAATATCTCTAGGATCGATGAAATATAATTTGAAAATTTATTCAAATTCATGGAATTTCTAGCCTGTATGGCACTGTAAATATCATTATAAACTATCCATTTCCATTTCAGTGTTAGAACTTTGTCTACGCAACACTAAAGTACATTTAAAAACCGTGAATGTCTCTAGAATCGGTTATAGAAAAATTAGAAAATAGGTTGATATCAAAAACCGTAGTTGTTTAAAAACAAGCTGGACTAGTTAAAATTCATCATAATTAAATCGTGTTTACCACACACATAGGGTTTTTATTTACCTATTCGGTCATATAGGTAAGATCCCGTGAACATCTCTAGGATCGGAGATATAAAATAAGAAACATTGTCTAAAAAGCCTTCTTTAGAATTAAAAAAAGTTTAGTAAATGGATTTACGATTTTGTCGAGTTTATTTCAAATCGTTAGAAAATTCTTTGATCTTTACGGCGACATTATTAGGGATTTAGGGACTTCTCTAATATAAATGTTAAAGATTATCTAAAAATGTTTCAATTTCACCACAAAACAAATCAAATTGGAATATTTTTAAATTTAACAGTGTAAATTTTTGGTATTAGTTTTGGGTATGTATTTCACAATCATTCTTAAAATCATATAGTCTTAATTCGAATCTTAATAGACATTCACAGTTTTTGCAAAATAATTTTAATTTTGTCGACCGGAACGAAAATGTGCACTGTGCGACATAATAACAGGTATGTGATCCAACATAATATTCTCGCTGTTTTCTGTAGGTATATGTAGTTTTCGTTTCTAGCTTTGGCGATAAAGAGTCTATGAGATCGGGTATTTTATTTTATCCGTAGGTTAATAAGTTGGTTGATCTCCAGAATGAAATTGGTCTCCAGAATAAAACGCTACTGCATAACTGCCCTGCTGCAAACAGTTCCCTTCCATTTTAGATTAGTCTCTAACAAAGATTACTCCTAATCCGCAGTATATTTTTGGCCACCTCCGATTATGAAACTTGATCTAAGTGAACTAAATAACGTACGTCTTTCTGAATTAGGTTATAACTTAGAGGCCATTATATTGATGATACACTATATTCTTAATTTAAGATCTATAAGTGTTTGATGTTTTCTTTTATAATCATCGACTATTCTCTTTTTACCTTATCTGCCGGATTAATGGCGTGTTAACAGCTGCCTCCAAATTTTTTCCACCACATGAAGCTGTAGTAAAATGGGTTTCGATCATCTTAGGCATATATCTATTTTTCGGCATTTAGAAGTTTTTTTAATTCTGGTGTTATATTGAAACACATTGGTGAAATTTGTACTAAATCTGTTCTAAAAGGCAAACACCAACAAAATATTTGTAAATGTGTTTGTATAATGTCTCGATAGATCGAATTTTAGAATAAATATGTAGTTATATAAAAATATTTTTTAACAAAAATGTAAATTTTTACGAATTTTTCCGGGAATTTTCTATAAACCAGTAATCTAAGTAACCCATATAGTTTGATGCTATTAGGCACTATCTAATAGAAAAACACGTTTGTTTTGTTGAAATTGGGGGTCTAGGGTGTTTAGGACAGCCAAATTTGCCGTGGAGTACGGACAATTTCAGAAAATTGTGCGTTCAATTAGAAGTACTCCACGGGAAATTTGGCAGTCCTAAACACCCTAACCTCCAATTTGAACACAACAAACGTGTTTTTCTATTAGATAGGACCTAATAGCATCTCACTATACTGGTCATGTCGCGTGTTGGTTAACAGGAGATTCCCGGGAAATTATAGAAAATTGTACGTTCGATTTGTAGTACTCCCCGACAAATTTTGCTGTCCTAAACACCCTAAGCCCAAGACCCGAACAAAAATTTCTTCTTCCGTGGATTTTTGCGAGCCATTTTGCCTGACTCAGTGGCAACTTACAAAATTTACAAAATTTTAAAACCAACATAATAATAATTAGCTGTTTGTAACAAATTTTGTTCATTCGGTACACTTTGTACATAACCTTTGAATGTATTTGTACTTGTACATTATATTTATATGCGAAAAATATTATTGACGGTTATGAAATTTGTCTGACCAAAAATCATGCGTTCATATACAAATCCAATAAGAAATTTTTAATACAGAACTAGTATTAGTAATTACACTGTTAAACCAAAATTTTGCCGAAATAACTTTTATTTCCTGCGTAAGGTAGGACGTGAAAGAGATGAAAATAGGCGCCATTTTTTTTATATTGGATTTATTCTGCAATGATGAGGCAGCAATAGAAAGAGATGGAAAGTGAACTTTACTGGGTTGAATAAATAAATTTAAAACTACTTATATATAAATAATTTAAACATAATTTGTAAATTTAACATTATATACTATAAAGATATTTTAATTTTTGAAAAAAATAAATAAAAATGAAAATTTTCAAAGTAAACAAAACTTCAACTAAACCGAATTATTATAACCGCGGCCTCAATAGTAAACTTACGACTTATGACATGCAAAAGAGTATAAAAAAATTAAAAAAAAAAAAATAGTCTGATATGTTGGTGAAAAACTTATGAAAAAAGTTATCAAACTTCTAACTTTTCACCAAAGAATTTAACAATATAGAATGAGTGTAGCAACTGTCAAGTGTCACAAATTTGTAGGGTAAAAGAGGAAGCATATAAATACATATGTTTACAAAAACAAACACAATATAAGAACCCCACGCCAACAGCCAAAATTATTTTCTTAATTTTTTCTGATTTATAACTTAAATTAAGGATAAATTTACCACAAATCCACTAGATTCTTAACATAGTTTACATTTTATTTTATATAAACACTTGGTTAACTTATCGATGGTAACGATGGTAAGATACTCCTTCTGAATTTTGTTAGGTGTAGTTTCGTAACTTTTCACAATTTTACTTCATTTTACTTAAAAGTTTGTAATTTTTATTATCAAATGATGCACTACTACATAAACCACAAACTATGTATTTTATAATGTTTTTATTGTTTTAATGTGTTTCAATTAATAATTTCAAAAGCATAAATTAAGTCGTCACTTCGTACAACAACAAAAACTGTTTTGGGAGGTTCTTATTTTGAGATATGAGTAAGCCATTTGCATTTTTATATAACCATCCTGCTCTGACTTATGACAGATGAAATAGCAAATTTTGTATGGGTAAAATCTTAACACCCGTTCTACAGAGTATAATTCTATGCTTTTCACTTATGAGAAATACAATGAAGGAGCCCGCATTTTCAAAATTGGTTGTTGTTGTTTTTGTGCTTGTCAATAATTAATTTTGGCAAGAAAACAAAAAATTATCTTTAAAAATGAAGTTTGCTTTGATTAAGTTTTCCTATTAACCCTTTTTATGCCTGCTCACACGATTGTATGGGTAAGGCAAAAAAATCATATCAAAAATTTATTTTTGTATGTGTTTTGAACCAACTTACACATTTGTGCATTCCTTTCAAACTTATTTTAGTCCGAAAAAAACACTAACTATACACGCAATTGTGTTTATAAAGGCGGTGATTCATGTATAAGTTTTATCTGACAGACATAAATAATAATCACTCTGATTGGTTGAATATCAGCCATATTTTTCTATCGTACGACAAAAAATTAAAAATTGAACATTGCCCAATTTTGTATAAGATTTGACGGCAGTGAAAACAAAAGAATACATAATAAAAAAAAATTCTAAATGAACAAAAGTAAAAACACTTTCTAGGTTGCTTGCTTTATAAAATGTGAATGTGAATGTTTAGTCACACATTTGTGTGGTTTGGACTTAAATTGAGCCATTTTTTTGTGTAGAAAAAGGGTTAATTGGGTTTGCTCTTCGTAAGACAAAAGTCGTAAATTGAAAGTAATAAGGCATAAGTTTTCTATTGGGGATGCGATGTAACTCAGAACAGAATTTGAGTTTCCTTAGTGAATTTGTTTGATATGAGAAAATAAAAAAGTTTGTCGGAAAATTCCTCTATGTGGAAATGTAATCCTTAGGTTGGCACAATCAAATGAATCAAAAGCCATTTCCAAAAGGAGATAAGAGTTATTATTATTTGTTCACGTTTATCATTATCTTCAGTAAAGCTACTTAAACATATGAATTTTTCTGGGTATTATGAAGAATGTAAAATAAATTTTTTTGAGTTCATTTTCCAGTTTTCACTTCTTATAAAAAAAATGTTAACCGTGTATTTAGTAATACTCGTTTATTTTACTCACTAAAACACTAAATATATCTTAAAGTATGAAATACATGTGTGACACCTTGGTTATCCCAGCATTTCAATTAACTTAAAACAAATTTTTTTTTGGAAACTAAATGTGATGCACACCTTTACAGCATTTAATTATGACACAACATTTGTACTTTTTATTTTTAAGCATTTTTGATAAAAACACGATTACTTGAGAACGGATGAAGATATCAACTTAATTTATTCACTAAAAGTTCAAGATTTTCATAGGATAGCCCTATTGTTTTGGACATTTCTGTGTTTAGGGTTATCGGAGATATGTAGGGTGTTGTTAACCCCCTTCTATTCTATTTTGGATTCATAGAACATGTGAATGTGGAATGAAAATATTTTTTGTGTGGATGTGGCTTTTGTGTAAGTGGTGTGGTTATAGGGATGGTTGAAGTGACGGCATGGGAAGTAGAGGGGATGCGATAAATTTGATTTTTTTTCAAAAATAATCTAAATGTTGCTCATTAAATTTATAAATTGATTGCAATTCAACTGCAACTGTTAAATTCATTGTGATTAATCTAGAAATGAAAAAAATTCATACTACGTAAATTAAAACAAATAAAATTGATTTAAATGAAATCCTCATCCGAGCTTTCAAAATCCAGGGCCCGCTTCATTCTAAACGTTTCATCAATGGCTATGATTTGTGTTGTCTGCATTAATTTATCAGCGGTAATGGAGTATTGTCGGTTTCAGAATTGACCATTGATTTTTTTTTATTCGAAGCCATTGTAAAATCTGTAATCAACATTTGTTTGCCTTCGCGCACTTTTTTATAATTTCCTTCATATAGCATGAGTGCATTTGGAATTGTTTTTTGACATGTTATTGCTCGGTCTGTTTCAAGGTCTATAAAGAACGTTTGCAACATTCTGCCTAACTGTAGACGGTCACCAACTAGTTTTGGTGTAAATTGGTCTACGGTTTCTTCGCTATCGGAGTTAGTTTCTACTACATCATCAGACCTATTCTAGGAGCTCGGCATTCCGTTCCCCCTCGGCATTCAGACATCCCAGAATTCGGTTGTCGAGTAGTGGGTGTCCTTTATTTTATTTGGTTGAAAAGTTGAAGCGCTTTTTGTTTAAAATAATTTCTATATCCTCTATCCAAATAATTAAAACTTTTTCAACGGCTTCCATAATATGATCCCGTTTATAAGTTAAAAATTTTGCTCCCACTGTATTACCACTCACTGTTGTATACCGCTTTTACGAATAGAATCTTCCATCCGCTTTATTGTTGTAACATTTGAATCATTCAAACCTAATACTGTTTTGTCACAAGGGTTGATCCCCACTCTAATTTGAATCTATCCAAAATCTTGATTTTGGTTTCTAATGACATTTCTTGTTGTCGACATGGTAGTTCTACAAAAATTGTATGTTAATAAAGTTAAAAACAAATTCAGTTCATTTGAATAAAACAATTATATTAAAGGATTTTCTATTTCAACCATTTTCGATTTTGACATTTGTTGAGTGGGTTTTATGGAGTAAAGTACAAAAAGGAAATGACAGTGTTTAAAGCATATTGACTATCAAAAAATTAGTACTTTTTTAATATTAAAACTTTTTAATTTTGTTAACCGTGTAAAAGCGAAATCGCGTAAACACTCCGCCTTATCAGAATGAACCCAGAAAAATAATATCGATTGGTTTATTGAAATTTAGTGACATTTTAATCTAGCGAATTATAATTATAATCCGTAAACATTTTGCCACCCTCTGTAATCTCTGAAACTATATATAAAATCCTTGGTTTAATCCGTTAACATCTTAAAATGAGATTATGCAAAACTGAAAGCTATCTACCGGCTTCAAACTAACGAGATATGTTGACTAATTTTATTAAAATATTCGGCCAGGCCATAAGTACAAATCTCAAAAACAAATCGAAATTAGATCACGAATTAAATTTTTAGATTTCTTTCTATTTTTATTACTATATCGTACGAGTACTCTATGTACGCAACAATACGCGCAGATTTCTTTTGCGTACCATTTTTAGATGTATTATCTATTTGCAAATCATATTTAAGATATGAACAATAAGATAAAAATTACGAGTGTACAAAATTATCGCATTACATTTTACTAATAAATTATCCGATTGATTTAATGAAATTTGTAATTTGTTTGTATATTTACAGAATGGTTTCGGTTCAGACCCTCTGTCTGCAAAAGAGGTAAGTGTCACAATTACATTAATCATCTTGTCTTTGGTATATACGCGTACTCGTATATATTTCACCATAATTGTAAATGTTGTTATTAGTTCTGCATATGAAACACGTGTGTGTATACAAAATTAAGTATTCTACATATACGCTGTATAGCAGTTTTTATAGTAGTTTTATAGTTATATAGGAGTAGGAGTTCGAGTCATGTTTTTAATTTAGATAAACTTGATTTTAATTAGCTGGGTTGGGCTTCTTATACAGTTAAATGTATTTATTTATTTAATGATTGTTTTGTTTCGCTTTACCATTACTTGGTTATGTTTTGATTAAATTTTATAGTTCTTAATAGTTTTGTATAATTGATAATTTATTTCATTCAACATTTAAATAAATCAAAATTGATAATTAAACGAAACTAACAATTTACTTGAAATTGTGTTTTATTATAGTGAATTAATTTAATTAAATGTATTAAGTCACTATATAGTGCGAATCGTAAAAATATAGTTTTGGATCAATCTGCAGACGATATTGGCACGAGCTTTAAAAATTTAATTGGACCGATTTATTTATGTTTATATTCTTTTATTGTTTGGTATTTACCTTTTACAATATCAAGACCATGACTATCGATCGAACTTATAATTATTATTAAAATCGAGCAACAGTACGTAAATATATACAATAAATCGCTAAATGGAATAAAAAAGGTATAAATTATTTGTCAACCCGTTTTACCGATTTTAACCATTATAATTTTAACTTGATAGTAATTATTTAATTATTGTAAGTAAATACGTTTTTGTATTTTTCTATTTATAATGAAAGTTAAATAACATGTATTACTGTCGATTTAATTCAATTTAGATCATGATTTGTAAAAAAGAATTGTATCTTATATATATATCTGTACTGTATTTTAATTCTCATTATAACCGTTTTTGATTAACGATTATTTAGATTTAATTATAAGAAAAATAAAACAGCATGTTGTACTTTTCATTACAATGATTTCTCGCCAACCGAGAGATTTGTTTGTTGTGCTCGTATAGCAGCGAGTTTTACATTAATATTCTTATATGTGCAGATGGCCTTGAATAGTGCCGTGGTTTTGTACCATAGCCTTAACATTCCATTTTAAAGGTATATATTTATTGTATACATAACAAATTCGCTTACTTAAAATATTTTAAAAACTCAGTTTACGTTAAGTATAATATCACAATAAGTCATACTGATTACAGAGTACCAAATCAAAATAGCCCGCCAATCAAAATTAATGAAGACGTATACACTTTTTCATTCAACTAGAGATCCGCATGACCGTGAATTTAATATTTATATCTAAACCAGTAAACAACAACAAAATATTTATACACACAACAACACACGGTTCATTACTATTATTAGGTAAGCTTCAATTACTGTCGTATCGTAACTTAAAGCTAAACAAAAGTAAAAAAAAAAAATCAAAACTAATTTATTTAAAATAATTCATTAAAATGTCTTTATTTTTTCATTAATTTCTGCGCTGCCCATTTACCTGTGCCCCATGTGTGTGTATGCACATATAATATTTATAAGTTGTTTGTACGCCATACCACCGTTTTGTGCTATCTGTCAAATTATATGATGATTAGAAAAATAATAAATTTACAAGAGAAGTGAAAGGAACTCTGTTTTAACGATAATTTTATACACACTGTAGTTGTTATAAGTAAATTAGTGGTACCTGAGATTACACAAACGTACATACATATATACTGGGCAGGTGGCAATTTTGTGTGGTTTATGAATTTTTCAGTCGGTTGGTGTGTACATAGAAACTCGGCAACACGATGCGTTTTTCGACGTCTCTTATGTTACCTCTTTACCTATAAATAAAATTTAACAGTTGGGCTTTTGCAGCAAAAATTTTATGTGCGGCACACATTACTCACTAACACAAACGTAAAAACAAAAAAAAATTAAGGTTTTTTTTTTACGCGATTAGTATGAAAATGAATTTTGGTAAGAAACAAACGTCTGAGCAAATGTGAAGAATTTCATATTTTGCTTCAGTACCTATTAAGTTGCTCTGTAAATCGATTCGATAAGAAAAGCACGATTTTATGGTTTGAACCACTTTTTATTATTCAATATAACATAGTTCATTTTTTTGAAAATAAAATTAATTCGAGAATAATTTTCCCTGCCAATTTAGCTATGGAAAAATTATTTCCAATTTATAAATATTTACATAAAACTTTTCTCCTCAGTGGCACTATTCTAGTTTTCCCTCGGAATAGGGAATTGGAAAAAATTTCTTACCATTTTGTTCCAAATTGTATTATTCTGGCCTACTGAAGGAATAAGTTTAGTGCAAAAATTTTCGAAACAAAGTTAATTGGGAAAGCTTTGTTCCTCAAAATTTGTATAGGGAAAAATAATTCCTAATATATCTTTGTTTCGAAAATATTTACATCAAACTTAATCCCTCAGTAGGCCAGAAAAGTACAATTTATACAAAAATGCTATGAACATATTTTTCCCAATTCCCTATTCCCTGGGAAAGTCAGAATAGTGCCACAGTAGGCCGAAAAAAAAATATTTGAACAGAAATTACATATAAATTCTTTCCCCACTTCCCTATCTCCGGGGAACTACGAGAATAGTGCCACTGAACTTCAATACACTTGTTCCAATGATCTTCTAATTTATGAATTCCATCCCTAAAGTGAGAATCCGGAAGACTGTAGAAATACAGTTCCACGGATGCTATTACCTTTTTGTTCAATGAAAATCGTTTCTCATGCATGAATTTTTATTAGATGTGAGAACAGCCAGAAGTGATAGAGAACTAAATCTGGCGAAAAGAGTGGATGTTTCAACAATTCGTTGCTTTAATTTACTGATTTTCGCGATGATTTTTTGAACTGTGTGAGAAGATGCGTTGTCTCGATGAAAAAAAAATGTTTTTCTGAAAACTAGATCGTTTTTCACCTCCTAGCCTTTTGTGTTGAGTCAGGTTCATGGTGGTAGATCCAACTCTCATCCTTTTTATCCTTTCTAAAACGCTCCTAATGTTGCTGAGAAAGTCGCATTTGTGCACATAGCTTTCTGAAGCCCACAACTTCAGTCAAAATATTGCTCACACTGCCTAATGAGTCCCCTAGGTGACCCATATGCTTGTATTTTTGCTACGATTTCTTGCGTCGATCCTTTTCGGACGTCTTTCACGTAGTTCGTCCTTAGGACTTGTACGACCATGTTTAAATTCAGCAACTCATCTTTTTTACTGTTCTAATTGAAGGTAAAGAGTCCTTATACATATTTAACAATCGTTTATGAATTTGTTTTGGTGCTACACTTTCCAAAAATAAGAATTTTGTCACTGCACGATATTCGATTTTTTCCATTGTAAAAAAATACTGTGACACGTCAACTTTGATCAGGTATTAATATACGATTGAGTTGACAGATCTACACGTATTCATAAAAAAGTAGTACCATTTTTGCATCAGTAGGAGCAACCTAGTACTAGATTTTTAAATTTTTTTTTTTGTTTTCCTATTCCCGTTTCGCTCAAGCATTCAATAAAAATGAAAATGAAAGTCTTACCCATACATAGACACGAGCCCGAACCCAGTTGAGTTTTTCGTGAAAAGGCAAGTGCTGCTTAAGTTTTGTTGGAAAACGCAGTTTGGCGGCTAATTGGCTAACACAATTTTCTTAAACGAGTTGCTTAACCCTTGTGTCTATACCCGGATACCCGAGTAGCCAGTTGGTTTTAAAATGCTTGTAAATTTTTTAGTTTTTGTAGTTTCCAACTCTTGTGCCTCGACATCCCAAAAATGACCATTAAGGGGTTCTTTTTTCTTCCAATAGTTTTACTCTCGTGATCTATAACCGGCTACTCGGGTAGCCAATATAAAACATACTTGATGTATTGGTTTTTTAGTGTATTAAAACACATTTCGTTTATGCCGCAACGCACGTAACAGGCCATCGTTCAGTTCCTCTTCTAGTTGTGTACCGGGTAACTAGCTTACATGTTGTCTACTCCACTGTTGTAGTAGTTAATGATTTCTGTTTTTTTTCACCGATTATATATTTTATGTAGTAGTTCTGCGTTGTCAACAATATCATACTTGTATTAGTTTTAGAAACGTGAGAGCAAATTGTGACATTGTCGTCACTAAACCTAAATACAGAGAGTATGTTTCACAAGATCTTAACGGCAGCATCACGTTCGGAACATATAGCTTATTTTTGTGTGTACCAATAATTGATAAGTTCCAGCTCATCAATATAGGCGTGCAAGAGTCAGTGACAATGAGTGAGTAATTATACATAGTGATATCTTTCAATACTTAGCTCGGAACTATTCATCTACAATAACACATTAAGAGGACGTATAATAACTTCGAAGATTCGAGTTTAGCATTTCAAACAGTTCGTTAATTGCGGCAGCTTTATTTGTTTTGAAGCGATATTATTTTGTGTTTTTTATGTGAGACCTCAAAATCCCGCTTATAGTTCCAAGAAACGATTCAACCCCATACTAGCGTGATACAAAGGATTCGAAGTTGTTTCCCACAAAACCTTTGCTTGTTCATGGTTTGACTGATGAACTCCTGCATTCAATCAACCTTTTTTTCCCATAGTCGCGTTATTTTATTTGGATTATTTTTATTGTAAAATCTTCATAAGTAGATAACCTTCCTGTTGGTTTTTCGTGTGACAATAGTAGACATCATCTAATTGTGCTTGCTACAGACAACATATTTGTTGATCGGTGAGGACCTCTTTCATTGGTTTCTCAATTTGTTGTATCTCTAGGCTTATCTTTATAAGTTTTTGCTGCTATATTGAGCCATTTGTTCCTTTGAATTTTTTTTTTGACTTATCCTCATTCCTTTTAAAATATCTTGGCACCTTACCTCATAGTTGAAATCATTCTCTTCTGTATGCTCACCATAACTAGAATTTTTAAACCGAAAAATGCCGGCAATTCAAATTTAAAAGTTACAAATGAATCTTCAATTTTCTAACATAAAATGTCAATAACAGACATCTATACAATAGCCATGAGACGCAGTCACGTTAAGCTGATGAATGGTTTGTATCGGCACAGTGGTTGTAGCTTTGGCGTTTGTATTGGGAGGTACCGGGTTCGAATCCCGATAGAAGCAGAATGCAAAAGGGAATTTTCATCAACAGATTACGATCTGTGATGAAATGGAACACAACTATACCCCCTGCATATTCCATGCCAATATAGGCTAGCATGGAGCTATGCAATGTACAGATGGTGATAAAATCGAACCTTAAAGTAGGACGTGAAAAGCGAACCGTGAAAGAATTGGGAGTGCTTCGGCTACAGAATAGATTGCATAGATTAAAACATAAAAAAATAAAAAATGGTTTGTATATCAAGATTTTGACAGATGAACGACGATCTGACTACCAATTTGATAAAACATGATCCTAAGTAGAATTTGATTATATGTTTGGAGTGGGTTTTATTAGGTTATATTGGTGAAATGTTCCATTTTCTGTTGTTGCGACGATAAATTTGTCCATCATTTAAGATTTTGCCAGATGGACACTAATCTGACTGCCGATTCGATAGCCCATGACCATAGATAGATTTTGATTATAGGTTAGGAGTGGTCTGATGGGGTTATAGGGGCGAAATTTTGATTTTCATCGATAAAATCGTTCGTCATTTGAGATTTCGGGATATAGACACCAATCTGACTATGCCGATTCGATAGCCCTTGACCATAGGTAGATTCTGAGTATAGGTTAGGGGTGGGTCTGATGAGGTTATTGGGGTGAATTTTTTTGCCATAGTCAGATATGGTGTCTATATGTCAAAATTTAAATTTCTCTTTATCAACTACTTTCGGTTCTATGAAGCAGATATGCCATTTCTTCCCTATAACCTCATCAGAGCCACTCCTAACCTATACTCAGAATCTACCTATGGTCATGGGCTATCGAATTGACATAGTCAAATTCAATTCATCCATCTGACGAAATCTCGAATAATAAACTATTTTATTTTCAGAAGAAGGGAAACAACAAAATTTCACCCCTATAACCTTATCAAACCCACCCAAAACCTACATATATTTAAAATTTGGCTATGATGACGGCCCATCGAATTGACATAATCAATTCTGTGTATGTCTGGCATAGTCTTTAATTCCAAACCACTTTAACGATAATTACAAACCATTTAAAGAGGATTTTTTTGGTTATAAACACAAGGCATAGATAAAAGTAATATAAACGGAGGTAAAGCTGCATACAAAGTTTTGAAACATTTTTTTATTATAACCCCAAGATACAAAGTCGTTTTACGACTTAAATAATAAACTTAGAATGTCCAACTCTTCCAATATCCATTTAGTATTTCTTTGACTTTTTATATTGTTTTAGTTTCAATTTTTTTTCGTTCAGATTATAACGGTAATTTTAAATTGACTGAACATAAAACCGGATCGTGACCCCATATTTTATTATGAAAATAAGCGTAAAAATGTTATATGCAGCTTAACACTTTTCTGTTTATACTTTTTTTTCTATGCACAAGGCTTAAATTACACATGAATGCAAAAGTGAATTTTTCTGCTATTAAAGTTAGCAGAAAATGTTCGTCTAAAAAAATTGGATTATCAATAAAAAAAATGATTTCACATACCTCGCATGTTTAAGGTAAGTGAAATCAGGGAAAATCAGAATAAAGTCTGGCGTATTGATTATGTAGCAAATAACGTAGTGCATATCTGAACGAAAAACAATGTTAATTCAATCGGCAATAGCTGGTTTGATGTACATATATTATAAGCATTTACGCTGGGTTATTTTATGTTAAGCTGACATTTGACGCACTCATATCAGTTAACATTTTAAATGAATCTTCAATAATTGCCATCCAAATTCTGATGGTATTCCGGGTTAGAAATAGGAATGTACATTTCGCAGAATTACTCATCAAAAGTAAAGATAGTGAAATGTTGGGTCTACTGTGGCCAACACTCGACCTTATTTTATCACAAATGCATATAGATATCGAATCACCACACTTCATTTCTTAAACGAAAAATTTAACTTACCGGACTTTTGATAAAACCCCATAAGGTCAACGCTTGTTGAAAATTTAATCCTAAATCTTTTTTGAAACTTTTAATTCTTTGTCGTTTGAAAGTTCCAGGTTTACAGCACGTTTCGCAAGGGTCTCCCAATTTATGGAAAATCTTAAATATAAAGAATAATTTCAAATTTTGGATCCGCCTGAACTGTACAGATATTGTGCTAAAAAAAAGCATTTTTTCTCAAAACTAGTGATTTCCGTTACGATTTAAAAAAATGATCTGAACAAATTTTATTGAAATTTAAATTATTTGTTAAATTTAATGTACAATCTTTATGCTTAATTCGTTTTTCGTAAGTGTTAGGTTAAGTTAGGTTGTGGTGGTTGCCCTAAAGAACTTGCATAGACACAGTCATGTATGTAGCCATGCCACGTAAATGCTACAAACTTTTCAAAATATTTGAAAAATAACTCCTTTGGAACCTGCCACTTTCGGTGGACCGATTTTGACCGCAAATTACTAAAATCTCCCAGTATATTGAAAAATTCTGTTTCACCCCGATCAAACAATCCATCTGGCTGGGCTGTACACGGGCCGAATGGTAAAAAAAAGTTTTTTGTTAAAATCATAATTCCCGCATAAATTTTGGAAAATTTATCTGGACCGGTAGTGTTGCAAAGCATAAATTAATTTTTTATTTCTTAGTTGTTTTTGTCTCTGACGCGGATTGACTGCTGAGGGTAAAATTTCATACCTAAGCTTTTTCCTTAATTCCATAAATTGGGAGGTCTCTGTGTTATGGCCGAAATCGGTCCAATCAGTTGAAAAAAAAATATCATTTACGAAAAACGAATAAAAACAAGAAGATTGTAGTTTTCGACAAATTTGGCCAGATAAAATGTGTGATAGTTTAAACAAAACTTTTTTTCATCAAAATTCGGCATCTCCAGGGCACGTCCAGGCGGATTGACTATTCGGAATGTAGCTTCATACTTAAGCTTTTTCCATAAATTGGGAACTCCTTAAAAAATTTGGTAAACATGGGTGTACCAGAAGTGACAGTTATTTTGATTATATTAGACAGTTTTACCAAAAGCCAGGAAGGTTTAATTTTTTGCTTTAGAAAACGTGTGTGCTGTATTCAAGATTCATGATTTGGTCAGATGTTAGCCACAACATATTTCATTCTTCTGGGATTACCTCTGTAGATAAGAGAGATTCTTAATATCAGTTGGATGTCGGAAAGTGGTACTATTATAAGCACTCGATTATCATTCCAGTTTAGATTTCTCGTTTTCCGGTAGCCACTGTGTGATTATTTTGTGGAGGGAGATATATGAGATAACACTACACCTTATATCTGTTGGTAGACATAGGGTGTAGTGTTTAGGTTTAAACTGAGTCTGTTTTATTGACGTTACGTTCTAGAATTATTCTTCAAAACGAGTAAGAATTATCCTAATTAGGTAAATTGTAAAAACAAAATAATTACAATAAAATTTAACTTACATTTCCCAAGTGAGAACCAAAGACCTTTACATTGGAAACTGACACATTACCATTATATCACCACACAGCACAGTTATTTTTTAAAAAGTATGGTCGAATAAATTTGCAAGCCTGTACCTTGATTTTCCGTTTACTTATCGAAATCTTATTGCAGCTATGAGCTATTTGCTTCGACATCTTTGTACGTGAACCAAAATCAATTTTCTACCGTTTGTTGTTTTTGAGTTGAAAAGGTCGATATACCTTTATTATCACATGCTTTTTTATTATATAAACACAATCAAATAACTTTCTCAATTTTAATTGTGCATTTGACTCCACCTTTTTCCTTTTATCTTAGAAATTTTGCAAGACGCAGTTCAATTTTTCCCATGTGCAAAAATCTCTGATCATTCTTTAATCCTTGGATTCCTTAAGTTTAATGGTTGAAAGTTGTCTTTTAGACCGATAGCTCTTCACCTTTTAAAGATCTTACACCGGCTTTATGTTAATTTGTGCTTTACAATTACTCCGAATTTCTAATATAGAATCATTTTTCATTAGACATAGACATTCGACCTCTCTTTCACGTAATGCTTTCGCGTCGTCCGGAATAAATCGCATGTCACTTAACTCACAAAGCAACAAAGTTACATATAAAAGACACGTGAGCTTTCAGTGAAAAAATGTTAATTAATAAATTTCTGGGCTTTTAAATATAATTTTTAAAAAATTGATTTAATTAATAATAATGGGTGTGTTCGAACAATAGTGTAGTAAGCTTGTTAAAACGCCAATGTCGGAATTATTTTATTGCGCTAAAGTCGCGTATAACAATCAAAATCATATCTAAATTCGAACTGACTCATTCAATGCCATAATTTTATAGTACACAAATGACCTTCAATCAATATCAATAAGTTACAAAAGTTGGATTCTAATTTGTCGCATAGAATGGTTTAACACAATGCCTTACATAATGCACGCACTAATCGGACAAGTTCTCAAAGTAGTAATTCAAGTAGCCTTCAAACGACACATCCTGATTTCTAAGATAAAATTCTAAAAAAATTTAAGAATCCTATATGTAATTGCTTGTTATGTCTATTAATATACAAAATGTCCAATCCACCAGACTCACACCCAAATTCGTGAATTAATTAATTATTATTATCGTAATTACAGACATTATTTAGTTTGTTACTCTTGCTCGAATTATTATATAATAAAATTGACCGATCATTAGAAAGGGGGTTTTCCGTGGTTTAAAAGAACAAATAAACTTTATTGTTGTTGTTTTTTATGTATCTGTTTGTTGTACATTTAACAGAAAGGTTAAGTTGGAACAATCGGTAACGATTAACAGGTGACTGGAATACAATGATCTTGAATTTAGTGTTGGATTCGTCGCTAGGAGCATGTATTTGCCAGTAGGCCTATTTACATGAATTTATATTGATTGAAGTCCTGCGCCTTTCTAGCTAAGCCGTTCTTAATGAAATTTACGCCCAAATAGAATAAAACACGTACCAAATCCACCTTTAAACTATTTAAATAAAAAAAATATAAATAAATCACAATCAGCTAATAAATAAATAATTATACAAAGGCGGATATTGTGTTCATGTGCTATCAAATCGGCGATATTCGTGATTGTTTCTATACATATGTGAATGTATACGGTACTCGTGTATATCAACCTTTTATTTAGTTTTACTTGCAAACACTATTGGGTAATATACAATAAAAAAAAAATTATAAAATAGAAAAGTTGCTGATTCATAATCATCATTAAACATCTCTTGACTTGGAACAAAAACCAAGTATAACGTCATGCATGTTACAAAGATGAGTTATAATCGGTAATGTTGCTGGTATTTTTACAGTCGTGTGCATAAATCGAGAAACAGTGATTTTTTTATGCGGAATGTAGTGTAATAAATCACGTCACTGTTCTCTGCATCTGGTAATTATCGTACTCCTGAGCTATAGATAGATAGAAGTTAAAAGTTATGGTCAACATTTTTATTGGTCTAGAACTCTTTTATTGCAAAAATGATTTATTTTTGCTTGAGCTTTCGACACTTTTATTTTACAACGTTTTTTCATAGAATTCGTACTTTCAAAAATTGATAAATAAAATTTTTTTTAATGTGTCTGAGAGAGCCGTTTTTCTATGAAAACTCGTTTTTCGATTGTTTGCTATGTTGACTTTTTGTTTTTATCTTTGGTGTATGCTGTTGAAAATGACATCGAAAAGATGTGGAAAGCTCAAGCAACTAATCATTTTTGCAATAAAAGAGTTCTACACCAATAAATATTTTAAAAATTTAAATTATAAAACTCTATAAAATTATTATTATGGTCAAAATAATGATAACCTGTAATTTGGCGGATTTTATGGATGATCAACAACAGGAAATAGCATCTCGTATAGAAGTGGAAAATACTTGGAAAATATCGTATTCCTCTGTTTTTATTTTTACCGTAACCTTAGTTCTTTTTTTCTCCAAGTGGCAGGGTTGCAATGTTTTAAACAAAACGTTTAAAACGAATGTTTTAAATATGTTTTAAACAAAGCGGTAAGTTTTAAACATTTTGTTTTAAACAAGTGTTTAAAATACGATTTTAATTAGACAAAAAAAACAAAAGTTTTTTTTATTTAAATTAACTTTAGTAAATCTTATAAATATAATATCTGTTACTTCAAATACTTATACAATAAAATTAAATAATTTTGATTGGCCACAAAACCCAAACTCATCAGTTAGATTCAGTTAGTATTATTTATATAAATGGCTTCAGTTTTCAATTTGGTTTTGATGATAATGATTTAAATACTGTAACTAACTTGGCAGCCTTTTATGATTAATTAAATTTGAAATGTTGGTTAAATAATATTTAAAGAAGATTACATTCAAGCCTCGCTTGCCGTAGTATAAACCATTTCTGAATTTCAATTAATTCGTTTATTTATTTTTTGAGTTTCTCCAGAGAAACAATAATTTCGCTTAGCAATTTCGCTGCATAAATCATATTTACAAAATAATTTGGTTAATTTACAATATATGTAATATCCTTAATTGATGCGTTATGGTCGGTATCTAGATCTTCAACTCATCCACAAGTGTGCTTAATTGCGTGCATTTTTTCAGGTGCTCTTTCATTCTAACCACTAAACCAGGAGCCCCACTTTTCGGTGGACATTTCTCAATCGGAACACGATTTGCTTTAGAATTCTCTGCACTATTCGAATACTTCGCGCCGCAGTGGGAATTTTTTCCTTATTAGTGGCAAAAATTTAGAAATACAGAGAAAAGTTAAAAAATAATCAGAGCACCCGGTGAAAAAATCAATAAATATAGAGAATTCCGAAGCAAACCATATTCCGATGGGCGAAACTTCCACTGTTTCAAGAACAAGACACCAGATATAGGTCCTTTTTACAATTTTTGCATTTCATTTATACTGTATGCCTGACACCGATTGTCTTGTCCCAATTTGTGGTCAACCAAATTGATTATTACTTCAAACCACTCGTTCGGAGGCACTACACAAATCTAGTGTGGTGTTTTTTAATTAAAATTTGCTAAATAAATTAAGATTTATTAATTTCTAAAGTATTTATAATCTAGAATTGACAAAATATCCAAACTAAGTTTTAAGTTTAGAACTAAAGTTCAGGCATATTTTGGTTATGAACCTTACAGAGACATCTATCAATACTGGTATGAACAAACCATCAATTTAGTTAATCGGAAATTCAGACAAAAAAAATCGACATCAGGCACACAAGTAAAAGAACATGTAAAATGTTATGTAAAATAAAAAGGATCGACGAATTCTGTAAAACAAACGAAAATAGAGAAAAACGATTTAATTCAAAATTGATTTATGCAGATCCTGATACTATATAAATAACTACATACATAAAGAAATACAAATTACAGGCAATCCTCCAAGAACGCGGCATTCGAAGAACACGGTTTCGAAGAACATGGATACCCATTTTCTCAAACTACACGGTTTCAAACACGATTTTCTTTATTCTATTTTATTTTTTGTTTGTCATAACAAAAAATAAACAATAAAACGTAATGTCTTTTTTATTTTATTTTTTGTAGTCTTGAACAACACGGTTTTAAAGAACACGGAACGAATTAATCGTCCTTTTGGAGGGTTTCTTGTATATTGTATTAGTATTTTATTAATTTGTATAATTATGTAACCAGAGCCATCTTCCACTATGGGACAGTGAACATTGGTCTTTTGCTAATGACGTCACTTTATGTCGACAAGTTCTCTTTTACTATTTTTTAATACAGCAACACAAATAAATGATCGAGTTTATTTGTTGAAAATTGAGCACATTAAAATAGAAGAGAAAAATAAAATCCACGTCTAAGGCAACTTACGAAGAAAATGATCGTGCTGCTACTTCAATCGATTAAGAGAGGCCGTTTTTTTTAAACCGTCGACGTAGCGTTACGTTGGCTTTGGGTAAACGTGCTTCATACTTAGACCTGAGCTTGTATTTTGAACGTTAATTTAGTTCTCTTTTATTTTGTATCGAGAAATTACAAGAACATCGACAAAAAGTTAACTTAATTCGTAATGAAAATATGTTTAAAACAACGTTTAAAACATGTTTTAAACATATTTTTTTTTGGTTTGTTTTTTAAACATGTTTTAAACAAATAAAACGTATTTTTTGTTTTAAATTAAAAAAAACAGTTTTTTTTCGCAACCCTGCCAAGTGGTACCAATTTTGTTTTTAGTTAATCCACGTGCCATATCGAAACACTATCGATATTATTGATTATTCAAAATTTTTGTAAATGAGGCGAAAGTAGTGAAATTTTTAAATTGCCACAAAATCTGAGAATCGGAAGAGGAATAAGTTGACGCTCACACACTTCTTTTTTACCTTGAAACATCAAAAGAGTAAGAGAACAGATCACGCAGAAAAGCAAAGCTGGAAAGACAAGCGGTGCGAAGGGAATCTAACCGATTTTCTACCAAAGCAAGAATGGCCTCTCTGTTCACCTGATCTTAATTATTTAGAGTATTTTCTGTAGTCGCACATGCTTTCAAAGGTGCATAGCCATAAATTTTTTAATATTGTAAAATTTCAAGCAGTACTAAGTAGTTAAGATTATGATAAATCCCAATGGAATACGTGCCTGCTACTTACCGCGTTTTTGAAAATAGTTGAATCTGTGGTTTGAATAATTATTAGATATTAGATTAATTCGACCTGATGATACCTCTCTGACCAGGAGGATCGATTCTTGAGATATCAAAGTTAAATCGACGTTAAACCAATATTTATCGTCGACAATTTAGAACCATCCTGCTTTGGCATAAATGTGGTTTAATTGATTAAAATTTAAAAAACATGTTAAATTTTTGACGTTATCAACTCGTTCAAGAGATGAAACAATTTGGCAATAACTTTGTTGTGTTTTAACAACATTTGATACAACATTTATGTTGAAAGTATTATTTACCAAAAAATTCATGAGCTTAATGTTGCCCGTCTCTTGCAGCACAATCCAATAAAAATGGTGCTAGAATTTTTTTACAAATTTGTTACACAGTTAAAAAAATGTATCAAGTTCTGTTAAGCTGCAATTCGTGTGTAGGTTGACATTAGATAAAAAATTTTGCAAACTAATTAGAACATATATATTGGCATAGTTCAATCTCAAAAATACTACTGCTAAGGGGTGCCACCCCTTAGGTGTAGTATAATTTTGGGATTGCAATCTGTTCTGGGGCCGCAACATTTTTAACTCTTACGCAATTCGCTTTTCACGTGCTACACACGCATTGCCTCCATAATCGAGGACGTACGGCTATATGTCCGATTTACATAGAGCCATGACCATCTGCCCATTACATAGATCCATGACAGCTTATAGTACTTGAAAGATGAGCTATGCACTCTGACTGGTGGGTCATATTTATGTTAATTTTCATCACCGATCGTTAGTAAATGATAAAAAATCCCGCTACCTTCCGATCCAAACGCCAAAATTATAACCACTGTGCCGTGCAGTCGGTATTTCTGTTAGTATTTGTTTCATCATACTGGGGGAAGTACTGGAAGCCAATTTGGATAAAATCCAAGGCAATGGCTTGGTCAAAATTAATCCTAATAGTCGACCAATAATTAGAAAACCGTAAAACTGGAGACGAAAGGGGACTTTATTTTTCGCTATGAATATAAAAACGAATCGCTTGGTTCAATAACTCTTAGAGTGCATGGAAACGATGGAACCAAAAATGATAAAGGCGGCCAGTCTATCAGCCAGTATATCCACTCCAGTTTGATTTGCAACTTATGTAGGTTACCGTTCAAGATAATACCCAGGAACGTCGCTCTATCAGTAAAAGAGAGTTTAATGCCAAAGTAGAAGGGGGAACATTTAAAATTTTGTATTTAATAGTAAATAGGTGAAGCTCTGTCTTGGATGGATTGGCCTCAATACTCTATCTTCTCTATTTTCTGACTGACGAGTAAAACGGCCCCAAATATTAATAAAAAAATAATAAAAAATAAACTAAAACGTTCCGGTTTAACTAGATTTTAAAGATGAATTGAGATAAACTGAAATAAAATATGCAATTTTTAAGCTAAAATACCATTTTTAATATATGTTATCATAAATTTTTAGAAAAACGCCATCTCAACCTTTTTTAATACGTGTGAAACGTCATTTTTTACATGCTCCTTAATCGTATCTAACACAACTATCAATACACTGATATATGCAATGTTTTTATTCTCACTCTCCAGTTCTAACAGAAATCCGTGCTAATACAATCTTCAGCTTTTTTAATGATATCTCAAGCTTCGAGAAATATTGTTTTAACATTTTCATTTCACAGTTTTCAAAGAACAATAGAGTTGTAGGTCTTAAAACCTTTAGGTATGTATGCGAACTTTTGGCCGATTTGATAAATATCACCTTGACCTCTGACAATTTCCTAGAAATAAATATCAGCTTTAAACAATCTCTGAAGGTTACCTTCAGCAAAAGAAGAATTTGCACCGTTTATCGCCCACGACATCCATTTTTTCAACGACATTTCCGAGTATTACGTGTAACAGTGCTCTGCTCTATCGGATCCTCAAAATTTCTTTGAAAGTGGCTTGTCGTACGAAGCTATAAGGATTCCCCACTTAAAAATGTCCATGAATTATGCAGTCGAATTTAATAATTGGGATTGGTTGGATTAGTATCAATAATCTTCCTAAAGCACGAGGGTTTGGAAACCCTTTCCACATTATCACATAATACTCTCCAAGACTTGCTTGTGTGGGACGGAGACCACTGTACTTTTTAAACCGCAAGGAAAATTTCTTACATTTGCAAAATCTCTTTCGTTCGCCCGGTTCAAAGGAGAGCAGAAATAAGTATCAAGTATTTGTCATCAAACGATGACTGTACTTTAATTGTAACCAATTTGACTGAATTTAGATCTAGTATTAAACGTGACCAAATGTCATCTCATAATATACTCTGACATACGAATTCGATCCCCTTTTCATGGTTATTACGTTAACAACCATTTGAGATTTGGGTTTTGATATGACAGCGAACTGAATTTTTAGAGATCAAATCAATAATATCAACAGAGGGCGTATAATAAGCAAATCCCGAAAATATTAAGTAACGTAGCTTTCTGATTTTGATATTGCGCTTCTGTATTTAAGATGCGTTTCATAAACACTCTGTATGCTAATATAGAATTATAAAAAATTACAGCATATTGTTAAAATCACAAACGTGTGTAAAATAATCGATTGGCACGCATGAAATAAAATTTAGGTGGTCCAAAATCCATATCTTGATAAACAGTATATAATTTGGGTGGCCCCATAAAAACACCAACAACTTCGCAATATATATATATATATATATATATATAGGTATATACGGTTTTGAGATAATATTGAATCACTTTAGAACGATTATGTCACCACAATAAAAATATAAGGAGACAATTATACCAAACTATTTCAAAATAATAATTGATTCATTTGTAAATTTTAATTCATTTGAAATTCATTCAACATTTTTAAGATCGAATCATAAAACAATAAATCAAATTACATACGAGAATATATAGGTAAGCATATAGTCGCATATAATCGTATTTTGATATATTAATTTTTGCAATATTTGTCTTAAGAAATATTATGATATAAAAGTAATAATGAAAAAAAAACGTACCGACCACAACTTTAATTTATCATATTTGAATTTATGATCTTACAATTTCCTTGAGAAAACTATATTGGAACTGGAAACAATATAAGCTGTAGCACTCTCGAGGCACAAGAAAGAAATCAAGACAACAAAATTATCATTGTCTCTTAAAACTATTTTGTTGTTATATGTGTCTTATTGTACGAGTACGTACGATTTGTATTGTATTGAGTACAACAATGTCGATCCCAAATCGATATGCACGTTCGTCATCTCATCAGACCGTAAAATTTTTAAATCGGCGTTTACCATTATTAACGTGCAAATTCAATTTAAACACAAATCACACACCAATTCTATGCTCTAAACGCAGTCATATAGGTAGTTTAGTCATTCCGATTTATAACTCAATCAATAACCACATTAATACACTATATATACATAATCGATTGTATCTCGCGATAATTTGATCTTGAATTATAACTTACATATACGCTTGTAAAAAGTTTATTATTTCAACAAATTAACACAAAAATAAATATAAATTAATAAAACTACTTTTGCCATTTTAAAAATAGAACCAAAAACACTTTAATGTACTCGATATAGTGCGCTATTTTTGCATGCATACGAGTTACCGCGCGACTTTAGACTTACCGTTTTTTTTTTGTTGCATAGAGCGCACCACAAAAATGAAAGTTTGGTTTGTATGCAACTTAAACTATTCCGTTTCTATGCGTATCGCATTACTGATATTTATATCATTATTGTATGTATCCAAGTTTAATTTTAAATAAATAATTAATTTAATTTATTAATTATAATTTGATGCTTTTTATAGCACGTTTAGATTAAAGCGCGCGAAAAATAGTTTAATATGTCTCGTTAACATGAAAAGGGTACGCAACGCCAAAAGTACCCGCACTCAAAACAGTTGTAGTTTAATTTTGAAATGGACATATGCAATAAGAATGCGTTTGTCATGGACAATTAAAAATTTTATTGCACCAGTTATGGTGAGTTTTATGTAAAATTTGAGTTACAGATCAACTGTATGGTGTAATATTATTGTTTTTTAACTTTAAAATATTTAAAAGATTTATGACGATTTTATTGATTCTTTACGAGTTTGTAGCTCATAAATTATTTTGATTAGTTACGTGACACTTCTTTTTATAATGTACTACATCATCAGGTATTGCTTCATTTCTCATACGACTGACAAATACAATTTAAGATCTAATGTTAAATATGTAAATATGCAATTAACAAGTTTTAGTAATATAGGGCGAAAATTGGCCCCTTGGGCTTTTTATATTATGTTTTTGTCTTGTAGTCATTGTTGTGCCGTACTGTCTACACCAAGTAGTTAATTAATATTCTACACGTGTAAATAACGTATGTAGATAATTTAAAAAAATAATGTCGAAAATAATTATTTCTGTTACCAATTAGAAAACGTTCAGGATTTATTTGTTGGGTTCCATTTGATGATCGAGTGGCTTCATTCTTACTACACATTTGAAAAGTTTGAACCTAAGTTTTTATATAGAAACATAAATAAATATATGTAATACGCGACGTGTTATTATGTTCGGAAAAAGAAATAGTTGAAGTTGAACTATCGATAGTCACGATAAAACTAAAAATTGAGCAGTTCTGTACGGTTCTTTGAACCGAGCCAATGAAAGAGTTTTTGTAAATAGTTGGAAATTTTCCTTGCGGTTTTAAAAAGGACAGTGGTCAAACTCGTAATGCATTTTTTAAGACGATGATGCAGGTTGTGATAAAATTGTAGGGGTCTCCGTCTTTTTGAAAGTGTTATGTGATAAAGTGGAAAGGGTTACCGAACCCTTCCTCTCTCTCTCTCTCTCTCTGGTACTATACATCCCATCAAGGGATTTGGCCGCCTCAAATGAGGTTTCATAATCATATTTTCATTTCGGATAACGAGTGATTAATTCATTGATCCTGAACCAGCCGTGAAATTTTTCCTTGTCACCACCGGGAATCGAACCCGGGACCTCCGGTCGCTGGAACAAGCATGCTAACCACTTTGCCACCGGGGCGGCCCCCAAACCGAACCCTTCCGCCTTAGGAATATTATTTCTACTAATCCAACCACTTCCACTTATTAAATTCAACTGCGTGAAATCCGATAGAGCAAAGTACGTATTGGGAAACCGATAAACTTGTACGCGTAATACCTAGGAATATCAAAATGCATCTTTCCAGCAGTAATGCAGACTAGAGGGTTATTCCCTTTTTGCTTGAGGTAACTTGCACTGAGTGTTTAAAGCGGCTATTTACCAAATCGGTTCAAAGTCCGCATACCCATACCTAAAGGTTTTAAGACTTATAACTCTGTTGTTTTTTCTTATGAAAACTGTGGAAATGTTACAAAAAACTAATGGAAATTGCATTTCGCGATATTTAAAATGTCTTTAACAATGTGAAGACTGCATTAGTCGTGGAAGGTTTGTCTCGGGCGAGGCTCCACCAAAAGAAGACGGATGTCTAGAGGTATAGTTTATCTTAATTCATTTTAAAAATAAAATTAAACCGGAACATTTGAATCCACTGTTTAATTTAGAGTTTTTTTAATATGTGGGGCCGTTTTACTAGTCACAAAATAGAGAAGTAGATGAGTGCTGGGACAGAGCTTCACCTATTTACTATGAAATACAAAATTTTAAATGATGCCCACTTTAACATTAAACTCATTTTTACTGATAAAGCTAGGTTCCTAGCTAGGCACTATCTTGGACGGTAACCTAAGTTGGAAATCAAACTTTGAACAAGTAAGGCTATTCTACAGCTAATAAATGGGGTTTGAAAATGGAGTGGATACATCGGGTGTACTACGAAATCTCAGTTTTCAAAATCTCGGTTTTCAAAATCCCGGTTTTCTTTTCTTCTAATTGCACAAAATAATTAATAAAGTTTTTTAATTGTAAGATTTCGTATTTGCAACATTTTGAGATTGCAACATTTTGTAGTTGCAAGATCAATAAAAAAAAAGCAATATTTTGTTAATGCCACATTTTTAAATGCAATAATTGTAGAGACTGACGGCTTCGATAACTCTCACGGACACTTAGCCGTCCATCTTAGCCCTCCATCCCTATTAGCAATTTTCTAGAACTTTATCGCAAACTCCATTTTTAATTTTGTCAAAAAATCATTTAAGAGTCTCATTTTCCCACAAGTCAAATTTTAAAAATTCAAACCGGGATTTCCTAAAAATCGGGTCTTTTTTTTATCCAAAACCGGGATTTTGAAAACCGAAATTTTGAAAACCGGAATTTTGAAAACCGAGATTTTGACAAACCGAGATTTCGTTACACACCCGAATACATCAGCGACTTGTACTAATTATATTCTCAAACACAAACGCGTGTCTTGGGCGATATGTTCCATTTTATTTCGGCTGATATACTCTTAATATACTATAGCTACCAAATTTTCCCTCGATTTTGCTACTCTGGAGGGAGCTAACAAACCGGCTTTAACATCGCCCAACACATAAATAAGGAAAGCACTACAACATTATGGGGACTATCAAGCATGCTTAATAAGCACACTTGTAAACATGTTTGCAGGTGTATGGGCTCCTTTACCAAAAGTTCGGTAAATTGTATATCTCGCTTTAGAAATTAAGAGTGGTGTATTCGAAATATAAAGTCGGTAACTTTGATCACGTTTTTGAATTTTAAATCTTTACGGAAAGCATTACAGACACCTTTAGTAGAGTTTAAAAAAACTGAATTCTCTATATGTATTTTGCGTGTACACAAGTAGCGCAATGGT
Organism: Nephrotoma appendiculata; assembly: GCA_947310385.1. NCBI lineage: Eukaryota > Metazoa > Arthropoda > Insecta > Diptera > Tipulidae > Nephrotoma > Nephrotoma appendiculata. The sequence goes on from OX371223.1 coordinate 17,441,587, forward strand.
TATATTATGGGTTACGGGACGACAATATCGTATGTAAATAATTGAAGATAAACACCCAAAGCTAGCTTTTTCCATGGACTTAGCATCTGAGAGAGAGAACGAGCAAAAGGGACAAAACTCGCTTAATATGGGAAATCTTTTATTGGGAATGCTTAATACAAACCGATAAACAGATTTTAGGGAGTTTTCTGTTATTCTTCTTCTATATACTTCTTCTATTACACTGCTTCTAGATTTGAATATAAAAACGGCACCTATATTATATTTAACTGAAGGTACGGAATTGAACAATCCTTTCTTAATAAGTAGTATGGTAACAAGATCGCCTATAAAACCGTGCAAGTACTGTCCAATGATCAATTTCAACTTCAACGTTGAATAGGAATCTAAAATTGCTAGATGACCCGATGAATATATACTCTCCAAAAGGCATAGTAGCGACACTAGCTTTAAGTGAACACACAATATGGCATAGAACCCAATAACAGGACCAAGAAATGAAAAACTCCTGGTAAGTAAAAAATCAAACGTCGAAAAATTCAAAACACCTCTAAAAATCTATTTGAAACCAAAGACGATGATGAAGATAGTGGAACTGAAAATGCAAATATTCAAGAACAGACTAATCGAAAATTAAACCACCTGAAGGTGGTCTACTTGCGTGAAGCCGATGCACACAACGTGGTGCTAGAACTCAAACCAAGCATGCTATTGAATCGAAAACCTTTTCAAAGAAAAATTTACTTTGTGTCAAAATACACGAAGTAAAAATTCAAGCTCACGAGGTCAACGACTATAGAAAAGTCATTAATTATTACGATGCTCACAATAGAACCTATTATAGATACCGATTGAAGTCTTAAAAGGGTCTATCTGTTGTTATTAAAGACACCGTTGCCCAAGTTGAAACAACCGATATCTAGACCGCGCATCTTAATGCTGGATTTAAGATACAGGATGATAGGATATGAACCGCTTGAAGCAACAACAACCAATGGTCAAAGTTGAACTGGCTCCATCCGAAAACATATTAAAAAAGGAAGAAATGCATCCAATGTATATAAACTAAAGTACCTCATACACAGATGCATAAACTAGAATGCGGTAAATTATCATTTATTAGCTAAAGCACGAAATTGATCTTATGCTAGTTTTCGAAACCCATTTAACCGATAAACAATAAATGGTTAAGAAGTCTATGACACATTATTTTCTAAGCTAAATGTGTGTAGCCGTGAGGAAATTCAAGCAATCTGTATATGTGTTGATCCGTATATGTTTTGCAACTCTAGCTTAACGATTTTTAGTCGCCGGTGACTTTAATGCCAAACATACGTACTGGGGTTCAAGATTGACTACACCAAGAGGACGTCAATTAATGAATGTTATTCAAGAAAACCACTACGATGTCGCATCGTGTGGCCATCCAACTTATTAGCCTACTGATCGTCAAAAAATTCCTGACGTACTTGATTTTGCAAATGGAATAATCCAGAACTTTTCCACTTTTAGAATTATTTTCTGACGGCTCTTCGTCCTCCAGTATCCTATGAATTATATGCAAAACTGTCTTAAGTAATTATCTCCCAATTCGGACACAAACTATTCATTATAGAAGACCATTAAATACGAGGGCGTAGTGAGAAGTCTTGTAAAATTGTAACAAGGGCGCCACAATCGCAAATCCCATATATCATGTGTCAATACCATCTGTCACTAGACCAAATTAAAATTTTCAAACAGATCAGTCATTTAGTTCAGTTTTGACAGCCATTGAAAACAAACAACCCACTGTTTTTTTTTTCAAACATGGAAAAAAGTGAATTTTGTGTGTTAATTAAACATTATTTTTGGCGTGGAAAAACCTTTACGCAAACCAAAACAAAGCTTGATAAATATTATGAAAACTTTTCACCATCGACCATTTTCCTTGTGCTCGTACAAGCACAACTGATGCCGAACGTTCAGGACGCCCAAATGAAATCACCGCACCAAAAATGGTTGACAAAATTCATGATATGGTATTGCAAGACCGCAAAGTTCGCGAAATAGTAGGCATCTCAGACGAACGTGTGCGCGATATATTACACGAACATTTGAATATGCAACAGATAGCTGTAGATGCGTTGAGTACCGCGTTTTCTTACAATCGTTCAAAAACGCACATGTCTGACAAATTCATAAGCAGGTTTGGTGATGTTCAAGCAAAATAAAAAGGAGTTATTGCATCTTTTCTTAACTGTCGATGAAACATGGATCCATTACTATACACCGGAGACCAAAGAACAGCCTAAATAGTGGAGTTCTATTAGTGAATCTGCACCGAGCAAGGCTAAGGCGGTTTTATGGGCCAACAAAGACATGGCCACAGTTTTTTAGGATGCACGCGGCGTAATTCACATCGATTACCTTCAAAAGGGGAGAACAGTCAACGGTGAATATTATTGCAACTTATTGTACCGTTTCAATAACGTTTTGAAAGAAAAACGACAGCATTTAGCGAAGAAAAAAAATGTTCTCCATCAAGACAATGCACGGGTGCACACGAGTGTAGTTGCCATGGCCAAAATCCATGAATTACGTTTCGAATTGCTTCCACATCCGCCATATTCTCCAGACTTAGCCCCCTGTGACTATTTCCTGTTTCCGAACTTGAAGAAATGGCTCGGCGGAAACAGATTCGGCTGTAATGAGGAGATCATCGATTCAACAAATGCCTATTTTGAAGGGTTGGAGAAATCGTGTATTATTCGGAAGGGATCGAAAAATTGGAAAAACATTGGACTAAGTGTATCGAGCTAAAAGGCGACTACTTTAAAATTCGTCTTTCTAACGATGAATGGGCTAGAAATAACGAGGAACAAGCGAAAGATGTCCATCATGAAAGTGTATTCATTCCAAACCTTGGATTATCGGTGATTCAATCAATAAATATAGCAATCAGACCTGTGGCACTATTCTGGCAATTCCCCGAAAATAGGGAATTGGGGGAAGAATTTATATCCGGCCTACTGAGGAGAAAAGTTTGATGTAAATATGTATAAATTGATGGGAATAATTTTTCCATATCTAAATTGGCAAGGAAAATAATTCTCAATTAAATTTTGGCCTCAAAAAAATTAGCACTAGCTTTTTAGCTCAGTATGTCAGCAAAAAATGTTTAAATAGAAATTACATATAAATTCTTTCCCCAATTCCCTATTCCCGGGGAATTACAAGAATAGTGCCACTGAGAGGAAATTCAAGATAAACAAACCACTAGTAAAGTTCATTATTGCAAATCAAATTTAGTTAAAGAAATCCCCTGGGTATGATTGAATTACAGGTGAAAAGCTTAAACAACTGCTTGAATGGGCCTTTGGACGTCTGGTTCAAATATCAAATTATCCCTGATCTGATATAGCCCGCAGGCGCTGGAAACTGTCAACTATAAAAATGATACTACCACAGTCTCGTCAATGAGCCTACTACCAATCATCTCGAAAGTATTCAAAAAAGCAATTGAAAATATTAAACCGGAACTACGAAATATCATTCCTAATCATCAATTTGGTTTCAGAGCCGAGCACAGAAAAAATACTGCTCCGCCGTCTTCTTGGATGTTGGCCAAGCATTCATAAAATTAATTCTATATTTCCAGAAATTGACCAACTTATGAAGTCGTATTTGTCAAATCGCATATTTTATGTCAAATACAAGACAATGTGCTTGACCTAACGTTATATTTAGTTTTCACGTCAGACCGACAACGTCTTCGCAAATACTTGCGCAGATGATACGGCAATCGTATATATGCCCATAAAAATCGTTGTCCAAAAATGCAACTACAAATTTATGACATCGAAATCTGGCTAAAGAAATGGAAGATAAAGGTCAATGAAGAGAAGTCGATGCACGTAACATTCGCATTAAATAAACTTACGTGTCCGCCTATCACAATGAATGGAATACAAATCCCCTGGACCTCCCCTAGAGTCTCTTAGCGAGGTGACTTATTTGAATAAGTTGCTGACTAAAAATTAACTTAAATTAATTAGCTTGAGTTAACCAATTGTATGATCATAATGAAAAGACATTTTATTATATATTAATCTATTTGAATTTGATGTGCTTGTTCTTGCTTGTCTATATCCAAATCGATTTGTTTTACTCTTTCATTGTAATTGTGCAGCAGAGTCATTTGCACGTGACTGTGATATTTGTAATCTAACGCCGATAATGACCCCCATATCGGCGTTATAGGTAGATAGTAGGTAAGTAATAAAAACTTATATCTCGACTTGAGAAAAATGTAAGTCAGTAACGTAATTATCATCACACCCACCTTCACACGAAAATGACGCCCATGTCAGACGCATTATGAGCGTAGATAGTAGGTAGGTGTCGAAATTGACGCCGCCGCGTCCATCACATATGGTGAAAAACAAAAGTGAGTAATGTAATCAGTATCTCCGAAATTGATACCCACATTGGCGTTGATAGTATAGTAGGGCACCCAAAAGAGCACTACTTTAAATTCAGAAAAAATAAAAGTTAAGAACGTAATAGTACCGCGAAAACACCAAAAATGACCCTCACATCGTCATTTTCGGCATAGATTCAAAAACAACACGGTCGTCCCTTCATATCACAACTTGCGAAAAACAAAAGTCAGTAACGTAATCAGTACCTTGGAAACCTCGAAAATGATACGCATATCGGCACTATGGGCGAAAATATTAGTACGTACCAAAAATGGCACCGCCCCATCTCGCCTTGCATAAAACAAAAATTAGCCATCTTGGGTCTTAAAACGGATATTATATTCTTAATTTGCACTACCGAAACCGCGAAAAGGACATCAATGGAGAAAACCAAAATCACGAGCCGAATTTTTTGTTGAAAAACAGTTTCTTGTCAAAAATCGTCATTTCCGCTTAAATTTTGAAAAACCGATCTGGGCGCGTATTCTTCAAATCGGTGGATATTTTCGTCTACGAATTATAATTTGCAATAAAATTCTTTATATTATTCGAATTTGTCGCCGGCTACTTTAATCGTTTTTTCAAATTTGCTTACAAGTTTTCTAGTATTTGGGGGAATAAATCCGCATTGATTTACCCTGGCGGAAATTTTCAGCGATTTTTGTTTAGTAGTGAAATAAATAATAGAAAACTTGCAAGCAGATTTGAAAAAATGATTAAAGTAGCTGGCGAAAAGTTTTAGTAATAATATGAAGAATGTCATAGCAAATTGTATTTCGATTACAAAAATTTCCACCGATTCAAGAACAGGGCCCCTGGACCGGTATCGTTGCAATATTAATTTAGTTCTGTGTAGTTTCTCTTGTAAATGATATCTTTTCAATATAATTGTAAAAATCGAAAAAGATCCCATGGAAGCTGCTACTCCCGATGGATCGTTTTCGGTCAAAAATTACAGAATCAACCCTCACCCATAGAACATATATGTATATACATTTTTTTTGAAATCGGTGAAGTAGTTTTTGTAGTCTTTGAGTTTATCGAGCAACAATGCTCCTATGGCAGCTACAACTTCCGGTTGACCATTTTCAGCTATAAACCATTCTCATCACTCAACATATACACTAATTCTTGTCAAAATCGATCCAGCAGTACTTGAGTTTTAATGTTACAAACCCACACACACACATCATTTTTATATATATATATATATAGGGATACGAAAATTGCATACAATCAAACATCATCATATTAATCAACATCAAAATACCATTATTAGTGATGAAGCAACGGATTCTCTCTATTCTTAATTATACATCGAAATATTTTTTTGTTGAAAACCGCAAAACCGCGTTTTCTCAAGCTGTTTTCGGTTTCTGAGTATCTGAACCGTTGATTGTTAGGCGATTACATACCAACAATGCAGCAAGAAAAATTTTAAAGAAATTGAAAACCTTTTCACTAACACGTGAATAGTCACACACACTTATGAAAAGCGTGCAAATATTTTATGGAATTTTAATTTCTTTGTGGAATTCATTAAACCCACCTTAGGATACGAATATTATTATCTCATCATGATCCAGTTTTTGGACCACCTCAATTTCATACGTCAATCGATTATATATTATACACACACACGCGTGTTTAACCATAACCATTCATTGTTATAATTCTATATAAGTACCGAGTGTTGAAAAACTCATTTCAAGTGCAGTAGCAGCACCAAATTATACGTATCTGAAAACTATGAAAGTCGACTGTAATTCGCACGCGATTTTCATTTTAGCATACCTAACAATTAATTTCAACATTGCAATATAGCCCGCAAATCTTTACAAATCTTAAGGTATTTACTTTCATGTTTCATATACGCTAATATTTGTAATTATGTAAAATAATGAATTTCTTACATATTGCGGCTTTAAGAATTTTATTTATGTACCGTACCGTACACCCATAATTTTTAATAAACGAAAAACAATAATTATAATTAAGATTTTCTTTCAAAACGGCGCTCTGGTAATTTAACCCTATAACCAATCGAAAGTATATATACCTGGGTACGGAGTACTCTTTCTTATCCATTATGTAAAACATCTTTTGCATCTTTGTAAATTCTCTTTCACCTTTACTTGACATTAATATTATTAAAAAAACAAACTCGACCGATGATGACATAAATTCGATATGTGTACACACATTCTGCACACACTCTGTCCGGTTAAGCAATCAGGGTTAATTTAAAAGTAAAAGTTAAACAACACAAATTAACTTAAATAACCAAGAATTAAATAATAAGAAAATGTTTATATTTTGTTTTGAATATTTTTAAGGACAATAAACAAATTGATAAAATGCGCTTTTTAACAAAAAATAAATATTACGAGAGGCTGCGCTCTGCTTAAGTTAAGTCTAAGCATATTTAGCTTAATTTATTGAACATGAATTCCATAAAAATTGCCGTCGGATAAAAATTTGACGATAAATTAGAAATACAATAATTTACTTTTTAATATTTTCAAAAGTCCTCGATTTACGTGGTGGTAAATACCTTTTATCAATATTGCATAGTATTTAATAAATCTGCGTACATTTCAAGGCCCCGACTCTATAGTTATCTAATTATTATTAAAACTATTAAAGTTTTTGTTGTAAAACTATTTAAATTAAATACAAAAAAAAACTCGCTCTAAGTTAATAAATTTAATATTCTTAATTGAATAATATTTGTAAGGTGTTGTTATGTGTCGATAAAACGTTTACCGTATATTTCTTATACTATACGATTTAGTTGTAAATACGTTTTTCATGATCATTTTAGAGAGTGTGAAAATTTTTAATATGCAATTAAATGAAAAACTAATAAATTTCCCGGATATTTTAATCAAGATATACAATTTAATTTATAAAGATTATTTAATTAACAATAAATTATGCTCAATAACATGAAACTGTATACGAGAGTTAATTTATTAACGATTTTTGGTACATGATACGAGTATGTGTAGCCTAGATTAAATTAGACAAAGCGGCGGTTTTATACCATTATAAAAAGCTCATGTCACTCTATTGTAACAATAACAATATTTTGATTTATGATTAACCGTACTTGAGGTTAAAAACTAAAATTGAAAGTGCGACATTGTTGTCATAATTTTAAATTTTTAATTTTTTAATGAATAACCCAAAAATAAAATAAAAAACATTAAGTACACCCTAAGGGCATATAATTTTTTAAAACTGGAAGTTAACAAATAAAATCATGTCATTTATTAAATTAAATTTCAAAGAATGTAGTGCAAACGATTATCAATAAATCAAATTAAAAATTAAAATGGATTGCGCCAAAATTTTTATACATAAACAAAATTATTTAATGACGCAGAGATACGCGGATTGTGTCAATTGTAATCGAATTTATATCTTTACATCGTAGCCTAAGTTGAGTATATTGTTCTGATGAGTGAATTTTACCTAGAACTACCTGAATTCTGTTTATGTGAACCTCACGATGTGTGATTCAGATCTGTCTAACATATTAAATCTCGAAAGAAGTAGTAAAGACAGCAGTTATGTAATAAAATCAAGTACGTATATAGAATTTGCTCTTCTAATATAAAATAATTACAGCATAAAAAGCGAACTGCAGGTAAACATAGCATTATATTGGGTGTACAAATAAATTTCCGACCTTTTTTTACTGAAATAAAAGACATTAGTTTTTGTAGAGAATGAAAGAATGTTTGATTCAAAGTATGCTCCTTCGGAAGCTATAACCTTTGCCCATCGTTCAGGCAATAAACGGATTCCCCGAAGGAAGAAGTCTGGTGGTTTCGAGGCAATCCAATCATCGACCCTGCTGTGCCAGGGCTGGAACAAGTGGTAATCAGAGGGAGCAATATCTGGTGAATACGGCGGGTGGGGTAGAATTTTCCAGTTCTGCCTGTCCAAGTAATTTTTGACAGGTATAGCAACATGTGGCCTATAGCGTTGTCATGTTGCAAAATAATCTTATTGCGCCTTTTGTCCCATTCCGGTCGTTTTTCAGCTAGAGCTTACTTTAAAGCCACCAGTTGTCATCGATAAACTTGTCCCGTAATGGTTTTACGCTCATTCAGCAGCTCATAATAGACGACACCATTCACATTCCACCAAATACAAAGCATCGCCTTTGAACCAGGTTATTTGCTTTTAGCGTCGACGGGCCTGGTTCACCTGGCTTGACCCACGCTGTTTTGCGCTTTGGATTGTCATAATGGATCCATTTTTCATCCCCAGTGATGATCCAATGCAAAAACCCCATCCGTTGTTGTCGTTGAAGCAACAATTCGCACATAGTTTTCCGACGTTCCATGTCCCTTTCTTTCAATTTGTGTGGCACCCAATTTCCCAGCTTCTGAATCAATCCCATTGCATGTATACGTTGCGAAACACATTGTTGGGTAATATTCAACTCTTCTGCCAATTGTTTTTCAGTCTGACAAGGGTCCACATCAAGCAATTCTTCCAATTCTGTATCTTCAAATTTTCTTGGTCTGCCTTCACATTCTTTGTCTCTTACGTCAAAATCACCAACTTTGAATCGTTGAAACCACTCTTTGCATGTTGTTTTCGATGGCGCATGTTCACCGTAAACTTCCACAAGCAAACGATTTGTTTCCGCTGCACTTTTCTTCAACAAAAAATAATGAATTAAAACTGCCCGCAAATGTTGTTTTTTGGCACAAAATTCGACATCTTCAATTACATGAAAATAATTGTTGTTTACGCTTTGAACAAATGTCACTAGTAATTATTCAAGCTTGACATCTAACCTCCAAAAAACATGTATTGCCCGATTGAATAATATGCAACCAGTGATACTAACGTCACCTATCTAAAATGGTCGGAAATTTATTTGTACACCCAATAGCATTAACAACCTCTACTTCGAGCAATACTAATTCGGTAAAATACCCTTGAGATAAATGTAAGCAAATGCCAAGCAGTTGAGTAAATAAACAATGAGCTTGTTTTGGGAGCCATTCAATTCGACCCAACAGCCTTGGGTACACAGAAGGCTCGACTCCATGCAGTAGCATTATTTTACCAGGGACCATATGCCGAATGTAATACCTAAGCATCAGCCGAGATGCTGCCAAACCACACTCTTCGGAGTCTGACCCAAATGATTATGAGTGAGCCCATATATAAATTATTAATTAACCCATTTGAACAAAGCTCCAAATTATAAAGATCACCAAGATCTTCAATCGAAAATGTCTTTCAGTATAAGAAGGAAAAAGCTGATCTCTGTGAACAATTAACAGAAATAAAGAAATGTTCAGCTAATTTGAAAAAAGAATTTACAATTTTAAAGAGAGAGAATTATGAACTCAAAAAAGCAGTTGAAACACGTGCAGCACTTGGAACGACACCTAAACCTACAATCGATGATGACATTAGTTCAAACCATACGGATGAAGAAAAATTGGAAAGAGAAACAAATTGGGACTTAGATCGGAATAAAAGACCAAGTAACAAAACTCAACCTTCACCAGAAACGAGTAAAGTGTCTTTATCAATCAAGCAATTAACGTCGTTGGAATATCAAATTGTTTATGCGTGTGAAGTATATCCCAAAAAAATCCCATATTTGCAACATGCAACAAATGTTGCATGGAAATCCCAAAAAATGTAAGGATTGATTTGAAATGAAAATAAATGATACATTTTCAGCGCGTCTTTTCCAAAGATTTTATTGCAGAGATTTTCATTATTATTGTTGTTGTTTTATTAGCTGTATGATATTATCTCAATGTATTCTCTTTACTTGAGTGTGTTAGTAAAGTAAAATGTTAGTAAATTTTCAAATTGCTAATAACAAAAGTCAACCACTTATTTGTAAAATAGACAGGATTTGACAAGATTAACATATGGATAGGTTTTCTTAACTGCTGATAATAAGGTCTTTTACCGGGACATTCGAATCGAACGATTCCTGGAGTCACCGTTATAAATAACTGGTCTTTCATAAAGAGATTCTTGCAACAAATTTCATTATAGAAATCTGTACAAAATGTTTTAAAGGGTTGAAATTTGGACTAACCAAAGGAATCGTTTGATTCGTTTGTTCTAATAAGAGAACGTATCACGAGCATTCCAGAAAACCTACCCACTTGTCAAACTTTTGAAATTTGTTGAACAGATTTCTTATATGAATTTTTTTACATTAACCCCTTTGTAAAAGACCGGTTATTTATATATCCGGCCTCAGTAATGGTTCATTTCGTTTGTCCCGGTAAGAGACCATATCATGAGCATTCCAGAAAACCTATAACCACATGTCAATCTTGTGAAATTTGTTTTCAATCTTTTAATATTTATTGATTCTTAATTGGATGTTGTTGCAACAACCCTTTTGTAAAAGAACCGGTATTTATATTGCGGGCCCCAGGAGTCATTCGATTAGTTTGACCTGATTAGGGACCATATCACGACTATTCCAGAAACCTACCCATATGTCTATTTTTGAATTTTTTTTTAACATATTTCTTAATTGAAACTTAGCGGAACAACCTATTGATTGTGCATCATTTATTACATGCAACAAATTTGGGATTTTTTTTTTGGGACATATTTCACTTAGTTAATTATTCCACTATAACTAGTATCTCTAAACAATGGTGTCAGGAAAATTAATGTTGCACCTTTTGAAACCTACTCGTTATAAGAGCTTTGAGTACAAGCTTAATTCCTAGGGGCATCAATAATTTCGCTATACAAAGATAAGAATGATCGTCAAATAAAACGTATGACTAAAGGTCTTCACTCAACCTATCTCAGAAGAGGAAATTATTGAGGATCTCAAGAAAACAGATCATCAGATAGAAAATGCTGTAAATATTGTTAACAAAGAAAAATCGAAACTATATACATCAATATGTACCTTTCAACAAAGTCTGCATTCGATTTAGTTCCATATCAAAATTGTTCGAGTACTGCAGTTAAATTTCTACATATAAAGAGTTTTTCAATAAGCACATAACAATTTTTTATTTAAATAAAACACAGAATAATTGAGATATTGGGCTGAAATTTACTCCAGATGTAGTACACTTGTTACACTTAACTATGGAATTCGATCTCGTCCATATGACCACCGTGAGCACGTTTGCAGCGACCGCTTTGGTTTCCACCACTCTTTCACACATTTCGTCCGTAACATTGGCAATTTCATGTTCGATTCTGTCTCTGAGCTCCTTTAACGTTGTTGGTATACACCAACGAATTAACTTAATTCCGTAAAAATAATTTAACGGCCTTAAATCGCATGAACAAGCTGGCCATTCGACCACACAATTTCTCGAGATATCATACGGTTACCGAACTTCCCCTTCAATAGGTCAATGGTTTGACCAGCTATGTGGCATGTGGCACCATCTTGTTGGAACCACATACCACTGAAGTCAAGTTCAGCCAATTCTGGCCAAAAATAGTCTCCCAACATGGCACGATAGCGGGTTTGATTGACCGTTATATGGCGATCATTTTCACCGACCAAATGGCACAGTGGCTTTGGCGTTTGAATCGGGAGATACCGGGTTCGAATCCTGATAGGGGCAGGATGCAAAAGGAAATTTTCATCGATTACGATCTGTGATTAAAAGGCACACAACTACGACCCCCTATCGGCGTGCAAAATTCATGGGTCGACCCATCTTCCATGTCCAGTACTATAGGCTGGCATGGAGCTATGCAAAGCGCAAATGGTAACTTAAAATCGATCCTATAGCCGTACGTCTTCAATTTGGCACGCGAAAGAGCAGGGAGTGCATCTTCCCAAAAACAGATGACATGGTTTAAAAAAAAAAAATTCATCGAGAAAATATGGTCCATTCACACTTTTTGTGGTTGTAATGGAGTCTTTTGAAACACATGTGGGATTGTTACTTTCCAATAACGTATAATTTGCTTATTGACAAAGCCATTAAGCCAAAAATAATCGGTGAAGACGATTTTTCGATGAAATTCCGGATTTTCTTCAAATTTTTGCAGAGCCTAATCGAGGAAGTTGTTTCGGCGCTTCAAATGACCAAGAGGCTTCAGTTTTTGAGTTAATTCGATCTTGCAAGGGTGTAAGCCACGATTTTTAAATAAAATTTTCCACAATGTGGGTTGAGAGATTCCCAATTTCTGTGAATGGCGTGGAATCGACTAATTTGGTTCATTTTGAACTGAAGTACACCCATATCCACTGTAGCATGCACAGTCTGTCTAGTTAGACGATTATTACTTGTTTAATAAACAAATTATAACAAAATTGTGACACTCAAATTTATTATAGAAGTAAACCGTTTGCATACATTTAGGGGCATTTAAATATCGATACTAAAACGGAAACTTATTTTCTCAGTACCATACAGCCTGAACTAAAGTGATGTCGATTACAAATATAATTTGCTGTTTCATTGCACCCCAATTCAGAATCGATTCCGATTCACGAGAGCAATAACTTTTTTCTATCGAAATATGTTCCTTCCTACTTAAACGTTTCCCCTAAGTCACACAACCAAATTTAAGGCGAGTTAAGTTAAGTAGCAATAGTTAAGTGCCGTCTAATCGTTTTCTAGTCTCAAATTACATACCTATGGTATGATACACCTGACTTCATCAAAACCTATATTTAACGGATCCCGATTTATCAGATTTGACTTAAAAGTCACATTTTTGTTTTAAATTTTATTTGGCATAGAAACCCTTAGTTTTGTGCTAAGTGATACCCACCATTCTAAAAATTCATCTTTAAATAATCTATGCATCTTAATAGCTAAAGAAACAGTATTCCAGATTGAAACACCACTTACGAAATTTATTAAACTGCCTACACAAGATTCTTGGAAAAATTAATCGTTGATTCGAGTAACCTTCTAACGAAAAATTTGTTGAAAAAATACGATGCCTTATTGGTTTTAAAAAGGCTGAAAAAATCCAAACTACACCATAAAACCCTAATTAAATATGGGGCATATGGTCGAACTTGCTAATACCAAAAAAAAAATCGAGCACAAGGAACAGCTTTATTCAGAACAATTATTAAGTCTCTTACAGCTAGCTCTCTTGGAGCTATATCTAACGTGTTTTTGTAAATAATAGTTGACTGACATTTACTAGTATTTAAACCTAACACAACTAATTCACCACCCAGTCAGAAATTCTAGCTAACTTATCATTAACCTGAGAGATACGACTAATAAACATACTATCTAAACGGCAGCGCTCATAAATTTAAATGTCTTCTGTAAAAATGTAAAATGAGCAATTAAATATAGAGGCTAGGTTACTAACATACATGGAAACAAACAGATCTGGTTTTGTTGCAAAATTAGTTTAGAATCTGTAAGTATCCGTTCAAACTACATGAAAAAAATGAAAAAGCTTCTATTGAAGCTGTCACTTCTGGTGGAAAAACGAGAAGCTCCTATGAAAGCTGTCACTTCTGGTGGACAGATTTGTCAAAACTCCCTTGGATCTCCCAATTTGTCGAAAGAACTTAGGTATGAAATTTCATCCGGATCAGTCAGTCCACAAACTTCTTAAATTAATTTAGAATTTTATTTTTTTTTAAATTTCAAAATATTTGCAAAAATAGCTCCTATGGTAGTTGCCACTTCTGATTGACCGATTTCGACCAAAACTCACTGAGATCTTCCAATTTATTAAAAAAGCTTATGAATCGTTTCACCTCGATTAGACAAACCGCCTAAGCTGTAGGTAGGACACAGACATTTAGTCTGCGCGCACACACGGACACTAGTAGTACTTTGTTCGAAATCGGCGATTTACCAAATAGTAAATCTGCAAAAGTTCTCGAGGTCAAAACTTTTTATGAGGACTATACCTTATTTTACTATAAAATAACATAAAATGAAGCGGTGAATAAGTTGCGGCCAAAACCCGTCTTTATTTTACCATGAATTGATATCTCCAATACACAACTAATTTCGAGAGGGTAAAATTGAATTAACCGGACTTTTTGCAAAATTCCTCAAATTTCGGAAAATCTACAAGGTCAAACATTGTTGGTTGAAAATTTAATCTGTAAATTTATTTAAATTTTTTAATTCTTTGTCGTTTTTCGTCGTTTCAAAGCAACAATTTTAAAAGCTCCAATTGAAGCCCTACTTCCGGTTCAAAGTTTTATATGTGTTTGCAGAAAAACTTCCAGGTTAGTTTTATGGGAAGACACATTACGGCGATAATATTTATAATGAGTGATTTTTTTTCTTGTCCAATATTCAAAATTCACTGTTCGGTCGAATAAGAAAAAGACCCAGAAAAAATTTTTTAATAGCAATCATAAAGATACTGATCATGTTCCGCTAGGAGTTGCTGCCTTACTTAAACATAAACCAACTTTAATCACAGCAGCTGATCATTTCACTCCGCCAATGACTGTAAAGTATACGCCGTAGAGGAGGATCCAATATGCTTTATTGTTTGGTGGACCATTCTTTAGCAAAATTGGTTCCTAGTTAAAGCGGATGGGCCTTGCTCGAAATCAAGAACGTGAACAGTTGCAGCCACCATAGGAACTTTTCCGTTTTTTGCAAATTTTTTGAAAAAAAAATATGTGGTACTACAATAAACCTTGGATTTTAATACTCAGTCGATGACTAATGGCCTACGTGCTATCATCCTCCCCCTTTTTTATTATTAATTTTTCCGTATGAATAACAGTTGGTTGGGACGATCAATAAATTATTTTTCATTGCCTATTTTTGTCCCTCCTTCTTTTATTTATTTTTGGCTTTGTTCTGCTATATATAACAAAAAGATTTACTTTTACAAATCAGTAGATACTTCCGATGATGACCTAACAAGTCGAAATCGATCGAGTGATTTTTTAGACATTTTGAACCAATTTTTTAATTAAAACATTCAAAAATAATTTTTAGCGAAATAGAAAAATAAGTGTTAAGTAATTGTTTTTATTAAGTATTAAACTTCATATAAAGATTTTCCAACATATTGGAAGATTCTAATGAATTGTGGTTGAAATCAGTCCGGATGCGACAGTTTCCATAGGAGTTTTTTCGGGATTCTTAATTAATTTGCAACAATATCGTTTCAGATCAGTTTTCCAAAATTTAGAGACAGATTGATTAATTGGCATGAAACTTTGTGGTGACACCATGTAGCTTCGGTTGGTAAACTGGATGTAGGTAAGCTTGTTCGCTGCTACGGTCTTAACTTAGTTAACAAGAATTTCGGTTTTATTATGCTCAAGGAACAGCTCATAGAGCTCAAGGAGAAAACTTACCACGGTAAAAATGTAAAAAAAAACATCATATTAGTCTCCACGATCATCTGTAAGCCATACTGAGTTTTTGTAGTCACAACAAGTATAATTTATAACCATTGAAATAAATAACACATACGTTTTTGTGTGGTTGCAGCCCAATTGCAATAAATATATTTTTTTTGATTATGTTTACGCACACTTGGACACAATGATTTATCTGGTATTTACTTTTACTCGTATGATTAATTTTTTTTCTATGACTCGACCTAATAAATTTCGTTCAAAATTCACCCATCTCCCGATACACAAAATAAAAATGACTAATTTTGAGTGGCCCGTTGGTAAATAAAACGAACGATGACCAGATACTTGGATTAAATATTCCTCCACTACTCTTTTGTTTTGTTTTTTCAAATGATTTTCCAACATGGGCATAGTCCATCTGAGCTACAACTTCATGTTAAAGCAAAACTGCGACTTTTGGCCAACACCGGAAGTGGCAGCCCATACTTTGAAAAGTATATAGCATTTACGAAAAACGATTAAAATAGAAAAAATTGTAGACTACCTTTAAAACAAAATGTTTTCAGATATTTTTCAATTAGAAAAGAAAATACGAGTTTTGATTCACAACATTTTTTTTATGTTTTAATCTGTGCAATCTGTTCTAGCGCCGAAGCACACGCCACTCTTGCACGGTTCACTTTTGCAGTAGAACGGGCATTGCTTGCCAAATCCAGGACGCGCAGTAGAAATTTGTTACACCACAATTCGGTTTCCCTTCAGCCCATGCGGATTGACTATTTGGAGTAAAACTTCATACTAAATCTTGTTCCATAAATTAGGAGATACATGCGCAATGTGGTGGACATTTTTGTACCGGGAGTGACAGCTTCCGTAGGAGCATTTTCAATTTTCACTATTTAGATTAAACTTTCAACCAGAGTTGGCTTGATGGTTTACTAAAATTTAAGCGGAACCAAAGATTTTTAATTATACAAGACGGTTTTTATAAAAAATAATTTTTCGGTTTAGAAATTAACGATGGTATATTTGAGATCTATGTAGATTTATCGTAAAAGGAAATCGGGTGTTGGCAACTACAATTACACTCCTCCAGTTTTTTCCCACGTAAAATAAAGTAAAAGCAGTTTTTGTCAATAATGATCATTCCCTTAAATTTCGGAAAACTGTACTAGACCGATATTGTTGCAAATTTAATTTAGAATCTTTTAGTTTCAAAATCGATTTTTCATAACTGATATATTTTTAAAAATTTATCAGGTGCAACTTCCGATATACCTATGTAGGCCCTATATCACGGGAATCTCCAAATTTATGGAAAGAGCACACTTACAGTTTTATCCCAATCAATCAATTCGTATGTGCTGTACAGGACCGAATTTTTATTAAAAAACAGTTTTTTTTAGAAAACATCATTTCCGCATTTCACCCTACACAGGGATTTTTTTAAAAACTACTTTTTTTGACTTCGGCGATATAGCGTATAGTAAATCTGCAAACATTTCTAGATCAAAATTTTTCACCAACTTGGAATCCGCGACACTGAACGTGCTATTTTTATTGTTTTCGACACGGATTATCCTACTAAATGTTTATTGAGAAATTGGTCCGACTTACAAAAACGACGTTAAAAGTTTTTTTATTTAAAGCAGTTTGGGTTGTCGTAATTTTGCCTTCCTGTTGTGGTTTAGTCGTACACATTTATAAGTCATAAGGCGTGCTCGTAATGTTTAAATTTTAATTAAAATATGAAATAATGATACGATTTTCTATTGATAATTTCGTACTGCGATTATTCTGTCTGGACGATTTATATTACATACAATTAACATTTGTAATGTGAAGTTCACAAAAATTATTTTTTTTATTCTATTTCAATTGAATATAATAAAAAAATGAAAGCTCATATTTACCGTAATCGCATATTATGGCGCCGCCAGTATTTAAATCAATTTTACTAATCAGTGTTTTTCTATATTATTTTTATTTTTCTAGGCAGAGGGCCCTCCGGTACAATCAGAACCAGTTGATTTAAGTTTACGATCGTTACGAGGTAAATTTATAGTTTATATCTTAATATAATTTTACCTTAAAATTAACAAGTAAATTATGTAATTTTATATGCTCTTATACTACATAAAAAGCTTAAAGGTGAGATCATTAATGATTCTTGTCAGCTACTGTTCACCCACCAACGCGGTATATATTGTACATTATATTATTATATTTTGTGTTTGTTTGAAATAAATAAAAAAATATTCAGAATATGTTGTACAATATACAAAATGAATTGTAATGTCGTGAATGTATATTACTTTTTGTTATTAAACATTTTAAAATGTTTATGTTAAAAGATCGCGAAGAATGTCAAAATAAATTGAATTAGATTGATAGTTTTGAACTAAGATTAATAGATACACAATGTTATACTTGAGATGATTTTCATTTTTTTATTGAATAGTTTGTGAAAATCAATTATGTTCGTATTGTTTGATTTTCAATGCTAGTCTAATTTATACGGATGTAAGAATTGTGTGTGAACCAAATAATATGGACAGGGGACCTTCTGAGTAATTCATCTTACTCGTTACACCGATCAATCACACGTCGAATATAATTAGAAAATAAATATTTTGCTGTATGCTAATTGGAACCGGTAACCATTCCGGCCTTCGCCAATCTATAAACCATAGGTTTATTTAAAATTAAGATAAAAACTTTCGATAATATTAGAAAGGTTTGAAAAAAAATCTTCCTCCTACCTCTAAATCTCTATACATAGTTATACCGATAGATTGAGCTCAATCTAATTTATATTATTTCTGTTGCACACATTCATTTTACTATCATAAATTAAATAGTTAATAGTAATAAAATAGACAATTACAATGGTAAATAAAATTATATATAAAAATATAAATTACATTGCAAATGCAGCTGTAAAGGCAAAACTACTTACGGGGCTTAGAGTAATATTTATATTAACCCCGTAATGGTGCGGTGATTTGCCTATTTTGGTTTCAAACTTTAACACTTTACCAGTATGATACGCACGAATGTAATTTCTACCAGTTTATCAAAATGTCTGTGTAGTATATTCAATATGCATGTCGCTCTACCATAAAAGGGTTAATATAAATATAATAAAAAAAAATAAAAAATTGTTTATAAACCAAAAGACTCCAAATACAGATAGATAATTGAGATTCAAATGAAATAAAACAAATTACTTATTTGTAATATTTAAATTGGTTTTTATTTCTTTACTTCTATATTTGTCATAATTCTTAAGATTTCATTTTACCATTTTTTTTCCTGCCTGTTACCGCATTTGTTTGTGCGCTCGTAGCTCTAAGACATAATCAAACGGAGTAAATAATCAATTTGAAGAGATGAAATAATATTCTAATAGATTTTTGTTGTTGTTTATTTTAATAGTTGGTAATTTGTAAGTCTCTTTGTACATATATATATTTTGGGGCGGTTGATTGATGATTAGAAATATACGAGTTTTGTAGAAGGTAATTAAAATCTTTAAGGTGAAACGTGTGTGTGGGTGGAAATTTTAAGTGTCCGTTTGACCAAATTATTTAAGTGATTTGTATTTTTGGAGATTTCAATTTCTCTCTATATATACGTGTGTTGTTCTTGACGTGCGTCAATATAACGCTCAATTAGTTTTACATGCTTAATTTATTGTGCTTGATAATTGTTATAACGTGTGTGTAGATGATTATCATGTACAAAATGTTTATAATATTAACTGGTAGTCAATAATGTATATGATAAATCAGATATATTTATGTTAATATTTATAATAGTTTGATGACTGTACAAATTTATTTAACGATATTTGTTAAAGCCTTTCCTTTAATTTAGAAAAAAGCTTTAAAAAAATGTCTACTATCGAATTTTCACTATTTTTTCACAGTTTGACCTTTTTGCATTCCTAATCGGTGTCGATCCCAATGACCATCGGTCATTCTAATTTATATTTATTATTCACTTAGGTCTTACAACCAAGTTATTGAAATTTCAATAGAAACGATGGAAATTACCCTAAAATCAGATAATATAAGAAGTTTAAAACACGGGGCAGCTGTTAGGCTTTTGGTTACCTATAACATATTTCATGCTAGGTATGCCCATGTCTGGATCTTTACAGATTTTTCCGAACAACACAACAACTGAATTTCACATGCACACTACTAGTACTGTATTCGATTATCACCATATTATTCGAAAAAATCTGCTACTTAAGACGTGATTCGGTGTTCGAACTGACTAGGAATACTCAATGTGATTTTGCAATGTGCAACTTTTCGACTCAACATGAACACGAGAAGGGTATTACGTTTTAATTAAAGTTAAATCGTTATATTATATAATTTTTTTCTTGTTACGTACGAAGTTTAAAATGAGAATATGAACCGAGTACAAAACATAGTATAGAGGAGAATATTTTAAACGATTGCGAAACCAGGTGCCCTCTTCCCCTCCACAGCCACATACAAATTATTACAAAATTCATTGTCTCGCTTTTCCCGTGCCATGTATACTGAAATGACTCGTACGTGCCCATCTGTTCCTGGATGAGTTTCAACTAATCGGCCTCGCATCCATTTAGAAGGAGGTAAATTGTCTTCCATTAGAAGAACGCGATCCTCCTCTAAAAATCCTGTTTTAGTTTTTCCAACAGCTACTATCTTGGCAGTCTGTGAACATTTGAAATCGTTAGGTCTCTTTCGGGCACTGTTGTCATTTGTAAGCATGTCAGGTATTAGTCGGGTGTGGGAACTTCTACATCGGTTATATATCAATCGATATTGGGCATAAGGGTTTAGAATTTAACATTGTCTCTAGTGTGGTGTTTTGAGATCTTCTTTAGATGGGTTTACTGACTTTACACCAGTTCCCATAACCCACCAAAAATGATGATGTTGGTGATTGAAAATGTCAAACTATAATGCATTTACATTCTTTTTAGCTCGATTTTGGCTACAATGAAGTCCGTTGCATTGTCACTGCACAGTCCTCTTCTTGAGTTAAATTTTATGAATTTAACCTTTATGTCGGTCTTATAAAGATCGTTTCTGCCTCGTTCAGATCATACTCCTATGTTTCTTTTTTGTAACTATTGATGAAGCTATTCACGATTTTTAGGATTTCCTAATTTTATAAAGCTTGACGTTTTTTATATTAAGTGTAAGAATCTGTCTTCTTTAGTAGCGCTTATGTATATTATTTATCAATCGAATGATATTTGTTGTTGTCTTTTAAAATTAAATTTTGGTCCTGTCCGCCAGATACTGTGATTCATAAGTTCCTTTGCTGTTCCTCTTCGTCAATCAGCTGGGTGATCATTTGATTTAATGTGGTGCCATTGATGAAGTTCAGTCTAGAACTGAATTCCTGACACTTTGCAACGTAAGATTTGAACTTCTGAATATTGTACCCTTGAAGGTACTATCGTGGAGTCAGTCCATGCATAAGCTGGTGTCTGTTGTATGTCTCGTATCACACCTATGGGAGGGTCATATTTAACTCTAAACTAACTATACTAGTGTTACTTTTTGTTATGTTGGCGCCACTCTCGTTTTAGCTGGTTTGAGGCTATTATGTCAACTTGTTATCCAGTGATTACTTTTAGATAGATGCAAGTTGCATATGCCTGCTCCGCTCCATCACTAAATCCATGAACTTCGACGAGGGATTAACTTGTGAAACCTATCCATCTTTGGATTTTCATATCTTTAAGTAACCAAGTTCTTCTATGCTAATTAACAGTTGTTGGGAAAATTCTGCTGAGACGGATTCGTTCGAATTAGGCCCTAAAAGCCAGATTTTTTGCAGCATAATTTTTGGAGTATTTTTTACTGGTGCTAACCATCTTAGCGGATCAAATATCTTGACTGTGGTAGACAGGATGTTTCGCTTCTTTACTGATCCAGTGTGTGCTGGGTGGTCTACGTTGATTTCAAAAATGTCTACACGAGGGTTTCAATAAAGGTTTGATGGTTTCATCAATTTTAATTTTTATTTGTCTGTGGTTTCGGTTTCGACTAACAACGTAGAAGCTCTTTTTGATTGATCGTCTGTTCACTTCCTTTAATTGATAACACTCTTTCGGGGTAGCTTGTTTAATTGCTTCTGATTGAGTAGCGCTTCTTTAATCGTGTTGCATTCTGTCATGATGTCATCGACAAAATCTGTTTATACTATACCGCTAAGCAAATAAAAACCGCTTTTTTCGTCGCCCGCCAGTTCTTGTACAGTTGTGACCGCGTTAAAGGCTGCTGAACTTCCGTATGTGACTGTTTTTAATTATTATTCCTGAAGTTTCTCAACTGGTGAGTTACGCCAAAGTAAGGCTTGTTTCGAGTTGCTACAGTTCAACGATTCGTTGAATTAATTGAGTTTCTTTTTATCACAACAAAAGCGACGGAAACAATTAATGGCATAAGATGATAAGAATGACCTTGAAGTACAAAATAAAATGGATATACTTAATAATGATAGTTGTTTTTTGGTTTGGTGATATGTATACAACTTTTTTGTGATTGACATGAACGCATCAGTTAAAATTAGTAATAGATATGTGCTCGAAATCTACTTAGCATGTACGCCTCATAAAAAGTATTCACGATCACGATTTATTTATTTATATTTTATATCGTTTTCTTTTTCTATATAGTTGGGATTGGGTTCATTTGGTAATGGACGCAAGGTTAGCCAAAAATTTGTTGCTGTCTTATCCATTCGTAAGTCTTTTTGAACTTCCATCCAAATAAGCCTAATGGTTAAGTGTTGTCCCGATATTCAAAGTTAGCCATTGGTATAATGATCCGCCAGTTCGAGCTCAGACATCTTGCGCAGATGCAATACCTACAGCATGCCTTTCTTATTGTTTTTTAATTTGCTTGCCTCTAACCATTATAGTGCGTTTAAAAGCTATTTAGGGTCAAAAGTAAACTGCATACTCGTTAGAAAATAAAACAAACATGAATTTTAAGAATTTTTTAGGCAAAAAATCTAAAACAAATGTCATTTCTTTTATAAGTCACAGGTGAACATTAGATGAAGGTAATAGAAAAAAAAAATTGGTTTGCATCTCGTACCTAAAATAATATCCTTTAACAACTTTCATTCTACAAAACAAGCAGTTTAGGCTCTAGATACAAAAAGAACTTCGTATCGTATTTATTTACACCAAATTTTTTTGTTCAATTGGTCAGAAAAAATAGTTTTAGATAAAAGAAACTATCTAAATGCAGTTTTGACCTTATATATTAAATATTAAGATCAAAGCCGTAACTACTATGGCTGTAAATCTGAAAAATGAACGAACATATATAAATAACAGTCGCAACTTTTTTTTTACTGGTTACCACCGGGAATCGAAAACGAGACCCCCGAGTCACGGAGCAAGCACACTATACTTACTAAGCTAACGAGGGCTTCTCTTTAACCTTACCATCATATGATGCTAACCAACTGCGAGTTATTGCAAATCCTATTTGGTGGTCCGACTTTTAAAAAAACTAAGATCAACTGCTAGGAGATTCAAGGTTGTCAGATTTAATCTTCAGGTTCTTTGAGATAACCTTTAAGCCCACAAAAATAATATAAAAAATCTAAGTTCCGCTCGCAGGATTTCTTGAATTAGCTTCTGTTAGGTCTATAGTTATAAATGATTCTTGTAAACTTGACGTATTGCAACTTCCTGATAACAGGTTGACCTGTTTCCCGGTTGCGATTCTAATACTTGTTGGGGTTTTTCCTGCTGAATTACAGCACGAGGTTTATCTTATTTGAGCGACTCTTTCGATCATGCACTGCTTTCGTAACTGTTCCATAATCTTGGAACAAGACTAAGGTTGTTTTCACCTGATTTACAAATAAATCGGATTACACTGGCACCAAGACATTTCATCCTATTCATTTAATTTTACTTAAAGCTTTCGGGAAAAATTATTATTATATTATAGACCGTCACTTGTCTATATCATCCCAGTTACTAGCACTCAACATATAAACTGAGTTGATAATTTTTGTGAAACTACTCTATATGAACATATTCGAAGTATTGAAGGGTCAGCAACCTGGCTACATTACTCAGAGCAATGCAGGCTTATAGTTATTAAGGTTTCAGGTAAGCACGTAGTGTACTATCTGACAATGCAGCGCGCTCTATATGTTGTGAAAATGTGGTGCCTTGAAAACGGTTTGTATATGCTAATCCATATATAACTAGTTTGTTAGTCTTACTAGACGTAGAAATATTGGTAAACTGGCCGAAGAGATCTGACAATTGTTCTATTGTTTTGTGGCCCGTCGATTTCTGCTTCATCAAAACTTAACGGTCTAGAGGGTACAGCTTGCCGCGCTATACCGGTGCCATGTGCTCAACTCCAATTCTTGCTATGCAGACCATTTCGTACCTCCTCGATTTCAGTTGTTCATTCTAGGTGCGTTGATGCGTGAAATACTTTCGGTTTGATCGCAGGCCATAGAGAAATCTAAAATTTATTTAGGTCATCAGAAATTAATATCGATAATTTTTTCTCATTAGTTTATTTATCAGGAGACTGATAGATTCCCGCGCTTTAAATTTGTTGTAAGATTTGGAACCTACTGCCCTTCACTTGATCTAGGCTGCAAATGCTTCCGTCTGTTTTGCTTCGTACCTAGCGAGATCGTATTTAAAAAAATAAAATATTTTCGGTTAATCGTCGCAGGATTAAAACTATCCAGAATTTTTGCAAACCCTAATTATGAACCGGTGAACTATTTAGTGAAATAATGAAATGTTTTATATATAAAAAAAATTATTATACCTTAAGAATCATGTGCGTGGTGATGATGTTGTTGATTGTAGTGTATTGACAGTTTGACAGCTTAGTAGTTAATTTACAAATCTAACTCTGGATAAAGTTTCACTTGTTATGAAGGCTTAAATAGCTTCGTCGATTTTCTAACATTTTCCGAAACGGTTAACTGCATTATTACATGTCTAATTTTTGTGTACTAAGTACTGCGCCCCATTGTCATAGACCCTTATGTCACTTATAATTCTCTATAGGGTTTAAATCAGGTAACGTACCGACCAGCCCGAGATTTCGACCTGTCACTCTCTAAACCAATCGGCCGTTCTCTTCGATTTAGGAATGGGAGTATTATCCCGCTGGAAAATCTAGGTTTGTTGACTTTTACCAAAATCTATTACAATTTCATCTAATAGGTCTATGTACTCTTTGGACTTCATTCGAGTCGAAATTTTACATATAGATGTTTTCCCAAAATAGGAAGAGGCGGCCCAAATCATCAAGTAACCATCTCCAAAGTTTTGGCTCATTGATATTTTCTTATTCGATCATAAATCTAGCTAGTAATTTTTGAATCAGGTTGGTCGAAATTGTACTTCTTCTCGTCCGAGAAGATAACATTTTTCAAAATCGGTCTCATGGACGTGTATTTTTTTGAGAACAAGTTTTATTAACGTTTTGACCCATTTAACACGGTTGCACTGATGTATGCGGCGGGTACCAACTGGCAGATCAAGCTCCGAATCAGTTTTTGTTGTCGTTGATTCTCTTTTAATCGCAATTCTTAGGATTTGTGATGTCTGGCGCGGTAAAAGGTTTTTCTTTTTCCGTAATTCTCGTTTTCATTCGTAAAATTGTTGATATCCGTTCGTGATCTGCCTAATTTTATAGCGATTTGCCGATTGGGAAACTTACAATCCTTGTAGGCTCGGAAATTTTCCTATTTCTTCGGCTGTTAGTGTTTTTTATTTGCCCATTTTTATCAAAATTTTATAAAATACAAAGTAATAATGTCACTAATTAGAAGACTATTTAAAAACACACTAATAGTAAACTAATTAAATCAAAGCCTAAGACATACTATAACTTACTTTAATTGTATTTCGCAGTGTAAAATCATTTCTTGATTATAAATTAGCAAAAAAATACATTTAAATTATGTTTTCATTTTAAAATGTGTATATTGACATCCCAATTAAAACCTGATAATAGATCAGGTTGAAACTCTTAGCCTTGCTTTCATATAAAAAAAATGAATTGTGATTTTAATTGAATTTCGCTTTTATTGAATTTGAAGTGCATCGAGTCACGAGAGTATATATGGAAAATGGTAAGAACTTACCAGTTCTTGATGCTGATTCGTATGACGGTAATGTGTTTTTAGATTTGAGTCCTGCTTCACGGTAACCGCTCGATGCACTTGGAGCAATAAACTCGCAATACCGGTTGGAGCCCGGTTATATTCTATCGCACGCCAAGATCCTCCTCTCACTTCACGCATACAGTGTGCTGTATCTCTACTGCACGCGCTGTACTTGATCTCGTTTACGGAAAATCCTCACAAAATATGTATTGACTTTGCGGTACATCAACTTTCTGCGGTTACTACAATTTATATACATCGTGTGTGTTGTTTACGCGGCACTTTATCCACTTTATTTTTTTATACCGTTCGGTGAAAGTACGTTGTTTATTCGAGCAGAAAATATACGACACGTACACGCATTACAATCAGCGGCCGTCTAGTTTTTGTATATCACTCCGTACGTGTTGCTTTATTTTGTCCCAATCCCAATCGAACCGTTTGATTTTACTTTATCAATGTGGATCGAAAAAAAACAACGAACTTAATAAAAATAGATTTCTTTGCTCACGTTCTCGGTCTTTATATTTTCTCCGACACTCACTTCACTGTTTGCTAACAACTTTACGCACTTGATATCCCTTTCATAGTTCTCTTGCATCTCATAATTTTTGGTTTGTTTTTATCATTTTGCATTGAACTAGATATTACGTAAAACATTAAATCAGCGAGAAGGTGGGAATCTTTTGTAATGGAATTTATGTGGATTTGGATTCTGGGCTCACGTAATTTTATGAGATTTGAAAATATCTTATGAAATTCACTCTCTCACCTCAAACCCAAATTGACGCGACTCACCTATTCATTACGAGCACAACTAAACAATTGGTTTTCAAGTTAAACCTCGAAAACAAGGTTATATAACCATTCAAACAAAAATCCTGATAAAAGTCCCAGAGTCGTCTATTTACAATATTTGCAACCTCATAATTACAAGTTGTGATTGGTTTATATTGCCGCCCGGTGGCAAAGTGGTCAGCATGCTTGCTTCAGTGACCGGAGGTCCGGGGTTCGATTCCCGGTGGTGACAAGGAAAACATTTCACGGCTGGAGCAATGATGAAACCTCATTTGAGGCGGCCAAATCCCTTGATGGGATATAGTGCCAGGGATAGAAAGAATTGGTTTATATCCTATATGTGGATTAGTTTGTTACTGAATTCACATATTTCTGTTGGCAATACAACAATTATCTCGAATAATGTGTGCCGGATGCGAAATCTAGCGTGCTCGACTTGCATGGGCACCTAATATCTGTAATAACATTTTCAAGCCTATCCGCAGATCCCATAATCTGCTGTGAGTTACCCGAGCAGAAAACTTCCTAGGGAAGGTGAAGTTTTCTGCTCGGGCAGCTCACAGCAGATTATGGGATCTAATAAAGGTATAAATCTCAGATTTCGCCTCCATATCTTAAAAATTGTTATTCGTATTAATGAACTACAATAATCTATAGATAACTGCATCTCACGTTTTATATTATAACCTTTTGGTTTTGGGTGAAATCACTTACTATTACCTGTAATATGACCTAAATTAACCAGAATATTTCATTTGTATATCATTTATTGTTTAAAAGAAGACGACTTGCTAAAGAGAAAACCTCCAAAAATATTGATTAAATACGATGTCCTAGAGATGTAAAAGTGTAACGATTATTACAAAACAATTTTCTTATAAATTATCTTGCGGGTCATATTTCATTTAATTGGTTAAATTGAAGCTTTTTACCGTTTCCTTATATACATATCATACACACGTACATATTTTAGTCAAACTATGCAAGCGGCGTCATAAATTTTTGACACTTTCTAAATATTTTGCCACAAAAATCTTCTTTCACACCCAATCGGCGATTAAAAAGCTAAAACAAACCATAACAATACAAACATGCTCGATGAAATATGATCAATCGGACTAATCCGCGCGAATTTATTTATATAAAGCAACAACAAATCTGCGTTTTTTACGTACGCTGTAAAAAAAAACGTAGATAACGGAATTGTATGTGTATCGTATGTACGTCGAGTATATACGGAGGTTTTTCTACTTTGTCTTCTTTTCTTTTTATTATACGCGAGATTTATCTTAAATCTAAACTTTATAGTAAATAACAACAAATAATGATGACATAAATAAGAAGAAGCCGAAGAGAGATGAATAATATAAAATACAGTCTCGCGGATATGCATGACAGTTAATTTGAATATATAAGAGATATGTATATTCGGTTGTATTAAATCACTTTCTGTGAACGGCGCCTACCGCTTGCAATTGGCTAATTAATAATTCGGTTTTTGTTAAGATTTGGTGAATTTGGGTTTTTCGAGATTAACGTAATAAGTCGTGATTATGCTATTAACACTGTAAAAATCATAGTAAAATCTAACCTATCTAATACAGGGTTAATGTTTTGCGGAAGGCTTATCAATATAATCCGGTAGGTCGAATTATACAAGATCTTCAACACATTTAAGCACAGCACGAGATAGTCAAATTTAATGATGCGATATTTATGGAAGGTACTGCACACGGTAATGGTTAATATTTCATACTAGTTTTTGATTATTTAAATTATGATAAAATTACTATCGTAATATATTATGTTAAAACAAGAAGACCTCAATATAAAGGTATACATACACATAAGAAGTTAAATCTCCTTATAAATATTATTTATAGTCAGTCATACAGTCGCACAAATAAGAAGATACATATTTTAGTGGATTAAAAATAATAAAAACAGCAAAATACTACGTTCAGACGCACCCGAATTTGGGTCAAACGTAATGTATATATAAATATTGCTTAATTAATGCGACCGATAGGGTTAAAACAATATTATTTTATTTATACGGGTTTTCTTCCATCAATTTGTCATTTTTGTGTAATTTTTTTTTTGTTTTTTTTTTTTTCATTTAATAAAAATTAATTCAGCAAATTTATTATTAATTTATTTTATAATAAACTATCGTTAAATAAAAAATAAATACTAATGGTGAAAATTATGTATGTTTTCATGTTAAGATAAAAAAACAATTTCTTATAAGATTTTTTTTTTTTGCCTATGGTGTCTGCATTAAACCGCGGTGCATAAATTGTGATATGCGAAAGTGTTGAGATTTTTTGTTTCGAACGTTAATATGTTAAAAATGGATATGCGATTTAGTAATAATTAGTTTTAGTAATTTAATTTAGCGACTTTTTTTATAATTTTATTTTGGTGTGACTTGATCAAACCAGTTCATTGCGTGGTTTGCTGTACATAGCATGCTATAAGAGATTTATGTTATTGAGGGATTTTGTTTGATGAGTTTAAATATCGGCATTACTATAAAAAATATAAAACATCAATTACAGAGTGACGCAAAAGTACTATAAAAAATATGAAAAAATAAAATAGAGTATAATTTAAATACAGTTTGCTTGTTAGCAGATCAACCGATTGGAAAAAGGTTTCCTGTGTTTATTAATGTATCAAGCACACATTCTCTTTAAAAATTCAGGAAGAAAAAAACGGTGCAATAAGTAAAAGGAAAATTATATCGAAATCCTCTCGCATCTTTGATCTTCCCGGTTTTCTTTCATCCTCTTGAAAATATTACTTCAGAAACTATTTCTTTTAAAAATAGACTGGAATGACCTATTGCCACGAGAATTTGAAAAGTACAACAGAATCCGAGATCGGTTTATAGGAATCACAACATTTCAAGATTTACAAAGCATCTAGGTGAAGTACAAATACACGGGTTTTCAGACGTTAGTGAACTTACCTACTGGTGCAGTGATATATAACAGAACGGATCATGAAGATGAAAGTATGTATTACCACTCAAATATTGGCTTCCAAGACGAAAGTAATTTCAAACAAAAGATTGTTTTGCCTCTTGCAGCTTATCTACTTGTGAAGTTAATGTATTCGGTCAGAGAAGCTTTGGAAATAAATTTAAAATATTTGGCATGGATTGATTCGGAGATAGTTCTTGTCTGGCTCTCTGCAACTCCCGGCCATTTGAAAACATTAATTTTTAATAGAACTATAGCCAAATATTAGATTGTTTTACTAGGCAACATTGTTCGTATATAAAATTTGAAGATTAGCAGATTATGGTTCCAGAGGTGTTACTCCCGACAAAATTATCAATTTGACACAGTAGTGGAAAGCTAGAAAGGTCCAGAAGGATTGGTTCAGCAGTAGACTTCATGGCCATGAGTTACTAAATGTTCAAGGAACCGATCGTTATATAGAATACAACAAAGCGGGACTTTGACTACCGACAATTTCTCATGACATGTGCATAATAAGAAGAAACCCGGTTAGACAAAAGTTTTGAACGCGAAATTCAGGTACAAAAAATATTCCGAATAGTAGCATACGTGCTGAGGTTCATAAATACCATTAAAATTCCTAAGATGAAGTTAACAATGCAGCATACCGCTCCAGAAATCAAAAACGCTAAACTAAAATAGAGCAATTGTGTACAACGAATGTCTTTTAATGAAGATATTCAAGATATTAGCTAAATTTGAGGACGAAGATGGTATTTTGCGAGTCGATTACAAAATTCGGATTGTGACTTTGACAGTAAACATTCTGTAATTTTACCCCAGAAACACCTATTTTCATCCAGAGTCGTATGGGATGTTCATTTCGAAATATGCAGCTAAACACACTAAACAAATAATAGGAAATTTACCAGCAGCTACGGTCTATTAATTTTGTTTGGCCAATTAACTTAACGGTGAGAAAAGTTAGAAGATAACCGATTTTAACAACGAGGAGCTAAATACAGTAGACTCGCGATAACGTAAACAAAATAAGACCAAGCAAGTTCATGTGTACGAGATTGTTCATGTTTGCGAGAGTTGATTTTTTTCATATGAAATTTGAATTTTCATAAGCTTAGAGTGACTTGTTTTGATAAAATGTACATATAGCCGCCAGTTGTATTAAAATATATCACTAACCAGTAAAGTTTCATTAGCAGATTTAAAACGCTTCACTGCCTGAAGAGGATTAGCTAAGCACCTCTACACTGATAATGGTTCTAATTCTATCGGTGCAAGCCGAATTCTTGAGCAAGCACGTAAGTTGGCAAGAAACATTAATAATGACTATATACACTCAGAGACAAAAGTCTACATACACTTAGCATTAAAACCAGTTTGCACTCGAATGCAAGTGCAGTTCCCGTTATGTCCATTATTTAGTTATGTTTTATTAAACAGGCAGCAATTTGCAATTAATCGGTGACTTCTACCCGTTACATTAGTAAAAAATTCATTAAAATATTGCACCGCGTAAAAAAATTTGTGCCAGTATTCGAAATTTAGTAGTTCAATTAAGAAAAGGAAGAAAATCATTTGGTAAAAATGCTAAAACTGTGAAATTCAGTCGTGCTACAGCTACTGTCCAAACAATAATTAAAAATTATAAAGAACGAGGGCCTATACTTAATAAACCTTAGTGTGGCCGCCCAAAGAAGCTATCCAAAAAAAATATGCGGAAAATATTGATACAAAATCCAGCAGTAGGATACCCAAAACTGATCGGTCGGATCGCCAATACATCAGGAAAGGACGTTAGTTCGAAAACTATTGAGAGTGCTCAAACGGTCTGGATCTAATAGCAGGATTCCATGAAAAACCGCTAATTTCTACCAAGGACAAAGAATTAAGGTTTAACTTCGCTAGAAGACATTTTAATGAGGGCATGAGGATCCTGGAATAGCGTTTTATTAACAGACGAAAGTATATTCAACATATTCGGGTCTGATGGTAGGCGAAAAATATGGCGTAAAGCGAACACTGCTTTGCAAAACAAAAATATAATATATACCACTTAACATGTAGGAAGTAATGTTATGGTTTGGAGGGCGATGGCCGCCGCTGAGGTTGGTAATTTAGTATTCATTGATACAACAATGAATCGATTTCAGTATTTGATCGTATTGATTAAAATTTGAAGACATCTGTTGAAAGGCTAGGGCTCGAAAGGTCTCGTATAATGTGACCAAACCAGATTTGAACCCAATTGAACATACTTGTGATGAAGTAGAACGGAGATTACGAAAATACAAGATCTCATCAACAAGGAAACACTTAAGGATGCGCTGAGAAAAGCTTGGGCGGAAATAACTCCCGTGACTGATGGTGATGGAGGAGCTACCCGATACTAAATAAATGATTACCTGTATTTATTATATTTTTTATTTAATACAATTGAATATTGTATGTAGATTTTTGTCCTATTAATTTTTATGTATTTTTAATTTATCAGAATATGTGGCTATAAAATTGAATCGTGATTTAAAACTTTACTTTATATATTATCAAAAAATAAACATTTTTCAAAAAAAAAAATTGGAAATCGAATGAGGTTTACGAAATATATAGAAACAGAAACAGTAGGGGTATGTAGACTTTTATCTCTGAGTGTAAATGCATTTCTGGGTCAAAATAGCACGGAGTGACTATTTACATCAATATCTCCTCAATTTGGAGGATTGTGAGAGGCCGCAGTAAAATCAGTCGGCATACATCAAGAAAATTCAGGTAACGAGTGTAAATTTTTAAATGCAGGATTGTTTATCAACAGTTTTTAGGAGGGGAAAGCTAATTTTTTCAGCAAAATTACCCAAAAAAAATTTATATTAGTCAGTCTCACTCGGTTACGAAGGTTTCAAAGTTAAAGAATTAGTATACGAGGCGCACATTTTGCCAACAAAAACGATATATGTACGTAAAAGCAATTTCCATAAATGAATGTTGGTATTCCAGGGGCGGAATCATGAAATCTAAATTAAAAACTTTGTTTCAAAATATGTCTATGAATAAATAAAATATTTCGTTAAATGGTGTGAGTCACGACAGAAATCCCATTTTGGAAATTTATTTCCACTTATTTTACCAAGTACTATTTGATTGTGCAATTTTGTGCGTCTAACGGTAAAATTTGTGCATACTTAATGCACTTTGGGAGATACTTTGGGATTTCTGACGTTATTTTCACACCAGAAATCATATAGATCCGTCTAATGCATATGTTTTACTTTAGTTTAATTGAGCCAAACTGAGCATTTCAAAAACAATTTAGTTCTCCCTCAGAATTGGGCAGGATTTTTCCTAGAGCGGCTATATCTGCCCATTTACTTGCGTTACATTGTTTAAACTAGCTGTATATCACCTGGTAAGACCAGAATTCACTGACGGCATACTCCATATCAGCCAGAATTGGCAATAGAAAACTCTTAAAATTAAGTGTATTTTTACTAACTATAGCAAGGTGTCTCTGGATTTTTATTTAATCAAACAGAGACCTACTATTTTCAAATATATAAGAATGTTGTAAATGAACTCAAATATCAAACTGATTATACCGCCTCTAGTAAAACTTATTTAAACAATTGTAAAGATGAGATGCATTCTAAACACGATCTCTTGAAATGATGAACGAATTTTAAATAATGTATGTAATATGTATATTATATTGTAATATAATACCATCTTACCACCATTAAATATGTATTAAACTATCAATTAACATAAATAATGTCTGAGATAATTTGCCTGATTCCAAAATCGATCGTTTATCTAACATATTGAGGCTATTATCATTAGAGTACGCTGCACAGCACTTCTACAAATGTGCATGCAAGTGTAATTTAGGTAATATCAATTACTTAAACGCATCTTGAACGTTTCCACTTAGGCCATTAAAATATCGTTAAATTGAAAAATTTAAACTGGAAAAATGTAAATTTTAGTTTGGAGAGTTAAATTAGAAAAGTATACACGTGGGTAAAATAATCGTATATAAATACATCTATGATACAAGTAACAAAATGTCACTTTTTATAATACCAGTATCTGTTGAATTATAGCTGTCGCCATAATAATTTCGGGTGGCTAATAGATACTATAATTTTATAATTATACACAAAATCGATTATAATTTTGTAATAAAAAATGGAAACCAAGTTTCCAGCCTGAAACTAACATTCATGGTGGATAGCTGTCAATCAACAATAAAATTTAATGGCTTATCGAAGCATGATTGATGAAACCATAAACGTACCTACACCGCGTGGCCCACTTATCTATAGCACAGACAATAAAATTAGATTTTTCATTTGAACTAAAAAATGAAAACAAAACAAACTTCTGATAATTTCAATGTCATCGTTGTATCTGTGATTTTTCGTTAAACAGCGTATACGTATACGCAAAAAAACAAAATATTTTTGATTGTATGCGGCTATTTACAGAAAATTGCAGTTTAAATTTTTACGTTTACATAGGATGAAATATCTCTTTTAGGTTGTTTCTAGTTTAAGCGTCACCAAATGGAAAATACTAGTGACGAAACTTGACCAAAGCGGCAAAGTATAAAAAATAAATTTGATTATAAAACAATAAACTAGGTCGATAGCTAAGCAAAGCGATACTCGTGGCGGGCGAAAAACGGATGTCGAGTCTTCTTTTCATAAAACTTAAAAGAAAGTTAAACAAAAAAATGAGTTAAATAAAAAGTTTTTCTTAACGTGCGTTTCGTCATATTAAAATCAATGAAGCCTTGTGCCGCTGTTTAGTGACAGGCTCGTTCTTACTGTAATCAGTTCTACGATGGTCAATTTGAAAATTTGGTACCGTTCTCAAACCCAGCGGTGACCTTATGGAGCAGAAAAATCACTACCGCTGGTTCCGCAACAACTCAGCACTTACTAAGTGGCTGCAGGTCAATTAATTTGAGGCGATCTTGCCGAATTTGAACTCGCTCTTTATGTGAACTTCGTGCTAAGGTGACCACACTTTAGCAATTAAAGCCCTTACTTTGTTTGTGACAAAAGGTGATTAAAATAGGAGAATGGTACACATCAATGACATTGAGAATTAGATTGGTTTCGGAAGCGACACTAATTGTTGATAACTTGTGATTTGTAATTACCGCTGGTTTGTGAGTTAGAAGGAAATTCGTTAGATCATGGCAAGCATCACTGTTCGTTGTCAATTCGTCAGCGGTTTTACTCGAGCTGGTGTTTGCAGCAGTATACAAGCAGATATATGAGTATCAAATTTTTTGGATAGCTCCATAATTAATTCAGTAGTCGATTGATATTATGGTTGGTAAAATTGTCAGTTGAAAGTCAATTATTGTGTTTGATTTTAGACAAGTTCGTCTTAATATCAAACATAATTCATTCAATTTTATTACTGACCGCTTCATTTTAGTTCTTCAGTTATTATATTTCACGAAATTTCACAAAATACTTTTCGTCGTCACAATTTTTTCAACAACCTCAGAGAGAAAATGAATAAACAAGATATAATTAATTAGAATTTACACCTAAGGTTGAATGTATTAATTATTTAAAATTCATCGAGCGCTAAAAAATGTATAAAAAAATCCCAGGTCCCCGGGAACCTCTAAAAGAATTTTCTTGAAATTCGCACTAGCCGCAATCGATTCCTGACATTAAAAAACCTTCTTGGATTGTTGTTGCTCTAAACATTCTTTCAGCACTATTCATCAAAGCCGTTTGAGGTTCTCAAAACCCCTATTTCATGATATTTCCTGATACCTAAACCGTAGTACCCAAAACTGCCGCTAAGGCGCTGGAGATAGATATTTTTTTGGATGTGGCAAATCATTTGAAAGGTTTTTGGGTCAGGCAACAATTTTGTTATCAGTACTTTAGTTCATAAATCCACCATTTTAGCACTAGTGCAAATTATTCGTCAATGAAAAAGACTTGAAAAATGTGATGAAAAAAATTAAACTGGTCTGATTTTTCCTGAAATTTGAAAACAAAAAATTTGGAAATATCAATTTTAAAAAAAATTATAGGTAGATTGGTGTGATTTTTACAATGACGACAAACAAATTTTCACAAAATCATTATAAATCAGCTCATGATCATCAGTATAAATTATACGGTGATTTGTGTAAATTTATAACAAAATAAAACCTTGAACTTTAATTCTAAATTTATTTTAAGATGTTTATGGAAATTCTCATTCTTTTTCTTCTCCTAATTAAATTAAATTTAATGGCGCAACACAATGGTAATTTGGAGTACTAATATGCTTCAGATAAATTTGTGACATTTTTCAAAATTGTTCATTACACGTCACACTTATATAATCTATAATAAATCAATAATTAGCTTCCAGATCCAAAACGGTGGATTTATTAACTATAGCTCAAATAACAAAATTGTTGCTATTTTCTACACCTATCAAATGATATGCTACATGATTATATAAGATAGATTATATGAGAAAAATTCTAACTGCTTCCAACGCTACAACGGCAGTTCTAAATACTATGCTGCTTCAGAAAAATGTACGTCATTTTTAAAGACCTTTCCAATGAAATACGACTTGTATATTATGGGATAATTGAATAATTATCTGCCAGTGCAAAAACGGTTTATTTGAGAACTAAAGCGCTGCTTGCAAAATGGTTGCTTTCCCAAGACCTTTAAAATGATATTCCACATGATTATATGAGAATAATAAAATTTATAACTGCTTTCAGCGCCAAATCGTAGTTTTCAGTATTAATGTTTTCATCAAAATTTACGCTATTCTTCAAGACCTTTCAATGGTATACGACAAGTATATTTCGAAATATTAGCATAAGACCTTTTAAACAAAATACTACACGAGTAAATGGGGGAAAATAGGGGGGGGGGGGGTAATTGTTGTGACCAACACCAGTCTTTCTTTTACGACAAATGTACATACAAAGATCTCGAACATACCACACATAATTTCTATTAAACCTACCGGATTTTTGATAAAAACTTGATAAAATCTTGTATAATCAAAAATCATTATTCCTGCTTAAATTTCAGAAACCACAAGGTCAACTGTTGGTCAGAACTGGTCTTGTTGAAAGTTTAATCTTCATTGCACAAATTAAAAATGCTCCTACGGCAGCTGCCATTTCCGGTATACAGGTGTCCACCACATTCCACATGGATCTCCTAAATTATGAAAAAAACCTATGAAGCTCGATCCTGAATTGCCAAACCATCTGGACTGAAGATATACCGAATTTTGTTGAAATGAAATATTTTTGATCAAACGCGTCATTTGCGGTAAAATTTGAAAAGAAATATTTAAAACAATTTTGGTTGAAACTTAAATCATTGGGATCTTTCAATATATGAAATTCTGGTTAATTAATCTGCCTGGATACAGAGGCCGAATTTTTTATACTTAACCATTTTTTTTTATCAAAAACCGTCATTAGCAAGATATTGCTGCAAAATTAAATTTAGAATCTTTTAGTTCATAATTATTTTTCTTATAAATGATATACTTTTCAAAATATTCGCAAAAATCGAGAAAGTTACTATGGAGTAACGAATTAGTGAAAAAGATTGTGGCAGTGTTCTCAAATGTTATAGGATTTTCTCAGGTTGTCAATTTGCTGGTTGAAGTTCTGATTACTTCGTAATGAAATGATGACTATTTGGTCCATGATTTGCGTTAATTTATAATAAAATAAAAACTTTAATCTCTTGCGCTATTTTGACGTGCAGGGTACGTCACTGGTAATTTTTTTACTGAAAATGACGTACAGCGTACGTCTACGAGCGAATTTGTCTTTGTTATTTTTACATTTGCAAAAGAAAGAATTTATATTTTAACTTTTTTCTTTCCTTTCTATCCTTCCCTTTCCTTTTCATTCCTTTTTTTCAAATAAAACAAAATATTGTGGATTCTGAAAGAGAGGAGGAAAATAGTAGATTTTTTTTCCAAAAGAAATGAAAATAAAATCCATATAAAACAACTTTGGAAGAGTCGAAAAATATAAATAAACGAAATATGTAATAAATTTTAAATTTAAACACACGTACAGAAGATTTATATATATAAAGATCGGGGGTGGTGAAATTCTGGGGTTATATATTCGAAAAATCTAAAAAAAAAATAAAAATAAAAACTTTTGTCAAAAAACAAAAATAAAATTCCTAGAACCCGATAGCTGTGATACTACCTACCGGGTCCAATTGTGAATCTAAACCGCCCAGGAACCCACTCAAACACTCACACAAAGTTTCATTAAAATCGGTCAAGCCGTTTAGGAGGAGTTCATTTGGAATTTCTTTGAGTGAATGGGCATACATTTCTTCTAACTAATTGATGGTTAACTTTAAATTTATTTTAAAATATTTTTGAATGCTCTACATTTTTCTACTCCTAATTAAATTGCATTTAATTTTGAATGTAAATTTAATTATATTGCGATTTAAATTTCTCCGATTAAATACTGTGTCGTAAATTAAACAAAATGTTAAGTGTGTTCTATATTTGCGGTTATAAGAAAAAATTTTATTACTCACACTGTATATGCAATAAAATAACAAACCCATCTTCTTTCGATTACGTAAATAAAAGTAAAATAAATTCTTATAATTTTTTTGCCTTTCAAATTTCTAAATTAAATTAAAATCAGAAAATAATAATAAAATAAAATAAAAAAAAACGTCGACATGAAATGGGTGTGGATCTCTTCTTACATTTTGTACATTATTTCTCGTTTGCCTTTTATCATTTTCTAAAACACAAAATAAAAAACACACAACACAAATCTCTGTTCAATCTTTAAAGTTTTCTGTGCGATAAAAATTAGATTTTTATTTAAATTATTTACAAATATAATAAATTCTATGCAAATATTTTCTTGTATTGTCGTTACACAATAATCGTTACATCTCGCTACGTGCGCTTATAATGGGATTTTGTGCCAATTTAGGCATACCGTTAAAGAAGTGTAAGGACCACACACAAATCAATTTTGAGTTTTTAATTAAATCTACTTTGGAATTATTTAAATGTCTATTTAGTCTATCACCTAATTGGTACAGTGATTATAAACACTATAAATTATTTAATGTTAAATGGCAATGATGGCTATAAATTATATTGGATGTGAATAGTTCAGGTATGTCGCGTGGGACGTTCCACAATATCAGTGTAACAATATTATAAAAACAAAAATTTGCGGAAAATCATAAATATGTATGTATACTCGAGTCGCGCATATGCATGCAGGGATTTAACATTTTCCGCAATATGTGTTTGTGTTAAAGAATTAAAAAATTAGAAATTTAAATTTAATATTGTTTTTGCCAATTCGTGTTTTGTGTTAAAAAACAGAAAACTTTGGAAGAAATGTTTGGTACACATATAAAAAAAATTCTTGAAGAAAAATAGAAAAAATATCAAAAAATCACGAACTTGACCTTTCACATGAACTAAAAGAAAGAAATTGTTTGTACATATAAAAAAAATTGTTAATAGATATTATGATGATGATGCTGATGATGGTGATGACGATGAAGATGGTTTTCTCAATGTATGTTCAGAAAGAAGAAAAATAAATTTTATTTTTATTCAACTTCTCGGTTCGGTTTATGGCTTATCGAAAGCAAAGTCAGTGATTTACTTTATTATTTTTTTTTCATACTCGACTTTGAAGTAGTAGAATGAAAGTTGAACTATCATTAATTTCATGTGAATTTGTAATTTTTTTTACATATCCATATATATTCTATTGCACCATATTGTGTGAGGTAACCGCAAGATGGTAATCGTATCATAAAAAATAAAATTGAAAACGATGAGATTTTTTGATGGACAAGTGAATACAAATTTTGGTTAATCGATGATAATATTTTGCTACTGGGTATGTAACGTTAAAGTTCTGGATAAAATTTAACTTTTAAATACCGTTAGCTCTCTACAAATCGTATATATAATTTTATATGTCGCCGATGGCCTTTGTATAACCAAAACTATAAACACATCACATATGTAAGCATCTAAATATATATACGAGTATATACAAAAACATCTCGTTAGAAGTGTACATTAATGACAGGCATTTTCATCCATCTGAGTGTATTAAATTCAAATTAAATTTGAAAATAACTTTCATCGTAATAAATCGCCTGCAAGTTATTATAATCCACACTTTACAAGATTTTTATTTAAGATGAATCTTTCTCGCTGGCTCCTCTTCTTTTTTTATATAACTTGTGTAATCTTTGGAATCAAATCCATAATATTTCACATCATCGTACATCATTTATATGTTTTGAATGCTTAGAAAGCAAAGTAGTTTTGTTGTATATATATGCAGAGATAGACATTCACATATACAAAACACTATTAAATCGGTTTGAATTGATTTTCTCAAGAAGAGAAGGGAAAGAGAATGTCTTAAGTGATGTTTTATTTATTTATTTTTATAAAAATATAAAATCTTAATTATCTGATGCTTATTTCATTTTCATCTTAAACTTTAATATAATTAATTTAATTTGACATATTTTATAGATATTCAATTTTATTCTACTTGTGTTATTACAAGCAAATAATATACGTACGTAATTTACAGTGTGTAATGTGAGATCGTCACAAAAATATTTTTATTTTATATTCACTGGCC
The DNA here is from genome assembly GCA_947310385.1 of Nephrotoma appendiculata. Taxonomy (NCBI): domain Eukaryota; kingdom Metazoa; phylum Arthropoda; class Insecta; order Diptera; family Tipulidae; genus Nephrotoma; species Nephrotoma appendiculata. The sequence goes on from OX371223.1 coordinate 17,482,015, forward strand.
GTATATTTATTTATTATTATGTGAACATATATACATGTGCTTATGTCTTGTTGTTACATTAATGCATGGTTAAATTTTATGGTTACAAATTATAATTATTGCATGCATTGACAAACTTAATTATACAGACATTTTCTGTTTACGTCTTTTACAATTTAATTACCATAACTAAAGGATGTTGACTTGTCAGATTTGTATGTGCATACACTTAAGAACACAGAATATAGAAATGTTTGAATTTAAACAATACTCGGGCAATCGTGCAGCGAGCAGTTACACGATTTGATTTTGCATGATGCACGCGGACAAAAGACGGACGTACAGTCTTCACACACTATATATAGTGGTACAATTTTCCTTGCAAATTACCAATGTTAAAAATCCGCATTGGCCTCTAAGAAAATAATATCATTTACAATTTTGAAATTGAAAAATATTTTAATGATTTCCTATTTTGCTGTTATCTTGATCTCTAGCAGAACGCACAGTACGATATGTATTAAAAATTACATATTTGTCTTATTAATGTAAATCGCCTTAAGAATACGATTAAGTCTAATAGAAAATAATTTATATTTAAATTAAAAATTATTAAATATTTCTTACGGTTGATGGATGATACTCGTTTGGATCATGTTAGATGTATGCTAGCGATATAGATTTTAATCGTCTTAATGTTATTTTAATTAATTCTTGATTTTATAACTATAAATCAGGTATCTGTGTCTTAAGATCATAAATTTTATATTACTCATTTATTTCAAACCTGAACATTTTTCGTTTATTGATAATAATTAACATTATCACCGATATGAAAATTTTTAAACGAATCCTAAAACTTTAATTTCATTAATTGTGTTTGTGTTAGTGATATTACCTGGAAAAGACGGATCACTATCGAAAATAAGACTTTTCTTGGATGTAATTATTGAATCCTATTAAAATTAACTGAATAAAATAAAACCACTTTATTTCGACTATTGTTACATGAATGTTTAATTTGACTCAAAATTATATTTAAAATTCTCAAAAAACGAGCATAACACTACTTATTCAAACTTACTGTACAAATTTGCCTTAATTCAAGCCTGTTGCATTTACCGCTAAGGGAAACATAAAAAATGTATCAGGAGCCTCTATCCAGGGGTAGGAACAGTTTAGAGGATTTTGTATTATGACCAAATATAGTAAAAAATTTAGGCCAACTGATATATCCCCAGAGTTCTTAACACAATCGTATATGTGGGGTGTAAGGTGATGATAATTTCAGTTAGCAAACATATTCAGATGCTTCCCATCCAGGGGAGGGGACAGTTAATAAAATTTTGTATTATGACCAAATATAATAAAAATTGTTAGGCCAACTGAGATATCGCCAGACACCCCTGGATGGGGAGCTCCTTAAAATTATTTCTAACTGATATGGTCTATACAACTAATACTCCATATACCGCACGTTGTGTTAAGATTTCTATAAGAGATATCTCAGTTAGCCTGAGAATTTTTATTATATTTGGTCATAATACAACATTTTATTAACTGTCCCCTCCCCTGGATGGGAAGAATCTGAATATTTTTTCTAACTGACATAGTGGATTGGCTTATCGATTAAGCTGTTCAGTTAGGTATATTCTTGAAGTATTGGTGAAATTTACACCCTGAAACCTCAAATTTGGCCTGGATTGCATCAACCACATTTCTAATTTCACTCAAATTAAGAATAACACTAAACACTTTAAATGTTTTTTCATCGGTTTTCTTGATAACTAGATATCTTCAATATCTATTCAGTAAGGCTCTCCAATTCAGCTTGGACTGGATCAATCTCTTATTTCATTAATCACTCAAATTTATTTCTCTAATCTAATCGACCACCTCTTATACATAATTGTAGTCTTTCTCATCGGTTCAATCTTTAATGAACTATACGCCATTAAACTTGACCTGAGTTATAGCAACCCCACCCCCCCTCCCCTCTCCTCCCGGACAATTACCCCAGCCATTATCCCATCCATTTTCCATCCGTAATTACCCCCTCCCACCGTCATTATGAATAATTTCATAGAATTGCAGCAACGAAGGGACTTCTTATTTAGATTATACGATTCATTAACATAAAATGGTATCGATAAAGTAGATTATTGTTGTTAACAATTTGTTTCTATTATTTTATAAAACATATTTATTTATTTAACCAACAGTATTAATTTACATCTGGTATTTAAAATTAGGTTTATTAATATAAATCAAATTTGAATAAAAAAAAAATTTAGAACTCTTTTAAATTCATCTCTGGACAAATTAAAATCGAACACGGTAGATACATTATTAAATACACGACTAAAATTACAAACCGAGTCCAACATACCAAAATTAGACCCATGGAAGTGCAAATCAATCACTAAGCCTCGGTGTCTGAGTTATCTCACTGGGGCACGTATTGAGAATAAGGACAGTATATGTGAACAATCAATTCGGCCCATTATAACGTCGCGCACAAACATTGCGCAAGAAATTTTTCTTCGGACGAACAATGGTCCAATATTCTGTAACAAAAAACGGCCTAGATACGGCGGAAGCACATACTTAGGAGCGTTTACCTCTCGAGGAAGTCACCTTAAGGCAAACAACATAAATCGCTTCTGGATTGATTCTATACGGTTAGAGGAATTGTTATAATACGGATTCCAGACAATTGATACTCCAAGTGCGATCGAAAAAATGAAGCGAAGAGGACTTTTAGAGTATATGGATCATGAAAATCTTTGGAGAAACGGTTTAAAAATCCTAACATTGAATTAGCCTTATTAATACATCTGTCAATATGGTATTTAAACGATAAATCTAGTGAAAAAAAACCCCTAAATCTAGAAAAGAATGAACTCGCTCTATTATAACGCCATTTAAGAATAAACTATTATCAGGTTCATAACGTCCATAACGTCTTCTAGAAAAGTTCATAACTTTACATTTAGAACCGTTCAGGCAAAGCCTACTCAAGCTACACCAGTCGCAGAAAACGTTTAATTCTTGTTGTAGATTTAGCAGATCGCGATTATTTCTAATCTTACAAAAGATTTTTACATCAGCAGCGTAAATCAGAAACTTACAATGTTTGAAGCACCGCTTCACATCATCTATGAATGCAATAAACAATAGAGGTCTAATGTGGCTACCTTGTGGGACGCCAGACAAAACATGTATGTCTCTAGATAAAATATTATTTAAAAAAACTTTTTGAGTTCTGTTTGTCAAATATGAAAAGATCCACTTTAAAGAAAGGGCATCACACTTGTTGAGCTGTCTCAGTTTCTTTACCAATGATCAATTTTATCGAAAGCTTTGCTAAAATCAGTAAACACTACCTCAACACCATCACCACCTTCTAATGCTAACGTCAAAAAATTTGTAAACAAAGCATGATTTGTCACAGTTGGCCGTCCGGGGTAAAACCCATGCTGGTTTACTGAGATGGAATTTTTAGTTAAGAAAAAGATGCGGTCCTTGACCATCGATTCAAATAGTTTAAAAATAGCCGATAAGATAGAAATACCGCGATAATTTTCGATATCCGTTCTCCGTCCACTCTTCAAAATTGGTTTAATGAAACTGGATTTCCAAATTGAAGGAAAAACTCCACTCTTCAAACTCAAATTGAAGATGTCCGTCAGCGGCTGAGCCAAGATCGAAGCACACTTTTTCAACACAAGCGGGTGAATTTTGTCCGGGCCACAACTCATATTCACATTTACATTCAACAGAGCGTGCAGAACGTCACCGGTAGTAAACTGAAATAGAATGTTGGGATTATTACTAAAAACAAGTTCGTCATTCCCGCTCGAAGACGGGACATAAACATTTTCAAAAAATGCTGCAAACATGTCAGTGATACTTTGTGGATCACTAGCAGTCAAAAAATTGAAAGACATTTGAGACGGTATACCTCTACAATTTCGTTTCGAATCAACATAACTCCAGTTTCTAATATTCGATTCGATCTCGACAATATATAAATTATACAAGAAACGATTTAAAATTTTAAATTGAGATCTGAGGGCGCTAAATATTTCATAATTTACGATGGATGGGTTTAATTTATATTTTTTATGAGCTTTAGATTTCCGATTTTTTAATCCTGAGAGGCGACTATTAAACCATGGCTCACGCATCGATGAAACTACAGGTGCACGGGGAATAAATTGTTCAATTGCCAAGTTCATTATTTTATAAAACTGATCAATTAAAGCGTCTAAACTACCCGTTATATATTGATCCCAATTAATATTGTCCAGAAACTCATTTAAAGCATTATAATTTCCTTTTTTAAAGTTGAAAGACTCACTAGAATTAAAATTTACGTTAACATTAACACGATTTTCAAATATTAATTGGATATGTAGTGGTATGTGAAAAATACTTGAAGAACCGCCGAGATCATTATACAAGCAATTATTGTGCCGTGTACTTCTACTGGAATGAACACCAGATCGAGGATATTGCTGCATGTTTCTCGATGTTATTAATCTGTCTTAGCCCGAGTGAACAGATTGAGTTCATCACCAGATCTGAAGTTAGATCACCATTGAATGGTAAAAGTTCATCATCAACATTAAGTCATTTTATTTTTGGTAAGTTAAGATCTCCCAAAATCATCACAGAATCAAAATCAGGAGTTGCAACTGCTAGTTGGTTTGGGAAAAATAAACACAGCTCACCATATATATTAACGGAGGATCCGTATGGTATGTAAACAGCAACTATCAACACCAGCTTTCCATTGAAAGCAAGTTTAACAGCCAAAATCTTCAACTCGTTACTCACAAGGTCAATAATATCTGCACGTATATCTTTCGAGACAGGTCGTAGAACTCCGCCACCTCTCACTGTCGATTCAAGATCCGTGTAACGATCGCGTCTGGAAGACATATTAGTCTGGACGGAAGTACTCTGCAGAATTGTGCGAGCTTCTCAGCCATATTTCCGTGATGCAAATGACATCATATTCATTTTCCAACACCGATTTCAATTGTTATAATAATTCGAACATTCCGGGAAAAACAAGAACATTATTGGGAAAACTTAGATGGTTAAAGGATAGTCTAAGCCTGGGTCAAATATCTATAGATTAAAATTATCTGTCACGCATCGGTTCGATCGCCCATTTTTAAAATCGCCCATTTGGTTTTGTGAAAATTTATTTATTTAATTAAAGTTAAAATTAACTCAAATTTATTTTGATTTTTGCACATTTGGCAATCGTTAAAATTTAGATAGTGCTATTGACTGATATCTAGAAATCAGGTGATCGAATTCAAACAAAAATTCTGTAATTCTATTACCGTACGAAAAAATAAATCAGGGGTGGAATGTTATAACATCACTTTTTCCGATACTCTCGAAATTTACATCACTTTCATCACAAATTAAATTTATTGTTTTTCGATTTTTCAATTACGTTGCTTCTATTGCGATCTCTACATATTCGGATAAAACATTATGTCGTTTACTCTTATTGTATCACGACTTATTTTAAGAGTGATTCTTTATCGAAAAACCAAAATGAGATGAATAAACAATTTATTCTAGTAGTGTGTGATAGCAATATAGAAAGCAAAATTAAAAAGTGACAAGCAGATGTATTTTAGGAAAACGAGATATACTATTCGATAAAAATCGAAAAAATTAATGTTGTAACATCCCACCGCAGCTGTCAAAGTTGCACGTTGCAAAATTGTCAATGTTTCCAATATGCAATGCCGACGGAATTCCATTTACATTCAAAGAGAAAACATAAATTGGAGAGAGCCGATAGAGAGAGCATATAGAGAGAGCAGATAGAGAGAGAGATTTCTGTAGTACTTTTCACATTGAGGTTTTATTTTGAAATTAAAGACGTTTTTTTTTGCATTTTTTTGTAAATATATTTTATTTCAATATTCAGCACAGGAAATATTTTTTTATAATATTTTATTCATCCGCCTCCCGATTTGATATCTTCAACTTCCGCATATTGAACATCTTAAAAAAGTAAGACGAAAAATTTCATCAACAATTTACGTCATCTCAAATATATTTACATTTTATATGTATATGGTGACGCCATATTAAAATAGATTTTTATTACCTTTCTTGTACAGCACATTGTTGATGAATCACTTACAAAGCACTATTATTATTATTATTATTATTATAAGGCACAGTTTATAAAAAATTCTTTTAATAATTAAAAACTTAACAGAAAAAAAAAACAATAAGAAATTAATATATTAAGCAGCTGTGCGGCTGTGCGCGTAGTTATCCGCCAACTTGTCAAATGCAACTGGAGAGGAGAAGAGATACAAAATAAATAAAAATAAAACAAAACCGTTAAATAGAAAGAGAAAGAAAATTATTTCTCTCCAAAACCAATATTTTTCAAAATAATCTCTCTCCAATTGGATTTTAAAATCAATATTTTTGTGTCTTTGATATTTTCTAGTATGGGATTTAATACAATTTTTTCCATACAGTGGAAAAATTGCATAGTAGGTTGCAGCCAAGCGAATTTTAGAATGGAGTTTAGAAATTAATACTAATTCCCAACCTAAAACCAGAATTTTGTCTTAGTTGGTTTAGAACTTTGCCCAAAGTTCTTATTAAAATTCTAATTAGTAGTAAGAAATACCGAGTTCCATCAGAGCACATTTCTTCTTTGAATCACTTTCTGTGAGCTAAAGGGTCCGGGAATATCAGTCATATACGAAAGAAAAAAGTTTCAGTCATAGATTTTCTATACAGAATTTAAGAGTAAAACTCCTTTTAATTTGCTAGGACATTTCAACAAAGAAAGTTTCGTAGCCAAAAAACACTTTGACCCAAAATTTCTATTATGTACCTATTTAGGCTCAATCACTTTAGTAAAAGTACTTCAAATGGACGCTATCACAGTTGGGAACATGTTGAGTAAAATTGAAGCAAACGTTCTGAAAATGATGATTTCCCTAATCATGATAGGAGACCTGAAAGCGCCCGTGACAGACTAGCAAAATTTTCGTATGGTTTGGTTTTGCCTGAAATACCTTAGTATGCCGGTTATCCCATGTAAATCAGACGGTGTGTGAACTTTTTCATGCCGCTACACCACCCACCCTTTCAATGTTTTTCTCATTAATAACCATAACGTAAAATTTTTCAATGTTAAGTCTCTACATAACTGGTGGAAACTTGCTTTTTAAGTTTCTTGTCCTATTGACTCTGATGTAATATGTATACCGCGTAGCGAGGCTTCACTGCACACTCCTATTGTGAGCAACGAATTGTCCATTTAAGTAAGAGTTGCTTCAGTGACGATAATAGCAGTAAGAAACACCACAAACACTTAAAAAATCAGTAATTTAATAAGTATATAGTTATGATTTTCATGGAATCGGTAAAATTCAAAGGATATTTCACATAATTCACAAAAAAATTAGGAATCGATAGATGAGGAATAAATCTTACTGTGCGTATATGCATTGCAGTATAACTACAGTCAATCGGCGAGCGATAACAAAATTTTAATTTTCGATTACAACAAATGTCAAGGGTAATTTTAAGGCCTTAATTCTAAACTAAAAATAAAATATATATTTTAAGACAAAAACCCAATAACAATTAAGATGGAATTGTGTTACATTTTTGTAATAATGTTTAAACAAAATAATAATCATTTGAAATGTAAATTAAATTTTAAAAGGATTGCGATTACAGAAAATAATTGTTGTTTGCCTTTCTAAAAACACAAAATCCATTCATTTTTTTTTCTATTTATAAGATTTCAAACATGTTTTGAACGTAAGTTAATTCTACATAGGTATACATACATATAATACATATTTTTTAAAAAGAGGAGTTGCATCTTAAAAATTCAGCGCATCTTTTATGTATAGTGCGATTTCATAAGAACGATTAAGTTATGTCGTTTTTATTTTTATTAACCGATTATTCAGTTTTATTTATATCGTATACTTCTCTCGGAGCATAACCTATGTATAATATCTATATGATCTATCTTCATCGTGATATCGAACAGTTATACATTTTACTGCGCAAGTAATTTCTATTTATCTTAAATTCGATGTTGACACAATTCTTCCTTTAAAAATCTTAACTTAAATGGAGGAGCAGTTAAATCATGTTTAAATCTTTAGAATGTCTTAAAGTGGTTTTGTTCTTAACGTAATATTTTTCATTTTAATTTAGTCCCAAGGTAGCCACCTTTCGAGAGTGTATACTGTATACAGTGTTATTATATAGTTCTTGCTTATTTGCATATAATACATTAAACATTATAAAACTATTCATCAATTTTAATTTTATTTTTATTTTTTATTGTTGGTTTAAAAAAACGGTAAAGTAAATAGAAAAAGCAATTTCCATTCTCTTCTATTTTTAAAATATCGTGGTAAGGATGATGGCAAGGTGTCAAAATTACTTTTATTTTCACGTTTCGCAAAATCAGGGCGGGCCTCTACATGAATTAGATTTGACTGATAACTTGATTGTTATGGAGTGTGTTGATGAGTTGGTTATATGTGGAAAAGTGTGGGATACTAGTTTTAAATATTTATGTGATTCGAGAAAGTATGCACGCTACTATGTATATTTCTAAACGAATTTTGATGTAAACGTCTATTTACCGATACCATTAAAAGGAGGTACGTGTGTAAACAACCCAATTGCATCCACACAATGTATCAGAAAAAAACACTATAACTCAATAATCAGGGGTGGCTAATCAGACCTATAATTTTAGTCTCAGAAGCTCACACTCAAATATTCAACATAACAATGAGTTTAAATCAACCTACCGATTTTTTATTTTGCATTTACATTTCGTTTTTCTCTATTCTATGAAGAAACCATAACCCTTTTTTTTTCGACAATTCCCGCAAAGATCAAGCAATACCTTGAGCATGTCACTCATAATTTCGAAGAGTATATTATTTGTATGGTGAGTGTAAATTTTTTTTTTAATACAGGTCCCAGTTATTCATGGTCGAAATGCTTCCAACGGGAGTAGAGCTTCCATAGAACCTCTTCCACGAGAAGAACCAACATTTATAACAAACTCGAGCCTGGTCAATATTCTAAAATGTATGTGGAAATTACGATTCTGGATAAAAAATTGTTTTTCCATCAAAGTTACTCCTCTCTTTAGTCTCTACCATAAAATGATTGTATGATAGAGATAAAACTTCATACTTATAAGCTTTCTATTTATTATGAGGTCCTCGTAAAATTTAGCGAAAATTGGTCGAAGTAGCAGCTTCTATGCGCGAGCTCATAGTTTTTATAAATACTTATAGCACAAAACTGGTCCATTCATTTTACAATTATAAGAGAAAATGGCGGTTTTAATACAAAAATTTCCTTGTCGAGTTTATATATCGTATACCAATGGCACTATTGTGGTAATTCCCCGGGAATAGAGAACTGGGGAAAGAAGTTATATGTAATATATGTTCAAATATTTTTTTTGCGTCCTACTAAGGAGAAAAGTTTGATATAAATATTTATAAATTAGGAATAATTTTTCCATACCTAAGTTAGCAGGGAAGATTATTTCTCAATTAATTTTGTTTTAAAAAAATGAACACTAACTTTTTACCTCAGTATGCCAGAAATAAAATGTTTAAATAAAAATTACAAATAAATTTTTTCACCAATTCCCTATTCCCGGGGAAATACCAGAATAGTGTCACATGAGTGGCAATTTTCGTGATTTATGTTTCAATTTTTGCACAGATATTTTTAAAAATATAGCATTTACAATAAACACGATTATAAATGAAGAGATTCTAAAAAAAGTCAACTAGGTTAGGTTTCAGTGGTTGACACTTTGGCCAATTTTTGGCCCATTGTGATACCACGCATTCACGCCACATCATTAACCCATTCACCTATGCACCTACTGACTGCACAACTACAGTATACCACCTGCACATTGCAAGCTCCATGTCAACCTGTACATTGACATGGACGGTGTGTCGGCGCTGAATTTTGCACTACATCAGAGGGTCTTAGTTGTGTTTATTAACATCACCGAATGTAATCGATGATGAAAATTCGATTTGCATATAGCCTCTGATGGGGTTCGAACCCAGTACCTCCCGGTCGAACTGCCGAAGCTTTAGCCACTGCACCATTTGTCCTGTAAATAGTCAACTAAATTTCGCGATATTATTTTTCCAAATATTGCAGTTTTGTGTTGAAGTTATAGTCAGTCATTGCTCAAAATAATAGTCTATTTGGTACGCCATTTAGCTTGTCAAATTTTTCATTTGTAATTTTCGTTTGGACGGTGAATACGCCATATAAATATTACTCAGTAGTATGAAGGATTCTAATTACGCTTTTTTTTTGTGAAGGGATTGGCGTACATTTTTTTTATTAGTTTATACGTTTCAATTTTCGGAGTGAAGAATTTTGTCAGTGTGTAACATCTTTAAATTTATTTTTATTACAATTACTCAAAATAAAAATGGTCTATTTGTAATTACATAGCTTAAGTGTTATTGATAGGAAAATTTAAGTATTTTAAATAGCGTGAGAAATTCCTTAACATATTCGTAGAACGGTGACATTATTTACGTGCACAGCTAAAAACACAAAATTCATAAATTAGAATCCATCTAAAGTAACACCATAAACACAACTAAGACCCTCTGATGGAGTGCAGAATTCAGCGCTGACCCATCGTCTATGTCAATGTACAGGTTGACATGGAGCTTGCAATGTGCAGGTGGTATACTGTAGTGGTGTGAGTAGGTGAATAGGTGAATGGGTTAATGATGTGGCGTGAATGCGTGGTACCACAATGGGCCTAAAATGGCCGAAGTGCAAACCACTGAAACCTCACCTAACCTAACACCATAAACATTCAAAAGGAGAACTATTAGGTTTTAAAAATGATGAATGCCTATGATTGTCCGAGCAGTGGCCCTATTCTGTCTTTTCCTGGGAATAGGGAATTAGGAAAAATATTTTCATAGCATTTTTGTCTAAATTGTATTTTTCTGGCCTACTGAGGGAACATGTTTGGTGTTAATATTTTTAAAACAAAGTGAAATGGGAAAATATTTTTCCCAATAAAAATTTTGTGGAACAAAAGTTTCCCAATTCACTTTGTTTTGAAAATTTTTGCACTAAACTTTTTCTTTCAGTAGGCCAGAAAAATACAATTTAGACAAAAATGCTATGAAAATATTTTACCCAATTCCCTATTCCCAGGGAAAGATAGAATAGGGCCACAGGAAGATATCTATGAAGTTGAATTGGCCGATCAACTCGAGCAGGTAATTCTAGAATTCTAGGTTATGTTATCGGAAGTGGAACTAACTCATTTGCATCGGGTTTTTATTTTCTAATATTGAAGTACTTATTCCTTATGACAAGGAACAAATAAAACCACGGCAGTACAGTGTATTTTTGAAGTACGTGAAAAAAATGAAAAATTTATAACAGAACCGCACCAATATGAAAAATTGAAAATTGAAAAACGAATAGTTAGTGAACCTGATACAAATGAAGGTAAGAAATCATCAAGCGACTGGCTGATAATCATGTTGAAATAGAGAAAGAAAGTTAAAAATGATTATGGCGAATATTGTTACAAGTAATTTTACTATAAAATACCCTGAATTCTTTATTTAATTTACTATATATAATCCTTAGACCGAAGTCAATCAAATTTACAGCAGAAAAATTGGAACTGCTTAATTTTCTAGCAATAAATACGATAAAATTACTCCAACCCAATCACAATTATCTTGCATGTTGGATCATTTCTTAATCGCTAGTAAGTCATCTCTTAGTATTCTGAATCGTGATGAACATCGCTGACGTAAAATATTGAAAAATGGTGTTCTCGAGTTAAATTAAAAAAACAAACGTTTGATGATTGGGATGCTCAAAATTCATTTAGTGATCAAAAAGCAGTCACCAGTTTAGAATGAAGGCGTGATTATGTATTGATTGACTTTCTAGAATCTCAACATGAAATGAGCTCGCCAATTAATGGCGTGATTGAGCTACAGCAAACACAAATTGACATCTATCAAATGATTGTTACATGTGCTTAACAATTACACCGGAAATGGTTTATACTATATATTTAGTGATGTTCCAGAGTACGGAAATATAATGGAAAAATTGACCGTTAAGGAACTAAAAAATGTTATTCAGAAGAGACATTTGCAATCGCTGTTTTTTAGAAATTGTTAAGGATGATGGTTTTCCGCAAAATATTTGTCAAATTTGCATGGAAACGCTCGAAAATGCTTATCGGTTCATGCTGAGTTCAATGTGTAGTAAAAAAAAACAAAATTAAATAAAAAAATATTCATTTTGACGAAAATTTTATTTATTCTCAAAGTTGGCTACATTCTTCCCCAGTATTTGAGCTTGAACCATTTTATACCACTCCGCAACACTCTGCTTTCATATCGGTAGCTAGCTGGTTTCACATCTTCGACCAATAATGATTTCAATCGTTTTCCAGTTTCAGCAATTTTTATATTTTCCAAAGCATGGAATTGTTCATCGTTATAAGTTAGTGAACGAGTAGTCCGATCGCGAAGTAAATGTTGCCAGGAATCACGCAATCGCTCAATTGCAATTTTCGCTTTTTCCTTTGCTCTGGTTCGGCATAGACAACGAATATTTCATTTGCCCGTCTCGCGTTAGCATCTCATCAGTTACTGACTTTTCGAAAAGTTGTCGCACAAGATTCACAACCTTATCAAAAACCACTTTTAATTTTACCACTTCTTTTAAAAGTAATTTAGATTTATTGTAATATTCATCCTGTTTTACATCACAAATATATAATTCTCAAATATATCTATAATTTCAGTCAAATATCTAGCAAAAATAAAAATAACGGCTTGCAGTGAGCACTAAATTTAGATCTATTTGTACTTTTTGCTCAAAATAAAAAATATTTCAACTCGATTGCGGCAAGAGTGGTTATTTTACATTGTGCCTTATGGAAACATAGTTAAAGTGTCCTCTCTAAATAAAATACATTATTTAATATTACGGCTCTTTAAAATCATAGATGGCTCTGCTTGTGTGCCCTCTAACTCGGTAGTCACAAAGTACTTTTTCGAGAAATCATTTAGCAGTTGTTATTGAAAGATATTAGCAGGGACATGAAGTTCCAACTCATATGTCTGATAAAGCCTTGATCGCGTTCGCCGATGGAACTCTTAATTAGTGCGGGTGCCGAACTGTACATATCTGATACTGAAGTGAAGTTGTCATATTCCTTTGTACAATACACCACTCTGTTCAGAGTGCCTTTGGGAATAAAACCGACTGTAGAAGTCAAGGCAAGTTACCTTCCAACATTGCTCGTTTGAAACTTGTCTGATAGAGTATTGGAGGAAGAAAAAAATCATACATCATTGGCTGCCCGGTCATAGAGGCATCTATGTAAAAGAAATGGCCTATAAATATGCTAGAAAGGGCGACTCGGCTAGCCTTAACCAGCCTCAGTTTTGTGGCATCGTGCTATGAACATAATCGATTTACAGTAAATAAGGTGGGACAACTGTTGACAATTTGAGATAATTGTTTCGTAGCAAATATAATTGTGCAATTGACAAAACCAGCGACCACGTCAGGCGTCCGAAATAAATTCTGAAATTTGCTTATCTATTGATGCAATACAGAGGTTGGGGCAAAATCTATTTAACTTACTATTTATTTTTTCTTAATTCAATTAATTTCACTCTAAATTATATTCGATATTACACCACTCTTTCTTTTATTACTTTACCATTAACTTAACTAACTTTATTATTTTTAATTCCGAATGAGTTCGATCATAATTGCTGGTTGGTTTCAAGCTCCATTTACAATGTTTTCTGAGTAGTTCTAAGATAATGTAATCAAGCCATAATCCTGTGAATATTTCGATCTGATGTTTTGAAATTTGAAAAAAAAAACATTACTCGGAGTCGGAAGATAAAGAGATCCAAAATCTGTGTTATTTGAATAATTTTTGTAAAAGAAAAAAAATCCATCTTTGACTTGCATAAGTTCAATTGCTTTTATCAAATTAATGGTAAAAATGTTGCGTTTTTTTAAGTTTATGAGCAATACAACAGATGTTGATCTTCATCTTCTTCACAATTATTAAGAGATGAGTTTTCCAGAAACTACTTCGCTAAAATCCTTCCCGCAATCCAATTATTCATTAACCGATTGATTCCTGTTATTACTCTGTTATTAGTCAAAAGTATGGTCTTGAGCTCGATCTCGAAGTATTGCGGCATAGCCCACAAACTTGGTGACAAATACACCATCGGTTGCTAAATTTGGATGCATAATTTTCGAAACAATATTTTCCAATACGACATTATTTGACGCAGCGAGTCATTGGGAAATCTTTGACAAAACTGTGTTTGTGTACAAGCTTCAATATGAGTTTTCATCTCGATCTTTCAATCCGTCCGGGCTACCGTAGCGAGGCCAATTTTTGGATGAAAAATCGTTATTCTAATAAAAATTTAGGTTTCCGCTCAAGTTTAGGAAAACTGATGTGAAACTTCATCTAACAAATTTAAATTACAATCTTTTTTCATAATAGATTTTCTCATTAATGTCTTGCTTTTAAAAATATATGAAAAATCGAAAAACCTTGTAAAGATTGTAACCAAAAATCACTGAGATCTCCGAATATATACAAAAGGCTTAAGACACTAAGTTTATATTTTAATGAATTTTCGAAGTTCTTTAATTTTAATTTACTAATACATAGTTGAAAATGAAGAAGAAAACTTTGTAGAAGCAATAAGCACCGATCAGATTAGCATCGATGTTCAAGAAAAATGATAACATATTTAAAATTATATTATTCTATTAGAAATGAAATCTTATTGACAAAATCAAAGCACATTGAGGTTAGGCCTATTAGCTAATTTTAGGCTCTAATAATCGTTAAGATTTAATAAATTTTAATGTATTGAAAAGCACAACAAATATACTCAGACCAAAACATTGACAGATGTATATTATAACGATACATCTCGAAAGAAGACAAGAAACGATTGTGGATAACTTAAATGGAGGACGTTAAATATCGAGAAACGGCTGAAACAGAATGCCTTCAATCAATCATTCAACCAATTTGTCGAGTCGTTTAAAGAAGTTATTTCACTTTCGAGTCAAATGGACACCGGGATATTTTGAACGTAATATTGTCTTGCGTTGCTATGATCACAACCAGTTTCATAACATTATACGGGATAGTCTGGTATACCAATAAGCTTTAATTCATTTTGTGGTGGTATATGCCTTTTAATATATTATTACAAAAAAAATATAGGACAAAACATGAAACGCATTAGATAGCATTTGATGTCTTGAGAATTTCATGCTGATTATTCGATATTTTATGTAAACATTCTGCTTTGCGCCAATTGTCTTAAGAAACCAGATTTGTATATACGCCAAATAAAAACTATAAATATTTAATTAAGAATACATTATCAAATACAGCATTACTGACGAAACATCTTGACGTATATATTTATCTTTAAAATTAATCGAGCTTTTATCAAATGTTTGCATAAAAACCAATTTATTACGCTAATTTTAATTAATGCAATGCCATTACTACCTATCGTGTGGCCATAAATTGAACATTCGAACCAAAAATATACAAACAGCACCACACCAAAAAAAGAACTATCGGATCAATCAAAAAACTAATTTATGACAATCGATCAAAATCTCTTCGACATTCATTACTAAATTACAAATTGATTAATTCACTTTTGTTTTGCTGTTTGATTAGAAACTGGATTAGAATTAAGATTAAGTATTGTATGCGGTGAAGAAAATAAAAAAAAATCTATAACGCTTTAAAAAAATAAATTAAATTAATTTTTGCTATAAATCAATTTTATAGCAATAGAATATAATTAGAAATAATATTTTTATTGAACTGAGATTTGTTTTGTGTTTAGCTGTTTGTTAGTACATATTTGCTGTCTTACCTCTTAAAAGGTGTTTTGTTGTAACAACAATAAAACAATTTTGTATTACGTACGTTTCATGTGCCGGAAATTATTTAAAACTATTTGACATGTTTTGTTATGTTACATTTTAGTTATGTATGTGATTGCGTATATGTGAGGGTGTCTGATTAAATCGAATTTCCTTCATGTACACACCTGATGTATTTCTCGTCGAGGACTTTTAAATTCAAATTCCACCAGCTAATGATTTAGACTTTTAGAGCACCAAAAATAGTTTTTGTTCAAGTTGTGCTTTAGTATAACAAGACTGGAAGTAAAATGTTTGACATGCAATAAAGGCGTTAAGGCAATTAAAAATATTTTATTATCATGACCAGTCATTAATGTGCACACACACACACACACACACCAATCGATTAAGTAATTATGTGTGCCGGAAGTCATTAAATTTAAATCATGCGGTGTACTAGTACTTTAAGGTTAAGTAGGCGGCAGTTGATAAATTAATTTTAGCTTTTATAATTACCTACATTACTTTTATTCATCTCGAGAAGAGATGCTGAGTTTTATTTTTTTGGAGGTTTAAAACGATTCAATCTAATTTTTAACGTGTCGATAGTGTCTAATCTATACACGCCTTTGTACCTTAGTTTTAAGTGCCACTCAATTTCTATATATACGCAGCTGCAAAAAACTTGTCATGTACGATTATGGTGGTCACACAATTATGTCAACCCATTTCTATGCGACTATGTGTGTGATACGTTTCAGACTATTGGAAAAAATTCAATTAATTTCTGTGACAGATGAACTATCAACCAATTAAGCTATAAAAACTCGATCAACTTGCATATATATATATATGTAACAGGCCTAGGTAGATGGATGACAAACAACACATTTATTAAATGGAAATTAGTTGCATGTTCCATTTTATATCAAACAGATTTTCCAATTAAAACAACAACAAATATGGAGAAGTTGAACAGATTGATAGAAATTCGCATTCGTACGAAAATGAATAATTCATGAGGAATTTAATTGAAATTTTAAGACGCATTCGCTCTTCGGCTGACTATCGACTGCCAACTATATCCATTTCGTTGTGTATTACTTGTTCTTCCTAATAGATTAGGGAATTAAAATTAAGTAAACCAACCACGATTAATAATAATAAATTATCTTAATGTTTATATATAGAGTTTGGGTTGCACAATATACCATCGCACCAGTACCATAAGTACTTACTTCTTGTTATAGCTATTGAGTAGTTTTTAGCTGATTTAGACAACAATAAACTATCAACAATTTATGTTTATCCTAAAATTAATTTAAATTAGATTTTGATTCGCGTTTAATACTTGCATGAGAAAATAATAAAATTGTTTAAAGCAAATCAATGTATACGTAATTGTGAATAAGTACACTACACATACATATACGAAAATATAAAAACTTGACTTTGAAGTTTGGTTTTTTTTCTATATACTAACCGTCGTCTTTGACTTTCGCGCCTTTGTCTTATGTGAATTTTAAACGTATTCTTGTTGTAACTTGAAGATAAAAAGTAGGAAAAGAAGTGACATTAAAATAAAAAGCAGGCATGAAGGTAATATTGTGAAGATTTATCAATACGTACAATTGAATTGTGTACTTGCGAAGGAAACTGCCTACTTTTATTATTTGATAAAAGCTTATTTTCGTTAGATTAAAGCTGTAGCTAAAATATACAGACTATCATAGTTTGTGACGCGAGAGCAAGCGACATACAGTTGACCGTGCAAGAAACAGGTCGTCTTTAGCATCTCCAGTGACTTTTATTTATTGTAGCAATGCTTACAGGAAAATATATTCGTTTAAATTTGAAATGAAAATCTATTGGGAATACGGGCGGTATATCTCAAAATGTCTGCCACAATAAGATTTTCTAATAACTTGATCACCTGTCTAGCTTCGTTGCTTTCAGAGAAACATAATCGAGACACTGACTTTAAGTGCAATTCAATGTTCAGGAAGACCGTTTGCAGTGAGGAAATTCTACCGGATAATTTGTAGCATCATTTTAATCGATTACGGTATTTATTGGTGTGTATATATACTACTTGACTTCCTTCAAATGATGGGAGAATGCATTGTTAAGTGTAGCTGTATGTCCATTTTAAAAAGTAAAATGAGTCGTTCAAATATCCAAGAACTCATACATTGAACGAATGATTTCTTTTACCGTAGGGACAATCTTGCCAAGCGTTTCGAGTAGTTATAGCTAGTTATTCTTTTCTGGTGAAGTTCCTTTGCCAATTTTAAGCAACACGTCGTGAATTCTTGAGAATGTGATTTACTACTAAGTCATATACTCTCATGTTAACTACCTGAGGTAATTTTTGAATATTTGAGCGGAAAAAGGATCCTTTCAGCTAAGCACGTGCCCTTAGTACTACAGATAGTATTTCTCGGAAACGCAGCAAAAGAGAATTGTAACCTTACCCATAACCTGGTTATTTATATTTTGCTTAGTCTATATTTTGTCTCGGAAAGGAATGGGGGCTACTCATATCTTGTCGCGGAAAGGATGGCATTAATTTCGCGGTTTGTAACCTTGACCCTGTTAAAGGAGTACCAAATCATGATAAGAAAATGTCCGCTATGCAAGTTTATACAGCTTTTCAATCAGTTATTAGTGGATCAATATGCTAAAATTGAAACAGGTACGAGTGGAAAACAGAACTTACTGGAACAACCTATTAGTTCACAAATAAAAACGCTGTGTGTGGAGTAAAATGACGGAGGTTGAATAAAAATACGCAGAGAATTTTTTGAAAACGCACTGCCTGTCCGGGTTGAATTAAAAAGTAGACCCAGTTAATTAGTCTTACCAAACCTCAAATTTATTCAACCTTTTCATCGAACTCGATTATCGATATAAAGCAGCATACTGAACTTGATCAATGGCCAAAGAAAATACTTCAGCTAAATTGTCGAATGAATTTTATATTTGAAAATTCCAATTTTTTTGTTGCAATTCTCTTTTGCAACCTTTCATTCTTGATACAATTATAAAAAATACATTCAGTCCTGTAGTGTAACCGAAGTCTAGGTTTTGATCAATAAAAATTTTAAAAATATTCAACGATTGTACTTGTATTTAAAAATTAATATTGTTGGCTTAATTTATTATTTATGGAAACAGTACCATTTGCGAAAGGGGACTTGGAAAATTTACAAATCATTTCACTCTTTTATTTGTCAGGATTGGAACTTTTTTTGCAATATATTGGGCTCAACTTTTGAGACATGTAATTATGGATAAAAGATGCGGCTATACGGTTTGAGCTAACATGTCTTTCATGCAGTATGCTTCGGGGCTTAAAGCATATCCATTTTAAGGAGAAAGGAGAACAACTATATCAAAGTAAATATGTTCGAACGTGCAAGGTGCAATTTCGAAACGGACCAAAGGTGTTTTCGTGTGTCTTTGAACTTTCGATCGCTGGTTAGATAAACAGGATTGCGTCTATTCGTCAAAATCCTGAAATATTGTGTAAAGAATCATACAATTTCGTTTAAGTGCTTCTGCGATGTATGGACGATTTGCATACCCGTCGATGTTTCCCAGTATATTTCGCAACCGAAGATAATTTAAAAATATCTAGTTTCTTGTTGGAATTAGCGTGACATGTACAACCAGATATTAAATTTTTAAGTTCCAAGTCTGCCTTTTGTGCGGTTATAATCGTGTCGAATTCGAAATGTCTCCTCGTGTGACCACGTTTTCTTTGCCGTTTTAAAGGATTTTTAAAATCATCCCAGACATTTTTTTTGAAATGACACGAAAAATAATGATAGTTGATCTAAAGAGTTTATTCTTCAAATATCTCCTATAAAATGACAAGAAAACAACCCGCATTCTTATGTTGAGATTGGCGCTATAGCATCCTGGGATGACCCATTTTATATAAAAATACATTTAAGATTTAAAGGAATGTTTCCCTGGAACCTAAAGTGTCGTATAACAGATCTCAATTTGATATCGATTGGACATAATATGTTTTACCTACAAAACTATAAAAGTCCAAGACCATCCGCATGTTAGGATAGCCCCGACGATAGTGTTCAATGCATTAGTCGTCACACTGCGCGGGAGAATTAACATCGTTATATTAGCTAATTTATTCTTTAGCTTACTTCTCGGTTGTCTTAGGCTTCTTCGTAGAGCGGCCTAGTTAGATTGAATTGGTTATTGTTGTGAGAGCCAAATATTCCGCAATGACATCAATCCGTTCCAGAGAAGGCAAAATACCATTATATATAGATGTTATTTTGTGACTGAGGAAATCTAGAGTTTTAATGCCGAAAACAAATTTCTGACACTTTATGTGAACATCAAACTCGGTCAGCCGTTTGAAAAATGTTTCCAAATTTCGTTTTGTGAATCGTAAATCGAAAATCGTAAAACTATGTACGATATACAGGTAAATGACCTGTTATGACGCTATGATGGCCCATGAAATGTGTTTCTGGGAATTTGTACCGTATTAACCCGAACCGTCTTAGCGTTGATTGATTAGTGTGTCGCCGAATACCACCAAATACCTTGTACATTTGTACCATGGTAGGAAAAACGTGTGCCATATCTTGAACGCGATCGTGATTTGAAACCTTTTATTTGTCATAAAATATATTCTGACCGCCACCTCGAATCGTGCTATACGCTCTTCTGCTATATTAACACGACTTGTGGAACTGAGGCTCTCACCTGGAATATGATTTTTAGTGTTATTAGTAAGTAGGGGTCGATGGGATTTATCATAAGCTGATAAGATAACTTCTTGTTGTTGTGGCGTCAGTACCTTGTATATTTTATCTGTTGTTTTTGTCAGCTGATCGATGGGCACAGTTCTGTCGTTCGTTAACATCGTAATTTTAATCGGTTCGGTCAATTTTCGGATCCACAACGATCGTTTAATTCGTTACTGTGAAGTTATCACCAGCAAGTGATCTAAAAAAGTGTCTAGCTGTATCCCTGATGGGAGTGCTAATCGTTCTAATAAAATTCGTTTACGAGTACGGTTTTTCTGTTAGCCTGGTGGGATGGCCGTCATTACATTTAAAACCCGACTCTTTTTTAAAGTTACGCATTGAATTTGAAAATGGAGCTCAGCCATTTGAAACCATGCCCTTATACTATTTAGCCAAATGGGCTTTAACTGTAAATAACCGATGGCATGAACTTCGGAATGGACCCGATCTCGACTTAGGATAAGGGGGGATAAGTGTGTACACTTGCATTTCCTTCCGCGACAGTTAACGAGTTAAGCGCTTATTACATGGGAAAAATTTGCTGTCAGCAAAAATAAAAGGGATCTAAAAATCTTGTCAGTAAAATTTTACTGAGAGAATAGTTGTGATGGTGCTGCCATAATGTGCTATAAAAAAATGTAAACTCAAGTATTTTTTATGGCAGCATTCTACATAAAATGTATGTAAAGATAAAAAAAAATTCTCGCACTCCTACAAAATAAATCGTTTGCCATTTTTATAGTCAAATGTCCATTTGTTTTTTTTTCGAGTTTAAATTTGGTAACGTTAGTGGTTTTTTTGTGGTACATGTATACAAATTAAAATATTAAAATTCATAAAAAAAAACCGAAATAAACGAAAATGTACAAATTAAAAGTTTTATGAAATTTTTAGGTTATGCCAAAATGTAATTGTCGAAGTTAAACCATACAATTTTACTATAAAAAAGAAATAAAAAATATTTCTTCTCTTTGTCACTAGTAGATTTTTAAGATTTTTTTTGTTTTCATTTCTTCAGTAAAAAAATGCTGACAGCAAATTTTTTCCATAAAATTAAGGCTGTACATTTGAAGCTTTGGAAAAATTGATTTAATTTTTTCGTGTATTCTATCAATCGTAGTTTATCCGCCATTATTACGAAAAATTCAATTTTGGAAATTAATTCGTACACTAAATTGATTTCAATAAATGTTTCATGATTAACTGACAGTAGTATTTACTATGATCGTAAATTTATTTGATGTTCTATTACTCCAACTATGACGTAAATTTAATTTAAACACAAAGTGCATACGTTCAGCATGATGGGCAAACTGTATATACGCTTGAAGCCCCATTATTAACTCATTAGCACAACGAAAATTATATTGCACCTACTTCAAAATGTGAGAAGAACCTTGATGTGCTCTAGACTATTTTATGTATAATCCAAGTATAATTAATTTCACTACGAATCATGAAACATGCCCAGTTTAATCAATCAACGACACAAAATACTCACTCGTTACTATAAATACGCGAATACACTATAAATACGCATGACATTATCCAAATTCCTAATTATATACGCTAACCTCGTTACAGGCGTGTTTCTTGTGTGTACAGCGCACATCTCAATCAAGTATAATAAAAGTGTATAACTTAATTACAAGAAAATAGGACTTTTCGTACTCTAGTAAAATTAATTAACACCGCAAAGTTTACGAATAGGCTACCTTAAAATGAAAGGTCATATTCGCTTCGTATAACATGAAAACCGCATCCCCAGAGGTGACATGTATAGAAATATAGATTTTGATTTATACTGTCTCGAGTCGTTAATTATAGTCAACACATTTCTTATAACGAAGCGAATTGCTGGCTGGCTTCCTACATTCGACCTATTGTCTTCTATATAAATTTGATCCAACATAAAACATGCGCAATTTATTTCAAGAAATATGTACGAACATAAATTCACAGACAAAACTATTATTGTAAAACCTAACTGTGCAAATCGGGTTTATGTACACAAAACGATTGATAGAATAAAAATTGAGATAAATCTTATAACGTACAGTTTTCTTATGTGGTATTACAACCTTGAGATTGTATCGAATTATTGATTGAATTGACTTTTTACTACTATATATCGTATATATTGTGTAATAATACGATGTTGACACCATTCAACGATGGATGATGGGGTAAATCCTTAAAAGGTCTTGACATATATTTTATTTCAATCGCGGTATCAATACATACTGATATACAATATAGAAGCGGAAAGATTAATGGTACAATTAAACTATAAAACTAATGAATTTCTTGGGTGTAAAGAAAAGTTCAAAATGTTAATTGCAATATGTTAAAATTTCATGTATCTTGATTATTAATATATGTAGGTCAAGGTCTTTTCCAATTAACATTTTACATATTTACACATTGTAACAATGAAGGAATTTACCTTACCACACTAAAAAGATATTTTTGTGTATGAATTTGCTACAATTATAGGGTTAGTGTCAAGTTCAATCCACTTTTGTACATCATAATTATTCATTTTATATATAGGAAGTCCGCCTATATAGCTAAGCTTTCAAAATTGATCAATTTGCCGATTATATTTCATTAATTGTGCTAATTAACTATTTTGCATTTGAATCAAAACAAAGATCAGAATTGAATTACTCCGCGTCGTATAAAACACAAACAGATTTTTTGCGCAATTATGTACCTTAAGAGATTTTTTTGCTTGTTGAGTTTTACAAGAACGACACAAAAAATGCTGATTTTAAAGCAAGGGGAAAAAAATCCAATCCAAACCGTTTTGTAAGCTTAATCTAGATAATTAATTTTTTTTATTATTATTATGTATATTGGTATGCTAAATTAAATGTGTGATAAATATAATAAAAAATTAACGAACTTCACATATAGAGAGAAACCATCAATCAAATCAATCAATTTTTGTTGGTGTTATTGTAATTTACGTATATTCGAAAATCACTTTCAATTTTTGTTAAACTTTAGATTTTAATTGAAACTAATAAAATTCAATTATAAAAATAATAAATATATTTCTTAAAATTATATATAAAAACGATCTTAAAAGCTTTAAAGTTTTTTTTTATTTTATTTTTGTAATATTCTCACGATCAGTAAAATGTGTTTTTAAGTCTGTGTGATTTAAGTTACGTTTTGATTTGTTGTAATCATTTTGTAGCGAAAACAATTAATTTTCAATGTTTTCGAAATTTCATAGTAAGCGTGGTGAACTTTAATGTTTTCATATTTTGTTTTTTTGTAACTATTTATTGCAATTTCGAATATTAATTATTAAATTATTTCAGTTTGATACTCTTTTGTTGAAGATGATTTCTAAATTATTGGAAAATTAATTTAAAACTCGAATTTGCACGGTAAAATAAAACGATTAGCCTTATTACGAGCCGTAAATTCTACTTCACTACGAGTCTATAGATTTTTTTCACACACTGTAGTTCACTTCAGGGGGAACGCAGCTTTTTGGAATACTTTGAAATTAGTCTAACTTTCTGAATATTTTAATTTGCAGGACGAGCATTTGTTTGCATCAACTGAGTAACCAAGGTCACATTCTTTTTAACTATATTATGACTTTTTGGATCTAAAATATTTCTTGAAGCACTTCAATTGAATTTTCAAATTCAGAAAATATCCGACTTGCTTTTATAACACAATAAATAACAAAAAATAACTTTGATTTAACCTTCATTATCTATTTCAGATTGGGCAATGGCTACGTTTGAGTTTATTCTCGCTAGACATGTTGATCAGCAAATAACTGCCACTTTTCCGAATAAAAAATTATTTATACACGCTCCCTTTTGCGAATATAATGCGCTGTATACTTCCGATTGAAAAGATTTGCAAAAAGCTCTTCTAAGTGTGCTGAAATTTCTACAAAAGCAACTTAGGCCACTTTATTCTAGTGCTCCCTATCAAAAGATTCAAAGAATGACCAAGTTACTTGACCCAGAATCAAAAAACGAATAACACAAAATATCGGATAATAAGAATTTTTTTTTGGTACTTAGCTTTTTCATATAATTTTAGTATGAAAATTTTCGCTTAAGACGAAACTTTTAACACGAAATTTCGTTTAACGCGAACAAATTTTTCAGTCTCTTTATATAATATTAGTACAGAAATATTCGTTTAGCACGAGTTTTATAATTGAACACCTGTATTTTCATGAAACAAAAAATGTCGTTCAGTTTTTGGGAATTCCCGAAATTAAATTTTGTTATTAATTTTTTTTTGTTGGGGAGAAATGGTTTAGTTTGCTTTGTTGTATTTGGTAGTAGTGAGTACATAATTCTCATTAAACGTAAAATTGTTTCTGTTTGAAATCATAAAATTTAATTTTTTGGTGTCATTCGCAAAGTTAGTTTTTGTGTTACTTTTAGTGACCGTGTTAGTTTTGGTATATTTGGTTTTGGTGAGTGAGATATAAAATTATTCTGTGTTGTCTAAATTGTGTTCTCTAGAATTCTTTAAAATTGTTGTTGCTTCTTCAGTGATTAATAAGCAAAAGCATGGCTAGCGGAAATAAAAAACAAAACGCTTTACGTTAAAAAATTGATAGTGTGGAAAATGTTGATCGAGGCGATCGATCAAAAACCAAAATTTGTAATAATTTTGAAATTCTAAACTCTACTTTATCAACGATTATAAAAAATCGTCTAAAAATTCAAACTTCATATAAAAAGGATGATTTCGAAGGAAGACGGAAACGTTTGTATTTACCAAAGTATGAAGATCTAAATTCGGGATTGCTGCTTTGGTTTAAACAAGCCCGATCTCAAAATGCTCCTATTTCTAGACCTATATTAATGGAAAAGGCTGATGAAATACTAATCGAAATGGGATTACCTTTAAATCTAATGCTGGATGGCTAGAACGTTTCTAAACAAAACACGGAATTGTCTTTAAGTGTATTAGTCGAGAGGCAAGACAAGTATCAGCTGGTTAGACTTCCGATTCGATATCTTCAACTTTATGTACAATTTTGAAGGATTACGATAAAAAAGACATTTTTAATGCGGATGAATTCGGATTATTTTTTCGTTACATGCCGGACAAAATTTTAACATGTAAAGGAGAAACTTGTTCAGCAGTGGTAAACAATCCAAGGAACGTCTTACAGTACTTGTTGGATGTTATTCCAATGGAACAGAGAAACTTCCTCTTACTGTTATCGGAAAGTCTAAAAATCCGAGTTGTTTCAAAAAGGTTAAAAATCTACGCATTCAATACACTACAAATAAAAAAGCCTGGATGACAGCGGATTTATATTCAAGTTGGTTGAAATCGTTAGATAAAACTTTTTAAAGGAAAAGAGAAAGGCAGTTTTAATTATAGATAATTGCCCAGCACATCCGAAGATGTAGCTAGAAAATGTTAAATTAATTTTTCTTCCTCCAAATACTACCAGTGTATGACAGCCTTGTGATCAAGGAATCATTAAGAAAGTGTTTTACAAACAAATGTTAATTCAAAAACATTTAGCAAGTATTGAGCTTCTAGATGCATTATACATGTTACGCCATGCATGGAAACTTGTCACACCTGTAACTATAACAAATTGCTTTCGCCATTCTGGTTTTACAATTCCAAAATCTTCCGACAATGATCAGCCAGACATAATATGTGGCACTACTGTAAACGATGACGTGAATAATATTTTTGATCCTATTTCGTTGGTTACAAATTTACCTCAAAATATCATGGTCGAAGATTACTTGATTTTGGATAATTTGATACTACGCCGCTTTTAAGTGGTCGCGAAATTTGTGACATTATAAAATCAAGAACCGCCCAAGGAAATGAGGATAGCGAGAAAAAGGATGAAGATTATGTTTCAGTTCCGGTAACTTCAGTTGGAACCGTTCGTACGTGCTTACTGGATTTGCGTTTATTTACCGAAGCCCAACCAGATGGAGAAAAAGTGTACAACATTCTTGGTGACTTGGAAAATTATTTGGAGGAAAACAGAATCAAATGATACAAAAGAAAATTACAGACTTTTATGAATTTTATTTTTCATTACCTACATAATATATAAATGTTTTTATTTAAATGAAATTACTTAAATAATGTGATGAATGAAATTACTTAAATAATGTGTTTAATTAATGTGATTTTTGGATAGTAACATGAATTTAAAAGTATGTAAGAAATACATATTTGTTCATATGTAATTACATGTTTTTATTAATTTTAAGGAATCAAATTTAAGTGGGTATGTGTGCATTTAAATTTTAAGACGAAATTCTCATAACACAAAATATTTTGTTATTCCCTTCGATTTCGTGTTATCCGATTTCCACTGTAGCTTGTGCTAAATTGAGTTTTTGACGTTAGCTTGTTTTAGGCGTACCAAATCGCAGGTGAACCGTGCTCGTTATTCGCCAATATTGAACAAAATCAGTAAGGTTTTTGATCGGCTATATAAAGCACGAGAGATTTGATTTTGGGATCCTGCGAAATAGTTAAATTGTATTTCTTAAACAGACTTAACTTTCTTCCGCATCAGGTAAGCGTCCGGTGCAATCGTACGTCCTCCGACGGAGGTTGTTCGAGGAAAACGTGAGGCTTACGTTAAACGTTAAAAAATCAAGAGCTATAATTGTGTGCATGAATAGGAGTAAACAAGGTATAGTACCTAAATAAGAATAACATCTGTTTGCCAAAAAATATAGTGACCCGTAAACATTGATTGTGAAACGATTCGGTAATTTGATGTTTCGGCTGGTTTATGGTCTGCATTGAGAAACATTGAGTTTTGGTTGAATTTTGGTAATCGTCCATTAGTTCGTTGTTGATGGTTTTCTGTTTTCTCTAGAAAACAAGGTATCAATCTATTTATTAAAATTTGGGAGTGTTTACTCCGGATTTCTACCCTGATTTTTTTTGGATCGACTTTTGACTAAATATGGGCCTTTGCATGGCGGCTGCGGTGACCTCTTATTTGCACCTCGGCGTGTAAATAAATTTCATGTGAATATGATGCTATTGCGGTTTATCTAAACTAATCCAAAAAATACAACAAACTGATTGTAATAGTATTGTTGTAAGTAAACATTCAGGCGAATTTATATTGTGTAATTTAGAAGAGATGTGATTTTTTAGTTTGCCTTAGGTATCATTCCACAGGTATTCTAAGTATTTTCTAAGCATTTAGCATGAACTTCGGTGACATTTGTAGACTGTTTAAATCCAAATGAATGTCCCTAGTAAATTATATACGATTTTCTAATGGGTCTGACAGGGTGTTCCATGAGAGATTTAAAAGTGTGATTTTGAAAATAGGCCTTGATACATTCCAAAGTCATTCGAAGTATTTTAGCATGAATTCAGTGACATTGGCAATCGTAGTTCCTTTTAAAAATCATCCTTTAGAAAATCATATAATTTACTAGGGATACTCATTTAGGTTTAAATAATCTACAAAAGTTACTGAAGTTCATGCTAAATGCTTAGAAAATACTTAGAACGACTTTGGAATGTACCTAAGGCCCATTAAAAAAACACATTTTTAGATCTCATGGAACACGTGGTCAGACCCATTAGAAAATCATATAATTTCCTAAGGATACTCGTTTGGATTTAACAGTCTACAAAAGCCACTGAAGT
The DNA here is from genome assembly GCA_947310385.1 of Nephrotoma appendiculata. Lineage (NCBI taxonomy): Eukaryota > Metazoa > Arthropoda > Insecta > Diptera > Tipulidae > Nephrotoma > Nephrotoma appendiculata. The sequence goes on from OX371223.1 coordinate 17,510,478, forward strand.
TCATGCTAAATGCTTAGAAAAATACTTAGGACGTGTCCGATTTCTGTGCCAAATAATTTTTCTGTGATAAATTTGACATTAGTGAAATAATTTCTCTTCTAAAGGGTGTTTTTATAGAGTTACACAAGTTTAAATTATAATAAAACAATATATTTTTAATATCAATGAAAACGGGCTTTATTGGATAGAAAATTTTATGACATTAATGTTTAAATATGATTTCAGCCATGTGGCCGCCACGGCTGGCGCGTACAAAGCGCAATCTGGCACCCCAATTTTCACAAACTTTTCGCAGCATTTGCAGCCGTATTTCGCCAATAACTCCTCGAATGTTGATTTCCAGGTGTTCAATTGTCTCTGGTTTATCGACGTAGACAAGTGACTTTACATAACCCCAAAGAAAATAATCCAATGGGGTTAAATCACACGATCTTGGTGGCCAATTAATTGGACCATTACGCGAAATTATTCTTTCATCAAAAGTTTCTTTGAGTAAATCAATTGTAGCGCGCGCTGTGTGGCATGTGGCTCGGTCCTGTTGGAAACAAATGTCAGCAAGATTGATGCCAGCTAATCGAGGTACGAAAAAATTTCTATAATCATGTCCCTATACCGCTCACCATTGACAGTAACATTCTGACCATCATCGTTTTTGAAAACATATGGACCAATGGCTCTGGTGTAAGTCTATACATAATGAAATGTCAAACCAAACTAAACAAAAAGCAACTATCAGCTGCTAAATGGGTTGCAAATAAAGCAATGTTGCCAACTCAAAGTTGTGAACCTCTAAAAAACACCCTTTATATTTGTGATTAGTTCATTTGCTGTCCGAATACTAAAATAATTTTGACATAATAAATTTGACAGTTGGATTACATTAAAATATAAATTAATTTCGGATAGTTGATAAAAATAAATATAAAAATGATGAGGCAGAATTGGATCCAAATGTGGTATTAATTCTATTAATTTCAGTTTATATGTGTTTAATGAGAAGAACAAGGAAGTTTGCACGACATTTAATAGTTAATCTCCTAAACTTCCATAGGTATGATATATTTAAACTTACATATATGTTATTGCTCTCAAATATTTATAAATATTAATAAAATTTCTTCCTTACTGCGACCAACGATGTACACTGTTCCTTCAACAAACCGTATTATTAATTCAATACTCAGTTATAATGATCCTAGAGAACGCATTTAAGAATTTATTCAAACACTTTTATTTTGCCATAAGCAAATTCTTGCCGAATCAAAATCATAGTTGGAGACAGGAAATGGAACTAATTGTATGTTTGTTGTGGCTTGCAAATGAAACCAGTTATAGAATAGTAGGTGCAGCAACAAGGATGCCTAGATCCACTTTTTATGATATTGTTCAGAATACGGTTCCTAGCCAAAACATAAAAAGTGAAAAACATGATTAATCATGAAACAAACAATTATATCAATTAGAAACAACGATTATTTTGAAAATGTCATAACTATAACACACCAGTTTTACATCAATTTATCCCAGAAAAATTATTTCGGCATTGAAATCGGACACGTCCTTAGAATGACTGTGGAATGTACCTAAGGCCCATTAAAAAAAATCACATTTTTAAATCTCATGGAACACTCTGTCAGCCCCATTAGATAATCATATAATTTACTATAGGGACACTCGTTTGGATTTAGACAGTACATACCAATTTGACATACCCATGTCACCGAAATTCATGCTAAATGCTTAGAAAATAATTAGAATGACTTTCGAATGTACTCGTTTAAATTACACAATATAAATTCGCCCGAATGTTTACTGACACCAATACTATCACAATATTTTTGTTGTTTTTGTATTTTTTGAATTAGTTTGGATAAACTTCACTAGCATTGAATATGTGTTTAAATCTTTAGAGGCGAGTATTTTGTCTTTCCAATGTCTAGATGATGGAGGTTATCCCATATATGCTTTAATGTCTAATACATGGTGGATCTCACGTTTCGGACTACAAAAAATCATAGTAACAGAGTGTGAGCTGTGCGCTATTCTCGAAAATATTAGGTTTCGAAAGCAGCTGAACAACCGGTTATATACTCCCAAGATCTATTTATTTATTAAAACGTGGCACTGCACACTCAAAGCCGCCATTGTGTGTCAGTCAGTTCAGTTCAGTTCGCCATCAGTTCGCCGTCAGTTCGCCATCTCACTTCAGTTACGATGAGTAAATTCAGTTACGATGAGTAAATTACTGGAGGAAAGGTGTCGGGTATATATCTGGCTCAGTTATGTTTGTTGCGTGCTAATCGCCACATGGTTTCCATTCGCCATTCTTATTCGTGACCAAATGCAATGGGCTGAACCAAGGACTTAAATTGTTCTTGTACCTGAACGAAACTGTCGAAGATGGTTTGACAAATTTAAAGGTTGACATAATTTATATATGGCATGGATGGCTAAGATTATTTTTCAGGACTACTTCAAGAAACATGTTTGCCCTGCAGTAGAAAAATATTTAAAGTCGAAAAATTTGTACAACAAAGTTTTATTGTTGTTAACTAATACTCCAGGATGCCCAATAAATTTGACGGGGATATCTGAAAATGTTCAAGTGGAAAATATCTACTAAAAAACACAACAACATTAATTCAGGCTATGGATCAGGACATCATAGCCATCTTGAAGGCATATTATCTTAATCATACCTTTAAAGGATTAATCAACCAAGTCAATGATGAATCTTCGATAAATAATTTTGGAAAACATATAACATTAAAGATGCCTGTATACAACATCAACAAATTCTGGAAAGAGATTAATTCAACAGCTATAAACAGGGTGTGAAAACCAATATGACCGAAATGCGATGGACCGATTCGCTTTCCAAAGTTCAACAATATTGTTAATCCAGCAAATGAACTAGGTTTTGAAGAAGTCACCGAGGAACGCTAACCGACTCTGGAAAATTATCAGTGCATGTGACTTGTTATATCAGTGTTGATGTTTGATATAGCTTTTCGATATTTTAGTGAACTGTTATCCGCTTACCACTGGTGAGGGCTATGACAATAACAGTCTGAAGTGTTGTTTTAAACTACTTTATTTTTATTAGATTCTTTTGGTTTATATACAAAATTAATACATATAATTACAACTATCAAGTTGCTGAGCTTACAATTTTAAAAAATATGTGTTTATGTTATTCATTATATGGACAATACTTTTGCTGATCTTATGAAAATAATAAGTGTATGCGCGCCGGAGATAATGGAAATATAAGCCGTCAAATAATATGTAGCTATTCGCATACTTATTGTTGCTGATTCGACACATTTGTGTCGCTAATGTTATGTGCTTGAACATATATAATAAATTATTCCATGTTCAAACCCGTGATTGAACATACTGCGGGGCTGTACAATTGAGAGACCTTGGCCGTGGCGTTGGTCGTTGTGGTGGTGACATGTCTTCGGAGGAAACCCGGTGATTTGTCTTGCGTCTGCAGAGATATAACAAAATTATGACCAGTCCTATGATCACCATGGTGTAAGTCATCACGTAATGATGAATGTGATGCCCTCTATTAGAAGAGTCCATTGATTTAGGTAAGGCCGTTTCCTTTAATTTTTGTTGTGCAATGGCCGTTTCAAGATTAATTATGTCCTTATTTAAACTGAGGTCCGCTGAATTGTTGGTGCCTCTCTCTGATGGAATCGTCGGTAGCTCCGATAAATATGATGAGTTTTTCAGTTCACTCTGAATCTTTATTGACGCAGCAAAAGACGAATTAATCATATAGGATTTTTCGTCGATAGTTGTGAGATAAAAATGCCCGTTTTTTAAAGTACATTTCCGATCCAGACTGAGTATCCCAGAATTTTGCAGCTTCATTGTGGTTATCTGACGATCACATATTAGATCAACGATTTTTGGTGCTGTTACTGAAAATAGCCATTTGTTTGTGTCTACTGGCATCCAATAGTTCCGTTGGTGCAATATAGTTGTTGTACAACCGTTCAAATTCTGCGCTACATGTCTTAATAGATTCATTTCACATTGTGACTGATTTGATTGTATGTTGTAAATTGGAGAAATGGTACATAAATATCCAGTATTTTTAATTTGAACGCATTGTTGTAGTTCATCGTTAGTTAGAGGAGCGAAACGTTCTCGATGCATATTTACTATGAGGTATTCTGTTGTTCGCATTATTATGTGTAATTGACCATTTTCGATTTTTGGGATTGGTACTATGTGAAATAATTGATACGTCTCCGAATATGCTAAAGGCATCTGGATGAGAAAGACGATATGATTATTCGTGACTCTTGTCTGCACGGTTAGCAGGTTGTAAATGTGCCCAAGGCTATTATCGTCATCGCCTTCAGGGATCATCATGGTTGGTGAAATATAATCCTTAATTCGGTTGATTTCCTCTTTCAATTGTTGAGGGGCCAACAGGGCTGGATGGATATGTCCTTGATGGGCATTTATAATAACATCGATAATAACTCGTTGTTTATCTGCTATTCGCCTCATGATCATCATTATTTGAATAGTATATGTTGTAATAGATTGTACCCTGTCATAGTGATCACCATCTATGGATAATTGTTGGATTTTTCCATCGAGATATAAGAACTGCTGGGCGATAATTTTAAAATGATTAGCAGTCGTCTCTCTGTCGTGTTTAAATACATTTATTGTTGAGTCTATGATTGACGTTTGATTTTGGATTAATGCCAATAAATATTCTTCATTATCTTCTGCCTTTTCCAGTTGATTCTCTATATGTGAAGCATCTCTTTGATTCATGATGCCGAACGCATCACCGAGAATGTATCCTATTGTATCACCTATGTCACGTTTCCTCAGAGCGTGGTCCTTGTTCGTTGACCTCAGTAGGGCATTTTGCGATGTAATTTCCTGCATTTGTTCAGTTAGCTGGTGTACCACTACATCACAGAGTTTTGGTCTCTTCCCCCCCGTCCACCCCGTCTGACAAGTGTTATTTAGATGACTGATGTAGTATTCTATAGCGCTGATGTCGTCCCAATATCCTGATAGGTTGTAGTTTACAATTATTTTCCACCGCAATGCCATCAGGTTAACAGTTCCGGTGTTGTGGAAATATATGCCGGCGTCCGTTGGTAGCGGTTCTACAGTGCTTTCAGATGTTCCAAGGGAGAAAAGCCCTTGCATCATGCCGAGCATCAAGATTATTAGTCTCATCGTTGGTCCTTTTTTGAATATTACCTTATTGTGATATACTTGTCTTTTCTTTTTAACTTCTCGGGGAGGTTGAACACGTAAAGGTATCGTTGGTTGTTGAGGTTGCTCGACCGCTGAATGTGTATTTGTTTGGTTGGTTTCGTTCTCATGTTCTATTGGTAGTCGTGAAAGTTTGTGAATCGGTCTTTTTATAAGAGTCCCTCCCGGGCCACGAAGTGAGACTACTCGAACCTTTTGGTCTATGCCTGGATGTATTTCCATCACTCGACCAGTTAGCCACTTTAATGGAGGAATTTTGTCCTCTTTGATGAGAACCAGGTCCCCTATCTTCATGTTTGGTTGTTCATCTGACCATTTTCTTCTATGTTGAAATTGATTTAAGTACTCGCTATGCCATCTTCTCCAGAAATCTTGTTTAATTTTTTCTACAAGTTTCCAACGTGTTATACCGTGAATGGTTGTTTCTGCTATTGCATCTTGTGGAATTGCTTTTAGAGGTGCACCGATTAAAAAGTGTCCAGGCGTTAAGAAGGTAACATCTGTAGGATCGGTTGATAGTGGTGCCAGTGGTCTTGAATTTAAGCAAGCTTCTATTAGTGAAGTAACCGTTGATAATTCTTCAAAAGTCAATGTTGCTTCTCCAATGACTTTTATTAAGCATCTTTTTACTGACTTAACTGCCGCTTCCCATAGTCCTCCAAAATGTGGTGCAGCCGGTGGTATAAAATGCCATGTTGTTTCATCATTTGCTAATAATTGCGCAATTTCCTTATTTGAATTACGAATTAGTGCAGCTAATTCGCGTTCAAGTTGATTTTTAGCACCGACAAAGTTGGTACCATTGTCGCTATACAAATCACTGCATAATCCTCTACGTGCAGTGAATCTTTTGTATGCCGCGATGAATGCTTCACTAGTTAGATCACTGACTGGCTCAATGTGTATGGCCTTGGTTGTCATACAAACAAAAATCGCTAAATAACCCTTGTGTGCCTTGTGACCTCTTCCCTTTGTTGTTCGAATCAGAAGAGGTCCCGCATAGTCGACTCCAGTTTTCAAAAATGGTCTTCCGGGAGTAATCCGGGCGGCTGGTAAATTACCCATTAGCTGTGTTCCTGTTTTTGCATTGAAACGATGACATCCTGTACATTTCGATATGAAATGTCTTGTTAGATTCCGACCGTGGATGATCCAGTACCTGGTGCGAAGATGAGCCAGGGTTAATTGTGTTCCTCCATGCATTGTTTGTTTATGTGCTTGTTCAATCAATAGTTTAGTAATGGGATGATCTCTTGGGACAATAATCGGATGTTTCTCGTCGTAGCTCCAAGAGGTTGTGTTTTGGACTCGGCCACCAACGCGTAAGATATCATCCTGCATGAAAGGAGACAAAGATTTAATCTTACTTTTATTTGCCACTCCTTTCTGGTTTGTAAGATCGTAAATTTCGTTCCTGAAGCGTTGCCTCTGTGCCAGTTTAATCAATACTTGGGTAGCCTTTTTTAGTTCTTCTGTCGTGGGAACTTCTTGGTTGTTTACAGTATTCCTTCGGCTTTTGTCAATAAATCTCAATACATATACTAGAATCCTTTTTATTGTATTAAAATTGGAATGCCTTCGATATAAACTCTCAATCGGGTTATTTGATGTCACTGTCGTGGCCCCAACAATCGGTTGTTTCAGCTCCAATTGATCTGGCGTTCCTTCTAGTTTCATTGGTGTTAGTTGGATTGCCGTTTTGAAGACGTGTTGAGGACCGTTCCACCATAAATTGTATATGATTAATTGATTGGCTTCAATACCCCGGGATGCACAATCTGCGGGATTGTCGGATGATTTTACATAAAACCATTGAGATGAGGCAGTTAACTTCTGGATTTCCGAGATTCGATTTGCTACGAATGTTTTAAATTTGTGAGGCTTGTTTTTCACCCATCCCAAAACAATCATAGAATCCGTCCAAAAATAGGTTGGTGTTTTATCGAATTTCATGTCCTGTTGTACCTTGCTCATTAGATTAGCAAGCAGACTGGCTCCACATAACTCTAGCCTTGGTAGCGTTAACTTGGTTGCTATTGGTGCCACCCGGGTTTTTGATGTTAACAAAGTTGCCTTATTTAACGATCTATCGTAAAAATATATTACTGCTGCATAAGCCGCTTCTGAAGCATCACAAAATCCATGCAACTCTCCTGGTAACGTAGAGTTGAAGTTGATCCACCTTGGGATTTTGATCGCCTCTAGCTTCGGGAGAGAGACATAGTATTGGCAGCATTTATTTTCGACGTCTTCAGGCAGCTTCTCATCCCACGTAACGCCTGAGATCCATAGAGTTTGCATTAAAATTTTGGCTTGTATTAAGGTTGGAGACAACCATCCTAATGGATCGAAAACCTTTGATGATTCGGATAACATCTTTCTTTTTGTCATGATACCATTTTTTTCCGTTAAGGTTCACCTTGAATTCGAAGGTATCGGTTGTAGGGTTCCACAGCAATCCTAATGTTTTTACAGCATCGTCGTTGATTATGATCGGCTCGAGAGCTCTCGACTCTGGACCGACAGCTTCTAATAGTTGTGGATAGTTAGACGCCCATTTTCTTAGATTAAATCCTCCGGTTTTAAGTGCACTGATAAGTTGGTTTTGTGCTTTTTGAGCTTCTTCGAGGGTGTTACCTCCTGATAATACGTCATCCACGTAGAAGTCGCTCATTATTATGTTGGCCGCAATCGGGAATTTCACTTTTTCATCTGTTGCTAATTGCTGCAATGTCTTGATAGCCAGATATGGCGCAGATGACATACCGAAAGTTACGGTTGTTAGCTGGTATGATTTTATAACTTCATCTGGCGTCTTCCTCCATAATATTTTCTGATATCGTTGATCATCGGGATGTACTTTTACCTGTCTATACATTTGTTCTATATCTGCTGTGTACGCCACCTTGTATTTTCTCCATCGAATTAAAATTGACATCAGATCTTCTTGTAATTTTGGACCCACGAGTTGAGTTTCATTTAGGCTAACGTTTTTATCGGTCTTAGCTGATGCGTCAAATACTACCCTTAATTTTGTTGTAGTGCTGGTGGTTTTGACTACTGCGTGGTGAGGAATGTAATATTCGTTCTGCGTATGTCCATTACTTTCAATGAGGTGTCCCTGGTTGAAATACCCTTCTATACACTCTCGATATCTAGTAGAAAATTCATTAACTACTGACAAACGTCGTTCTAGTTGAATGAACCTAGCAAGTGCTCGTTGTTTGGATGAACCGATTGATGTTATGTTTTGTTGAAACGGAATACGTACCATGTAGCGGCCGTCGGTGGTTCGACAGTAATTCTGTCGATAATGTTCTTCACACATTCTTTCTTCTTCTGTCATAAAGTTTTTGGATGATATCTCTTCCACTTCCCAGAACCGCTTTAACTGGTTTTCAATATCTACCAAGGTAACCATGGATTGGACGCTCGGAGATTTTTCGTTTACAATATTTCCAAATATGATCCATCCTAGCTCCGTTTGTTGGGCGATTGGTTCGCCTTGATTTCCTTTTATAACTTGGTTCATCAGGATATTTGGGTAATAATCCGCACCTAATAATATGTCAATTTTATTTGGTTGGTTGTAAGTTGGATCCGCCCACAGTAGATTATTTAAATGTGCCCATCTTTGATTATCGAAATGTTGTTCAGGTAGTGGCCGAGTTATATTCGGCAATACTAATGCTTCCATTTCCATGGAGAAGTTTGAAGAAAATCGTGCTCCTACTCGAAAAGTGACTAATTTTGTGGCAGTCGTGATATCGCTATCATTTAAGCCACTAATCTCCACATGCGTTTTTATCGGCGGTTGTTTGATTTTCTTCGATGCCTCGTTGGTGATAAATGAGATTTGTGAACCGGGATCTATTAACATTCGTAACAGGGTTGGTTGTTGCTTTCCATTTTGTACCTCAACCATTGCTGTGGCCAATAGTGTACCAGATGGTTGTTCAAATTGGTTTACAAAATGATTAGTCACAATGCATGTTTCGTTTGCTTCCTTTTTTGGATTGTCATCCACCCTTTTGGTAAGCATTGTACGTTGTGGGTGATTATTAGAGTGTAGGAGTGTGTGGTGGGCTCCTTTGCATACTAAACATCGTGTTGATTTTAAACACGGTTGATGAAATTTTTCCAAACATATTTTACACAGATTGTGTTGATTGATCAATCTGCTACGTTCCAATGTAGACATTTGTTGAAACTTCAAGCAGTCTTGAAGTTCATGTGTCTGCTTGCAATTAATGCATGTCCGTTGAGCTTTTACGTGTAGATTTTTAAGTCTTGGTAATTGTGGAGTGGTGCCTGGTTGTTGAGTTGGTCCGGAATTGCGAAAGGTGAGTGATTTTGGTCTGGTGGCTTCTAAGGCTTGGAATCTGCGTTCCAAAAATGCCAGAAATTCCTCTATTGTTGGCATCTCACGAGGATCAGGAATGGTCATCTCAAACAGCCTCAAACTTTCATTATCTAGTTTTCTGATTACAATTGGAATTACTATGTAATTCCAAGATATGGTTATTACGCCCAAGTTTTTGATGGCATGCATGCTTTCCGTTAATGTATCGTATAACGATTTCATAGTTGTTGCTGATTCTGCATGCATGCTGGGGAAATTCAAAATGTGGTTGATATGTGTTGTTGCCATTTGCCGCTTATTTTGGTACCGATTTACCAATAGCTTCCAAGCATCTTGGTAATTCACCCCTGTTGCTTCCAGATGACCAATGATTCTAGCTGCACTACCTTGGACTGTTGTTTTTAGTTGGTGCATTTTGACGGTGTCGCTTAAATCGTCATTTTCGTGAACCAACTTTCTAAATAAATCGTAGAAAGCTGCCCATTTCAGAGTTTCTCCGTAAAACTGCGGTATCTCAATCCGTTTTAATTTTATCTTGCTTTTTTCACTATCGGTTGTTTGTTGTCCGCGTTCATTTTTAACCAATTTACAACGTAATGTTTCACTTTCGTTGACCAATGCAGAGTAATAATCGTCGGTAAAGTAAGTTGTACGTTCTTCTTCACCTGCATTTGCGTGCACCAATATGTCTTCGTGCAGTTGTTCTATTTGTGCTATCCTTGCATTCAGCTGTTGCAGCTTATGTTGTAGTTGGACATGATTGCCCTGCTTTCCTAACAGCTCATTTGTATCGGCTATTAACTTATAGCAAAGACGCATTTTGACCTCTTGTGTTTTGTACCGATGTGCTTGTTCTGGTTCAAGCGAGTAGTAGTTCGTGGTACTGCGGTTGCTGTTGGTACTACTATCGTTTGTAGCACTACTATGGTCGGTTGTTAATGGTTTTTTTGTTGGTGATCCCGTTGGAATTTCCTCTCGTGTTGCTATTTCGAGTTTCCTTTCTATCTCACGTTTGAACGTTGTGTACAGTTGTTTTACTGTGTCCCGCTCAGCCCAGTAACTATGCGTTGGATCGTTGTCGAAGTGTTGGTCTTTCATTTCGTTGTCTGCATCCGTGTAACTGGACCACCACTCATCTAGTTTATCCAGTTTATCTTCTAAGTAAACAGTTGTACGTCTACTTTCGGAATCCTTGCTGTAATTGGTTTTTAACCGCTGCAGTTGTTCGACACGCGTACATTGCTTTTTGTATAAAGCATCCATATTTTTATTGTAATGTGGCTCGAAATGATTATGACCAGTAGCTCGAAGTATTTTGTATACCGCCTGTTTTTGTGGTTGTTAGGTTCGATGCCTGTTGGTTGTTGGCTCGAAATTTATATAGTCCGCCGGTTGTTGTTTTGGCGTCGAAGGACCAATGTTATATCAGTGTTGATGTTTGATATAGCTTTTCGATATTTTAGTGAACTGTTATCCGCTTACCACTGGTGAGGGCTATGACAATAACAGTCTGAAGTGTTGTTTTAAACTACTTTATTTTTATTAGATTCTTTTGGTTTATATACAAAATTAATACATATAATTACAACTATCAAGTTGCTGAGCTTACAATTTTAAAAAATATGTGTTTATGTTATTCATTATATGGACAATACTTTTGCTGATCTTATGAAAATAATAAGTGTATGCGCGCCGGAGATAATGGAAATATAAGCCGTCAAATAATATGTAGCTATTCGCATACTTATTGTTGCTGATTCGACACATTTGTGTCGCTAATGTTATGTGCTTGAACATATATAATAAATTATTCCATGTTCAAACCAAAAGCTCTTGATCATTTCAAAATTGGATGAAATTGCTGATCCTAATAAAGAATGTATCGCGGAACATTAATGCAGCAATAACGTGCTATAAAGAAATACAAACGGAATTCAAGAATAAGCCAAAACAGGAAACGATCACATCCCTAAAGCTAGCAGAACACTACAAGATACTTTGGATATAATTATATGCTAACAATAGGCTAATTAAATGCTCTATTAAAAGCTTTGTGATTCCATTTTTCCTTTCCCTTCCAACTAAAACGATGGGTTCTGCTAGCTTTAGAAATCGCTAGCAAAACCCATATCAAAAAATGATTTCAAACAATTAAATGCTCATTTTAGGCTAGTTAAATGACCCAGTAATTTATTTTTGTTCCGCTCGTTCTAGAAATAACGTTAAGTTTTCCCACTTTAAAGCTATAGCAGAAAATCGGAACAAACCGAAATTTGAAAAATTAGAACGCAAAACATAACAATTTCACATACAAATAATTTTAGTCTCATTATTGTCTAAACAAATGCACTTGTTTTTGACCCAGCTTTAGGTTGTTAAATTTAAAGCTAGCGGAACACAACCCGAAAAACGGAACAAAACTGAAATTAGGAAGTAAAACAAGATCCGTCGATATCCATCGACAAGCCAAAATTAGAAAGCAAAACAAGATCCATCGACATACAAATAATGCTAAGCTCATTATGGCCTAATTAAGTGCGTCACTTAAAGTTCCCTCATTCTTGAAATGCTGTATTAAAAAATGCCTAAAAAATGTCAAGCTTCATACATTTTTGACTCAACTTTAGGTCATTTAATTTAAAACTAGCAGAACCCAAATAGGATCAATGGATTAATCACTCATTATCCGAAATGAAAGTATGATTATGAAACCTCATTTGAGGCGGCCAAATCCCTTGATGGGATGTATAGTGCCAGAGAGAGAGAGAGAGAGAGAGAGAGAGAACCCAAATAGGGCGAAGTTCAAGACTCATACCTCCTCGCGGTACTCTCTGGGTAACTCTAAATGAATCAGGCTGTAGTGGAGACGAACAGGCTAAATCCTGTTTATAGTCATGGACACTACATGTCAGGGCGAGTTATTGGCGCCTCAAAACCTTTGGCTGAAGTGGGCCATCTGTCTTGTATCAAGCGGCTCGCTATATAAATGTGTTCAAGGTAGGACTGGATGCCTTAAGATTCTCATCAGTACGTGACAAACACACGTAACAAGCGGGTTGAACGGCAGGCCAACAACCTTCCCTCATAAAAACATTTAAGTTAAGAACTCTAAACAAAGGCCTCGGATTACCATATCGGATTCATCGCAAACTCGATCTGGAAAATTGTACACGGACAACGCTTTCCACAAAAACGAATGATTTATAAAGTGTTCCATCAACACCCAGCCAGAGTGCATCGTAGAGGAACAAGACCTACTCGTATTAGGATGTCGAAATTGGAGGACGAGAGCGATGGACAGAGGCAGATGAAGGACCATAGTACGGGCGGCAAAATCCCTGCATGGGATTTAAAAGCTAGAGAGGGAGAACCCAAATCAAACCAAAACCTAAAGCTTAGCTTGATCAAGGACGAGTGGAGCCTAAAATTGTTTAGGCATTTTAAAAAGGCATTTAATTAGGCCATAATGAGCCTAAATTGTTTGTATGTCGATTGATCGTTTTTCGCGTTCTAATTTCGGTTTTGGTTCGATTTTCGGTTTGGGCTCTGCTAGTTTTGTAGTGGAAAAGCTTAATTATTTTTGTAGAGCGTTTAATTAGCTTTATGGGGTGTAAACGATCGATCTTTTCTTTAAACCAAAGCAGTCAAGTTTCAGCGCAGAATTGTTGGAAACTAGCAATGATGATAGCGATTCTGCGTGATTACGTTGGCAGTTTATTTTATATTGTTAACATATTGAATTTATTTTATGTACTTATAGATTTTAAATTGGTTAATGTTTGAAATCATTTTATAAATTGAAATATAAATTGAAACCGTGACATGTATAAGATTTTGTTAAGATTCTACATTATTTACCATTTTCTACACTATTTTCGATAGCATCATGTAGACAATGCCGAAATATGCGTAAACGCACATCACTGGTGTTTGGCAAATCCGTAATTATAAATTTAAAAAGTATAAACACCTTGATCACCTCTCGTTTAACACTGATTTTTAATTCCAGACGAATATTGTTTTCCCAAGCTTTTTTATTTAAAAATATTGAAAATAAAATAAAATTGAATTATATAATTTTTTTTTCTATAAACGCGAATCGTGTACTTTGAAAATAAGATGAAGCAAAAAACAATTTAATACAAAATCAGTATCATAAAGTGAGTGGGTTCTCCTTTATAATATTTTTGCTCGCTATTAAAATTAAAATAATAATAATAAAACAAAAAATATCTAAGTGTTAAGTGTCTTGTTGAGAATATTGATAATTTTTTAATTTCATTTTTTTGTGTGCTTTAATTTTTAGTTTTTTTTTTTGCTTGCTTGCGCGATAATGCGCGAAATAAGAAAATATCACTAAGCAAAAAAAAAATCCCGCACGTTAATTTTAAATATTTTAACGATTTAAATGGTAATTTTAATCTCAAAACCTTATAAAATTGTGATTTATAATATGAAATATGAATGCGCTCGCGATGGTTTAATAAAAAAAAATATTGTGAAGGTTTACATACATTTGAAATAGTTTCAAATACATTTTAACCCTTTCGAAATGGTAATTGATTGCGGCTTAATGTAAATACATATATACCAAATATTTTGCACAAGATGAATGAAACTGAACGAATCCGCAGTCTCGCGTTCATGTACTTATTGATTGCAGCACATACCGGAACCAAATCGTATATATAAATGGTCCGTGTGTCACACTCCAATTTATATTGTGTATTGAGTGTATCGCGCGTTTACCATTTCGGGCGGATTATGTATAACATGCTAAATACGATATTTTAGCACGTCTAACAGAATCATTACCGCAACAAAAAAGGATATAATCTAATTTAATTGTATTTAATAGTAAAAAATGAACGAACAATTGATTTTTCATGAGAAAAATAAATAAATAATGAATTGCAACTTTTATGTTGTTTTCTATTTTTTTATTCTTAAATGTCACGATTCATTTCAATTATCTACACAACAAAAAATAAATACAAATAAAAACTAAACTCTTAAGCTTTACTCGTATACCATATAGCTGTATCTATGAAGAAAAGAGGTTGGAGTCGATTTTTGTGAGAAATTTAGAAATTATTTATGAAATAATTACCAATTGATTTGATGAAATCCGAAGGTTTTTTGTTTTTGTTTTATAAATTGAAATTGACTCGGTGCTACTGGGTATTCAAATACTGCACCAAAAAACACCTTGAAGGTTACCATATGTGGCTTACATTTCTTATACATTTTCTTTTTCATTTTGGTTTGGTTTCGTTTTTTTTTTTTTACTATGCTTTGTATCTTATAACGGATTTATGTGTGGGAAGTTAATTTGCTTCGCGTTTTACGATTTTGATGTTTTATCGATGATCTTATGAGTAATTTAATTGATATATTGGAATATGTATGTATGTTAGCGGTTGGCTGATTTTTTTGTTGGATTACAATTTTCTAATAATAAAACTGTATAAAACTAATCAGCGACAATTAAACCATTATTTAATTAAATCGATATTTTAAAGTGTCAGAAGATTATCCACACTTATTATACCCATTTGAAAGTCAGTATCGGATTTTCAAATGATTTAATTAATGCAACTTTCACAGTTTAGAAGTTAACAAGCGCGATCATACTTAAGATGAAATGGTTTATTAAAATAAGTTTGAGTGAAGATGACTTTCTGTCATCATATTTAACATCTAACTGTGAAATGTATACGATGAGTAATCATAATTTGTATACAACATGAGTTCAGCAATTATAAATCGGGACTAATATCTTACCCTCATATAAATAATAAATTGGCGTCGTATTCCGTACGCTGCTGGAAATAAAAGTTCAAAAAATTTAACTTCTCACATTACCGCTTATATTACAAAACCCAGTCATGCTGTGCTAAATTTTAAGATGTTACTATACCGCCCTTGATTGTGATATTATCACTCTACGCTGACCCATAAATAAATTACCTTTTGACATTACATCGCATACACAAAAAAAAAACTATCTTTCATTACCAATTATAGAAATCCCATATAAAAATATTCACTGCAGATCAATCAATTTTCAATTTCATTTGTCCTCGTTATAATTTCCACACGCCAATATGTCGTATGTGTCGGTACATTAATATACTGTAATTCTCACTGACAATCGCATGCATCAGACACCAGTTTTTATAATTCGGGGGCTTACCCTTCCTGCAATTATAACGTGCCATAATTAATGTATCTACAAATTTACTACCTGCATTTTATTAACTGACACACAAAACAATGCTCCACACGATATGGAAGTAAAAAAAAAATATTACAATAAAAGCAACAACACAAATAAATATTCTCACAATAATCAAATTATTATTTTGGAGGAAAGAAAAAATCACGGTAACCTACTTTTGATCGTTGATTTCATGAAAATAGAAAAAAATATTGATCGCGATTTTTTTTTTTTTTTTAATTTTTGTTTTGTTTTCTTCTTAATATGTTTCTAACATTGTACCTGAGATTTAGTTCGGAGTATATTGAGAAGTGGCGTTCAATGTGTTCGCGGTGTTATTTAGATAAAACTTAAATCTACGCAAATTGTGGATTTGTATCTGAGAAGATAAATTACAGAAACTCTAGGTAGAGATAATTGCGAAATTTCCTGGCTCGGAGGCTTCTATTAAGATCTGAGATAATAGAGCTGTGCTTTTTTACATTAGATTCAGGTCATCGCTGTTCTTCCCACTGTTCTGGTCTGCAGTGATATCCATGCTATGGACATTCTTTTTACATCATTACGATATTTCCTTTAGTTTTTGTCTTTAATCAATCGACTTTTCTCTTTATTTCACGCTCATTTCCCATATATATTGTTCTCTTTCTATGCGTTTGTTATAGTCTTCTTGTTAAATATTGAAAATGAGAGAGCTTTTATTTAATTTTAATCATTGGCCGCTTATGGCGCTATTCATTTTTTTTCTCTTGCTCTTTTATTGTTTGCTTGTATTAAGGCGCTGTCTCAAATCTCATATTTTGTTTTTATTTAAACCAGTTTAACAACAGGTTATGGACCCATACCCTAAAACACTCAAAGAAAGGTTGTACAGATTCGATAGTGGTTCATATTTTGTTTAAACTCCTGTTAATTACTTTTTATTTTGTATTTCTGTGTGAAAAATTAATTTGCAAAAAGAAATAAAATGGCGGCCACATTTGCGTCTATCGAAAATTTGAAGGGCAGGGAAAATTATAAGACGTGAATAATTGCTGTTCAAGCGTATCTTGAGATGAATGGTTTAGGTGTTATGTTAAAGGCACATGTACAGAAGAAGACCCGATAAAAAAACAAGCTAGAGAATCAAAAGCCAACGCATCGATTGTTTTTGTTAGTGGAAATTGTGAATTTTTCGCACATTCAACAAGCAAGTGCGGTTTCGATGATAGAGATGAGGGCTCTTCATCAGTCTTGTTTACGTACACGAAGTCCAACACAATCAAGAAGAAGAAGAAGAAATAAGGAAAGCACAGGAAAATATTTTGGATATGGTGATGTTGGGCACTACAAAATCAAATGTTTGCAAGCGAAGATGGCTAGCTTTGATTATTTTCTCGTGTTTCATGGCTTGCAATCTTAAAACAACTGAATGGTATGTAGACTCTAGTGCCTCTAAGCACATATCATGTAAGTAAGTTTGGATAGAAAATCTTGAACCAGTATCAGATTCAGGGAAGATAACGGTTCCAAATGAATCAAAATTGAAAACCTTAATATAATCATACAGTGAATACAACGATTCATAACGTTCTATTCGTGCCGGGTCTTTAAACAAACTTACTGTCGGTCAATCAACTAGTTGCTAAAGAATTAATTGTCAAGTATAGCGCAAACTATATTTTGTTTTCAACAAAAACAACCAGTTACTGGTTGAGTGAAGTAGGTTTGATGGTCAGAGCTGCAGATTCACAAAAATTATGGCATCGTCGTCTAGGACATGTAGGTCACGACAGTTTGACGAAATTGCAAAATGGTTTTGTGGACGGTATTGTCTGTGATCAACAAGATAAGTGTAAAGTTTGTATTTCTTGTGAGATTTGAGGACAGTCTCAAGCAACTGCATCGTATACGCCAGAACAGAATAGCATAGCAGAAAGGATGAATCGAACGTAGGTCGAGCGTGCGAAATGTATTCTTTTCAATGCTAAGCTCGTCAGCAGATTTTTAAGTGAAATACTGCGGCTTATCTTGTGAATTGTTCACCTTGTCATGCGGCTATCGACAAAACGTCCGGATATATTAGGCCGTGGTACATGCTCCGAAATAAAAGGGCCAAAAATTCATTTGAAATCCAATGAGTACATCATGGTCGGCTACAGCCAAAATTGTAAAAACTATCGAGTTTTTCATTTGGAGAAATTACGAATGGATGTCAGTCGTGATGTCGTTTTTCTGGAGAATCAACGATGTGAAAATGAGGTAATTGATTGAAATCTTCTAATCATTTTTATCCATTCGAAGATGGTAATATTGAAGTGGAGGGTGAGGCAATTATTACAACAGCAAGTAATACTCAAAATGGGATGCAGATTATTCAGAAGGTGATAATGTTGATGATGTCTCGAATACTAGTGGTCAAAATGACAGTTTGGGTTCTGCAGGCGTAAGTGGTTTTGAAAATAGTATTTATGAATCAACTGATTTAGAAGTAAACGATTCTATTGTCATTGGATGAAGCTATGTGCAATTCGAATACATCTTTTCAGGTTTCATCCTGAAAAGATGGTAGTCAATGTGTTTGTTATCGAAAAAATTGTTATACTCAAGCAATCTAGTCGTTGTTGGAAACGACGTTTAGACACTGCATTAAAGAATTTTGGCATAAAGTGCTCAAATTACGACGTGTGCATTTACTATCTCATTCATGGTAGTAAGATGTTGATTGTGGCAGTATACGTTGACAACTTGCTTATGTTTCCCAACGATAAAACTGTGAAAGCTGATTTGAAATTGTGTCTACAGAAATACAAATTAAAATGAAGGACATTGGCGAGGCCAAATGTGTGTTGGGCAAATGCAGATTACGCAAGACGATGTCGATAAATCAAAGCTACGATATCCAAAAAGTACTTGATCGTTTTCAAATGGCCGATTGCAATACTATGTATGTACTAGTGGATCCAAACCAAAAGCTTACTTCAGAAATGCCGCCGACGATCCAATCAGATTGCGAATAAATTCTCGTTCACCGAAGAAGAATTTCTTTAAGAGACACGATGGTACGACGCAGGATGCATATATCGTGTGCGTAACCTGACTTGATCACTAATATAAACAGCTCCTGAAGGTATCTCCTGGTAGTAGTTCAAAATGCGCTCCTTGTAAATTGATAACTTGTCAGCAACTATGTAAGCCAAGATCTTGTAATCGGCGTTAAGTAAAGCTATTCTGCGATAGTTGTTACAATTCAACCGGTCTTGTTTTTTATGTATAGTGAACAGATTAGAGCTATTTTGCACTCGTGTGGGATTTACTATTTGAACCAAATCGATGAAACCAACTCAAACGTATACGGTAGAGAGGTAATTGCCACGGTTCTTGAGCATTTCGCTATAGACGTTATTCTCACCAGATGCCTTATAATTTTTCATATTTGTCTAGATTGATATCATGCTTTTGCAATAATGTTGTTTGATTACTTAAGGATGTTGTGTTTCAGATACCGCTACTGTGTGGGTGGACATTGGTAGCGATTTCTTTAATTTAACGGTAACTGTCTTTTAAACTTTGTTACGGAATTTTCAACAACCATACCGCAGATTTTATCTAAACACGCAGAGGCCTCTCTCACGGTGATTTTGCCGACTACATAGATCTCAGGGTTTTTGGGTCGTGGGGAAGTTGAGGCGTGTTGCTGACCTACTCCCTGGAACAGAATAAACAAAAATAAAGCAAACTAAGTAAAACTGAACGAAACTGAAATTAAATTAAGGGTGCCAGAATTCGTCGAACGAAACTTAAGCAACGTAATAAATAAAATAATAACCGAGTGTGTCCATCCGGCGGCGACCGGATCTCCCCGAATGACAAGTACCTAGTCTGGTTAAGAAACCCCCCAAATGATCCATCGACCCAGGGAGGCCGATACCCAGCCACAACGAAGCAGCATTAAAGGGTAGGGACATCTCTTCAACAAAACAGGCCTCTCTTTACCCGGAGAGACCTCCAGCTAATCCCCCAAAGTTCCACGGGTCCCCGAATGGACGACACAGATGCTGGACTCGCCACTCTGACCCTGTGGATGTCCTGCTAAGGGGATGATGGAGAGTGATAGGCCAAGCCTGCAAATATGGAACCGACACAGAATGGAATTTCCCCTCGCAACACACCGACCCGAAAAGATTTTAGCACTTTATCTTAATATGGACAAAAAGAAAAAAATAAAGGAAAATACATAAGGTAGACGAAGTGACGAAACAACCAAGGAAAAGAATAGACCGACCGAGAAGGAATAAACCAAATGCCAGAAATAATTTGCCGTGCTGTACTTTATTATATATTTTACACTAAAGCTGAGGAGAAAGAAGGAGGAAAAAAAATTACCGAACGAGAAAAAAAATAAAGGAAATAAAAGTAAAACCAAAAGTTTGAAAATAATAAAAGGAACGACCAACCGGTAGAGACAAAACCAATGTACACGTGTTCGCGCACACGACCACTGGAATTCGGTGCTCGATCACAATGTAATTAAATTAAATTAAAATTTGATAATTAATGTAAAATTTGGATAAAAGGGAAAATCAAAAAAAATCTACCTTTTAACCTCGTAGGGGTTCTCCTTGACAGTTGCAGCGTTCTCTCACCGTTGCCAAATGAAGACAACATGGGCGTCTTCTCGCTTTTATATAACTTTGCTAATGACCGGTTAGTCAATGTGGTTGGGCGTCTTCCCGCCTTTGAAAAACCCGTAACCGTACTTCCGTTGGGCGTCTTCCTGCCTTAAACCGTAGATAATGTTGGGCGTTGTTTTGCTTTAAACCGAAATAAATAAAAGTGGCCTCACCTGGCCACCCGTAAACAGTAGATATCGATGAAAAATGTGGTGCACTTATATTTGCTGCACCCGTAATAAATTTGTCCCACTAATTAATTGCAGCACTCGTTAATAATGTTCGAAGAAGATGCCGTTAGATTATAACAAGTAACGAAACATTGAAACTGTATTATATTATTTAGTTTTTTTAAACACTTGTTTGTATCATTCACGTTTCTGCCTGCTACTTAATCGGTTGGAGCGTTTCCTTTTGCGGCCATGTAGTCGTTCTACGGCTGCCTTGTTGGTTGAGATCTTTTTCTTGACGTAAAGCTATATACAATTCTCATCCACCCATGTGATTCTAAGTTTAGGTGTATTTTTTCATACGTATTTCATGGAAGCCTTTGTTATCACCGAATTTATTATGTTCCAATGTTTTTTCACAGAATGAGGTAGTGGTTGGGTGTCCAGGGTTTCCTATCTGCTAACTTCGAAGAATAGCATTCCAACGTGAGACTCGGTGGAATCAGTTATTATACGTGAAGGATAGACGGACCACTTATTTCGCAACCATCGGACACTAGGATGTGGTCCATTTGATTGACCTTAACTGATTTGATTTCCACGTGCTTTTATAGACTCGTATATGTAGAAAATAAGTGCTGGCTATCCGAGGCTTTTGTTGAAATTTCGTAACAAATATTATTTTTATAGTTACGAAAGTGGTTTCAAGCAACTTAACAAAGTGGCACACAGGTTGAATTCAAAGACTGCTGAAACAACTGAACAGTATAACCGACTTCAAATCAATTACTTACGACAATATGCTCGATCAATAGAATTATTTATAAAAATTAAATAAATTATTAATAAATTTATACTTTTTATGATTACAATTCCGTGCCGTGAATAAACCGGAGAACTACTCACTGAAATAGACTGCCTATTTCAGCTAAGAAGTTAACTTTTCTCTATTCTTTTTTCGAACACTGTGTATTTTTAAGAGATCGAGTTTCAAATATCACTAGTAAGCAAAAGCTCGAATACTTAATACATAGTTCGTAATGTTCTCTATTACTTCGCAGCATTGCAGAGATGGCTTTCAACTGTATTGACCTTAATTATAAATAATATTAGCAAAAATAAGCCTTATGGCATGTGACATATGTTTTGCCAAAGACCCAAATTAGTTAATTGCCTTCTATATATTATTATGTTCTTATTTTTTTTTTACAAAAACCACAAAGCCATAAATCATTCTTATAAAATCCCTTAAGCTATATACACAATTTGCATCGTAAAATGTTTTGGTTTCGTTTTAGTAAAAGTTATCAATTTTCTTGAAAATATTTTGATTCATACTCTTTTTTATGGTTAATTATCCAATTTAATGACACTTAAAGTGTATCAAATCCCATATTAGGATATCACCTTTGCATTTTATAATTGGAATGTTAAAAATGTTTATTACTTACTATAAAATGTTAATCTGCACACCTTTCGTCTTTCTTTCAATGACACGTATCAGATGGCATTCAGATAAACTACTCTATGCACAATATGACACACGCGTAAATTAATTTGAATTATTTTTAATCCCTCTGCTGGTGACGCAATCAACCATATAGTCATATGTAAACACGTAAGCATATACTTTCATCATTCCGCCCAAAAAATTTGCTGTGCATTCTAAAAACGGATTTGAAATCTATTCGCTCTCTACGGTGTCCATGTCATACGCACGGCGCACGTATATTTCCTTGGACATCATAATTCATCTAGCCTTAAATCTTTCTTGTGTATCGTTTTAATTGTACAGAATTATTATTTTGCTGGTATGTAATTATGCCAGACATCCGGTATAAAAAAAAAGTTGTATAATTGACACTATCATCGATGTATGAAGTTCATCGCAGATAAATAAATACCAAAAAAATTTACAGATCTAATCTCAATCGGCACTCATCTGAGTCGGGTGTGTATGTGTGTGTAATTTAATTATAAACCGCCACGTTATTTATTAGGTTGCTTAATGATATATCGCATATATATATATATATATATTGATTGAGATAAGACACTAATGTGATTTGATTTTTATTAGGCAAATCGAAATAAATGTTATCCCTTGCGGTGATAGGTTTACACAAAAAACGTGAGTATATATTACAAGCGCACTCGTTCCATACAGGGTTAATGTATTTGCTTATATAAATAATTTCAAGATTTTTATTTAGCAGTTAATTAAATTATCCGATTACTTCTATGTTTCGCAATAAAATCAACAACCAAAAAAATTTGTCATTTTAATTTTTCGAAATGGGCGGATGGATTAGTTATTTGATTAGTGGCATAGAATTGGTAATTTTTTTGTTGTAATTTCATATTTTGTGATCTCATAATTATATGTAGCCGCACCACGGTTGATTGATTTCCCCAAACGTCCAAAAAATAATTTGGTTGATTCGTATTTTGGTAAGGTCGAACATGAGCACGGTATATATGGGAACGAGAAGTGTGAAATTTGAAATTAATTTTATATTTGAATCAATATTTTGACCACCAAGATGTATATACATATATTCGTAATTAGTCAAGTGATTAATTTCTAATTTTGTTTTATTTTTTTTGTTTAATTTCAGACACAAATAGAACAAAGTCACTGCTGAGAGACACAATCGAAACACTATCAACAACACCAGTAATATCCCAACGATGTAATTTTATAAGCAATAATAGCTGTAATAATAGTAATAATAACAATATTAGTAACAATAATAATAACAATAATAATCATGTTAATTTAAATCACAACAACAATAACAACAACCACAATAATAATTTAATTAGAAGAGAATTAAAATTTTCACCACATTTCCCATCACATCCAACACCACCACTGCTTCTGCAACATCAGCAACAACTTCATCAGCCACTACATCCACCACCAGCAACATCATTAATCTCAACAATTGTTGGCTTAAGACAATCAAAAGACTTGTAAGTAACAAACATTTATTTCTTAATAATTTTTTTTAGTTTTATTTAAATTTGCTTTCAATTTTTTTTAAGCTTTGCTCTCAAGTCATTGTTGTCACGATTGTGGGTATAAGATGATAATTTTATTGCTTAATTGAAATTTAATATTTTTCCTTATATTTTGAAGGGATAATCGTGTGTTAAATTAATTTTAATGTGAACAAAATTATTTTGTTGCGCTTTGTTCGAAATGGGTTTTAGTATTCGATACATTTTAAAATGTTGTGAATGTTCTCAAGATTGTGGGAACTACGAGCACTTTCCTTTTCAATTTAGAATTATGTTTGTAATAATTAAGCGTTTTTGAAATATATACGAATTGATTGATTTCAGTATTACAAAATATCGATATGTAAAACAATGGTATTGCCTGGTATAGGGCGGTGTTTAAACAAGTGATCTGTTCTTCTAACATCGTTACCATTAATTATTTCGCCTCTGGAAAGAAACGATTCACAAAGACTCTATATCAAATTCATGACTCAAATGACTTTATGCCGTTACCAATAATTAATTCAGCAAACTGGAGGGAACTAATCGAATCAGCGATCACTTAACAGAGCAAAGCAATTTATGCGAATAAAGTTTGTGCTTCCATTTCCTAAACATAACAACAGTACACCAAAATACAACTCAATTGAACTTATGTAAAAGTTTTTCAGGCGACAATTTTTGCAGGGATTATCCACTCAATTTTCTAGATATTCTTGCTTGTTCAAACCTATTAATCCTACCGAAATTCTGCATGGAATCAAGCAGTTAAAAAACAAACCATCTAAAACAAACCATCTAGAAATGATGAAGTGCATCAGCGTTGTGCGATTCGTTTCAACAGAAGACGATAAATAATTGAACCACTCCAAATCCTATTTTCAACAGCAAAACGAATCCAACAGTTATTCATTTAGCAGTTCATCTTGAAAATGGCCACCGTGTTTATTTTACAACTGAAAATACAGTATGTACAACAAGAGCGTGTACGGCAAAAAACTAAGTAAAAAGCAAACTACGATTTTTTTTTTGCTTTTATTATGAAAGTTTGTTGTATTTTCTAGGGCGCTGTCAACTAATACATAGTAAAGTCACCATTACTGTTAATAATTGCCTGGCTCCTTTTGTCCATACTATCAACCAATTTTTCTGCATACTGTGGTGATAGATTTGTCCTTGGCTTCCGGACAACTCTCGCTAGAGTGCTCAAATTTTTTATGTGGTCCATTTTCATCTTAATCTTCATGAGAGCCCATACATTTTGATCGGATTGGAATTAGGTGACTGACATGACCAATCCAATGTTGTGATACCCTTTATGAGTTTAAATTTCGAACAGAGTATGCTGTGGTGTTTTAAATCGTTGTCCTCTTGCAAGATCCAATTAGAGTTCCCCGCTCTAAACCTTTTAAGGACAGATGATAACAAACCTCGTGAATAAATTTTATTTATGAAAAGTGCGTTTAGGTTCCGTGTGGAAACGATTAATTTACCAAAACCTTTCTTGGTGAAGCATCCCCATACATGGAGCTAGGGCGGGTGCTCCACAGCTTGGACAATCATTTTTTTGTTCTTAGCTGCCTCCTTAGTGCCTCCTGAAAGTATTTCCATATGCGTAGCCATGTTCCATAATTCGATTTCGTATAGTTTTTTTTTTGGTATAATAATATTCTTTTTCGCCAATTTTTCCCAAGCTGCATCCAGCGTAAATGAAGAATTTTCAGCAAATAACTTTATGATGGCCTCGTCCTCCTTTTTTGTACTGGTTTGGATTTTGCCTTTATCTGGCAAATCGTCAACATTTTTATTCATTGAATAATATGTAATCCTCTTCTATACAAATGATTTCGACTTTTTTATATATTTTGCTGCACTTGCAACCGACCGTTTTGGTTCTTTCGGATGTGAACTTAGAAACACCGCTTCAATTTTTTTTTTATAAATCGCACTCATTTCTTTCATGTTTGTTATCCGCTAAACAGTTGCAGTTAAACTAATGTTTGTTTTAGAGCGCCCAAGAGGAATCAATAGAAAACCGATGTAATATATTTGTCCATATTTGTTCCTATAGTTTTAAGTACAGTTATGCCATACACGCTCTTGTTAAACGTACTGTATATTACAACTAGATAATCCGGCGAACTTCGTTCCGCCCCAAATTACTTTTTTCCGAGCAAATACTTTTGTCCTTTACGAAAATTGATGTTGATGAGAGAAAAAATCAAACAACTCAACTCAATTCTCGATAGACGATTGAAAATTGTCGAGTGGACATTTCATTCACTTTTTATTGCATTCAACACTAATGTATTGAAAAGAGAATGAAATGTCGATCCAAACTCCGGCATCTATCAAAAATTGAGTTTTTTTTGGATTTTTTCTCTCAGTGGAAATGAATTGGAGTCAGTTGGAATTCAAAAAAATTCAATGTATTTAATTCGAGTGGAATTAAATCAAATACAGACACCGCACAAATCGCAAGGTCAATCGTTGGAAGACCTTGCGATTTGTTAATCGTCTGTTAAACGGATTTGTAACAATGCATTTCCCCAGCAATTTGGTTTTGA
This sequence comes from Nephrotoma appendiculata, assembly GCA_947310385.1. Lineage (NCBI taxonomy): Eukaryota > Metazoa > Arthropoda > Insecta > Diptera > Tipulidae > Nephrotoma > Nephrotoma appendiculata. The sequence continues at coordinate 17,536,721 of OX371223.1, forward strand.
ATCAAGTAATTCAGACTGTTCCTTGTTCTTCGCTGCCAAAATCGCTCGTTCGTTGAGCCAATCGTGATTCATATCTTTTCGGCGGATGCCCGGAAACACTTTCGTGATAAGCTCTTCCTTCGACATCGTGAACATGCAAAAAATCGAAGGGAACGAACTCAGTCTATCATTGCCAAGCGTCAACAGTTGTTTGGAAAAATCAGCAATTGATGAGTCGTTCTGTAACGCGACTGTCATGTTCGTGGTCAACTGCAACTTCTTCACATACCAAACAATTATCAATCGTAGTCAACATTCCCGTAAAATTTACATTAATTCTTATACCTAGGTATAACCTTAAATTAAGAATTTTGAAATATATATCAGGTCACAAGCCTCATTTTGCAATATTTGCATTGTTAATAAATTATCAATTTCGCTGATAACAGTGCTAGGTACAGTTTAGCCGTTACAATTCAAAAATTGTAGCGTTACCATCCCTAGTCGCTTAGAGACATGTACCGTCCGGTTAACCGATCTACTATAGCACACTGTTACGTTCTTTTAAGACGTTGACCAGTTTGGCACAATATGTCCGAAACTGTGGGAGTACTTCGGCACTCAGTAATTCTGGCAGTGGTCATATTCATGTATGTTTGAGTTACCAAGCCACTTTTGTTTTAATGACTTGACCGTCACCTCGTTACATTCGAAAAGTAGGTGGTTTACATCTTCTACTTCCGAGCCGCATAGACATCGACAATGGTTCATTATTTTAAATCTCTGGATGTAGGCCTTAAACTTACCATGCCCAGAGATGACTTGGCTAATCGAGCTTGTTTGTTGCAGTTTAATTTTTAGACGATCTTTTACGTCTGGAATGAATGCAAATGTATGTCTTCCATTAGCTTATTCAATCCATCTTCTTTGTCAAAGGTCCATCGCCATTTCGTCAATTTCGTTTTTGCTGCTGAATTGAATTTGTCTATTATCTGCGACATGTATATGGTCACCTATTCTATTTATGGCGCTTCTTCTTAGGTGATACATGAGCGCTCGCTTTTTGATTAGAATATCCACCGGGAGCACGCCGGCCAGAACCACAACAGCGTCTTTAGATACTGTTCGGTAGGCCTTTGTTACTCCTAGCAGAATATTCCTCTGAGCACTTTCTAGTGATCTGATGTGACAGTTTAATCTGTCATACCAACCAGCTGCGGCATACGTGAGAAGCGCCTCCGCCACACCTTTGTATATTATTACAATTGTTTTGTGATTCAGTCCTCATCCCTCTCTTGACACTCTCGCCAATGAGTGGAACAGTTTCTTAGCGTTTTCACAGACTCTAAGAACGTGAGATGTTACGCCCATTCGTTCATCTAGGTCAACTCCTAGATGGTCAACTAGAGTCAAATTTGCCTTTTAGCTGCAGCATCACTGTTTTTTCTGCAGATAGTGACATTTATTTGTTTCACATCATTGTATCATGTTATTTATGGCGATTTGACCGTGGCGTTGAAGTTCAAGCCTCGAGCTGCCGTGCACCAGAATGACTTTGTCATCTGTGAATGCTATTTCGTCCAGGTTATTCATCATACTCGTATTAAACACGATATTCCAGATTAGGAAGCCTAGGATTGAACCCTGAGGACATCCTTTTGTAACTTGTTTTGTTATTGAACCATATTTGTCTCTAATTTCTGCGGTTCGGTTGCTGAAGTAACTCTTAAAAACATTCATGATGTTTCCAGGTAGATTGTAAACTGATAAAATTGCAACGACACTAGGCCTCGTTAAGTTATCAAATGCTCCAGTTATATCCAAGAAAATACCCAGAACATATTTTGAACTTTGGGTTTTGACAGTATTTGTTAGGCGGACTATCGCGTCCTCAGCAGACATGCTACGTCGGAAGCCGAATTGTTTGTCCGAGAACAGTCCGCTCTGTTCAATTCTTGGAGAGATACGAACCGCTAGTAGCCTTTCTAAGAGTTTCCCCATGACAGGTAGCAACATGATTAGTCTATAAGACTTCGGAGAAAGTGGATCTCTATCCTCAGGTTTCCTGATTATAATCATTTCACCCTTTTTCCACACCTTCGGGAAGTAGCCAAATTTTAGGCAGCTGTTTAATAATTTTACTATGGAAGTCCCTATTGTGGGCCAAGCCAGTTGGATTATTACAGCGTTCAAGTTGTCAAGTCCAGGAGACTTGTTACGCTTAAAGGAAGTAAGGGCACTGTTGACCTCCTCTCACGTAAATGGCTCTTCTTCAGCATCATATATCCGATTATTGCTAATGGCGATCTCGCGCATTTCTGCTTGAGGCCCAGTAACGTCAGGTGTTTCGTCCGGCAGAAGCGAGTTTAGTAACTCCAAACGTGTATCATGCCACATATCAGTGATGAATCCATTTGTCTTCCTAGTGGTGTTTAAGACTTCATGTGGTCTTGCTTTGCCGGCGGCAAATTTGTATACAAAACCCCATGGGTCATTGTTGCCATGTTCCGTGACGTACCTTTGGAAACTACTTTGCGTAGCTATAAATACTTATTTATTTATTTAACATCATACATTTTGTAAACCCCACACCTCAATTGAGCATAGAAGCTCATTTGCTTAATTGACATTCTAACGGGCACCACCGCTTCTTCCAGCAACGCAAATATAGTTAGCATCTACTCTCGAAAGATGATTTTGTATACGAGTACAGCTCCCAATAAAGCCAGTTGAAATTATTTTCGTTTTTAAATATTAGTTATTCACTTTTGAATAGAATTAAAAAATTTTTAAAAATATTAAAAACAGACGACGACTGTCTGACGCGAAAGTCAAACCTACCTTTTTTTTAAAAAGAATATTTATTCCTTGTCGTTCTAAAGAGAGGCAATTTCAACTCTTTTGCTATTTCGTTCCTCTCCTTCTGGTATGCTCTTCTGAGCTTGTATATCGAGGATCTAAGTTTCCTTAGATTAGAGTTCCACCAACTGTTACGTCTCTTTGCCACTCTCTTCTTAGGAATTGAGTTGTTGCAGACACTGGTTAACTGCGTTGTGATCAGCTCCACACGATCATCAATTTCGTCAATCGAGTTAATTTCAGGAAGTGCTTCTACACTGTCCCAAGAGCCGACCAGGTGTCTAGCAAATAGATCCCAATCAGCTATCTTTATGGCAAATCTCGGAGTTTTGCTACTTGCAAGATGGCCATTCTGTGGCGCGTTTGATAGCTCAAACGTGGTGACTCTATGGTCACTAAATGTCCAATTTTCTCTTACACACGACCCAACTATCGAGCCCAGCAAGGCTCCGTTGACTATTGTTAAATCAATGTTGGAGTTCCCATTCGACGAGAACGTCGTTAGGTGTCCCTGCAAGTTCATTATGAAGAGGTCATTTCTGGACGCGAATTTCTCTACTTCTCTTCCGTTTTCATCGGTTAAACGGTCATGCCACATTTTACTTCTGGCATTGAAGTTTCCGACGATCATTACATTTTTTTGTTGACCCGACAAAGAGCCTAGGATCGTTTCGATTTTGCACAGATGGTACTCGATCGGTTCACAATATTGGGCGTATATTGAAAGTAGGTAGAATGAACCAGTTTCCGATGATATTTCAATACATGTGCAGTGGCTATCACAAACCTGAGTTAGCTTCATCATGTCCAAGCCGACACTATGAATGATAATTGCAGTCTTGGGATTCTCAGAGCATTCTGTTGCTACTCTGGCTGTAGAGGGCATGCCGCTGATTTGACCATTGACCGAGTGTGGTTCTTGCATACACAGAATATCTATGTCGTGGGTGGAAATGCTTTCACATATCTCTGCTCCGACTATTTAGCACTTCGTAAATCCTTCATCGTTCGATTGAACACTTCCAATGATCGTTTATGTGCTTTTGTGTACTCGTCCCAGATGATGATTTTGCATTCTTGCAGTTCCTGGGCCATCGCTGAGCTGTTGGCAATTGAGCACACTGCCTTGTCATTTGTGTGGATATTCAACGGCAACTTCAATGCATAATGGGCCGTCCGGCCGCCGTCCAGCAATGTGGCTGTAATTCCCGATGAGATAACAGCTAACGCTATTTGAGATCTCGAGCGAATTGTGGCCAAAAGCAATGAAATCAGAAAGGTTGTGCGTGTTCCGCCGGGAGCATCGAGTAAGAATATTCCGCCGTTTCCTTCGTCAACTGCCTTCATCAATGCGTCATACACGTTCTTTTGCTGTGTATTCAAAAGCATTCGTTGCAATATACGATTAAATACATCGTGCATCAATCGAATTGGTGCTGGCATGCCCAATTTCGACAAATATAGATGCCGCACATAAGGATGTACATGTCTTCGATCATGATCAAAGCTTCGTTGCGTACTTCGTGGTTCATTTCAAGCGTATAATTCGATGTTGCAGTGCGAACTCGATGGTAAAAGTCCTCAGCCATCTTGTTCCACAATTCCTATGCGATCGCGAACAATGTACGAATTTGATTTGCCGGCGCAGAAACAGTGATAGTGGGAGCATTGTTCTAACGTACATGGCCTCCAGTTCGTCTTTTGTCTGCTCTGATGATTATTTTGTGATCATCGGAAGTCATTGTCTCCAAAGCAGTTTTAAACAAACGAACCAGCGCATTGTGCTCATGCAAAAGACATTGAAGTTCTTCGATTATCTCCTGTTTTGACGCCTTGTAAAGCGCAATACGATAACCTAATTCAAATTCGAAATTTTCAACGAAAGTATTTTGAAGGAATTTGGGTTTTTCATTCGCTGGTGACATCAACGCTCCGCTTCGATGATAAATTTGCCCTTGAATCTTTAAAATAGAGGGCAATTTTTAAAATCTTTGTAGACGATTGTATAGTCATAATTGAAAGCAACGCGATTCAAGTCGACCTTCACCGCACTTCTTTGTCAAGTAACGTTTTGTCGAACCGGAGCTGGTGCCCGTGCTGCGCAAACTTATCTAATATGAGCACGTCTCTGTTCATTTAATTATTCGCGTTTCATTCTCATGGACGCCGCGCATTCCTTGTAAATTACGGTTTCTTCGTCCTAGGTTCGATCGTCTGATAGCCGTCATTTTAATCAAAAACCATTCATTTGACTAATTGACTTTGAAGTTATTAATCCTTAAAAATGAACTTACCGATCGAATCAATTTGAAACCCGTAATCAAATTTGATAAACGTACTTGTCACGAACCAATAAATGTCTGGAGAAAATTATCGAAATCGTAATAATGGTACCGTTTAAGGATGCAATGCACACAATTCGAATATTATAAAACAGTGAATTAATACTCACTCCAAATTAATTGCAACAAGAAAAATAACACAATACACAATCGAAAATGACAATGCAAAAAGGACACCTGTCAAATTGCACAACGCCTAAGTCAACGTACAACTCCATTTACTGGGTTGTGGCTTTAATGATCAAACCTCAGCACCATCTCTTATTTATCTCATTAACTTTGTATTTTTATATCAATTTATTTCACGATTTTGTGAGATTTTTCAAGCTTTGCATCGACTTTTCTCGCTTTACAGCGTCCAAAAATACACATACAAAAAAAATTAATTTTCTATGAGTTTTTCCGGAAGTTTTCCACTCAGATGTTCCAATTTTTCTCTTCTAAAAGACCATCTGGATCGTATACGCATGAAATCCCGTACAAAAACATAACTTTCCGAATTTGGCGACTTTTCCGGTGGACTTTTCCAAAATTTTCTTTCGTAAAAACCATCTCCTGGCAATTGCGAACACAACAAAAAAAGATAGCGCAACCACCATCTACAACATTGACTGCCTTTTTTCCGTTGTGTCAAGCCTGAACATTGTTATTCTGCGACATACCACAATTTTACACATGGAATGAATCGTTGAAAGCGTCCCAACAACGCAAAGAAGGAAATCCAGTTGAAGGTTGTGAGCGGTCAAACAGCAGACTCTAAACTAAACTAATGCTGTCATTGAGCATGTAGTATGTACCGAAAACCCTACATGTAACATCCCTAAAACATCTGGAATGAGTGTGCTAATGCCCACTTTTTGGGAGTAGGTAGAGGATGATTTTCGACAAACATTACCTGTTACTCCTCGATCTACTGCTGCTGTAAAAACACTCACACTCACTACAAGCGGGGGCTTGTTCAATTACGAAACAATCCATCAGCAAACGAGTTTTCAAAACAATTGATAGACATCGGAAATAAAAAAAAATCAATAATTTAACTGGTACTCTTCAAACTGACATAGCATGGCAATTAGTGGCATACAAGCCAGTGGACACTACTGTTCAGACCTTTGTTAGGAGGAGATAAATGTTAGCGACAAGAAGTGACAGTAGCATGATCTTTGCAAAATCAGCAATATTGTGAATGTTGCGTGTTATGATCATAAAAAAGAAAACGTGTCGAAAAATTACGAACATAATAAAAATGGATTTACTGTTCGTTGCGACGGGTTCTAACACATTCCAACAAAAAGTCATAAATAAAAAGTAATAGAATTAATCAAATAAATCAAGTCACTTAAAACAGGATAATACCTAATCAATATTTATATCAATGAATTTTATATTAATTCTATGTCCCAACCCAGCGCGAATCGCATATTTTTGCTCACCACCACCTTTCATCTTTCAAGACTATAAATGCACATTTATTTTATTCATATGGAAAAGTTTAAAAAATTAATTTTCATTTATACATTTTTATATTATTATAATATTGAGTTTCCGTTTTCATTTTAATATTACTTACAATATAAAATATTAGCAGTAGGGTAAACACGTTGATGATCGTGGGGAAAAACTCGAATGCGTTATATGTCAACATGTAATAATAATGATCGTATTGCACAGCAGCCAGCCGGCGTGATCCATAAATACTTACGATATGCAACCAAACTACGTGTAAATCAAAGAATAAATTTCCCAACCATCGAACGTGTTCGATGTCTTACCTTGAAAATTATTATTGTAACATATTACTGTTCAATCTTTTGTATTTAAGAAATAGAAAAAATAGAAAAACGTTCGAAGATGTTTTGCTATTTCGATTCCGAGTTTAGTTTTTTTTTATTTGTACTTTTAAATGTAAATTTTAATAATTTATTTATGCTAATGTTAATTTAATCAAAGTAAATGTACATAGCAATACAGTTGTGTATACTTTGGTCTTTTACTAACATTGTTTAGCTCTAGAAAATGTTAGAGAACAGGAACTAACAGATTGATTTATATAAAACGTTGCAGTTGCATTTTGGATTGCATTATAAAAGAAAATTACCGGTGAATAATTTTTGTAAAGTATATTTTATATTTAACTTGAAGTTTTGTGGACAGAAGAAATTTTGTGTTGAGACGAGAGTATGAAAATTGAGACATGCTTGCCTATGTGCTTCATTTTGCTTTCCTTACAATAATGTTGTTAAAATACAATTCTATGACCATTAGATTCCACAAATTAGGCAATTTTCATGAGTCTACGGTTGCAACCACAGCACAATGACATAAGAGCTTGAAGTACTCAAGTAATTTATAGTAACGCTATTGGGGCATTAAGTCTGTGACGTTCGGATCAAGAGGTATTATGGGTTCGAATCTTTACTAACGGGCAGGAACATGCACCTTCAATTTTAAATATCATAAACTGCAATATTCAGATTTTGGCTGTAGTTATTATGAACCTAATTAAAATTTACACATCGCAACTTCAAAATCAGACGATTTGTTAATTCGCTTGCAAGGTTTTGGGATATAAATGCAGTTTATTTATTTATTTACAATAATTATAATCCACAGGATAAAAAATCCCTAATGATTATTTCCAAGAGCTTAAAATTACACAATAAAATAAATTAATCACAAATCGATTGCATAAAATCTCAAAATTTACATTTTTATATCTGTATTGCATAAAATTAAGGAAATCTCATTAAAACACGACGAAGATTAAGTCACTTCAAACATAGAAATTTTACAGTTATCTTTCAGTTTATTTTTGAAACAAGCTTTAGTCATTCCGAGATCTAAAATATCACAGAAATCGTTAAAATTCGCAATCATAAAATTAATTGATTCGTGTACTGAGTAATTGGAACGATAAAAATCCTCTCGCTCTCTCTAGCTTCACATCCCATTAAAGGATTTTGCCGCCTGCACTATGGTCCTCCAGCCGTCTCGGTCCATCGCTCTCGACCTCCAGTTTCGACATCCTAGTGCCTGTAGATCTTGTTCGACGTCGTCACGCCAGCGCAGTCGGGGTCTTCCTCTACGACGTACACCGGCTGGTTGTTGATGGAACACTTTATTGGTCATCCGTTGTTGTGGGGACCTTGCAACGTGGCCGAGCCATCTTACTCGATTGGATTTGATGAATCCGATAATATCGCAACCTCCAAGAATTTGCTTTATCTCGTGGTTCATGCGAATCCGATATTCATTGTTCGCGACTTTAAATGGACCAAAGATGGAGCGAATGACCTTCCTTTCGAAAGTTGATAACAATCTACAATCATTAGTGGTCATGGTCCAGTTCTCGCTTCCGAAAGCCAGCACAGGTCTTATGAGTGCTTTATAAAGTGCGAGCTTGCACGACTGCGATAGATGTCTAGATCGCAATAATTTTGATTGGGCATAGAAAACTCGATGTGCGGCAGCTATTCGGGCTTTTATATCTGCCTGCATGTCATTTGATGATGTTACAACTGACCCGAGGTATTTGAAGTTTTCAACGCGATCAAAGTTATGGTCGCCAATTCCGAGATTTGCCATGGAGATGTTCCTGGGTGTTGATACAAATTTGGTTTTGCTACTGTTCACCTTCAAACCAAGTCTTCTTGCGCAGCGATCGAGCGGCACGAAACTGTCTTTGATATCGCTAGGTCTTCGGCCAAGAACCACGATATCATCTGCATATCCAAGAATTTGGCCTGATTTATTGAATATACAGCGCGAAGTTTCAATGTTGCTTTTCCTCACTACGTACTCAAGCGCCAAATTGAACAGCACAGGCGCAGATATTTATTGATACCGGATAAAAATCCGGTATCAATAAATATTTGGTTTTAAGTTGTCTTATGGGAGCATAAATACTGAAACGCGAAAGTATAAATGAACAATCAATCCTTGCTTCGAAAACATCAGGAACAAATAAAGCCGCAGCAAAACAACGCCTAATTGACAAGAGCTCTAAATTTAAAACGAAATATCTCTTATTGTAACTAGAGGTATATTAAGAAGATTATCCAAATACGTGAGTCGTCTGTCCATGTTAAAGAGATTAAGTTTAAAAAAGATTTATCGAGTAAATTTCCATAGAATTTTTTTCTATTCGTTCAATATGTAAATTATAATAAGGAGCCCACACGACTATAGCACATTCTAATTGACCTAACCATTGATGAATATAAGATTTGAAGAGTCCTCTTTTCTTTAAATTCTTTAGAGAGGTGTTGTATAAAACCCAACAAAGATGACGATTTTGATATTATTTTATCAATATGCGAAATAAAACTCAGTATGGGGTCAAACGTTACTCCCAAGTCTGTGATGTGGTTAACTCGAGCTAATGTTTCGCTATTAATATTATAATCAAAATTTATCAGAGTTGTTTTCCTAGTGAAAGACATAACAGCACACTTCTTAGTATATAACATTAAATGATTCCTGCTATACTACAAGAATACCGAATCCAGGTCAGATTGTAATTTAGTGGCAGCAATGCGACAGAGAAGTTTGAGATCATCTGCATACATAAGTCCCTTAGAGTAACGCAATACATCCATCAAGTCATTTACATATATTGTAAATAATATAGGACCAAGGTGTGAGCCCTGTGGAACACCGGAAAGAACGTGTATTTTTTCTGATTTGACCCCTACCTAATTAACGAATTTTTCAGATAGTCCAAACAACTTGAGTTTATTTATGATGATTTGGTGTGGAACAGACTCCAACGCTTTTGTGAGATCAATAAAACCGACATCAAGTTGAATCTACGACTCAAATGTATCAACAGTTTTACGTTTAAACTCAATCAGAATGGTTGTTGTGGATCTACCTTTGAAAAAAACGGCGCTGAGATGTTGAAATGCAATTCTTTATGTTTAAAAAAATGTATCTTGTCAATATGGCCTCAAAGAGCTTAAGAATTGAGGATAAAATAGAGATACCTCTGTAATTGGCTACATTAGAACGATCACCTGGTATCGTTAAACGATCAGATTGGAGTAATTGAAGATATTTTCCATCTCCGTGGAAAAACTGAAGTATTTAAAAAAATTTCAAATAATAATTTCAATGGGTAGCAATATTTAATTTTTAACAATTTCAAAATATACGAAGAAACTCCGTCCGGATAACAACCATTTTTGAAAGAGTTCAATGCATTAATAATTTCAGATTTGGACGGACACATATTTTTTTTTTTTTTTTTTTTTTATTCAGAAATCTTTATTTCTGTATAATATTACAATTAATCATATGGATTATCTAGTAATTGTTTTATAAGTTATGTAGTCCACTCTTGTGGGATGAGACCTATCAGTTCATCCCAGCTCTGCGTCAGTCCTTTGATTTAAGCGGCTCAAGGAACCACTAATTCTAAAGGTTTTGTTCTTTGGTGCGATCCAGTAGGTTCCGTAGCTCCTCGTTGTCATGCTGCTGCAGTCGCAGTACATGACCCCTTGCAAATTTTTGTATTTCATCGCTGACGTTTTCCATGTTTAAGTCTCGATGGAGATTGTCGTTTCTAATGTACCAAGGAGCATTCACAATGCTACGTAGTACTTTATTTTGAAATGTTTGAATGATCTTCACTGTAGTTTTCCTTGCGCAGCCCCAAAGCTGAATACCATACGTCCAGATAGGTTTTAGGATTTGTTTATATAACAGCAATTTGTTGTGCGTGGTCAGTTCGGAGTTTCTTCCAATAAGCCAGTGCATTTTCCTGAATTTTAAATTCAGTTCTTTCCTTTTCTTTTTAACATGCGCTTTCCACCTGAGTTTAGAGCCTAGCGTCATGCCGAGGTACTTAGCATTGTCAGAATATGGTATTTGTTGTGAATTCAGTCTAATCGGAATATATTCTAATTTCCTATTTGTAAAGTTGATGTGTGTTGATTTCGATTGGTTAAGTGTTATTCTCCATTGTTTTGTACAGTTATTTATTATATCAACAGCATTTTGAAGTTTTCTCGTGGACTCAACTATACTAGCATCGGTGGTCATAACAGCTGTGTCATCAGCAAACGTTCCTATTCTAGTTTCTTCTATGTTTGGTAGATCATTTGTATACAGGAGATATAAAACGGGACCTAGAACACTGCCTTTTGGAATCCCTGCCAATATTTTCTTCAGTTTAGAGTATTCCCCTTCCTGTCTCACCCGGAAGTAACGGTCGTTGATATAAGACTTTAGCAATTCAGAATGTTTTGGCAAATCTCGTTGGAGCTTAAATTCTAGACCACGATGCCAAACCTTATCAAATGCTTGGGCTACGTCTAAGAATATTGCTGAGCATACTTCCTTTTTCTCCAGCGCCTCCTCAATTGTATCAGTAATCCTATGTACCTGTTCTATCGTTGAGTGCCTTTCTCGAAACCCAAATTGATGTTCAGGTATAAGATTTCTACTCTCTATAATTGGCTTTAATCTCTTGAGAAACAGTCTCTCGAAAATTTTTGATGTTGTTGTTAACAAAGAAATAGGCCTATACGATGTTTTGTCATTTAGTGATTTATTAGGCTTTGGAATCATTATGATTTCCACTACTTTCCACTGTCTCGGAACATAACATAGTCTAAAGGTAGCATTGATTATGTGCTGTAGTTTTCTTAGTGCTTTTTCTGGTAGAGCTTTGATTATTTGCCCCGTTATCAATTCGTATCCAGGGGCTTTTTTATCTTTGAGATGTTTTACTTCTTGTTTGAGTTCTTTCAGAGTAACTGGTAGCACAGATGTCTCGTCTACTTTGCTTATAGGTGTTAGATATTCATTATCCGCTTGTCCAGCTGGTGGTTTGAAGGTATTTTCTAGGTGTTCGGCAAACAGATCAGCTTTTTGTTTTTCGCTGCGAGCCGAGGTTCCATCAACCATTCTAATGGGTGGCACTTGCATTTTAGGCCGTTTTAAACCTTTGGTGGCTTTCCACAGGGAATAGTCTGTGTCAGGTTTACCTGTCAGATTACTTAGAAAGCTTGCAACTGACTCATTCTTAATCTCCTTTATAAGTAGTTTAAGTTTTTTGCACAAGTTGTTTAGGATTGTTTTGTCTTCAGGGGCTCTGGTTCTCTGCCAAGTCTTACGAGCTCTTCTTTTTTCGTTAACCAACTCTCTCACTTCAACTGGATAATATATGCTTTTTGTAATATTTCTGGCTGATCAGGAGTACTTTCCCAAGCCGCTTTTTGCACACTTTCAATGAGGTTTTATAGTTCTTCTTCTATCGTATAAGCATTCGAGATCTGTACCTGTAGGTTGATGCTTTCTTCGACTAGCTGTTGAAAGTATTCCCAGTTGGTTTTGTTATTTGTTAGTCTTGGGGGCTTGCCTTCCTTATTACCGTGTCAGTTATTGTCATTAAAACTGGAGAATGGTCTGACGATAGCCCTTCTTCATTTTCAACTTCATTTTCACTGCTAAGTAGTTTTCGGAGATACCTCTTGATATATAGAAATCCAGAAGGTCGGGAATTTTATTTGGGTCCGTAGGCCAGTAAGTTGGCTTTCTACTGGAGTGAAACTCACATTTTAATGTTCTGCCTGATTCAAATAGCTCCCTTCCTTTGGGACTAGTTCTGTTTGATCCCCAGAATATGTGTTTCGCGTTAAAGTCGCCTCCAATAATAAAATTATTGCTAAGCGATTTAAGAAATTTGATATAGTCTTCTTTTTTTGGGTTATATCTGGGTGGACAGTAGATTGCTGATATACTATAGCTCTTGTTATTTTTGGTTTCAATAGATACAGTAGCTACTTGCACAGCTTCCTCCTCTATTTTTAATTCTTCGTGGTGTTTTATACTATCCTTAATAAAGATTGCTGTCCCGCCTCTAGCTCTTTCTGCTGGATGTAGAGCTTGATAGCACTGGTATCCACGTATTTTGGCATACGAGGTTCTGGTAAAATGACTTTCTGAGATTAGGCATATATCAATTTTTTTTGTGTTTAAAAATACCTCTAATTCTGAAATGCGTTGCGCTAGGCCATTTGCATTCCAGGTAGCAATTCTCAAAAAGTGTGTCATTATTTTTTCTTGATAAGTTTGTTTTGACTAGAATTAATGCTTTTAGTGGAGTTGCTAGTTTTACGACACGCATCCGTTATTCCTTTATCTTGGATCATCGATGCATTTTCTAGTGTTCCTAGTCTCTGTTCTTGTTGTTTCAGTAGCTCGCCCATAGATTCTAGTCTTTGGTCCTGCCCAGCCAGATGCAAATTGATAGAGTTTAGCTTCTGAAGTATTTCTTGCAGGACATGGGTTTCCTGACTCGGAGCGTTCCTGATATTTTCGTTCTGCTTAGCCATTTGTGCATATGATATGCCTTCTCTTACTTTGCCGCTATATAGGGGGATTTGTTTTGAGTAGGATTGCATCCTAGGTTGAGAACTCTGACTTGTTTGATTTCTCTTGTTGTCTCTCATTCTTTGCAGCTCTTTCGCTACCTCGCAGCCTCTGTAATTTGCTGGGTGATGATTACCACAGTGTATGCATTTCACTGGTTCGTTCTTACTTTTATTGCATTCTTTTGTTAGATGTTTCCCAGCGCACTTTACGCATCTGGGCTCCCTATTACAGTATTTGCGTGTGTGGTTATACGCCTGACAATTGTAACATTGTGGCATTCTACTATGGTTCTTTTTCAATGCTTCAATCATAACTTTCATATTAAGGATTGCTTTGATTCCATATACCCTATCAATGCTCTCAGCGTTTTCAAATGTTAGCATGAAAAGTGGGAGGCCAACTTTGGTTGTTTTTCGTTCACCGTTTGCGTTTATAGTAATCTTTTTCTTTAATATGTTTACAGCGTTTAGAATTTTGAATCCTTTCTGGCGAAGTTCCTCAATTATTTCTTCGTTGGGGCATGTATGATGTAGCCCTCTGGCCATGACTTTAATTAGTTGCTCAGCTTTGTTTTCATAGGTGAACCATTCAATGTTTTGAGCGGTGATTGCATTTGATAACATTCTGTAGGTTTCTGAGTCAAGTGCATTCACTTTCCAAACGTTATTGTTTAGTGTAGTGACTTTATATTTATCGTTTGGAATTAACTTCACTATTTTTTAATTGTTTCGTATTCACTAACATTAAGTATGTTAATCCAGTGCCTTCTATAGTACTGGCCTGTGACAACATTCATTTTTTGCTGATGACGACAACGTAAGTCGACAACCAGATGTCAGCATAATTAAGTAAAACTAATACACTTTGCCTCCTTGTTACGACGGCAATAAATTTCACAAACTTAACAAATAAAAATCTGAATTATTATACAATAAATTAATAAATTATGAACAATTTTAGTGTAATTGATTTTCTTAATTCATAAATTGAATTTTTTCGATCCACATTCAAGAAGTTAATGAGAATTTTAAAAAATGCGCCTATTTAGATAACGTAATACAAAGTTCTAGTGTATTCCACTCCACTACAAAAATATAAACAAAACCGTGAGAGCAGAGAATATTATATGATCATTTTGTTTCTATTTTGTCATTTCATTTTTGTATTTTATTGTCATTTTCATTTAGTGTCACATAATTAGTCGAAGCCGTACAGTACGATGTATTTTTTCTGTATTTTACATGATATCCGTACTTCTTTTCCTATTTTTATTGAATCTACGTACCAATTACAACAATTTTGAATTAGATGATATTACAAATCGACTTATGTTGGATAAAAATGACAAAAAAATGCCAAAATCTAAAATAAAAATGTCATGCATTACTAGAAAAATTAAAAAACGAATATCCTTCGGCTTCAACAGTTTGTTCGAAACTAAACAAATTAACAAAATTACAAAACAACTGGAGAGTAAAATAATATTTTTTGTTTTGTAATTTTGTATGACGAAATTTATTTTGGTTTTATGAGAACGAGGCGGAGCCAAAAACTAGAATAAACTGGAAAACGGAAATAAAAAATGAATAACCTTCTACTTCGATGTAATAATTGCAACTAAATATATTTTGTGATGTAATTTTCCTTTTTAAAATTTATCTGCCATCTAGTTGAACCGTCGACTTAGCGTGTCGTCATCATTTGGTGTAAGCGGCCAGTAGTTTAGAAGGCATTGGTTAATCTCTTTATGTATTGTTTGATTTTCCTGCATTTCCCCTTGGTTAGTTACATTGGATGTTTTAACCGGTTGCAGTGGTCTCTTTTTCGGTATCAATGATACGTTCTTATGTACCTTCCCTATGTCCGTAGATGACCGTTCAGGTCGTTGGGGTTGTGGTTTTTTGACGCTCTGTGTTGATTTTTCCACTTCAGGCGATGATTCTGCTTTTCTTTTGTTGTTTTGACGTTTAGTTTTAATTTGCCTTCATTGTATAAAACTCGTTTCATATGCCAATTCATCTTCATCTGTTTCATAGATAGCTACAGTATTTTCTTTGGCTTGATTATCATTTTTGATTACAGCAATTTCTTCTTTAAGATGTTGGACTTATTTGAAAAGCTGTTCATTGATTTTCATTAAGTTTTCTATCGATTTCTTTAAATCATAGTTTTCTCTAGCGACATCGTGGTGATTTTCTTGGTTACCGTTCTCCCTACGTTCAGCATTTTCATTCTCCTGCTGAAGAGTGGGAAGCACTCGACACACACACTTGACTAGTTGGTGATCTAGAGATACTTGTGCTTGGTATTAATGGGCTACACAATGGTTGGCTCACCCCAGAATCCGTTGAGCCTGCCTCGTGCGACGGAGGATTGGCCAACTGTAAAGTTGACGTACCACCTGGGGTATACATTCCGTTTTGTTGTACACTCATTGCCTTAATGATTGGTTTATTATTCGGGGTTCCTTCCCCTAGCCAGATTTGGTCCGCGGATGGTATTTTATTTCCCACCTACCCTCCGGCAAGCCGGTTAAAGAGCATTCCCCTATCCGCCACCTGGGGACGCGCCACGATGGGAGGTCGGCATCTCCACACGGGACGGACACATATCAAATTGAACGGGTTTATGTTGAACTTTTCATTCAAATTGTATCATTCGTAACTTTTTAACTTTTTTTTATGTTTTAGAGACATCAAAAATAAACATAAAACGAAAATATGAAAGTATTATTTATTTTACTGTGTTAAAGCTTAATGCCGTTTTATTATAATTTTTATTAATAGAACCCCGACGTTTCGACGGTATATTCCGTCATTCTCAAGGGATACAATAATAATTTATGAAAATTTAGCAACCATTTTTGTATAAAACATTTTATGGAAACTTGATTTGAAATGAAAATTTGAAGTAACTTGATTCAAAAATCGAAAAACATAGTTCAAATTATACTAATGCACGATTTACATGTTCCAATTTTTTTTTCCAACAAATTTTTTACTGAAAAATAGAGCTGCACGCATATAAAAAAAAGTTACTAGTTAAAATGAGTCAGCAATATAAACAAATAAGGCAATGCTATAATTTTTTTGTATGTCCCATAAATGTTGACAGTTCGAACATCTTTAAATTAGATAACGAACGTTTAAATTAGATAACGAACAACATCGAATTGCAAGAAAAAATAAAATATTTAATTACCGCTCATGTTTGCTCGTTTTGTTTGAATGATGTTTATGGCTGCTTGATGTTTATTTGAAACTTTTTTGAATTTTTTTTATTTTACTGCTATAAAAATACTCGCAGAAACTATATTTTATGGCAACATTCCCAGTTTTATGCCAACATTTGCTCAAATTAAAAATAAAAAAATCCAATTTTATTTTACTGGAATTTGATTCGTGCTCCTCTCGCAAACGAAAATCGTAATATACTTAACCTTTCATTTTTTACTGGAAAAAAAAATTGGAACATGTAAATCGTGCATAAGTAATGCCGAAACTTCAACAAAAAAATTTAGAATTAATAGAACAATTTTTTATATCTATAAAATAATAATGTTATCGTGGTAATGTAACAAAATTTTGGAAACTTCTTGGACGTTTAATAAATTTCGAGATAAATTTTGAATTTTCTTTATGTAAATACTTTCCAAAATTGGCCGTTTAGTAAGATTTTGTCCGTATCAAGTATTACAGCGTCATCTATAGGCATTGAGTGACCATTTCCTCGAAAATGGTTGGTCATCAGCATCACACTATTTTACAAAATATGATCATGAGTAGCCTCAATATTATGCTGGTACACCCTCATCTTTAAATTTTGTTTGGTTTATCCATCATATTCACTTACACATGAACATTTTAATTTATGCATTAAATAAAATTAGGTCTAACCTTAGGTCTGCCAACGTATATCATATTTTTGTAACATTAATTTAATTTTTTGAAATATGTGATCGTATTATCTAAATTAATTTCGGAAATGTTTTTTTATCGATAGCCTTCCTAATATATTGATGAGGTTTCCCGGATAACAATTGTTCACTAAAACATCTGTTAAAATCTTGAATTTTTTAGAACGAAGTACATCGTCCGATAACCTCAAAATTTGCTCAGCTATAGCAAAAAGTTTGTACTATTTTTATACGACTGTGGAAGCCAGGAGTCATAATGTAAATATCAGTCTGACCACGTTTATTTTTGATACCAATCTGTACCAGGTGTGTAAATATAAAATCGGATTTTTTTTAGTAAAAAGTACACGTTCATCGTATGATGATGATTAAGAGTATTTCATGCAAAGTATTGCCCATTATAAGTTACACATTTTTCCCTCTTTCTGGTGAATGCCACGCCAAAAAAAATTGTTCTTGAGGCAAACCAGTTATCTAGCCTTTTTCATAGGAAGTTAGTTCTCCTCAGCAAACCCGTGCCCCATCGATGCAAATAAGTGATAACCGGACGGAGCCAAATCTGGCGGGAAATGAATTTGTTTTGTATCTGGCGAGCAACATTCCGCAAGTGGTTTTTCCATTTTCCTATTGCCTTTCATTCAGTTTATGCGGAACCCATTTTCCCAGCTTGTCGACCTTTTTTTTGTCTTTGAAGCGTTTGAAGCATATGGAGACGGCTTCTCGTGACACATTCAATTGATCCGCGAGTTGGCTTTGCGTTTGAGCGTCATCCTCATCCAACAATTCATTGTTTTCAAACTTTTTTGAATGTCACCACTTTTGGATTTATTAAACCACTCATAGCATTGTGATTTACTAAGAGCATGCTCATCTTAAGCAATTTTCTTCAGATGATAAGAAAAAATCAATGAAGTCCGCAAATCGTATGTAATTGCAGGCCCAAAACTCGACATTTTTTACACTTAAAAAATATGCGTTATGCGTTGTTTGTCGAAAGTTATATTGACAGATGGCGCCATTCCGGTAAATTCCGGTTTCATATTTACACACATGGTATACTCAAACTTCTAGTTTCATTACGTATCAATACAACATCTAGAAAAGCTAAACAATTATCAATTTCAATTTCTTCTTCTTCCTCCACTTCTTGTTTTTACATCGATACGAAGGCCAAGTTTTTTATTTTCCTTCTCGATTACATATTTTTGAAGTTTAATATTTTTGACTGGATACTTTCAAATTATCCACGTTGAGCTCTTGTAGACAGGATTCTTCCGTAGACCAAAGAAAACTATCATTATCATTCTCAAGAGGAAAGTTTGCATGAAGATAAATTGACTCGGTATCAATGGTATTATCATCGCCGTTAGGGAAATCATCTTCGATTTCACTATATTTCGATTCGCTGTCAAATAAAATTAAATTCAAAATACATTTGTTGCACAAGTCATAAATTGTAGGGCTGGGCATGAGTAATTAAAATTTCGAAGTTCGAAAAAGGAATGAAGTGATGAGAAAAAAATATTCGAATAACGAATACTTAAATTTACCCCAAGTTAATTGGATATTCGAATACTCGATTGTTCGAATTTGAATGCTTTAGGTGGGAGTGCTTCGGCCCCAGACCAGATTACAGGGATTAAAAAATAAAAAATAAAAAAAAACTCCATTTTTTGTATATACAGTGATCCCCCCTAAAACACGGTAGATTAGTTCCGCGTTATAGAAAAACATATTGTACGAGAATGCCTCTACTGTAGAAAATGATTTTTTCTGTCGTTGTTATAGGGTGTCACAATTTGGGCAAAATGATAAACATGATTGTACCATGGCCACAAAAAGAAAACTAATTATCAGATAATTATAAAAAAGGGCTCATTTTAAAGATATATACAAGACCCTTGTGGTAGCAGAAAATTGAAGTTGTTTAAAATCAAACGGCAAGTCGGGAGGAATCATTGGAACTCGGGGAATTAAAACATTTTCGCCTTTGTATTTCTTTCAAAATATCTGCTTCGATGACGTTGTTCATTAGTTTTTTCACTGCAAGTCTGGCACCATTACAAAGTCGTGGTTGATTTATATTGCGAAGCATAATATTCGGTGCTCCACCTTTTAATTGTAGATTGTGTGATGACATTCCTGTCAAATCACTACAATACTGCACAATTGTTGACCTGGCCCCATATGAGCATCTATGGCAATAGCTCGCTTCCAACTATTTCGACGATTTTCTTCCACTATAGTGGTATACCACCACCAGATCTCCTATTTTGATTGGATGACAGGACTCGTGCCATTTTGTTCGTTTGGCAAGTGTTGGCAGATATTCGTTCACCCAACGTTTCCAGAATTTATCAGCGCCCATTTGTGATATTCGCCATTACTTTCTAAGCAAAAGATCGCGATCATAAAATTGTGTACGAGAAGAAAGTCCATTCGATGATCCGATTAGAAAATGGTCTTTACACGTGCGCCTCATCACATTCGCTGGTATATAAATGTTTTATTTTACCGAGCGGATTATCCGCTCCCAGCTTCCACCCATATGCGGTGCACTGGTGTTATGAATTTCCATCTCATTGTGGGATACTCTTCAACTAATCTAGAAGCTATTTCAGCTTCTTTTTCTAGCTCATTGTTCAGGTACATTTGTTCCATTATCGGAATATTTTTCTATAGGTTGTCCTCTTCTATAAATTTTCTGAGATACTCGTACACTATGCTCGAATCCGTACTTAATGAATACCCCATTTCTAAATGAATTGCTCGTACTGTAAGGCATTTAAATGAAACGCCCCATCGTGTTTCCGTTTTACGCCCATTCGTTGTTTCCAGTGGTCCGAAGTAGGCCACACCCGTAAAAGTGAACGTCCTAGTATTCGCAGCTAATCTGGCTGATGGCAGTTGGCAGATTTTCGGAATTATGGGTTTTATTCGTTTATTCTTACATTGCTGGCAATATGTTCGACTAATCTGCTTGACCAGCGGCCGAAGCGTAGTAATATAGTACCGTTGACAGATTTCATTCATTCATTTTCACTGCCTTGTAATATGGTGTCCATTTGGAATAATTGCTGGTCTTTTAACGTCTAAGTGAGCTCTTTCGAGACAAGTTTTGATCATGTAAAATATTATATTATTTATTTCTTCCTCGTACCTTTCTCACTGAGCTAATCGAATTAGGTTCGTTTCAGCCAACAATTCGTCGGAGCCTAATGGTCCCCTTAATCGATCAAGTCCTTTGAGTTTTGCCCTGATGTTGTTGATGTACTGCAATACCGGTAGCTCGGCTTAGTTTTTCCCATCGACTAAATTTATTGACATATGGTTTTGTAACGAACTTAGAAGTTTCAATTTTATGTGTCAGGTATATTCTTCGGTTAGTTCAGTAAAGTTCGATATTAATGTTTCAGACTATCTATGATCTGCTCGAATCCAACCAATAACTGTATAGTTGAATAAACCCAAAGCTTTGTCTATTTTGATTGTATGCTCCGCAATTATTGTGTTCTTTAAACGAACAGCAAATAATGCGGCCTGAAACTCTAATCAAGGAATTGAGATTGCTTTAAGCGGGGATAACATTGTTTCTGCGTTGACGAAGCGCAGCTTTGCACGTCCGTTGCTCTTTTCGTTCGAAAATAAGCCGCCGCTCCATATCCCTTTTCATAACGATCTGCGAAAATATGTTCTTGAACAGGTCCTATAACTGGTGAAGGTAAAACGCTGGTGTAACATCGTCGGATATGGACTATTCTATGTCCGACAGCAAGTTTATCCACATCAGCCATTTATCATATTACCGGTCGAGAATCTTTGCATCCCAATTTATTTTTGATCGCCATATTCCCTACGTC
Source organism: Nephrotoma appendiculata (assembly GCA_947310385.1). Lineage (NCBI taxonomy): Eukaryota > Metazoa > Arthropoda > Insecta > Diptera > Tipulidae > Nephrotoma > Nephrotoma appendiculata. The sequence goes on from OX371223.1 coordinate 17,558,056, forward strand.
CAATATCTTAGCGTAAGCCAAAAAATTTGCAATTAGTTTAGTGGGCTTTGCTCCCGACACTATTTCTTGACTAATTAATTCGATGATGGTTAATTGAATATCGAAAACAATCTTGGATGATGTCCCACCACATTCCTAATACTTTCTCTGGATCGAACTTTCACTTTCTTCCTTCGAAAATCGTTTCCGTTCTCTTTTCCTGACTCATACAATGCTGTCAAAACCTTTGTCGAATTTCATATCCATTTTCCGATCTCAAGTCCAGCATTTGAATGTACGTCTTTAACTTCTCTTGATACTTTAATCGCTTCACCTTCTTCGTCGAAACTTTGAAACCAATCATCTACGTAGTGGTGTTTTAGTACAGCATTCGTCGCTGCTGAATGCTCGTTGATGCTCAATTGCATTTATATTTTACTTGCATAATATAAGTTTCTGGTTACACATCGTCATCCCCCATAGTCTCTCCAAAAAAAACGCTGTGAATCTCGAATATCCCCACATATTGCCACAGGCCGTTCTCTGGCTCGATACAAAATTCCGAGTAACTTTTAAGCAGCATGGTATTGACTGAAAGCCCTTTCACCTAGGCTGCCGCATCCCAAACAATACGAAATTTATGCGGTTTGAACGAAGATGGGGAGATACCATGTTCTAGCCTTTCTCTTTTTTCCGTCTCCTACTAATTTGTGTGCGGCCCTTTTGCCACATATTCCAGCATCTGTTTTTCCATGTTTTGCCTCACGTTTGGATATATTTTCACCTCTAAACAAGTCTTTTCAAAGTCATCTGATAAGAGTCAGGAAATTCAATATTGTTGTATTTTCATAGTAATCTCGTTTCGAAATAATATCCTTTACGAATAGTAGTGTTCACGAGTAGTATTCGGTTCTCTCGTCTTTTTTTGATTCCAACTATTCAATCGGCCGATTTATACCATAGTTGTGCCAATTCAACATCATTAATTTCCTTACAATCGCACTGGTGAAAATTCTGAATGTTACAGTTTTGGTGCCGTGCGACAGTGATGAACCTCCTAGAACCCATCCCAAGTGTGTTTTACATGCAATTGATTCGTTGAAAGACCCTTCTCGATGATTAGATTTTATTTCGTTGCTTACGTTTATATGAGCCGAATCGCTGTGATTGCTGTTTTGACTGCTCTCTTCCCTTACGTTCACGAATTTATGAGTATAATTTGGATAACCTATTTATTTCTTATCTAATTTTTGCCAGCCTCATAAGTTCTAACTTCTTTGCATGCAATGACTTGTTATAGGAACTTGATGATTTTACAGAATGTATGCCACTGTCGCTTGGTGTCGCTAACAATTTCATTCTAATATATAAAACATTATTTTGTCTCGTTACAGATATACAACATCGCCTAGATACGAACTTGAACCCACCAATTTAAATTTTAATAATAATAGTAGTAATAGTAGTAGTAGTAGTAGTAGTAGTAATTTATTAAAATTACCACCACATCAACAAATACACCATAATAATAATAACAATAATAATAGTTTATATATAAAAATAGAAGCGACCAGCGACCATGAAAATCATACAGCGATCAAGCAGCGGAAAATTCATAAATGTGATGAACCCGGATGTGATAAAGTGTACACGAAAAGTTCTCATTTAAAGGCGCACAAGAGGACGCATACGGGGGAGAAACCGTATATTTGTACGTGGGAGGGATGCATTTGGAGATTTGCTCGATCCGATGAATTAACCCGGCACTATCGTAAACACACCGGCTTAAGACCATTCCGATGTAAATTGTGTACGCGATCGTTTAGTCGCTCCGATCATTTATCGCTTCATATGAGACGACACTAATTTATTATTATTATTAAGTAAATCTGATTTTTTATGCCAGTAATATAGAAAATGTTAAGAGCCAGTTAAAAAAAACAAAATGTTAAGTTTTAAATATTATTATATCAAATATATAAAAAATTTAAAGGTGCATTATTTATTTTTATATACAAACCAGATAAATATATTTATGTAAAATAGTTTAATTTAATAGTGATATTTTATTGTAAGAGATGGCGCTAGTTTTAATTTTATAGATAACACATAGATGGCATTAGTAACTCAAATTTCATTATCTCATGAATTTATAAATTATAAATTTATCATATACGCATAAATAAAATGGGTTCAATGGGCATTATTAATTTTTATTTGTATAATTTAATATTATTAATTTATAAAATAATAATTTATAAACACCATCTCTTATCAATCGTATGTATTAGAATGTTTAGTAAAAAACAAAAAAAAAACAATTATTTTAAATAATAATTTGGGGCCAGTGTTTTATACTTTTATTATATATTATTTTATTTTATTTATTTATTTAAATCCACGAGAAAAATACTCTTTGATACATAAATATAATTTTTAGCGTGTATAAATTGTTTTTTAGCAAATATTAAAATATATATACAAATTGAATGAAGTTCGATTTATGGGTATACCAATTTGTAAATTGTAGTTAGACATATATATTTGTTTAGGATCTTACCTATCCAATCTACCTAGTTTACAACTTTATTTAAAAAAAAAAAAAATACAAATTTCTCATAAGCAATATACAATTTCGTGATCGCACACAAAATATACGAGTTATTTCAAAACATGATCTACATTTTATAATTAATCATTGTTCACTATACACATCTATCGATCATTTGATCATCACATAATAGACCAATTTTTTTTTTTTTTTTTGTAATTTCACGATCAACTTCTCTCAACGTACACAGCGTGCGAATATTATGTACATATGTATATAATAATTCTAATCCAATCACCCAATTATTGGGCAAGATTAATGATCGTGCGTATATCGTTTGTCATACGATCATTAACATTTTAAAATTGCATTTCACAATCAAAAAGACAATAATTTTGCTCAATTTAATAATCGATTAAATATACTTCTAATTTTTTAACTCTAACCAATTTTCTTATAATACTACATTAATTAATTTTTAAGTGGCATTAATTATATAAAATTAAAATTTACTTAAGTTTTTAAGTTTACCTTTATTAATTTTTATTTTGTTGTTTGTTTGTTCAAAACAATTATGTAAACCGTAAGCCAGTAAATCAAAAAAATCAAAAAGCGAAATGTAAATTAATTAATTACTATTTTTTTAATATTAATTAAATTAATAAATGAAGAATTAATATATACTATATATATTTTGTACAGTTAAATTATAAAACTTTAAAATAATACAGATTATATCACATATCTAAATTTTTATTAAATTATAGAGTTTTTTTTTTAATGAAAAATAAATTATGAAAAAGAAATGATTTTGGGGTTTTCTAATTGCACGCTTGGAGAATGGGCGAGCTTACGGCATTTCGGTATGTATACCATATAACTTGGAAAAAGTAAGTTAATTGATATTTATTTATATATAGTATATAAATAATAATTGGAGTTTAATTAATCTGTACCATTAAATTATATGGAATTGATGTTAAACACATTAAAAACGCTAAATTACCTATCATAAACGTATAACGATATCAATAAAAATGTTTTGTCCAATTACGTAATTTGATGGCGAATTTCAATCTTGTAATTAATCAATTATTTAAAATGTGAATCCAATTTGATTTACTGCAAAGCAGTTAATTTTTGTCGGAATAACTTGAGACGTTTAAACGTAGACCGTCTAACAAGATAATGACTGTCAAATTACCTCGATAATTTCAAACGAGTACGACCATAAAATTTTATTTTCTAAAATTAAAACGGTGTGCGAATTGAGAATAACAGAATGCGATAATGGCGTTTTCTACGTGGACGTAAAGCATGCTGCACTTCTGATGAATTTGTTGAAGTGAAAGGCTCTAACACCTGTACTACTGTAAAATGGTAAAACGGGCATTAAATTGGCCGTGTTTAATTGACGATGCAAGAGTTTTCTAGTATACATATAAAGATGTTAATTTTTATTGCAGCACATCATAAAGGCGGAGAGAAGAAGAAACAAATTTTCTATATAGGAAAAGAAGGAATATTAAAATACGGTTATGATGTTTCTAACAATTAGCAAAATCATGTATTAATTATACCACAGAAGATGCAATAAATTGATCAGTAACGTATTATTACGTATAGTACAATTCGACGAGCGACTGCAAAAGTTGGAAGATAGAACTTTGCTAATCTTAGCAAAATTAGAAATGTTCAGTACACTAAAAATATTGTTATGGAATGTTAATGGTCTGCTAAGACATCAACAAGAACTACAAGAAGTCCTTGATATATAAAACAAAGATGTCTGTTTTATCTATGAAACTTACTTTACCACGCAACTCTCTGCCAGAAGAGAAAGTGCAATTATCATAAAAGAGCATCAAATTGATAGTAAAAAGTACCCTACTGTAGTGGTAGGTTTATACTGTCCACCAAGACATTCTACCAAGAGAAACCAATCATTCAGAATTCTTCAAGCGCTTTGGCAAAGGTTCATAATAAGTGCGGCGACTTCAATGCAAACAATACTGATTAGAGATCAAGGTTACCACAACAAAACCTAAAGAATTGTTGAATGTTATTCTAGAAAACACCTGTAAATCTTTTTCAACAGGAAAACCAACGTACAAGTCCACTGACCAAGGAAAAGCACCTAATCTAATCTATTTCTTTGCAATCAAAAATATTTCTAGCAATTTATTGAAAGTCGAGGAGAGCCAGGACTTGAGTTCCGATCATTCTCCAATAATCTTAACGATAAGTGAATTTATTATCTAAAGAGAATAATCCAGTACTGGTTAACCTTAACAAATACAACGATTGAGAAAGTTTCCAAATACACCTTGAAATAAAAATAAATGTGGCAATAACATTGTTAAATAATGATCGACTGGATAAAGAAGTAGGAAAACTTGTCACAGACATAAAAAACAAAGCTTGGGAAAGTATTCTGAAAATGAAAAGGAGACTAAAAGTAAATCACTCTGCAGTTGAAAAAAGTGACAAGCTGGGCACGCAAGGGGTAAACTTAATTCGAGTACGCGCTATGCCGTATTGTCTACATGGCGTGATTAATACATTGTCTACACGTGTAGACAATGTATGTCGAAAATTAAATAACTCACGTCGACAAAGTCGAAAATGTCGACAATGTCGAAAATTAATCAATCATTAGATATTAACAAAACAGCAACAACAATTATTAACTAGTACTTGGTTTTCTTGTTTATTGCAAAATCTTTAAATATAAATAATGCCTAATTAAAAATAATAATAGCTTCCAATCCAATTTTGATTCAAAATGTGTAGATTTAATTTCAACCACACAAATATAGAATCTAACTTTCCAATATTGAATAGATTTTAGTTTTTTTTTTAATACATTTTAGATTCAAAAATTCTGGGGACCTAATTTATACAAAAAAAAACAAATCAATTAAATCTTTTTCCTCTCTAGGAAATTTCCGAGCAAACTGTATTTCGATTGGAGAAATTTCCACCACCGATTTCAAGAATGTTCCTTGAACGAATGAGTTTCCCTGAACGAACAACTGCCACTTACCAAAAGTTCAACAATTACTGATTGATAGAGAAAATACCGTATACGAGTATTTGTGAAGTGATTCCACAATTGGTTGGCCTTGGATTGGAACCGCACCGCGCTCCTTCGAAATTTCTGTGGGAAACAGAGTTTCAAGTAGCAGAAATTCTTATATTTATTATGGCCGAGCTACTACCATTCAGTCTGGTCACAATTTTTAGGCCTCTCTTATCGGCTGGTGTCGATTATGCTTTACTAATTTACGTTCAGAAATCAAAACGTAGAAGTCCAAAACCTATTCATATGTCGTTCTCTTAAATTATAACTGACAACAGAACAAACTTCGTTTTCGAAAAACCGGCCCACACCTGTGAATTATTCGACGATGTAAATGATAATGCAAATTCTAATTTTATTGGACACTAGATTACTCGGAAATTTTATCCACCGCATCTGAGACCGCAGTAATGCCTACAAAATACCACTTAAAAAGAACATTGTCGGAGGCTCTACTGACCTATGGAGAAATGATAACGCTTTTGATGCAGACTAACGCGATCCTCAACTCACGACTTATTTGTATTAATTCTGACAACAACCTCAACCCATTGAAGCCAGCCCATTCTTTATTGAACACACTTATTTACATGACTTGGCACCATTCATCTTAAATTGACCAATGACCATGATGGTAATACCTCCAGAGACTATGACAACAATTCTGTAAAAATGAAACCTTCTTTCGTAAGTTTGTGTGATACCACATTCTTCTGTTTGATCTTTCGCATTATTTTTCAACGAGTTGTCACCGTTTCACCCATGTTGTGCAAATGTTTTTCTTGTGTAGGGCGCCCGCAGGGCCCTACACAAGACTCAAATGATGAGAAAAAAATACTGGTTAATTTGGCCTAGAAGTGTCACGCAATTGTGATGAGATGAGCGAAAGAATGGTACCGGCACAAAATTGGCGAGTTAAAGATACACTGATATCTATTTGGTTACGTTAAATAATCCCGGAATTACAACGTCTTAACGTCGATGAATTACAATTCTAAAAGCATTTAGTAAGTGTATCGAATGTAATTCACACATTCGCTGCATCTGCAACCCTCTTGAAAAAGTGAAAAAAGTGGAAATAAGTGGAAAAGTAAGTGTAAAATTTACCATTATGAGCAATCGTCGCAAAATATGTGATGAAATCGCTGATTTATATCGACTACACTTTTCACAAAATGTTATTAGTGGTGTAAATTGGACGCCGTTTTTGTTTGTACGGCATGCATTTTCCATCTGCATAGATGGTAAAACACTGGCGCCGCAAAGTCATTTGGTGTCCCCATGATATAGATAGAGGAGACAAGATTCAGTTCAATGTTATGGGTGCGTGAATTATATTCTCGGTACAAACAGAAAGAAAAAATTGGTTCTTTGACATACACTGCAACGACAAATGCTCAACTACCGCTGCTATATTCAGATGAAATTCCTGTTTCGGAAAGATCAAATAACCCAACTGAGGAATATTAACCACCAACATTTGAATCTGATGAAACCGGAGAAATATCTGCATCAATATATGAACCATCAAATGTCACTGCGCCTTGCAATCACATTGGAATCTGACAAAATCGTTTCGATATTATGGTACGACGCCAGAAACTATTGCAGCCGCAAGCCATTCTTTTGTCAAAGGACTTAAATCAAGTGAATATTGTGGTTCCAAATGTTTCGATACATGGAGCAATAAATCAACATCGTCAGTTTACAGAACATAAGATTACGATACGACAACGTTGTTGAGGCTCCACTTGTGCTAATTGAAAAAATATTGCTACCACCACTTCATAACAAGCTTGGAGTAGTTAAAAATTTTATAAAAGCGCTGAAGCCAGATGTGTTCATCGAATTGCGTCGCATTTTTCCCCGGTTAAATGGAATAAAAATAAAAGAAGGTTGGTGTTTGAATCTATATTCGAATCTAAGACTGTGTGCCTAAGAGCGATTTTTTCGACTAAATTGCCGACTAAACTAAATTAATGTGTAGTTATGCTATTACCCACCAGTTTCTATCATTTAGACTCCTGCTGAGGTTGCTTGACTATTTAGTTGTCATTTTCATTTCTTGTTTTTATTATTTTTTTATCGAATATATTCGAGTAAAAATGTCTAAAAGGAAATAATCTTATTCTTAAATTTCAATTGTAATTTATAAAACACATTCATGAATAATGCGATTCGCATATCCATATTTGTTTTATTTTTTCTATTCCCTTGATTTTAAATAATAAAAAATCGGTGTTAATAAATAACAAATTTAGTTTAGTTTGCAGTTTAGTTTACAATCGCACAGCATATTGTTACGGTGACACCTAGAATAGAATAGAATAAGTTAATTTCATTAATTGTTCAATTACATTTATAATTTATAAACAACATTTAGGCGTCATTTCTATACTAACATATTTGCTGCGCATTTAGGATTATTCTAGAAACAAATATTTTGGTATATAAAGGCGCGCGTTGACGTGGAATGCTGAGTATTATTTTAAACGTGATACAGTGAAGGTTAAATAGAAAGATTATTAAAGTGATTATTAAAGCGATTATTAAAGTGATAATTAAAAAGTGTGTTATAATTGTAATAATTAATTGTGAATTTTGTGTTGTATAATAAATTGTGTTGTGTAAATAAAATTGTGTGAGTTAAAATTGAAGCAGTGTATTTATTCACAATCCAGTGATTCGAACCTTGATTGACAAGGCAAAATCGTAACAATTGGTGACAGCGGTGGGATTGTGAATAATAAGGAAAATGATTCTCTACGGATTAAAGCTTGCGCAATTAAAGGAGCAACTGACACGGCGAGGTTTGACCAGTGAAGGCACAAAAGCTAGTTTGGTGGAGCGACTACGTGAGGCCATGGAGAAGGAAGGTTTAGATCCAGACGTGTATGATTTCGAGGAGGAAAAAACGGATGAGATCAGTATGGATAAGAAACAAAAGGAAGAACAAACGATGGTCGGAGCAACACAAAACCCATCCGGAAGTTTCGATTTATCGCAGTTGATGGCTGCTATGAATCAAATGATGGGACAACAGTTAGAGGGCATTAAACAATCGAACCAGGATATGAAACAACAGATGTTACAAGTGGAGAAACAAGGAGCGGACATTAAACATCAAATGAAACAACAGATGTTTCAAGTGGAGCAACAAGGAGTGGACATTAAACAGAAGATGGTACAAATGGAGCAACAAGCAGCGGAAATTAAAAACCAAATAGAAGTTGGTCAAAAGAAAATGGACGAGAAGTTTCTGGAGTTATCTTCTACACTACACGGTAAAGTGGAAAAACTGCAAACAGAAGTACACGCAGAAATTCAAAATGTTAAAGGGACGGTTCAACAAAAATTTGAATCGGTTAAACAAGATTTTCAAACGGAAGTTAAACGTCTCGAGAAGGAGCTCCAAGATGTAAAAGTGAATGGAACGACACATCAAGTGATTCAAACGGTTAACGCAGTTAAGATAAAACCACCAACATTTGATGGAACAACATCCTTCAGTATTTTTAAGTTCCAATTCGAAACGGCGATTAAACAAAATCAGTGGACTGAAGAACAATGTGTTGCAGCATTAATTGTGGCTCTTAAAGGCGAAGCGGCAGAAACACTACAAATCATTCCCGAGCAGGAACGGAACGTTTACATGGGAATTATGAAGGCGTTAGATCGAAAATACGGAAGTGACCACAAACGAGAAATCTATCGCATGGAATTGAAGGGTCGATACCAAAAAGGAGGAGAATCGCTACAGGAATTTTCATTGGCAATTGAGCGGCTCGCGCATTTAGCCCATTCAAATATGTCGGCCGATTACATGGAGCGAATTAAAATAGATGCATTCATTGACGGTATTCGAGATCCTGAGACGCGCAGAGCGGTGATGTTGGCACCTAAGGCAACTTTCACGGAAACCATCGCTTGTGCGTTAACAAACGAAACTGCGCAAACCATCATCAAACCAGCAATGAAAATTCGTCGAGTGGAGATTGATTCCAGAATAGACACTGCGAGGGCTACGCCAAGGTTTAGAGATGGAAGTGGCAGGATTAAATGCTGGGTATGTGATAGAATGGGTCACATCTCACGGGACTGTTGGGAGATTAAGAAGAAACGAGCAAGGTCGCCATCTCCTATGAAGCGTAGATCAAACGAGGAGCAGATAGAATCCAGAAAGGAGAGTCAGACGACAGCAAAATCGTTAAACTAAAAAGAGTCAGTTTGAAGGGGCAGAAGCTGACTCCCACAACCGATTGCCCCATAACCTCCATCCATGTTTCGAGAATAGCAAGGAGCGGTGACAGCTTAACAATTGAAGCCGATATTGATGGGAAGAAATGCATGATCACGCTGGATACGGGAGCAACTCATACGATTGTCCGTGAGGATATTATCGATGGAATTATGGAACCAGCTAATGGAATAAAGTTACGAACGGCGACTGGAGAAAATTCAGCAATAAAAGGGAAAAAGGTCGTAAAAATAAGGATTGGGCGAAATCACTTTCAACACGAGGTGCTGGTTGCAGATATTGTAGACGAAGTCATCTTGGGGATGGACTTTATGAGAACGAATGGCTTCGTGGTGGATGTTGGACGGGGTGTATTAACCTACGATAATATCGAGTTGCCACTTCACGTTAGCGCCGTTATAGGAGAAACGACCAGGCAAATTATAATGGATCATCGGGAGAAGCTGCCACCGAACTCGGAAACAATAGTATGGGCAAGATTGGAGGGAGGTTCTGGGCCACCCAGGTTGTGGGTTGTGGAAGCCAATGAAGCGGAGAGCGGAGCCAGAGAAATTATGATCGGGAAAGTTTTAGTGAAACCAGACAACGATAATAAAGTACCAATTAGGACTCTAAATCTCTCGGATAAGACGAAAACCATCAAGAAAGGGACAATAATCGGAAAATGCGAAGAAATATCTGCGATTGTGAAGTGCGAGCAGAAAAATCCGATTAATACGACTAACTCGCAAGGGCAGAAAGAGGTTGTAGAACAACTCATGGAGAAATGGACCGAAGATCTTACTAAGGAACAGAAAAATTTGGCAAAACAATTGCTCGAGCGGTACATGCCAATATTCTGCAGTACACCGGACAATAATGGAAGAACCACAATGGTAAAACATCGAATAGATACAGGAGCAGAAATGCCGATTCGCCAACCACCCAGGAGATTACCATTGGCAAAGCAAGGAGAAGTGGATCGAATGGTAAAAGATATGCAAGCAGCAGGGGTAATCGAAACATCAAGCAGTCCATGGAGTTCGCCAGTGGTGTTAGTCGAGAAAAAGGATGGTACCATGAGATTCTGCGTGGATTACCGGAAATTAAATGCTGTGACGAAAAAGGATAGTTACCCATTGCCAAGGATCGATGACACGTTAGACACATTATCGGGTGCTCGAATATTTTCAACATTAGATCTGCAAAGCGGCTATTGGCAAGTGGAAGTCCAGGAGGAAGATCGTGAGAAAACGGCATTCAGTGTGGGTAACGGATTATGGCAATTTAACGTTATGCCATTCGGATTATGTAACGCCCCTGCGACTTTTGAACGGCTAATGGAGCGCGTGCTAAAGGGATTACATTGGAGGACGTGCCTCGTATATTTGGATGACATCATCGTTATGGGCAAGGATTTCGACGAGCATTTAAGGAATTTGGCAGAGGTTTTGGATCGGATACAAGCCGCCGGATTGAAGCTAAGCCCAAAGAAATGCAAACTATTTAGAACGGAAGTAAAATATTTGGGTCATAAGGTAACAACCAATGGAATCCATACCGATGAAGACAAGATCGCAGCAGTGAAGGAATGGCCACGACCTGAAAACTTACATGAATTACGGAGCTTCCTTGGATTGTGCACTTATTATAGACGATTCGTGCCAGGATTCGCCAATATTGCAAAGAGTTTACACGAGTTAACCAGGAAGAACAAGGCATTCGAATGGAAGGATGATCAGGAAGAGGCATTTGTGGAACTAAGACGTCGATTATGCGAAGCACCAATCCTCGCATACCCTATACCCAACATTAAATTCATTTTGGACACCGATGCAAGTAATGACGATATAGGAGGAGTATTATCACAGGCAACAAATGGTGAGGAGCGATTTATTGCATATTACTCCAAGATGTTATCAAAACCGGAACGGAATTATTGTGTGACACGGAAAGAGTTGTTGGCTATAGTGGAATGTGTTAAGCACTTCCATAAGTACCTCTATGGCCAAAAATTTCTTCTACGGACGGATCATGGAGCTTTGCGCTGGTTGTTACAATTCAAAAATCCAGAGGGACAAGTAGCACGTTGGATCGAACGTTTGCAAAGCTACGATTTCCAAATTGAACATCGGAAGGGAAGCGCACATGGAAATGCCGACGCATTATAAAGAAGGCCATGTCCCGTGGAATGCAAGCATTGTGGGCGTGTGGAGGGTAAGGAAAACATCATCGATATTCGACTTATGCAAGTGCTACCTGATGAGGAATGGACTGATGAAATGATCAAGAAGGAGCAATTACGGGATGCTGATCTGTCATTCATCATGGAACATAAGGAAAAGGAACACCGTCCCACATGGAGTGAGATAGCTGACAAAACTCCCATTGTAAAAGCATATTGGGCTCAATGGGATAGCCTCCACATAGAAAATGGTTGTTTAAAACGAAAGTGGGAAAGCACGGATGGTAAAGTAAAACAATTGTTGGTAGTGGTGCCAAAGGATCGGATAGCGGAAATCCTCAAGGAGTTTCATGGAGGAGCAAGTGGAGGTCACCTAGGGATTAATAAAACATTAGCCAAAATTCGACAACGTTTCTACTGGTCCGGATGTAGACAGTCAGTAGTAGAATGGTGTCGAAGATGTGACCAATGTGCTGCAGTAAAGGGACCAGCACGAAAAAGCCGTGGAACCATGAAACAATATAATGTCGGGGCACCATTTGAGAGAATTGCAATGGACGTGGCGGGGCCATTTCCGACCACCGAGAGCGGAAATAAATATGTGCTAGTAATAATGGATTATTTCAGCAAATGGCCGGAAGTGTACCCCATACCCAATCAGGAGACAACTACAATAGCTGATGCCGTGGTCAACAATTGGATTAGCAGATTTGGTGTACCGATGGAAATTCACACGGATCAAGGAAGGAATTTCGAATCGGTGATATTTCAGGAGATATGTCAGATGCTTGGAATCAATAAAACGAGAACGACGCCTTTACACCCACAGTCGGATGGTATGGTGGAAAGATTCAATGGCACCTTGGAGGAATATCTAGCAAAGGTTGTGGAAAGGAACCAACGTAACTGGGATCGACATATACCGATGTTCCTGATGGCCTACCGATCAGCGGTACATGACACAACAGGAGTGACACCAGCTAAAACCATATTTGGGAACAATCTGCGATTACCGGGAGATTTAAAATTTGGGGCTGTTCCATCAGCAGCGCTATGCGGACAGGATTATGTCGACCGAATGAAAGAGGAACTCAATGAAATACATCAATTTGTACGGGAGAAAATTCGGATAACAAGTGATCGAATGAAAGCTCGATATGACATACGAGCAAACAATCAAGGCTTCGAGGAAGGGCAATTGGTATGGCTTCACAACCCGCAACGGCAGAAGGGATTATCACCGAAGTTGCAACCAACATGGGAAGGCCCTTACACTGTCATTAAAAGGTTGAACGACGTGGTTTATCGCATACAGAAAGGACGGAAAGGTAAACCAAAGGTGGTGCATTTGGAGCGTTTGGCGCTCTACAGAGGAGGTGATCTGGATCCTGTTCGGGACGAACAGGCTTAGGTGGGGGGTAGTGTTACGGTGACACCTAGAATATAATAGAATAAGTTAATTTCATTAATTGTTCAATTACATTTATAATTTATACTCAACATTTAGGCGTCATTTCTATACTAACATATTTGCTGCGCATTTAGGATTATTCTAGAAACAAATATTTTGGTATATAAAGGCGCGCGTTGACGTGGAATGCTGAGTATTATTTTAAACGTGATACAGTGAAGGTTAAATAGAAAGATTATTAAAGTGATTATTAAAGCGATTATTAAAGTGATAATTAAAAAGTGTGTTATAATTGTAATAATTAATTGTGAATTTTGTGTTGTATAATAAATTGTGTTGTGTAAATAAAATTGTGTGAGTTAAAATTGAAGCAGTGTATTTATTCACAATCCAGTGATTCGAACCTTGATTGACAAGGCAAAATCGTAACAATATTTAAAAGATACAAGTGCCACCTTTGAATGAATGATATGAATCAGTCATTAATTTAGTTTAGTCGGCAATTTAGTCGAAAAAATCGCTCTCAGGCACACAGTCTAAGTTTTGATCAAATGAAATTTCATCTCCCATCTTGTTTTTTATTACAGGAATACTTAATGAACCAGATATTCGTCGTTTGATGAACTATGATGCATTTGAAAATGCTCTCAATGAACGAGAGCTTGTGGCATGGAAATGTGTAAAAGAATTTATTAAAAATGTTTTCGGAATTAATCGATCCGATAATTGGCGCAGATATATTGAAAATATGCTGACCGCTTTTCATAATATAAACGTTAGAATGTCATTGAAAATACATTTTTTGCATTTTCATGTGGAAAAATTCGCCGAACAATCATCAGCCGAATCCGATGAGCACGGCAAGCGTTTTCACCAAGTGACGGCAAAGCTCGAACATTGGTACAGCGGCAAATAGGAAGAAGATCCCGAAGACGACACGAACGAATCAGAAAATTAAAATTAAAAGTTAAGAGAAATCACCATAAAATCAACTGAATCGATTTAATTTTCTTTTAAATAGTTTACTTCTATATTGGTCGATGCGATGTTTATTCGATCGGTTTCAATCGATTTAAATTCAATAAATGGACAAAAAATGATAAATAAAGTGTTTTTCAAAAATGTGAATGTAGATGTGGTTTATCGGGCTTTATATGTCCATCAAAGTTGTTTTTCTTGGCCTATGCAACAACTTTGCTGAAGAAATCCAAACGAAAATCTTAATGGTTCAAGAGCTATTAATGTGAAAATGAGTGTATATTTGACTAATTTTTGACTCAGAGCCTAAACATGTCAAGAGGGTTATCTCAAAAATGGGGACTAACTTTGAAATGAGACTAGCACCATTGAATTCAGCATACTTGATTTAGGTTTACCCCTTAGGCGCCCAGCTTGTAACAAAAAAAAGTTTGCGATTCAAGCACAGTGAATTATTCAAAAGAAATAAAGGACCTTTTGAGGGCTAAAATAGAATCGAGAAAAATGACATAAAACCAGAGCTTCACAGGATAAAAAAGAGTTAACAGCCATACTCAACAATTGTGAAGGTTACTCCAACTTGAATAAATTGACAAATGATAGAAATGCAAACTGTATTTTTTTTTTTTATTCCAACACTTTTGCGGTTTGCTTTTTCCGTCCTCACTTTTACGCCGTTGCCGGCCAATTCGGGGACGTACGGCTATAAAGGTAGCCTTTTTATCACCATCTGCACATTGCATAGCTCCATGCCAGCCTGTACTGGCATGGAAGATGGATCGGCTCATGAGTTTTGCTCTCCTACAGGGGGTCATAGGTGTGTTCCATTTCATCTCAGATCGTAATCTGTAGATGAAAATTCCCTTTGTATCCTGACCCTAATGGGATTCGTACCGTGTACCTCCAGATTCAAATGCCAAAGCATAAACCACTGCACCATTTGATCGGTACTATTCACTTTGGAAAGTAAATAAACAGTCAATCCAGCTTCATTCTGTGAAAGGAATGGAAAAAGGATAGGACTTGGGCAAAGAATAACCTAGAAAAAACTGAAAGATTTGATGAACTTTGAACCTTCGAACTTTGAATGTTTGATGAAAATGTAATACAAGAGCTTGTGAATATTACAGGTACATTTCTAACTGACATAGTAAACGAAATCAAGAAGTGAATAAAGCATCTGGTTTCGATTAAATAACCCGAGAAATTTAAACAAACTTCCGAGATAAAACACTCGAAGAAACATTAGCAAAGCACTCAAAACTGATGGATTTACCTACGTTAATGGAGTACCATCCATAAGGTCATGCTACAGCCGGTATCCATAGGTCTACGAAATAATGGAATTTAAAGTTCAAACTCTTAGCCTACATTGCAATCCACCGACAATGAACCTGCCAAACGTAGCCTTGTATCAGACAGTTAAACTTCTCGACTCCTAAGATGGCTAGCGGCCTTAGATGTGCTGCCGGTTCGTTTGAATACTAGTGATCCAACTAGATGTATGATGAACTGGTTTAATATTGATTTTTATTGAACGTTATGTCTATTTGATTTATTATAACTAAATAATTTCTAGCTATATCAATACTTAATTAAGGAATGGTATACGCTATCCTCGGGTGGGGCTTAGACCACTAAGAGACTTTAACCTTTTGTAAAGATCCAAATTATTTATTCTAAATATTCTGTTTATACGTTAAGTAGGTTGTTCAGCACTTATAATAATTTATACAAAATTCTATTTATTTTGTGTTTTGGGGTTAAGGAAATAAAATCTGTTATTTCTTATCAATTAAGAAGGAAAGAATAGTTTTCTCACGTCCTTTTACACACACTGACGTAGACTTTCCTCGGTTTGTTTAAGTTCAAGTTTCAAATGGACAAAATCTATACATTTAGATATAGCAAGCAACTGGAACCGCCTTCGGGGCAACCTTCAAAAATTTCATTGCGCGATTAGACTTATAAGATCGAAGAGGGCTCCGTTAGCATATCTATATTCAGACGATAGAATAAACTTCGTTGGACCTTGATCAAAATTATCAAAGAAAATCTTTGAATCAATAAAACAAGTAATTCCGCAGCTTCACGACATATTAGCTAAGGCAATGCACATTATTTCACCCTAAGCACCACATTTCAGAAAACAATTCACCGCTCAAATCGAAGCATGCCGCAATTGGAGACCTCGAACGATAATATCAGCAAATCTAAATGGCATGATACTAACCCGGTTATTTTATATTGGGTGATTCATTAATCGCCACACCAGAACCAGCTATGGACCTTTGTACAAAAAAATGTTCAAGATGATAAATGGAACGTACAACAACCTGAGGTAAAATTAGATGGTTATCTTAATCAGAGAGGATTTTGGAGTTTCAACACAACTTCCACTAAAAAATGGTTCAAAATACGACGCCAAGCTAACATCAACTACGATCACTACGAAAATACCCCATCAGGAATTCTTGAAACCAGCCGTTCTTGAATTCGCAACGAATCTGAAGCTAGTAAAAGACACCAACAACGTCCTTCAAGGTTTGATGTCAAAAATAAAAAGCAACAAGGCTCCTGGTGAAGATGGAATTTCAAGCGAAGTGTTAAAAAACGGATCTGATTTACCCACTTCATAAAAAGAGAGATCTATTAAATTGCAATAACTATCGCGAAACAGCTGTGCTAACCATTTTTTATAATGTTTTGGCCAACGTAGTGGCAGCAAAATTATCAATTTAGATATATCTGTGGTAATTCAGAAAAACCACTTATCTTACTATACCTAAGCTAAATGGTTTTTCTGAATTGCCACAGAGTGAACGCAACTTGGACAACTACCAGTGTAGATTTTACCCAAACAGATCAACAACCGATCAGACCTTCACTCTGAGGTTTATATTGCAGATATATTATGAAAAAGCCATGCCTATTCTCAGTCTCTTTGTCGATTTTCAACTATATACGACAGGAAGAGAAGAACACGTTGTGAGATTATCTGCACTACACCACTCTGGCTTTTTGGCAAAGGCTATGCTGATGATTTGGTCATGATTGTTTCAGGTAAACACTTTACAATCCTATCTAAGGTAAGACCTTGCTGGTCTTTACTAGACGAAAATTTATTAGTAAACTGTCTGGCCGGTTACCAGGAACCATAAATGTCAGTAAAACGTTAAAACTATTAGGCCCGATCGCGGAGACGGGCATTCAAAGATTTCTGAAAAAAAGAACCCCAGTCTCTCAATCGAAGAAGAGGAGAAAGAATCGTATTCCAGTATTCCACTGTATACAAACCAAAAATTGGGAACACACTAAATCCGATATTGGTAAAGGCCCGGAACGGACTAAATGACTTGTGATTTGCCAAAATTGCAACAGAATTCTATGATATAAAAATTAATGATTTGTGGAAGATATTTGTGGAAGATTATTTGTTACTTGATTGCTGTTTTACTTCCCAAGAAATAAAGAACCACTCAAGCGCGTAATGATCGTTCCCAGTTTGTGAAGCAAGGTAAACGTATTTAAACCGCCATTTTGAACCCAACTAAAACCGTTACAAGATATATATTTTCGATATTATTTTTGAGCATTGTCCTATGCGAAATGCGGTAGTCTTAATAAAAATTTAAATAGACTCAGACTCTTGGACAGTTCGCTCGAAGGTTTACCGTTATGGCCAGTTGTGTACAAGATATCACCGTGTATCCTACAATTAAGCTAACAGCAATGATTCGAAGGTTGAAAATCCGTAGATTTCTTGTATCTCAAGAAGTATGACTGTACCCAATTTTTTCGACGAAATATTAACCAGCAATGGATCTCTTCAGCTTTAGCTCATAATTCCTGCAATCCTCGTCTGACTCCATCTATTGTGCAAACTTCAAAATTGTGAATGATTTGATCTTGTGATTAAAGGAATATCTAAAAACATTTGAATATTTTTTGTTACAATTGGTTTTACCTGTCGATAATTTTGGTCCAGGCTTCGTCATAATTATCCGACTTGCATTTGATATGTCGAATAACTCACCAAATTAGCGCAATATGTAAAAACCATGTATTGAACAATTTCGATCTACTGGTTTGACAACGATTAAACAATCTTGAAGTTGAAACGTACTGTGGATCTCGGTACAACTTCCAAAAAACAACAACAAAAAGTAACAATTACGACAATCCAATTTAAATCAAAAAACCTTTCGACATCATTTGTCGCAAGTGAAGTCGAACTGGCTATTATCTGAAAACACTACTAAATGTACATAGTGCATTGTTCGACATCACTTTGAATTAATTAATTAATTCAATATTCAATTTGAGGATTCCGTTAATAATTTTAATGTTATAAAACGAAATTTATAGAATACCCAAACCATATTTCGTTGGTAAAATAGCGGAGTTACAAACCTTATATGTACTAATTTTTCAACCCAGTAGTAGTGACATCTTCATTACACTAGTAAAAGCTGAAATCGTAAGATAATATTCAGGCGTATAAATAAACTCCGCCCATGAAATATTATTAAGTCATATCAAAAGTTTTGCATATAAAAAAATGTATTACATTATATTATAATTTATTAATTCAATTTTCTTAAACATATAATAATCAACAAATATTTTATCTTCCACCAAACAAAATATCTATAACAACGCTCGATTACTGTGTTTCATTGATCACATCACAAATAAGGCGGAGTTAAAATTTCATTTTCTTTACTTTATCTTTATAATCTTTGTTCTTCTTCGTCACCATATTATTATTATTTATTTCGTGGAGAGAGACCCCTAAACGAGAAGAAAATTAAAAAGAAACGTTGAAAGATCGTATTGAATAATAAATCTGTCTTTCATTATAATTGAAAAAAAAAAAACAAAAAAAGTTTTTTGCTGCTTCTTTTTGCTATTTCGTTTTGTTTTTTAAGAAAACGATATTTTCTCTCATTTTAACCACCGCACAACAAACAAAAATAACATCCCGAACAAGATCATTTTTCACGAAAAACCAACCAAAAACAATAAACAAGATCAAGTAAAAAATTGTTCAGTGTTTCGTTACTCGTTAGTTTTAATTAAATCGTAAGATTGTAAGGATATTGTATACATAATTAGTGATCGTGTGAAATTAATAAAATTTAAATAATTTAGGAATTGAGTTTTAACAAAAACAATTTTTTTTTTACAAAATGGCACATCGTATCTCGCCAAAATTAATTTTAGACATAAGTAATAAAAAAGATCATTCAAATAGTGGTAATTGTGATAACATTCCAAATTTTATTAAACTTGAAAAATTACAAATTACAACAAAATTAGAAAATATGTGCAACAACAATAATAATGTTAGTGATAATAGTGATGATAATAATAGTATTGATCAACCATTTTACGACGGTAGTAATTTAAATATACCGCGAAGTGATATACTAAATGTAAATACGGGCGGTAGTGGTGTTAATGTTGCAACATTATCACATGCTAGTGAATTAAATTCACAGTCGAGAAAACGTGAATATAGTGACATGTATGAAACTGGCGATCACTACACAGATGGATACGATCATCATCTTCTTCACTCATCGAAATTATTTAAGTATTATAATGATTCGTGCGTGTACACGTCAAGGATACGGTCGGCTAACGAAATGGATTATTATAACGGGGATGATTGGAATAATATGTCGCATCCGCAAGTTCAGCAATTGGCACATCATGGCCCATCACAATCGGGCGCACAACAAATTTATTCGCCACACTATTACGAGCAGCCGAATATGAATCACCAAACATATTCGCCACAATCGATTGCGACGCTCGAGGATGAACTAGTAATGTCAAACGATGAATTGCCCGCAACTATTACACCGACCACCATTTTGGATAAACTGGATACAATTCATTCGGCCGCACCCGCTTTTAAAGCCAAAAAGTCGAGAGCGAAAAAATCGAAGAAGGCCAATAGTACCAGCATTAATAGTAATAGCAGTGATAGTAGTACAAGTACTAAAAAGGCGGCCAAAGTGCGACGAAAGAATTCAAAAGAAATTAGTTTCGAGGATTTACAATCGCAACGTGTCATGGCCAATGTACGGGAACGGCAACGGACACAAAGTTTAAATGAGGCGTTTGCATCACTGCGAAAAATCATTCCAACATTACCTAGTGATAAATTAAGTAAAATACAAACATTAAAATTAGCATCGAGGTGAGTTTTTAAATATTTCTATATTCGTGCGCGGGCACGTCCTTAACTGGGAAAATCCCAAAATTTAATTTTATTACTCAACCTGGAAATCCCAAGAGATCATACTTTTATTATTAGAAAGATGCGAATTGTTTACCTGTCATTAGTAATTTCAAAAAACCCGACCCACCCTCTATTTCTACATTCAGGATGTTTCTTGTTATATTGTTTAGGATTTTCCCCTATAAATTATTCGTCATTCTTATTTCAACACTTTTTTTTTATAAAAAACAGCATTAGAGATTATTTTAAACCACCCACACTACTTGAACAAATTACATAACTTCCGAATTCTATACATGAAAAATAACATCCAATAACGTTGAACATCCAATGATACATTTATATCTCATAAAAATCTCATTAAATTGAATCAATATAATGATGATCAAGTGATTAACTGAAATTATTCATGTAGCGCGCGCATTTTTCATCTTATTTATCAAATAAAATTTCCCCCTTTCCATTTTCCCGCGAGTCGATTGAAATCCAAAAACTAAATATTTTTTTTTTTTATAATCTTAATGATATTTTAAGACTCTTCTTACAACAACAACAAAATACAATTAAGAATTATTTTATAAATTCTTTCTTAAAGATTTTCGAATATATATATACTTACTCATGTTGGTTGTTATTTTTTATATTCAAAATACGATGTACATACAGTTTTATATTTTCTTTGGATGCAGATGTTCTATTATCTTAACATATTATTTTTATTTGCTTCGTGAGATTTTTCACACAGTTCAAGATAGCACCACGCATAAAGATGTAACTACTCGCACGTCAATGATTTTAAAATGTACTAAAATCTATCAACAATACGCATTTATATCCGAGTGGCGCTACTCGAACAAAAAAAATCCCTTTCGTAAAATTTAACGGAAATTTAAAATGTGTTCTACCTTTTTTCGTTTTGATGCGTTTAGTACTTGGGAAAAACCATAAATAAAGAAATTTCCACTCCCCCACAACATGTTTAAAAAAAGTCTCACAATACAGTCATAAAATAACGAAATAATATAATAAAATATTTACGAATATCCCTTTGCAGGATACAAAATATAATTTGAATATTTCTATAAAATGCGATTAGGTACTTTATGATTCGATCGAGGTGAGGCGCCTTCATTTTAGCATTTCAATGAACATATTGCAAAAAAATTGTTTTGTTGTTGTAAATCTTCAAGGATATTTCTTTTTTACAAAACAGGAACATGTGTTGACAATATACTTTTAATTACGTACGTATTCCGTTTTATCGCATTTTGTTGGGATTTCCTCGACTTTTAAAATAGGATTATGGCTTTAACATTTTAACCAATTTAACCGGAATATATTTATTATATTACTTATGGTGTTATCTTAGAAAGCGCCAATGTGTTGTCTTTATTTGTAATAAATAAGATTTGCATATTTTTATGCTAAATTATTTACCTAAGTAAAATTAAAAAGTCAAGAAGAATACGGTCAGAAACTGATGGTTCAAATTATTTACGATCTCAGAGTGGAAAAATAATGATAATAATTTTTTTCCAAGTGTCTTAAATTGTCTTAACATTAAAAATTTTTTCGAATTCTAAAATCCTTAAAATATTTTGTTGAGATATTTTAAAATTTGTGAAACCTAATCAACTGTAAACATTTTCAGTTGTAATTATTTTAAAACTGGTGCACATCATGTTCACCGGTTCGTGGTAACCATGATTTGTCCTGTGTTTATTTACTTGAGGAAACTTTGAATTTTTTAAGGTTCTGCTCGATGCTTTTATTCCAATAGATTCAATCCCCCTCAATCTTACTCATCCAGTAAGATGTTTACGATAAATGAATACTTCAAAAGTTCCCTTCTATTTTACATGATTATCAGATTGTAGGTTCTGTATCCTGTAATTTGGGATCAGAATCAGACGTATGTGAAGTACAATATCTTTATTGCCTTAATATCTTCAATGTGATTAGGGAAACTTATATTTTCAATGAAAGTAACCCCTATAGGTCTTTAACCGTTTGAGTTCCAGGGGTAATTGAAAAAACACTGTCAAAGAATCGCAAACAGCGCGACCGCGTTTTCACGAAATGATTTCGATGTATTGTTTCAGTGATTGATTGTTAAGAAGGCACAAAGGAATTATCAACTTTTTAAAGTCTTTTAACAATGAGGCTGGTATTGGTATGCCATCCGGGTCGCATTCATCTTTAAACGTTTCTAGAGCATGATATATATCTTCCGCTGCAATTTTTGGAATTTTTATGGATGCATTTTTGGTGCTATCATTATTGGTTTTATGTATTTATCGATGTCTTCTGGTTTATACACTGATTGACAAAAATTGGGCGAACATGTTTGATATGACTTGAGGCTTACAAGATATTTGCCCTTCAAATGGCATATATTCTGGGTAATCGTTAGTCTCACGCCTACGAAAGTAGGTTCAAAAATATTTTGGATTATTCCTTATTTTATCTTGAATACATAGGATCAAACTTCGTTTGATAGTAGAATACGTATTGTTGGTTGCATGCTGTGAATTTATGTCTACTAGCCTCAGAGTAGGAGGATATCGGTTTAGTTTAGTGGCAGCGGTGGCGACAAATAAATATATTCTTTTATATAGCAGTGTGGGGAATTTGTACGTATATACGCTGTTGCTGTTTAATTCATCCTCCCAGTTGATGTTGTTAAAGTATAAATCCAAGTTCACTGTGACCACTTTTCTATAGTTGTAATTTGGCCTTTCGTTCAGGTATGACTTTTCATACTGGTCTTGCTCTTCAATCCTATTAAGATCTAATAATGATAATGATTCGTACATATTAAATAACTCAGGTGAATTAGGAAACATCAGGTCTTAAATTCTGTTATGGCCATGGTATATATCAGATCTTTGATGCAGGTTAGAAATGACCATTGGTATCTATGAACAAGCAGTCAATTTCTGAAGACACATTGGTGGGTAGAATCTTGCCAATTTCATCATCATAGGTCCAATTAATTGATGACATTTTAAAATCTATTTCGGGATGATGTCGCATGGTGTGGCATTTACTGATATTTTAACATTGAAAATGTTTTTGGGGTCGCATTATATAGAAAATGCAACGAAATTTTGTCCCAAGAATATGCAACGAAATAAAAAATCCCAAGTTTCATCCTAATGCCTCAACCAGTCACAACTTAAGAGCTTAAGTTACACGGCTGCACCACTTTGGTTAGTGCTACAATCTCCAAAAATGTATAGGCTTCTCGTTACAAATAAACAACTGACCTCTAAAATTTTGGTGGTCGTACCGCTCTCTTAAGTGGTCCAATCGAGCACAACTTAAGCTCTTAAGTTTTGACTGGTTGAGGTTTAATGCTAAAAATTTAAACATAGAAGATGGGGCTTGAAATGTTGTTTAATGCCTATATAAAAAAGTTTAAGCCTACTGATTTGTTTTGGGCTAGTCTAGCGCCTAGAGTACTTGTATTTATATAGAACTAAAAATAAAAAAGTTTGAGCCCAAAAACTGATTATCGGCGCACCAGCGTGTTTTCCTTCTCTCGTATTTACTTTATTAAAAAAATTATGTTAATGGTTGATCAAAAAATGATTCGCGAATCAAACCAATCAAATCGTTGGAATTTCCCCGCCTGAGATGAAATATTTTTTTCTTTGGGTAAATTTTGATCGCAATGAGCAATAATGACGCTCATTATATCCCTTTTTCTACCAAAAAAAAATTGGCTCAATTTATATCCAAACCACACAAATGTGTAACTAAGAAAATAGTATGTAACGGCTTTTTGATAAAAAAAATTCGCTTGATTTGAAATAAAACCAACACAATTGTGTGAAATGCATGCACGAATGTGTAAGCTGGTTCAAAACGCATACAAAAATAAATTTTTGGCATGATTCTTATGTCTTACCCACACAATTATGTGGGTACGTGGGAAAAGGGATATATAATTTTGCTGTTTTTCTGACATTTCTATATGACTCACGTCAATATCAAAAACAAACAAAACACGCGCCATTTTCATTATCGGCATTATAATTTGGTGTGTATATTTTGTGTGCGTTTACATAACATAATAGTGTTTATTGCATTAAATGTTATAAATCATATTAATTTTAGTGTAATAAGTAAGAGTTTGGCATAAGCATTAAAAACTATCGGCTGTTCTTCAGAATGTATAAAATCAACCAGCAAAGTGCGATCAAACCGATTGAAGAAGTACGTAAAATAGCTTAATATTTAGAGCAATAGCTTTTGTTACTAACTTCATAGTGTGATCAAACATTTTAGATCACGTACGTGAACCAACCATAAAAAATTAAGCAAATAGGAGAGAACCAAAACACGCTGGTGCGCCAATTTTGTTTTGTGCTCTCTCTATGCACCTATTTCTCATCTACGATATCAATTAGTGAGCGCATATCCCTTTTCCCGCCTGCCCACACAATTGTGTCGGTAAGGCAAAACAATCATGTCAAAAAAATTTATTTTTGTATGTATTTTGAAACAACATACACATTTGTGCATTCTACTTAATTAGTTTTCGTCCGAAAAATAACACTTACTATAATAATAGTAAAATAATTAATATGTTATCAAAAACAAATAATAAATATGTTATATAGTTTATATGTTATCAAATTATAATGTTTTTTTTTTTCAAAAATAATTCCGATTTAACTAAGATGGGTTAAAATCAGGAAAACATTACAATCTGTCATATTTTACTCACACATTTGTGTAGATAGGACTTAAATTGAAGCAAAATCAATTTTTCTTTGGTAGAAAAAGGCGTATACAAATAAAAATAAAAAAACAAAAAAATAAAGTAAATACAACAGAACTAAAACACGCTGGTGCGCCGAAAATCAATTTTTGGGCTCAAACTTTTTTATTTTTTATTTTTAGTTCTACATATATAAATACAAGTACTCTAGGCGTTAGACTAGCCCAAAACAAATCAGTAGGCTTAAGCTTTTTTATATAGACATTAAGCAAAATTTCAAGCCCCATCTTCGATGTTTAAATTTTTAGCTAGTGACTTTTTGTTGATCACTGCTTTAACACATCCTTGGTCTATGGATAAGTTGGATAGATTAATCCATTCATTAGGAATTAATTTGCCAATCGCTTTCAATACACCTCTGCCTGATTTTTTATTGCTTGTTAGTTGCGAGCGATCACATCTATACACCACGCAGATGGAAAGAACTCATATATTTTTATATTTAGTTATATTTAGCTCTTATCACTGTACTCACTATACTCATTGATATAAACAGTGTCATATTTTTTGAGGCCATTTAAAAGGTATATGTCAATCGTGCGATAATTTGTTTTAATATCGCCATAGCTTGTCACAGTATCATAACATTGAACAGCTTTGCATTTTGTTGTTGAATATCCAAGTATTGGTCAAACCATGTTACATCAAAATTCTAGAACTTTTTGTTCAAAATTTTGTTTAATTACATCGGAAAATTTGGCATCCGAAAAGTGAATTTCCGGATCATGAATAAAGTTTTAGGACAACACATTGTTTTAAAATTTGTTATTCGGAGAAGCACCACACCATAATTTACTCACGTAACGGTTTTTTATCACGAGCCGCGATTTAAATTTATTTAGTTTTCTATATTAAATTTAAAAAAAATAGATAAATCTTCATAGTACTTTTACCTATTCGTGACATCTACTGAACAAAATGTGAAAGTTAGTTTACTGCGGAATACTATCTACATTCGATGGAAATCACTAGCAGTTGTGAATCGCACCGTATTGTTGTCAGATAGTTCTCAATATCAAATCCATCAGTAGGCTTTGTTTTCTTTCTTTAAATATTCACCCCTATTCCCCTAGTCGCATCACTTCAAGTGATATGACTACTCATCTTCTTGGGTACTATGGTTGCGGGCCAATAGTCGGGTAAATCGTTTACTATGGTCAAAATCGGATTTAGAGCAGATTTTTCGATCAGTTTGCCATAGAGTTTTTGAAAAATAAATGAATTTACCGAAAAATTTACTTAAAATTGACCTTTACCTGACTATTGGCCCGCAGCCTAGATCATTAACCCTTTGCCTTAAAACAACGTATGGAAGACGTGATCGTACTGCTGTGCCTAAAATGAGAACCTCGTATCACACACGTGATGATTCTTTCTGGCCAAAAGTGAAAAGCTCGTATCAGACACGTGATTGTTTTTACGCGATAATGTTTTTGTTTTTTGCGTTATTGTTTGTTACAGTTGCAATATAAGAGTTGTGTTCATCGTCGCTCGATTCATAAGGCAAGGGGTTAAATCGAAACTTACAAAATAATTGTACAAGTAAGTCGTTCTGGCTGTTTTTTAAATCTTAGTACGCTGTTTTATAAATATTTCGTTGCGACTGCTACCACTTCAAACGACAATTTCTATCACTTGAAATTTTGACGTGACAAATAAAAAAAAAAAAAAATGCAAACTTAACTAAGGTCGTGTTTCAATTGGTTTAAATGCCGCATAAAAAGTTAAAAAGTTAAAAAAAAATTCGTGGTAATTTTTTTTTAACTTTTTAACTTTTTATCTGTTTCAATTGGTTAAAATTTTGACAATAATATGGTTGCTTATTTTATGTGTAATTATGAACGTATATAGCAAATTTAAATATGAAAATATTTAAAATAAATACTATTTAAATGTATATTAGTTAATTATGGTTAGTTTACATCTAAATCATTACGATTTTTCTCAAAATTTGTACTTGACAAATTTCTGGTTACAAACAAATATTTTTGTTAGCCAAATGTTTTCTATATAAAAATTTTATCAGCTCTTGAAGCGGATAAAAAGTTTGACATTTTTATTCACCACAATTTTTAACTTTTTAACTTTTTATGCGGTATTTAAACCAATTGAAACACGCTCTAAGATTTAAAAAAATTTCATTGAGAGTTTTGTACAAAACTTTAGTAATTTTGATTTTAAAATCTAGTAACCAGGAAGTGATACATCTAAGGGAATTGAGTATATTGTAGTGTCATCAAAAATGTTTTCAAACCCGCGCCTAATATGATAGCTAATTGAAATAATGGGCCGGTTTACACGAGTTGCAACTGCAACACATTTCCTCGGTTTGCTTATAAATTAATTAGAGGGGAAATATTATTGTTGCACTTTTTCAACATAAATAACCCTTTCGAGTTCAAGAAAAAATTTTTTTTTGGTTCAATTTCAGTTCAATATACACAATTGTGTATGTAAATAATGATAGGTTGTAATGTCTTCCGAATTTTAACGGATCTTAGTTAAATCGGAATTCTTTTTGGAAACAGCATAATAATTTGTTAACAAATTAATTATATAACATATAATTTATTTGTTCTTGATAACATATTAATTATTTTATCATTATTATAGTTACTGCGTTATTTTTGGAACGAAAACAAAATTAAGTGGTTTACACAAATGTGTACACTGGTCTTCAATTACCACCTAATTCTATGTTTGACATCTTCGTTTGTCGTAATCGAAATTTGCATACACAATTGTGTATGCGGGTCAGGAAAGGGATAATAGGTGAGCAACGAGTTGCAATTCACAAATACAAAGACAAAATAATAACAAATTTTTTTGGGGTTTTGGCTATTTGTGTTTTTTGTTAACTGCTTTTATTTCAAATTTGTATTTTTACCAGTCACTACATACAAAAAATAAATTTAATTCAAGTAGACTGGTTGTGCCACTTCAAAATTCAATACGAAATCAAAATAATTTTACACACACATAGACAAGTAACAACAATTTTCGTATTTCGTCTAAACGTGAGAAGCTGTAGTGTAGTGTTGCGTTGCAATGTTAACTTCGTGTAAACAGCACCAATAAAAGGTTGTACTGTATTTATTACGGATTTGTGTCAAGTTCTATTTTGTTACTATAGTAACAGTTTTATTCAAAAGCATGACAAAACTATTGCTTTTGCTTTGAACTACCAACCACCATCCAACATCGTATTCTATTGGAATAGTAAAAAATAACAAATAAACACCTCTAGAAGTTGAAACCCTCTATAACTTGTAAGTCAACTTTCGACAAGGCAAACATATATACGGTAAGGATTAGTCAACCAATCAAAACTTTCGGGTCTATTTTGAAGGATGATGAAATCTTTTTCCAGGTTTTAATTTGTTATGAAAAGGGGGAACAATACAAATTCGCTTAGCATTGGACTACTTGGCACAGGATTGAAAGAACAATGATTCAAAATAAGGTTTTATATTCCAACTGATATGTTCCTTACACGTGATATTGGTGGCAAGCGTTGATATTGTTTTTAATTCCTCCTCCCTCCTTAGAGGCTGATAGGTAGAAATTTAGTCCCTGTTTCGACTGTTAGCATCGTGATTTCGTCTTGATGAATTTGCATCATCCACCAACATCGATTATTGCCGCTTCCTTGTTCTCATTGAATATTCCTTGTTGGTAAATGTTGCAACACTAAATTTAATTGTTTCGTGTTGTATTGCAACAGAAAATTTCCTTTTAAATATTTGTTAGTCTTATAAAAAATATTTCCATTGAAGTTGTTAAGAAATAAGTGTTTTCGTTTAACCTTCCGATGATTTGACTTTTGTTGAATGGGTATTCGCATTTAGCATAAGCTGGTTAATGCAGTGATCATCCTTACCGCTTATAAGCAACTCAATTCGCAAATTGTTGTGTCTGGTTCTGGTTTAGTAAAATTTTGTTGAATTCTAGGTGGTACTTGTTTTTTTATTTTACTGTTCATCTTATTGGATGATGATCTTATTGATTGGATTGAGGACTTTTGATTATGATCATGTGTTTTGCATATTCAATCTCGTTAGAATTTTGACGTGTTTCCATTTCCGTTACTAGCTACTAAATTTCATCTTGTCCAATAAATTAGTATTGATGATTTTTGGTTTTGCCAATTGTACTACTATCACTTTTATTTCGTCCTTGATAATATGGAGGCGATTGAAAAGAATTTCTTGCGCTTATCACATTTGTTGATTTTGTATTGTTAGTTATTATTAGCGTTGATTTGGTTCTGGCTTTGGACGATCATCCATTTCGGTGCGTTCCCAATCCCGATTAGTTAATGGTTTCACTATTTTGGTGAAGTCGCTAATCCAAGAAATGACATTAAATCCTCCAGGCTATCGGGTTTCTTGATATTTTAAACAGCACGGATTTTTTTGGGTCTGACCTGATGTTTTTATCCGAGAAATTCGGTTTGTGTTTTTAAGAATAGCGTACGTTAACTCGTAAGTCGGCCATTTCTAGTTTTGAAAAAATATTCTTGATATATTCATTAAATGTTCTTCAGTTCTCCCGAATACTATGATACCTTCGATATACACGCACGTAGCATATTTCACCGCTTAATTCTTTTAAAACGTCATTTAGCATTCTCTGATAGACGGTTAGAGCGTCATTAAACCCGAATGGGAGCCTTACGAAGTATTTGGTGGAACAGCTTATTTCATGTTTTCTTGATGAAATTTGGTATTGCCTATGGCTGTCAAATATGATATGTGTCTCATCTTGTTACTGCGTTTAATGTCTCGTAGTCTATCACCATTCTATACTGTTTTGTTTGTGGCAATTGGACGTTAGTTGGGATGGCGGTTTCAGATAACTGGCTTTAAAAAAATTTTGTTAGCTCTGGTGTCCATTAAGAACTTAAGGATGTTGTCGTTTTTATATTTTATATATGTATAGTATGCTAGAAAAGCATCCATTATAAAATTTAAGTCTAAATTTTGCCAATTGCTTGTCATCAAATATTTCGGTGGTTTTCTATTTAGTTGGTTATAATAATCCTCCTCTTGAATGACTGAAGATGAATACTATGTATTTTGTGTGGTTCGCTTGTACTGATGGGGCAATACCATTGGTACTGGCTATTTAGGATTGATTGGTGTAGGCGGAACTACATAGCCTTGGTAAAATTATATTTATAGATACGGTTACTGAATTAATACAATTTCTCCAGTGAATTGATATAGCCCTAAAGTTTAAATTTCCTATTTCTTAGCAAAGTGCGTACGCTTCTGGGAGAGTTTGTCTTAGCATTTTTGACAGGTCGTAATTCAAAACCTCTAACAGATACGTCCAGTGCCAGATTCTCGCAAGTTTTGACGGGAACGTTGATGGTATCAGGTGTGTAATCTACAGTTTTGATTTTGTTTACGATGAACGAAGTCTGGTGATTGACGTTTATGTAGAACTCGTTCAAACTTATGTTTCGTCACTAGGAATTACTTAGTTGATGTTTGAAGGTCGGTAGGTATCTTTTGTCCCTCGTAATGTAGATACTTCTTCAGCCATATCCAGTAGTTATTGAATATATTATATGAAATGCTTCTTATATTTTGTCCTATTAAGCTCGTAGTCGCTTACATTGTGCACTCTACATTGTGCACCTAAGATATGTACTGGGTAGGATTGCCAATGAAATGTGGCAATTCTTTAACGCTATCTAACAATTTACTGATAACATCTAAATCTTGCTCCATTTTAGGTGATGCCAACTGCGATGTGAACTAACGGGGTTTCCAATTTGCCCCGTCTTCTATTTATTTGTTCGATTTGACTATTAACAGCTCCTTTCAAAGGCTCGAGTTTTTTTATATTTTCCATATGGTTGATAATTTTTTATTGTTTTTTATTTTTAATTATCAGTCTTGTTTACTATCGTGAGGATCATGTCCTGGTTTTTTTTAATTTCTTTGCAGATTTGAAGTTTCTTCAAAGATTGTGTAGTGTATGGTCGGTGAAGTATACTTGTAAAGCATCGTTTTACTTCGCGTAGGTTTTGGATAAGCCGTTGTTTTTCCCATTGAGTGACCATATATTTGTATATAAGTCCATATTTTAAGATCACTCGTTTATAATTATAGATCACCCACTCCAAGATCACCAGCACGGTTTGATTCTACACAAGTAGAAAGTCACAGCCCAAAAATTTTCTATATATGTATATACTTACTATTTTTTATGTTAACCCAAAAATTATACTTTCGCTACAGAGAAAACTGTTCACTGTCAGCCCACAAATTAAACTGTCGTGATACTATAAAACTATCATGAACGATGATATTTACTGGTAGTCCAGAAACTAATTCACGAACTATCTTGTATATTCTTTGAGTAATGTAACACTATTTCAAGGGTATTACTTAATGTAGTCCGATGTGAGATTAAAAAAACTACGTATTTCGTTGACCGGTACTAAATGTTGGTTTTAATGAAATATGCAAATAATCCGTGCATATTTCATTACGCACTCGTCAGATCATTGAAGTATTGATGTTCATTTTGATTCGTTGTATTGGTTTTTTTAACGAATATCACGACAGTTTTATTTTTGGGCTACCAGTAAAATATTGCGATTTTTGCTGTGAGGCAGATTTATTTTTGGGTTAACATAAATAAAATAAAATTTTAAGGTCGATATTTGCCAATAGTCAGTATTCGTATATTTTGGAACTGGTAGTATTTTTTAAGGTTAGTATTTGGACCAGCTTCAAATACCACAACCATTTTTTATAAAAAATTACCTGAAATTCTCAGTGATTTAGTTTAATAAATTTGCGAATACATAATTTATAAAGGGTCTTTCAGGTCATAAGGACGCTTGACTTTTAAATGTAAATAAAACAAGTTGTGTGTGAGATATCCACTCAACTGTTTTTTATTTGAAAAATTATTTTATGGCATACAACGTATTCAGGATGGTGTTCGTTATATTCACTTTGAGGATATCAATTGTTTGCGTTTTATTCGCATAGACTTGCGATTTAAGATAGCACCAAAGGTAGAAGTCTAAAGTCATTAAATCGCTCGATCTCACACTCTCTCTCTCTCTGCACCGTCCTGTTGGAATCTCGTGTCTTGGATATCTATATCATCCAGATTAGACCACAAGAAGTTGCTTTTCATCGATCTGTAGTGCTCGCAGTTGACGGTTATGGCAATGCCAGTTTTATTTTGGAAGAAGTACGGACCGACGATTCCAATGAATTTGGCCACTAAACGTCGAATAGTCGGCGGGACGGTTGTGGTGAGGATAAAAATCACGTAATATGAGACTATTTCTTTCCCAGTGTTTATACTGCGCAGTCTTCTTTTGATACTCTTGTTTATTCGAATATTATTTTTTTTAGTGAACTCGCCTATTTCTGGAGCCCTCATTGGTAATTGTCAAATTCTTTCACATTTATGACGGTAACAGCTTCTTCGTAACATATACCAGAACTGAAAGATAAAAAATTAATTATTATTGCATTTCATTAAATAAATCCTATAAAACTAAAAATATGTTTGATACGTCGTGTCAATTTTGTCAGTTCTATAATGTTCTATAATAAAATTATAAGTATGTATTTTATAATATTTCAAAGCCTTATAATCGGATGTCAAATAAAAAATACTCAAACTTGAATACAACATTAGAAGTTTAACCGCTTGGTGCAAAAATAACGAAATTATTTGGGGAACCCACTTTTGATCATGCAACATAAATTTGTATTTACCGCATGGACATCTTTAATTACGGATCCGCTCGAAACGCGATATTTCAAAA
Organism: Nephrotoma appendiculata; assembly: GCA_947310385.1. Lineage (NCBI taxonomy): Eukaryota > Metazoa > Arthropoda > Insecta > Diptera > Tipulidae > Nephrotoma > Nephrotoma appendiculata. Next base: position 17,591,328 of record OX371223.1, read on the forward strand.
CGCGATATTTCGAAACGAGATATGACAAAACGAGAAAAGGTACAAAATGCGATATTTCAAAACGCGATATGGTACAAAACACGATATTTCAAAACGCGATATTTCAAAACGCGATATGGTACAAAATGCGATATGGTACAAAACGCGATATTTTAAAACGCGATATTTCAAAACGCGATATGGTACAAAACGCGATATGGTACAAAACACGATATTTCAAAACGCGATATGGTACAAAACGCGATATGGTACAAAACACGATATTTCAAAACGCGATATTTCAAAACGCGATATGGTACAAAATGCGATATGGTACAAAACGCGATATTTTAAAACGCGATATTTCAAAACGCGATATGGTACAAAACGCGACATGGTACAAAACGCGATATTTCAAAACGCGATATTTCAAAACGCGATATGGTACAAAACGCGATATGGTACAGAAGAATGTGCATTGCGAAGCGACAGGAGCGCAGCTGCCCACCTGATATCACCCGGTCCTATACTCCCGCTTTTATCGATTTATAAATTCTTACAAACTGAAATTTTTTCGAACTAAGTAGCGAAGCGACTGGAGCGCAGCGACCCGCCTGGTATATTCCGTTGCTGTACTCCCGAACTGCTGAAGTTTTTCTTTCTAACTAAGGAGCGAAGTGCTCACTTGATATAACCCGATCCTAAACTCCCACTCCTATCGATTTTTAAATTCCTATAAACTGAAATTAAATTTCCCCTTTTCCAGAATGCACATTGCGAAGTGACGAAAGCGCAGCGATTCGTCTGATATACCCCGGTCCTATACTCTCTTATCGATTTTTAAATTCCTATAAACTGAAGTTTTTTTCTTTTCTAACTAGGGAGCGAAGCGCTCACCTGATATAACCCGATCCTATACTCCTGCTAATATGGGTTTTTAAATTCCTATAAACTGAAATTAAATTTCCCCTTTTCCAGAATGTACGTTGCGAAGCGACCGGAGCCGACCCGCCTGATATAACCCAATCCTAAACTGCCACTCCTATCGATTTTTAAATTCCTTTAAACTAAAATTAAATGTCCCCTATGTGGATTATAAAAAAATTGAAATAAAATAATTGAACTAACAGTAAATTTTTTTATTTCTATAAAAGTTGGGATTTGGGGCGGTAGCCCTCAATCTTAAGGTATAAAATGATTTAAAATAATCATAAAAGCATTTGTGCTTCGAAAACAGAAAATATTTTTTCGTGTTTGGGTTGTCTTTTAAGACCATTTGGGGCATTTAGAGCCACTTGGGATCATTGAGAGTTACTTGGGGTCGTTCCTGGATAATTTCATGACCATATTCGGAATCAGCATTCTAAAGTACCTTAGTATACCGATTTTCAGAATTTTTGGAGCTATATAACCTATTCGGAAGTATAACCACGCAGTTAAAATTTTCGGCCGTCAATTGATATCAGGTGCAAATTGAATGAAAAAAAAATCTTATTAAAAAATCTTATTGAATTTTAGTAAAACCTTCAATGTTGGTCATTTCTGTATCGTGGACACTTTCATTCAGTCTCTTGAAATTTCATATATATATTTTTACAAAAATGGTAAAAATATTCTGTATATTGACAACCTCTTTATAATGTAACTTGGATACTTTGAAAATTTTCGTCTAATCTTTAATAAATTACCCTTATTGGACACGAACACTTTTGTTCAATACATATCAGTAATTCGATTTAATGATAAAAAATATCACATTTTGTGCCGTATCGCATTTTGAAATATCACGTTTTGAAATATCGCGTTTTGTACCATATCGCATTTTGTACCATATCGCGTTTTGAAATATCTCATTTTGAAATATCGCGTTTTGTACCATATCGCATTTTGTACCATATCGCGTTTTGAAATATCTCATTTTGAAATATCGCGTTTTGTACCATATCGCGTTTTGAAATATCGCGTTTTGAAAAATCCCATTTTAAAATATCGCGTTTCAAATGGGACCCCTTTAATTAATACCACATCAACGTAGAGAATGCCCTATTGTTTTGAAAAATGCTGGTTGTACTGGAAGTTGTATAACCCACTCGGGGAGTCCTGGATTGTAGTAGTATAACAATACACCCAACATGGTCCAAATCCAGCAGGATTGACCGCTGTGTCGATTGACTTAAACTCAGATTTTCGCTGCAATATGCATGTTCTCACACATCTAGCTCTGATTAAAATAATTCAGAGAATGGTATGGAAAATAGGATTTATTAGTCCTCTTACAGATGACATAATTGTAAAAAAAAATTAGTGTTGTAATATTTGCCGACGATTTCACAGATAATCGACCATTTGATAGTCCAATACTACTCGTAGGCTAAATTTTTTAAGTAGGCATGAATTTCATTTTTCGGTATCGATTTGGGAGTAGTAATTCCCCCAGAAGCGGTTCTCTTGCAGTGTTTCAGAACGTGCACCTTACCTCATGTTTTCTTAATATTTCATTTGAAAATATATAGCAGTAATTCCAGTACAGATTGGGATTACCATCTTCCATCTATCAGGACCGTTGCTGTGCCAGAGAACCCGGTAGCAAAGGTTCTCACTTTTGCTTCTCTTCGAGCAACAAATGTTCTTCCGTATTCCATTCTAACGTAATCCATAATAATGTTATATCCTTTTCTTTGATTTAGTTGTGGCTCTTTGGCTTTTTGTATGTCGTAACTTATCAAAATAAAATTTTAAAAATAATTTTTCAGAATTTTTTGATGTTGTCCTTTGATAAAGCCAAACGGGTTGTCGATGGTGTTGATGGATTTAGACAACCTATAAATGGTAAAAACTCATGGTTTCAAAATGTCGTTTCATCCCAAGCAGTCAAGTTAATTTACTTAATTTTATGCAACGCAAAATGTGAGCTTCAAACCTATGTTAAATTATGTATTTTACGTTTCATTTACATTTATAATGTTTGTTTGAAGTTTAATAGGAGTTATAAGGTTTAACAGAAAATTGCCAGACTTTTAGGATTTAGGACCAACTTCTCGAATTTGTACAGAACCGTGAAGATTGTCCTAAACGAATCATACTTTTTTTTTACTGATTTTGGACAAACTCCACGCAAATATTACTTTATCGATTCTTTCAATGAGCCCCTTGAATGTGTCCTCAAAATTCTCTGGTATTGCGCCAAATTTCGCTACCGTTGAATTCAATGTTCATGTAGAAGCCTCAGGTTTCTTTCCACTTAATCCAGAATGCATTCATTGAAGCTAAGCATCCATTTATTGTTTTGTTTGCTGGCTCGGTGGGAACATTTTCCGTAATGAGTACACCAACGCTTTTATCGCTAGACGATTTCCGCGAATGGAGACGTTGAATTTATTACTTTTATTTATTGGATTTCAATCAAAATTGAAATTTATTAATAGTTAAATGTTGTAGGTAGCACTAAATTTATAAATTTATTTATGTAAGGTAGAACGGCAAATTACTTGAAGAAAACTGTAAGATTTTGTAAGACTTATTTCTAGATTACTCAGCACCAAAAACAATTCAAGTGCAGAGTTAATCTTTATCGTTTCACTTTAGCATAACACCTAGCAAGTAAAAAACCACTTACATAACTGCTTTCATCCCACGAATATAAACAAGGCATCAAATTTTTTTTTTCATTTCCAACAAATAAATTTCCATTCATATTTTCTTATACCACCGCAAGCGCCTAGGTATCATATCGTAGTACATAAAAAATACAATCAATAACTGTTTCGTTCTATTAACATAAAACTCTTTTTCTATCTTCATAAATTATGAAAACCACTTTAACTTTGGAACATTAATATACAGACAAAATCCAAAAAAAAAAAATTAAGTTAACGTATTTCTTACGTGGGTCCAACCCGAAATATCAAACGCACGCACGTAATTTTCGGTTCGTACATATTTATAGAAATTTATTATGAGTGCTCTAAGGCTTATGATAAATGTTAATGTAGGTCAACAAATTTGTCAGCGCCCCAACAAATTTTATGTTAATAATTTACATGTCCAATTAAAATTTGTGTTTGTTTTTGTTTTTCGTTGCAGGTATATCGACTTTTTATATAAAATACTGTCAAATAAGGAACTGTCGTTATTGCAGAGTCTTGAGGAGCGAACCAGTCAAAATAATCCAACACTTGGGATAACCAATAGTACGGGATGTAGTACGGCGGCCAATTTAATAGGGCACGAGAAATTAAGTTATCTATTTAGTGTATGGCGTATGGAAGGGGAGTGGAGTAATGGAAGTAATTTGAATTCCTAGGTGGAAAGCTTTAAACTATATATGTATGTATAATCTGGATTTTATAAAGTTTTATTTATACAAATCTGGAGTGAACTATAGTTATACTTGTATACCAAAAATTTTATTTTGTCGCATATCTATGGAATTCCAGTTGTGTTAATTTTGATGACGTCATTCTAATTAGTTTTTTAAAAAATGTATGTTATTATTATATTTTTATATGTTGTATTTGGAATAAAATTTATGAAATTTAAATTAATTTTGTGTTTAATATTAAATTTATGTGGTTCCGATGTATTAAGAGAGGTAAGTTACGTATGCCCATAAATTATGTGTTTGACTCATTCCCTAAACCAACCATATAAAGAACATTTTTGATTTCTTTTGTCTAGTGCGTTAATCTATAAATAGGACTTCCTTGCTTTGTATTACCCGCGTTCTCTATTTACTAGCGCAGTAATAAATCGTTTCAAATTTATAATTTATAATAAATCGTTTATTTATTTTGTCTTGACTTTTTTCACCAATTTTTGGGAAATTCAAATCAAGCAAAATGAAAAACCAAATATTTAGATCTTCTGAACACAAAAACTTTTCTTATTTCATTCCTAAGAAAATAACAAAAAAACCTCTGAACAAATCTTGTTTGTTCGTGCGGTGTTTATTTAATCAAAATGTACACAAACAGGTCTCGCTTGTCATGTTTTCAACAAAAAAAAAAATTTTAATGTCTCGCGAGGAATATACATAAGAAAAATTGTCCCACACACAAAATTCAAATTTTTTGGTACAGGCTGGAGTATAAACCCGTTCATACCTATCATGTACGTTAGAACATAATTTGTACACTAATCGCACGACGAATGTGTGATCCAGCCTATGTAAGACATATAAAATTTTCTCAAAACACAAATTTTTATTTGTCTTTTCATCTTCTTGTTCATCTTTTTCTTAATCTACTATAAACTTTTCTTTGAAAAAAAAAATGTTTTTTTTTTACTTTACTCAATAAATCACAGGGTGATTAATGGGTAACTAAATAATCACCGCTTCGTTTGATTATTAAAATTATAATAATTACATAATATTAACAAATCGTATTTTTCGTACACACCGTTTTATCGATCATGCGTACGCCATCTTGTTCATATCTATCACCATTAAAGTGTTTTATTTGAAATATTCCCGCCAAAAATTTTAATGAGAATTTTTTAATGAAAAAAAACTTAGAATAAACACAAATTAAATATTATTATAATAATATATCGGTGGTATACAGTCGATTCAGTATATCAAGTAGTACATTATACGATTATAAATATGAGTAGTAAATTCTATATGTAAGTAAATAAAAATGTCGAAAAGACAGTTAAAAATTATTTATATAAATGAAAACAGTTTATTATAAACATGGCGTAACTAATTTAAAACAGATCGTATTAAATTACAATATGTGTCTTCTTCAAAATGTATAGCCTATCTACTCGTATATGCATGTACTCTACGTACACAAGACAGTATTTTTTATTGTCGTTTAAACATAAAATTTAGGTTGTAAGTTCATGTATGAATAACAATTTTATTTACAAGGAGACGCGATAGGAGTTTCATCCATGGGGTATACCACACGCAGATTATGTGACATAATTACTAAAAATAAATATATGAACGGCGTTATTTAGTAGACACCTGTGAAATCTAATATGCCTAAGTTCCTATAATCCTGTTTCACTATTCCATGTAATGATTATAAATATCAAGGGGCCCAAAAATTTTGGGGAAATCCAAGAACAACAACCAAAAATAAGACAAAGTCATAAGTTATTAATAGAAAACGCCTTTTTAAGATTCTTTTTTTTTACGAAATATTTTTTAATGAATTTTTGTAACAACAAAAAAATAAAAAAATGTCTTTAAGACAACACAAAAAACACTGTTGAATCTAATTTTAGAAATTATTTCATTATTAAAAAATATTAAGAAACCAAAACCAACATAATGATAATTTTTCTTATTTAACTACCAAAGTAGAAAAATTAAAATTTTTAAACACTGGGGTACGTGGAAATTCATTTTCCCCTTTAACTGTATACAGTATATACAGATAAATCATAAATATTAGTGTACGGTGTACAAAAAAAAAATACGAGTCCCTCTCTCACGTCATCGTGTTATATATTATCATTATGATGAACCCCCCAAAACGATAATATTTTCCCACGTAAACTTTTCTTTTAACATGTGTTTAATTAACGGATTTTATTTTGTTTAATTTATGCTTTGTTTAAAAAAAATTGTTCAACTACTGTCTTAATTTAATAGTATCATTGCGGGATCTTCGTCTTACACGAAAGTTAAAATCTATACTCTACTCAAACACAATGGACTAACTGCAAAAAATAATATTATAGATGTGATTGTGAGCAGAATTACTATACAAAGTCTTGTTCTAACATCAAACGTGGAATTGGATCTCAATTTCCTTGAAACCATAGGTCACTGAAATAAAACCTAAAAAATATAAATATCGATTAAATTAAAAAGAAAAAAAAATTAACCTTAATTAAAATATTAACCTTCTAACAATAAATTAAGATAATAAGCAGGAATCTGTTAAAATTAATTAAAAGTAAAAAACTCCAAAGGTGCAAGACATTTACATCTTTAGTTCAATTTGAATTCTTTTTAATTGACATATAGGAAATAACCCAAAATGGAATTTCGGCTCGATTTATAGTAATTTTAGCAGGTTTAATATCTTCAAAATGACAATAATTAATTAATAAACACTTTGCAGTTGCAATATAAGACAATCTGTTCAATTTCATTACTATAAAGTATTTCTACATGATCGCGTCGACAACTCGTCGATAACGTCTACTACTCGTTGAAAACATCGAGTACTTGTAGGAAAGAACCATAGGTTAAAAGGCTAATCGTAGACAAGTTTACAACTGTACAACTTGTACTTGTATTTCACGTCAATAGTGATTGAATGATCTACACATTTTAAGCTTCAACCTCCGGAAATTTTAGCTAGTTATAACTCTATCTCTATATATATAATATATGTATATAAAAATCACGTGTCACGATGCTCGTACAAGCTAATCTCCGAAAACGCCCAACTGATTTCAATGAAATTTTGTGAATGTATATGGTTAACTCAAGCTTAAAAGATAGGATAGTTTTGGATCCGATAGGTGGCGCTGTTCTCGAGAATAAAAAAAATATTTTTATTTATTTTAGATTTCCCATTTAAAAATACATACAACTAAAAATTTTAACTTCCCTACTCCACCCATAAATATTTTTTAAAGCTATTTTCTTAATTCTTAATATATAAAAATCACGTGACAAGATTTTCGTACACATTAATCTCCGAATTGTTCGATATTGTTACCACAAATATGATCCATGCGGTGCCATGCATGAACAATCGAAAATGTACGAAGCGTTTCCCAAAGCAATGTATTAATGATACCATTACTGATATCGACGGCTATCCATTGTATCGGTGCAGAAACGCAAAGAATGGTGGCCACACATTCACAATGCGAATGTCGAACACTACAAATAAAATTGAAATTAAAAATCAGTGGGTGGTACCATACTCACCAATACCTTCAAAAACGTACAAATCTCATATTAATGTCGAGTTTTGCAGTTCTGTACAGTCCATCAAGTACATTTGCAAATATGTTAATAAAGGCCGTGATTTGGCAGTATTTGAAGTACAAAATATAAATGAAAACGGCGAAATATCACGATACCAAATGAGCAGATACATCAACAGCAACGAAGCTGTCTAGCGTATTCTTAGTTGCCCCATACACGAACGAAACCCAAGTGTCGATCACCTTGCGATTCATCTTGAAAACGGTCAACGTGTATATTTCACTGAGGAAAATGCTCTCCAACGAGCATTCGAGCCACCAAAAACGACTCTTAGCGAATTTTTCAAACTGTGGCAAAAATCAGATGTTTTCGGAATAATTCGCAAAAACATTGTCAGAAACAAGAACATGTCAGATAAAAAATGGGATCCACGTAGACAAGGCGAACCACATCCAACATACATTGGGACGACTTTACACAGTACATCCAAAACAACGTGAATAATTCTTTCTCGGTTTGTTGTTGGCGAATGTTGCAGGACCAACGTCTTTCCAATTTTTGCGAACAGTCAATGGACAAGTGTTCAATAAATATCAAAATGCATGTCGCAAAATGCAATTGCTGGAAGACGACACTCATTGGGATCTGACACTTGCAAATGCAGCATTTACATCCACGCTGAATAACATTCGTCTACTGTTCGCAATTTTATTAACGACATGTTATCCAACACAATCATCGGCTTTGTGGGAAAAATACAAAAATTACATGGCTTAAGACATACTACACCGATTTAACTAGGTAACAAACCAAGATCCAAACATTTACACGCTAGAAACGTAAAATGAAGCTTTAGTGTTGATCGAGGATTTGTGTATTTTAATTTCAAATTGGCCTATAAATCATTATAGTTAACAGTGATATGCAGCGAGGAGAACAGCATAACAATGTTGACTTAGCTACATTTATTGCGAACAATGAACCATTAATGACTGCTGAACAAAAAAGTATTTATGGTCGAATTAGAGAGTATTTTCAAATGCATCCTCGTTCATCAAAGGACGAATATCTGGTCCATTAAGTATTCCTGTAATAAAAAAGACGACGCGACATGAAATTTCATTTGATCAAAACTTAAATTCGAATATAGATTCATTCAAACACCAACCTTCTTTTATTTTCATTCCACTTAACCTTGGAAAAATGTGACGCTTGATATGCGAAGCATGATATGAAGTGGTGGTAGCAATATTTTTTCAATTGGCACAAGTGGAGCCTCAACGATGTTGTCGCATTGCAATCTAATGTTCTCACGTAAAGCCCAGTACCGTTCGTTGTATTGGTCGCCCTTAAAACGTATATTCCAAAAGCACATAAACCACATGTTTTTAGAGTAACCCATTTAGTGTAACCAAGATTATGGAACAAATGTGCATTCGCGTACAGTTCAAAAAAATTTAAACCGGCACCGATTTTTCTCCAGAACATCAAGAAAACCCACTTATCAGTGATGTAAATCAGAAAAGTCTGGAGCTCGCGAATTTACACATGGAGAAGGACATTTCATTCTGGAATGGACATCTTCGATATACGGTTAAGCACGGTGGTGGCAACGTACTTGTTTGAGGGTGTATGGCGTGGACTGATATTTGTTGACGAAAATATGGACAAATGGCAGTATCTGAATATTTTAAGCGCTAGTTGTTCGGAAATGGTTGCTGTATAACATGCCCAAGCTTGGGCTGTATAACACGACTCCTCAACAAAGTTCTGACCTTAATCCTATTGAACATCTGTGGGATTATCTAGAGAGGCAACTTCATAAACACCTTATTACTTCCAGGGAGACATTGCAAGATGCACTAAGGTATGGATGGGCCCGAGTATCGCCCAAACCACACAAAAGTTGGTTGCGTCTATGAAAAATAGATTAAAGCAGTTATAGGATCTAAAGGAGGGCCGACACATTATTAAGAATAATTTCGTTTTTTTTAAATAATAATTAAATTAATCGTACAAGGTTACATTTGTCCAACATTGGCGCACACTCGCTCAATAGGCGGTTTTTCAAAAAAGATTAAAGGAAAATCAAATACTACAAATCGTGTAGACAGTAGAGTTTGTAAATTGTCATATTTTACCAATATTTGTCAAACATAAAATACACCAACGTTGGTCGATATTTGCATTCGTGTGACTGCGGCTTTAAACCGGTCTTAATAAAATGGATTAACATATACATATTTTGGTTTCATTTTTTGTCCTTTTTAATTAACAGCACACTACGATTTTATTTAATTCAAAGTGCAATTACTAAATTAATTTTTTAAAGCGTATGAAGAATTAATTCGTAGAGTATTCTTAGTTATAATTAGAACTCCATAATACGAGGGCGGAGTGAGAAGTCTGGTAAAAATGAAACAGAGGGCGCCACAATCGTAAATCCCAGATGTCATATGTCAATATCATCTTTCACTAGACCAAATTAAAATTTTCAAACAGATCTAGTTCAGTTAGTTAGTTCAGTTTTGACAGGCATTGAAAACAGACAACCCATGAAATTTTTGCAATCATGGAAAAAGTGAATTTCGTATATTATAATAAAAACATTTTTTTTGTGTGAAAAAACTTTTACGTAAACCAAAACAAAGCTTGATAAATATTATGGTGAGACTTCACCATCGATTAAAATGATTCACAAGTAGTTTACTGATTTTCGTTGTAGTCGTACAAGCCCAACTGATGTCGAACGATCAGGACGCCCAAATGAAGTCACCACACCAAAAATGGTTGACAAAATCCATAATATGGCGCAATATATTACACGAAAATTTGAATATGAAAAAGCTATCCGCGCGTTGGGTGCCGCGTTTGTTTACAATCGACCAAAAACGTACACGGGTGACAACTTCAGAGGCAGGTTTGGCGATGTTCAAGCAAAATAAAAAGGAATTTTTGTGTCGTTTCATAACTGTGGATGAAACATGGATCCATCACTATACACCGGAGACCAAAACACAGTCTAAACAGTGGATTTTTACTGACGAATCTGATGCACGCGGCATAATCAACATCGATTACCTTCAAAAAGGGAGAATAGTCAACGGCGAATATGCAACTGCAACTTATTGGTCCGTTTCAACGACGTTTTGAATGAAAAATGGCCGCATTTGGCGAAGAAAAAAGTTCTCTTCCATCAAAACGCCGCATGAATGTAGTTGCCATGGCCAAAATCAATGAATTACGCTTCGAATTGCTTCCACATCCACCATATTCTGCAGACTTAGCCCCATGCGACTATTTTCTGTTTCCGAACTTAAAGAACTGGCTCGGCAGAAAGAGATTCGGCTCTAATGAGGAGATCATCGATGCAACAAACGTCCATTTTGAAGGGTTGGAGAAATCGTATTATTCGGAAGGGATCGAAAAATTGGAAAAACGTTGGACTAAGTGTATCGAGCTGAAAGGCGACTACGTTTAAAAAATTTTTTTTTTTGGCCGAAAATATTATTCCTTGTTCATTTTTACCAGACTTCACACTCCGCCCTCGTAAATAGATTTTCTATGTAATTACCATTAAAATAAGTATTTGGAATTTGAGATTTACATTTTATGGAAAAGTGAAATTTTTAAAATTTTGTTTCCTTACATAACATTACAAACAAACTCACTAAAACTTCCATAATGAATTATTATAAATTAAAGAGTTTAGCGAATTTAATGTTGTTTGTTGTCTACTAATTTTCTACTTTGCCTACTAATTTTCTATATAGTATACTAATTGTCGACCTACAACTTCTTGTCTAGAATTTTTACAACACTAACATGTAGACAACTCCTAAACACGTGTAACCGCACTACACTGTACGTAACGTAATGTAGATAAAGATCAGTGATGTGTAATTGAGTATTCTTTGCTACAGTCAGAGGGAAAGAACTTACCCTAGACTTTTAAATCACAAAATAAGTCATGAATTAGTCGGAGCCTTATTTTAATAAATAGGTCTCCACAAATAAGCATTCGTTTCGAAAACGGCTTTAATCGGACCCAAATGATAATAATGCTGCCTTTCGATAAGTTTATTCGATGATGTCTTCTTAAAAATGTTGTATAATATGGTTTGGTATGCGAGTGCATACCTAAGGATATTATACTCGTATTGATCCTTGCTCATATCAAATGAATGTGAAACAAATCTTAACATAAAACTGATTATGTCCTAACTAAATTTTTCAAACATCTAAATTATAATTTTTCATTTCTTATTTTTTCCGCATCACTTCAAGTCGATCGTCGCTCACATACCCATTTATCCATCAATATTTTTGACTTTTTAATTAATAAACAAAAATAAACGATCGTGTATATTGTGTAGGAAAAATTTTTGTCGTCATTATACATTTTGATTTTAATGATCGCAGAGATGTTTTTTTTTGCATCTGCGTTTTTTTTTTGTTCTCTTGACTTTTACTTTAAGGAAAACGATATAAGTTTTTGTAGTTTTTTTATGGATCTTCAAGATTTTTATATGCGTGAATTTCCTGAGAAAAAAACGTTGACATATGTTAGAATTTTTACTCCGCATACACAAAAGATATACATACAGTGATTGTTTTTTGTTGTTGTTGGTGGTGTTATTTGACAAAATACCATTTTTAAAACCCAAGCAACATTATTTTACAATAAATGAAAAAGATCCGAAGTCTTTTAAATGAAGGGAAATTCAAAAATACAATAATACAGAGTACAGAGCCAGCTTTTATCTGAAACATCAAACAACAAGGTTTTCGTAGTTTGGTGCGAAGTGCTAAATACGCGCGAATCTTTTTTCCACGAAAAAGGGAAAACTATAAAAATTTTCACACACGCAAAACAAAACGTAATAAAACAATTATTTTAAAATACTACACACACACACACACACACACTAAATCAAAATGCATAAAGATGAAGATCTATGATCTTTTGCGGATGAAAACAACACGTGTTAGTTTTAAAATCCATTAATGTTTTTTGTGCCGTTGTTTTGTTTTCTGTGACCATCTCCGGAATAATTTAGATAATTTATTTATTGTTTGGTACTAAACAAAAGCCTGAGCATCAAGATCGTATGTATTCGATATATGCAATTTTTATTTCCACAAAATCAATCTTTCGCCTCAGCATATTTTGAATTAACTTTATAAATCACGTGAATGTGTATGTGTAACGCGTTTATTATTATTTTTCTTAATTGAAAATTAAAAGAAAAAAATTTTAATTGAAAGAAAAATAATGAAAAATCATGAGACGTGATTGATATTCGTTTATTTTTCATCTGAAATTTCCATTAAACAACGCGCTTACGCTTTTTTAATGTATGTGATGTTGCTGCGCTGTACCCCGTTCTCACGTGGTGAAGATCAATACAATTTTTGTTTTCTTCTTTTTTTTCTAAGATCGGAGTAAATGAGAATTTGTTTTTCTTATGAATGGAAATGGAAAATGATTTTTGATTTTTTTTTTATTTTTAGGACGGTTTCAAGCATAGCACAATTATTTGTGTTACTGTGTTGTTTACTTAGTTAGAGATACGAATTTTTAATTTTTAAGATGGATAAACTGATGGGAATCAATCAGTGCATAGTGATTTAATTTTATAGTCCGGTCCGATTTTTGGACAATACAAAACGAACCAATATATTATAATGGTTTCTTATTAGGATTTTATTAACGATTATACAATACTAGAGGTTATGAGTAGCAAGCTGCCTTGTCAATAAATTATTTCACACTGTTTGCTCGAAAAAAAAATTTATTTAACACAATTTTCACTGCTCACTTTCACTTTGCAGCGCTGCTCACTTTCACTTTTATTTTTAAACTGTCTAGCGTTCGTGAAGCGGAGCTTCGTAGAGCTGACCATGGCCGAAAGCAGGTAGGTGCAGGTTGCTTTCCAACATGTAGTATACGTTTGTTCTTGAGACTGGTTCATTGTGATGTAGAATGCACAGCAGAGATGACAGGATATTGCTGACGGCGCATAACGAATGGAAGGGTCGAGCCTGAAGGAGAAAGCACGATTCTAGGGATTATAGCAATAATCTTGCATTCCGATAGAGTTCAAACAGTTATTACGTTTCGTGACATGAGGGGACATTTTTCGGGTTTAAATTTCAACGCAATTTTCAACGGAAAATTGAGTACATCGTTTGGATCATAAGAAATGGCGGTATCGGTACTGTAGAAGCCTAAGAACTTGCCTGGCAAGTGACGTACTACTATCTATCGATTCATTTCTAAGGCTTGAGTGTTTATTGCAGTGACAAAAGTTCGCTTCCTCATCACTTAGATCAACAAGCTGTTCACCGAAATCAATTTGGTGATGATTATCGTGAATGATTTCTGGATCACGTAGTGTAAGAAATGTTAGCAGTCTTGACTCAATAGCTATGTTAACATTATTTTTTGAAGTGCCGCGGCTTGATTTGGTGCATTGCTGGAGGTACTTTGAAGTGTCTGTCTGAAATCACCACCGATTACGAAGACTTTACCGCCAAATGGTCTTGGGTTTTTCATGATTTTGAGCACAAATTGACCAAAGCATCTCAAATCATTTTGCTAAACATCATTACCTCATCAATAATAATGAGCGGTGTTGATTTTAAGACTTCAGCATCGGAAGAGGCTAAGCGCGTAGGCGAAACGGATGTATCGAGTAGTGGCACTGGCAACTTTAAACCACTGTGAACAGTGCTTCCTCTTTTGAGAGGGGTTACAGCAATTCCTGTTGTTGCGAAGGGAAGAGCTATTTGTTCACGTCCTCTCACGAAAGACATCAAAGTTTTGTAGAAAAACTATACTTGAGGGCTTTTCGATGTTAATTTGAGCCAAGTGTGCTTCCTCAGCTACGTCATGATGATCGCTTTCTGCTAGTGAATTTCCTTGGGAAATTAGGCAAGACAAAAAAGGCGCATTTTAAGCTGTGCTACTTGAAAATGTTTTCAATGGCATATAATGCATTGCTGAATGCCTGATCAGCGCTCACTGAACGTGAATAGTCCAAACTAAATTCATCTTTAAATTACACCCATAGAGTCCATAGGACGTGCTGTCTGACTAAACAACACATGAACGCAAAGGTGTCCCGTAGTTGTCAAGGTATTTAATAGATAACTACTTTCTCTAAACATCGAACCCACTCAAAGTCAGATTCTAGTAAACCATCGCGATAATTCAGCAGCTTTGAAAGAGTGTTGATCAGAACGTTGTGACATTGTCTTCCGCACTCGAAGGGTGATTAAGATATAACCATGTGGGAGACCACGCTTCTAAAACTCGATTATGTGAAGACGAAGATTGTGCATTGACCAAAATCACCCTGGTTTGTGAGATCGTGATTGATTTTGTATTGCAGCATCGACACATTTTTGTGAACTCGATTTGACTACACTCCAGGATATGATTCGCATTGCAAATTCGGTTGCCAACCGGCTTCTCCGTAAGGATACAGGGGAGCAAAATTATGGATTGCGAGGATAAATACAAATGTTGCGTTGGGATATATTCAACCAATAATGGAAGAGCAGTAATCACCAGTAATCAACAAGTAAAGCATAATAAAACCAGTCTAACGTTGATTTATTAAAGCCAACAGTTTTCGTCTTGGGGCACTGGACAATAATTACGGCTTAATAATAAAAATCTGTGAGACTAGGCTTAGCGACAGTATTTACTCTGCGGAGTATTTGCCACCTGAATTTGTCGTTCACAGGAAGGACAGATATAATTTTGATACCAACAGTAGAGGCAGCCGGGTACTGATTGCTGTAAAAGAGTCATTACCTACATAATGAGATGGTAGCCCACCACCTTTGTCTTGACCTTATTGCTGTCTATGCCAATGTAGCTAGAACATCAATTGTAGTTGCCACTGTATATGCTGAATACGGATCCGATTTGGATTAGTACAACGTGATTAACAATTTCATCGATTCCATGTGTTACCTGTACTACGGTTTTATTTACTCGATATATAGAGTGGAAGTTGTTCACGGCATCCTTACACCATCATAGCATACCGACAACTCAACTACGACACGTTCCTTGATTAAGAAGAAAGCTGGTTTTCGAGAGCCTCGGTATAATAAGGAATAAGTGAATCTTTAGAAACGCAGCAACAATAGGCACATACATTGTTCAAAGTCAAACTAAACGGAATAGATTACTATCTAGATTTTGATAAAGCCCGAAAAGTGTCAAAAGCCTAAATTGGTTTTGTATAGTAATTGTTTAGTGCGAATTGAGGACGAGTTGACATACCAGGAAAAATAGATGCGGTATAAAGTGGGAACTATAGATAGAATAAAAAAAATAAAAAAAATAACGTAAGAGAGCGAGAGATAGGATTCATATGTATTCGACCATACTCAGAATAAGAAAAATAAAAACTATAAGAGAAATTGCGTTTTATTTTGCTGTCATTTAAAAAAAATAGCCGAGCGAAAATGTTCGTCCAAGAATAAAAAACTTAACAAATACAACAACAAAACTCAAACAAATTTTAGTGCGTTGAATGTAATATGCAATATGCATGTTTATTATTTTATATATGGGAATTTGGAATTGTTCGTGTATATTATCTTTTCTATTTATAAAATATTCATGTACACATATACAAATATGAATATAAAATCACAATTACACTGTAGAATTGTATTTTTCTAAACCTAACCTACAAAAATAATTTATCGAATTACGGTAATTTAAACCGCGTATAAATAATTTTTATAATCTTAAACACATACGAGGGTATATCAAAAAGTCTTGCAATATCATATGAAAAAACAGAGTGAGTGAGACAACAATATATTTTTCAAAACCATTTTTTATCGCGATGAAACTTCTAGAAGAACATTTCGATGTAAATTTTACAGTTCGTTTGTTTTTGTCAATTTAGTAACATGTGTTTTGAATTTTTTTTAAAATGAATGAAATTGAATATCGCGCCGTTATTAAATTTTTCTGTAAAGATGGACGAAATGCAATTTATATATTCAACTATATATCAAAAGTTTACGGCGAATCTGCACCATCATATGCCACAGTAACAAGGTAGGTAAAATTATTCAAAAGTGGTCGGGAGTCATTAGAAGACGACAACCGCTCGGGTCAGCCAGCAGATGCCATTAGCCATGAAAACGTAATTTTGCCCGAATCTATTGTATTGGAGGACCGGCGTATTTCTGTTCCGCAGTTAGCGTGGAGACTTTCTCTTTCATACGGTATCACATATACCATATTACATGACCACCTTCACATGTCGAAAGTGAGTGCGCGATGGGTTCCCCGTTTGTTGAATGCAGAACAAAAAAAAATGCGCGTTCAAACTTCAAAGGCGATTTTAGATATGTACAAAGAAGATCCAGAAAATTTCTTGGATAACATAATAACAGGCGATGAAACATGGCTTCATCACTGGGATCCGGAATCCAAACAAGAATCGATGCAATGGATTAAACGTAGTGAACCACCACCAAAGAAATTGAAAACTCAACCGTCTGCTGGTAAGGTTTTGGCAACAATTTTTTGGGATGCTGAAGGAATTTTGATAATCGATTATATACCAACGAAAACCACAATCACAGGCATATATTACGCAGAGATTTTGCGAAAATTGAAAAAAGCGATCCGGAAAAAACGGCCAAGGAAAGTTAGGAAAAAATCTTGCTTGTTCACGACAATGCACCCGTGCACAAGGCTAATATTGCTCAAGCTGCATTAAAGGACTGCGGCTTCGTGGAAATTCCGCATCCACCGTAAAATCCAGACTTGGCACCCAGTGACTACTTTCTGTTTCCCAATTTGAAAAAAACACTAAGGGGCCGGAAATTTTCCAGTGACTATGAAGTACAGTCTGTTGTAAATGAATATTTTATGGAGCAAAAGAAATCTTTTTTTTTAGAGGGTTTAGGCAAGTTAATTGATCGATGTGACAAATGTATAAACCTTAAAGGAGATTATGTCGAAAAATAAAAATATTGCTGTCTCACTCACTCTTTTTTTTCATATGATATTGCAAGACTTTTTGATTTGCCCTCGTATATCTGTTGATATGTAATACGTTTATACTCAAAAGTATTGAAGTTTCACTCAAGATTTTAGGAAATACATCAAAAAAATATTACATGAAAAATATGAATGAATTTAATATTTTAAGTAATCTATAGCCGTAAAGTCAAATTGGAATAATAATTTTTTGTCTTCGTTTCTTACGGTATTTCTGATTTTTTTTTATTCTACCTATAGTTGGCCCATAAGATAGCAGAAAATTTCCAGCAGAAAAAATGTGTTTTGCTATTCGCCGCTAGAGGCATCACTATCACAAAAATGAAATTTTTTCTGCTGATATTTTTTTACACCAGCAGAAACTTTTTAATATTTTTATGCAATTTAAAATTCTCAGCAGAAAGTTTTATGAAAAATCAGAGAATTTATGAAAAAGAAGAGAAAATGTATGTTTAAACGTTTCGAAGCGATGAAAGTTAATTTTCTTCAAAAAACGATTTGCGTATGTATAGTGTAAGCACTCTCAAAACATAATTAAATTATCATAATCATCATTATGCAAACACAGGGCAACATAAAAAACGGCCATCGTTGAAAGCACTCCATAAAATTTCTGAAGTTGTTTTAATGTGAAATGTTTTCAGTTTTTTAACAAAAGTGTTAGAAAAACCCCCATGTAACTACCCTGGGTGTGTGTTTTTATGGTAGCTGAGATCATAATCTATATACATGAGCAACATAAGATTTTCACCTAGCGTCAGTTCCATACATTTTTGAAGTCATTTTAATGTGAAATGAAATTACAGTGGGGTGTTTATAACACTTTTGTTAAAAAATCGAAAACATTTCACATTAAAATGACTTCAAAAATGTATGGAAGGTTACTGACGCCAGGTGTGAATCTTATGTTGCTCATGTATATAGAATATGATCTCAGCTACCATAAAAACATACACCCAGGGTAGTTACAGGCGGTTTTTTCTAACACTTTTGTTAAAAAACTGAAAACATTTCACATTAAAATGACATCGAAAATGTATAGAAGGCTACAGACGCCAGGTGTGAATCTTATGTTGCTCATGTATATAGAATATGATCTCAGCTACCATAAAAACATACACCCAGGGTAGTTACAGGGGGGTTTTTCTAACACTTTTATTAAAAAACTGAAAACATTTCACATTAAAATGACATAGAAAATGTATAGAAGGCTACTGACGCCAGGTGTGAATCTTATGTTGCTCATGTATATAGAATATGATCTCAGCTACCATAAAAACATACACCAAGGGTAGTTACAGGGGGGTTTTTCTAACAGCTTTGTAAAAAAACTGAAAACATTTCATATTAAAATGACATCGAAAATGTATAGAAGGCTACTGACGCCAGGTGTGAATCTTATGTTGCTCATGTATATAAAATATGAATTCAGCTACCATAAAAACATACACCCAGGGTAGTTACAGGGGGGTTTTTCTAACACTTTTGTTAAATAATTGAAAACATTTCACATTAAAATGACTTCAGAAATATATGGAGTGCTTTCAACGATTGCCGTTTTTTATGTTGCCCTGTGTTTGCATAATGATGATTATGATAATTTAATTATGTTTTGAGAGTGCTTACACTGTACATACGCAAATCGTTTTTTGAAGAAAATTAACTTTCGTCGCTTCGAAACGTTTAAACATACATTTTCTCTTCTTTTTCATAAATTCTCTGATTTTTCATAAAACTTTCTGCTGAGAATTTTAAATTGCATAAAAATATCAAAAAGTTTCTGCTGGTGTAAAAAAATATCAGCAGAAAAAATTTCATTTTTGTGATAGTGATGCCTCTAGCGGCGAATAGCAAAACACATTTTTTCTGCTGGAAATTTTCTGCTATCATATACAGCATGAAAAATAGCTGGTTTCTAATTCTAATGACCTACTAGAGTTCCATCGTTAGTTATTCTTCAGATATTTGTAATTTGTTTGCGACCAACTATAGAGGATGCGAAGTAGCGGTACAACTGCAAAGGTTAAGAAATAAAACACGCCAATCGACTCAAAACAGTAATGTTAGAATAGAAAGGATTCCAACTACAACTAGAGTTCTGACACAACCAGAGCACGTAGGGCCAGAGAGGAGATCCTACTGGAAGAAAATCCACTGGAAAGGATATTTCGAATTATAGAAAACAAGAACGTTGTCTAGAAGCTATATTTAATCGGCTAGATAAACAAGAAGCTACATATGAGCTTACTTCTATACTAACCAAATGAATAGATCACTTAGAATTGTTATTTGGAATGCAAATGGATTATCACAGCATGTTCCAGAGCTAGAACATTTTCTAAACCTAGAAAAAATAGATATATGTCTTGGTTCGGAAACTCAATTAACAGAAACTTCATTTATTAAAATACATGACTATGAATGCTACCATGCTATTCATCCAGGAGGAAACGCTAGAAGCGGGTTTACCGTAACTATTAACAATAATATTAAACATAATGAAGTGCCCGGCATTGATGAAGAAATTGTGCAAATTAAAACCATAAAAGTTGAATCAATCAATAATAGGGAACTCTATCAATAATAAGTATCTCCTCTATTTACTGTCCCCCACGCCATCAATTAAACAGAAGACTACAGTCGACTTTTTAAATCATTAAGACCAAATTTTATCATAGGCGGTGATTTTAATGCAAAGAATACCTATTGAGGATCTAGATTTACAACCTCTAAAGGGAAAGAGTTTTTTAATGCAGCTCGTGAGAACAACTGTGAATTTTTCTCTGACGATAAACCATCATATTGGCCTGCTGACATACATAAAATTCTAGATCTTCTTAACTTCTTTGTAACAAAAGGAATTTTAGAGGACTACACGTGCATTGAAAATGCACCTGTGACATGACTCTGAGTACAATGATAATAAGAAAAAATAATTCATCTAAGCCAACAAACAATAAAACCAATTGGGATCTATTTAAGAAATTAGTGGAAGATCGAACAAATCTCAACTCAAGATCAAACAATGAAACATAACTATCCTCTTGAAGTTAGAAGGCTACTTAAAGAGAAACAAAAGCTTGCAAAATCTGGCAGCAGTCTCGTGCACCGCAACACAAAACTATATTTTTTGTGCAATAAATTACAACAACTAATAAAAGAAATAAAGAATTTCTGGACTAAAGGATGACAACTACTCTCTTTGGAAAGCAACGAAGGAGCTAAAAAGAACCAAAATGCATGTACTGCCTACCAAAAACGATGACGGATCCTGGGCTAAAAGTAACAAACAGAAAGTCTCTCAATTTGCTGCTTATTTAGAGGAGACTTTTCAACCGCTGCCAAAACAAGCAGTAAATGAAAATACAAGAGTCGTAAACAAATTAGATGATCTTAAAATAAGGCATGTGACCTTATTGGAACTTAAAACTGAAATCAATAAATTGTAAGAGTCAGAAAAGCTCCAGGTTACGACTTAGTTACTGGACAAATTGTGAAAGCCAGATTAGATTGAAATATGTTATACGATGAAAGGTGGCCGAAGAAATAATGATTTCTAAACCATAACCATAACCTCCTTCCAGTCATATCAAAACCTATAATAGAAGAGAGATGCTTAATTCCACCACACCAATTTGGGTTTAGAGAAAATTACTCTACAGTTGAACAAGTTCACAGAATAACGGATGTCAGTGAGGATGAACTCGAGAATATGAAAATATGCCCATGAGTCCTGCCTAAGCAATTTTATCAAATTCTTAAATCCTACAAAAGAATACCAGCAGGTATACCACAAGCTAGCGTACTTTGTCCTATTCTGTTTATTCTTTATACGAGAGACTTGCCGAATATTGAAGGTACTTCCAACTAGTAGCAACATTTGCAGACGATACAGCTACTCTAGCAGTTGAAAAAGATATTTCGGAACTAACAAGCAAACTTCAAAATGCAGTTAACACGTCAACTTTACAAATCAAAATTAAAAAATTGGGTTGAAAATTCTGAGCTCACAATACATAACAAATTGCTTCTATACAGGCAAATGCTAAAACCAGTATGGACCTATGGTATCCAACTTTGAGGTTGTGCTAAGAAGATGTACAAATGATACAATGCTTACAAAATAAAATTCTGAGAGGGATTGTGAATGCCCCATGGTACATTAGGAATGACAACCTTCATATAGATTTGAAGATGGTATACGTAACCGATGGAATATAGAACGTATAGCGCTTCTCTCTACACGAAAATTATCCGTCGTATGTTGGACACCACTAACGGAGTGAGGAGACTCCAAAGGTAGAAACTGCTGGTAGCTGGGCAGTTCTAATTCGAATAAGAAAGTATTGTAAAATGAGTAACCAATATAGGCTACTCATCTTAATCCGAGAAACTAATTTAAGATAGATAAATACTAGATGATCTCTGAATCAGTTGTAATATTATTAAAATAAAAAAAAAATAAAAAAAAAATTGTTTATTCACCAGTTTATGCCATCTACTGTACCGCAACACTTTGATCTGACGTCTTAGAAAAATTTAACTATATTAGGTTCACGGAACAGGAAGATCTTTATTACGTTTCTCAAATTGATGTAAATAAGAGTGCCAGTTACGACAGCTTTCCTCCGATTCTTATTTAGTATTGCGCGGAAAGTTTAATGTATTCCATTACCTTCATATTCCAAATTGTAAAGCAGGTAGAAGGAATGATGTAAGTAATTATCGAGGAATAGCCATTCTCTCCGTCATACTTAAACTTATTGAATCAATGGTTCGTAAAGTATTAAGTATCCATATTATATCGATTATATCTTCGGCACACAAGTGTTTTCATGCAGGCAGGTCTACAGTTACGAACCTTATTAACTTCTGTTGTAACTTATTTGATATTGTGACATTTTAGATGATATACTTTTACCTTTTAGACCGACGGCAAACTGTAAAACTTCTGGGTCGAGTATTTTGCGCGACATCAGCTGTACCGCAGGATAGTCATTTAAGCCCTTTGCTATATTTTCATTATTTATCAACGGTGTCTTTGACTGCTTTAAATTCGCCAGCAGCCTTCTTTTCGCCGATGACTTGAAAATTTCGCTCGGGTTAACATTGAAGCCAAGTGTAAGAAGCTCCAAGATGATTTAGATAGATTTCGTTAATGGTCAACTGACAATAGAATACGCCTTAATGTAAGCAAATGTAGAAATTTGACCTTTTATCGTATCCGCTTCCCAATGTAAATATTGGCGGTTGTAAGAAATCAAACCTATTTATTTCTTGTACACAATGAATCTTTCATCTTAATTGGGGGTAAGTTATTACATTTACTGCAAGTCCATAACCTATACAGAGAAATATGGTTTGAAAGAGCTTCACTCCTAGAATTTTTGGGATTGAAATATTTCATTCAATATATTGTATTATAATTAATTTTGTAAAAACTTCTAGGATCGCACCAATATACGATACAATGATTTTAAACGGTTGTTCCCCTTTGGGGTAGTTTTACGGGGTCTTTAATTTTTAAAAAATTCCAGTACCACTCCCAGTACGATAGAACAAATATTAACAAAAATACGAAAAGTGTGTCCAATGCCATCCTTCACATCAATTGCAGCTTATAACGAGACCTATAAAACATTTTCTAACTGTGCAATAAATTTGTATTTAATTTATAAAAAATTCAAGTACCATTTTCAACGAAGCATGCTACAAGTGCTGGTGCACCATTCGGGTATAGAGATACGTTCAAATGAGAGATTTAATTCAATTTTATAATAGACAGTAAGTACATTGTCATGAGCGTTTGCTATATTGCTATATTTTTTTTTTGCATTACAGATTGTATTACTGTATAGGTAAATGGGCCCCGACTTTTTACCACCCTATCTAAAGGTTTTGACAAAAGTGATGATTGAATTCGTTTGGTAATCGTTTAGTCAGGATTGGTCACCAATGGGTCAGTTTTTATTGTGAAAAAACAAAATCAAAATTGTATTACTTCAATAAAATCAGGTTCGTCGCTTATTTGGGAATTTCATTTTAGAAAATTAATAAAAATTCCAATTGGAATATACCATTTAGATAAAAATATTTCTTTTTTCGAAGAATTGTATATAAATTAGAAGACATAAGATATAATCAATTTAATTTTTTGGTTTTTCATAACTCGTTGAAAATTGAGCAGCGACTATAGTTGATTTCGTTTGGTCATCCATAGAAAATGATTTAGTGGGAAAATTTATCATTTCTACCCGACTCGAAATGTTCGGGGCTGGAAACTTGACCATCAATACTAATAATTTTATAAATCCAACGGTCAATTGTCACTGAGGATTGGTCACTAGTTATTTTTGTTTGTTCATCCCTACTTAATAATTTATTTCGAAAATTCTTTAAAACCTCATAATTTCCAAAGAGTTTTTAACGAATTTTCGCAATAAATCATTTTGTAGAGATGACCAAACGAAATCAACTAGTCACTACTCAATTCTCAACGAGTTAGATACAATTCCCGTGGCGAGCTGCAGCTATCGGGGGGGTCACAGGTGGTGGATAGTGAACGGCCTATCGATAGGTAGGTTAGCGGTGAATTAAATAAGCCGTCCCCAACCGCAGCTCTGCTGGGAGGAGAGTCTCAGAGAACGGGGGAATGGTTAACCTCCGCTCACTAAATTCTGAGTGCCTAGGATACCCAGTAGGGAAAGGCGAACTGATGGCGCCTTAAAACCATCGACCACAACCACGGTGAACCGAACGTCCGTCCCCTTGTGCCCCCGAGCCTTCAGGTAGCGAATGGGGAACCCTATAAACGGGCATCTCATGAATGAAGTGGGTCCCATTGGCTTGGGATATCCATATGAATGGTGAATGAGGGAGTGAATGCGGGAGGAAGACGGGGGTGCGGGGGGCGGGGTGCTCGGCGAACCAATGGGCTGGATTAAGGTGTTACGCGACCCGTGCTGATAATCGGCTAGACTGGGGGCCCATTTAACAAAGCCCAGTCGTGAACGGAGCCCTCTGGATACCTGGCGACCTCCAGTTGTATTTAGCCTTGCCTGCGTACACGGATCTCTGCGCAGGTCGACTTATATTTCTCCGACACTCGTGGGAACAACATGGAAAAAAGTAAAAAAAAACAAAATAAAGGGGCCGGCACCCTTCAAAAACCGGAGGAAGGGAGTAACTCTAACCGCGAAGGTGGAGCTACATCTTTAGGAGTAACGGTAAGCGACACTTTGGCATCGAAGCCAGGTGGAAGTGGATCCGTCAAAGGAGATAAGGGGGGAGTGAAGGAGATCCCTCCTTCGAAGCGTCGATACAGGGAGAGACGGTCGGCGTTCAGGGTTTTGGAAAGACTGGCTGCGACCCCTGAGGGGCAGCTTACAGTCGAACAACGTAAGTCTGTAGCATGGGCTAAGGAAACTGTCGGCTGTGACAGCTCGGAAAGGGCCCTTGGGTCTAAAAGACAGAGGTCCCAGGATGAGTTGGAACCGGGTGACAGTAAGCGGGCCAAGGTGCAGGCAGACAAGACGTCGGGTGCTCCTAGAGATCGGAAACTGAAGCTATTCAGTGAGATCCTAAAGGAGCACGTGCTGGTGCTAGCCGTCATTGACAGAAGTCAAGAAGATGGGAGCATCACGTCAGAGAAGTGGAGAGTAGCGCATAATGCACTAAACTCCATTTTTCTACGGATCCTGAGAGAAAATCCGGGATCCCCTCCATCCTACAGAGATGCGGGATGGTACCAGGGGCGCGTGAAGTTGACTGCGTGCTCAGACCAGAGATCGGCTGACCTGTATAGGAGAGCGGTAGCCGAAGTAGGCGAGGTATGGCAGGGTGCGAGGCTTGAGGCAATCTGCAGGGAGGAAATCCCGAGCAGGCCGAGGGCACGTGTATGGCTGCCAACCGAGCCGGAAAAGCCGGAAGAGATCCTCGAGATCATCCGGGCCAGCAATCCCGATCTTCCGACCGAAGACTGGAAGATTGTAAAGCGAGAGGAGGCTAAGGGAGGCTTTAGATTGGCAATCATGCTGATCAACAAAGAGTCCCTGGCTTCCCTCGCAAAACTAAAGGGGGTGATCAACTTCGGGTTCGGGTCGATCACCCTTAAAATATATAAAAAAGATGAGACCGAGGCGACTACGAAAGACCAGCCTGGGAGTGACGGTGAACGGGCTCAGCAGGAGACGGTCAAGCGGGCTGAGGACAGCCGGGAAAGTGCTTCGGACGCAGGAAATGTCGTTACTGGAGGTAGCCTCCTCTCACTGGAGTCTGATGGGGACATCCTGTCGGGCTCTCGACGAGAGGAGGATAGCGGCCGGAACAACGAGTCAGATGGCACTACCCCGATGCAGGGGGTGCAGGTAGAGGTGAGTAAGGTTGACTACAATGTTTAGAATTGTACAAATAAACCTACATCACACGAAGGCTGCCTCGGCAGCTCTCGTGCTCAGACTGACTAAGTCTGATGACGACTTAGTGTTAATCCAAGAACCTTGGATTAACAATAATAGGATCTGTGGCCTCAGAATGAAAGGGTATAAATTACTATACTCAAGCAACTCTGACAAGATCAGATCCTGTATTTTAGCGAAAAATAACTTGAATATTTTTCTCCTTCCTCAATTTAGTAGCGGTGATGTTACAGCAGTGAGTGTTGAGGCTGGCTGTGAAAAATTATGGCTGGCCTCAGCCTATATGGATCGTGAAAAGGGGATTCCACCGGATAACCTGGGGGAATTAATCCGGGAAGCAAATCACAGAAGGGTAGGTGTTATACTCGGATGTGATGTAAACGCACATCACACCATATGGGGAAGCACAGACATCAACGAGAGGGGTGAGTTATTTTTTGATTATTTATTAAATACCAACCTTTTAGTTTGCAATATTGGACGAGAACCGACATTTATTGTTAAAAATCGACAGGAGGTTCTAGATGTGACCTTTGCGTCGGAAACGATCTTTCATATGATCAGAGGGTGGAGAGTGGCGAAGGAGCACTCATTCTCTGATCATCGATATGTAACGTATAACCTCGAAATTAAACCTGTAGCCCGGAAAGCCTTCAGGAATCCCAGAAGGACAAACTGGAACAAATATAGGGAAGTGTTGGGAGAACTACTGCCGCTGGAGGTCCCGGGACTTCCGGCGACGGTAGAAGAATTAGACTGCATGGTGAATATTGTCACAAGAGCGTGCAATCTTTCATTTAATGCTGCGTGCCCCCTGATAAAGCCTAGGGGCAGGCAGAAGCCGATATGGTGGACCAAAGAGCTGGGAACGTATCGGAGAGTGTGTAGGACAGCTTTTAACAAAGCTAAGAGCACAAGGGAGGTTCGGGATTGGGACCTCTATAAGGAGGACCTAAGAAAGTACAAAAAAGAGTTGAATAAGGCACAAAGGGGGTCCTGGAGACTCTTCTGTTGTAGGATGGAGGAGGTCTCTGAGACTTCTCGCCTTAGGAAAATTCTAGCTACTAACCCAACCAGTCCTAGTTATTTAATTAGACCAGACGGGTCATGGACAACTTCAAGTGCGGAATCATTGGAGCTCCTTATCGAGACCCATTTTCCGGGAAGCTTTGAAGACTCGATGGAGCCTGGAGCTCATCGAGCAACACCTTCATTAGAGATGGAGGGCATCTTGAACAGGGAGCGAATCCGGTGGGCGCTGAACGGTTTTAAGCCGTATAAATCGGCGGGCCCGGATCGGATTATACCAGCAGAGATCCAAAGGAATTCGGAAGTCATCCTCCCCTGGCTGGAGGGTATTTTCAGAGGGTGTCTGAGACTAGCTTATATTCCTAGGAAATGGATGGAGGTCAGAGTGGTCTTTATCCCGAAATCGGGAAAAAGCTCACATGCCTATCCAAAGGACCTGAGACCTATAACTCTATCATCCTTTCTGTTGAAAACCTTGGAAAGGTTGGTAGATGTAGGCACTCGATCAAAAATTGAGCCCAGGAATTGGGCAACGTCGCAGCATGCGTACTGTAAGGGTAAGTCGGTGGACACAGCTCTGCACGATCTGGTACGCATGATTGAGAAGTCAATCTACTCGCAAGAGTTCTGTATGGTAGCATTTCTCGACATTGAGGGCGCCTTTAATAATGTAAAAACGGAGGCGATCATGGAAGGACTGCTACCTTTGAACGTGGATTACCCCATAATAAGGCTGATAAATCAGATGCTGGTAAGCAGGATTATTACTTCGGAACTGGGGGAGGCCACCATTAGAAGGCGGGTGGTTAGAGGAACCCCTCAAGGAGGTGTAATGTCCCCCTTTCTTTGGAGTGCGGTGATGAATGGTTTGCTGTTGGAACTGGAGAGAGAGGGGATAGGGGTTGTAGCATATGCAGACGATGTAGCGTTGGCTGTCTCTGGCAAATATCTGGATACGATTAGGGACGTTATGCAGAATGCGCTCCTGATCGTTACGAAATGGGCCAGCAAATGTGGATTAGGGATCAACCCTTCCAAGACTGAGCTGGTACTATTTACTAAGAAGTATAAAATTCCGGTAGTTAGCCCTCCTACCGTGAACGGCATTAGGCTGGCTTTTGCTGACAGAGCAAGATTTCTGGGCATAATCTTGGATAGTAAGCTCAGCTGGAAGCCTAACATTGTGGAAAGGGTGAATAAGGCTAATGTAGCCATTTACTCGTGTAGGAACGCCATAGGTAAGAAATGGGGTCTGAAACCAGAGCTGGTGCACTGGCTCTATACGGCAGTGGTAAGACCAGTGCTGACGTACGGGGTAGGCGTGTGGTGGCCAGCTCTGGAGAAGGCAACATATATAAAAATGATGGAAAAGGTGCAAAGAACGGCCTGCATGCTTATAAGCGGGGCACTTAGGTCAACACCTACACGCGCTTTGGAGGTTATGTTCCACCTTCTTCCAATCGAATTTTTTGGTAAACAGATAGCAGCCAATGTGGCTACGAGACTCTCGGCTGTCTCTCAGTGGAAGTGTCTTCACGCGGGACACTCGACGATAACTAGATCGCTAAGGGAAGAACTGGCGAATCTAGATTATATTAAGCCAACGTTGTGCTTCGATAAAGGTTTCCGGACCATCTGTCCTTCGAGAGAATCTTGGAGGGACGGATCAATACTGGAAAACGAGGCACTGCAATTTTTCACGGACGGCTCTAAGCTAGACGGTAAGGTAGGAGCCGGAGTCTTCTGTGAGAAGCTTAACGTTAATATTTCCGTTCGTCTCCCTGACTACTGCAGCGTGTACCAGGCTGAAGTGGTGGCGATAGGCGAAGTCGTGACATGGTTGAAGCATAATGTGGTATCCGTGAGGGATATCGCAATTTATGTGGACAGTCAAGCGGCAGTCAGGTCACTGGAGGCGGTTTGTCTGAAGTCACGGGTGGCGCTGGATTGCCGATCATCTCTTAACGAGATGAGCGAGTATTTCAGCATCCAGATAATCTGGGTCCCTGGTCACTCGGACGTCACGGGAAACTGCAGGGCGGACGATCTAGCTAGGTACGGTACGACTCTCCAGATACAGCCGGGAAGGGCGGGTCTGGGGAGGCCTATAGCAGCACTCAAATTGGCGCTCAGTAAGCAGGCAATTGCCTTGACAAATGAGAGGTGGACCAACTCTCTCACGTGCAGGGTAGCGAAACAGGTTTGGCCAAAACTGGACCTGAAGCGCTCCAAGGCACTAGTATCCCTAGGAAAACGAGAGTTAGGATTGGTCGTAGGGATACTGACAGGACACTGCCTTTTTGGGGAACATGCAAGAAGGATGGGTCTACAGACTAATGACTTTTGTAGAAGTTGTTTGGACGAAGAGGAGGAGGAGACGTTGGATCACTTCCTATGCTCGTGTCCGGCACTATCACGCAGAAGGCATAAGTACTTAGGTGTGTACAGTATGGACAGCCTTTCGGAACTCGCGGGCTGTAGAGTGCGAGATATATTACGCTACATAATTAGCTCTGGATGGTTTCAACGGGAGTAAAGGGGAGATAGGATCCTGTGGTATCACAATGGGCCACTACTGGCCTAAGTGTGCGATAGCAGCCACTCCAACCTAACCTAACCTAACCTAGATACAATTCTTTGAAAAAAGAAATATTTTTATCTAAATGATAAATTCCAATTGGAGTTTTTATTAATTTTCTAAAATGAAATTCCCAAATAAGTGACGAACCTGATTTGATTGAATCAATACAATTTTGATTTTGTTTTTTCGCAATAAAAACTGACCCATTGGTGACTACTAACTACCTAACGAAATTTGATAAAAACGGTATCATTTTCTTGAAATGAAGTGCTACTCGGGAAATTCTTTTTTGAATTTTTCATTATTTATTTACCGTTTAATCGTAAGTGACCAAAAGATAAAAACTAGTGACCAATCCAATCATCAAACGAATTCAATCATCACTTTTGCCTAAACCTTTAGATAGGGTGCTAAAAAGTCGGAGACACCTTTCAAATGACTAAATGAAATAAAAAAATAAAAATAAAAACCAAAAAAAATACAACAACTATACGCTTAATGCAGGAAATTCTCCACCTCTGTACTAACCTCTAGTAATGTACGCCTATTTACAATTACGATTTTATCGACCGTCATAAATTCCTAAAGTTGTATCCGAAAGTAATAATAAATTACGAAATTAATTAAAGTACTCGCGAATGAAATGTTCACTTTCTATCTCTACATCCGATCGTATCATCATCATCATCATCATCGTAAATTTTTCGCGAGCAATACAATTTTCCAGTTCCCCTGTACACACTTCCGTTTTCGGTATTTCTCGGCAACTCAAATAATGATGATATCATATACAAAATCTTTCATCAGCAACAACAACAATTCCGAGCTAAAATTTATTTTATAAATAAAACACTCAATGAATAATGCTTCTAAAAAATTTTTATATCAGACAATAAATCGTACAAATATCAATAATTTTTGTTTTCAGTTTTTTATTAAAACATCGCGAATTTTCCTCGACGACGTGATAAGTGATAAGGCGCGTTCTATGCATGGCCACATAAGTCTTTTCGTTTTCGTGTACACATCAGTATTTAGATTGGTGGGCTTTGCAATTCGCTTCTTGGAAATTAATTATAATTTTTTTTAATGTATATGTCCACACACACACACTCACATAGATATAATCTATGTCGTATAGGCAGTTCTTACTTGAAACTCAAAAAATTTCGTATCTGCTATAAAATTTACACTTGTTGTGAAGTAGACAACGATATTCAGTTTACTGTCTCAACTTAAGTGATAATAAATCTTTATCTATTTACAAATATGTAATTAAAAGGCATCGGCCATGAACTGTATTTACATTTATTTATAGGTAAACAAGTTGCTTACAAATTGACCACTTTGTACTATACGAAAGGCGTACACGCGTGTGTTGATGAGATGCACATTTCGGAATGTTTGGCCATAAATATTACAAAACACCATTTTAATGGCACAAAAATTATTTTAATATTTTACATAAATGTGCGAATAATACCGCGTTCTTTATTTATATTAACTTCAGCATAAACAACAACAATAATAATTATCATAAAACATAATTAAATTAAGGAAATATAAATTTTGTTGTGTTTTATTTTGTCGCTTGTCGATTTTTTTAAATTTTTTAATTTTTATTTTTATTTTCGTAAATTATAAATAATTTAAAAAATTTTAAAATGTAAATGAGAAAAAAAAATTAAATTGTTGTTGGTGCGATTTTTAATTTAAAAAAATTTCTCTACACCTGCATACAACCAAATAATTGTTGAATAAATTTTTGCTCTGAGGAAAAACACTTGCGGAAAACTTACGAGTACTATAAAAAGAAACAAAATATGTTTACGTTAAAAAGTAAAATATGCGTGTACATAAAATTACAAATTTTTGTTAATTTGTTTGACAAAATTAAACTGTTTGTTTTGACATGTTTCGTGAGATGTACTACACATTTAGATTAAGTTGTCGTTTGTGGTTTGTTTCTGACTAAAATATATGACGTAAAGACGCGTGTTGAACCGTTCAACGCATGATATACTTTAGAACCATGGACACCGTATGCCAAATCTGTTGGTCTGTCTCGCAAATTCATGATTAACTCAATTAGAATATTTTCGAATCTAGAATCGGGCATTCTATAAAACTGATTCGTTTTCATTGGGGTTAGGTGGTGGAATCTTAAATAATTTAACCACAAAAGAAATTTACTAAAAATGTTTGTACAATTTTTTTATCTTACATAAAACTGCTTATTCTAAAACAACTTGATGCAGCACTGTTAAGTATTCAGTCGATGCTAAAAATGTTGAAACAACTGTTGCACCATTTTCCATCGTTTAGTGGTTGGAATAAATTTATGGATTATGTTTGATAAAGCAGTGAGTACTCTAGAGTTGACAGTAGCTTCAATTTCTTTCATTTCAGTCAGAAGTTCTTCATGTGTATGTGCAGCATTGGCGAATATCCTTCTAATATGACGTTTCGTAGCCTTTACTGCTGCTTCATATAGACCTCCTGAATGAGGTCTATATGGGTGGTGAATTGGGTGGTGCAAATTTATTCATGATATTTTTGTCAACTAAGTATCGACTAATTTGTGTTTATTTGTGTTGGTTAAATATTAGTTGTAATTCCTTATTTGCCCGCATTGCAATGAAGCGTTTTAATGCGCCAACCGCTCGATTTGCTGCTACCGCTTTATGATTCGTCCAAATAAATCCAACTACATACTGAAATGCCGTGAACTATTTCATCAGTTCATTGTAGACATGTATGCAGAAATTGAAAGTGAACGTCTTCTCTTCATTCGGTTAAATCAACAGAAGCTACGTATTGAAGAGTACATTCACTTGCGTGGTGCAATTAACAATGATCAAAACGCTGCACATTGGACAAAAGGTAATCTTGCTAGCATCGTATAGCGGCAGCCCACGGCACATGCACGAAATACGCAAGATGCCATTACATATGTTCGAAAGTATGGACGTCCAGATCTGTTCATCACCTTCACATGCAATACAAGGTGGAATGAAATCACAGACCTACTTTTCATCTGAAAAAACTCATCGCACAGACATGATCTACTCGCACGGGTATTCAAGCAAAACCTAATTCGAATGATGGACCAAATTTTTGGAGAAACCCATTTCTGGATGGATTCAGTTGAGTGGCAAAAAAGAGGTCTTCCATACGCACATATTTTAATATGATTGAAGCTAAAAATCGTCTCAACACAAATTGATAGCGTGATATCTGCTGAGCTTCCCAACCGAGACGAAGATCCTATTCTTTTTGAAACAATCAAGAAAAATATGGTACATGGACCATTCGGTGCACTTAATACAAATTCACCATGCATGAAGGATGACAAGTGTACAATGCGATATCCACGTGAGCTGATCAATGAAACTCAAACTGGAGGTGATAGATATCCTATGTATAGGAGAAGGATAATGGTGGCTATACAACCATAATCAGAATGCGAGATGTAGATGTTGACATCGCCAACAGATGGATCGTGGCGTATTCACCGCTGCTTTCAAAAATGTTTGATGCCCACATTAATGTTGACTATTGCAATTCAGTGAAGTCAATAAAATACATTTGCAAATACGTCAACAAAGGCAGTGACATGACAGTATTCGGACTAGCAAACCAAGGCGATGAAGTCACTCAATTCCAGATGGGACGCTACATCAGTAGCAATGAAGCAGTTTGGAGAATATTTGCATTCAACATCCACGAACACTACCCAACTGTTCAACATCTCGCTGTTCACTTAGAAAATGGCCAGCGTGTCTACTTCACCGATCAAAATGCACAAAATAGAGCTGAGCAAGCACCCAACACAACACTGACCGCCTTTTTCCAGTTGTGTGCGTCTGATGACTTCGCTAAAACGTTGCTGTATCACGAAGTGCCCAAATACTACACTTGGAACACATCGACAAAAAAGTTCATGAGAAAAAAGCGAGATGCAATTGTTCTAGAGAATGCTGGTGTACGTTCATCAGATGCTTTAGGACGTGTGTATACAGTACATTCAAACAACGCTGAAAGTTATTATTTAAGATTGTTAATGCATACAGTCAGAGGTCCAACAACATTCGTTGCAGTGAAAATCATCGATGACAGAAACATGTATCAAGCTTGGATTACTTGAAAATGACAATAATTGGAATACAACGCTAACAGAGGCATCGGTTACGTGTCATGCGCACCATCGAATCCACAAGAACTCTGGGAAAAGCATCGTGAAAGTCTCAGTGAAGACATTCTGCGACATGCACGCAGAAGTGGTTCAAATCTACAATATTCCGACGACATTTTTAATGAAGTGCTAATATTGATTGAGGATTTATGTATATCAATTAACAACAAAGTACTAAATCAAATTGGTATGTCGTCATCCACAGAAATGATGTACAAGACGGGGATCTGGTGCGAGAACAGCATTACGATGTAAACCAGCAACGTCATTTCGTGGAAACACAAACAAAACTATTAGTTGCTGATCAGAAATATGCCTACGAGAAAGTCAAGCAACGTGTAGACAATGGAAATGGCGTGATTTTTCTTCTTGATGCTCCTGATCCTGGTGGCACCGGAAAAACATTTCTGATCAATTTAATACTGGCGTCGGTTCGAATGCAGAATGAAATAGCACTCGCAGTAGCATCATCGGGAATTACATCAACGCTACTCGATGGTGGGAGAACAGCACACTCGGCACTCAAGCTACCCTTAAATTTGAACCAAACCGAAACAAAAAACCTGTAACATCAGCAAAAATTTAGGAATGTCCGCAGTCCTTAAAGCATGCAAAATTATCATTTGGGATGAATGCACCATGGCCCATAAAAAATCACTTGAGGCGCTTGACCGGACTCTGCGAGATATCGGAGGTAAAAACCAACCAATGGGAGGTGCATTTATAATTCTTGCAGGTGATTTTCGGTGCCGCCCTGGTGGCAAAGTGGTCAGCATGTTTGTCACAGCGACCGGAGGTCTCGGGTTCGATTCCCGGTGGTGACATGGAAAAAATGTCACAGCTGGTTTAGGATCAATGAATTAATCACTCATTATCCGAAATGAAAATATGATTATGAAACCTCATTTGAGGCGGCCAACTCCCTTGATGTGATATAGTGTCAGAGAGAGAGAGAGAGAGAGAGGTGATTTTCGCCAAACTTACCCGTTATACCTCGATCAACACCCGCTGATGAGCTAAACGCATGCCTGAAAGCATCTTATTTATGGAACCGAGTTGAAAAAATTACTCTTTCAACGAACATGCTGGGGAATTGTTGAAAGAAGCCTATGCCAAACATTTTCCAAACAGCTTTTGGACATTGGAAACGGCCAAATTCCAATTGATTACTCAACAAATGAGATTACGTTTCCGTTAAACTTTTTGCTAAATGAAGCCGAGTATTCAGGCACTTGTTGACAAGGTATTCCCAAACTTGACTTGCAAATTCAAAAAGCCAGATTGGCTATGCAAACGAGCAATTTTGGCCCCAAAAAATGATGATGTGAACAAGCTGAATGAATAAATTCCGGAGAACCAATCAAATACAAATCAATTGACACAGTGATGGATGTGGAACAATTAGTCAATTATCCAACCGAATTGGAGGAATGTCACCACACATATTGACATTGAAAGTTGGTTCTCTGGTCATGCTCATTCAAAATTTGAGCGCACCAAAGTTATGTAACGGAACCAGACTGACCATAAAAAAACTAACACCAAATTTGATCTAGGCAACAATCATCAGCGGTAAATATAAAAGGGAAGATGTGCTGATTCCACGCATACCGATGATTTCAAATGATTTACCATTCGATTTCAAGCAGCTACGGTTTCCATTGCGTCTCACAAATCACAAGGTCAATCGTTGGCTATTGCTAGTTTGAAATTGACAAACTAATGTTTTTCACACGGCCAATTGTATATTGCTTGCTGTCGAGTTGGCACAACAAAAAATCTATATTCATTCATGCACCAAATTATAAGACTAAAAACATTCTTTATCCCCTAGCAATACGATAAAAAATACATTAATTTTTCATTTGAGATAAAAAGTATATGTTCTTTATTTTGGGTGCAGCAACGCGCGCCGGGTACAGCTAGTAGTTATTATAAAACTGATTCCATATGACAACACCATATTCCAACAATGAACGAACAAAAGAGACATACATATACAGTTTTAATCACGTAAGGATCATGAAAATCCTTAGAAAACCTTTTAACAAATCCAAGCATAGAATTCGCTTTAGAAATGCAACCTTCAACATGTTTATGAAACGATAAAATCGAAATAAAGGTTATATGTAACTAAATCATTAAAAGTATCAACACTTTCAATAATGCAAACATCAAATCAGTAATTGTAACTAGTGGATAGGAGTACGCGGGTGAAAGACAATGTTTTGCATTTGGAGGTGTTTAGAATCAAACTATGCGATGTACACAAAGTATTAAAATTTGTCAGGTCGGTCTGAAAATCAATTACATCATTGGCGCATGAAATAGATTTGAAAATTATTATATCGTTCGCATAAATGAGAATGTCGGAATAACTTAGACAGTAATTGACTGCATCGTTTACTAAAAGAATGAAGAGCATGTGGGACCCAAATGGCAGCCTCGAGGGATTCCCGAAGAAACATCAATCACCCTTGAAGTGAAACCGCAAATTTTCACAATTTAAGTTCTGGATTCCAGATAAGATCTAATCCACCGTGTTTTCTTTTATTCATTCCGAAAATTTCGAAATTGACATTAATCGTTCTTTTATTCATTCTTTATATTCTATTCCTCTATTCTCTTTTCTTTTATTTTTATAGAACATTCCGAACGCATTCCGTTTGTGCTATACCAAAAAGTAGAATAAATAGAATATTGAAACATCATCATTCTTCATTTTTTCAAACGTCAAATTAATTTTCGTATTTTCGTCCCTCCGGAAAGCAGCATTGAAGCTCCGTTTTGAAGTGGATTGTTAACAACGTTTCAACAATGCAAATGACATCAAAATATTTCTCCAGAGCTGACAAATACAGAGATTTTGATTTAGCTCGGATACTATTTGAGATATTTAAGAATGACCGCGGCTGGAGAACTGCTTCACTGCTGTGTTTAGTAACGGGCAAGTTACTTTAGTTGTTGAAACATTGCACATAAATTGTAAATCGCCGGATTATTACACCAGGAGGCCAAGCATTGGAGTTATTGAACAGCACGAAACGGGCCTCATTCAATTCAATTTTAAAGGAAACAAACGTGAGTGAACTGTCCGATATACGGTCTTCGGAGATCAACAGTTTACAATTGACTTTCTCTGGTAAGCAATTTTGCAGTTTTTTACAGATGTAGTTAGCAAACTGATTATTGAATTGACGGATACACCTGTCGCCAGTAGGAGGATATTATTTACTGGTATAGTGCAATTTAAAACCATTATTGATGTCAAATTACAATCTATACAATTAACAGGTGATGAGCTGCAATCGCAAGTGACGACGAATAGTTTCGAAACTGGGGATAAATCCGTCGAAGTGAGCCTTGTTGGCTTGTTGCTGAACTGCCTGGAACTGAGGGTTGAGCTTCTTGACAGACGATATGATGTTGTCATTGGTATGGTGTTCCAACTGATGTATTTAGATTCAACATCTCGAGATTACGCCGGATCATATGATCGGGCCCTAATAGGGCCCTAATAGCCATCATTATTTTACAATTTTTCATTTGTAATTATTCCTAGTATTGTTTCTTATAATTTTGCTTAATATATCAATTGCGTTGGCAAGTGGTAAACAAACAGTATTGTGCGTGTCAACTTCTGTGTCACGAACCAGAATTTCAGGAAGTATGTAGATTTCCACACAAAAATCAAAAATAAGAAATTGTAACACAAATGGATTATCCACATCACCTGATGGCAGAAACAAAGAACTAAATAGATCGCAAATAAGATCATCTTGTACTATAATCAACAAGAAAATTGCTCATGTCATTACAAGACGTCAGGTCACTGTAAAACGCACCAAGACGACTTATCGGACGAAATC
Organism: Nephrotoma appendiculata; assembly: GCA_947310385.1. Taxonomy (NCBI): domain Eukaryota; kingdom Metazoa; phylum Arthropoda; class Insecta; order Diptera; family Tipulidae; genus Nephrotoma; species Nephrotoma appendiculata. The sequence goes on from OX371223.1 coordinate 17,629,349, forward strand.
TTTGGATTCTTCTAGCACCGACAGACACACAACACACTCGGATACGAAGAATACAGACAGTGGTAAACCCTCGAAACTAAATTGAAGAATGCCCGTAACTTATTATGTAGCAAATGTGACACGTCAAAGTGAAGCGTCAATAAACGAGATACGGCACGAGAAATTAAGAAAATAGCAATAAATGGCCGCAAGCATTGAATCATTAATGAGATGAAAGAATATTTCAGAGAAGAAATATCACCACCAAACAATACACAAATCTTCGGATTAACAACTGACGCCATAACGAAACTATCAACATCACCCATCGACCAACGGAGCGAGAAATTATTGATATCATTGTTAAATGAAGAATAAATCTAGGCCCCCTCTGAAACTGACAAGATACCATCTGAAGTATTCAAAGGGGCCTACATTAAGATATTATGCGACACAATACACAGAGACGCAATATGGCGGGTACTCCCACCACCACTGTTCTTAATTAGATACCGTAATGAGAAAAATAGATAGCGCGTCCTCCAACAGCATTTGATGGGGATTAACGGAGAAATTCATTGATGTGGATTACACAGAAGAAATAACACACAAGCCTCAAAATCAAATCTGGAAAACCAGGGGTCAAGGAATTTGTGATGGAGACATTGGATGAAGACAACATGTTACAAAAAATCTGAAAGAAATCTGATCTAAATGCTAAATTCGTGGGTGAAATCAGTGTTGCTGTATGATTTTAAAATTGAAAATACTAAGGTGCTTCTGGCCCAACAAAATAATATTTAATTGTTGAGCTCCTTAGGCAAACGGATCAATGAGTCATTGAGATCGAAATAAGAAAGCACCAGTCGAGATGGATTGGCTACACACTGAGTAAGCCACCAAATGACATTAAACCAGCTGTAACGTAGAAACGAACGATGCTGGCAGGTTCGAAACTACTCAGAAAGTCATCAGAAAAACATTTTGATTCTTAATTTCTTTTAGATTTCTTTCAGTGTGGTGGGCTAGTGTAATTATTCCATTGGGTGGCTTCGTCACTAGTGCTAGTGACAAGGCGATGATCGTTCAAAGTGAGGCACATTAATGCACAGTCTTTTGACACAGCATCTGTCGAAAATTGATGAGGTTCGTATAGTATCCCCATCCTCGATGCCTTTATGGTCTCCGAGACTTGGCTTAAACCCAGCGTCCCTCGGAAGTATAGGATCTTCTGGAACGATCATATTGCGAAAAAATTGAGCAGTGTGGCTGGGGATTCATGAAGTATTAAAGGTGGAGAAGTCGTTCTTTTGGTTCCGACTGGGCCAAAGTAACCCTCAAAGCGATTAATGGAGTTTATATTTGTCGACGTTATTATGTATTGGACGTTAAGGCCCGGGATCAAGCAATCTTGTTACAGCAATATTACCGTCATGGGTGACTTTAACCTTAATCTGTTCGATTCTTCAGTCCTGCATTCAATCTTAGATATTTGCCGGAGAGTGAGATGTTCTATCCTGGATTGTGCTAAACCTTTCCAATTCGTTATTTTTTCGAATAGCTATTCGAGAATTGATTTCTTGTTGCTGTATAATGTATTGGAGTATAACTTAGTTTTTTGTATTTCTTTGCAGAAAAAACACGTTTATTTCTAAGAAGTGGTAAATTTTATTTTAAGAAAAATATTTTCCATCGTTATCTATTACTTTTGACCATCTTTCTTGGAATTTATGGATTCCATCGAAAAAAAAATTGTTAATCTTTTGATTCGACCCATTCGTCGAGCTATTTTTTGATTTTTTTGTGGTTTCTGAAGTGCTGGTCTTGAAGATCACTACACCACTATCTGGTGGATAAGGAACAAGCCGTAGAATTTCCCATTTAAGTACTTCCAGCGTATTTTTTTTTACTTTTTTTGCGACATGTGGTCGAGCATTGACGTGCAGCAACATCACTTTACACTTTTGTGTTCAAATCTATCAATTGTTGTTGGTAACGTTCACCAGTAATAGTTTCGTTCCGTTTTAGCAGCTCATAGTATACCACTCCTTTCTGATCCCATCAAATGCACAACATAACCTTACTTCCATGAATGTTTCGTTTTGCTGTTGATGTGGATGGTTCGCCTGGGTGAACCCATGAATTTTTGCGTTTAGAGTTATGGTAGTAAATCCCTTTTTCATCGCCAGTTACAATTTGAGACATAAAATGCCATCTTCGGTGTCTTGTAAGCAAAGAATTGCAAATCATTAAACGATTTTCAATGTTGGCTTCAGTCAGTTCATGTGGTACCCATTTTCCTTCTTTTTGAATCATTTTAATGGCATGTAAACATTTGCTTATGGCTGCTTGAGTGACATTTAACTGTTCTGCAAGTTCTTTTTCTGTAACCGCTGAGCTTTCCTTCAATAATGCTTCCAATTCTTCATCTTCGATTTTTTTTTTTTGTTGACCAGAACATTCTTTGATACTGACATCAAAATCACCACCTTTGAATCGTTTAAAGCAGTTTTCAGAAGTCTGTTTTGTTGGTACGAAATTCGACATGTTTAAACGGGATTAAAAAATATATTGTTTACGCTTTCAAGAATAATGACAAAATAAATTTTAATGTGGAATGTTAGCACTTTAAAACGCCGTAGGTGTCATTGAAAAAAAAAATATTTAGTACTAAAGTTACGCCATCTCTTAAAAAATCCAAAAAACTAAGTTATACATCCAATACTTCATTTGTTAGGAGGTTCAGTTTGATGAGGTTTTAGTTTGATCCCTGCCACAAATCACGTTTCTTAGTCTAACAGTTTATTTTTCTTTCCGTTCCGCCGATAAATCCAATGGAAGATAACCTTCCAATTAAGCTGAGTGAGGAAAAAGCTCGTGTTGTCCCAATTTCAAAAAACGGTAATACTTTTGAACTTGCAAACTTGAGCCTGATTAGGATCACTTCGGTACGGCATGTTGCATTGGCCATAGCTTTTCTCGCAATTTATGTTGTCCTTGTCCACCTTTGACATTAATTTAATCTACTCCCAAGGTATTATTATGGGACCTTTGTTGTTTTCCCTTTTTATCAATGACCCCCGCTTGTCCTCGTTTTTCCTAGAGTCCACCTTTTTACAGAGGATGTTCAACTACTTCATACGACAGTTCTTTCTGAGCTGACGTTGAGTGTTTCTCAGATGATGGCTATATCTTCCTCGGTCTTTACCCGATCATTCTAAACGGGATACCCATGCCTTTTTGCAGAGTCTCAGAGTTTAGGTCTTGTAATTGATTAGACTCTATTTTGCTTAGGCGCTGTTTTTTACATATGGGGCTGAAGTAGTTTCAAGTACGGCCATAGTAAGCATGGTAGATTAAATCTGTGCTTTTATGCATGTAAAATTTATCTTCTCACTCAGGTTATATGCCATCGCGTTTCTAGACCTGCTTTTATAAGTTCCTGGGAATTTATTTCTTAATTTTCTGAAGCTTAGAACTGTCATCTTATTGCAAAGGCGATCGTCCTATCTTTTGGCACACACCATTCACGGGAAACTAGGCAAATTATCATTCCTAACCATTCTTTTTGACTATTAGGGTTTTCCGTTTATACAATTCTTTACCTTTGACAGTTAGGGAGTCTAGATCTTTAACAATTTTCGTTAAGCGTGGCGTGCTCACCTTAACCTTAACCTTAACGGATTCTGGTTAAGATGAGTGGTTTTGTTGTTGTAATTTTAAATTAAATTTAATAATTTGCAATAATGCTTTTTGTACGTCCCAATTCTAAATACATTGTGAGTACGAAATGTTATGCCCTGTCCTCAAATTAAAAATCAAAAAAGTCTCAAGGCCTTATCTGTCTCTGAAACTGGAGCCCCATTTGTGAGCACCATAGATGAATGAAATAACATTCAGTTATCGCACCTGTAATCCAAACTAAAACCTAATAATTTTGCAGACCTTTACCAGGTCTAAAAATATATTCATAAAGCACAATATAGAGTAAGTTAAAATAGAAACTCCGATATCGCACGATAACAAGATAGATAACACGTTGTTTATTTGAATTCCATTAAACCCTTCAACAATAATTAATCGTATATTTGCCATAAATTAATACCATCGATCTTACCCGATCTATATTTTCTTGAATCTGACGACGAGTATCATTTCCCTTTCAGCAATCTACCTCTCTATGTGTATGCTCATGTATGCAAAATGACATAATGAACCGTCACCCATATAATTCCAAGCAAAACAAACAGTCAGTTACTTTAATCATAATTTGTTTATCTTATCTGGCCGTCATTATATATGATATCCATAAGTTGGTTGTCGATTCCGAATATTACAAAACGCATATAACACTGCCCGGGTTTTAATTTCCACCAAAATTCGTATACGTATACATGCGAACTCTTACTGAAGCACATGTGAGCCAAAATTGTGTTTGCTAAACACTTTGCTAAAATTGCGCATATGTGTGTACAACAATACTAGGTATCTTGCGCTTACTTACTTTTCTTATCATCCAATTTAATTTTAGATAAGATAACATAAAAAATTTGTAATTATTATTGCAACAGGTTGACTTAAATTCTAGATATTCATATACGTTTTCTCCATTGTGTTGTGGATTCAAATAAAACACAAATATTTTGCAGTAAGCTAATTAAAAAATAAAAATCTAAAAATACATAAAATTTAAATAAATGAATTTTAATTAATAATCGTAATAAATAATCAATATTAGTTAGTTGTAAGAAGTTTTAAAAATATTTGCTAAGCTTTTAGAATGTAAGTTAGTAGTTATATAGTGAATTATGTGTTGGTGTGGAAAAAATACAAGCAACAACAACAAAATCGAACCGACCACACCTAATCATCATAATACAAAATTAATTTATATTATAATAATTAATAATTAAATTATTTCTTAATTTACAGAATCCACCATGAAATTATTTTTATTTAGTGTGCTTTTGATTTGTAGTTTCGTCTACTGTGCGGCAGATGACAATAGTACACAAACAGATGAGGTAATTAAATTGTGTGTAGAGTTTTATCATTATGTGTAGACGTGGTTTGAGTATTTGCTAAATTACGCAGTTTTCTGTGTATAGCGATGATTAATTAATTAATTGATAAGAAAATTATGACCTCTATAGATTAAATTATTAATTCGACGACATTTTATATTATTTCCAGCCGCCTAAAAAAACTGAAGGCAATAAAGACACAATATGCACGTCGTGCAAATGTTTAAATAACAAAACGTTGCTTTGTAATAATCTAAACCTGTTCGATTTATTTACGAACGACGACTGGGAAGCATTGAACGGAACCGGATTTCAATTCGAATATGTTGACTTTCATCACAATAAATTGGATCATGTGACGAAATTTCCGGCCCTCAATATAATCAATTTGGATTTGAGTAATAATAATATCGAAACGATCGAGATTGGCACGTTCGAATTGTTGGAAAATATCGTGTCGCTAAATTTATCGGATAATCGGTTGAAGAGCGAAGCGTTAACACCCGATACGTTTATTGGGAAATATTCACCCGAATTGTATGAACCGTTGAAAGCGTTAAAAATTCTACGGTTGAGTAATAATTTATTGCATACCGTGAACGTTGATTTGTTCGATCATTTACCAAATCTAGAAGAATTATATTTGGACTCGAACCCGTTTAAAATAATCGATCATCCATCCCAAGTCGCGATTAGCCAATTGCCATTGTTACGCGTACTCGGTATGAGTAATATGGAAATAAAAGAGGTACCGATCGATTTGTTTCATGCGCCACGTGGCCTAGAAGTGTTAAATTTGGACGGAAATCTATTTGAAACGATTCCAGAAGCGCTACGTTATGCCGTTAAACTAAAAGAGTTGTCGTTTGATGAAAATCCGATTGATAATATTGAAGGCGAGAAGTAAGTGCTTATAGCGTTCAGTTTAGTATACATATAGGGTGTTCTAATTTAATAAATTATTTTTTTTATTTTAGTGTATTCCCGAACATGCCAAGTTTGAAGTCTCTCAGTATTTCACACACCAGAACTCTTAAAATCATCGGGCATGGTGGTTTAAGTGGACTGACAAATTTGACCACACTAAAAATTACAAATAATATTGCGTTAATTAGGATTAATGAATGCGCTCTATCCAGTAACGTAACCAAGGATAATATACGCGAAGAATGGCCACCAATAAAAACACTATTATTGAATCATAACAATCTGTCGAGCCTCGATTCGCATTTATTGGCGCGATGGGATAATTTAGAAACGGTAGATTTTAGCGTTAATCCATGGCAATGCGATTGCGATAATCAATGGTTGGTGGATACATTGATGCCGATTGTTATATCCGAAAATAATTCGATATTGATCAACAATGTGATTTGCGAGACGCCCATCGAAATGAAAGGGATACATGTTAAAGACCTTACAGTGAAGCACAGCCATCTCCGTTGTCTCGATAAATATGGCCGCCATCCGGGACGTGATGGAGTTGTGCTAATTGGTATGCTTGTTGGTTTACTCGTCGGTATTGCAATTACATCTGCATTCATGTTCCTGTACCGCAATGGATATTTGGCGTTTCTGGGAAGTCGAGGACCGGCCGATTTCTCGCGCGCGTTCTACAAGAGAACTGGAAATTCAGAGGATTATATATAGTAAATTTTGACACAATTTTTGTATTCATTTCATGACATCATATACAGCAAACAACAAAAAATACAATTTTTTTTCAATAAAATACATATTCAAAATTTATTGATTTGTTTTGCATTTCGACCAACTTATGCACTTCTTCGGTAACCTCTTCGACAATTTTTAGTATCATAATTATGATCGTGGACGACATAAGTAAAATGGACAACCCGATCAAAGTGATTACAATGCCAAACGTCTGAAATGATAAGAGGTATCATATTTTAATACCTAATTACATCTCTGGTGATCTAATCTAATGCTACCGCAAGGCACCAAAATGTAGAGGCCCTTAAATATAAAATCAATTACACTTCAAAAATGTTAAATATGCGTCCCATGTCAATATATCAAACGGTTATAATTAATAAACTCATATCAGTAACTAGCATAAATTACTCTTTGCTTGTGACTTTACTTATGGTGATAACAGATTGTCAGCTCGCGTATGTTATCAACAACAAGAACAACAAATCCATAAACACAAAATATATCATTTTATTCAATTCAGTAAATAGTTCACACAGTGGCGATAAACAAGCAATTACAAATTAAAAAGTTTACATTAAATATTTTAAGTTGGCCTTACAATTGTACCAAGTTTACGAAAGAATCCTAAAATAACGAGCTCGCGCGGGAATTCGTCATCCATAACGCCGAGCGCCTAGTAGCAACAATCAGATGAATTGACCGAAAATAGTAACGCTGTAATATTATTTTTCACTTGTAACATAAATTTGTAGTGATCCGTTTCTGATTTAACGACCAGTAAAATTAATACGATTGCGGTGGCTAGAACCACGAACGAGCACGTGTAACGGCAGGCCTACAAAAAATAATAATTCAAGTGTTAAAAATTAACAATAAAATATTTTAAAATATACGCATACCTTAATAGCTTTGGGGTATTCAAAGTGCCGAGGATTATTCCGACGATGGCGCAGTGTCTGTTGAATAGTCGATTGTCGACTTAGTAATTGACGTTTCTCAATTTGATAAATTTCAGATTTTGAGAGTCGCTCTCGGGGCCGTTGTTCTTTATGTGACATTATATTTGAAATTTAATTGTACGTGATTGAAAATACAAGGCCAACGTTTACTGAAAAAAAAAATTGTGAGTCCTGTAAAACAAGTAAGTAAATTGGTAATTGGTGTAAAAATGATCTCACACATTATAATGCTCAAAGGGTTAACTCCGTATGTTAAAAATTATGAATCATCGAAAAATTTAATACTTTCTGACTGATCATAACGAACAATGATATTGTCGCATAGTGTCATCATTTTATGTAAATTACTGAAGTCTTATCAGTGCACTTTATCTTGGTAGATTTAGTTGAACATATGTGATGTACGTAAAAAAATTCAATTTTTATTGTGAAATTAGTCGCTAAAAATTGCAACATAGACTTGCAACAGGAGTTACAAAGTATTGTAGAATCTGCCAAGGTTTCTTGGAAACTAACTAATTTTTGTGTAGGTTGAATTTCTAAACAAAGAGTACGATTCTTCGAATCTCTTAGTTGAGACTCTTTTGACCAAAGTTGTCCATAGTTCGCTAGGACTAACTCAAACAGGTGCCAAAGATGGTCTCGAGAACCAAACTGTCCTATAAGCTAAAATAGATCACAGCTATGCCTTTAGAAAATGTATCCAAAGTTCTCATTGTCCCCAAAATTAATATCAGGAACTCAGCATAAACGAGAGTAGAATTAACTAAATTGTTCTTGTTATGATAGAACGACCTCTGCACCTCTGCCTTCACGTAAGTTTGTAGTATACTCGACGTTTGCTCAATTTAATATTTTAATCGTTGCTAATCCTTTATTAAATTGTTTAAGGATGCGGAGGTAAAATTTGAATTGTGCTTGCCTAATTTTAACGTGTTCTCTCTAATATAACAGTTTTATTCTACATGGGAAGGTTAAAAGGTTCGAAACCTACAATACATCGGTACATGCCGGATTCTTACCAATTCTAGCGTCGAATAGAAAAATTCGCGTCCCAACTTCATAGATTACATTATGATATACTTTTGGCCGCTCCTTTGCTAAAAGAACAATAGGAGCCTTTCTCGCTACACGGGTTCGTCTGAAGGATTTTATTTGCAAAGAATCTTTCCAAATAGAGATATTGTACAATATGATAACGATAACGACACTGGCGGTTATACGCCCACCAATTAGGCTTTACTCAATCAGATCAGAGAGATAATCTCGGAATTATACCAACTTGGATGAATATCATTCCTCTCTGCTATTGCTAACTGCAATCCAAGTTCAGAGAACCATCGCCATGGCATTTATCTAGCCACAACAATTATAATTGCTTTATCAGGGTTTCGTGTCATGATTTATTCGAGCTATTCCATAGATGTTATATCTGTGTGAGTATTACACTGTTACATTAAATTCAAACAGGAAAAAAATAATTCTTATTGGAAATTTTAATATAATTGTATGTGCGTACGAACAAACATGGCCGTGTAATCAAATTTTCACTCAGTATGCGTTTTACCTATTCGCATTGTACAGTACTTCTTGCCGGCGTTTACGTTTTTTAATTATTTAATTATTTATACACATACAATTTATTTATATAAATCCACACCATATACCAATATATACCATTTTCGGCAGTAGATGCTCATTTAATGGACAAAAATTTTAATTAAAACAAAAATATTTAGTTTTTACAAATTTACGAGGAGATAATTTTTGGTGCCCAATGTAAGGATGGTAAAACCTTACGTTTACGGAGCACCGTTGATCCTTATATGGTGCACGCATACTCCTGGTGCGTCACAGCGACACAGCTATGTATTAAGAAATTATTTTAGCTATTGTCATCCGTCATGCACCTCCCTAAGATTTCAGTTTTTTATAAATACTTCCTCACTACTCTCACACTTTTAGAATGATTCAGGATTTTCTGTGGCACAATTCTGCTAATTTCCCGGAAATAGGAAATTGGGGAAGAATTTATATGTAATTTTTATTTAAACATTTTTTTCTGACATACTCGGCGTGTTCAGTCCGACCAAAATGATAAAAATTATCATGATATTTTTTGTGACCCTAACTTCACTCCGTATAACTTTATGTCAAACCCGAGTGAACAACCAAATCGAAAAAATAATTATAATTTGATTTTGCACGTCAAAACATTATTGTCGCTGTCATAACAAAAATTTACTATTTACTAATGCCTAAATGTCTTTCACAATATAACTATTGTCACATCTTTTCTTAGCTAACAAAACAAACCCGGGCAGTATTCACTCATTTAAACATGCATTCAATTATAATTCGCGTAGCGGAGATTTACAGATATTTGATTGCGCTAAAAACTTTCACAAATTGTTTTTAGGCTACATTTATAAGTGTAAAGGAAATCACATTCTCGCCCAATTAGTGAATACACGAATAATTTTAACCGCACAACGTCACCTAATCAATCATTCAGAGGAAATGCAATGGACTGGTATTTTTAAAAAAAATTACATGGGAAAATTTTTTGACGATCGTGATTTCATAGCAAAAAATGCGAAAAGACGAAAATGCCAAGAACAGTGAACACAGAAAAGAAACTACACACACAAATCAAACACAAACAATATTTGTTGTTGATTTTATTCAAGACACTGATTCGATCCATTCATTGCTTTTAATCTATTATTGTGTAATATACATAAGATAACATTAAAGAAAATAAAACATTAAAGTTGAACAAAATGTTGCTCCTGTCCATATAAAATCATAACGCAAAAATATTAAAAATAAAGTACACAAATTTTTACAGCCAGAATCGAAAATATTCTTGGTTTTTTTTTGTGATAAATGAGTGCGTTTAATGGCAAAAGCTGATAAAAAATATCATGATATTTTTTATCATTTTTGCCCGACTGAACACTAGGACTGAGGTAAAAAGTTGTGTTAATTTTTTTGAAAACGAAATTAAATTGGGAATAATTTTAGATATGGAAAAATTATACCTAATTTATAAATATTTACATCAAATTTTTCTCCTCAGTAGGCTGGAAAAAAATATTTGAACTGAAATTACATATAAATTCTTTCCCCAGTTCCCTATTCCCGGGAAATTACCAGAATAGTGCCACTTCACATGCAAATAATTACGTCATACATAATTTACAATTACCAAAACTTAAAATGAAATTGAATTTTTTAAATAAAATTTGCGACCGGTTGACTTGAACTTCAACGCCGACTCCATTTGCTTTTATTTTATATATTTATTTTTAAATCGATCTTGCTCAAAAGCATTCCCGTTCTCTGTTCAGAAGAGGTATATGACAACCATGCACATATACGACCATTTCTTCCGTATTGCTGTATTTTAGAAAAATTAGTAAAATTTTTGTTATCACTAAAATTTATGTTGTATTTTATTTTTTTAATAATGCAATTAATCAAAACACTAAATATTGAAACCAACAAATAAATTCAAAATGCATTAAACCTCTCAACTTTATTTTATCCCAACCTATTTGACTCAATAAAGATTTATGGAAAATTTGACTTTCATATTAATAAAAACATACATACATATGTACATTAAATAAACAAACATTTTTTTTTGTTTCAGTTAAATTCCAAATAGTTGGCCAACTCTTTATATTATATACTTGTCTTAATAAATTCAGTATTTTAACAGTGTCGCAGAAATATTCGAAATCCCAATTGGAATATTAAACTTGAATGACATTTTTTTGTTTAAATTGTTAGATATTTCCCTATACGGTTAATTTTATAAGTTTCAGTTCTTTTTAATAATTGACTGAAATCTCAATTTGAACAAAAAATTTATATTATTTTCTAAAACATAAATTTATAAACAAATTCCATTATTGTTGATAAATAAAACCATTTTTATTTAAACAGGCGACGAACCTGAAAAACAAAATGTTACTAATTAGTAAAATGTTTAAATTCAAACTTCAGATCTGAATTACGATCTCCTGGAATGGCCGATAATTTCCCTCCAAATTTGAGTTAAAATGACATCTGTACAATCTATAGGATGAAATCGCGATCTCAAAGAATGGCCAATATTGGCTATCCAAATTTAAGAAAAAATAAATTCTGTACAATCAATAGGATGAAAGTTCGTAGCAGGAATCTTAAAGTCGTGAATTGTTAGCACTAGGTGGCTTTGGTTAGGTGATTCAATCGCTAGTACATGAAAGAATATGGTTTTTGCACGAGAAACACAAATTAAACAGCATAACAGTGCGTAATTAAATATCATGACAGTGAATTAACGGAATTACAATTGGATTTGGTCCAGTCAAACGCCCCATTCTTTATAATATTTTACAATACCGGATCTAGCATTGAGCCTTGCGGGGCCCACCTCGTTACCTTGCATTCCCGAATACCAGCACTAGTATTAAACTTTAGGAGTCTATTCTGAAAATAACTTCTCACCCTCTGTCGCTATTTACATCCCATGAAGGGATATTGCCGCCTGCTCAGTGGTTCCAGTTTCAACATCATATTATGCTTAGGTCTTGTTCAATGACGTGGTGCCAGCGCACTCGGGATTTTTCTCTACGACGTTGGCCCCGGCTGTTGTTTAAACACTTTATTTATCATGCGTTGTTGTGGGAACCTGATTGAATTTGATGAACTCGATGTTACCCCAGTCTCCGAAGAGTAGTTTTAGCTCGTTTTTCTGAAGTAAAATGATCTGAACAAATTTTATCTGAAATTTCATTTACAATCTTTTTATTTTTAATCTTTTATTCTTAAATGCTATAAACTGTTCAAAATACTTGCAAAAATTGAAAAAGCGGTGGTCGGTGGTCCGATGTCGGCCAAAGATCACTGGAATCTCTCAATTTATGAATAAAGCTTAAGTTTCATCGCGATCAATCAATCCGTATGATCTGTACAGAGACCAAATTATTGTTGAAAAACAGTATTTTGCCAAAAATCGTCATTTCCGCGGAAATTTTAGAAAACTGATCTGCGGACCAGTATTGTTGCAAATTTAATTTAGAAACGTTTAATTATTAATGGAGATTGAAATCTTCTAATTTATGGAAAAAGCTTAAGTATGAAGTTTCAACTCGATCAGTTAACCCGCCTGCCCTGAAGAGAACCAATAAATATTTAGTCTGCACGAACCACACACGGAATACTACTTCGACGATAGCGAATTGTAAATCTGCAAAAATCTCGAGATCAAAATTTTTCATGATTACTAGGTGTTCATCAAAAATTTTAGATGCAAATTTCAGATTTACGATTGTGTTGCAGCCAAAATCTATTAATGTGTGTTCAATAACCCACTACTTAAGTGTCTGTAACTGGGACGAGTCTGACAAGATTACGATTCTTCTCCAATATCTCGATTTATGTGTAAAACTGGTGTAAAGTGTCACTGTCAAGGGTCGTTAAGTTTAAGCCACCAATCTCAAGCCAATAGAAACTTTTAATAAGGAAACTTCAACCAACAAGAAGAACTTGCCTTGCTCGTCCAGATAATGCTAATACCTACCAAGGAACGGAATGGAGGCGATTTAAGCTAAAATAACAAAGCTCTTGAATTGCAGAATAACCTAAGTGTCTCTTTATCGAAAATGAGCACGATTACACAATCACGCTGTGCAAACTAAAGTAGGAAGTACTTTTTACATTAGATGAAGGCACTGAAGAGATTTTTAATAAAGAAGTAGAAAACAAGTGATAGATCATAAAGAGGAAAATCAAAATCCTCGTGAAAGATCATTGAGGCCAGCTGCACAACAAGTTCAACTTGGCCAGAAGCATAAGTCCATCTTTCTGTGCAGAGATTTTGAAAATAATAAAACACATCCCGGTGCTTATGTTTCAAATACGGAGATCAGCAAGCTATAGAACCAAACTCAATTGATGCGCGGTAAGGTTGAGACGTTACTCCAGGGTAAACTAGGGGATACCGCTATTCACCATCGCAACTTAAGTATTTTGCAGAATACGTGTCATCGATGTAGTCACAGCAAAACGGAAAGTTTCTAACGAATGACTATATAAAGACCTTAGAGCACAGAAAACCTCCATATAACAATATTATGACCTGTTTTAGATCTGTACACAGATGAACGCAGCTAGCGGTTGCTAAAATATCAACAACCGTTGCTCGAAAATTTTGCTGATGTTGATGGTAGAACTCGTATAGGCTGGTTTAGGCCTATACTGATTCTTCTATACTCGTAGCTTGATATGTTTGTTTTAATTTAATTTTAAATGCCTAATTCCTGAGTACGTCGTGATATCGATGTTGAAGGTTCCTCCGCGACTTTTTCGGCCAAAGCAGAATCTCCTCACTAGAACGTCCACTTTTTGGTCTGTCAGACCTTTTTCGATCCTCAACAAAACCAGCCTCTTCAAATTTTTTCACTAACCTTTGAATTGTTGACTCATTTGGACGATTATTTACACCAAAAAATTCACGAATTTTACTATATGTATTTTTTAAAGATCGACGATTTTCATAATAAGTTTGAATAACTTTGATGCGTTCTTCTAGCGTGTAAGTACCCATCGTTAAAATTGTGCATTTGTCTACTTCAAAAATGTCAAATGCGTGACTTATAAAGACCCTTACATTCAGGAGGAAAAATCGTTAATTTGGTATTACCTACGCTCCCAATTATGCCATAATTTTTGGAACTCACCCGACCACGGCTTGTGTGGCATTCAAAATAATAACTGGAATCTTATGAATGAATCTTCAATTCGTTTGACTACTTTATCAACAATAAAGTATATGAAGCTTCTCAACTTATTACATACATTAACAATATTATTAGGGATGAATAATTTCATCCCAGCCTCATATAAAAAGCAAAATCTCGAAATATTTTTTCGGTTTATTAGAAAATGGCAGTTTCCATCCAAATTGGCGACCCATTTAAACTATACATTAATTAAGATTAATTATCTTTCAGATGAAAATCCTGCTTGCCTTCGAATCGTTAGAGACAGAACAAACGTCACAATAACGAGGGCAAAACTAGAATATGTATGTATAAGGTTCGGGACAACCTCTGGCTCAAATACTCGATCCCATTGGCCCTTTGCTGATCTACAGTTAAAAGGAATTTTGTTAGCAAAACTTCATCTGTAATACATATTATAAAACTGCGCTGAGGCTTCTACTCTTCCGATAATTAACCAAAGCCTTTAAATTCTATGTCATATATGGTCATCAATTAGCCATTTTCTTATATTATTTTCTGTAGCAAATTACCTTGAAACAGAAAACCCATGTATCAAATCTGAAATACATTGTCTTTTACGCTGCTATGCGTAGCTTAAAAATAAAAACAAAGTTCAAGCATGTTTCAAGTAGAATCGATAAAATATGAACCATCAAATCATGTAAGATTGCGACACGCGCATCTTGAAGTAAATCTGCTGAAGACGTCCTACGTCATATTGAATATTGTCGAGACAATAACTGATATTGGTTGTCTCAGTAACGCAGCAATTTTACGTAAACATAATTTTACGTCACTGAGAAGCGCGTGTACATTCTAAATCTTAATCTCAAAATATTTTCTTAATTTAGTGTAGTGTTGTTAGTGTAGTTCATGAAATCACGTTTTGGCTTAAATTTAAAAGGTTGATCAATAAAATTTTATTTTGGTTGGTTGCAGTTTAGTCTAGCTGAAAATAATAAAATATAAGAGATAGTTTTGCAACCTCCGCAGTTACTAAGTACATCATTTACATATTATCTTAACAATTTGTTGTTAAAACAATACATCTTGCATTTACATAAGTACTTAATAAAAAAAAACAATAACGTTCATTCTTTATCACAACTTTCCTTTGTTTAAGACAAACTTGACAGACAGTCTATAGAGAATGAAAACGCAAGTAAACCGAAGGTAACAGAATCGGTTCGGTCATCGACATTAAATAAAAAATGCAAGTGCGGAAACTATTGCACACCTAGATAGGTGTAAACTATATATGCATACATTACGATACCAACACCCATAAGTTTTTTTTTCTAAACTAACAAGGACCAATTAATTTATTTAACAAATGTTAACTGTGTCTTTCAAGTAGAGTATAGGAAGTCTGTGTAAATACGTCACTCGAAGAATATAATAAGAACACTGATACAGCAGTTAATGAACCGCGATAACCGGTTAACTTCTTAATCGGGGTGACGCAAATAAAAATTGTTTATGTGATTAATCCAGTCTAGATATAATTATGTATATTAAGAAGTAAAATCGCCTAATGTAGCCGTCATTAACAGTTGCGGAATTTCTCGAAATCGAAATTTATAGCTTTAGATGTACGACAGATTTAACAGCGCATGCCAGAGGCTTTCAAAATAATAAACAATAATCGTGTATTGTATAATCCGTGCATTTCAGATACGAGATGACCTGTTAACCCTTGTATACACGTATGAATGTACATATAAATGCCATTGGCCATTAAAACCATTAAATTTTTAATAATAAGTATGTCATTTGTATATGGAAATGCAGACTACTCCATCATAAATGTACATGGTGAAAAATTCTTCTACTCACAAATTCACTATATATCTTGGAAGACCATTTTTTTTGTAGCTTTTTTGCATAAGATACCAACCGCAACCTTCAGCAGCGAAGAATTCATATATTTTCAATCTGCCTCATACGCGATTTTATCATTTATTTCCATCGTCTAATTCGGTCTCAAGCCTAAAGTTCCTGGTTCACATTTAGGTAGCTCACTATAAGGAAGAAATGCACCAACTGTCAATCAAATTGATAAAAATAAATGTCTATAATGTTTTGGCACTTAACTGTACTTTTGATTTAATTTATGCAACAAAAAATTATTTGTAAGCTTAGTCAACAAAACATTATTATTAGATTTTTTTTAGTTTGGCCAAATGTTGGAATTTTTTACCAGTTTTATAGAGATAGCACTGTTAATAGTAATGGCCCAAAACAAGCCGCTTCTGAATTTTATTTTAAGTTTGCTATTGCTAATTTACTACTTGCTAAATTATTTCATCTGAACTAATGTTGCAATTTAGAACTGAATAAAATCGATATGAGGCAGATTTCATAAAAAACCCTAATAATTTGTAACTGACACCAACTTTTACGACTAAATTACCAACTAAACTAATATCGTGTTATTTTGCACCGGGTTTCAATAGATGGCATAAATAACATGCAAGACACTGAAATTTTATTCTAATTCCCTAATTTAAATTGAGTTTTATCAATGGTCGAAGTATTTACTATCGATGGTCAATTTAATACGACATTTAGGACTAAATATTAGACTCCGTACGTTTAATGAATACAG
The DNA here is from genome assembly GCA_947310385.1 of Nephrotoma appendiculata. Lineage (NCBI taxonomy): Eukaryota > Metazoa > Arthropoda > Insecta > Diptera > Tipulidae > Nephrotoma > Nephrotoma appendiculata. The sequence goes on from OX371223.1 coordinate 17,646,375, forward strand.
TATAAGTACAAACCACTAGAACTAACCACCACAGCAATTTAAATTACGGGCATCTCCCCGTTTTTGTGTAAATTTCCGATTAACAAAACTAATTTTTAGTTCACGACTATAGTCGTTTGTCCTATTTAATTAAAATTTGATAACTATTGGTAATTTAACATTTATTAATTTCTACAAAATGTTTAATCGGCTGTTGATAAGTCTGAACTAAGTTTGCAGTTTAGATGTTAATATCATGCATTTTTTGTTTTAAAAACAATAGAGGCACCTAAAATCTCTGTAAACATAAATTAAAAATATTTAAATCCTGCTGGGGAAATAACAAGTGGTTGTACACGAGTTGTCCACCCATTCACGTAAAAATTAGTATATGACGCGTAAACGTCCACCTACGGAACAAGAACGGTCTACTAAGTCGTCCAGCAGTTAAAGCGGGACAACGAATAAGTGCTGAGCTCGAGCAAGCAGTAATATCTTTATACTGCAGATGGCGTTAGTCGGATAATACCAGGTAAAAACAATTGTTTAACTATCGACAAATCTACTAAAGGGTGATACGAGGGGTATAGATGCTGCATCAGGGCGTCGAGTCAAAAACAATTTGGTTTTCCAAATTTTCACTGCTTCGTCCTAAATAATGAGTGCAACCAGGTCGAACGCATAATCTGCGTGTGTAAAATGACTGCCTCTGGATCACCAATTTTAGTCACTTTTTTACATAAATCTACACTTATTTCACCAATAACACGAATAATGTTGGTGACTCAATGACCTTAAGTGTTTGTGGTGTTTTAAAATAAACCAATGATTTAACGTAACCACAAAGATAAATATTTTCAATGAAGTTATATCGCGTAACCTTGATGGCCAACTTTTCTCTCAATAAAATAATTGTCTCAAGAGATGTATGGCATTTTGCGCCATTTTGTTGAAACCTCATCGTTCAAGTCGATGTCATCTAATGGATATTACGAAAATTCGAAATCATGTGTTTGTAGCGTTCTTCATTGACGGTATCTGAAATGCCCTTTTTTTCAAAAAAAATTGGTTCAAATACATACCTCCAGACCACAAACCATTCCAAAATGTTAATTTTTATAGATGTAAACGTGTTTCATGAACAGCATGTGGGGTTTTCACCGCTGAAAATGATTTTTACAAGAAATAATTGTCAGTTTCTCACTGTTCCAAGTTTCTCTAAAGCACAATCTGCAAAATTGCTACACAATAAGTGGTCATTTGGTTTAAGTTCTTAGATCAACTGAATTTTAAATACCTTGAAATGCAAATCTTTATGAAAAATATTCCATGTGATGCCATAAGAAAATTAATGTTCTTGAGAACGACGTCTCCAATTGTTCTCCAATTTCATCCACACTTTGGCTCAGTATCGATATTTTCGTTAGGATTCTTCACATCACACACACTCACTACCAGGACCAGCTGAGTAGTGCATTATGTAGACCACTAACTTCACGTAATGCGCGAAGCCCGAAGAGATTCAATATTTTTGTAATAAACTTTTACAATTTATAAACACTGTGGAACTGTGTCTTTCTGTAGTGATTTGCCAACCATTACTGAACATAAATATCAATTTTTTTTTTATTATTGTTGTTATTTAATCTTTCCAATCTTTTGTGAGGTCGAAGCACTCCCAACTCTTTCGCATTTCGCTTTTACGCTCTTACCTTACGCAGTCGCCTGCCAAATCGAGCACGTACGGCTACAGGTCCGATATTTATTCACGTCTCTAAAAATGTGCATCAGGCAGTACTATTCCCATTATATCTAAAGATTCTTGAAATCATCCTATTTACAAATTTAAGGTTACAATTAAAAAGTTACAATTAATTTACAATTCAATTGTTTTGTACTCCCAACGTCTTACTTTATACCATTGCCTGTCAAATTATGGATAGCTAATCATGGCCCCATTTTATATATACCGTCTGAAAATTGCATATCTCACACCTAATTTACTAGCACTAATATATAAAATGGCATAGTGAGCATCCGTTAAAACATTTGATTAAGTGAAATTTACCTATCAAAATAAAATTAAAGTAAGCTAACATTCATGTATTACTGGTTGCATAAACTCAGGAGAAATTATATGGTACAAAACGAAAAAGTTCATAAATTTTATATTATATTCGAAGGTTGATTAAATAGTTTAAAAAACAAATATTGAACACAAAATTAAAATTAAAATTTGAGTAGAATCTGCTACGGAACACTTGTCTCCGTTCACTTGAAATTGGAACATAAAATAATGTTTTGAATAAAACATTTAAAGCGCCTCTTCTGGTTCAATATTTGAAATGCTGTTTAGTGCGAGATAATAACTCCTTAACTTACGCCCTGTTACTAATCCAATCATGCCATATAGACACAGATTTTTTGACTACATTCTTAGTCATCTTCCTGAACTTTACTAAAAATTCGTTTTAAAATCTTAATTACATTAGCAAGGCCATATTTCGAAACTTCTTCTAAAATCTGCATTAAAATCTTAAACCTGTCCTATTCATTTATTTTGTCATAGTCGGTTAAGAAATAGTCAATTTCTCAGCATAATCAAATTCCTATAATAACACATTCAAAATTTGTGTTGAAAATCCTACCCAAAGCAAAATCCTAATGTCGAAAAAACAGGTAAGAAGAATAAACAATTCTAATTCGACAACATTGACGTATTCCAGAACGTCACCCAAAATGTATGTATCATTCTTAACTAAAAGCCGAAATTGACTAGTTGAATAGGTAATATAAAATTCCACTCGTCATAGACAAATTTCCAGTTTTTTTTCACTTGTGTTAGCATCGCAATCTAAATTTAACCGAAATCGGTTTAGATATGGCAGAGCTTATTTCTGCATAGCAATATTCCCGATCTTGATCCAGAATTATTTTATAATAGCAAACAACCGTACACACTGAATTGGACCTTGCGTCGGACACAGTTAAGAAGCAGCCCGAGATCTACTCTGTTAGACCAAATTTTAAAACATCGTCGATCATTCTTGTTAGGATCCTCCTCCAATATAGTTTGGACTTAGTTGGTTAAGACTTAGTCGAATCTCGAGTAGATTGTTGCAATATTATTGGTAAAAGTAAAAATATTTAAAATTTCCAAGGATTACAATCGAATCTAGTATTTTATAGACATTTAGCATCAAATTCGGTGAAACTGCTAGACTTTTAAACCTAAAGCAGTGGCCTTATAGACAGTTTAGAAATTTTCTAATGAATCTGATTCAGATTTTCATGAGGTTGGATCTATAATTTTATTGAGTGTTGTGAAACTGCGTAATGTCACTGTTCTCGGATCTAAGCAGTCCAGCGAACCAAATTGGAAGGTAAATGTTTAAACAGTTCGATGACTTTGTAATTTACCTAAGGCCTATTCCAAAATCATATGTTGTCCCTATCAGACCAATTAGAAAGTCATTTAACTGCCTAAAAAGTATTTAGTATTTAAGGCTTAATTATTATAAATAAATTGTATCGACTAACTTCATATACATTTGCTTTCCGAGATTTTAAAACACAAGGTTTTAAGAGTAGACCCCGTCCCTCTTACAGCTCCTGAGAACTAATTATATAAATAAGAGTTCAGTCACAAATTATATAAATAAGAAAAATTTTAGAACGTCTTAAAATATAAAAAGAATTTTGAAGTTGATTATGAATGGCATTTCCATGTAAAAAACAGTTCATGGAAAAGGCCGTGTGATGGAGTAGGGGGCACCATCAAAAGAATGGCGTCCAAATAAATCCAAGCAAATCAAACTTGACGCTAGGTTTGAAAATTTAAAAACTATGAAAGAAGTCACGGTTGTCATGCGGTCATTCCAACAGGCTACTTGTGAAATGTAAAAAATATTCTAATTCTAACGATTATGTTCAATTTAAATTGTAATTTTTAAATTGTCTAACATTTCATTTTAAACAACAATAAAATAATTTTAAAAAAATCTTGTTTCACAAACAAATAAAAACGTTAATCAAGACTACACCTTCAAAACATAAAAATCATAAAATTAAAACATGACTTCCGAAAATTTGTGATTTCACGTATTTTCCACCATATATATATTATTTGTATTTATATGGAAAGTATGCTTGTAACTTGTTCATATAAAAAAAAACTTGCTCAACTCTTGAATCATTTCAAGTTCAATATATGCAATAATCACATACATTAAAAATAAAAGAAACGAGTAGTAAAGTAACACAATTCATTCCAGGTAATAAATTTTGTTATGCACAATAAATTTACAGCCCATAACCCCATGCCTTTAGGCTAAATACATTACGCATAATTGGTTTAGTTAGGATTTACCAACCAACTTGTAAATATGTAACTGTAGAAAGGGAGCGGTTTCAAAACTGTGACGGCAATAAATTTTAAATACTGTACTACAGCTTAACTTGGGTGAGTTTTGATAATGAGTTTTGATTAAGTAGTTTTAAAGTAGGCTGATTTCACTAGTATAAGGACAAATCATTTGGAAAAGTTGCAATCCATAAGAAAGGCTGCAAATCTTTGAAATTACACAGACATTTGTAAGACATAAAACAGATTGTAATATTATCTTGTATTCCTAAGGTGTTTAAAAGTATATTGTGTATATTGTTAAGCATAACTGTACTTTTATTGTAAACCGTAATTGTCTTCTGACAATCAGCATCATTCTCTGAAAGCACGATCCACGACCACAAACCTTACCGATTTCGAAAACATACGGCATTTGAAAGAAGTACTTTCACGGCAACAAACAGCAGGTTTCCGTGTCAAATGGGAAAAATATACCTCCTTACAGGAAAAAACGGTGTATCTAGAATTCTTATCCATCGTTTCGCAAATTGGACGCTATCACGAATGCCAGTCTACCAACAAACATCAAAGAACTACGCTTTTTCATGGGTCCAGGTTTCTACAGCGATTCATTCCAAATTTGCATGAAAAGACGCTGATTTTAACACACTTTCAGGGCAAAACCAACATTTTAAATGGAAATTAAATACCAGTTTTTATCACGTATTTGGTTTATCAATCTCTTTTGCATCCAGGAAGCTATCAGGTGCATAATTACATTTCGGCCGTATTAACAAGGAATCACTTGCAATTGTATTAAAAGTGCAGAAATTCGAGATTTCATTCAAGATTCCTAGGTGGTAGGTTTTTTACATTGGTCACTGATCACGAATCGCTGACTCATATATTTGGAAAAAAAACGTAATCTACCAAAACTCGATAATACTCGTTTAATCCGATGGACTGGTTTGCTGTTAAATTCACACAGTTTTGACGTTGAATACATTCCGAGAAACTTAAACACTTGTGCCGACTTTTTACCACGAATATTAACTAGAATATTAACTACAACTGAAGAACCACAACTCGATAGTAGGCATTTGGTGCTGGTGTTTCTCGTGTGGATTGGTATCGCCTCAAATCCGACTGTTTTGCTTGTTCACATATCCATTCATTCAAAAATGGGTCTCGCCGCTAATGATGATTTTTTTGGTGAAATTTGGGTCAACTTCCAACTGCTTCATAGCCCAATCAGCGAGCTTACGGCATTGTCTATGGTCGTTTACGTTAAGTCCTCGGCCAGTTGTGTTTGTATAGTAGTGGCAGAAAGTCCAAGTTCTGGTGAACGACGAGAAATTGACTCCATCGGGTCGTACGAGTGTTGGATGATTGTTTATCGGTTTGACGGTTGTGACTGGGATAAAAATCACGTAAGGCGCGGAACATTTCTCGAACCTCTTTTCGACTGATTTTGAACATAAAATTCGCAACAAATTAGATTTGGATTTAAGAATATGGTTGCCATAACCTAACAAATTTTGAGGGTTCTTATTGAAAAACATTTTATTTAAATTAAATTAAATAAACCACATTTGAGTCCTATTTTGAGGAATTGGGCGCCAACTACTAAAAAAGGCAAGGAGCTCTTGGAATCGTTTTGTTACTCAGCCCAGGACTTTTTACACTGTCTGGTAAATGTAAACATTAAAAACGCATGTGAAAATATTTAATACGTATAATATTTAGATGTTAAAGGAGAATTAAATTCCTAATCTAATTGGTTTTATAGAATGTCCTTCCATAACCTCTGCGGCACTTTAATTCGGACAGAACTAATAAAATTATTTAGTCACAACCTTCAACGTGTTTTTTCGTAAAATTCTTGTAATTCGATTAGATCGCCTTTAGCATAACTGGTGGTAATTGTTTATACATATGTACAAACACTTTGGAATCACCGTAATTATAGAAAACTTGTTCTTAAAAACACCTTGATTACGTTGTAATAGTCGACTAAGTCAGCAGCGATTAACTCTAAAATCATTGTATGTATTTGTAAAATATTCATACATAATTGTTTATTACACGTTTATACGTTATACAGAATTGCGCTCAAGTTCAATAATTCTTGCCGGCTTGTATAACATTTAATAAGCGGGAAATATACGATTGATTCTAATATGCGAACGTGATATGATGCACGCGGAACAGTAGAAGTAAAATTGTGTCTGTGTTATCCTGCAAGTTATTTACACTGTAATTCCGAAATTACTTCACGTCGGGCCATTTCGTTTGTAAGTCGATATTAATCCATCCGTATTAAGCGCGATTCAAGCGCGCTTTAGATGATGAAAAAATGTTGGATCAGCAAAAAAGAAGAGTTTGGTATATTAAAATTTTAGAAAGAATACCATCGTGCAAAAATTTTGCTGTGCGATTTTGTCTTTTTTTGAGCAAATGGTGCCATAAAATAAAAATACTGCCATAAAATATAATCTACCCGAGTATAATTCTTGGCAACAAATATTATTTATGGCAGTTTATATTTCTTTCTCATTTCAACTAATGCGTAAAATTTATATTGTGTGCAGCTTTAAACACACAGCAAACATTTTGCTGGGCCAACATTTTTTCATCATTCCAGATGCGCTTTATTCCAAAAAATTGTCAATCGCGTATGTGTTAAACATATTGAACTTGATATTACTTCAATATTCAATTATCATGTCGCGAGTACTTGAATTAATTTTGCTGTAAGATTTACATAACATATTTACTTAACGGATTGTTACTCATAGATAATTTTAAAATTCTTACGATAGATTTGCATAAATTAATAAACATACGACAAACGTCGTTGAAATGCTGTAATACGTCCGATTATAATTTATTTAGGGCCAATAATAACACGATAAATCTGTTAAATAATATAATTGTTGTTACTTGTTGGACAAAAGAAGGTATTAATCATGTTAAGAATATTTTTAATAAAGTTTACATTCTAAGAAAAAGGTTAAAGTTCGGGATTTCGACTTAAAGTGACTTAAATCCCCGTCGAAAAGTTGTTTTACTTCATGTTATCCGGTATTGGGTAATTTGCTTTCCAAAATATTCTAAGATTATAAATTAGTTTTTCTGAGTGTCACAAACGCCATGTTTAAAAAACCATATTCCAAATTGCTACGTCTCTGGAGCAGAATAAAAGAAAACAGACGAGACTAGTTTTACAAATTGTTGTTACCTTGAATTAATTCGATGACTTATTGAAATTTAGTAAATTTAGTGTTTTATAATGAAAATTCATATTAAATTTTAAACTATGGGCGAACTGGTACTTTGACATTCCAATTTAGACGATAAAATAATAAAACAAAGGTGGGCGGTTACTACATTTCTTCACGGTTTCTTGAACTATGATAGCCGATGGCTACCACTGTCATATGTAAGCTTCTATACATCCACCAAACTAAACTAATTTCATGAGTGATGTCAAGGTTTAACCTGAATCCATCTTATTGGCTACGCTCTAGAATTATTCTTCAAAACAATTTCCTAAGAACCTGCTGAATTCAACCGAAAACGACTATTAATCCCTTCCCGCATCTGACAAACCGACTGCAATATGTATTAATTGGGAATGAGAAATCCAACGCCATCAAAGTGATCTCTGGTGTCCCTCAAGGTGGTTATAACAGGTCGTCAGCAAACGTTCCTAAACTAGCTTGAACTATATTTGGTATTTGTGTACAGTAGGTATAATACAGGGCCCAGGTCACTAAGCTGCCAATATTTTCTTTAGTTTTGAGTATTCCTCTTCCTGTCTCATGCGGAACTTACGGTCGTTGATGTAAGACTTTAGCAACTCAAAATATTGTTTTGGCAGATCTCGATGGAGCTTAAATTCCAGACCACGGTGCCAAACCACAGTGCCTAAGAATATTGTTGAATATACTTTCCTTTTTCCAGCGCTTCCTCAATTGTATCAGTAATCCTAAGTATCAATCAAATCCTCAATTGTATCAGTTATCCTGTATCAGTAATCCTAATCGTTGAATGCCTTTCCGCAACCTAAATTGATGTGTCTCTTGAGAAACAATCTTTTGAAAATCTTTGATGTTGTATCGGAAAATAACGTAGCTAAAGCCCAATATGTAATGCATCGGAATTCCGTTTAAATTGTATTGTTACGGTGACACCTAGATTAGAATAGAATAACTTAATTTCATTAATTGTTCAATTGCATTTATGATTTGGTTCAACATTTAGGCGTCATTTCTATACTAACATATTTGCTCAATTCTTAATGCGCATTTAGGATTATTCTAGAAACAAATATTTTGGTATAGAAAGGCGTACGTTGACGTGGAATGCTGAGTCTTATTTTAAACGTGATACAGTGAAGGTTAAATAGAAAGATTATTAAAGTGATTATTAAAGCGATTATTAAAGTGATAATTAAAAAGTGTGTGTAGTAGAAAAAATGTGTTCAATCAGGAAGATCCTAATTTGGAATATTGTCCATTTAGAGGGTTGTAAAATAGTTACGCCTGTTTAAAAATTTATGTTCAATCAGGAAAATCCTAATTTGGAATATTATCCATGGGTCGTAAAAAAGAATGTACGCCCATCTAAAAAAAGGTTAAGCACATGGACATTATTTAAAATATTTATGTATATAAATGTATATAATAAGATAGAATTTAAGGAAGGGATGAGCATTATAAAAGAACGAAAAAACGTGAGGAGGAGAGATTAGTAAGAGTGTGATCGATTAAATAAAATTATTCAGTATACTCATTAAAAGTCTTTAATTATTCCCATTACTTGGCTACATGTGTTATAATTGTAATAATTAATTGTTAATTTTGTGTTGTGTAATAAATTGTGTTGTGTAAATAAATTGTGTGAGTTCAAATTTGAAGCAGTTGTATTTATTCACAATCCAGTGATTCGAACCTTGAGTGACAAGGCAAAATCGTAACAGTATGTAAAATAAACGGAAATCCATACTACTCGCCACAGAAAAGTGTCACAAAAATTCTAGTGTGAGTGTGAATGCCGACTAAAAAGAGAAAAAACAAATGGGAAAGTAAATAAACTTTTATTGGAAATTTGCATTTTTCCATAGTCTTTTCCACAGGCATAAATAGAACCTTAATATTAAATTTTATAAAACCCATCCATTACATTCATTCGATAGCGCATCCAATTTTACATCCCAATATGCATAACCTTGAAAAATAAAAACGATAAGATTACGACGCCATTTTAAAATTGTTTTATTTCCATTGGCCCATGCCACACGTAAAAAAAAATGCCGCATTTTTCTTCGTTTCTTTCCCCGTTTACCTATGATACAAGTTTTAATTGCGACTTAAACAAATTTTCTGTTCAACCACACAACTCAAACATAAATGAAATAAAAAATATTTCAAGGACATTTTTGACTCATTTTAGTTAAAATTTTATTTAAGAGAGAGCAGAACAAAACATTGGTAGAAAAAAAATGCCAAAATACAAAAAATGCTCGTGTGGCATGAACCATTCTTTACATCCAAATTTATTGGTCACAAACACGTAAAAGATTAATAACTAATTTAAATGCACAAAAAACACAATTTAACATAAAAAAAAAAAAAAAATTGCGGAAAACACAAGAACGTACGTCTTACCCTCTCAAGTACTATATTTAACTGCAGATACAAAACAATAAACAAAACTAACAAAAAAATAAAAGCTTTGCGAATGAAACACAAAGAATTTTTTTTTGCCCAAAATCAATATTTTTGTGTCTGAATTTTGTAGTACGGAATTTAGAATGGAATTAAAACAATTTTTGCCGCACAGTGAAAAAATTGCATACTGTGAGATAGCATTGATTGTGTACTGTAGTTTCCTTAATGATTTTTCGGGTAGGGCTTTGATTATTTTCCGTGTTATCAGGAGCTTTTTAATCTTTGCAATTTTTTACTTCTTATATGATTTCGTTCAGAGTAACTAACTGGTTTCACATATACCTCGTCTATTTTTTTAATAGTGTTAAAGGTGTTAAATTGGTGTTTTGATGGTATTCTCTAGGTGTTTGGTAAGCAGATCATCTTTTTTGTTTTTTTGCTGCGAGCCCAGGTTCCATCAACAATTTTTAGGGGTGGCACTTGCAGTTTTGATGGAATAGTTCCACAGGAAATAGTCCGTATAAGGTTTACTTGTCAGGTTACTTAGGAAGCTAGCAACTGACTCATTCTTAAAATCATTTATAGTAGTTTAGGTTTATTGCACATGTTGGTTAGGATCGTTTTGTCTTCCGGGGCTCTAGTTCTCTGCAAATCCTACGAGCTCTTCTTTTTTATCAACCAAACAAAAAAGATCTACATCTGTAGATTGACGCTTTCTTCGACTAGCTGTAGAAAGTATTCCCAGTTTGTTTTGTTATTTGTTAGTCTTCGGGGGCTTGCTTTCCTTATTACTATGCCATTTATTCTCATTAAACCTGGAGAATCGTCTGACATATCAGACGAATATTATCATAGCCAGGAGAAGTCTTTTTTAAGATCATCAATATTAATTGCATGAATTACTGGGAGTTCTCTCATGATAAAGCGTGGCTCAAGATCATATTTGTTTTATCAATATTGATTTTTAACTTTCCAAATTTAGGTGAGCTCTCAACATAATTTAATTGTCTACGCTATTTTCGACACCAACATGTAGACAAATCGAAAATACCCGTAGACGCACAACTCTGCAGCTGACCATAAACAATTTTTTTCAAAATCGATGATGATCGTATATTGAGGGTTTATTTTCCCAAGACATTTTGTGATTAATTCTCTTACCGGTAATTTGTGACGTTTGTCTATTGTATTGTTAATGTTCAGACCAAAGTTTCTCTCTATAACAAATACTATCCCACCCACGCATGCGAAATAATACAAATATATATCTTTTAAACCGTTTTATGATATTGTCAGGGCGTTTTATCACTTTGGCAGCATTTCTAACTTAATCGTTTTCATCATCATATCTGTTTAATATCACTACACGTAATGCAAATAAAACACTAAAACAATTTACTATAATTACTTAATGGAGTGTATTGCGTCATACATTACAAAGAACAACTTAAAAACTAAAAAACTAGAAACCAGCCTGCCCGAAGGAAACCGGAAAACATGTATCCAGACGTACATACTAATACTCGTATTACCATATGAACATAGAACACATTTAATAAATATTATTATTATTATTATTATTATTAGAAATAAAAGCACGATGTACATTGCTGCGTCCAATCGACAAACTAGTACATCACCACCCAGCAAACCCATCATCGAGTGCGGGATCCGATCTCAAACATTCCTGCCCGGCCAAACCGGTACGGTTTGGAACTTCCTCATGGGCTGAAATTAGCCGACACAACTTCTGGATTGGTTGTTGATATTGATGTTTGATTAAGAGTCCATCAGATGTTTTTTTATGACTGTTGTATTCGATCGTTGCCACACGCACCAGCCCGTCGCTGCCTGGATGTACGTTGACAACACGTCCCAAGTGCCATCGAGACGATGGAAGATTATAGTGTTGAATTATAACGATATCGTCAATTTGTAAATTGGGCTCGGCCCGTGGCCCACTTACTACGTGTCTGTAGCAAAGTAAGGTAATCTTGTTGCCAACGCTTCCAAAACTGTTGATACATTCGTTGCAGTCGCTGCCAATATTTAAGACGGTGTGGTGCTGCAGGAGCGATGAATTTCCATTTGACACCAGCATCCGCTAATGTGTTGTTGAGCATAAGTATTATTCCATTCGCACAGATCGCGTTGCATTAGCCGATTTGCCCCGACAAACTGGGTACCATTGTCGCTGTAAAGTGCTGTACAGTAACCGCGTCGGCTGGTGCATCTATCGAATATATCTAGGAATGTTCGAGTCAAAAGATCTTCGGCAACCTCTATGTGTACCGCCCTGACGGCCATACAAATAAATATTACAACGTATGTTTTCGTTGTGGTGGTTGCACGTTGACCGCCTAATCTCACATTAAAAAGACCGCAGTAATCTAGCCCAGTATTTGTGAATGGTGGGGTGGGGCTATCAGAACACGTGAACGGGGCAATGATGCCATCTGTTGCTGTTGCATTGTTAGCTGATGTCGCTTGCAAATAACACATTGGTGGATGAATGTTTTTACCAATGCACGATCATGAATAATCGAGAATCGTCTTCGCAGATATTGTAGCATTTCTTGTATACCACCGTGTAATGTGACAGTGTGCGCGTGATTAATAAGCAACCGAGCCAATAAACATTCCTTCGGCAAAACCGCCGACACGTAGAATCTTCTTGGCATCCAAAAATGGATTGAGTATAAGCAATTTGCTGGATGCATACTACAACGAGATTTGAACAAATTAATTTCAGTAATGTATGCGTTACCTTGTGCTTCTCGTATGTGCAGAAGCAGCGATTCCTCCATCTCAGATGCCGCTATGAACTTCGTTCTCCAATATTTTCGCCCAGCTGGTCGAAAACGTAATATGAGCGCTGTTGTATGTAACAATTTTTGTCAGGTGCCAAATCGCTCGATGAGAGGGATCTGACCTCCACCCTTGATGCACGTAGTAATCTTACACCTGGGTTTTGTACTGGGTAATGTTCTGAACTGTTTCGTTTCATTGACAACCGCGTCTTCGTCAGATGATGTCAGCGTTGGGAGTTCATCAACGTATGTCATTTCATTGTACATTCATGGAGGACCTTTCCACCATATTGAATGCCCTTCTAGTACAGAGGGGAAGATTCCACGACTAGCACAATCTTCTGGATTGTGTTCTGTGTAATCGTGCCGCCATCTAACGCCGAAGTCTTACTGCTTCACTTGTAGAATCCGCACTGTCCAAATAATCTTCCACATAGAAATTATGTAGAATACTGTGACAGGCTGCAGCTGCCCAGCTTGCATCATTAATTATTCGTTGGTTGTCTATTTCACATTGTCGCAATGCTCGAATAGCCATACCGTACGTAATTGTCATACCGTACGTAATTGTCTTCAATTGATATGTCTGCAGCGGCTCCATTGGTGATTCACGCCAAAATATTTGCTTCCACTGACGATGGCAGGAATCAACTTCCACCTGGTGGAACATTTTCTCCACATCACCAGTAATGGCAATTCTTCGCTTACGGAAACGGAATATGATATTCACAAGAACGTCTTGCAATTGTGGTCCAACCAGTTGTGTATCGTTCAGTGACACACCGTTACTCGTTTTGGCTGACGCGTTGAATACCACTCTAATCTTCTCGTTGACAGCATGATGCGGGATATAATATAATTGAAAAGGATCGCCTCGAGAATCGACCACCGATTCCATATGATTTAAGTTAATATATTCACGCATAAACTTGACATACTTGGTTCGTAATTCGGAATCGCTATACAGTTTTCGTTCTAACTGGTAAAACTGTCGCAGCGCCCGTGTGTCAGGGCAAAATGGTGTTTGTACACTGTAGCGACATTCTGTGTTGCGTGTAACAGTGCTTTCAAAAATCTCCTCACATGGATCCGAAGCGAGATCGCATTCGGTTACCGGTTCTTCAAGTTCCCAGAACTTATGAAGTAGTTCATCGAGTCGCTGCTCACCGATCCATTTGTTGACTGTAAATGTGTGCAGTGGTCGATCGAAAGTTGGATTAGTTATGACAGTTCCAAATACCACACACCCTAAATATGTCCGTATTGCACATGGCTCGTTGCGCTGTGACCAGTGACAATTCCATCTCGAATGATATTTCCCCAAATATCGGCACCGATCAAGAGATCTATCGGCCCTGGCTTCGAAAATCCCGGATAAGCAATCTGTAGTGGGCGCAATTGTTTCCGCGTTGATTCCTTCGATGGCTAGTTCACACCGGTTTCGGTGAAGATTCAAATTAGTAAACGTCGATTCTAAATGTGATCTACATAGGTGACGGTTTCCATGCCGATCCAATATAAATGCGGTTGCGGTGGCAAGGAGAACAGCACTGTTGGCATGGATGATAAAGGACTGCATGTGGTCGGTCTGTCAGGCGTTTTGATCAAAGATCATACATGGTTTACTTGATGACATGCCAGGCGTCGATTGACTCCCAGCTCGAAATAATGAGATGATTGTGGGTGAACAGCAGCTCTCTCTGATGTTGCCTTACATAATAGAGTATTATGCTTCTGCCGACAAAGTGCACACATACCGGATGATAATTTGAGTATGACGGGGATTCAAACAGTTGAAGCATAACAAAAAGCTTTTCACTACCTCCCAGCGCTGAGGTATACTCATATTACGAAAAGTTTGGCATCTATAAATGCGATTTGAGCCCGAGCAACGTGGACAAACCAATGCTGCAAGCGATGCTCGATTTGAAGCGGAGTGGATTTGTCGCAGCCACATTTGCGTGAATACCTCGCTGGAACAGACGTCGTCCAATGTTTTGTTGTACATCTGTCCGAGGAGTCGTTGAAGGCATATTCAATGATCGGCGCTCGAAGTATACAAGCATATCATCCAGTTTCGGCAATGCCTCATCCGAAAGGCTCATTGTCCATTGACTACTTGCAGCCTTTGGCAGTTTTCGTAATAGATTGGGACAAATTATCGAGTCCCACTTATCCGTTGTAAATTCAGGACTGACAATGCTCGTAATGAATCAGGTAGATCGAGCAGACGATTCACATGCGTCTCAACTAAACGACGTGGATTGTCATAACGACGCTTGAACATAAGCCAATTCTCTGGACGTCCATCCAATATAGGAATCGACACCGGATCCAAACGCATGTCTACCGCTCGACCCTGGTTACTCGTGTAGTCCTGCTCGGATATTCCATTCAAAACCAATCGACACAATTTTATACAAACTTCGTCATATGCCGCTTCAGTTTCAGCAAATAGTTGGTCGTGGGAACCGATCGCATCTTCGTCAGCTTCACCAACCAGTACCATATGATTTGTCACGAATCGGGTGAAATGCGTCTCAATATTCCGTAGAGACTGCTCGATTTCCACCTTATCGGGAGCATAACTGTCCGCGTTCACCGCAAGCAGCATCCGTAAAATCGATGTGCGGACGGATGTTCGTAAATTCAACGGGGCCATTCCTTTTATTAATTCTCTAAAATATCTCAACACTCAATTGACGTTAATTCAATGCACACAGGAGGCACCAAAATGTTTAATATCACTACACGTAATGCAAATAAAACACTAAAACAATTTACTATAATTATTTAATGGCGTGTATTGCGTCATACATTACAAAGAACAACTTAAAAACTAAAAAACTAGAAAGCAGCCTGCTCGAAGGAAACCGGAAAAAATGTATCCACATGTACATACTAATACTCGTACTACCATATGAACATAGAAGTAATAGCCCGATGTACATTGCTGCGTCCAATCGACAAACTAGTACAACACCACCCAGCAAACCCATCATCGAGTGCGGGATCCGATCTCAAACAATTCACTTTAGGAACTGAAATCTTTAGATCACCTTGAAATTTCATAAAATGTTTTGCAGAAAAATTTTGCCACTGGCCAATTACTGGAATTATCGTCGCATAGCACTGCTTGATGAGATACCAGCTTCATTAAGGTCCCTGATATCTTCTTAAACTAAAAACCGTTCATACTAGGTGGGTTTGCTTACTAATCTAACAAGTCCGTCCATAATTTAAATAATTTTTTATAGATGTTAATTATCCAAATAAATTGTTTTCTTATTAAATGTTATTAAAAATCAAACAAGTACAATGAAAATATAAGTCGAATGAGTAACATCAATCACCAACATCTTATTATTAATTTTTAGAAAGACTTAGACCAACCAACTGCGATTCATCACTATTCACAACCTTAAATTACCTAAATTTATTTTACCTCCGCAACCAATTATTTACACAAAGCCGTAGACATCACATTGCCACACGTTGAATCCTTGACATTTATTCGGCTCATAAAATCAGAAAACTGCATTAAGTTGTATAACAATGATGGTCAAGCGAATTATATACAATAAATATTAAAAGTGCATTAAGTGTGAGACATTTTTTTGGGGTTGCTTTAAAAAATTTCCCAATTTTTTTGAGATTTCAATTAAAAAATTTAAATAAAACATTTTCTTGTCTATAATTACAGAATCTTGCTTAAAGCGAATTTTCATATGTTTTATGATCTTTTAACACCGTCGTGTACAACAAGAACTACACAACAAATTTCACTGCACCGTAATAAACTTTCTTAACGTTAATCAATCTTCATATAAAATATCGCGCACAATTACAAAAAACACTTTGCAGTTTGTAGCGCAATTATTAATCAACGTTACTACGCGAGTAGAGCAGTAATCATAGCTCATATATATTATTCCTATTAATTTTTAACGGTGTAAAGAAATAACAAAATAAAAAGAAATAAAAACTAAAAAAAAAAAAGTTGAGCTTTGTATGAACTGAAATTTTACTTATTCAGTCTATCGTTGAACGATCTTAAGACAAAAAGTGTACGCGGACAAAATTGTAAATATAAATAATATATAAGTGTTTTTTTGAGTGAAAACTATATAAAATGACATAGAATTTGTTAGTGTATGTTGTTCCAATAAAATAGTTAACAATAAAGTTTAATTAGTTAAAAAAAAAATTAAAACAGTTCAAAGTGCAAAAATTTAAAGTGCATGAATTATACAGTACAAGCAATAATTAACCGTCGAAATGGCACCAGATATTACGAATCACGATGGGGATATGGGGGTCGAGGTAAATTTAGTGTAAAATTGTAAATATCTTTGATCGTATACGAATTTTTCTATACCAAATCTTATTTTGTTTTGACCGTGCCAATTAACACAAATCTTTTTGATGGACAAAACTTGACATTGACGGTATTACATTAAATAATAATTTTAAAAATGTGGTGCACCTTTGGTTTACACTTGCGTTACGTGATATACACTGCTGGTTTGTTATTTATGTTTGATATTATTTAGACTAAACGTGTACATATTTATACTGTTCATTTGCGTATGAATCACAAATCGCATATTCAACAATTGATAATTTGTTAAATCAATTTGTTTTCGAATTATACTCGAACGTACATATTTTTGAGTAAATAAAAGTTGGCCGCAAAATATTAGACCGTAGTATTGTGTTACCTTGCATATTCTGTTTCCCTTAAAATTTTAAATTTTTATCTTTAAATTCAAGATAAATGTATATCATGTTTTTGAAAGTGTACAGTTTAAGGCTTCCCCAAAACAAAGAATGCCACAAGAAACGAAACCACTTAACGAGCACTCAATTTAAAATTGTAATTATATTTGCTTTTACTATACACTTTATTGCCTCGCGTAAAATCTAATCAAGGTTAGTATTTCTTACTACTTAGATTTTTTATTTAACTGAAGATTTACTGATCAACTTCACGCTATGGTTTAGTTCGATTTATAGTTAACCGCTTTAAATTACTCATATTTATGATGATATATATCCACATTTATAACTTAATTTATAACACCAATCACCGTAGCCATCTGTCGATATTCTAGATCACACGTAAATTATATCATGTAAATACACAATATATTTATAATTGGCTGTGTTATTATTTATTGCTTGTTTTTGTTCTATTGCAAAACAAATGTGGAAAGGGCCTTATATTACAACACGTGGTACGTAATCAAAAGAATTATAAGCATAAAATAAATTAATCATAATTGTGAAAATTTATTTTATGGTTTTGAATTTTTATAATTTCGTAAATGTTGATCGTTTGGTGGTTTATGTCTATTCTATTTACAAGTGTAAATGTGCAACCAATAGGGCTCTCGGCAAATTAGAAATTGCAAACAGACCGTACACCGCCTTGATCTAACTGTTATAGTTGTCAAAATGGAGATTATAATATCTTCGATAGCTCTACAAATTTCTTCGCGGGAATTTTCCGTTAAGTTTGAGTTACGGGAATCCACTACAAAACCCGATCAACTATTCGCTTACTTTATAATGCATTTTGTTGTAAATCAATTGTTGACTTTATGAAAATTACTTCGATACTATCGAATAATTTTTAGGACATTTGAAAAAATTCTGCAAAACCCAATCCCAATTACTTTAAGCCAACTTTATAAAAGAAAAATATAATTATAGTAAAACCCATTGGATTCCACCAAAAAATTTACGTATTCAACATTTATAACGCTAAGAATTTTTTTTTTATATAGTTAAAATCACTACTTAATATATTTAAACCGCGAAATTTCATAAAGCAGCATTTGGGCGTTTTCTTTTGAATCTCCGTGATACTGATGTGTCTTTCCTTTCCCTTAATGTAAATTTAGATAATTTATCTCGAAATAGATTTTAAATTAATCGATAATTAATCGAATTGATCGACTTTCGATAAGTTAATTCCCACTCGTTTAATCGATTGATCGGGTATTTTTGATAAAATGATTAATCGATTTTGATAGCCACTATAATCGATTATCTTCAATTTCGTATAGACAACGCGAAAAACAACTAACTGTTTCATTACTTCTCTTGCTGCTCTATCTCAATACCCATAATACTAGCTTCGAATCAGCTGTGTACTGTGCATGCAACCCAATTTGCAGTGATGACTATTATGCGCTGTAGGCGCCTGTCGACTTCCATTTAAGTTCAACTCGCGCCATTAAATAACAGTAAAGATGGAAAATCGTCAGATGTTACGGATTTTAAATTTTCGATTGCTTCTGACGATGATATTTTGCAAAATTATATTAAAGAGCTCTTTGGAAATAGTTAATGATAATATTTTATTTAAGAACTAGCGGTCAGGTCAGGTTACTAGCAGAGATAGAACGGTTCAACAATTTAGAAAGCACCAAATCATATTTCCAAATTTCAAATGTTGAATTTAACCTACTCACTAAAACCATTTTTCTATTTATGGTAATTAAAATAAGCATCGTGTGATCAAGATTCTTGCTTAACACCGTTGTTTTCGAAATAATTGTCATGGAAAACCAATCAGGAATATTGAAAAATGTTGATAATTGTTCAGTAAATATTTGATTTTATATTTCTGATCAGCCAAAATCAACCAGAAATTATTAGCCGTAGTAAGAGAAGTTAAAAATTTAGCTGAAACTTGAAAAATCGAAGACCAAATCCAACGAGTAATTTAAAACAAACTCTCCTTCTAAGAATGAAAATAAATCATCATTTTTTTCGACTAATATGAAATATTTTTTTGCAATCAGAAAAAACTCAACGCAAATTTGATTAAATATATTTTTCTCCGATCGTAGGAAAAAATATATCTTTCCGTTGTTTTTTCGAAACGAAAAGCTCATGATTCCAGTATGTTGTATTTGTTGCTAAGCAACAAGTAATAGTACGAAAAAAAAATTCTGGCCTAGGCCGGGAATATATTCCCGTATGGATTTTTAATTGTTTAAAAGAAATAAAAGTACACTTATAAGGTAAAACGCATTTATTTATTTTAATTTAACAGTATACATAATCAATTTTTATTTGATAAATCTTTGCATCTGTAGCATTTTCGTATTTTACCTTCGATTTTTGCGGGAGTAAATCACATGTAGCTGAATTAGCTGCTTCCACTATATCCGGCGGGATACAAGATAAGGATAATTCGCTTTCACTGACCATATCCCTTAAATTTCGTTCACACGTTTTTTTATATATTATCAATATGTACACAAACTTGACAACTTTTGAAAAAAAAAATGTATTTATGTCTTATGATGTCGTGGCTAACTAAGCAATAATTTAATGTTATTTTCGATTTTTTACTTTGTTTTGATTTCTTAATATGATAATTAATGAATAATACTAAAAATTATTTTGGGTTTATATTCGTTTTAAGGTCCGATCGGAGAAAAAATAGTACAATCCGGACGAAAAATGCATTCCCGGACTCCCGTGGTTGCCGCCACTATCGTCCGGGAATGCAGTACTTTTCCTACCAATTATACAATATACTATTTATTCATGGAAATATTTAATGATTGTTATTTAATCATAATTGGCCCTTTAAATATTTATACGCAAGCATATAAGCAAATATTTCCATGTAATGATAGTATATTTATACCAAGGTTTAGAAGCACGCTATTACAGCACGAGCGAGTTTATAATCCGAGACGCACTTCTAGCACTTCTTAAGCGTGGTGCATATACTATTCTTTCCACTACTAGTCGTAGAAGACACACCAACCATTAAGGTTTTTTTCCACTACGGTGGTTAATAATATTTTATTATTGACCACTACCTAGTTAATAATGAAAAATGAACACTATAGATGTAATGAGATTAAATGGATAGGGAGATTATGATTATTACCCATATTGATAAATAAACTTCAAATAACAAAACAAAATGCAATGTGATTTAAAAATTTACGCTTACTAAAAACTTCGGGCTACTTCGACATAGTTAATTTTATTAAAGAGCAAGTGTTTCCCTTATCAAATTAATTTTCTTATTTCGTTTATTTATATTTTGTCGAATCTCTTCCAAAGTTGTTTATATTTTATATGGATTTTATTTTCCTTTTTGAAAAAAAAAATCGTTTACTATTTTCCTCCTCTCTTTCAGAATCCACGATATTTTTTTTATTTCTGTTCGGTGAGAAAGGAAAGAAAAAAGTTAAAATATAAATTCTTTCTTTTGAAAATGTAAAAATAACAAAGTCAAATTCGCTCGTAGACGTACGCTGTGCGTCATTTTCAGTATAAACAAAAATTACTAATGACGTCAATAATAAAATATTATTCAGGCTACTAAAACATACTAATGATGCCTTCTACGACTAGTAGTGGTAAAAATATATATTTAATCAAGTTTGCCTTGAGTTTTTTCTGATTGCGAAAATATATTTCATATAAAACATTTAACTGGTGCAGAACTAACCGGCCGGTAGCCATTTTATTGTGCAACCGGCCATAAGTTAATTTGATGGGTCGGATACCATTAATTGCAGTTATCGGCCATTTGTGCACGAAACTCAAATAACGACTGCTTGAGAAGAATATTAATGACTTATCCTTTCTTCGCGCAAATTTTAACATAATTAAAACATATCGGAGTGAAGTTTATGTCGAAATAACAAAACACACTGTGGCCTTTAAGTACTTAAAATTGCGAAAACACATATTTTTTTTTTTTTGTTTTTTGTTTAAACGATAAACAATAATAAGTTTGAGAATCACTCATCCCATTTTGAGCATATCAGCTCATTCATATAGAGTGCAAGATTCTTGCTGCGCCCTATACTATACATTCCCCCGATATTTTCTTCTTGAAGTTATTTTGTCTACTCGTAAGACAACAAATATTTCAATGCTATTAAATAGAAGGAATTTAATTTTTGGTAAAGTTTTGAGTGAAAGTTATGAAAGGTAAATTTTTTAAACGAAACAGACTACGAATCGCTCAGAGGTAATCGAAGTTGTTCTGAATTAGTTTTGGTGTAAGAAACTAATCTTACTTAGCCACATGCTTGAAAATCTTTAGAATTAGAATGCTGACGGAGCAATCGTAGGTGTTTTGATCTTCCGAGATGAATATAATTAGGTGTGCAAGTAGAAACTTCGCTTTTTTTGGTTCAATTCCACTTTATTGAAAATATAATTGTTACAAAAGTTAATTATCGAAATATTTACCATTACTATCTACGGTCCATTGATGATGAATGCCTTCGCTATAGAAACTTGGTGATTTCGAAGCAAAATAGGCATCGAGCCATTTTTGCACATCGTCAATTTCCGTTTGTGTAAAAACCGTTCTAACCAAAAAAAAAATTTAAAAATGATATCGGACCCCACCGAGAGCCTCTTAAACGGGTTTTCCCAAAATAAGGATCATTTCACCAATTTTGATCAATATTGTGCGTGCCGAAAAAAACTAAATAATGGAACCCGCGGCCCCCACCAAAAAAATAAAAACGAGAACCATGCCCAACTGATGACCTTCTAAAAGCATTTTTCCGAAATCAGGACCCATTGCAATCAATTACTTTAAAACCATGTTCTCGAATACACCCCACTTGATTTCTAAAGCGAAAAATTAAATTTACCGAACTTTTGGTAAACCATTCTTGTATAATCAAAAATAATTATTCCTGCTTAAATTAGAGAAAACCGAGGTGAACACTTGTTGAAAATTTAATCTTTAAATTTATTAGTATCTCTAATTCTTTATTGTTTTTTTGCAAATGCTAAACTTTTCAATGTCATTACAAAAAATTGAAAAAGCTCCATGGAAGCTCTTCAAGCCTGGACTGTATAGATGCCGAATTTTGGGCAAAATCTTTTTTTTTATCGAAACTCGTCATTCCCGGTAAAAGTTAAAAAAACGATCCGAACAAATTTCGTTTGTAAGACGATAAAACTATTAAGGATAAAGGATTACCATAAAATGTAAAACAATAGTAAAATGGATTCTGTATATATTAGACAAATGTACGCAAATCACTAATTTACGTACTCGAAGAATACACCGCACATAATTTCTAAATTTTTAACTTTTAAAAAATTTAACAATATTCAGCCGAATTTAGGTAGAAAAATGTTTTTATCAAAAATTGTCCTTCCTGTTTATATTCAGAAAAACAATAAAGGCTAAATTTGTTGCAAATTTAATTTAACATTTTTGTGTTCTTAATTGTTTTTTTTTTTTTTTTTTTTTTTTTTTGTAAATGCTTTACAATTCAAAATATTTGCAAAAAACAAATAAGGGTCTAAGACCTCCCAATTTTTGAAAGCTCTTAAGTGTGTAGTTTCATTCCGATCAGCCAATGCGTCTTGCTGAGCGACCAAACTATTGTTCAAAAACAATTTTTGTTAAAAATCGACATTTCCGACTACGTCAAACCCAATTCGCACAAACATGACTGGAACCTCTTTAACGAATGATATATAAAAAGTTAGCGGCTAAATAAACGCTGCGGCTGGGCGATGCTACTCGCCTAAAATCCAAAATTGAAGATAAACATTTCTTGAATTTTTGATTAGCTGGTAAACAAAAAAAAAAAATATTGTTTTTTATAAACAAACCCTTAATTTATATAAACAAAATCCAGTTTTAATCGGAATAATAAAAATCGGAATTTGATCAAGTGCGTAGATGTGCAAAATAATTTGGCAGCAACTGCCACACCTTTCTATTGTATTAAATAATTGTGTTTTTCGTTATCACAAGATTTAACGATGATGTGATTGAGTTTTGTA
Source organism: Nephrotoma appendiculata (assembly GCA_947310385.1). Taxonomy (NCBI): domain Eukaryota; kingdom Metazoa; phylum Arthropoda; class Insecta; order Diptera; family Tipulidae; genus Nephrotoma; species Nephrotoma appendiculata. The sequence continues at coordinate 17,669,990 of OX371223.1, forward strand.
ATATACCGGAAAATGTCGATTCATTTATTTATTTTCCGCATTGTTAAGATCTTTAAATTTTAATAAAAGAAACACAATTAATCAGTAATTATTAAGTAATGTGTAAAATTAGTAATTAGTTGTCAAAAATTATTTTAAGTGTTTAAATTTAAGTTATCTGAATTTACAACGAATTGTAATAGAAATGTGAACGATCAATCTAATAAACAATAAAAACGATAATAAAATGCCCTATCCCCGAACTGCCCTGAACTGATTTTCTGAAATAAATTTTGTTATTTTAGAGATCACAAAATAAAATTGTTCGTATAGAAAAACAACTTTTGGGTAGTTTTGTACCAACCGTGTCTAAATAATTAAGTCTACGGAGAACTGTCCGTTTGTAATTAATCATATTGTGCGGTGTTTCTTGTAGTTGAAGAAACAAGCCGCTACACTTTCCAATATACATATAGAAAAAGGTTAAGTAAGCCAAATTTATTTTGAAAAGCAGTTTTTCATCAAAAATGGTCATTTCCGCTTAATTTTTAATTTTTTAAAACATAATTTTTTTCTTTTAAATAAAGTTAAAAATATATTGTTTGAAAATTAATTTAGAATCTTTTAGTGTTTAAAAAATAGATAGCTCCTATGGAATCCGCCACTTCCGGTGGATCAATTTCCACCAAATATCACTGGGATCTTCTAATTTACGGAACAAGCCTAAATTAATCCGTGTGGGATGTAGAGAAGGTGAAGACATTTAGTCTGCGCGACACCACATGAACACACAGATGTTTTAAAAATTACTTTTTTTTACTTTATATCGAATAGCGAATGGTATAGCCATTAGCGAATGGTAAATCTGCAAAATGCTGAAGGTCACCATTTTTCAGGATTTCTATACCTTATTTTACTGCGTAAAAGAAAGTAAGGAATTAGAAAAAGGAACCCCGGGCTGGAAGGCCTCTTAAATGAATTTTCCTGAAATAAAGAGCAATCGCAATTGATTTCTGTTCGAGCCTTTTGAAACCATTGAACCCTTTTCGAAACCCCTGATTTAAAAGTATAAATATTCAATTATATTGCTCGCGTTAAGGTATTAGATTTTATTTTCTTATGAACATTAATCAATGGGAATGATATCTTAATTTTTTTTTTTTTGCTTTTTTCGCGACTGGAGTTTATTCCTTAGGAACGATTGTCTTGGAATATTTTCAAACAAAAGGAGAAAATAAATGCATCCCTATATAATGTCCTTAAAATCTGATTTGGTTTGATTAGAGTAGCTGCATCATCACAAATAGTAAAGTCGTGTTGCGAATCGCTAACATTTTGATAGATACCAATGCCCCCTTCCTCTCCCGCGCCTAATGATGGGTCGACTGTATTGTGTTACTCCATTGAAATTTTCAATTCCGACCTGTTTCTCGGTACGAGGCCAAGTTTTTGATAACATTATTACATGTGATTTCTGTCTTATTATATTACCACGGAGGTCATGCGCATGTTTACTCCTGTATGAATCTTGTAGAGTTTGTGAAGCTTCTCTTTAAAGAGTATGTAGTCATCAGCAACTAATTGAATTCGATATTTCATCAGATGAACTCAAGATTCATCGACAGAATTGGTCTACTATATTGGTCTAATTGATCTACTGAATTACACTACTACTAATAGAATAATTTTGTCAGTAAAATTTTACTGGATAAAATTTTTGTTTCTCTCCAACACTTGACATATCGATAAGTTGGTCTTGCTCTTTTTTACAGAGAAAATATTTTTTGCAGAGGAAATCGCGCGTAATTTCTGTTATGTTACAAAATTGCGGCCAAACGCTGAAACATGAGTTTATGGAATGAAAAAATATTTTATTATTTTTTATTAAATTTTTTTTATTTTGAATTGGGAAAAGTTAAGGATTAAGTTCGCTAAAATCTTTGTGTATGTCGGTGTTTTCAAGAAGATTCATGCATTCCGAACTTGTGTAGTTGTATAAGTAGTTATGTTTTTAATTGAACACTATTTTGTGTCGTTGTATGGATAATCTCTTTACTATATTCTTCTTTACTATTTACTATATTCTGAACCTATCATTTAATTTGCCAATGCCAAAGTTGTTTTCCATTTTAGATTCCAGAAACGTCACAAACATTCTCTAATACGAATATAATCAGGGCACAAATACAAACAAACGGCAAAAAAATTTCCCTTTACAAATATTTGCATTAAAGTTTTGGTGAGGACCAAAGGTTAGAATATCACAAAAAAAATGAGATGCACGAATATGTTGCGCGATATAAGAAAATCGATTCTTAAGGATTAAACTCCAAAAACAAAATTATCTGCCAAGGGTAGACAAGCAGATTATCTTTGATTATGTAAACACGGGAACAAATAATTTGTAGGAGGATATTGTTAGGGGAAACAATCCTCAATAATTGTAGGAGCTATAAAATAACTCAAAAATAAAATTTGTGTTCAAACTACTTAGTAGGTACAAACATTTGGGTGTCATAGAGTATTGACAGGTTTAATAAGTTCAACATCCAACTTTCAAGATCAAAGTCAACAATCGCTGAAACATATATTCAATAATATGTTAAACTAGTTCACTTCACATTAACAATGCATGAAGGACTATTCAAGAACGGGTTTATAAAATTGAATTTCCTTCACCAAGCTCTTTCTCAAAACCTATTAAGACATCTAGTAATTATAATGTTTTGCAATACGTAAATTTATTACACAATTCTGTCAGCGAACGTGTTAACAAATGTTTACTAATTATTACCAAAATAATTATCAAAAATAAATATTGTATTTAATTTTAGAAATATTTATAGCCCACAGTAAAATTTTTATTCGGGACACATTATTATTGAACACCAAAAAGAGGCACTCAAAGGCATTAAGATAATAATTATAATTTATATTGATGAAGGCTAATATGCCAAGTAAATATAACCTGGCAATTAAACATGCGTATACGTGTACACCATTTCCCGGCCGCATACATGTATACGACTGTTTATAATGGTATACATTACGTCACATGGGTTCATTCACGCAAGTAAGCTCGCTGCGCGTGCAGAATAACAAATCAATATATCGATAAACAAACGTAAACCAATTCGTGACGTAAAACTACTGATTAGTAATTCCGAACAGGTAACGCAACATAATTATTATGTACATGCACTCAACTATAGAGTGCAAGGTCAATACCAATTCAATATTTCTGTAAAATTAATTATGTATGGTGTACTTAATAAATTATTAACACTAATTATTTATAGATAATGGTATGTTAATTTTATTCATATATCTAACGTGTGATTGTGTGCTTACGATGATGTTCGCGGTCTTTATTAACAAACACCGGCTATATATTGAATGAAATTTTATTGTTTTATCTAAGCCAAGGTTAATTACATGAAATTAGTACATAATAAGATCATTGCTATAAGATGTTACTTTCTAACTAAATTGTATACGAATTAAGTTTATCTGTACGTATACAGACCTTTAGATATCTAGGATACTTATCGTATTATATCCAAACAATAAAAATTAATTAGAAAACGTGCATTCATCTAATTTACATATTTAAGTAACCTACAGTTTGACAAACAACAAACCTTTGAAATTATATAATTTATGGAGGTGTAATAAACGTTTCACAGGAATTTCTTTGGGTCTAAGTTCAAGTAGATCACGTTTGAAACGTTATATCTTATCATCGGCATTATGATTGTGTATTTTGTGTCAAAATGCGAAATTGGTCAATAAAACATTCCACCTGTGGTAAATTATTGATAAACAAAATTTTATTGTTTCATCAGGTCAATTGATTTACCGTGCACTAAATTTACATCATTATTGTGTCATTTGAATATTAGTAATAATATTTTCTTGCCATACCGCTCAATTTAGATAATGATGTCCAACACACAAAAATTAGCTATTTAGTAGTTAAAATTATTTGTACTTTAGACCCATACATCCTGTACATCAACATATAATAAAGTTAACGAACGAACCATGAAGCATAAAATATTTATTGAATATTTAGCCAAGATGAATTTCAAAATTTGTTGATTACTTTTAGATTTTTTGAAATGCCTTAGTAATCCGTTCCGCTTGATCAAATTGCGTGTAAAATTTAAGAAGCAAAGTGTTTTAGTAAACCCCCGGATAAAATTGGCTTATGAGCTTTTAATTAATTTAATAAGTATTTGTACGCGCTCTTGTACGCGGGTCTACCAGTAAGCGTAATTATTCAAAAATTTACATACTTGTGAAATGTGTCAAATATTCTATGAGAAGTGTGAAAAGGTGCGGACAAGTCAATAAATGGTCAAAGCACCACGTATACAAATAAAATGTGCCGCTCCGCGTATGTTCACAGCACAATATATGATGATTGTGGGAATGATGGTCATTCGATGATTTCATAACGTAAAAAAAATATTTAATATTTAATTATACATTAAAGTGATATTTATATACAGTAATGAAATTATCAGCATGCGGTTCACTGCAAAACTGTTCCAATGATCAATGTTTTCGTCTTCATGAGGCTTAGTATAGGGCTGATTTCTTGCATTGCAAATTTAAATGCCAAAAACCACTTTAAACGTTTTCAGAATAAGTGAACACCCATTATATTAAATTTTTCCATCAGTTGTCGGGAACACTGACAAAAAATGATCAGAAATCTAAATTCGAATTTAATTACCAACCATACTAATTAAAATGTTTTGCACACTTTCACTAAAACATTGATAATATTTTAGTCACCTATATACGGAATTTAAATAATCGAGTTATATCATTAATTCAACACCAGCCTCCGAAGTTATAATTTGTCCATGGGTGGATTACTAGGTAAGCAACCCCTTAGCTCCGTTCAAAATACCAATTTAAAAGGAATACCGCTTTGTTATAATCAAATAAAATATTTATGGGTTGAGCGATGATTTAGTTCGATTCTAATTGGTAATATTTGAAAAACACATTCGAAACTAACATTGAAATCCGATTTTCATAGGCCTTCCATGGCCTAGTTCTGTTGGAATTGGTCATTTCCCAGTATCATATACTGAATTCGTATTGGAGTTCTATTATTATCAAACAAGCCGAGTTTTAACCCGATTTGTTCAGAAATTGCTAAATTTCATTCAAACTAATTGAATATTTTACATAATGCTAATTCGTTTTTTAGCAGAACAAATCCAACACTCACTTTGTAATCTCAATATCTTTCAAAATGATTGACAAATGTTTAGCTTCATTAAAATTGGCCACAACAACAAAATTGAAAAAGTAACGAAAGAATCCCGGGTCACCTTATAGAAATTGTCATCAAAATCGATCGAGCCGCTTCCGAAACCCTTGGCACAAATAAATAATTTCATGGCACTTAAATCTAACGTAGCTACTGGATCCAAGCTCACCAAAGAATCCAATGTTGTACGACTTAATGGCCTAGTTCCGTCACAGTTCACCGTATCCAGAACTCGGTTTAAATACAATTTTAAAGCTTGTTTACATTAATCTGATACTATTTCATTAACATAATCTTATATCCGCTAACCATGCCAAATTTCATCATGATACCAAAAACGAAGTCCAAACATCATTTTAGAATCTCAATTCCCTTTACTATGCCAAATCAGGAGTTCTCCAAATTAATAACAACCACCGCAGCATAGTGCAATATATATAACGATGACGAACACGAAGCCAATACTAATGCAATATGACGCAAAATGATAAGCAACATGGTTGATACAACATAATATAACACGTTTTCAGCACAACAAAATTTCACAACATGGTGCAGCATTACGCAATATGACAGCCCATCAGTCTCACAAATTTTTATCAAAACCATTGAAACCGACAAATCAGAAAACTTTGCAATCACTTCCTAGTACTAAAAGAGCTCTCACCATTTTATACAAAAATCTTTCGAGTGGAAAAAACAAAAACAGTAACCCGGGTTCGACAGTATCGATTTCTGGTATTCAAATGCCCACTTTCAACAATTTTAAAAAGAGAAAAAAGTAAAGTTTTCTGAGAAAAAATGTCTCACCCTACCATCGAAATCACCCGTTCTATCATCAAAATCGTTTTAGCAAAATTCAAAACCCCTAATAACCCCCGGTTGAACGTAAAAATACATTACAGCTAGCTACTCGTACGCTAGTTTAACTTTTTATATGATAATGTGTTCCTCGGACAGAAAGAAGCTGTGCTGTGCCCTTGATTGAACAGGGGACAGAGGATGATCTGAAATCTTTCTGTGTGCGAAACAAATTATATGGTATAAAAAATATAACTCTGTAGCGGACGACTAGCCACTTATTAGTGACTTTTATGAGCAACCGGGTTTTCTACTCTGGGTACTACTTAAAAAACAGAATTTTCCGGGCACCTCTATTATGAAGAATGTAAATTTAATTTTTTTGAGTTCATTTTCTAGTTTTCATTCAAAATTCTTATAAAAAATTGTTTACCAATGTGGGTCTATTTTTTAATTCAACCCGAACAAGCAGACTTGCCCTTGCATACTCTTCTTACACTGACGTTCATTTCAGAGCAAAATTTTTAAGAACCGAGTATGCGTAAACACAGTTCACAAATAAAAACGCAGTGTGCAGAGTAAAATTACTCAGGTTGAATAAAAAAATACCAAGTATTTTGACACCGCACTGCTTGCTCACGTTGAATTAAAAAATATAGGCCCAAGAACGAAGCTTCCGTCGGCTTCGGCTCCCACTTAAGCGTTTTCTAATGTTGTTTACTCTTTCTTTACTTCGTCGGCTGTTTCTTTATAGGCTGCTTTGTGATTAGCCGGACAAATGCTTGCTTTGGCTTTGGCTCGTTGTTGCCTACCGATATAAAATCTTCTTTCGAGGCTGCATGGATTCCACGTATTTATTTAATGCACATACCGATTACAATTCCAGGATATAAATCTTCGCTGCCGAGGGCGTCTTCAAAAATTATTTTATCTCTGAAACAGGATTATAGCCGTTTTCAGTATATCTTCGACCTTGACAATCCTTAAATTGGAACGTAATTCGTCAAAATAGAATCAATAGTGTTCAATGTTGACAAGAAGAAAATCCATCCGTCGTACACCACCTTTCAAAATATTGTTCGCTATCGTTACGGCATAATGTCAGGCGGGAAATTAACGACCACATGATGGGCATCGATTTTTGCTTTCTTGTTTATTTAATTTTCCGTACCTTTAATATTGTTTCCTTAATTAGTTGAGAAATCCATTCAAATTGACCGCATTTTTCAGAAACACATGTGTTGAAAAATAAATTGGTTTGATTCAAATCTTCCATTTTAAAGTCACATCTGGAACTCATATGGCAATCTAATTGTCATTATAGATCCCGAGCTCTCGAGAGTTGAGAAACCGCTTAGTTCAATTGAATTTCATTATTTTACAGATCCAGATTCAAAACTCATATTGAAATCCCATATGTCATACATACTTAGTTTTATCGCAATGGGTTGAGAAATTACCAACTTCCATTCAAAGTGTCAATTATCTGGAACCTCATTCGGAACTCAAATGGTATTTTATTTTAATCTATGAAACCGGGTTTAATCTCAAACGGTTGCGAGATGGCCTTTCCAATTAAAGTAGTTCTACAATCGGAATTTATATTCAAATTCAATTAACTTCGGTCTTAAAACCAAAATATTGAAATCCTGATAGAAATGACGAAAAATGAACCTTTTCCAAAACCTTTTTTGCTAGAAGTTTTGAAAGACCTTGATTCCGGCCTAAAATACAAAAAATGAGTCTGTCCGTCTGGATGTCTGTCACGCTGTACCGATGATATCTCAAAAATGGCTGATGCGATTCAAAATTGCTTCCGTCCATTTTATCTTATTTTTAATCCGCAGAATTAAGAAGCTTATTTAAGATCTCTTCCGAGAGAAGTTTTTCCGAAAAAACAGGACCATTTTCTTCGAAATGCTTCGTACGCGAACATTTTTTGTTGGATTTGACTCATATTGGAACACCCATACCGTCGACTGCTATTTGGTTTTGGGCTCATACGCATAGATTTAAATTTTTCACATCACGATGTTATAGACATGTTTTGAAGCGACGCGATTATATTTTTTGTGCATTTCTTTTGACCAATTGACTCGAGTCTTTTTTTGAGTGTTTATCAAACTATGTGGAATCCAACGCGAACAAATCTTATCTTTTTGAATGCCAAACGATCATGTAATATTGAATCTATGCTGCAAACCCACGATAACTTACATGAAGATCTTGCAGTATCAGTTCATGCACAGCATCGGCCATGTAGCCACGATTGAATTCTGCAAACCATTGATAAACACTGGTCTTTGATAGTGCTTCATCGCCAATAGTCAAATTAAGTTCATCAAAGCACTGTTGTTGATTTATTCCACGTCAAAAGTTGTAAAAAATATAATCCTACGAAAATGTTCACGATTTAGTTCCATTTTTGTACTGAAATGAAATTTTGAAATTACTAGAACAAAAAATAGTGGTGGTGTAATATAGCGTTCTGAGTAAATATACCGTCTACAATTCAAACTTTTCGATAGAAAGTTAGTTACCAGATGGCAGCACTAGGGTTGCCCAGTCCCGATTTATAAAAGGCAACCCATACGTATATAGTTAATTCCCAAAGCATTCAGTTGCCTAAATGTTTAGTACTTTTGGTTTCTAGACCAGTTTTGATCCACTCATTCGCCTGTTGGCATTTCTTTTAGCTGATGTCAGCTATACTTTGCTAGAAATCGAACGTGAATAGAATTTATTTAAATTACCAACTCTAATCAATTCACCGCAGCATTTCAGCAAAAAATGCATATTTGTTTATGGAAATTAACTTTTATTACAGAATTTCAATTTATTGCTTTTATTTAACCAATAGCGGTTATTAAATATTCTTCATGAGTTTATGTACCTGCAACTAAAAATAGAATATATTTCATAATTTGATATTATTCCAATTTGCAAAGTATTTCATGGCAAAAGTGCTAGACTCGTGCGGTTAACAAGTAATTATTAATTACGATTTTTACACAATTTGTGTTTTTTAATTCTTTTGGTTGTCTTCTATTGTATACAGATATTATTTTAAATTTGGCCCTATTTATCAAAATTTTGGACAGCTCGGTGTATGAAGGTTATTAGTTGTATTATTTTCAGAAATGACTCGTGTTTCTCGCTTCAAGCTTCAAGCTCTTAGTACATATTTAATAATTGTTTACAATTATTTCATAAACCTATATAATGGATGTCCTTATTACTACTATATATGTAAACAGAGTGATTGCGCTCATTAAAATATAATAAATTAAAAATTATGATTAATTTGCATTGAGACGTGATACTATTGACACTATTACTTTATTTATTTATTTATTCCATTAAATACTATTGTCTTAAACACAAGTTGAGTATCCAATTATTTTTCACATAATCCGGCCTCGTACCCATCCAAGCGCTTTACAAATAAACTATGTATTATGAAATTTAGCCACTTAAAATCGTCGTCCACAACCAGAACCTATTAAAACTATATTATTTTGAAATGTAAGTACTTATAATCCACTTACGTACACGCATTTTTAAATTTAAAAGATGACCACCAAATAAACCAAGAACAAGAATTAATATAAAGTGTAGTTACCTACTCGATCATGCGGTACGGCGATTTTCCTAATATGTACACTGTTAATTAGTTAAATGTATGTACATAAACACTATGTTTAGTAAGTGTGTTGAGAAGACACAACAAACGTGTTAATAACTTGATTCGATAAAATATTTACCTTGTTTAAAAGTTTTGATTTTATTCAAATAACATTTACAATTATGTAACAATTGGCTATGTACAATATACCATATACATATATATGGTTTTGTTAAAGCCCTTTCAACATAACAAACAATTTCTTTACAATGGTGTGGCAACATATTTTTGTACTTTCTCCACAACTGTTATGAGTAGATGAGCAGCCATCTGCAACAAACAGAATATTATAAATTTATATAATTTGGTTATAATTATGGGTTTTGTACAGCTCTTTCTTCTATCTATTGTGTTACTTTCAATTTTAACATACTTTTATTTAGTTGAGAAATCGTGAACTTTCAAAGTTCATTAACAATTTGTTATATATATATATATATATATATATATATATATATATATATATATATATATATATATATATATATATATATATATATATATATATATATATATAGAAGAAGAATAGCTTAATATAACAGAAAACTTTGCTACTCACAGTTAGAGGCGAGGTTAACATAATTTTCTTTGTAACTGAATAGAATTACGAGTTTCCCGGTAGTAATCGGATAGTACAGAAATCCCAATATACGAGTTTGTGGTTCAAGCAATCAATCTGTTGATAATATTGTAATTATCCATTAAAATTATGTATGTCCATAATGAAACCATATATAGTGATACCATCATACGAAAAATATCTTTAGGCAATAAACTTCCAGATGCGTGCGCTCATTTACTAGTTCGCCTAAATGCGTGCAAGTTTAACATATCACGTAACGTACTTATCACCTTTATCAATATTGTACAAAATCTGTGTTGTGTAAAATTTAATCGACACATCAATTATAACAAAGTATTCGGAAAAATTCGAATGCCTTAATATGTGTCGGATTATTTTCATATTTTCAAAATTCATTACTTAATTTCGCATTATGCTAGAAAGGTAAAATATACTATAAATTTTAATGTTTTGTAGGCATGCATATTAAGTATCGTGAAAACCGCGTGTTAACCGTGGTGAAAAGCCATTAAATTCTACAATAATATCAATAAAAAATTGTATTACGGGCTATTGGTAAAAATTAATTTACTATATGATTATTAAAATATGTATTAAATATTTCATTAAACCTCTAAATAATAAGTACTTTTTACGAGCATTACTGCCATTTACAGTTCAGAAAAAAAAATGTAGGCATAAATTTAATGACGTATCAAGCAGTACTACCTGGTACCCGTCAGTCAATACACCTTAATTACCAGGCAGTACTGATTGAGTAGTCGTCACATTTGTGTCCACCGCTTTTTTTCTGAACTGTGGTTGGCAGTATTGTTCGTAAAAAGTTCTTAACATTATTAATATATTAAATTAATCCTTACCAATACCCCTGTAGTATAATTTTTAATTGATATTATTGTGGATTTTTTTGGTTTTTCACCAAGATTAACGGCTCACGAAAAATTTATTATACAAAAATACATACTATCATTTATTTGATTTTACTGTCATCTATAGTCAAAAGTTGAAACCGTCAACATATAATTACGTCATACAGCAAAATTTTTAAAGAAATGAGACCATTAGTAGTATATTCTAGGTTCACCTGATTGAATGAATTTAATTTTTAGGATGATTTTTATCTTCCAGCTCGATTTTGTTTGGCCGCCATTTTATTTTGGATGATATTTGTCAGTTCTCATTTGGCAATCGTAGAGAGTGGTCGTGTTTCGACTTGGCCGGCTTTCTTAATAAACTGAATAGCCATTATTTGAGCACTGAAAACCCTCAATTGATACAACAAAGACAACTACACTCTCGTAGAGTAGGTGTACGGTGTATCATTTGACCCGGTGGCATCATATTTTAGGATGCTGGTGGCAATGCTGTAATAGTTACTGATAACCACTACCGGGACATGGTGGAAAATTTTCTTGAATCCGAATTGGATTAATTAGGCCTGCAGAATATGTGGTTCCAACAAGATGGTGCTCCGTCACACACAGCTACCCTACGATGCGAATCATTAAGCAGGACCAGAAAATAGGTGATAATTCGTCGTGCGAAACCTTTTTTAGTGTACGAAGATTAGCGTCCTCGTCAACGGTTGCATCAATTTCACGCAACTAAAGCTCACAATGGGATGTAAAAGCTATATATATATATATATAGAGAGAGAGAGAGAGAGAGAAGCTCACAACGAATTTCGCCTACTAGCCACAAATGATTTGAATCCTTTATTTGATTTTTTATTATCGGCAACTAACAAGACTTTCTGAACTAGCCTACACTAAATGAACAAAAGAGAATTAAGAAAAACCTCAATTCAATACTACATAAACTGTTTGGAAAAAAATACAATTTATGTAAGGGTGGAAATCAATTTTTTTTTGTAAATTACCATTAATTATTTGCTGAAAAACTTATTTGCTAAAAAACTTAATTACAAAAATAACGTTATTGTTTAATATTAATATAATTAATTATTCAATAACTTTTTAAAATGGCGAAACTGCCAAAAAAGAATTAACAAAATTACCTTATATTGTCTGAGGCTGAGGAAACCAAACCACGTTTTAGATCCACACTTGATGCAATCAAAATTGTCTGTACCATAGGCCCCACGTTGGGCATTTTTCTTTTCAAATACATACAAAAAAGTGTAAGAAATAGAAACGTATATTTTCGTAAAAAATAATTCACATGGATGTTAACAAACTTCTAACTAGGTAACTTGACGTTTACTAAATTACTATTAATGCTGAAAGCACAGGAACAGATTTTCTGTCAAGTTAACTACATAAGCGTCTTTTTTACAAGCGGAATTTTCTTTTATTGCATTTTTGTTTTATTGCTCTATAATATTCTCGCACATTTTGATTGATAACTCAATGCTAATACGTCAAAATAAAAAAATAAATAAAGTAAAAATCGCATGAACATAGTTGGGATTGTTAGATTTGTTTTCTTCTACGTAGCGCAGCCTACTGTGAGGACGAAAAATTAGAAATAGAAAGTCAGAATTCTTATCGCAAAGCAGAATACACGTATTTCGTATTATATAAACGTGTGTATTCTAATTTTTCTGCTTTCAGAATTCTGCCTATGTGTTTTCTGCATAAATATTAAAGAAGCCCAGTTGTAATTCTGCGTCTATGTGTAAAAACTATAATGAAGTCACGTTTAGTGAACATGTTTCAATTAAAATGGGAACAAACAATCCATAAATGAGAAGTTCGTTTACCAAATAAAATGAATTCGTTGATTGATTTTACTATATTTCAATACTCTCAGACAAATATGTCCGGAAATTGGTGTAGGTTAATTCGAAGTCGTCTTAAGGTTTCAAAACAAAAAAAAATCGGAACCATCGCAACACAGTAATGATCCAACAAAAAAATTCGATTTTCGCAGAATCTTCTTGGTCAGCTTCATCAGCTTGAATTTTTTATGAAAATTTGATTCAGTTTAGACCTTTTGAAGGTGATAGAGGAACGATTTGAGTATGTTACATTGAATACCAACACCTAAAACAATATAATGGCTAAATGTTAAACAAGTACACGGTGGACCAGTAGGTTGGTCCGTAAGAGATGTTTCAAGATTATTTTGGTCGAGGTTTCTATATAGGTGAATATTGCATCTAGCATAACAAAACTAGATTAAAAAACTTAAAGCTTCGCTGGCCACTAAGTTTAATTTAAATGCCTCAAATAGTAGAGTACAAGCTACTCTTTCGCCTTTTCGAAAATCTTCTCTTGGTCTACTTTTTACATTTAACATATCTTTTTTTATGAGACGGCTAACAAACCATGCTAAGGTGAAAGCATTACGTGGTTTGCTTATCATGTTGAGCGAAACATATTCTCCCATCTATTATGGGGATTCAACTACTATCATTCATTTTATACTTGCAACAACGGTGATAACAAGATTGTTTTGATCAACCCTATTCAAAAATTGATACTCGTGGGCATAAAATAGAAAATATCTCAACTTGGTGATTACTCCAGATAACCTTCTACATCTAAAAAATACAAAAAAGTTTTCGTGCCACCATTTTGAAGAACCATCAAAATACATACAACCATTTATGCCAATGTTAGCCGAACCCGCTAAAACATGAATAATTAGGCGAGATTCATATAAATTTTTATTTTGCATTGCGATATATAATTTGGGTTCTGCTAATTGTTTCTAATAACTATAATAATTAATTAAAAAAATATTTAACGCGGGCACATAATTACAAAAATGCAACAGAAAATTCTTAACATTTTAAAATTATACAAAAACAAATTCTCTATTGTGATACTTCTTCTCCTAGCGATAAGTATTAGTATATGTAGTTGAGCTATAAATCTATAGATGTCACGCATCACAGTTAAAATTAAATGCATTCTCCTTATTTTTGTACATTATAAACCTTTTCCTATATTCTGTTCAGGAAAATCAATAATTTTTTGTCATTTTGACAAAATGTTTTGACAGAATCTACTGTATTTTCTTTTCTAAATTAAATATTAATAATTAAAATAAGTTTTAAAATTATTGTTAGAAAGTGATTTGTGTCTGCCCAACGCAATTACCTAACTAAAATGTTCTCGTTTAATCGTTTACTATTAAAAGCAAAATTATTTAAATTAAATAAAATTCGTATACGATCATTTGTATTTAACTTATGACAAAATCAAAAACATAAAAATAATAATAATTCAATAGAAAAATTTCAACACAAAAATAACACTAATGAACAATTTTTTCCATCTTTATATCAACAGAAGACATCTATTATCGATATCGAAAAGCTAAACCAGTTAAACGAAGACCCGAACCAATGTAATATCAATATTGTTAATAACAATAGTAATAACACAAAAAACTATAATAGTGAATGGAACGGTTATAGTAATAACAACAATAATATTAATAATTATAATAGTAGTAACGACGATAAAAATCAAAAAAATGATCGCGAAGTAAACGAACAAAATACAAAAAATAATAAAGTTAAATCAGTCTTGTATCGTGTAGCGATCATAGTGGTTGGTTTGTTATTAAGTGTTGCAGTGATTTTTGTGTGGTATTACATGGGTGCAATATACGGAGTACAGGCCCTCGCTATTGCTATAATAACGCTTATTATAGCAACGGGAAAATGGAGATGGTTTTATATAGCTGCCCGGACTCTAGGTCGTGATACACGGTGAGTTTAATTTAACAAAAAACAAAAATGTATTTGTCAGTTCAAACATTTTTTACATTGATCATCATAACATTGAAAAAAATACCAGTTGTGTAGTCAAGATCGACTAGTATTGTATTATAGTATAGAGTGAAGTGCCTCATTAAATAGTGATCAATAACGAATGCTATCATTATGAAACACCCATAACCTTGGCGTATAAAAACATTTTATAATTTGTTAATCAAATTAAAAAAAAAAACTTTTTTTGGGCAATTCCGTTTCAATTCGCAGGTTCGGTATAACATGTACCGATGCCCTTTGAACAAAATTTTGCATTTTTTTTTTGTTTTTTTAAATTACTATCAATATACATACCTATAAACTATATACAAAATGTATTTGATTACTGTTTTCAAATTACATAAAATTACCATACCATTGTGCGATGGATTTGCTTACGTCACTCACTTTGTTTATATCTGAACTCTGAAGTAAGCTAGCAAGGTTAAACTTGTGTAAAGTTTTTACTTTATGGTAAATTGGTAACGATTAAATCGCGAAAACAACTAAAAATCGACACTAACAAGTTATTCATACCTCAAAGAAAATATGTCGTAATTTACAAGATTTTTTCTATACAAGTATATAAGATTAAGAAGTAAGGTTGTAAAGACGTTGTAATATCAAATTAAAGTGAAAGTCTCTCTAGTTGGTTAAGAGCTAAAACATTTTAACTTACCTACTTACTTATAAGATTTCATATTGTGCTATTATATTGTTGTTGTTTGTGTTACAGAAATGCATGTGAATATTGTAAAGAATATTTGCATTTTTATATTTTTAAATTAATTTTAATTGATGATTAATTAAAACTTTAAACGTGTGTAGTGTGTGCATGCCATACATTACAGTCTATATACACATATATATTACGAGTGTTATACGATCGATTCCTTTGTACTGCACTAAAGTACACATTTAAATCTACTTTAAGTAGGGGCAGTATAATTGATATAAATACACGATTATTGTGTGCATAACTGACCTACAAAATTATAATAACAACTATTGTGTTTGTTATGATTGCGAGCTCAGCACAATTTTTTGCTCGTGCTTATCAAAAATGTTTTGCTGGCTCAAATATGACAGTTCCCTTAAGACTGATAATTTCGATTATTTAAGAATAATCTTGAAAACAACCAAATCGAAAAACTCGACGATTTTATAAAAATGCGGTTTAAATTACTATTTTAACTCTGTCATTATACAGAATGAAAGAATATATTTCAATAAATTATTATATCGCGTAAACTGGTTAGGCTTGATTTACTTAGGGTTTTATTTTTACGTTATTCAGCCGCATAATTCATGAATGTAGAAACAACGTACGAACTTAGCCTCAACCTATTGGAAGCTTCGTTTCCAGATTCGGTTGTGTAGCACTGTGATAGATGCAGGATGAATGACCAATGCCGCGGGCGACTGTTACACATCGCCCCAAAATTCCTAAAGACATCCATTCTCTGTGTCTGAAACAATGGTTTCACACCACTCCCAATCTCAACTCTAGGCCACAACCAAGCCAATGGGGTATAAATACCATGAAATATAACCATACGAAATTTGGCTTTAAACCAATAATTTACCAAAATAATTATTTCTCAAATGTTGCTTGATTTCTTGCGTTTCTCTTCAATGTGGTGGTTTTGACAAGTATGTAAGCTTTGGATCTAACAGTCAAGTTAAACATCTTTTGAATAGAGCTTCTTTCTATAGATTACCAGGGAAAATCTCATATATAAGTGCTGACGTTTTGAACTTTGCAAGAAATAATTTCCTTCGAGTTTTTTCCGTAGCTACCATCGTAACAGCCAATTGCTTGTCTCTGGAGTTGGTTTCTAGTCTATGAGTATAGTCTCATCTACTGTTTGTGGAACTCTTATTTCTGCGAAGAGGAAATTTACACAAATTGTTCGGTGTTCATGGCTTTATTTAGACACTTCCTCGACAAATTCTTTAGTCTATTCAACTCACTAGTTGTCACCAATTATTAATTTTTTAATCACGTCATGGGTAACTACCCTTATCACTTCAACACAATTTTGGGTTTTATTGCCAAATGTTGAAGTGACTGTTAAAGTACAATGAACTATAAAATAACCTATCACAATTCAGGTATACTGCAAGAGGCGTGTTTTGTTTGAAAAAGCTTTAATTTGTATCTTTACAAGAACTTCATTAATTGAGGGATACGAATGTGCGTTCGAAAAACACTTCAACAATGAATTCGCAAAAAAAATCCTTTAGACAATCGTTTATTTATTACTATTAGGCTGTTTCCCAAACATAGACTTATCTGTGTACCGACTTATTCAAATAAATTACCTTGGGAGAAGACTTATTTGAATAAGTTGGTCTACACAGAAATATCTCCAAAAATGTGTCTTCACTAAATGTAATCATCGAAGAATAAATATATAAGAGAAATTAAGTAGTGCAAATTTGTATAAGCCAATTTCTCCGAGGTTAATCTTATTTTATAGTTTTGATATATTTATATACACAAATTTTTTCTTATAAACAGATCGGCATACTTATTTTATAGTTCATTGTTCTTGTTAGGCTTATACTGATTGCCAATAGTAAAATAGATAAACCTCGGAATCTCTACATGCGTCCTCTTATGTATATTTTGCTCTATGATGTAATACATGCAGTTTTTATTTTCAAATCTAGTGGCAACGACGAATATCTCAAGAAATTGTTTTTCTTCCATATAATAGAAATTGCATTTTGTTTTTGTTATTACTTCATAAATCAGTCAGTACAATGAATTAGAATGACTTGACCGTCTTATTCAAGATGGCGTCAAATAAGTCAATAAGTCTAATAAGTTAGAGTTTGGGAAAGGACCTTAGAAATATGTTTAGTACTTTTCTGCTCGTTTGGTGTATGCCTGCGGGTTTCAGCGAGTAATGCATTACATTGCACATTCAGCATATGTTTCTTGGTATATTTTATGAACGCAGCCCTTTCCGCAAAGAACTCATTTTCTAGCTGCAGTGAGATTTTTTGTTGGGCTGCTGATCATTTGGTGGAACAGGTGTTGCTTTTGATTTGGACTTGTGACTGCGAAATTGCATTAATCGAGGATGAATTGCTAGCCAGCTGGGTGATCTACATTGATTTTTCAAACATAATTTTGAGTGAATGTCGGAATTACGGGATGAAGACAAATCACATATGAAAAAACAACACATATATTCCAAGGTCAATCGTCAATTGGAACGGTTTTGACTATTCGTACTTTTTTTTACCCTGGCAGCATAGATCAAAAAAACGGGATCTCTTTGCAGTGTGCCACGTTGGCCGAAGAAGTCTTGCCTCTTAATGAGCACATTGAACCTATGGTATATTATTCAAAGTACACATCTGCGTCCCGATCAAAACAAATTTTGGAAATCTGAACTTCAACGTTATGCGTTTGTCCTCATTTTCCATAACCTTTTTGATGATTAAATTCTGGGGGCCTACTATGAAAATCGAACGTCGACGTTTTTTGTTCGTTGTTTATATTCAGCAATAGTAATTACTATTGCAGAATATAAACAACGAACAAAAAACGTCGACGTTCGATTTCCATAGTAGGCCCCCCTGATTTTGATCATTTTTGTCATTGCCAATATGTATATGCTGTATGTTTTTTTGGAAAAACGCAAATGAAATAAATAAAAAAAAAGTTTTTGTTACCCAAAATGGCCGCCACCGCGGTCTATTTTAAATTCAACCCGACCAGACAGTGTGCTGTCAAAAAATAATGGTTGTTTTTTTATTGAGCCTGAGTATTTTTACACTTCGTTTTTATTAAGTTTTACTCTGAAATAAAATCAGTGTATGAAAAGTGTGAGAAATAAAAACAATTTAATACTCTATGCATACCGGATCATTTGACACTGTACAATCTTTGCTCAGTGTACAATAGCCGGGGTAAGCTCTTGTTTGCTCGGGCTCAATTAAAAAATATACCCATTAGGCGCTTTCACATCTGCTAACTGTTGGCAATATGTTGAATAAAATCAACATGTTGGAGTCTGAACGCATCATGCATCTCAAAAAATATGGTAGCACTGAGGCTGTTCGTAAACTCTACATTGTTACGATATTGTTAACAATGACAGTTCTAAATCGTATTGAAACTATCATTGTAACAACGAGCACGAGCTTTTTGTCGTTCGTAAACTCGTTTTAACATTGTTACAAATGTCATTCTCAACCCTACTCGAGACTGCCTTTCCAGCTGTTAAAGTACTAATTATGCTACAATCAAGCGAAAATATATTATTTCACATAAATATCAGAATAAAATAATTTTTTAATAAACTTTTTTATGTGGTCAATTTGTTTGATAAAAGTACTATACTCTAAGTTTACGGATATCTGGTTTAATAATTATTTTCATATTGAGGAGAATATAAATTAGTTTTCTGTTTTGCGTTTTATTATAGGTTTTTTTTTGTCATCGTCAATCATCTGTAAAATCATTGACATTTGTAACAAAATCATTGTTAAGCACATACGTCATACTAACAATGACAGTTGCAACAATGTTAACAATGTAAAGTTTACGAACAGCCTCTGATAAGTTAATAATACACAAATGGTAAATACGATCGAAACACGAAAGATCTGAAGCGGCAATATGACAAGAGATACTCTCTCCTGAACCTATGTTGTTGATTCGAGCCTCAACTCCAACGACGCCGCAGGATAAAATAAACATTGTTGACAAATCTAAAACTATTTATAGTTTATATATGAATTGATAAAAAATATTGACAAATAATCACATTTTTCTCTCAAACTCTTCACAATTACATCACAATCATTATGTAAAGTAAATTTTATTTGACATAAGCTACGTTCAAATAAACGGTTAAACATTTTTGATTTATTGACTTAGTAATTTAGTAAAATACAAGAAATGATACTTGCGGGAACCTTTATAGATTTAACAATGACATAACATGATTGATGCCGCTGACACAAAATATCAAAATTGGAATGAGGCCGGGGGTGCAATGAACTTTACAAAAATATAAATTTGGGTTACAACGTCTAGTTAAATTAAAACATTTTAATCATCACCGAGTATAATGTCCAACCTTTGATCTTGTTCTAGCTAAGTAGTATTAAGCTGATTAAGTAGCTATAAAAATGATTTTATTTCTTTAAATAGCAGATAAAATCGTCCGTAGTATTTCAAAACACTATAAATCGATATGCTTAATTGTGTTGCGCTGGTAGTTTATCCGTGGCTAATCACAATTTATGTCAAACGACGAACCACACAAGCATTTGTTGATTTATAAAAATACAACCCAAGTATTTTTAGGCAAAAACACACGTACATTTTTAATATTTGAACTTCGTGACGGAAGCAAATATTAGCACACGAATTTTAAATTAGCAAATTCGGGTAAATATTTAATAAGCAATTTGTCCGATTTATATGCAACTTAAATATATGCATACAGTTTTAGTTGTGTAGAGTGCTGTCAGGTCTATAAATAATTAGTCAATAATTATCTAATAACAACAGATTTTATTACAAGTTCAAAGTGCAAAAAATTTACTACGCGAATTATTCACAAATATATTACTGTATACGGAGACGGACGAATTGCACTTAAATCTACAATATATTTACATTTAAATTTATACTGTTGGCCGAAAGTTAAAACATTGAGTTTACATTATATACGAGATTACAATAATTCTATTAACATATATGTTCTAATTTTTGATTCAATATTAATCTTTTCAAATTGTTTTAATTCCAGCGCTCTATTTGCCTACATCAAAATTTTATTGTACACGAAACGGCATGCCAAGCAAAACTCAACAATTGGTGAAATATTTTTGGAGCACGTGAATAAACATCCCCAAAAGCGATGCATAATTAACGATGGCAAGGCATGGACGTTCAAAGAAATTAATGAATTTTCGAATCAAATTGGAAATTATTTCAAGAATAATGAGTACCGGAAAGATAAAGTGGTCGCATTGTATATGGAAAATTGTCCCGAATTTGTTGCAACATGGTTAGGTTTATCGAAATTAGGGATTGTAATTCCATTAATCAATACAAATCAACGGAATAAATCACTGACCCATAGTATAAATATAGCACACTGCGATGCTGTGATCTTCGGCGATACACTAAAAGGCAATGTTGATGAGATAATTGATGAAATGCCGGATAAAATTAAATTGTATCAGTTCAGTCCGACCAATAGCAGTGGTGCTACAACAGGACGATATATAAATCTTAATGAAGGATTAACGAGCGCCTCAAAGGATGAGGTAAAATCTTTAGACAAAGTAGGGCATCACGATCAACTACTATATATCTATACATCAGGCACTACCGGACTTCCTAAGGCGGCTGTATTAAATCATGCCAGATTTGTATTCATCGCGGCGGGTATTCACTACATTGGTGGATTCAAAGATGACGATGTATTTTACACACCACTACCATTATATCACACTGCTGGTGGTGTGATGAGTATCGGACAAGCTATTCTATTTGGGTCATCCGTTGTGATACGAAAAAAATTCTCCGCGTCTGGATTTTTCCCCGACTGTGAAAAATATAATTGCACGGTAAGCTCAATTCTAAAATTACTTCATGCTTTTTATAAAAAATATGCTTAATTAGCAAATTCAAGGTTTTGATAAATTGTTTACGTTTACCCCGTAAACAAAACTACGACCATCAAATAATTGCATAACAAGCGGTGGCTTATAAATATGGGTTAGAACAGTGATGTAGTGGTTTACCATCGTAGATCTAACGACCTTGAAGCAATATTAAAAACGATTAATTGATTATAATGAAGAGCGAAAACTATTAAAATTCACATCGTACACTTTATTTGAATGCTTAAAGTAGTAAAAACTATTTACCATTCGTAAGCACGTACCTCGAACATCGTTCGGTAATTGGTTCAAGGCGTTCACATGCAAAATGCTCGAATTTAAGTTATGAATTTTTGTTTGTAGCAATTGTAAAGTTCAATGCCTTAATTTTACTTTTAAATTTCTTTCGTAAAGACGGAAGATCAACTTTAAAAGGCCTTTGAATTTTTAATTGATTGTTGGGTGAACATTGAGTGAGGTCAAATTTAGTGTTTTTAAATTTTGTGTATAGATATGTATATGTTGCAAACTTAACCGGTCAGTAAAAATTTCGTAAAGGTTTCGGAAATTCGATCCAAGTAAATTAGGTTTAGAACTTTGAATCGAGAATTTTAGGTTTAAATATATTCTTAATTGTTGACGCCCACCAATTTTTAAATCTCTTGAAACATTTGAAAAGTCTCCAACCACTCTGTCAAGCTTCCTAGTTGTGTAATTTTTACTGCGTTAGATAGCCTAAAATTCTTTTTCTCAACCCCTTCCCGTTGGTGCAAGGGGGAGGCTCTCTAATTTTGCTATGGACATCTTTGCATATATTTTACAGAACGAACATTCTATATTTTTGGTGCATCATACAAGCATGATTTTCAACACAAGGCATATTCCATGAATCCATTACTTTGCATTCCAAATTACTTTGTAATTGCATCACCCAACCGATGTTAATAAATTAAAGGGAAACGTTTAATGATTCGTAAATACCCGTGCGCATAGCACGAGCAATTTTTGCCATGTTGTTTTTTCCTGTTTTTCTAAATACTTCATCAAACTACGCGCAGAATTTTGGAAATGTGTCGACTATTACAAGGCAAGCATAAGCAGTTGTACTTTTATCTGGTTCATAATTGATGATAATCATAATTGAATTGAAGCATAATCATAATTGAATCTAGTACTTCATTACGCAAACATTTGGACACATATTTCGTCCAGTCGCAGACTTCCAGTCTGCTCCTTCCTAAGGATTGAATCTCATATATATTTCTGAAACCTCTTAGCCCATAGTGTCGAAAATATTGAACATTACACTGCAATTAAACCGAGGTTGTTCCACACACCAATGTATTTTGGGACCTATTTTAGTAGTCAAACTCCATGAAGTCCCAATGCACTTCTACAATGGCAAAAGGTGGTGATAGCTTTTTGAAAATTGGTTTCAAAGGCAAATTTCCAGGATAGCTTACTGTCTAAGGTAGCACAAAGAAGTTTTACGATGTCTGCTTTGTTGACCGTTTCTCAAAAAAGAGAAGAGAGAGACAGTTCACAAAAACTATTTCTTCATCTAGTAAAGACCAAAGCATATTCGACGATATTGAAAAAGACAACAAGTTCGGTCTTTGTTCGGGAGATACATATTATCCAAATTAAAATTGCCAAAAGGCGTCTGATATTCTTTATGTAAGACAGGGGAGGACGGGCGGGTCTTTTCGCGTCTTTAGGAAGAAGCTTAATTTGGCGGTCAGCTAGATTATGCACAACCCTAGGTGTTCCTCGTCCAGTTGAACTCTTTAATGAATCCCATAGCAGTCCATCGAATCCGAGATCAGCTTGATGGTGTTCATCAAATCGGTAGTGCTTCACGGATTGCTTGAGCACATCTATCCGTCGCAGCGAAGATCACTTCCACAATTTCTTTTACTTTCTTTGAGGCTGTAATAATCTCCCTTATTTGGAGTGAGAAAACCACGTGTGTTCTTTAACATCTCCATGACCCCCCTCTACGTTGGTAGCTACGCTGTGTAAACTATGTCATGTAAGTTAATATGTTAATATCGGTAGCACTTCATCATCGATTACATTTTAATCTTAAGTGAAAATCAATTCTGATTGTAATAATCCGATCCGAAAACTGATCCAGTTCGTTCCCAGAACCGAAATTTGCTAACTAAGGCTGTGTCCCAAACACCGACTTATTACAGATTTATTTGCGTATTTTACGCCATCTTGAATAAGTCGGTCAAGTCGTTCCAATTCATTATACCGACTTATTTGTGACGTAATATCAAGAAAAAAAACAAAATGCAATTTATATTATATGGAAGAAAAAATTTCCTTGACATGTTGGTCGTTGCCACTAGATTTGAAAAAAAAAAACTGCATGATTACATTTAGTCAAGGCACAGTTTTGGAGAGATTTCTGTGGACATACTTATTCAAATAAGTCTGCTCGAGAGGTGAATTATTTGAATAGGTCGGTGTCCACAAATAAGTCGGTGTTTGGGACACAGCCTAATAGATAAATCATTTTTAGTCAAATAGACTTAGGGGTTGAAATTCCAACTTTTGACTTAAAAGTAAAATTTATTTATTTCAAACATTTTTATATTTGGTAAAGGCTATAGCCCAACAATAAAATACCAAAAAAGGGCGTATCAAAATTGGTTCCGAAAATCGTTATGTAATAAAACAGAAAAATAATCTTGTTGGTGTTAAAACAATGTCGAATTCGGAAAGTACATCCCTATTATTACTCTATGGTTAGGTATATTTGTTCTCATTTCCTATGGAACCTACAATGCGGAGATTAATTACTTCGTGCTGACCTTTCTATCTCCTGGCATCTCTATGATACCCCTGTGATAGTAGATTCCTGTTTCCTCTGCGACCCCATTGTTTCCTACTCTAAACTCGGTCTTGTTTGGCTAAATAGTTGATTGTATCATATGATATGTGATTCTAACACGTTTTATTACCTCCTTGTTTCACTGGACATATCGTCGTATATTCGCCGTTTCTAATATGTCTTGATTATAAATTTTTCATTCCTGAGACGCTTCATTCGATTAATAGTGACGTAAATGATTTACGGATAACCACACCCTACTCTGTACACGTCCCGTTCTTCGAATTAATTTTCCATCTTCACTTTTGTCCTCCTTACGTAGGCTCCCGATCAATAGGGTACTTCTGAAGAATGATACCAAACACGCATGACACACTTATATTGAATTTTCTTAAGCCAATTTCATGGATCCCATTCATCAAAACACAAATAACATTCCAAATCCAATTTGCATCATTCAATATTAAGAACCGCTTACACAATCGTATTTTTAAATAAAAACAGCATGACTCTTGTGACCTAGATGCAACAAAGCAAAACAAAAACGAAAGATAATAAAAGTTACCAAATTACCGTTCGAATTTGTCTTAATCTTGAAATAAGCATAAAATAAGAAAGCGTCTTGCTCTAATTAGGTAATCTATAATTTACTTTTTATTTACTTGTATTTGACAGATCGCCCAGTACATAGGTGAAATGTGTCGCTATATGTTAGCTACACCACCATCGGCATCCGACAAAAATCATAAATTACGCAATATTTTTGGTAATGGACTACGGCCACAAATTTGGGAACCATTTGTTGCCCGTTTCAATATAAAATGTGTAACAGAATTTTATGGCGCAACCGAAGGAAATGCAAATATTGGTGAGATTTCACACCAACTTGATTAAAAATGATATTTAACTATACCTAATTTTAATATTTTATTTTACAGTTAACATTACGAATACGGTAGGAGCTGTTGGATTTATTTCCCGAATCATACCACAAATCTATCCAATTTCGATTATTCGAGCTGATCCACTAACTGGTGATCCAATTCGTGACAAAAATGGGCTATGTCAAGTATGCAAAGCCAATGAGCCTGGAGTGTTTATTGGCAAAATAATACCAGGAAATGCATCCCGGCAATTTTTAGGATACGTTGATAAGCAAGCATCCGAAAAGAAAATTGTACATGACGTTTTCCACAAAGGAGATTCAGCATTTTTATCCGGCGACATTCTGATCACAGACGAATTAGGTAATCTATTCTTTAAAGATCGAACGGGTGATACATTCCGATGGAAGGGTGAAAATGTGTCGACATCAGAAGTTGAGGCTTATGTTAGTAACGAGGCAGGTTATCGGGATACGGTTGTATATGGTGTGGAAATACCAAATATAGAAGGACGGGCTGGTATGGCCGCGATCCTAGATCCAGAGAATAAAATTGATTTGGTACAATTCGCAAATGGTATTAAAAAATCATTACCTACATATGCGCGACCGTTATTTATTCGGCTGTTGGCAAAAGTCGATTTGACCGGAACATTTAAATTAAGAAAATTAGATTTACAAAACGAAGGCTTTGATCCAAGTAAAATTGAAGATAGAATTTACTATCTGAGTTCGGCGGGTGCGTATGAACTGTTGACTAGTGAAATTTATAAGAAAATCTGCAGTGGGCAAATTAGATTTTAGTGAAATGCGTTGCGGGCTCTGCGGGAAATTATCTCTTACCCTGATGTAAAAAATACTCGGATATATTACGTTATTTTCAAGAGGCTTACTCGAGGTTATTGTACAAAGCGCGCTCTTCTTATTTTACGACTGTGTCGCATGGCAATTAATATAAAAATATAAAGTTAACTAAAACACAAGAATTTATGTTGCCAAGCATCCAGAATAGACGTAGACGTCTTGTACACACACAATAAGCCAAACCGTTCTTATTATTGTTTTGCATTTTTTCTCGTTATGTAGTTAGGATGTTAAGATTTTTATATAAAGTAAAATATGTGATAAATAAAAATATAAACTATTTAAGCTATAAAATAAATATATTATTATATTATTCTTAGTATTTTTTTAGTTTTTAATTTTTTATTATTTAATGTTACTATTACATAGTTAAACTATTTTTAAGGTACAAATAAAACAGAAAATTATAATAATTAGGAAAAAAAATAATAAAAAGAAAATACTTGGTGATTGATTTTAAGCAAAAACAAACTGAATAAATAAACTATAAAAATAATAAACTATTCTTATAAATAAAAAAAGAGTTACACAGTTTTATTTTGGAATGATAAGAGATCCTTGCAAAAATTAAAAATAAAATATTTTTTAAAGGTTTAAAACCCAGGTGGGATTGATATCGCTAATTGGCCGGTACCGTGATCTGGTTTTGAACCAAACCAACTCATTTTCCAGTTAAGCGTGTCATGTAGCAGCTTCTCTTCATCGGATGATAAATGTAGCAGAGTTGAAACAGCTCGGATTAAATGGCGGGCCTCAACCTATAAAATAAATTTAGTTTTAGACCAATAAAGTTAAATTCAATTTGATTAAACTAATTTTATTGGCTTTAATAGTCATTTGGTATTATCTACAAAATCACCTCGGCATCATAATATAATGGCAAGTATTTATGGGATATGTCTGCCAAAACAACCTTTTCTCACTCGTTCAGAGTTTGATTGAGCAACAAATTCTTTAACATTACTCACTATCTTCAGCCAATAAAGAAAAAATTGTATTGCTTGCAAAATTAACATGTGATGGGTCTTGTATTAACGGTTAACAGTTTTCAGTGGTAACCATTCGTAACATCCCGAAAAAATGGCAAGGTAAAATTACGGCTAGGAAAAATAACGATCGCCCAAAATGTCGTAAGAAAAGTGCGTCTAAGAAAAATGTTATTAGGATAAATACACCGAGAATCAATCAATAAGTATACGTGTTTGCAATCAGGTGGCACTGCTGAGGGAAGTTGACATTACCATCGAGTACTGTCATCTCACAAACGATACCATACTAAATTTCAGTCTAGTTTACAGGTTAGTTTTTACTTAGCAACCATCCGGTTTTTCCTTAAATCCGTAATTCGCTTTTTATTTTTAAATGGAAAAGCATGATGACCCTTCACCATCTATGACAACCGTGACATATTGGTTCCACGAATTTAAATGTAGTCGTACATCTATTTTTGATGATGAGCGGACAGGCTGCCCGTTACTGAGGAAATCGTTGAAAAGATCCACAATATGATTCTCCCTGATCGCCGAGCTAAAGTGCGCGAAGTAGCAGATGCTGTAAGCGTGTCGTACAGAACGGCAATTAATATTTTAACTGATGAGCGTGAGAAAAGTCTCGGCCCGATTGGTGTCGCGATTACCGAAATTGCGATCTACGAATTACCACCGCACCCACAGTACTCGCCTGATCTGTCTCCCTGCGATTTCTTTCTGTTCCCCAATATGAAAACATGGCTTGGAGGAAAAAATTCAGCTCAAACGAGGAGGTTATCTCCAAGGGGTTTTTGGAGGGAGAAATGGCAGAAACATTGGGAAAAGCGTATCAACCTAAAAGGAGATCACATTGAAAAATAAAAATTTAAAAACTTGCATCGTCATTCTTAACACGGGTGCTTATTGATCGACCCTCGTACTTTCCATTTAACATTTTTGTCATTTCGAAAATGAAATTTAAAATTATGAATTAGCAGTTCTTCATTTTACACGACAAACTCTACAGAAAAACATAAAAGAGCTGTGGAATTATTCAGAATGTCTCCATAACGCTTCCAAAGCAGCATGTACAGAGGAAACCAAAAGATTGCATAATTATGATTCTAGTAGAGGATAAACCGACCCGACGATAACATTTCAATTAAACTTAACGCCAAATTTATGCTAAATGAACACACTGAAATGCACTTTGAAATGAAGTTGACTAACTATTAAATAAAGTTAAATTTTCCCATCTTTCGGCATTTTCCGTTTCGTATCGTGCAATTTTTTTATATTTTTTGTGTTCCAATATTATTTGGTAGTATTTCGTTTTCTGTTAAAGAAAAAAATTGGTACACCTACAAAAAATTAAATACGTAATTAATTATCTATGAGATGGGAAAAATTTAACTTTTTAAGATTGAGATAAAGATGTAAAAACTCTATATTTTAGGGAAGCGGCGTCATTTACAATTTTTGAATTCCGAAATGGCATTTCTTCGTCAAAGTTCGTCTCGAAATAAACATACATACATATTTTAATTCAAATGGATACAAACGAAATATAAAGGGAAAGTTTGTTTACTAACAAGGGGTGGTTAATTTTACTATTTTGCAATACTCTTAGCCAAATGTCTCTGAAAAAGATTGACGCACTCATCATTGTCGAAACAACCATTTACACTACCGGAAGTCTATTTTAATGTAAAAAAACAGTGCAAAGTTATTGCATTGTCACCAGTTATTAGAGCCAAGAGACAATTTTGCTCATTTTACTCCGTCTCCTTAGATGGTTTAGTAAACTATTCGCTCCGTTGTCGATTGAATAATTAAGATTACACGAACAGTGGAATACGAACTCCGTTCCAGAGGTTTCAATCAAGAACCACTACTGTTCATCCTAATGAATTTTGGAAAGTTAATCCCGATTTTAACGCGGATATTTCAAAATACGGCTTAATAGACATTGAAATAGGTACATTGCAACATTTTGCAATCGCGTTCTCACTTCGCAAATACAATCGTGTGCCCATCCGCAATTCATTCAAACATTTTGCTCCTTCGAGCTAGATATTTTTTTTTTGAGGCTGCCTCGGTGGCAAAGTGGTCAGCATGCTTGCTCCAGCGACCAGAGGTCCCGGGTTCGATTCCCGGTGGTGACAAGGAAAAAATTTCACGACTGGTTTAGGATCAATGAATTAATCACTCATTATTGAAAATATGATTATGAAACCTCATTTGAGGCGGCAAATCCCTTGATGGGAGTGCCAGAGAGAGAGAGAGAGAGAGACAGAGATAGAGAGAAATAGAGAGAGAGAAATAAAGAGAGAGAGAGAGAAAGAAAGATAGAGAGAGAGAGAGAAAGAGAGAGAGAGAAAGAGAGAGAGAAAGAGAGAGAGAAAGAGAGAGAGAAAGAGAGAGAAAGGGAGAGAGAAAGAGAGAAAGAGAAAGAGAGAGAAAGATAGAGAGAGAGAAAGAGAGAGAGAGAAAGAGAGAGAAAGGGAAAGAGAGAGAGAGAAAAATATTAAGGACAAAGCCGTAACTACTATGGCTGTAAATCTGAAAATGGACGAACATATATAAATAACATATGACACGTTAAAAACACCCAGTCGCAACTTTTTTACTGGTTACCACCAGGAATCGAGCCCGGGACCCCCGAGTCACAGAGCAATCACACTACTTACTAAGCTAACGAGGGCGACCAAAAGGAAAGAGAAAGCTAGATAATTCGTGCCGTGTTGCAACAAAACAAGCTTGTGGGTAAGATAATATGCCATTTTGGTGTTCAGTGTGCTAGGTGAAATTAAAGCAGTGACTAGAGCCGAAAGAGTGCTATCCAGAACTAACAATTCGGTGCAAAACACACTAACAGTAAACGACGAATTCGAGCAGACGCAGATCGATCACATGGAGTCCCGTTAGAAGGAATTTTGTGCCGTACAAGGGCAGATAGAGGCCGTGTACGATGATGCAGAACTCGAGGGAGAATACAATAAACGTGCTCAAGCGGAAAATCTTTACTTGAACTTATTAAACAGCTGACTAACTCGCACAAGTTGCAATGCCTAAACACAGGAGGCACAGCATTGTTTACGACGATTACGAGAAAGAATGGATCATTCTTCTTGCGCACTCATCGTCTGAAAGCCCATTGCAATAACGGTATACCGAATTTCATCAATTGACACTCGATTGAGAATTAGTTGTGCTCCGGTCCAGTTAGTATATTTAAATCCTTTAAAATTTCATTTTTTCATCCAAAAATCATTTTAGGAATAGTTTTCGAAATCATAATGTCTTAATCCATTATAAACTATTTTTAAATTATATAAGATTTTTTATTGGTATATGGCACATATATAAAATTAAAATAATTAATTGCTGAGCTTTCGATGTCAATTTACATCATTAATCATCATTTATTTCTAAATTACGACAAGGTGGTTATATTATGTCGTGAAAATTAACCCAGTTTTAAAGTCCCCTTTTATAAAAGCAAAGTATCTTGCCGTTTTGAAAAAATCTCGATCTGAACTTCGCCCGTTTTTTTTGTTGTTGAAAAATTCACTTTTAAAATTTAATTTCGCGTAACCGTAATGCAGTAACACCCATGGGACGAGCCGAATACTTTCGAGGTCGAACAAGACAATTTGACACTTGAGAAATCCTTTTTATATATATCAACAGAAATCTATCTTACTATCTTAAATTGGAGAAGGCTAAAAAGTTGAAGATTGTAGTACAAGTACTTAACGAGTGGTTTTGTTAATATTTAACTTCTCATGTCGTACGAGGTAATAACTAATAGAAGTTTTTTATTTTGTTGTTTTATTCCTCTATTCAGTCTACCGACAAAAAAATTTAATGCAAATCAATTGTTTCATTTAATTTCTGTGATTCAATGGCCAAAAAAGTGTTACAACACCGAAAATGAGAAAAATATCTTTTATTTGATATTGGACGACCAGCGACTAACTGTGCGTTAGACTGACACCTCAAATGAATCGGAGTATGAAATTTTAACAGAACACTTGTGTATGAAAAAAATGTGATAAATGCTTCATTAGAGAAGTTCCGATGACATGATTTGTAAGGTTGAAGTTGAACTGCGATAATATATAATAAACTAATGAGCTACAAATTAAAGGCCCTAAAAATTTGGCAGCTCAAGAATTCACGTTAAACATAATATTGTAACAGTAAAGCCAATAAATAATAATAATTATGATTATAATTTGGCTAAACTAACGAGGTATAATATTTAACTAAGAAAACTTACCTCCCGGCTTGTTAAAAATTTAAATACGACATGCTTAAGATATTTAAAATTAACTTCATCCATAAAGATTTTGTTACCATTGGTGGAATGATTACTCGAACATAGTTTGTAAATATCTTTATCACAAATATTATTTTCATTACTATTACTATTATTTAAATTATTATTAATAAGATTATTATTATTATTATTATTATTATTATTATTGTTAATATTATTATTACTGCTGCCATTACAATTAGTCTTTAATTCTTTTTGTAACGTTTTTTTCATATCGACTAAACGTTGATTAAGAATTTTAATTGTTTTATTTTTTTCCATAAGATCATTTTCAGTTTTATCATATTCATTAATTTTATCCTGATTTAATTTATTTAATTGTTTTAATTTATCTAATTCGCTATACAAATCGTTTAGTTTTGATTCTTTCTCCGTTTGCTCCACCAGTAATAAATTAATCCTATCATTTAATTCTGTCATTTCATCACGCTTCCGTAACAATTCCGCTTTATAGATTTCCTCATTTTGTGACAATTCCGCATTCGTCACCGCCATATTACGTTTCTCTAGCCTTTCTCTATAAAAATAATAAGGACATTACTTTAATTAAATGAGACATTGACTTTAATTAAATGAGTAATACTATTACTTTTCTAATAAACTAGTGTAAGTTTTAATTTGTTCTTCTAAACTATAAACCTCATCTTTTAAATTTTTCGAATTTTTTTCAGCATTTTCCATAAATTCATTTAATTTCATATCAGATACTGATAATCTGGTGGTTAATTCTGTTTTGCGTTTATTATTCTCCTCCTAAATAAAATAGAAATGTGCTCTTTAATAATGTTAATTTGAAAAACCCAAGAATAATTAAGATTAGTATGGTTAACCAAATAAAATACAAAATGAAATTCATACAT
This sequence comes from Nephrotoma appendiculata, assembly GCA_947310385.1. Classification (NCBI taxonomy): domain Eukaryota; kingdom Metazoa; phylum Arthropoda; class Insecta; order Diptera; family Tipulidae; genus Nephrotoma; species Nephrotoma appendiculata. The sequence continues at coordinate 17,702,458 of OX371223.1, forward strand.
AAAAAAAATGATTTATTAAAATAATAAAATTAAAATGTTAAATAATTTTCATGTATATAAGTAATAGTAATTTATGTATGGGAATAGTTTTGGTCTTTGGTACTTTGTAGATATTTTTATACAGCTTAATTAGCTTTTACTCACAACTTTTGATTGTAAATATTTGATTTCATCATCATTTTCTAATCGCACAGCCTTTAATGTTGAACTCAAATCTTCAATTTCATCTTCTAGAATTTTTATTTTATTATTTCGCTCGATCACTTGATTTTCCAGTGACAATATTTCATTTTCGAACTGTTTCAGTTTGTCAAGCGCTAAATCGTAGTTTTGCTCGATTTTACGTTTCTCGCCAGTTTCTTCGGCCACCTGGCGTGACAGCCGGCTTAATTGCGTTTCAAGCGTTAAATTTTGTCCGCTCCATGTGCTTTTTACATCTTGCAGATGAATATGTGCTTCTTCCAGTCGTTGTTGTAGCAGTTTACGTTCGTTTAGAAGGGTTTCGATTTTTTCATCTATTGGTAAATTGTGAAGAAAATTAACGGTGGAATTTTCATATATTTCTAGCCGACTCGTTAAAAATCGGTTTTCCTCTTTTACGGATGCTAAGGTGGATAGTAGATTGTTCTTTTCTTGCTGGTTTTCATGGCGGAATTGTTCGAATTCGTCCTGAAATATTTAAAAGAAACACACGAAATTTATTTCATAGTAGATTGTGCCCGATCACGCAAAAAAACGTAATGAGTAGCTACACAAAACAATAAAACAACACAATAATTAAAAGAAGTAGGAATAATCTGCTTGGACAAACACTTCGTGGACAAACGTATAAAAAATCAATTTTAATTCCTGCAGGACGGGTAGATTGTAAAACTAGATCAGTTTTAAGGGCTTACTAAGAACCAATTTATCTAAAAGCAGTTTGCCATAAAAGATTAAATAAAATTGATTTTCTTGTAGATCATATTCTACATAAAAACAATTATTCTTGAAACAACAAAGGAAAAATTTAAGATTACATTTCTAAATAACAGCTTAAAAAATTAATGAACTTAAAACAAAATTGGTTTTAAATTAGTTTTTGTAATCAATTCTAACAAAATATTTTGTGCTAGTTTTCCAAATTGCTTTCTAGCTCTTAAATTATTTTTTAAAATCAATTTTCCGTATTTTTGTGGTTTCAATTTTGTGGTTTAGATGTACGCTCAAATTGTTATTATATAAAAGTTAACCGATGATGGATCAGTTACCCAAATAAAAAACTATACTAAAATAATCTTTTGAGGATTATACTGTAACATTTATTCTTCCTTGACCATTTCGATCATCCATCGAAGGATTTAAATAATTCGCCGGGGGCTTTACACAATGTCTCAGGGTTTATCCAAAACGACTCCTGTCCAGCAATACTATTCATCTCTAGTGTCATGTTGTTTGTGGTGGTTCTGAATTCATGCAATTAATAAACATTCAATCCCGCATAGAACATTGAAAAGCAGATGATTGCAAAGTTTAGTCAAAAAAAGGTTTGTAGCATGTGTTCCGTTTAAATGCTTAACGTAATCTGTTATTATGAAAGAAGACTCGGACTAGTAGAGCTTTTAGTTGCAACGATTCAACTTTAATCGTTTAGAATTGAGACGCAGCCATTTTTACTACCATTTATTTAGACTTGACTCAAAATCAAAACTGTTTTTTACAATAAATTTTGTCTTACTATATAAGCAAGAATGTGGTAGGTATATAATCCTTGTTTTTTAGCAAGACTAACATAGGAATACTAATCAACACAGAACATTTGTTACAAATTTAGATAATAATCGCCAGTATATTGCCAGTTTTAGTAGTACATAGTTTCTAACGCAAATATACGTGGGTCTATTTACTCTTTGTCTATAGAGATAACTCCGTTAAGCAAAGATTTAAGTTAATTAAGATTGGTATCGAGTCGTTTTGACCCCTATTAATGTTACCTAATGGCTCTAGTGCTGCACTTAGGACCGACGATTGTTTGACAATTTAAAAGTGTGAACGGTCGACTTGTTTTATTAACAAAGAAATATAGATTTGGCTTCACAACTTATCAATTCAATAATTTTATTTTAGTCCATCTTCTTATACGAAAACTAAAATTCATAGAAATAAAAGATTTAATGCTAAATGCAAAGATTTTGGAATTTGGTTAAAATGTCCGATATCGCTGAAAGTTTGCTGATCACGTTAAAAGGAATTTTGATGGAAAGCGGGATTTGCTAATATATTTCTAGACAGTAGAACGTACACAATTTAGAAAATGGATAAAATAACCATTATAAAATAATTAATAAAATTAGAGAATTTGACCAACCTAAATGGAACTGGGCAAATTTTAATAAGCCAAGAAAAGTCTGTGATTAAAGTCGACTGCTTTAAATTTTATTTATTTAAACTAAAACATACAATTAAAAACGAATAAAAAAAATAACAGGGAAACGGTAGGTAGTTCCATTTAGAATAGCCGAAATCGACATCCATTTTAAAATCTCAATCCAAGATCTAAATACCAAATTTGACAATAATTGGGTAAGGAATGACTTAGTTTCAATTAGCATTGCCAAATTCATGATTTTAATACAATATTCATTTTAAAATTCCAATTCTATTGTACATACCAAATTTGCAAATAATTGGTTAAGAAATGGCTTAGATTTAAAAAGCATTGCCAATTTTTAGAACTTCATCCAAAATTCCTGTCAGTATCCCAATCGGGGTCTACGAACAAAATTGGACAATATTTTTTTAAGAAGTGGCGTGTGATTCCGTTCATCAAGGCCAAATTTGAGAAATGCATTCAAAATTTATGTAACAATCTCAATCCAGCTCTTAAAACCAAACTTTACATTAATACGTTACGATATAACGGGAATGGTACTATAACCCGTATGATAAAATCCCGTAAATTTGTATTATCCCGTTCAAAATCCCGTATTCCAAAATTCTATAATTATAAAATCCCGAAATAACAAAATCCCAATTTTGTTAAATAATGAAATAATCCCGCTTTTGTATATTTTGATAAAAATGTATATTCTACGGAGCGATACAAATTCTTTGATCTGGGCAAGGTTAACGAAGTAATAGAATATTGCCGATAAATTCGACCCTTAAATCTTTATCTTTATCGAAACCTTACCATTTGTGAGTGGACTGTCCGAAGAAGCGATACCATGATCTGTGCTAGTGCTATCTGTATTATTAGTATTTCTCACTTTGGCCATGGTAATTGGAAATTGGTACATTGTAAAGCGGTCTCGAAAAGCTAGGTTTTGGAGCGACTACCCCCTCCTAGAGTCAAGAGGGCAACAAGTGAAATTAAAGATAAAACCTAAAATCTGAAATAGTGATAATTGCCTGTAAGACAAAATCTTGGTTAATCTTGCTAAAAGAGCGCTTTTTAGAATCCCGATTATCAAAATTCCGTTTCAAATAATATTTTATTAATTCGAGCGCATTGGTTACGATCCCATTTAATTTTAACAATTAGTTTTATCGATATCATTATCAAGTTATAAATTATCAACATATTGTATTTAAACGAACCAAACACTTAAATAAAAAACAATTTATAATATAAACTTAACAATTACCAACAATTAGGTCATCCAAGATCCCGTATTAACTAATACGGGATCTTGGAAACGGAAATCTTGGAAACGGGATTTTGAAATACGGAATTTCGCAACACGGGATTTTGGAAAAGGGATTTTAAAAGAGGGATTTTGGACTACGGGATTACGTAACCTAGTTCCGTTTTACAAGCCTAGTTCCAATCGATAAGTACAAATTTCAGAAATTCGTTCAAACTTGAAATTAGAATCGTAATACAGTTCCACATAATAAATTTGACCATAAGTGGTTATGAAATGGTTAAGTTTTATTTAACATGAAGAATAAATGGTCTAGTTCCATTAAGCATGACCAAATTCCTGAAATTCATCTAAAAATCCTATTAGAATCCCATTCTGCACCTATATACCAAAAAGACCATAATGATTTAAGACGGCCAAATTCCATTCAACAGGGCCAAAATTCAGAACTTCATTCAAAATTAATGTTAGAATCCAGTTCTGCATACCAAAGTGGACATAATCGCTGATCAAGCTCGTCATAGATCATGGTCAAATTTCAAAAATTCGTCCAAAATTCATGTTGAATACAAATCACATACCACAATCCAAATTTGGCCATGGTCAGTTTAGAAATGGTCAAGTCGCTATAATAAATATATATAGAGACAAGAATTTTTAATAAGTTTTATTATTCATTTGTCCGTGTGACCTCGACGTGGGACCAGTTAGACGACTCTGTGTTTCCGAGTTCTTTAATTCGCCTCGTCAAGAATAAAGCAACCGTTTTCTGTAGGACCAGGAGCTGTCGTAGGAAACAGGTCACGAAATAAATTGTTTAAATTACAAAAATTTATTGTAATATTCTCATGGTCAGAGTTTTATTGTAGTTTTTCCTATCCACAATACATTGATAAAACTATTTTACTCGGTCCCCACAATGAAAACTTTCCAATTTTTTGAAGATAAAAATTCGTTCAACTGAAATATTTCACATCCTTATCCAAAATGTATATCGTATCTTGCTAGACATATTCGAATTTTCGATTTTAGAAATTCTTCTTTTTTGCTGTTCGCCAAATTTACAGCCACGTTCAAAGATGATTGAGATAACTTTGTTATAATAAAAAAAAAGCCATTTGTAGGCATACCGCATATTTACGTAACTCACTCGATTTATAATGCTCTGGTTTAAACTCAAATATAATTTTTCCAAACATTTTAAATTTTTGCATCGAGGATCGTTTCTCAACTGTTTAAGTTACTCTAAGCATTTCATTAATTTTCATCGCTCCCGACACTTTAGGAAAGGCGGTTTTACAGTTAAAATTAATCGGTTACGAGGGAACAGTGCCGTTGTCGTTCATCAAAAATTATATGTTACACTAATACCAAATATTAAATAGGTAGTTATTTAATATATGCTAATACTAAGTAAGCTTCGAGCTTTAAAAATATCCGGGTTAAAGCTGTTTTAAATAGTAGCTTCAACGGACGGACCTATCTCAAGATGCTATAAGATAAAAGGGAAGGAGGATAGTAGCATTCCTTTCGTTTATATTTATTCGTCCGTCGGCCTTAGACCTGGTACGAAGTTTTCTATGGAACCTACAAATTCGAAATGAGATCTTTTGTGTGATCAACGATGAGTGCCGGAATACAGGTGTTTCATCTGTATTTTAAAAATTTTGTTATTGTAAGTGCTCTTCAGCAATTAGTTAAGGTCTCTGATTACTTAGGAGAGCAAATACTGGAGGTCATAGGACAGTGGCGCAGTGTTTAAAGCTTCGGCAGTTGGACCGGCAGATACGGGGTTCGAATCCCACCAGAGGCTTGGATGCAAAGCGAATTTTCGTCTAAACTAGATTAGGTAAATTTAAATTAACAATCCCTTCTCTGAACAAGGCATTACTCTCATAAATTTACAGGGATTTTGTACAGCAATTCGGAAAAGGATAACGAATACGTTTGTGATAATAAATAGCAATAGTAGATTAAGTTGGCTAATGATACTTATACCTACGTATATAACGTTGCGAGACATCCTTTCTGACCGGATTATTCACATCGATTATAGTACTCGCCGGATTTACGGAGGCGGGAGTCCCAATTCCGTATAAAAAAAATTAATATCTTGAATTTCGATCAAGGTTGCATGTAAAACTGGTTTTATTTTTACACAAAAACAAAAACATTCGTTCGAAATCCGCACGATTGGTTTGCGAATGTAAAAACTGAATTATATGAAAATAAACCCATTTTCAACGCCACCTTGATTGAAACCGACCAAATAGCAGTGGTTAAAGCTTTGGCGTTTGGATCGGGAGGTACTCGGGTTCGAATCCCGATAGTGGCAGGATTCATCAAAGTGAAATTTCATCAACAAATTTCGATCTGTGGTGAAATGTAACATATCTATGACTCCTGTCGGTGCAAAACCCATGGGCCATGCCGGTATAGGCTTTTCCATGCCGCTATAGCCTGGCATGGAGCCTTGCAATGTGCTGCAGATGCTCTTAAATCGGTCCTATAGCAGCCGTACGTCCTCGAGTTGGTCGGAAGGCGTAAAGTAAGGTCGTAAAACAGCACAACCACTAAAGAGCAGGATGAGCCTTGAGCCGCGAAAGAGATTACATTGAAAATAAATAAATAAATAAAAAAAAAAAAACCTTGATTGAAATTATTTATATGGAGTTTATTTGGACTCCCGCTGCTGTAAATCCGGCGAGTTCTATAATCGACGTGATTACTGGAAATTGTATTGATCTAAATGAAGTGCAAGATACTAACTTATATACTATTTTCAGTCAGTCGCCTTTTATATCTTGAAAAAGATTTAGGTACATACATGTTGAAATTTAAATAGAACTTAGTATTTATATTTTTGTTTTATAGACCGTTGTCGTTTGCAGAATGTAAGTATGGTAAACATGAATAAACTAAATTAAATTCAAAACAAAGCACCCACATATCACACAAAAATTAAACCACATCCTGGAGTCAATAAATTACACCAATTAAAATTTAAAACACAATAAACGCGCATTACCAATGTTCCCACACAAATTATTCAAACGTGTTATAAATATAATAATAATACAAAATGATAAATTGTGTCTTAGCACTTTACCTACCCAAAAAAAAAGTAGATAACGCATAGAATAGTACGAGGGAATATAAAAAGCGCATGTTGATAACGCAACAAAAAAATTATAAGCATAAAATAATAATTAAATTGATAACAATTTTATATAAAAATCAACCTGTATTTCTTCAAGCATTGGCTCATACTTTTTAACACGGGCTAATTCATGCTTAAGATTTTCTACTTGATGTTGTGTCTGCTTTAGGATAGACAATCGATCAAGCGCTTCCTGTAAATAATAATAAAATTAGGCTACAAAATTCCTCCTTGATCCATGAATAATCTTACTTGTTCTCTAAACAATAACAAACTTTTCAGTTTCGATATCTCTTGGGCTTGTAAATTTTGTATTTTATCTTGTTCCTCACATATTATATCCTTTTGGGATTGGGCTACCTTTATCGACTCCTCTAACAATCGATTATCATTCTCTAGCTGTATTTTAAATTCTTCTAATTTATCATTACGCTTTTCGGCGTTATTAAGTTTTGTGGTTACATCATTTAGTTGTATACGAAGCGCTTGTATTTCTGCATCTTTCTATAAAAATTGGAAAAGGAAAATATTATTATTTACAAACTCGTATAAAACTCTAGACCCGTCTAGACATCTTACCTGTTCTATAATGGAAAGTTCATCAATCGATGATGAAGTCGAAGCTATTGATTCTGTGCCACGCGAATATCTTGAACTAGATGTGGAATTTGAACGTATTGTTAATACTGGCACCTCATTCCCTGTCTCCTCCTTTATTTTATTTTTTAGTGATGCAAACATTTCACAACTTTAACAAAGCACAAATACTTTTTTGGTTGGAGGTGCTCGTTCCACCACAAATTCTACAAACTAAATAATGTGTGTTTTGTTTAAACAAGTTAAATTATTTAATTAATTATTCATATGTATCGCTGAAATGCCACACATTAATTGGTATGTATAACTATAATAGTGAATAAATTTTATTTTATTTTTTGGTGATAAGGAAAAGCGCATGAACTGCAAACAATTTTTTGTTGTTTTTTTGTTTTAGGTTTTGACAATTTCATTCGATACACGTAATTTGTTTACTACTCACCTAAATATGTATTAAATTGCTAAAATTATTTTAAATATTTATATTATATATTTAATTTAAATAAATAAATCACATAATTATTTAATCTATTTTTGCTGAAATCGAATGATTTCAAAATTCAATCATTTTTGGCAATCAAAATTTGACAGTAGCTAAAATTTCCCAATTAATTTCAGTACTTTTTTCCGCTTGTAAAAAATGGGTAATTTGAAAATTTCCTATCGAAATTTAGTTCAGTGGATAGCTACAGCTTTAAAATTTTGACAAGTGTACCGGTCGCATAGCATACTCGATTCGCATTTGTTTAACAATAAATTTGTGGACAGGATCCAAGAAAATTTTATATATTTTAAAATATCATTTTAAAGTGGTTTAACTTGTGTGTTTTTATAGAATTTTAATTTATTTGTGAAATACTTAATTTTTATTTTAATAATGGATGATGATACGGTATCTGACCCAACTGGAGAAGTTGTTTTGCGAGAAATGCTAAACAATCCAACAGAAATGTAAGTAAATCGATTTAAAGATATAAATAGTTTCATTTAGCGTTACATAAACTATCAATAATTAGGTAAAGTGCACGATTCGTCTGTTATATTATAAGTATACAAAATTTCATTCCGATCGTCATTCACTGAAATGCGGTTGCAATTTTGATCAGAGTATTGACGACAACTGTACAAAACACGGTAAATCATGCTGTAAAATACTAAACACTCAAAACAAAATTAGTAGTATTTAATCAAACACATGTTTGTTAGTTAATAATACTAGTAGTAAATTTTATGATTACTATATATTATTTGTGTGTACGTAATTATTTTTATATAGAGTACACAACAGGGTATTTCTTCATCAACAGCTGTGTTTGTTTTTATTTGCACGACTACACGAACTTTGTCAAAATTGTATGTACTGTACAAGTACAGAATCAACACATAAAATTAGATGTATCATTACAGGGGTAAGCACACAACCCTGATCAATTAACTTGACCCCTGTTGAAGGAAGTGCTTTTGGACCCGAGATAAATTCGAGACAAGTTGTAGTTTTTTTCATTGAGAATTTGTTAAAATTAGTGGGTCGTAATCATTGCGTTTTGTGTTTCGAATTTATAAATTTGTACAACTACAACAACAAACAATCACAATTACGACAACCCAAAATGCTTTAAACAAAAGGATTTTGGCGTTATTTGTTGAAAGTCTTAGTGAAAAACTTTCATAATCAAGCCCATGATGTACGAAGTTAAAATTTTTCCAGCTAAAACCGTGCAAAATGGAAGAAAGTGTCTACAGTCCAATGCAGCAAAATGTTTTGAAAGTTCTATGGTTATTGAATTTGTGTTGATTTTAATTCTAAACTTTTCGAATTTTTATGTTTTTGAGGTTGGCCGAAATTCCCCCCAAATCTCTAGATAAAGTAGAGGTTTTGAGGTTGTTGGTGCTGGAATTCAAATCTATTTGTGGAAGGTCTGAGCGCGTTTCTTGCATTTAAAATCAATTTCCCCCTTGTGGATATCTCAAATCTCCTGACATATTCGTTTACAAGTAATACTACATGCAACCATATTTTTTACAATCTTTAAATATGTTATTCATATTCCTCATAAAATGCTCTCCCTTCTGGAAACTTATTAGCGTACAGACGTGTTTTCAAAATAAATTTTTAAAAAATCTCGGCTTTCTTAAAATCGTTTCAGTTAATTAAATTTAATTTCTAATTTTATTTATTGTTAAATATTTCTTTTTGTTTTTACTTATATATCCGGTGAAAAATATAAAAATAAAAAATAGAGAGTGAAGTATCTCTAGAAAATGTCGGCAATACTTGCCGACATGATAATCTAGACCCAAATAATAAATCTTCGTTTTTTTTGGGATTTGATAACCATCTAAATAATAAAAGAAAATCTAATAGTGAATATGAAGATAAAAATACAAAAATGGTGAAAAATACTGAAAATAATAACACTAATACTAATAATATTAATAATAAAAAATATAATAAAAACAATAATCCCAATGGAGTAATGGCTGCCAAATCAAGTGACGCATCTACTATCACAAAAATGGCGGATAATTCTAGAAACAGCAATAAAAACAATAATGGTAACGACGTAATATCCGTTAAACCAAATGACGCACCTAATAATTCAAAAACAATGGATAACTTATACATCAACTCAGACAAGAGTCCTTTTTACGTATTGATCAAATCGAAAGTACCCAAAAAATTACTACCCATAATTCTCTCAAAAATTTTTATGGAAAATTATATCAAAGCTACCGACATCGTCCAAATCAATAAAAATATGGCGAGAGCTGAATTTGATGCCTACGTTAAGGCGAATAAATGCGTTAGAAAGGACGATCCAATTAATAAAATCTTAATTGATAAAGGATATTCTTCGTTCATTCCTACAACGTTCACTAATGTGGTTGGAACAGTTCGAGACTTATTAAGTGATTTTAGTTTAAAAGATATTAAAGACAATTTAAAGAGTGAGGACAAAATTATAAATCTAGATACTATAAAATTTTGGGATAACAATAATAAAATATTGAAAGACTCTAACATACTAAAAATAGAATTCAGAGCAAGCGATTTGCCAAAATTTGTGTTTTTTACGATATAAAAATTAAAGTTGGGATGTTCATTCCAAAATTAAAGTTTTGTAGTAAATGTTTAAGATATGGTCACATTAAAAAATTCTGTAAATCTGAAACCACAAAATGCATGAAATGTACACTTGTGATTACAGAAAAACAACAACATAAATGTAGTGAGTCCCCAGTATGTAATTTTTGCATTGAAAAACCGCACTTTACCAATTCAAGAGTTTGTGAGGAAAAACAAATAAAAATTAAAATACACTCAATCAAAAATAAAACCTCATTCTCTCAATCAAAAAACATCTTATTTCCAAAAAATAAAAATTTTAATACTAATAATAGTATTTATCCTGAAATTTATAATAATAGTGACAACTCACCTAATTTCTGGATCAATAGAGCTAATAACAATAATTTAATCATCAATGAACAAAAACAAAAAATTGACCTTTTTGAATCTGTCATTAATAAAATAGCTAAAATTAGTAATAAGATTTATAATGAACCGGATTTATTGATGTTCGACATTAAATCCGCAATTCAAGAAATAAAATTAAATTAATATGTTAGTTTTAAAAATGATACAAATAAATATAAGGAGTCTTAAAAGTAATTTCAATTTATTAGATTTTTTTATAAACAAAAATAACATTGATATTGTCATATTAAATGAAACATGGCTAAAAGATAACCATAACATTCAATTTAAAAATTATAACTTATTTGCTAAAAATAGAAATGATGGCTATGGTGGGGTAGCTTTTTTAATACACAAAAAATTTGCAGTTAACAAATATAATATCACTTTTAATTTACTACATATCGAATTAATCTATATCTCAATAACATTTAATAATAAAATTTTTAACCTTATAAATTTTTATAATCCTCCAAATAATAATTTAAACTCTGATATAATCGACTTTAAAAATATAATTCAATATTTAATAATTTTTCTAATATTATAATTTCCGGAGATATTAATGCACACCATATTATGTGGGATTCTCTATCTAAAGAAAATAAAAAAGGAAAAAATTTTGCAGAAATAATCAATAATAGTAATTTTAACATTCTTAATAATGGTAATCCAACGAGAGTAAACTTTAATAAATTTTCTAAATCGGCTATTGACATTACGTTATGCTCTAAATATATTCTTAATAATTTAACTTGGACCGTAATGGATAATTTAATTGGTTCGGATCATTTACCTATATCAATTATTTTTGAAGCGGACGGTTTTCAAAAAACTAATTGTGTTAACTGGAAAAAAGTCATAATAGATACTAATAAAATTTCTGACAGTGAAATTAATAATAATATTGAATTTACTATAAATAACATTATTCAAGTCAATACTAAACAGATAACTATTAACAAAAAAAATCACCATAAACCTTGGTGGAATGACTATTTAAGCAAATTATGGAAAATTAACCCTTCAATGCATGATTTTTTCTATTTTGTTGAAAAAATTCCACATTATAGTTTCTGCAATCCTTATTTATAATATCAAAATAATAAATTCTAATTATTTGTAGTTTCCTCGGAAAATTGATTTTTTTTGGTTGTATCATATATGATACGGCATGCATTTACGACTAAAAAACAAACATATTTTTTTTTTTTTTTTCAATTTTAAATTAAATAACTAAAAATGTTACATAGTTTTTCACAGCCTAATTTAACAGAAATATTTAATAATAAAAATTAAAATAATAAAGGACATAACACAATTTCTATCTTTGTTGCAACAAAGATGTATGTTGCATTTTTCACACATTATAAAAGTGAGTTTGGAACTTCCGGGTAACTTACACCGCTGTTTTTCAGATGTCCAGTTGAGAAAATGCGATACACTGGCCGACGTCTATTGCAGCTGTGTAACTTGCTTTGGGCTTTTTTCGTTTACGTTTGACTCTGCACAAACTTTCAGCAACTTGAATTCTAAAATTCATTAGAGCGAGATGTTCCTATCCTAAATCAGCAGCGATTCTTTTAGAAAGTAACCATGAATTTACCACCGTGGATATTTCTTAAGATGGTAAATATTCGTATGCACCATTTCTTGGAGCGTTTTTGTGGTGACCTATATATTCTTTAGAGCACGTTCGGTTGGTAACTTGCTTGAAGGTAGTCTGTCACGACGTACTGTGCCAATTGATTGAACACCAACTTTAATTAGTTCGATAATCGATGGTAAGCTCGTGTAATAATAATCGAAGTAATCGTGGTGGTTCACATTTCTTGGTACATTTCGTAGTAGTCGAATGACCAAATTTGATGAGCTCCCCAAATCTTTTTCTGATAAAATACGTTTATCATTTTCTTGCCCAGAAAATTGTTCAAAATTGTACGTAAATTTTCACTGAGAAGAAAAATTTGTAGCCCTATTTATGCGGGTTCATTTGCGTGTACTGTTTCAAATAACTTCCACCTTTAGTAAAGCCCATATGTTCATCAATAGATATATTTCGTCGATTGGAATCTTCTGAAAGTTTTTAATGAGAGCATCATGAGGGCGATCTTGATTTGGATTTGTGTGCGGCATATTGTTCTCATTGCGATTGAAATGAGGAAACTGACGAATTTTTTCGAATTACTTTTTCGTATTATATTGTTCCACTTCATGGGACCAGTATCAGCGCAAACTTGTTAGTTGGTACATGAACGTAAAAATATACACCCCGAGAAATTTGTCCAAATCCTTCCCGTTTATTGAAAACGTATTTTTGATGTTAGTTTCCATTGCGTAGTTATTTGATTCTCTAACGCTATCATCATTTTAATTAGAATAGAAAATTTCAAGAGGCGTTTGTAGTTCGAGAAGTTCTTGTGGTGATTCATCACCGTTAAATTTATATTTATCTGATGAAACATTCAAATGTTTTACTTTCCAAATAGTATTACTATACAACTTTTTTAATTCCTTGACCTTCCTTGTTTCACTTGTCACCTCAATTGCGTTGCCAATATCAGAATCTTGTAATTCAATCACATTTTTATCACTTAGTAGTATCACAGGTATATTTTGAATATCTAATGGTACATCGTCATCCATTTCAGATGGTGGTTCGATTCGGAAGTGGCACTTTGTTGGATTTTAATTATAAAAATCATCGTCCCGACTGTCTTCTTTCTCATCAATGTCAATAGAATTACATATTAATAAACTCCTCGATTTCCATAGCATTTAAAAACTAGCGTTGATCAGTCATTTTTAACTACTAAAAATATTAAATAAAATTTATTATTAAAGAAGAGTTCCACCTTATCTTCAATTTATACGGTTGTATCATATTTGATACAACCAAGGATTGTGCCGTAATTGCATGATGTATCATATATGATACAACCCACGTATTTCAATATTTACAATTATAATATAGACATATGTATGTCAAAATGGTTGAAACACATAATATAATTACATATATTTAATAAAATATTTTTATTATGTGAAATAGTTTATAAATACCCTAGAAAAAGACGACCAAAAATCTACGTTGGTTGCGAAAAACTAATCACCACAGCAAGCGACACTCAACCGGCATTATTCTATAAAATTACGCGGGAAAACTAAATTATGTGTTGGTATAGGTTTTCAAAATATGTATAAGAAGATTCTTTTATGAAGCAAATAAGAAATGTTTATGTATACATGTACTTTTTTGTAATATGAAATGGTTGTATCATATATGATACAATATGCATGGAAGGGTTAAATTGGAAAAACAAAAAATTTATAATAAATTTAAAAAATTGTATACGGCTAAAGAACTCTTAAAATCTGTAGCAATCTTGAAAAGGGAAATCATCAAAGCCAAAAGGAGATCATGGAGAAATTTGATTGATAATTTCAACCTTAACATTAATAGTAAATACTTATGGCATAAAGTGAATGTAATTAGAAATAAAAGATCGCCCGTTCCTAATTTATTAGATAATTTTGACATGGCAAAAAAATTTATCAATGAAAATTTTCCTCACTCCATTGAAGAGATTAATCTTCCGGTAAACATGATAAATTCAGATAATATTAAACCGGTGCTTATTGCAGATTTTTAATTTATTGTTGTAGATGCAGGACATCTCAATGACATTTTATCTATTGATAAGTATTTTACAACTTTTTTTTAAATTTGAATGTAATATTTTTCAACGCTTGTCGAAATTATATACATTTCCAAACGCGAAATGGGAATTAAAATTCTGAAATTGAAAAATGCCAATATCAACGTTCGGTAGGACAATTAAAATATTGATTAGAGTAACACATTTGTGCATCTAACGATTCGAAAACAGAACACAGTATTTTCCTACTCTACAGATATGAAATAAATTAAAATTAACCGACAGAGTCCCCCGTACGCTTACAAATTATTAAAAATGTTATCGAAAAAGGAATTGCAAGTGATTTCTTATCGGATATTCCTGCAGGTTTCTACAATATTTTATAAAAAATAATTTCAATTATAAATAAAATAGCTGAGTAAGTAACCCCTGACCATTCATAAATACTAATTCCCCCTTATCTAATCTAGTCCAAATATTATAATAATAATTTAGTGTCACCCTCTTCTGTATACTACACAATAATAATATTCCTTAATATAGAACTAAAACGCACGCATTTTCTTTTAGTATTTAGCATTTAAAAAGAAAAATTTAAAACCGAAAGAGCATGTAGTATATTTATTATTGTACCTCGTACTCGTAACTAGCACGAGTCACACACACACACTTATCAAACTCGCAAACAACGATAATTTTTATTAGATGAAAACGAAACCTTCGTCGAAATAAGAAAAATCTTCGAATAAATGAAATACAGTTTCAGTTTCACATTCGTACACAGGCTGCACAGATCATGCGCTTAATTTTTATTTGAATATTTTTATTAAAAATTTATTTAAATATTTTTGTGTAAAATATTTATTTATTAAAAAATTATTCTATTAATTTAAAATACTAAAAATCAGTTTTATAATAATTCATAAACTTAGTTAACAAAATTGAGTAAATTTACACCCCAAATGTGATTTTGAAATGAATTGAAAATTGTGCGCGTTTTCTAAATAGAATACTATTTTATATATCTAAAAAAAAACTAACCGTGTGTGTGGAAAAACTTAAAAATAAAAATGAATCAAAAATAAATAAAAATCTTTTTTTTACAATAATTTTATTTGGTGGTGTACTTGTATTTACGCTATTCCACGTGTGAGGTCATCTCATATCATTGTGATGCGGTGAAATTATAATGATTTATAAATCAAATTGCACTATTCAAATCAGTTGATCGTGAAATTTTAACAAAAACGGATTATTTAATAACATAAAATATGAAATAAACCTAAAACATTTAAATTAAAATAATGTGTAATTTGTTAAAATTTGTTTGGCATAACCATAATATTATGTTTATGTTTCCAAGATAACCACTGTGCCAAAACAAAGTGTATAGTTTTTCGTTTTTTACTTGTTTTCGGTTGTAAAATGTGATTTTAATATTAAATAATTATTTTTAATAAATATTGTGCCATATTTAAATATATAAAATAATAATTTATTGTTGTTAAGTTTTATTTATTTATTATAAGAAGTATTAAGAAATTAAACCAAATATATAGAAATATTATAGAAGTATTATTGTTATAATGTCTGGAATATTTAGTTATAATAATAAAAATTCAACTCCAATGCGACGAGCGAGTGCAAATCCATTTTGGTGAGTCACCCTATGTATAAGTTAATTGTCTAAATAGTTTTAAACTACATTTTTTTGTTTTATCATATGGTTTATAAACATAGTTTAGTTTATTGAGGGGTTATGTTCTACCTATACACACTCAATTTGTTGTTATTCATATAAGGGATGTTTCACATATGTAATGAAAGCGAAAAAAGGACTTAGGTAACATAAATTCCCTAACTTTTTAATTGTGCTGCATAGAAATACTTTTATTTTATGTTCTTTTTGTGTTTTTCGTATGTAGAACTAGTATAAAGAACGCACAGATGTTTTAAAAGTTAGTGTTAGTTTTATGTACACTTAAAATTGTATAACGAATGAATAAGATATTTCGTTATGAGATTCAATAGAATTTATTAGATTGTTACTACTCATCTTGTAGCATATTATTTTTTTATAATTCGTTTCAATTGGCACATAGGGGAGTTTTTTTGGTAATCTAGTTCTTTGTAATCATCTTGGCACCCAATACATTGTTCTGTAAATAAACTTTCGCTTGATCTGTTAATCCTAAATTTGAAAGCTTCACTGAATCTTAGTTGCGGGGTCTGTCACCCTACTCTAATTTATTCTGTACATCGGAAGGAACAAGATGCTATAGTTTTCGAAGTGCTTCATTTGCAAAGCATCACCTTTGGTTGGTAAATGCAATTTATGCAAAACATTGGAGGCGGAGTTTCGGTTGTAAAACTTTTGGTAACTTTCAAAGCTTTGTGCTGACGGCTTGATCTTTACTTCTGAAGGTAAAGTTTGAAATTTTTCTTCAATTCCTGCTGCAGGATTAGGAATATTGTTAGTTTGGAGCTATAAATTAAGCCCAGTTATCGCTACGTAATTCTTTCAGTAATCTATCAGCAAGTCTATATTTGACTTTTTATGCTATTAAATTCATATTTCTGAATTTCCTGGGTCGCGGTCATAGGTTTTTATTAAAACGAACTGCACAATTATATAAGCTTTAAACTTTTAGGCACTGCTTCATAAGGTCTCCAGATATTCGTATTATAGCATAACATAAAGCACAATAAGAACATCCCAGCCTGTTTTTTACCGATTGAGAGAAATCAAAGTATGATCCATCAAATCGTCCATTACTCAAGTAATTATTATAAAAAGACTTCCTGATATTTCCAAACATCACGGTTATCGTGCCCTGCATCTTATATAAGTAAAAAATAATTGAAACTATTTTGTTATTCCTAATAATCCAAACAATTCTACTAAGTAAATGATAAGAAAAATAAATAAATGAACCATGGCACTGTCACATACATAATAATGATAACCTTTCAAGCGTACACTCGTACAAACATTATAATCGGTCTTTGCCAAACCCCTTTTTTCTATGTGATTTACCATTGTCGAAGCGTAATTTAATTCAATTTTGATTCATCAAAAAACTAAAGTATATGAGTACACCAAATTTCTGCTTCAAAGTTTATTTAAAATTATGAACAAATATGATTCAAAATGCTTATCGTATACAGTTTGGAAAAATAAAAAAATACGCGCTCGATAAACTTTTTTTCATTTCATTGTAATGGAACTAATTAAAATATAAACTGAATCAGACGGGGACGGCGTATGTATTTAATTAAGAGTAATGTGCATATGACGAAGATGAGACCTTAAATTGAAAATACAATAACCTCACTTATATTGTCTTTTATGCTTAAGAAGAGAAATTATACAATAAGTACAATGTTACCCATTTCCTAATAATAATAATGTTGAAACAATGTTTCCGGTTGTTTGATTTATGCTTCTCCCAAAACAAAACCACACAATAACACTTGTCATAGACATTTTATGTATCAGACATAAATAATTAAGGAAAACTACTAAACATAAAATACATTTGATTATATGTAATCTATATTCAGCATCAGAAGCAACAACAGGCGCATATACAAACACAAAGTACTAAAACGTGACAAATGTTAGTCAAGATACAAAAAAATTTTCGTTTTATTAATTTTATTTATATATATACCAGAATCACAGATTTTCAGTAAAAAAGAAAGGTTAGGGATTTTTATGTATTCCATATAATAAAACCTAAAAATAGATGTTTGATTCATAAATCTTTCACAAGCATACAAATGGATCAGAGTCATAAAAATTCAACGTGAAATTAATATTATTGATATCCCGTAATAATTACCTATTCTATAACATATAAATATAGTTTTCATTTGAAAATTGGTAGATATTAAACAATATTAATCTATGGGTGGTTTTATCTCACTTCCAAGAATAAACTATTATTGTTTTGTTGAATTAAACAACATGGGAAAGCAATGTCGAGTAAAATTCACACTCATGATTTAATTAATATACTTAATTTATTTAAATTAATTTACTTATTTGAAATAACAGCTGAGTCTATTTATTAGAAATGAAAAAAGAGGGAAAATGTTAGCAGCTTAATTTCTATTGGGGGTACAAATTAAAAATGCGGGATTGATAACAGATGGCGTTACTAACGCTATACGCATCAGGCAGTACTGTGACTATGTTCATGTCAAAGCTACGTCTTATAGCTTTAATTTTCAGTATGTGTCAATTTGTCGCAGTGTCAAATTCATAGTTTTTTTGAGCTCTCAATATGTCGAGTTTCGTGCCAACAAAACAGCATTTGCGGGAAGTTTTAATTTACTTCTTTAATTTGAAGAAAAGTGCTGCTGAAGCACATCGATTGGTCTCCGAGGCCTATCCGAGTCATGTTCCATCGGTTTCAACGTGCGAGAGATGGTTTGTGCGGTTTAGAAGTGGTGATTTTGACGTTGAGGACAAAGAGCGGCCGGGCCAAGTGAAAAAGTTTGAGAATGCTGAATTGGAAGCAATACTCAATGAAGACTCGTGTCAAACTCAACAAGAGCTCGCAGATTCATTGGGAGTGACACAACAAGCCATTTCCCATCGTATAAAAGCCCTCGGAATGATCCAAAAGCAAGGACATTGGGTGCCGTATGAGCTGAAGCCGAGAGACGTCGAGCGCCGTTTTTTTGCATGCGAACTGCTGCTCGAACGGCAAAAACGGAAGGGTTTTTTGCATCGCATTGTCACTGGTGATGAAAAGTGGATCCATTACGATAACCCGAAGCGCAAAAAATCATATGGTTACCCCGGCCATGCATCATCATCGACGGCCAAACCAAATATTCACGGCGCCAAGCTCATGCTCTGTATTTGGTGGGACCAGCTGGGTGTGGTGTATTATGAGCTATTGAAATCGAACGAAACCATCACAGGAGCACTATACCGAACTCAATTGATGCGTTTGAGCCGCGCACTCAAAGAAAAACGGCCACAATACGAGCAAAGACACGACAAAGTAATTTTGCAACATGACAACGCTCGGCCACATGTTGCAGCGCCGGTCAAAACATACCTACAAACGCTGAAATGGGAAGTCTTACCCCACCCGCCGTATAGCCCAGATATTGCTCCTTCCAATTACCACCTTTTCCGATCGATGACACATGACCTAGCTGACCAGCGCTTCCATTCTTACGAAGAAGCCCAAAAATGGGTCGATGACTGGATAGCAGCCAAGCCGGCCGAATTTTTTCGCGACGGTATCCGTAAATTGCCAGAAAGATGGGAAAAAGTTGTGGCTAGCGATGGACAATATTTTGAATAATTCATTTGTTACCATTTTTTCAGAATAAACGTTCAAAAATAGAAAAAAATCCCGCATTTTCAATTTGTACCCCCAATACTTTGTAGTACAAATAAGTATTTTAGATGGAATTATTGAATGAATTAGAATTATTGCAAAATTCTTTAAGAAAAGTAGTATTTAACTTATTATTTCATTGGTGGCATTTCACCACTCTGCTTTGAGCTTGCTGCACTAGCAAATAGTACACCAAAATCACCAGTTTTTCTTACTTATTTCTTAACACATTTGTATTGTAATTGTTACATATAAAAATGTCATATTAAAATCTGGTTGTTTTTTCATCGGTGGCCATCACACTCTTACCATCAATAAGTAAACCTTGCAAAATGTTAACATAGAGAATGAGAAAAATTATCCGAAAGCATTTTTTTTACATAATTTTAATGATATATCACGTCCGTATCCATTTCCTGATTTGGCTTTTTTCTGGCATTCACAAACTTTAAGCAAGCAAATAGTTATTGAAATAAGCAACAATCCTATTTTAACCCATTGCCGCACACTTTTTAATTGACGACCGTGCTCAGAAACACATTTTTTATTTTTCAATTGTTTATGACTGCCATATGAAATTGAGCGTCATTTATATGTTTGGAAGTGAAAATTATCACATTTTCTCACAGTTTTTCTATGTAAACTCTCGACGGCTATAGCCGTCATTTGCTCATCACATCATTTTTTCTATATATTTCCGCCTACAGAAACAAATGACGGCTATAGCCGTCCGATTTTTTGGTGTTATATAGACAAATGACGGCTATAGCCGTCATTTGCGCGAACATAATAGGACGGCTATAGCCGTCATTTGTTTCTGTAGGCGGAAATATATCGAATTGCTAATCATGAAAAATGGGACAAAAAAACAATATGTTATCTGGAATGTTACATCTTTTTTTCTTTGATGTATTACTGAATAATTAACAAAATAATGCATTAGTACACTTCGTAAGAATGGTGTTCCTTTTTTTATTAATTAAAATATGCAGGGCGGCTAAATATGCTAGCCGTCATTTGCGGGAATGGGTTAATAAAAAAAAACCGATTTAAATAAAAATTATAATTTGTTGATTTATTTTTAAATTCGATTTTGTGATGCATCATTAAATCATTAAACACATTCACTGCTCCAACACATCATAGAGTATTTTAAAATTTCCGGGGTTTGCCGTTTAAACTTTCCAATTGAGGTGATATGATTTAATTTCCCAACCACCACCCCCACCCCCTCCCCTCCCCCGGAAACGAGATTTTAAATAAGAACATTCAAATCAAATATGAATCTTGTACTCTCGTTATCGAATTGAATTCCCAAATAGCCCCCCAGGAGCTCTATTTGCGAATCCGTTTCGAACGACAATTCGATTCGAACATGATTTGGTATTTGTGAATTCGAACGAAAATAAAAATGTACACTGTAAAGTAATCAGCAGAGAAATTTTATTTTATGGTTATACCTACATATATGAAAAATACACGCGAATATGAAACATACACGCATTGGTGAATTGTTCATGAACGAGCAACTCTTGTTCGAAAATGGATAAGGGTAATTTTCGTTCGTCTCATGGTTACTCGTTTTCGTTTTTTATTTTGTGACGTTCGATTAGATCAATACTTTTTCGAATTCACGAATACCAATCATTCGAAAACGTCTTTCGTTTATTCGAATTCGAATTCCCAAATAGTAGGGGCCCAGTACTAAGAGTAGAGATGCATCTCAAGGTAAATACATGGTATATTACCTTCCTAATATCAATCTTGATGACATTGGAATTTGCTGACAATGTGCATGGATGTGTTCTCTGGCGAGGCGCAATCGATCGTTCAATTCGACATTTTACTTCATCAGCGCTGCTTGATAGAGAACTGAAATTCGTGGTATGGTCGCTCTTTTGAATATAACTGATAACCGCGAATTTCGTAAAATCTTACGTCAAGAACAAATCTCTGAATAGCTGGCAACACGTGAATAATCTTGTCACAACCGAAATATATGCGTTGGATAATTTTCCAATAAGGGGTTTCGAGTCTGACAAAAGTCGGCATTCATAATTTGCACTTTGTTTCTTCGGTGTGGTTGGTTAGTGGTTCTTGAAGAATGACAAATTGCTCAGTTGTTTTAAATCTAGATTTAAAAATGTTCGCATATTCTACCAAATTTTGTATATCTCCAATTCTTTCCGGCTTAAACCCTTTGTCACACAATCTAGTGGATTATTCTTTGGCGTAAAAAGCGGTCACCTCCTTCTGTAAAAGACCTCCAAAATTTTGCTCAGACAATTGCTATAGTAAGTATTGCTATGTAAATTTTCCACATACGTGACGATGCGGAAACCGGGTCTGAGTTGCTGGTGAATTGGAACAGTCAGGACTAGCTAAACATTCTTAATCATTCATAGGGGTAATGCGCCGTTTATATCTGATTGGACAGTGAAATAATGGAGTATTATTGGAGTCACATAATCCATGTTATTAATGGTCTTCTTGGCTCACAGCCATCGAAGTATAGATAAGGTTCATAAACTAATTGCTTCACTCCACCATTGTACGGGGGACTATTGTCCCATTTCAGTTCTAACATAATACGAGACCGTAGGAATCAAATGTTCGACTGGCTTCTGAAAAATACTGTATTTTGTTATTGGGATCGAGTAATCCAGATTAATCTAAAACTCCTTGTGGCAATGTTGTTTCATACCAAATTTTTCGTTCTTAACAATAATCGTTCAGGCGATTCCATAATTTGCCTATACAAGTTTTCGGAATCTGCAGAAGAAGTGCTGAGAAGTAAAAGGATGCCACACAGTAAATTGTATAATGCTGTAAGAAGACTGTGTTGATAAGGATAGTCAGATCAATCACACTATGTGAAGTATATCAAGAAACAATTGGTGTCATTTTTTGTTTCTTGTACAAGTGAAAAATTTTGAAGTACATTTATAAGTACGCCGTATACATCACTTACATAATTATTTATCGAGAATTTTCTGCAACAAAAATTTGTTCCGCGCATGAGACGCCAAAAATGAATTATTTTATAAACAATTAAATTTTGTAGTATAGGAAATGACACAGATATAAAAATTCAGATATAAAATGTCTCGCAATCTTAATTCGAAAATTTTCCTTGGTAAAATTAAAAATGAGCAAAGTTATTTTTAAAAATAATAGAATTCTAGTGAAAATAGAAATGAAAACTACGGAAAAATTAAAAGATGGATTCCAAGGTATGGTTACAAACTAATGCACACACAAATATTAATAAATAAGCAATTTCTACCGAGACCTCGCGGTGCTCTACACAAATTAGTACTGGTCGTGCGAAAAATAATATAATCTCGCCCACTTCTGACGTAACAACACCATATTTCAAATATTCATATAAAATTTATCTATCTACAAAAGATTGGAAACATCTTGAAAAATTTTTACTTTGTTATTTTCCTCTCGATTTTACGTATAGCGGCGAGATGCCAAAAAAAATTAATTTAATTTATTTATTAATTTTTTTTGGTCGGTCGAATAAAAAAATGTCTAATAATACGATTTTGTTGTAAAAAAAGATAGTTTGTATTAGACTTGTCTGCGCAAGAATCATGTTTTAATATCCGGTCATTTTTGATTATGGAAATTACAAGAATAAGACCAAAATACATTGTTATAATCAACCAAAAAAAACATTTAATTGTTGCATGTGGTACATCAGATGATAGGCGGATTATTTTGATTTGCGTATGACCTAATGAATGTGTCTTCGTATAAGTTTATTTAAACATGCGATCTTGTCTCATTGCCAACATTCATTAATTGCGCGATGTGAGGCAGTCTAAAGTTTGTATGCGATCGATTTTCTTTGCATGTGGTGGCAATATATCTTTTCAAAAAACTGTTTTTTGGATGAAGTTAGCGCCAAAATCTGAACGTGAAAAATTCTGAATGAAAAGTTGTGAGTACAAGACAGGTGCGATACTGGATGGATTTGATAAATTGGCTGGTATCTTATTTTTGAAAGTACATGGTTTGTAATTGTAACGTATTTGTCTGGCGTCAGCCGAAATATTTTCATACTATTTGTGTTTTCACAAAAATTACGTTGTTTTGGTCTGATTAGTAACGGGACGATTAAAAATAGGGTTACATATAACTATTTGCAGCTTTGTGTAATATCTCTTATTTAAAGTAATGTAAGACTACTTTTATCTTTTATAGTATTTTGTATTCCATTTTTGTGGTATGCTTTATGTACTTTTTTAGATAATAGATAAGGGTAAGATTAGAAATGCAAAGGACTATAAAATCATTTAAGATTAAACAGATTGTCTGTTGTTATAGTGTCCTCTTGAGACTACTTACTTAGTGTTAAACCAGTTTTATCTTATATTTCTGTTAGTACTTTAAACTTATAAACTTAACATAATTCTTTGGGCAGTAGCCCAACTAAAAGGTGTTAAGGTGATTAAGAAATCCATTTGTATATGTCGACTGATAAGAAATTACACAGTACTTTTTTAGTTTATGGCGGAATATTAAACTACAACTTGCCATGTCGACGGCAAGTCAGATCTTTCTTATCTTTAAATGATTTTTTATCTAAATACTTTCAAGAGGCAGCGTATGTATTAACGAACCAGTTTCATTCGAACAGTTAGGCTCAAACCGCTACTAGATGCCTTTCTATAATTTAGACCTATCTTATCCGAGAAGTATCGGAAGGATAAACCACAAGGGCCTATTTTGTCGGCCACATAAAAAAAAGGAATTTTAACATTTATTGATACACTGTTAGAAAATAATATTTAATCACCAGGGATATTGGCCGAATATGGCGATTACCGTAATATCAATTTTTTTATTTCGATTAATTTTATCTATCCATACATACAACAACAAAAGTTAGATTGATTGTTGCATTTAAGGGATACTGATAAAATTACATTTTCAACAAGATATAATTTAGGTTTTGTGGACAATTTTCATCATCAAGTTTAATTATAAATAAATTTATTTTTAGAAATTTTTTGGAAACGAATGATAACTTCCGAAAATAAATTACAATATAATACTCGATTAAGGTTTATGGTAAATCAAGTGATACATAATTTAATATTAAATGTTTTATTCCATTACACATTTGCATGTTTGCATTTGTAAAAATAATAGTATAACTTATAAACAAAAAATTGTTCGCAGCAGTTTGAAGAATTAGAGTCAGCAGCAACTTCAACCGTTTGGTTGCGCAAGATAAATTTATTTGACCATTTTTGGTTTAATATTTCCATTAAGTCTCTAGTGTGTTGTAGCTCCGTCTTCTGCTGTCGCGGAAGCAAATTTAAAATACTATCTAATGCTGCTTTTATTGAATTTCTAAAAATACCCAATTGGAGCGATACTTTTTTGTTAAAATCTCGTTTAAGGCAGTGAGATAATTTTCTGAAAAGGAAGCACAGCGACTATTGTTTCCGACTTTCTAGAATGTAGCTATCCTAGCTACTATTTTTGATTAAGACCTTGTTTGGATGCAGTTCTTCAAACTGCTCGAGTTCTCGTAAAAATTTTGAACAAGCAGAATATTATCTTCAGTTTAGAGTATTCCCCTTCCTGTCTCACCCGGAAGTAACGGTCGTTGATGTAAGACTTTAGCAATTCAAAATGTTTTGGCAAATTTCGTTGGAGCTTAAATTCTAGACCACGGGGCCAAAACTTATCAAATGCTTGGGCTACGTCTAAGAATATTGTTGAACATAGTTCCTTTTTTTCCAGCGCTTTCTCAATTGTATCAGTAATCCTATGTACCTGTTCTATCGTTGAGTGCCTTTCTCTAAACCCAAATTGATGTTCTGGTATAAGATTTCTGCTCTCTATAATTGGCTTTAATCTCTTGAGAAACAGTCTCTCGAAAATTGTTGATGTTGTTGTTAACAAAGAAATTGCGGTACAAAAAACCGGTGTTATAGGTAAAGAGGGAAAGAAACTCAGTTTGATTCCGGTATCATGATATGCCGTGTGGACGCATAGATCGCCTTTTAACATTTATCAGTGCATTTAATAGCAATGGCACACGAAATTAACGATTAAATTGATAAACTTTATGTTGAGGTATGATATCACGCCGCCTCAATATGAGCTATTGTAATATAATAATATAATATAATGATCTTTGGCTCTCATAAATTTACAATCGATGTAAGTTGGTAGCCGATTTATCAGAGGTTTTTATTTCGTTATAAGCTAACAAGTTAAAACTGTTTTGTTTTCTTCTTACCCAATTTCCCAATAAACTCACTCCATCCTAAAAAAGTAAGAACATTTGCATGGTAAAATCCTACATTCTTATTGCTCATCCACATTAAAAAATCGTAATATTTAATAAACAATATTAAATTCCTTTAAAAATTTGACCCCCAACTAATTTGAAATTATGGAAATTTTTCCTGTTCATAAAAAGATTAGTTTACATTTATGAACTACATACATACAAAATGGGTGATTCAATACGTCGTTATGTTTATATAACTGGACCATTAGAAAAATGTAAATTTTCGTTTTATTATTTTTACCAAACTAATTTTGCTTTCATTCAAGAAATCAAAACTAAAATTTGTAAAGTGAAAGAATCCTTAGCGCATAGTACCAAACAAAACATGTACTGTCGTGACATTTTGGATTGAAATTGAAATCGCCTCTGCTATATTAAAGCAAATATTCTACATTCAATTATTTAATTAAATCAAAAATGATTTATAATCACGTCACCACATCATCAATCCAAAAATAATTCTTTCGCACTTCATTTAGAACATCATCCTACCACAAAATTGGTTTGTACGCTACTACATACAACTTCCATTCCGTTCGTGCAATTAAACATTAAAAAATGTTCCATTTACATTAACTGGCCTTAGTGACCACAAAATCAATAAACAATTAATATTTGTTTATAGAATAAATCGTGAAGTGATAAAATTTATGTACATTGGTATTTTTATAAAATGTATAGAAAAAAATCGAGCAACATTAACGTTTATTGTAATTATTTTTGATACAGACGAGTTTAGCTGTGTTTTGGTCTCGATGTGTTTTAAAATTGATTTTGTTTAAATTGAAAATTTTCGTTTGAAAATGTAATATTTTATGTTTTATGCATTATGCCTGGACTATGTTATCAGTATTTACATTAATTGATTCAACGAATCATTTCTAATCGGGAGGTTGCTAACTCAATTTAGATCCAACAATAAATTTTAATTGAAACTAAATTAATGGAAACGAATAAATTAAAATCAATTTTCTTTCTTCTACAAACATATTAAAATTTCCTTTTGTGTATTTCTTTTCATTCCATTTCTTTGTTGAATTACATTACATTTTTATTTATTTATATTGTTAAATATTCAGACTATAAAATTTGCAATGAATTTGATTGGTCGGTCAAATAAATGTATAATAAATATTAAAATGGCAAAACAAAACAATGCGTATTGTAATCTAATTCGTTTATTTGGATTTAGAATAATGCACCTGCAAACTTTAGAAACGATATTGATATGCTCTGTAACTAAGCAAATAATTTATTTTTCCAATTGAACTCTGAAAAATGTATGAACACCACAATTATACATATGCAGTCACTCTGAGGTCATCAAATTTAAAAACAATTTATCTTAAAAATTAAATTAAATCGTTTATAAAAAAAAATTTAAATGTCTAACTTCCTAGACACATGAGTAGTTCACACTTTAGACTAAATACAGTGTCATCCGAAGATGATTTAATTCCGTATAGGAATCTAGATAAATTTTTATACTGGGTAGATAATTGGATTTTATTTTTAGAATTTGTTATTGTGACTTGTAGGTGGTTGTTAATGAAATTCGATTGAATTTTTTTTTTTTTTTTAAATAATAAAATGTAGTAAAATAACAAAAAGGCTTTAGAACATTTCTTAATTATTTATTTGCGTTTCCAGAAGATGAAATCTAATAAAAAGTACGGTTTTGTACGTCAGTCGAATTCGTAAAACCATCTGGATTTATTAAAAAATATTTTGCTAGGTTTCGTAATTTAGGGATTGTTTATGTTCATAAAATTTCGAATACATTCTTGTGGATAGTAGATTTCGACTTAAAACGGGTTAATGTTTAGGTTTTTCGTTTTGGGTACAGATATTTTATGTGATGGAGAAAAACAGATGAACATTTGGGAAATTTCTTTATATAAATATTTATATTATAGTTTTCTATATTTATTACACGAAAAGTGTTTTACTCAATTTTTTATAGACCGTCTCACATATAAAATGAGTATATCATAATAGTAATTTTGCAGTCTATGAAGGACAAAATTACGCATAGCAAAAATATTTAGAATTAAAGTTTTTTGGCATTGAACTTATTTTTATTGACTTAATAAAAATTTTGATTTAGTCTACTAGAATAGTATCCCCCTCTTATCGTATTAAAGTAGTTGATATATCGTGTTTCTAGTGGTATGGTTTTTGTTACTATTACTTAGTGTAACTGAATAAAATAAACGTTTTTTAGACGGTACTAATTTGTATTGGTCGAGAATGTATTGGTTATTTAATCGACGCTATTTTTTAACATTCATATTGGGAGTAACAGCATGAAGATGGAGTTTTTTTAAAGCCCGGTTTTTCTAAAAACTGTCTTAAACGTAAATAAAAACATTTCAATCTTATCAAACTTCTCAGTAATTTATCAAAAGTTACGTTGTAATAAGACATTTCATAATGTTGAAATAATGAACTCCGTAATTCGTACCACAATTCCGCTTCAGATACGAGGGCAAATCAAAAAGTCTTGCAATATCATATGAAAAAAAAGAGTGAGTGAGACAGCAATATTTTTATTTTTCGACATAATCTCCTTTAAGGTTTATACATTTGTCACATCGATCAATTAACTTGCCTAAACCCTCTAAAAAAAAAGATTTCTTTTGCTCCATAAAATATTCATTTACAACAGACTGTACTTCATAGTCACTGGAAAATTTCCGGCCCCTTAGTGTTTTTTTTCAAATTGGGAAACAGAAAGTAGTCACTGGGTGCCAAGTCTGGATTTTACGGTGGATGCGGAATTTCCACGAAGCCGCAGTCCTTTAATGCAGCTTGAGCAATATTAGCCTTGTGCACGGGTGCATTGTCGTGAAGAAGCAAGATTTTTTTCCTAACTTTCCTTGGCCGTTTTTTCCGGATCGCTTTTTTCAATTTTCGCAAAATCTCTGCGTAATATATGCCTGTGATTGTGGTTTTCGTTGGCATATAATCGATTATCAAAATTCCTTCAGCATCCCAAAAAATTGTTATCAAAACCTTACCAGCAGACGGTTGAGTTTTGAATTTCTTTGGTGGTGGTTCATTACGTTTAATCCATTGCATCGATTCTTGTTTGGATTCCGGATCCCAGTGATGAAGCCATGTTTCATCGCCTGTTATTATGTTATCCAAGAAATTTTCTGGATCTTCTTTGTATATATCTAAAATCGCCTTTGAAGTTTGAACACGCATTTTTTTTGTTCTGCATTCAACAAACGGGAAACCCATCGCGCACTTACTTTCGACATGTGAAGGTGGTCATGTAATATAGTATATGTGGTACCGTATGAAAGAAAAAGTCTCGACGCTAACTGCGGAACAGAAATACGCCGGTCCTCCAATACAATAGATTCGGCCAAAATTACGTTTTCATGGCTAATGGCATCTGCTGGCTGACCCGAGCGGTTGTCGTCTTCTAATGACTCCCGACCACTTTTGAATAATTTTACCCACCTTGTTACTGTGGCATATGATGGTGCAGATTCGCCGTAAACTTTTGATATATAGTTGAATATATAAATTGCATTTCGTCCATCTTTACAGAAAAATTTAATAACGGCGCGATATTCAATTTCATTAATTTTAAGAAAAATTCAAAACACATGTTACTAAATTGACAAAAACAAACGAACTGTAAAATTTACATCGAAATGTTCTTCTAGAAGTTTCATCGCGATAAAAAATGGTTTTGAAAAATATATTGTTGTCTCACTCACTCTGTTTTTTCATATGATATTGCAAGACTTTTTGATATACCCTCGTATTTAAGATTTTAACGCCCAATGGTTAAGTTGATTGGTAACAGGAGTTTTGTCGTCTTTTTATAGAAAAATACGATTTAAAATGAACACTTTATATTTAATAAATCCTGGAACCTAGTTCTTCTTATAAATGAATTCAATTATTTTGTAAACATTATCGAAACTCGAGACAGATTTGGTGGTTGGGCAGAAAGGCTTAAATAAATAAACCGAAATCCATAATATTTTCTCATTTTGTTAATTTATTTGCTTTAAAAAAATGTAGGGCAACTATCCAATATAAAAATAATAATTTAACATAGATTTCAAAATACTTTACCTGTAAAGTAATATTTTAAGAAATGTATTTTTGTATTTTTGTTACATTTTGAAACCATTATCAAACACGTTCTTTATATTTATGGTATTCGACCGAATGCCTTGTTGTCCGTTAACTACTTTCATGTTCTCCGAATATGTTTTTAACGAAATTTTTTAATTATTCAAACACAACACTTATGAAAATTACCAAATTTTTAATTATTACCTTACAGCTTCCATGGTTCTCGAGATACAAACATTTTTGATTTGCAAGGACTAAATTAGTTCGCGTATTATATTTATAAAATACGTGTGATTTCTAAAGCTGAAATAATTTAGGTCACTGATATTACGTTTCCATGGACCGACCGAGTTAAGGTTTTCGTTGAGTTTCGTCGAGTTAATAACATGGCGAGCTAATCCCTATGGTTTCCATGCTAAATTTGTTTTGACAGTTCAGGCGGTGTTATGTTTTGTCAGTCTTTTTATATTTTAATCTGTTTCGTCAATATGTTTATTTTAACTATATTTTTTCTTTATAATAATACTATATTTTGTAATAATGCTAAATATATTTTCTGAATACTATAACTTTTCTTTTGACAGATAGAACCTCATTGAACCCAACTACTTTCGTTGAGTTAAGGAGGATTAAGAAATTTAACGAAAATCTAAATCCGACTCGTTTCCATGATGAGATAATCCGAGATAATCCCGGATAACTCCGTCATGGAAACACCATAAGATATAGTAAGAAAAAGGGTCCCACTTGAAACGCGATATTTTAAAACGCGAATTATCAAAACGCGATATTTCAAAACGCGATAATTCAAATCGCGATACGTTACAAAACGCGATATGGTACAAAACGCGATATTTCAAAATGCGATATTTCAAAATGCGATATTTCAAAACGCGATAGAGTACAAAACGCGATATGGTACAAAACGGGAGTTTAGGATCGGGTTATATCAGGCGGGTGAAGGAGAAGAAGCTAGAGTATATTGGATCGGGTCGCTGCGCTCCCGTCGCTTCGCAATGCACATTTTGTACCATAACGCGTTTTGAAATATCGCGTTTTCTTCCATATCACGTTTCGAAATATCGCGTTTTGAAATATCACGTTTCAAGCGGATCCGTAAGAAAAGAGGATTTTTTGACATGGACAATACATTTAATTTTGGACACCAAGATTACATTAATTGTCATTTACTCATGTTGAGCAATTTTATTCTAGAAAAAACATACGTAATCTTCGATAAAAGATGTAAAATGTAAAATTTTAACGATTTTTATTCGGTTAATCTGTGGATGATATAGATCTCTCAGTTCGTAATAAAACAATATCAAATTTTATTTGTAATAAAAAGTTAGTAGCAATAGTTTATTCGAAATAGGAACGCATCAAGTATCGTGAAAAAACTAATTTTTGCGAACAAGTTCAGAACAGCCCTACTTTCCTAATTTTAAAAGTGGAACATAGACATGTGGTCTATGATTTTATTCGTATAATGAATTTGATCCATAAAATGCAGAATAGTCGTTGGAACAAAACTTTGATATACAGTATTAAATGAAACCGTTCATTAATAAGTTAAAAGGAAGTTATACAAAAATAAATTTCTGTATTTCGCACACTTTTCGTAAACTGGTGGGATAAGGAATAAACAGGTTTCCAAAATCCTTTTATTTAGGTACAAAAGATGAATTTACCAAAGTTCAAGATATTCGTGTTTTACAGTAAATCATTTCAAATTTTCAGTCGAACGTTTGTCAATGTTGGTAGTTAGGGTCTTGCTGAATTATGAGATAATGAAGTTATTAGAATTATTAAACATAAATATACTAAACTTTCAAACTCGGTTCATTTAAATATTTTAATGTTATTAAGATTAACAAAACCGAAATTTTTTTATCAAAAAATGCATGTTATTGGTTTTGAAAAGGAATATTTTAACAGAAAAAACCATAAATTTTGTGGTCTAAAAATTTTCTACAAAAATTGTTTGTCAAACTACCTTAATTATAAATTTATTTCAGGACACGGTTTCTGACACGGCTGAGTAAATTCAGACCCAATATCTTTGGCTTATCTCATCCAATAGCAAGCTGGCCACAATAGTCTTAACTAAAAATGAACTGGATTAAATTATTTAATTTAAAATAAAGCAACCATCTATTTCAAATTGGTGTGATACAGCTATTAAATAAATTTAGTTGTTTAATTTATTTAATAGCTATTAAATGATCTAATTCTTGTAGTAGTCACTGTAGTATCTTTGCAAAACAAGCATTTTGCAAACCTCTTTAACATAAGGGGACATAATTACAAAGCCCCCTCCTTCCATTAAATAAAATAAGCTTACAAAAGAGCAAGAAAATGTATACATGTCGTATTAAGAATATAATTATGTTTCAAGGCTCATCAAACAAAATGGTAAAATAAAATCCCCGTCAGTATTGATTTTATTTACCTAGAGGTTAACAAAGCAAATTCGGTAAATACTAGATTAATTAGATTATATTAGAGGAAATATCAAGCCGATCACATCGCGTTAAAACTCGAAAAGGTTTTTTAAATTAAATTCTTGGCAACACTTAACATGCTTAATTAAGATGCAATGTGACATGACGTGTCTTTAATTAAAAAGTTAAGATTATTTCCGTTTTTCTAAAACGATAAATTTTATCGGCAGTAATGGAAAAACTGCATTTTTTGATTAATAAATTCGATAAAATATATGTTGCAACTGTGTGCTGGTTATAACTTATCGCTACCGGAAATTTACACATGGGGGCATGATATAATATACAACACACACGCATGTTTAACACTATTTATACAAAAGATTTATCGATGTTTTAAATACATATTGATGTCCTTTTGGGAATTCATCAACCATATTTTTTTATTTTAATCAAAGCACATCCGGATTATTTGTTTTATTATTAGTAATACATTATACGTGTGCTTCTATCCTAAATGGATTATATTTCGTTTTGGAATTTTTTTTTTATTTCGTCTAATATTTTTAGATAAACCAAAATTTATATTTAAGTCATTAACCTAGTTGTTCGCTTCTCTATAATACACTCGTGTATGTAAGTGACATGTTTGTTTTAAATTGGTTTTCGACTAAAAAGCAAAAAAAAAAAGATCGTGTAAAATTTACGGAGAATAATGGTGTCTGAGAATAGATGGATGTGTTGGACAAGATTTAAGTGCATGTCACGAACCGATTAAATTAAAATAAATTTCCAGATCTAAATTTAGGGGTAGATTATGGTGTAATTCGAATTTTATAAAAATGAAATATTAATTGATTTCCATGATGAGTAAATGAGCGTGAACCGTAAATTAATTGCTCCAGAATTCTACGTTTACATCACAATATGTGATGATTTTTCTTAATAGCGATCGTAAAATGCTGAAATATCTTTAATCTCTTCGTAAATTAGTACTGTGGAATTAAAATTTAATGCCCATATCAAAACGCCTACGACGGATTTTCGTTTCTTTTCTTTATTTACAAGACGAGTACATTTGTTCCATTCGATTATTATTATTTATTAGGTAAATTGTTTGATATCATAATTGGTTCCCTCCAAATTACGACACTGGGTCACAGCACAGTGTTATTACTCATTCAACTAAAATACTCCATTCTAGTAACACATTTCTATAAATCCGATATTAAGTAATCTATCATTATGTCAAGGAAAACCAAATTCTTTTCGAGACCTGTTATTTTGTGTTTCAAGAAAGACACGTGGCGCTAATAATATCCCTTTTCGGCGATTTTTTCAACTCGATTTCTTTTTGGTAAATTATAAATACTTTTTGTCACGTTAGGTATTTTAATTTTAGTTTTCAAAGTATAGCAAGGAAATTATACGCAAACATTAAAATTATGTCCAGAAATACACGAGTAACTTGCTTGTTTAATTTTCCAAAAATAATCTTAAATTTATTTTTTTCTTCTTGTACCCGTATTAAGAAGAGTGTATAACACTCTACTTTATAATTTTAACATAAAAAATAACGAATGATATGATTTTTCTCTTATGATGACTAAAGTGAAAAGAATTTTGTAGAGTGAGACTTAGAAAATCTTAACACTTTGTATATTTTGTTTACATTTTAGTAATGTATTGCTTTAATCAATTATGTCCGCAAAGGGTTTAATTAAATCAATAAATCTAGATAGAATACATGAAAAGAAAAATCGATTAACATTTTTTACAATTTTATGGTAATTAATGGTAATACGCAGGCCATTTTCTTCGGGTAAGCATCTGTTGCCCATATATTGTTAATTTTTAAATTAAGAGAGATAACCTAATTTTTCTTTTAAAATTTTTCGATCTAATTTTGATAGACAAATCCCATTTTAAGAGATCATCAATTATCTTATTCTTGTACATAATGTTTAAGATTTGTTTGAAAAAAAAACTTTAATGTTATGTCAGTTTGCAAATTAGAAAAAAATGTAAAAGTAATTAAAAAATTAATTTATGATCGCTTAAGCGTAGCTCGTCTAAATAAATTTCTATTAGCCTCGGATCAAAGAAATGTCATAAACTTATTTAATGAGTTAATTAAAATTTATTGTAATGCAATCGTATTTTATGTTTTAATATATTAATTACATATTTGGGTTTTTGCTTGGATTTATTTATTTTAAACCAATAAATTAAAGTTGAAGCTATGTGTTGGGGTGAAATTTGTGTCCAGTTTTATAAAAGGAATTAAGTTTTATGGGGGAATTTTGTAAACAGTGCAGCACACTGTTTCTAATTTTTAAATTTTATTTCTACGCGCTTACTTAATAATTTATGTTAAATACCGGGAACGTGTAGTTTGTTAAGCCCAATTTCCCTATTTTGTAATTATCTAGCTTTGTGATAAAGAATTAACAAAAAGCAAAATAATAAGAGGTAAGATTTATCAACAGCTTATGATTGAATTCTCATTTTAATCAATTTACTAACCTTCAGACACACTTAACAAATACATATTCACGTCGATTACAGAACTCGCCGGATTTACTGCGGCGGGAGTCCAAACTCCATATAAAAAAAATTAAAATCATGAATTTTGATCAAGGTTGCATGTAAAACTGGTTTTATTTTTACGCAAATCAAACAAAAACATTCGTTCGAAATCCGCAGCTAAAACATTACGAATGGTTTGTGAATCGTAAAAACAGAATTATGAAAATAAATCTGTTTTTCAACGCAACTTTGATTCAAATTAATGATTTTAATTTTTTTTATATGGAGTTTGGACTCCCGCCGCAGTAAATCCGGCGAGTTCTATAATCGACGTGATTATGTATATAGTCCTCATATCTACATTTTAAAGCAAATTGTCATAGAAAGCGTCGAGCGGCGAAATAAAATAACATGAGCTGTTCATAAAATTTCAAACCTAAATAGCCACGAACTCGTGTTTTTATCCAATTCTGTTTATGCCTTTTATTAAAGTTAGCCATTTAACCTTAAGATTAAGATTCCATTTGTTTAAATTGGTCGAACCTATTCCTCTTTTATTTAAGAACCGTCAAATTAAATAGCAGAGTCAATGATAAAATATTTTATGAACCGGCTAAGCGTACTGATATTGAAATTGGTTCATTTTGTGTGGGTTTTCACCACCATCAGCAGCTAACAATCGCTGGTTGGGTGGCTAATTTTAAACGTAGACAAACGCAACCAAGTACTGGCAACTGACGAATGAAGATACTCGAAATAGCTCACATCGTCAATTAAAATGTTTGTAAAGTGAATACCGCGTTTACTTTCAGAGTCACCAGTCACTGTTTTGATGGGAAGGTGATCGTAGGTACGATTTTTTTTGACTTCTCGACAAAAATAAAACACAATTGCGATAGCTAAATTTGATAAATTGAAACTTGTATTAATGTCTCATCACATTTATTCTCCATTTTATGTCCCCAAGTAACTATCACGTACCAAATTTAGAAAAGTGGTTCGGAGGCCGGTAATTGTCCAACAGTAATGAGCTGATGTAGAAAAAAATTTAAAATGCTTTCGTGTTTCTACATACAAATTGCTAATAACCGTTAATAGATTATTTTTATGGTTTCAAGATTAAGCTCAACATTTTCCGAGCACTCTCGTAACATACATAGTTCATGGCGTTCAGATGGCGGCTATTTACTATATACAGTGGTGTGCGACAAAATAGGTAATTACATTGTTTTAAAAAAAATTCCACAGTTGAACCCAAACAAAAAGGGAATTTCCCAAATTACTTTCATGACTAGATTTTTGTATATTGTTGTACATACCTTTTACAATCAGTATTGCTATTACTACGGCGTAGATTAGTTGTCAAATAAATATTATTGCTACCTCTGATACATTTTTTGTGTGCAGTAAAATAGGTAATTATTAAGTTTTTGTTGTTAATTATTATTTATTGTGTTGTAAATAGTAATTTATTATTTTATATGTTATATTTCACAATGTAAATTCTGAAATATTAAAAAAATAATAATAATAATAATTGATTAAAATGGGACGAAGTACGCATTGCTCCGAAAGCCAACTAGAGCATATTAAAAGACTTAAACAGGGTGGTCTAACATTAAAAAAAATTGCGGATTTAATAGGATGTTCGATCAACATGGTCGCAAATGCTCTAAAAAATAAAACTGGACCTCAAACTCGGGGTGGAAAAAGAAAAACTTCAATTAAAACTGACGCTCAAATCATACGCTTCGTTAAGAAGAATCCATTTACAACATCTAGTGAAATTAAAAAAGAACTTAATCTGGAAATTGATAGTTCAACAATACGTAGACGTTTATTAGTAAACAATCTGAAAGCTAGTTTGCCCAAAAAGTGTCCCATGCTATCTAAAAAAAACATCCGCAGCAGAATGCAATTCGCAAGACACCACGTGCATTGGCCAATTACCAAATGGCGAAATATATTATGGTCCGACGAAACAAAAATTAATTTATATGGATCGGATTGTGCACAAACATATGTTAGACGTCCGAAAGG
Source organism: Nephrotoma appendiculata (assembly GCA_947310385.1). NCBI lineage: Eukaryota > Metazoa > Arthropoda > Insecta > Diptera > Tipulidae > Nephrotoma > Nephrotoma appendiculata. The sequence continues at coordinate 17,739,777 of OX371223.1, forward strand.
GAAGCAATATGACCCGCGATACACAGTTAAAACCGTAAAACATGGCGGTGGTAATATTATGATATAGGGTTGTTTTTCATATAGTGGTGTAGGCCCTATTGTTTGGATTAAAGATACTATGACTAAAGAGATTTATTTAAACAACATTTTGTGCAATACAATGCTACCGTTTGCCGAGGACAACATGCCCCTTCGCTGGGTGTTTCAACAAGATAACGATCCGAAACACACGGCGAAGGTGGTAAAAAAATAGTTCCAGGATAACAACATTACAATTATGGAATGGCCAGCCCAATCGCCCGATTTAAATCCCATAGAAAATCTCTGGGCGGATGTTAAACGTGCATTAGATAAACTTCCGAAACCAAAAAATAGACTCGAACTATGGGAAAATGTCAAAAAAGTTTGGATGGCCATACCACCGGAGAAATGCCAAAAATTAGTTAATTCTATGGGGCGGCGATGCAATGCACTAATCGCAAATAAAGGTTTCACAACCAAATATTGAATTTTCAGATACAGCTGATTTTTTTTTTTTATTGTGTTTTTATAATTTATAACGTAATAATTACCTATTTTCGTGCACAGCTAAAAATGGTATAAACTTAAATTCGTAGTAACTAAAAACATCTGTTATTAAAAGAACTACTGTAATTTTAAAATTTGAATTCCTTATGAAATGTACATTTGAAATCTATTCTAAAGATACTACAATAATGCCCTTTCATATGATTATGCCGCATTCTTAATACCGGTTTAAAAATACTCCCTTTCCGTTGCCTATCAGTCCCCATGACTATGGTTACGTATCTCGTTCGCAAAGTGATTTTGCATTATCGCACAATTTCTAAAATTTAGGGATTCCGTTATCACACTTGAAGTACGTCATCTTCAATATTCTGTTCGTTTTCTTCAAGTAGAATGGGAAGCTCTCCAAACGTACTAGTACAGCTCCCAATTATTACTACAACTCATATGATTGCTGTTTAAGTTTTCATTTCGTTCTGATACCATGCAATTTGGCCCATTAGGTTCTTAACCTAACATGTTACACTTGGGGTATAGGGCGAATATACCTTACCGAATTTAAAACAAAGTTTTGAGCAATCCATGGTACTATGAAAGCACTCGCCCTATATCCGATGACCAATCCGTCGAACATGTTACGTCCTAGATTTGAATAATCGAAGTGGGCTTATCTATTCTTAGATGCGAAAAAGAAAGCCATAAGTAAATTAACACTAACTTTTTACCTTAGTATGCCAGAAAAAAAATATTTAAATAGAATTTATAAATAAATTCTTTCCCCAATTCCCTTTTCCCGGGGAATTACCAGAATAGGGCCACAGGTGGCATTAAACGAACATTTTGATGGTGAAGATAAGAATTATTTTTATGTTGGTTTAGGAGAAATTAATCCAAAGATATATTTATAAAATGTGTATTTCTGATGATTGCTAATTCTAAATTTTTGTAATATTGGGTATCATTCCTAATAAAATCTGTAGATTTTTATTTTGTTAAATATGCTTCTTGATCAGTTGTGAAGAATTTTAATGCATAAAAAACGACTAAGTTAATTTTAACCACTTAAGGACCAAACCCGAGATACATATCTCGGGACATACGATATAGTCCAAAAAGACCAAACCCGAGATAACTCGGGTGGTCACATGTTATACTTTCCATTATGTATTTGCTCGAAATAACTTGTGAAAATAATCTTTTAACAATATTATTATATTAAATCAACTAAGAATAATAAATTTTATTCTCTACGACCTACGTCCATGCTTCGAGGTTTACCAGAAATTTAATTAAACAGCATTAAATTATTGATTATTTTAATTTTTCTACCTATTATTTTCTTATATATTATATTTTTTCCCATATGTATCTATCTATGTATCTATATGTATTTTACTAATATGTATCATTTTTACATTTGTTTGAATTAAAAAAAACATATTTATAAAAATAAAGTTTATTTTTTAAGCAGATTTTTTTTGTGCATAACATGTATGTCAAAATATTAGTTATAATCAAAATATGTAGTCAAAATATTAACTATTAAAAAAATTGATTTTTTTGGTCCATTTAGTTGAAAAAAAAAATCGGTCCTTAAGGGGTTAATAGCTCATGGCCGCGCACATTCCGGTTTAAGCAACATCAAATTAAAACGAAAAATCTAGTTTGGGACTTTCCTTTCACAAAACGTGTTAAAGCAAGAGAGTGAAATTTTTAACAAATAACAAATATGTACATATATATCATTCTATTTAAATACACTGGTGTTACACTGGTTAAATAATTTCTAATAAAAATTGTGAGTGAAATATTTTGCAAAAACATGCTTTGCATCGTTTAAAGAATTGTTGTAATATGCCATCAAGTTGATAAAATAGTTTACAAGTGAGAAGAGCTTCTATACCCATAACGTTCCCATAGCAGTTTATATTTCGACTAAAAGTATGAGGGTCACAAGGATTCTTCTAAGACGTCATCAGGAGGTTACAATTATAGTGCTAAGTAATAAACTGTTTATATGTCATGTCTCAGCGCGCCCTCCTGATGTCTTCTCAAAAGAATCCCTGTGATCTCATAATATTAGTCGAAATGAAAAACAGATGAAATTAGTATGCCATACAAATTAAAAAAAAATTGAAAATTGGGGAGACCGCTGGGACTTAATACTAATTCGTTTATTTCCTCTTTGTCGCATCTTAGAAGAATCCTTTGTACCTTTAAGTTAATAGTCAAAATTTTAATTAGCCAAACAGCAGTAAGCTGGTGCCATTACAAAGAATTAATCATTGTAACAAATTTTGCCTTACTACGATTTTTTTAGTATTTTTTTCATTTGTTTATAAAATATTGTTTTTATATAAGATTCCAATTTGAAAAATAGCGGAAATGGATATTTGTTTAGATAGGGATAGCACTTCTTATCTCTCTGGTTTTATATATCTGTCTCATTCAAAAATATATTTTTACAGTGTAACACTAATACCCAAAAGAAGTTTAATAATTCAATTAGAATCATATACGTATATTTGTTAATTTTTTGGTAGTTCTCCACTGCCGTGATAAACTTATAATCTGGATGGTTTTAATTGGAACCACTTCTTCTTTAATCTTAAACAATAAGAAGCTTCTCATTTCAATATCCACCACCAAAATGAATTTAAATAACTATTTCTTATTGTTCTTTAATTATTATGTAAATTCTAGGTATACAAAAATCAAGAATTTATTATACCCGAAATTTTTAATAATTTTATATTCATTGTCAAATAAACGATACCTCATTCTCCGAGTCAAACCCATCTGTGAAATACAATACTCACAATGTAATTTTCATTATTTTTCTAAACGTATTGCGTTTGTAATTTACGATATGAAGAAATCTCGATTTCTTAAAATAAATCTTTGAAGGTTGTGTATATCGTTAAAATGTAGAACAATACACGATATAAAATTTATAATTTTATTTTTAATTATTCGTAAATCAATCATTAAATTAACTTCATATATAGTTTAGCATACCAATTTGTTCCTCACCAACGCAGAAATAATTATACATTTAAGTGTTATGTAATTAGGGGTTTGGCTGAGGCATATATAGGCGTATTTTAATTATACACATCTGATTATCTTTGGACATCTCCAGCTTAATTTAAACATTTATAATATTTAATCGCGTACTAACGCACATATAACAATATGTACTGAACGCGTAATCATTTTCGTAGACGATAAGATTATTTTAAGAAAAACAGTAATAAATGAATCTTTGTAAAATATTTATACTCTGATAACATTCCAGTTGTAATAAAAAAATTTGAATGATCTGTTCCTTTCCAACGTTACTACACAGTTAAGATAAGGCTGTTTTCTTTATTTTATATGTATGCGACGAGAAAGAGTTCATTGTGGTGTGCGCTTCATGCGATAAAGATGCGTACAAAGTAAATTTTATCGTGTCATGTATTTGGGTGGAACGGAAACAGCAGTTTGAGGTAGATTCAATGTTTATTTAATTTGTGAATGTTTTTTTAATAGGTTGTTGAATGATAGAACTTAGAGTTGTTGGTTAGTTTACTTAAGTAAGATAATTTTTTTTGAAGATGTTCATATTTTACTCATTAGGTTTTATAAACTGAATGTGTATTTCAAATTTTTTAATTAGATTTGCGTCATTATCTGAAGTGTTCCTACAAATGATATCTGAATCATTTGATAGTTGGCAATGCAATTAATAAATTTCCAATTGATCGGTTTTGTACAGCCTCTATAAGAAGGAATTAGTCTATGATACGGTAATTGATTTGTTCATAAGAACTTGATGTTTTAAGCCTAATTGAATTTCTTTGAAATCTTGCATAAGCGGTTTTATGGTTTGACTGTAGAAATTTTTTTATCTAAGAATTTTCTACAAAATTGTGATTAATTTGACTAATTAAAATTATGGAAACTCGCCAGTTGTGAATTATTCGAAAAGCACTCAAAAAGAATACACTTTGTTGTTCCAATTACTTAAAAATATTTCCTCATTCAGCTATTACTTAGCTGACTTGCACTAAAAAATCACATCCAGATGTCTCTTGTGTTGTGTGTCGAGGTTGGTGAGATTGTTCACTCTATTTGTTAAATTCTCCGATGGTTACAATTTTTTCAGAGATTAGCATTTGGGGCAAGTGCAGTCTAAATTGTTAACGCTTTCTGGTTTTTTAATGAGAGTTGGTTGACATCTATTGCAAGGTTTTGACATTTAATGACTTAACATCATTGAACATTATAAAACACTCATACAGTAAGTATATGACATTAAAACTTAAGTTATGTTCGTGAATTGCAAATAAACTGACTTCGATTGTTGCTAACTGGTCATAAACTGTTTCACCAATGAATTACGTTTATCATCGTTTATTTCAACCACCAACATTTTAATATCAGCTATAATTGATAGCAATAACTCACGTCACAGCCTAGTGTGAAATGTTCTATACCATTGTTTTCAATGGTCATACTCAATACATTTTGTACATAATTTGGGATCTAAACTTGCAATTCGTCGTCGTTGGCAATTTCAGTTTTTGGATATATGTATTGAAATAATGAGGTTGAAAGTTTTTCTGGCCACAACCAATCGGTATCTTCGATAGTTTCAAAATAATGTTCTTAATTATTACGCAAATCCAATAATTTAGATAACTATCGCATATCAACATTCTCATAAAGTAGTCTTAAGCCCACGTTTGTAGTATCACTACAATTTGCAGCATTTAACGATTCCGTAGTCGTATTACGGTCACATAAAATTCATTAAATTTCTCTGATTGCTTCTTCACCTGTTGTGAATAAGATTGCTATGCCATTTTTCACGATCAATAACCTCACATAGATAACCCCTGGTTTACAGTCTGAAGAAATATGGTACAGTAAACATACTTTACATAATCTATTTTTGATAATTACATCCCAACTTCGGTTTAGAGAACCCATTTTTAGTTATTTTGTTCTCTTGAAATAACAACGCACATCTTAATTTCTTGTTGACAAACTTTGTAAATTGGCTTCAAAATTATATGTTTTTTTGATTTATCTGAAAATCTAGGTGGTATTTTTGTAAGTACATTCTGAAATATTGAAATTGAATATAGTCGATGGACAATTTTGTTATTAATGTTAGCTATGCCGGAATCGTTTTATAATGGAATCGCCGGAATCGCTAATGACACGTTTGTTGATGGTTTATTGGCATAGATGAGAGATCACGTAGCCCCATAAAAATAGTCAAGTGGCGTGAAATCGCACGATTCAGACGGCCAATTCACGAGCGCCATTGATGGTAACGTTGCGGCCATCGTTAGCCGTATTAGACCAAGATCCTTAACCTTTCACTTAGTCGAATAACATAATCCCGATTGATGTGCCCTGCGACGGATGGACATTTTGTCGTCTTCATCAGCACTAGCAACTACAGTAACAATATTTTCCTCTCTACGCATACGATTTGGTAAATTGATGTCCAATTACGTGAAATTGGTACGAAATTTTGTCACAATGGCTCGAATTGCTTGTTCAGTAGGTCGATTATGACGACCATAAAATGAATTAGCCTCAACCAACGAGCACTTAAGAGCTTAAGTTTCACGCTGTTTATACCATTTCGGTTAGGCTACAATCACCAAAACTGTATAGGCTTCTCATCACAAATAAACAAATGACTCCTAATTTTGGTGGTCGTATCGCTCTTCTAAGTGGTCCAAACGGAGCACAACTTAAGCTCTTAAGTTTTCGCTGGATTAGGCTTAAGTACCCGAAACACATTTTTCACTGAACACGAATTTTGATAATAAAATTTAATAATTTGTAAACGTTGTCAAAAACACAAACACGAAAAACCAAAAAGCATATAAATCACCCTTACATCATAGTATATCCAGACTGTTATAACAACAGAACAATATTCTGAGGTCAGGACAGTTTTGATGACTGGGGAAACAGCTGAATTATTTCCCGCATATGCACAATTTAATTGCGTTTTTGTTTCACTTTATTGAACTTTTACGTTACCTAATTCACTTTATATTATCGCACAAATATTTTTGAAAAGGGCTTGATCTATTAATTTATGTAATCTTTCCCGACCTGCTATCTTTTGTACTATCACTGCCAAATAATCTAAAAGTTACTGATTCCAAACTCAAATATTCGGAAAACACCGTCCGACGTGAAACTTAATCTAGCACGTATCTTGACATTTAAATACTTTTATTACGTAAGGCAAAGATTCTGTATATTGAAATAAGACTCTGTCTTGGGAGGTGTTGATTATACTTGTAATAGTGTTTGGTCGGTCCTCAAGCTACCTGGTGACATGACTGAAATAAAAATATCAAGGCATCATCGAGTCTGTAAAGCAAGGAACGACTTACAAGAAATATGTTGTTATGATAGAAAGATCGTCTAAATGGGTCCCATATAAAAATGCAAATTCAGTTATCAGCTTTAGAGCATTCGAAAGAGTTTGTAAGATTTTTAAAACAACAGAATAATAAACGTATGTAGTCGAGTGTAGACGAGTTGTGATTGTAATTCTAGATGAAGTTGAAATCGACTTCAGAGAAATTTAACGAAGACCATCTGGTGTATGGGCAAACTGTGCTTTGAATTCCTTGTCTAGTAGTGAATAAACTCAGTTGCATCTAGTTAAACTTTGAAATTTTACGATTTACAATGGATCTCTTACTGTTGCCGAATACAATCGGATTTCTCTCGTCTAATTGCTGTATATGTATTAGATAATGAGGGAATACAAATTTAAGCTAAATTCAAAAACCTGCAATAAATCCCTTGCTTTTAGTGTACATTTAAAACTTTATCACTAATTATAAAACTTATTTATTTTAAAATATGTACCCTAACCCAATTTTTTGATGAAATATAAATTGTGACACAAATTATTGTTGCAATCATGCCAAATTTATATCTAAATACATAATATATTTATAAAAAAATATTGTACAACGTTTTTTTATTTTGTATTTTCAGCACGAGCCCAAGTCAATTGCAAGATGTTACAATGGAAAATAGTAAGTAGGCCTTACAAAATAATTTTTCATTTGTTTACTCCTCGATTTTGTTTTTCTTATTTTAAATTTAGTAAAAACACGTCTAGCAAAAAATTTTATTTTCTACAATAAAATTGTTTTACAATAAAAATAAAATATTAATTACCAAAGAAAAATGTCTGAATCAGATCATAATTCTCTAACTGATTTTTTAGGTTTCAGATCACCACCTTATAGTACACTGGGCTATGGTGACAGTTCATCGCCTGGTCAAGGGCGATCACTACGGGAATATGAGGAAAAAATGACAGCGTTGCGCAAAGAAAATTTTAACTTGAAATTAAAAATTTACTTTCTGGAAGAGAAGAATCCATCAATTGCGGCAGCGGCCGATGGTAGTGAATCGCTTTTTAAACAAAATGTTGATTTAAAAGTAGAAAGTGAGTCACTTCGGAAAGAGTTGCAAGAAAAACAAGATCTGGTGTGCCAGGCGGCAAAAGCGATGGAAATTATGGAGACGGAACAGAAAAAACATGCAGCGGTAGCAGATGCAAAAATCGATGAATTGCAAAGGAAAATTGAGTTTCTCGAGGTAGGTTATTTTTTAGTTGTGTATAGTACTTGAATAATTTAGCCATAATGTTTTATTAGATGGAACTTGAAACAATCGACAATAATAAATTAGCTTCACATTTCGAGGGAGACGGTGAAAATGATGAAAATACACTTCCTAAAAGTCCACGTCATTTGCTATCACAATCACTTGATTGCGAGATGCTGCAATCGCACAACAATCAAATTAAAATCAACGAACTTCTAAATCGGGTTGATGAACTAGAATTACAAATAGAGGAAAAAGAAAAACTACTGTGTGATGCACGTGAAAAATTAGAAAAACTTTCTTATGAAAATTACGAACTAAAAGAAAAACTAGAAGAAAATGAAAAGAGTACCACAATGCTAGAGGTGAGTAATTTTTTATTTCTTTAGTTTTTTTTTGTTTGTCTAACATCATTACATCTTGTGTACGTCTTTTAATTAGCAACAAAATTTATTTATGAAAAATCTTAATATGAACGAAAATTATTCGGCCACCCTCAATGAAATTTTAATCGAGAATCAAAATTTGAAAAATGAGCTGGATATGATAAAAATGGATACGGGCCATTTACGCGATTTAATGAAACAAAATAATCAACTAATTGAAGAGTTGAATGTAAGAGATGAGTGTTAATAAAATAACAAAAAAATTAATATTCGTGCTTCTTCTATTTATTATAATTATATTATATATTATTACTAGATGAAAATTCGAAATTACGAAGAAACGATTTACAAATTAAAAAATTCGTTGAATAGTTTTAAACAAGAACACGAAGATTTCTATAAAGAATTTGTAACGATTCAAGATAAACTAAATCGTAGCGAGCAAGCGGGAGATAAATTTAATAATTTATCATCGGATTCGTATCATTCTGAACCGATTAATCCGTTTTCGTCGAATACGATAGCGATTAATTTGACGCGAAACCATGTCACTAGGCATCGGCCTGAATTAGCTAATCCATTGTATTGTGCGGCGGCGGGTGGTGGCGGTGATCTAAATCCAATGAACCATAGCGAAGAATTTTATTCGACATCTAATAATTATATTATTATTAATAAAAATAATACTGCGATTGATGATCATAAGAACAATGAAATTTTATGTAGATCGGAAAATGAATTAAATTCGAAAATGGTGCTGCACCCAAGTTTTATTGTTGAAACCGAAAGTAGTAATAAAATTATGATTGATATAAATAATTCGAGCAATGAAAAAATTAATGATGTTGTTTTGTGTTCTGCGGGCATTACTGCCGATAAGGTAGACAAAATTTAAATTAATCTGTTAGTTAGCAATTTGTTTGTTCTTATGTAATATTGAACTATTTATTTATGGCCCGTGAAGATGTCCCGATTTCGATTATTTGGTTTCATTATTATTTTAGTAATTTAAAGTATACATAAATTTATTTTTAGAGTTGCTTTGTTTTTGTCTAGTAATATATTAACAAATAATTAAATTAATAAACAAACACTTGCAAACTACTAAGGCACACAAGAAATATAAACTCCAACCAACCATAACCAAAATAACCTACACCGCAACACTTTCTTTTATGTTCTTCACAGGAAAATTCTAAATTAAAATTAGAAATTTACGAAATTAAAAAAACCTTAGCGGACAAAATTTGCACATTGGAAGATACAGAAGAAAAATTTAATGAGAAATCTACAGCGTATGATAATGCTTGTTTGGTAATGATGATTTTGTTTGTTTATTTAATAATTAAAAAACTTAAATAAAATTCTAATTAAAACTTATTTGTTTTTATTTGTATGTATTTCTGTTTATGATTAATACGCATAATAAATAAATTTTATCAATTATCGAGGTCCTTAAATTATTTAAGATTATGTATTTAATTTATAGGTGATTCATAGGCTAACCAAGCGAACCAAGGAGCTAGAAGAAGAAATGGAGGCTTTGCGTAAAGTACAAGGCAATGGACCTTCAATTTATGAGGTAAATAATTTTTCAAAATATTAAACTACGTTTTAATTGATAATAACTAAATTGTTATAAACAATAGAATAAAAGAAAAATTGTTGAATTACTGCATGGCGTTAATTTGTTACTTAAAAATTCGAAAATCTTATCCAAGCAATTTGAATTTTAGGAGAAACATGTACTAACGAGCATGGGCGACTTGGACAAAGAGAAGGAGATTCTAAATTTAAAAATACAAATGAGTACGTTGAATAAGGAAATTATTTGTTTACAGGATAGTTTACGAAAAAGGACAATTTGCTTACAGGTAACTAATAATGCACTAAGGAATATTGGGTGGCCATTTTCTAAAATCTTAATTTATTTTCCAGACTATTGTCAACAAAGATGTTTGGTTTAAAAATCGCGAAATTGATCGTTTAGAAAAATTACTTAATAAAACTAATTTATCAACCGCGTCAATTAAACGGTCTAGTCCACAGCTTCAGAACTCATTTACCGAAGAACAATTTACTGCCGCTATTGCACAAAATGAAGCACTTCAAACAAAGCTGAATGAACTGTATGATGAATTGGAGAAATCCCTTATCAAATCGAATGCAGATAATATTGAAACTGAACGGATGCGTCGTGAATTGAACGAGGCTAATCAGCGTACAACCCAGGCGATCCAGTGGCAAAAGAATTGTACTAATGTTTGTGAAATATTGACACATCATCTAGAGGAATTGGCCGGATTTTTAGATTCCCTTTTGAATAACAAAGAGACTAATATAGGGACAGATCGGAGACGAGCCATTCGTAAAGCAGTGGATCGAAGTTTTGATCTATCGAAAAATCTTAATATGTCATTATCGAATCATGACAATACGAACAATTCGAACCTCACTTCAACCGATCAGAGCACATTCAATTTCGATTTTGCTAACATCTCAGAACTACTTAATTCTTCCCATTTCAATTCTAGTCTACAAAATATTGTCACATCCCAAAATGAAACACAAAAACGTATCATAAAAGACTTACAGGAGGAGATAGCGCTACTTAAGAGTGATTCGATGAAAAATAAAAAACGACGTGAATCAAAAGAACGAAAATGTATCCCGGTGATCGAGCCAACCGATACCGGAAACAATCCAAATTCAGAATCGGAGACGTGGTCGGAACCGGATCGTAATGTATCACAAGCCCGAATAGGCCTTGAGGTTGATGTTGACAAAATTAAAAATTCCAAAAATAATGAAACATCGACCGAGAGTGAAAATGACGTTAATAATTATGATAATAAAAAATCGCGACAATCTATCTTAAAACTGGAAGAGCTTCTATACGAGAAAGAAAATAAAATTTTAGTTCAACAGTGTCAATTAGTCGAGAGTGATAACCAACTTAAGCGGGACCGTCTAAATTACAATCAGCAAATCGAGAAACTAACAAAACAATTGAGCAATCTCGATAACGAATTAACCGATAAAATTAATGAAATTGGTAAATTAAAGTTAGACTTGAGCGAGAAATCTCATCAAATTAAAGATTATGAATTAGTAAAAATAAATCTTCGAGTGGCTGAAACGAAACTTGCCACGCTCAAAAATGATATCGAGGAATTGAAATTACGACATCGTAAAGAAATCGAACTACTTAAAACGGAACAATCAAAATCCGAAGTAAAACATATAGAGGTCAAAGAAACTTACGAAAAACTACTGAAAAATAAGGATCGAGATATGAAAGAAAATTACGTACAGAAATATGAATATGAACTGCTCGAAAAAGAAATATTTAAATTAACAAAAACTGTGCAAGAGAGTAGTGAAAAATTGCTTGAGTACAACAAACTAAAAGATGATTATAAACTGGTCGAATTAATCTCCCGCAAACTTAAAAAACAACTCGATGAGATGACGATCCAATCATCCAAAATCATATTAGAAAATACTAAAGTACTAAACGAAAAATCTCAAATCGAGAATAAACAGAGAGAACTCGAAATGGAAATAATTCGTCTATCGCCGAGACGGCCGAATACGGTACCATCGCCAACCCGTCAAAATGTTCAAGTATTATCGATTAGTTCATCCGAGAGTAATCCCGAAAATCAATTTAAATTTAATCGTATAAATAATTCATCGCCCGATTTAGGAATCGAAAGCGATGATCTTGTAAATAGATTTCAAAATGGTGGTGGGTCCGATCCCAACGTGCACCTATCGGCAGGATCTATGCCACTTTCAAATAAAAAAGTAATTCACGATTGCCTTAAAGTAGAACAAGAAAATATCGAATTAAAGAAGAAATATGTAAGGATGCGGCGAGCCCTAGAAGAAACCTGGTGTAGTTTGAAGAAGGCAAATCAGCGTAAGGAACAAATTGAAAAGGATATAAGAATGCAACTTTTGAATACAAATAATGTTTTAAAAAATGTACGAACAAATATAGAAAATGACCGGGCTATAAAAGATGAAGAGGAAAAGGAGAATTAAGTTTTTTTTTTTTACTTAGGAAGATGAGTGATAGGATATCAAACACTCGTATTTTAATTATTATTTTTTGTTAATTTTTAATTTGTTTTTTTAATTGTCTCCGCATTGTTCATATTGAATAGTGAATATGAGAATTTAATAATATTTTTATAATAATTAATTTTAAAAAGAGTTTTATTTCTGAATTGGCACCTTTATTCGATAGGAATCTCGACTGATAAGACAGGTAACTGTAGACGTAAATGACTATCGAAAATTATAAACTAGTTTACTACATACTCTAGGAGATATAATACATACTCTAGGAGATATAATATTATGTGACTATAAGAACCCGTGAATTGTATTGGTTATGATTTTTGAATTTGTCAAAAATCTCAGGGATTTGCCTTGGATTGGTACGCAGCCCATATATTACATTATCGAGCAATAAATATATAAGAGAAATCAAGTAGAGCAAATTTTATAAGTAGGTTTTTCCGAGGTTAATCTTATTTTATAGTTTTAATATATTTATATACACAAATTTAATTTTTTTCTATGTTTAATCCATATATACGTATCTTACAAACATATCGGCATAGTTATTTTATAGTTCATTGTTCTTGTTAGGCTTATAGAGATTGCAAAAAGTAAAATAGATTAACCTCGGAATCTCTACATGAGTCCTCTTATGTATATTTTGCTTTATGTTGTACATGATTAAAACCTCATTCATTGCCATCTGTCAGTCATTCTAATAATAGAATTACCGACAGATGGAGTGAACGTGTCAAATCTACTATACAACTGCAGATAATTTACCTAATTATCCCATATTAGTTTTGATAAAAGTATAGTGCGGCCTTGCTGTGTGATATTAATATTTGAAGTGGCAGTAGTAATAAGAAAATAACGAATAAAGTATTTTTAAAGTTTACTAATTTTCTATAGGTTACAGTTAATTTGTAGTTTACTTTTGAAACAATTTCTATTTTAAATTATGTACAAACAATTACCTTCACTTTCACAAAAAAAAATTAAGTGATTCCAAAAAATAGACATAAAATCGGAGTTTTAGTTCAGAGCAAATATAATATATGGTTCAGAGTATCAATCCGAATTTGGTATCATTTGTGTGAGAGATTATAACAAAAAATTTATAAATTTTTCAAATTTCAATAAACGGTATGTAATTTATAATTTTAAATGCCTTCATTTATTACGTGCAAACGAATTATTTTTATAGGAGAGCTCATTGTACAATTAACAATGTCAGCTAAAAAACAAACGAAAAAAAGCTATTTCTTGTTGGAAGTTGGAAATTTTGGATAGGCTATCCAGCGGAGAAGGTGCCAGTTCTGTAGGGAAATATTTCAGTTTGACGGAATCTACCGTAAGAAGCATAAAACAAAATGAAGAAGGTATTAGAAAATCCGTGATTGCTAGAACAATTATAAATGCTCATACACAAGCGACATTGTAAAAGAGAAAATGGGGAAGGCTCTTGTAATATGGATGGAGGATTTTGCTCACAAAAACGAATACCAGTTGATGGAAATATCATCAAGCAGTTGGCACTACGAATTCGAAAAGAGGTGAAAGAAATGGTCCACAAATCTCAGGCCAGAAAGTTAAAAATTTGAATTTTCTGCAAGTACAGGTTGGATGACGGTTTTTTTTACAAAGGAACGCGCTTCATAAAGTAAAAATTAAGGGTGAAATCGCATTTGCAGATGAGGAGGCAGCTAAAGCATTTCTTTCAAAATTGGCCAAAAAGATTGTGACTACACTCGGATCAGGTATGGAATGCTGATGAAACCAACCTTTTATGGAAACGAATGCCAAGCAGAACATTCGTAGCCATAAAAAGTAAGTGGTACTTCGATAAAGAGATGCAAACCTCGGTAAAATATACTTCTTGTAGATGATGTATTCCTGTAAGTGGGTAATCTCAGATCATGGGCGGCTTGTCTAGTGTTTCTCATAGTTAATTGAAAATTTGTTTCGAGCTGAAACGAGGATTTTATCATATTGTTATTAACCAGGTATATTAGCATTATATAACTAAAGTCAACTAGTTTGGAAACAGGTAGTATATCCGCAGTACAATAATTTTGTGAAATAGCTATGTGGTAACTTAAAAAGTGCCTTCAGCGACTTATTCTGGTATATTTGGAGATCGTTTAATTAGTTTAATATTATTAGTTTAATTAGAATGAATGAACGTGGAGGTACAATGAATGATAGTGGGAGTACAATTTAAAAATTATTTTTTGAAATTAAATTAAAATATAACTAAACAAGTTTGATATTGCTTTTCTTGAAGCGGTTACACATCGTAAAAACCTATCTGCCACTCCAAATCAGCTTATGTTTGGCTTATATATTTCGTCAGATGACACCACTTTTTTACTTTGCTCAATTTTCCGTAATTCCTGACTGTATACGGTCATCCATATCCGATTTTAGCTCTTTCTCGTTCATTTTAGTTAGGTAATTAATTTTTAAAATGTTCATCTCAGGCGTTTCGGTCGTGATATAAAGTTATATCTATATTCCACAAAACTTCAAAGTATTGGTAAATTTCCAAAAAAAATATGATTTCTGGACAACTACTTCATTTTTGTAGATGTTAAAAATGTTTAACCTCACTTTTTATTATAAAATACTTTCCACGCTACTAAATTGTATAATGAAGCTTATCTCAGATGGCTCAACTTGAATACAAAAGTTGAAATAAGATTCTCTACTTTACTTGATACATGAAGTAAAATAAAATTAATTTGATTTCAAGTAAAATACCACGTTCATATTGGTCAAGTAGATTCATGTTACTTGAATTCAAGTACTTGAAATCAAGTAACTTGACTAATGAGAACGAGGCTTAACACCCGAAGTAAACTCATGCGCATGCAAAGCGTGCTTGGCATACTTTTCGAATATTACAACCGGTTTCTTCACTCCTACCAGAGCAAAGCAAAGCGTAATGCCGTTCGCTGTAAGATAAGAATTTAGAAGGAAGCTGTAAGAAGTTTACCGAGCGTTAAATGGGCAAAAGTGCCATACCGGTAAGCATGGTTGTAGGTGTTGCTACAGGTTTTTATAGAAAAACGCTAAGAGGCTTGGTGTCTCCTCACTTGGTTATTGTCGCAGCTATACGAAGATTAGGAGAAGAAAGAAAATTAACTCCATTTTATTAGCACCTGCCTCTGTGTACTTCAAGCAGACACAAATTTCTGGGGATTTCCATAGTTATATGACATAGCGGTCCTCTTTGAGGAGATCAAAGACATTTTTCATTTCGTTCAAAACTACGTACCAAAATGTATCTATGTACTATAACAGCCCTTTATGACTTGAATTGATGATCTATGATCGCAAAATTAAAGCTTGATATCGTTGAAGGTCTACCAAACAGATTATTCAGAAATTTGTTATCAATAACTGTAATGCTAAATTATTGCAAAGTATAAAAAGCGACACATTGATATCTACTACTAGGTTAGTCCGTCTAGAAAGAATAAGAAAGTTCGTCATTGAAAAAAATATAAGAGACAATCAATTAAGGCTGAAAAACAAAAAAAAAATTTATTCCTTTTTATCCAAACAATGAATAAACCCCATCACTTCAGCATCCGCAACTAGTTCGTGCTCTTGAACATCAGTTCCAGTGCTTTTAGTTTGCCTAGCCAACAATATTTTATTCGGTTTAACATTGGTTTCATCGTCTCGCATCGTTTGAGACATTGTGCTCTTTGATGGGACAGTTTGCGTTTGAATTGTTAAACGTTCGTAACTCATATTGGTTTGTGATGAACATGTCCTGCTATTCCTGATATTTGCCAATTGTATTGCCTTGCGTCTTAAATCCCAAATATTCCAAATATAATTATTTTCAATTTGTGACGGGATTGGATGCAACTCGGTTTGACATCCCATTTCACTTGAAACTATTTGTTTTTCAATCGTTACTACAGGATATTCCTCTTGGCCACTTTTTATTTGCTCAAATATATCAAGAAATACGATTAATTCTGGGCGTTTCCGAGCAGCGGCGACTAGACCGAAAACTATTTTTTCAGGATTTTGTATAAACGCTTTAAGTCCGCTTATTTGGCTGGATAAGTAATATCGATTTTTGTAAAAAATTACACCCAGATTTGGATTTCCGGGAATTAGCATACCCTGTCCATCGGATAGTGAATTAATACAGAACCCGAGTAGTTCGATTTTTAAATTATTATTGTACTCAACTATCATTTCATTGGCCATTGCACGGCTCTCTTCCAATTCGTACCAGGTCATTTTATTTTGTCGCTGACCATCAGTTTCGATTGGATTTTTCCCGAGTGCTTTATACGCAATTTCTTGATACGGGTTAACTTGGGTCGCCAATTCTGTCAAATGATTGACAACTAAATTGATTTGCGATAACACAAATATTTGATTTTGTAATTTTATCCAGGTACGTCCCAATTCGCAGAATTTGGGCTAAAATACCAAAACAAACTGCTAAATAAAGACTGAAATACTAAACGCTTATGAAAGCATACTTACGAATACGAGTTCTGTTGCAACCGCTGTTTTAAACTGGACAATTTCGTGTATACTTTCTAGAGTTTTGCGGAATCCTTGAATATATGTCTGGGATTGAGCTTTAACGGTCTCTAAATATTCTAGTAAATATCTGATGTATAGCTCCCCTTGGCGAGTCATTATCAATACATCTTTTAACGTATTCAATTGGGTATCATCGATACCATCTGGCAATTGAACGGAGAACTCTTTAGTTTTTTCGATGGGAACCAAGGTCGATTTTAGAGCACTCGTCAGTAAATTAACGCGGTCAACAACTTCGAATAGGTTTATATCGAGAATGGATTTAGTAGATTCGCAGGTTTGTTCCACGAACAATGGCACTGAAATAAAAAATATGTTGAATAAATTTAATTTACTGCAAGGTTTCAATTACTTACAATCAATGACGCCTTCAGCACTGTGTCCAGAGTTTTTATTAAAAATACGAATCCCTGCAACAATTTCGCGAACATCCTGCAAAGTATTCTGCTTTTCCGACACGGGTAGTGTACAAAACGAGTTCACATCATTTTTCGACATAATACTCTCAAGCACTAGTAATGTTTCATTAAACACTTTCGGATTACCTGGACTACCAAGGCCGTTATAAACAATCGTATCAATTGCCAATTTCTTCATAATTTTTTCTCGATCACCTTTCACCAATATTTGGGTATCGAATATCTCTTGAACAAATTTCATTGATTTAATACGAAACTGTTCCCGCTTCGAGGCAATAATCTTATCAATATCAATCGGGTTTAACATAAATTTTACTTGCATTTCTAGCGTTTTAACGCCCGGACATTTGAGATTTGAGAAACGGGCGACACACATGCTGACGAAATTTTCCAATTTGGTGCGATCAAAGTGGGCCGACAATTTTAAACCGTGGCTTGGATCGAGCGATATTAGATTGATTGCGTACGAGACAACATGTCCATCGAGGATGATATTCTCTTTGGCACACTCACGCAAAATTTCTTGAGTGATATTTTTAATGACGTTGGTCGAACCAACCGAAAATTGATCTAATTTTGGTGTTTCTGGTGGCATTTTTGTGTTTCAACTGATTTGATGGAAAATGCGGAATAAAAAATTTTACACAATTTTTGTGGACGGTATTGATTATCTGACTATTTATTTTGCTATAGCAACGAATATTAATTTATGAGTACAGCAAGTGGATTATACATATATTATATTTATATTATTTAAAATGGAGTTCGTGAGTTCCCGTCGTCTTCAAAATCGAATCCATCTCGTTTTGAAGATGAGCTTGTTATCATGGACCTAGTATCTTTGATCCATGTAGAAGATACTATTTCAGAAGCATTGCGGTTAATCTGTGTCGAATTCGACGATAGGACTAAATATTCATCAAGCTGTGTCTGCTCCATAATTTCTGCGTCATCATCCGCGCTCATCTCTAAAACTGATAAATAATTTAATTCTTGGGAAATTGGATTTTTATTCGTTCGTCTATTCAGCTCATTCGTATTATAAGTGGTTGCCATTTTAAATCGATTAGAATTTTCGAATAAATTAATGCTGGTCGATCGCGTATTACTAATTGTGGATTTGGCTAAGGACGATGTTAGTAAAGGCGTTGATTTGTCGCCACTGCATCGTAAAGCAATCTCATTTTCTAAATACGTTGTAGTAGTAGCAGACGATGATGTTGCAAGTGCGGGTCGTTTTGAGAAGAACGATAAAATATTATTTCCTGCTCCTTGACTTGGTTCAGCCATTTCAAAAGTTACCTTTCTAGATTTAGCTTCACTCGGCGTACAGAAATTGTTACTAATGTTTTGCGCCTTCAACGAACTAGACGTTATAGTGGACGTAGGTAATGGCTTGGTTTTTCTAGACTCATTGCTAAACCTAAAACTAGGTATACTCGAAGCTGGGTTCGATGCTAAAGGTGAGACTATAGTCGGAGTCGATAAAGGGGTTACGAATTTGGATTTTTTTGAGAAGAAACTTGATATGTTATTATCTTCGTATGTGTTTGGAGGCGTGTTCTGTGCCAAGTTTTCTGTTTCCTTCTGAATTCGATTATCTCGAATTTTTGATGGTTTATATGTTGAATGTTTCTTTTTTTCATTTTGAAACATATTTTGTAAATACAAATCTGTTTGATAGCTTAATTCACCTCTACGTGAATTTTCTGAATTTGCGCTTTGAGACTCGCCAAAATCGGATACATTATAGAAACTTTCGGAATTGAAAGAACGGTGACGTTCATCCGATGACAGAGATATGGCTTGAGATGACTGAATCGAATATTCCAAATTGGGATTAACCGCTGGAGATAAACTTAATATTTCGGGAATTTGGGTGGTGTCATCATCATCATTGTAATACGAGTTTGTGACGGAATTAGAAATCACCTGTGGTCTTGAATTACGAGACTCTCCCAAGAACTTATTGAACATAGATTGGACAGATTTGTTACGCATGAAATCGAGATTATGGTTTTTCGGTAAGTTTGATTTGTAGTTGAGATTTTGATTAGTTTTGTACTGTAAGTTATTTTGATAATTGCCAGTTGCCACGTTCAAAGTCTTAGTTTTATTGTGGTATGATTTTTTTTCTACTACATCATGATTGAGAGGTCGTAGATTATGTTTTAATGATGTTTTCGTTATCTCCGATCTACGATACAAAACAAACGAATTTCCTGTGATTAACTGTCTGTCGATTTCCCTAATCATCGGTTTAGGCACAAGTTGGGTTGGAACTGAAGCATTACTTACTGAAGCTTGTTTAAATTCACTGGGAATGGAACACAATTTCTTATATTCCTTAGCTTCTAAATCCGCAATTCGCCGTTTTAAACTATGGTACGACAAATCTGAAGTTTTTGCTGTTGTGCTAGGTTTTTCAACTGACAACTCAGTTACATTCGATGATTTATTACCAAGTCTACTCATAGCAGTAGCTACCGTCATGTTTAAAACTTCATCGAATGAATGATTAGTAATGCGCGAAATAAAATCCTTACTTTGAGAATTAGCAAACCCAGCCAGCAATGTATTGATTTGCATTAATTTATTGGCATTGGTACCAGGCTCTCTGAGAGTACTTAGTATGTTGTACGATAGATCGTAAAGTCCTTTCTCAATTTGCGTTATTTTAACAGAATCACGAGTCGTATTAAAAGTTACATTATCAATATCTAAATTTGATGGTGTACTGTTCGTTATCATCTCGCTCAAAAGTTCTTCTGCCCGGGGTATTATATCGGAAGGAAATCTAACATTTCTGGCTAATGCTAAACCGTAACGAGATATTGGGGTCACGCCACTCTCAACTTTATGCAAATAATTTAAATGAATTTCGCCGTTGATAATTTTCTGTTCAGCACTCAAATGTAAACTGTAAAAATTATTATAATTAGGTAATAATAAAATTTCGACAGTTATAACAAATTTAACTAACTTTATGACGCTATGAAACTGTTCCGGCAATTTCGTAAGTTCTAAAAAATGAGTTGCCATAAATACAAATGGTGATGTTATATTCAATAATTTTTGATTCGATTCGTTATCGGCCGTTTCGTCCTTTGCATCGCCTGAACCATCTTTATAGTAATTGCCATCATTCGACACGCCACTCATGGTAATTAATTTCTCGCATATTCGCCACGCGAGTATTTTACCCTCTTCAGGATTTGTACTTCGGCACAGCTCATCGATAATTACGAGACTATTGGCCGTTATATTCTTTACGATATATTCCATTTCACGCATTTCGACAACGAAACTTGACGCTCCATTCTCAATGTTATCACCTAGGCCGATACGGGAAAAGAGCTTATCACAAATTCGAAATTCGGCAGATGTGGCAGGTATAAAGCATCCAATTTGAAACATAACTTGTAGGATGGCAATCATTTTTATGTAAATTGATTTCCCACCCATATTTGGCCCGGTTATCAAATAAAAGTTGTACTCGGGCGTTGCAATCTATATAACAAAATCTATTGTTAGCATCACCTATAAACTCTACTCGAATTATATTATTATCTTACCACATTATTTGGAACACATTCGGTTCTATCGATATTGTGTTCCAAAAGCGGATGTATACCATTTTTAACTTTAATCGACTCACTAATTGTTGGTTCACAGTAGTTTCCAATTTTACTGGCTGTAGTCAAACTTTGAATGATGTCGAGTTCCGTGATTATCCCAGTTAGATGATATATCGCATCAATTTCTTTCCGAATTTCCATCAACAATTTACCAACGATTCTAAAAAAATTTTGTTGCATTAGCGAATAATTTAAAATATACCAGGAGAAGAGTTTACCCGTTACTCGTAATTTGAATCATATCGATTATCTCTTTAATCTCGTAATTTAGCGATGAAATTTCTGGCGTTGTGAAAAATGCATAACAACTATTCCGAGATAGCTGCAATAATAAATAATATAATTTTCCGAATGTAATACAAAATTAGACCTACATACCAGTTCAAAAGAATCGGGAACCGCGGCTGTCCCTTTATTTTTCAATAGACTCATTTGTATATTAAATCCTCGACTAAGAGTGTGTATCATTTTAAGCGACAGTTTATTCGCATCGCCCAAATCTCTTACAATTTTGCTAATCGCATCTACTTTATCGGAATACATTTTTCGTGCTTGATCTAAAAGCTCGTTAATGCCCGTCTTTACTGCATATAACCGTTGAAAATACTGACTTGAGCCTTGACTGCCAGCCGAATTTGATAGTATCGAGTTAATTTTATCCAACAAATAATTAAAACGTGGATCCTCTAAGTACTTGAGAATGTTCCGAAATGAAGATGATTCGGTTTCTGCTACAATTTCATATAATTTAGGGACACTTTCTAAACATGATTTTAATAATAATGCGTGGTTAATCATTATTTCAGCCGCCTTTACATTATCCTCTTGCGCAACTGTAACTGCAAGATTGAGGAGTTTATCGACCCGACTAAATTGTTTTAGGATTCCCTAAAAATGAATAATTTAATATGGAAAACATTTTGCGAAACCTATACGCACATTTAAATTGAACAATATCTCTCCCTTTTCAATTAATTCTCGAACACAACTGTGTGATGCTCTAATCAATGTTATATCACACATGGGTTGCAAAATTTTTGCTCGTAAATTACGTTTCCCGATCGCTGTGACACAATAGTTGAGTACGCCAAATAAACTCGATTTTGGTGTTTTCTCGTTGCAAAGCGAGTACAGTAACTCCAATCGTTGGCTGGTTTCGACATCGATCTGCATTGTACCATACTTTACCTGGTACTCAATTTTAAGTGTGCTGTCAACAAATCTAATCAATTTTATGAATTGCAAATAGTTGAGTAGGGCTGCAGCTGCGGCTAGTGTATAAAATCTACAAAAAGTTTAATTTTGGTTTGTTATTGTTTCGATTGAAATAGGTTATTGTACTCACTTTTCGTTAATTTGCAACATAACATTTTGATGGCTTGGTGCACATAGTTTTCGTATCAGGTCAATGCCCAACGATTCATTAAAATGTCGTCTCGGGATTGGTGTTAGTTTAATTGTTGGATACATCGTTTGAATATATTTGATCAGTTTCGATTGACCGTTGGCTGTAATGTAGGTATTTGGTACTAGAATTTCAGATGCATTAAGTATATTGAGCTTCGTTAGAGTTCCAGAATACCAAAAATTATCGCTCAATTGGCACAATATTAAATGGGGAGTATTAATGTTTATTGCTGCAATTCCTACTTCACAGCGCGCATGACCGCGGCCTTCCGATAGTGCCAGTATATAGGAAGCTTCTTCATCCACCGAGGTTATATTGCGAGATGTTTCTGTTTTTTGGTTTGATGTTTTACGTTTTGAAGCAACTGACGTTTCTTTAGTTTTCGAGGTATACTGTTGCGCTGCACCTACATAATTTTCTTTATCGGATGGTGAAAGGGATAAAAAGTTGGACATCATATCCTGATAGTTATCCTGGTAGTCATCACTTCCCGGTGTTGGTAGTCGATCAAGCTGTCTGGCTTTAGATAAGAAATAATAAAAAACACGTAAACCAATTTTTTTAAATTGTCACACAGTGGCGTTTCCATTCATTGTGAGACGACTGGTTCATATAGAAGCCTTTTTTAAAGCGCTATGATATCTAAAGTACTTCGAACAAAAGATGTCGATAAATCACGAACTGGCGAACCTCTAACTTGTAAACAAAACACAACATTCATGAAGATTTGCGTTTGGGAAAGATTCATTACTGTACAATCACTGTTAAACTAAGACAATTGGAAAACGAGGAACAGAAGCAGTCAGCTATAATAGGTTTTGTAATTTCAGAAAGAAATCCGTTTCCGTATTTAAATGTTAATGTTACAATAAATTATCAATAATCAATTCAATCTATCAATTTTAGCTGGATATTGAAATTTTCAGGGACAATCGCTTCAATACACTGTCAATAGAAATAATCTAAATATATATAACTACCACTCCTCATTTGTCAATCAATTGCCTTTTCATTTTAAAACTGAGCAAGTGGCCTTGGCCACTCACGATGGACTTTAATAACAAGTTAAAGAAGAGCAGCATTCAGACCTCCTTTGATGATGATTCATTACTATCGCAGTAACTACACAGAGTGTTAACCGGGATATCTTCTATAGCCGGGATATGGTCTACCACTTATTTAGCTGTTAACTACTCACCAGCTCTAAAGTTACTCTCTACATGAACACCGGCTAGTAAACGACCAATATGGAGGTTGACCTCAACGCCAACTTAGAGAAAATTGTCTGCCCCTGTTCACATTGCGTCTATATATATGATACTATTTAATATATGCTACGGCTAACCAAAGCATGCGTTGTTGGTTTGGTGCGGCCAAGAATAGAGCGAACAAAATCTGCCTAAATGCAAAAGGAGCCATAAAATTAAACCCATTATTACTGTTCTGAAGTTTTTGGGCTCATGCCATTGTGCTTACATATCAAAGGCATGGTTGGCGTTTCGTGTCATTAAAGTAAAAACCATTAAATAAGAGCCTACAGACTAGAATGGGACCTAGCCTAACATTCGGCTTAGTTCCATAATTGTTTTCAAGTAAAAATTCGTGCAATTGACATCTGCGTACTTGAACATATCAAAAGAAAGACACATAAATCTTCATAAACAAGAACAGGCAAGCTGCGTTGCTAAATCTAGCAGACCTCTGATTTCTACTGTAAACTAATATAGTGCTGTTGCATTTTAATAAACGAACCGGACAAGGAAAAAATTATCCTGATGAGGTCCCCCAGCGACTCCGACATGTAGCATCTTTCTACTTAAATAGCGAAATTATGGTTTGAGACACTAATGCCGTCGAAGCAGGTTGAGCGGGTCATCCTTTGAAATGAGATAAAATGAATGGCTTTTTAGTTAAACTGGGCGCTTTCAGGCCCATCAACTGTTGGAACCGTGATTAGTGAAATCATCGTCAATTTGATTTTAAATTTTCATGTAACAAAATTTTCTTAACGTTGGCCGTGAATTTGCTCAACATGTTACCAACTGTTGGTGGCCTGAAAGCGTCCAATATGTAATTAAGTTGTACCACAAATCATTGAGATCCCTAGTATAAGGAAATCTCCAAAGAAAGGGACATCTGAAAATATACTTTTGGTATGGGACGATTTTATTACATGAACTACGTAGTGGCATTTTTATCAAGGAACTATATCCGTAATCTTCCTTTAATAAGTGAAAGTTATCTGTCTTTGATGCGAATTTTGTTGTCATTTCACAGCTCCGGCTTTGGTTTCCAAAACCCAAATAAGAGTACATTTTTATAAATCTCAGGGCCAACCCCATGTGTGCAGCAATATAAACGTTTTATTTTCGCCTTGGAGATAAATAATTAGCTCACATCGCTCAAAAAATTAGCGATGTGAGGAGCAATGTTTCTATCACACAGGTTGAAATAAAACATTTAGATAAATCAGTGCGTACGAACTTTTGAGCTAAGAATTCAGTTTCAGTTTTTTTTTCTTGCAAAGTAAAACTGGACGCTGGGGTCATAAAATATAGCTCATTTCGCTAGCAATATCGCCACGAAGTGTTGTACACCACTAAGTTTTATCATCCAAACGGTCGCATATTCCAGTCCAGTTTTCGGGCTTATAAATAAATTTCGCGATGGTTATTCTAAACATGTATCTGGAATTTACTACGACATTAATCATCATGACAAGATAAAAGTTGCTGACTGGAACGTGCTACAAACAGGTGGTGATTTACATTTACGATAACATAGGTGCATTGATAGATGCAATAAATGGAAAAATATTAAACAGTGATGTACAAAGTATAAGAGCGATCAAATTTGTCATGCAGACACCGTATAAGTTAAAGCCTTTAATTGTACAGTGATAAATTAAGGGCTTGAAATGTGAATGAAAAAATGGGTTATTTCTAAAATTAATACGTCTGATAGTGGCTCATCACTGCCATTTTTTGGTGTATGTGAATTAAAAATATTTTGCAATTTATTCGACAGTTTAAAAAATTAATTTGACAATTTTTTCGTTTTCGTTATCCTAGGACAACTGAACATTGCAATTTTAACTATAATTTTTAATTTTAATTGAACAAATAAAGATCAAATTAAGCCAACTGATGAACTTACTGACAAAACCACAACACGGTTTTTCATAATTTAGATTAATTTTTCTATAACAAACCGAATCATGTTCGTTATATTAAATATCAATCATATAAGTAATAAATATAAATTCAAAAACTACACTTGTCTGGATTAATATGCTTCGACCAATGTCTCCCGTTATCTTTCTTGCAGAACTTACACGAAAAGGTATTATTTATCACCACCTGTCCAAGTTTTTCTTAATAAAATAAATTATAACTTACGTGCAACTAGGCCTTCATTTTTTGCAAATACATTTCGTTTCATATAATTCATTTTAAGAAAATATTTCACTTCTGATCTACGCGATAACTTGTTTTTAACTGTGATGAGATGACAAGACGCGGGTGCAAAACAAATTTCAAATTTTAGTTCAATATTTTGTTGTAAGGTGGCAGTAATGTCGGTATAAAGATTATTTCAGTGGAGCTGGAGGGTGGAACAAACGATACAATCCACTCCTGATGTGTGTACACGAAGCAGCGTAACAGGTGTTTGTTTGTTTGGTTTTGCTTTGTAAACAAACAAAATTTCAATCGTGCAGCTATATATTATAAAATGTTGTAAATTAATTAACGATTGGTAATGTAGAGAAAACGCAACTTATCGCGGAATAAAATAAAGCTGTGATTCAATGGAAAACATTATCTAAAATCACGGCTCCAATCCTGGTTCGCAAGTAAAGTAAATTTTGTGTTGTAGCAGATATTCGTTGTTTAAAATTAGACCTACATATTTGTATTTTTCGTTCACTGTCGATGATGCCCTAATCGGTCGGACAACTATTCGATTTGAGAAGAATTCATGAATTATTCTGTGCGTTATTTCATTTCTGTGCAGATATCATAATTTACGTGTCACTTGTTACCTCACTTTTCAAATCAAACACCCTGAAAAAGTACAATAAATAATCTAAGCCCATGGCTAAATTCTTTGAACTGGTACTTGACAAAGTCTAGAGAAGAGTTTCCTCTGTTTATTTTATTATTTAGTGTAATCTTTTCTGATCTTATACCCTAATAGTTAGCCTTCTTAAAACAGGATTCCGCTTATGAAATAATATCTAGGTAGATATGTCCGTTTTCTGGAATAAAATAAGGATAGGTTGATTTTTCCTACAATTTATGATTTGTATGCCTTTTTTTTACCTAGACGGAAAATTTGTTAAAACATTTTAAGATAAGATATTCGAAAAATATATCCCTAATTGCGAAGTGTACTCGTAACTACAACCAGTTGTCTGCTGTACAAAGGTGGTGATGACAAAACATTTTGTATGCTTTTGTCTGCTGCAGTTTGAGTTATCAGTCTACTCAAAACAATTATCAACGGACCTGGTTTCCCTTTATATACTTACGGGTTGAGATGCGTTGCAAACCATAAAAATGACGGTTTGTAACAGTGAATTTTTCGTCTTTTTGTTTATTGTGTTGATCAAAATAATTCCAATTACTTTACTTTTAATAATCTTTTTATTTATTTATTATTTTTATATAATATATCAAATACAATAAAATTATATGTTGCGTTCTATTTATTTTTAAATAATACAATGTACAATAGAAACGTCCTTCTTGGACATGTACGTCAAAGTTACTGATAGTTTCTTTGTGTGTGCATATCTTTTTCAAACCAAAGACTTACTTCAATGTGTTACCGCATGCACCTAAATGCAGGTGTAAACCTGCTGTTACAGGTTCACAGGGGAGAAAATCGAATACGTTTCGGTACTCCAGCCATTGAAGGACACAATAGTAAATGTTCCGTTCGCTTTATTCATTACCAAAATGATCAATCTGGCATTATCCATTTAGATGTGTCAAAATATGAAATCAGTGTTGTCTTATCGATATTGTGATGCAAGTGAAATGCTTACATTTGTCAAGTTGGC
Source organism: Nephrotoma appendiculata (assembly GCA_947310385.1). Taxonomy (NCBI): domain Eukaryota; kingdom Metazoa; phylum Arthropoda; class Insecta; order Diptera; family Tipulidae; genus Nephrotoma; species Nephrotoma appendiculata. The sequence goes on from OX371223.1 coordinate 17,767,523, forward strand.
TACAAATAGTAAAGGCATTACATCAATTGGTGAGGTTATGATCGAAACTGAAGACTGAACTGAAGCGACTATATCCAAGTTTACGGATGAGAAAGACGATAGATCGTAATAAGTCTTTAAAACCTGCCTATAAAGCTACAAAACGGCACTGGTGGCTATGGCTAGCTCTTTAGCCAAATGATGAATGATGAAAACAAGGGACGTGTTGAATGAGTCATCTGCGGATTTCGTCAAAACTTACTTCTGTATTGTTTCTGTATGGAGTGGGAATGTATAGCCAAATCATTTAGGTGTGACCTGGATCACTGTGGCCTCTGCTATAAATGTGAAGGCATTAACGGTCATGGAGTAATGAGAAAGAAGGAAATTGTATCTAAAATTGTACCTAAGGAAATTCTTTGCCCTAAAGTGGGAGATGGGAACCATATAGTAGGTAGTAGCTGGTCCATGTGTAGTGAGACATTGAAAAAAATCACGGTAACTATGTAGTTCATCGAGATCAACCGAAACCATTATGTGGTTGAACAGGACGCACAAATCCAATCCGTGCATGCATGAGTTGTTGATGTTGCCATCTTATCCGAATTGGGCGGGCATGTACGAGTATATAGAGTACGATTATACTGAATAAGGTTTACATGCGTAACACGTTTGTGTAAGTAAAGACGATTTGCATATATGGGGCTGATATGCACCACTTAGTGCCACAATCGAAAAGTTTTTTTATTTTATGGACCTCCTGATTGCTGATACCTGATTGCAAAACCCTAGTGTAGTGCTATTCTAGCTTGTGCGGAAATTATTTGGATGCTCGAAAGCAGTTTAAGCAGGTATTAAAAGGAATAAGCTGTGCAGTGAAATCGATAATAATTCATGGCGGCGACCTTAAAAACGATCATCTGCCCAGTGATACTAAACCAATAATTTTGACCGCCTTATCCCCTCAATAACCTAGAATCATTTAACCTGATCCTTCTGTCATTGAAGTATGGCCTGGGGAAAGTAGAAGACTCAAAAAGGCCGCCCAATGAATGTCAACAATTTGGGAATACAAAAATACTCGGACCTGGGAATATTAAAAATGGGTGTACTACAAAATCTCGGTTTTCAAAAACCAGTTTTATTTACTTAGTCATAGTTTTGACTGCCAAGTTTTGACACGTACACCGACAAAAGTTTAGTCAGGTGATGTTAAATAAGTGCGTTGTTGGCATTTAAAGAGAACGCTCATTATTTTTTCGAGGGAATCTTGATACAAAAATTGAAGCGGGTCGGCAAGAGCAAATTGGGACATTCTAAAACTCGCGGCAGGATTTATGATGGGAACTCTGATTCTTGGATAGGAAGACAGCAACCTTTTTGATGTGTGCTGTAAACAACTGATAAAAATGTATTTCTGTGCGTTTCGTGTCGTTAGAATTTCTATACCATGCCTAGATTAGTTTCGAATTTCGGAATTCTTTATTACAAATATACATACTTCAATTTAGAATTATACTAGCCGATTCAAGAAGAACCATACCTGCGTGGATGGAATATTCATTTTAGCTCGCGATCCATTAAATGTTTTGTTGCAAAATCTCTCGAAGTTTTAGCGAAGTGGAACCGTAGTAATCCAGGTTTTCAAAATCATTTCGGACCGAAACTTAATTTGTAATTTATACAGAATTCCCATATTAATTTCAAAATTATTATATGTAAAATGTAATATTTGTTAAACGTGAACTAGTAGGATTGGATTATCTTAATTTTGTTTGCATTAATTGTTTCTTTAACCTACATTGTCCGCTTAGAAAGGACACAGCTCCTTTTTAAGAAAATTCCTATTTGAACACCAAGTTGTATCATTAACGTTGAATAAGTATTTTTAAATTTTGCGACGATTGTTTTTAAACAAAATATTTGAGACAAAAATTTTAATGAAACAAAACGCTTGAATTCAATTTTTTATGTTTTATTATTTCAACATTAGTTTTTGTTCTTATTTAAGTTTGTTTTTATTTTATAATAATTAATTTATTATTATTTAAAATAAATTTAATAATAACGCAATAATAATAATTATTTAAATTAAATCATTTATAAATTTCTTTATAATTCAAAACATAGTCTTATTTGTTGCTAAATTATTTATTAATAATTTCTTGTTTCTTTGTTTTTTTTTTTAACATCTAACAAATAAGTGTGCGATGAAATGATTTCATATCATTTCAACAATAAAATTTCTTTTGTTATTTTTAAGCAACAATTAATAATTATGTTATAATGATTAACAATAAAATGTAATTTTTGGGGTTTTTTGTGATTTGCTTTTATGTTTTATAATAATTAATAATGTAAGATAGAAACTTAATATTCTACATTAATACGCAGCAAACGTCTGTAAATGGAAGCTTTATGCATTTATCAATTGTCTTCGTTGAGTTATTATCAAGCGATTTGGAATATAATTTAGACTGATTATTGCCTGATAATTTAGTAGTAGTTTTAGCGGTAACAGTAGTATCCGAATCGTAGTTTTTATATGCTGCAACCCTCTTGCGTGTATTGTCATCAGCCCGTATTTGGCTATCACTCATATAATCGCTGTCCGTATCAATAACTGATACGATATTGATGTCTTCATTACTCGAATTATGAGATGACACAGGCAAGGGGTTGCGTATAGAGTTTTTTGCTTCATTATCACGATCTAATTCGGTTTCAGATTCTGTTGCCCATTCGTCGTCGTCGTCGTCAACATCCGCGTCATCATAATATTGAGTCCGGCTCAATATCATGAACTGAATTTTTGATGATAGAATTGGATCGTTGGGTAATCGTAGCACTGGTTGTGTATTTGTAGATTTTTGATTCTCTTTTTCAAAAAGCCATTTTGTGACCGCATCTGTTATCGGAAATTGCATGCGTGTTGATGATAAACTATTCTCTTTAACACATACTTGCTCCTTTATAACAGTAACAGCATTTTCATTAACATTATTAGATAATAGAGTTTCATCAGTCTCTTCTTGATTTATATCACATAAATCATTCAATTTTGTGTATATAATATTGTCGTTGTCACCGTCAACCTTAACCTCCTCCATAAAATTAGGCGAAACAACTTGAGGTACCATTTCATCTTCAGCAGCCTGATTGTCATTATTCGATAATTCTAGTTCAATCTTATTACAAATTGATTCAATTTCATTAACCGTTATTTTCTCGATAATTTCCTCAACTTGACCGTTGATTTTATTCTCGATTGCACAACCATTTTTCAATTCCTCATCCATATCAACAACAATTCCTTTTTCAACAACAGGCACATCCTGTTCGATGGCACAGACTATCTTTTCAACAGGTTCAATAAGCTTCTCGTCATTTTCAATAATTTTAATTTCTATTACAGTATCTTTTTTCTCAATGATATCAAAATCTTTATCTAATTCATCTATTTCAATAAAATCAAAATTGGTAAAATTATCTTCATCAATCGTCGCTGCTGCGGTACTCGAAAAATGTTCAGCATCTTCAAGATCACCGTTGATTACATCCTGAACTTCACCCATAAACGAGTCGAATTCGACCATATCCTCACCGATTTCATGCTGCGCTTCAGTGTCATGCAAAGGGGTGAATGTTGGTTCAATGACCTCGAAACCGTGTTGAGATTTTGTCTGTAAATTTTTACGTTTTGTATTCCGTTTAGACGGTTTACTTTTTGATTTTGGTTTTGCCGCAAGCAATTTCTTGGTGGGAGAAGATGACGTAATATTCGATGATGTATTTAACACATCTGCATCGTTTGATTTTGTCGATACGATACTTTCGTTATTTACGATTGTTGTTGTGTCATGACTGATTTCAGAATGGGATTCAGTAATTTCTTCATTCGGCTCCTCGGGGACATCCACTTCATCAATTTGTACGTTTTTACCTCGTTTGCCCTTCGATTTTACAACCGTCTGCCATTTTACATCTTTTTTAAGAGACTGTTCCTTATTAGAAGCTGTTACTTCATTGTTGACAATTTCAATGGGTTTCACATCTTTATCATGAGCTGTTTCAATGGAGCTTATATTATTAACTCCATTCAACATTTGAGCGTAAGTTGGTTCATTCGATGGGAACTGACCAATTGTTTGTTCCTTAGATTCTGAACTAACCGCTGCGGTCTTCGGTATCGATTTCTTATTATTTTTCTTTTTAGCTTTATTACTTATAGATTTATTATTTAAATTAATATTATTAATGGCAGTCTTTTTATTAATGTCTTTTGATTCCATTTTTAATACATTTGAATAATTTGGAATAACTCGCGTATTATTATTCGGGCAGACCGGTAGTTCATTGCTACTTGAAACTTCAAGATTCTGTTTACGAGTAGCATCATGCTTTGGCTGAGGTGCTAGATTTTCGGTGGATGATAATTTTTCAGCAACATCAACCATTTTCGGAGTATAACATTTGGGTTGAAATTCTTCAACTTCAACATTTAAGTAACATTTAGTCGTTTCACTGGTTTGGGTAATTGGATAGGGAATATAATGATAAGAATGATGATTTTCGTTATCGCTTGATTCATCCTCGGAACAATCATCTGTCGTAACTCCTGAAGAATTTAATGTCTTTCGTGGTTTTCGCTTTCGTTTCTTATATTTGATATATTTATTACCTAGGGAATTATCGTACGGAATTCCAAATCCATTTGGGTAACTTAAATCTACAAAAAAAAATAATATTGGCTTATCATTTGCATTTGGCTAATTTTTTTGAACTCACCATTAACAGGAAACATGCTATGCGGTGGGCAATAATAATATGGATAGTACATAAACGGATGGTAATACGGTGCATTTTCATTCGGGTAGTCGAATACGGTGTTTTCATCATTCTCTTCGATTTTGACGTTTTCATCTTTTTCCTGCGAATAAAATAAACAACGAGATAATTTCTATCTAAATATGTACATATTTAAAACTAAAAAATGTAATCGATAAAGGCGTGCGTCTAAAGATTGTATATTTTTGGAATTTTGCCACCGTATTTTTTGGCTAGGAAGCATGTCTCAAATTTTGGCGTGTTGCGATGAGTGAATTTTTTAAGCGTTCTGGACCTTAGGTAAGTGTGAGATTATTACATAAGTATCCTATTTTGGATGATAAACTAAACTTAATTAATCGTAGCATTGAAGGAATCTGAGCTAAGAACCAGTATATTAAATAATATAATTACGCAATTAGTAGTAATTTGAATTAGTCCATTATAGTTCGATTCAAAATTAGGCTAATAAGTAATTTTCGTATATTTTTCCTGTATATTTTTGAATGGGTAAAAATAACAATAGTTTTAATGTGCTTACCTCATCGATACCAGAACCACGAATCTCAAGCGAACCATTTTCTGCTGCATTCAAATTAATATCTTTCACTGCCGCATCTTCACTTGAAATTATTTCTTCTACAATTTCTTTATCATTTTCAGTGACGTCATTCACATTATTAGTATCCGAAGTCACCTTTAAATAAAATATAAGACAAAATTCACGGAATAAGCAAATGTTACCCTTATGATTACTATCATTTTGATTGTACCTGTTCTTCGGTGGGCGAACAATTTTCATTACTTTCTGTATTATTATCATTATTTTGAATAAATGAAACGGGTGATGTTGAAGTTTGAGAATTATCATAAATATCAAATGAGGTTGTATTAAAAGGCTGTTGGCAATTAGCACTTGTCGGATAAGGCATCATAATCATTTGACCACCATAGGGATCAAAACTATAAGCTAAATAAAATATTTCATTTAAAATATAAATTTTGTGTTTAAGGTCTTACGGCCGGTTACTTACGATTAACATAATATAAACCATTTTGATCGAAAAAACTTTGGTAGGGGTATGATGAAAATTCAGATTCATCAGGATTTTCTGGTATAGAATTAAAATTTTCCGGTGTCGCGGATTGGGTACTCGTCGTTGTAGATTCTTCGGTAGATACAATGCTCATTGCGCCCGAAGATGACGGTGTATGTAAATCACTATATTTTAAATATTTTTTTGGTTTCGATAAATAACCTTTCTCTTGGCGTCGTAATGCGAGTGTATTCATCTAAATAATAAAAAGAAAAAAAATATTATGGCAATTAAGAATTTTCCTTAAATTATCTTGATTTGAGGTCAAGGGCAAATTAAAAGTAAATTAAATATTTTTTTTTGTGTATCAGCCAAATATAGAAAGCTTACCTTCGTTAAAATTTGATTCCTTCTTTTCAGTCGAACTACTTTCGTTATTTTGGCTGCTATCTTTATTGCTCGCATCAGAACTACTGTTATAATTATTTATTCGATATCGATAGTTTGATCTGTAATTTCCACCGGCACTCGAACTACTGTTATTATTACTATAATAATTATTGTAGTTTAAACTTTTTGATGAAAATGGACGTCTTTTATAAGGGAGATATGTTTTATTGTATTGCTGATGCGATGATGTTGAATTTGATAATGCTGCATTACTACTATTACTATTGTACTTATTGTAAATATTATTTGTGTTAAAACTATTTCGATTTTCATTATTCGATAATTCTGATGACGTTGATGATAATTTACCATTTCGCGTGTTTATTGGCTGCGATATTGAATCACTTTTAAACGAAGTTTTATATTCTGAAATTTAAAGAACAAAAATTTCATACATTATTATCTATAGACATGTCTAATAATTATTTTTAATTAGGTAATCGATTATAATAATGGTTTTACTCTTTTACGTGGTATCAATTCAAATAAACATAAAAAGTATAGAAAAATTTATAGTTTTCCGTTTTTCGGAAAATAAACAAATATAATAGATTTATGTTGATTTTAAAAGTACTTCACTAACAAACTGTTTGTTTCCGTAATACTCTAAAATTTAACTAGGCATATAAAATCGATATTTACGACATGTGTCGTATATTAAAAAAAAATAATTTTAAATTAAAACGGCCCTCTTTAGAATTTATCTTTTTTAGAATATAACCTTAATATTAACTTCACAAAAATGTTAAATCATGTTCCACAATAATACTAAATATGACTTATGACATTTCGAAAAATCGATGTACGATGAGCTGATTGATATTTTACAAAGTTATATAGAAACACGCAACCGTCTTTTGTGAAATATAATCTAAATGATTGGACAAATAAGCAGTAGCAGAAGCATTCGAAAAAATCGTGTACGTCTAGTCTAAATATTTATAAAAAAAATTCTGTTACATCGGAAGTGAGATTTTGAAGAAATACAATTAACTAATTAAAGTTAATTAAAAATATTCGAATAAAATTTAAAATAAAGTGAGATATTAAAACTGTTTACAAAATAGTGTCAACATTTAGAAAAATAGAACGGATTAGAACACTAAGAATTCATTCAAATGGTAAAAACTTTTGATTTCCTTCCCAATAATTTCCAATTTAAGTAAATTAGTACAAAACTATTAATTGAAATCGCTAATTTATTTAAATGATTGTTAATATGTCAGTTGCCTCATATTTTATAAAGCTTGCGAAAATGTATTATATTCTTTCATTATAACAGCATACCATACAAGTGGAATTATTGAGACGAGCACATAAAATGATGAGTTGCTGGGTAATTTGTTAATTTATTGGATCAGAAATAATTGATATAAAGCAGCAGACATCGGTTCCATAATCAATGAAAAAACTTAAGGTTAAATTTACCAAGTTAAAAATATTTATCTCACTTTGTCGATTTTCATCTAGATGGCAGCGTTGGCATGATTAATTGAAATATAAATTTTGATAAAGCTTTATAATTTTAATTAAAATACAATCAAATATAAAAAAAAAATTATTTCAAATAGCACTCTAAAACGACTCGGTGCTATCGTCAATCTTTCTATTCTCATAAACCTTGAGCAAAATGAAACACGAAAACGGTATTTATTTGTTTCGCACTGTACTTTTGAACAAAACGTACGTCTTAAAATTTTCGTAAAATGTTTTCATAAAAATGAAAATTTACCTGTTGCTCAAAAACATCTTATCCGATTTGAATAGGGGCTTAAATGAACGTAATTTAACAATAATTTTAGAAAAATTTACTAGAAGTTTTTTTTTAATTGGTTGTTGAATAATTCAATATCTTATTTTTTTAGGTTTGATCTTTCCTCAATGTATAATAAGATAAAAAACACTACTCTGCCTAATTTAATGCAAAAACGGTGTTCCGATCTTAGAAATAGTCCTAGCATTTAAGAAAACTTCAATAACCGAATTATGGGTTACCCCGAAACTAAAATAAATACTTTTATTAAACGCAATTTATTTTATTATCTATGATTGTTATGTTAAGTGTTACTGTAAAACCATCTAAGTTAAGATTTATGGCTAGAGGGGCACAGCTGTCCGATTGTTTGGTGAACAGGTGCATAAATGCACTTCAGTTGAGTCCTCGTTAGTGAGAGATGTCAGTTTAAAGTTGAGTTTCTATAGGTTTTAATACAGGGTCATATAGAGCCATTTTCTATTTCAACCTGAACTGGAGAACTTGCCAAACATTTTTCAATTTGCACAGAAACAAAGTGCAAAATATAGTAAAGAAAATTGCTTTAAATAAAATTTTTTTAAGAAGAATTGGGCTGCTAGATTAAATTGCATATAAGAATAACTCAAATTAAAGAAACACCAATCCCGTGAAATTAAATGCCTGCTAGAATTGGATTAGAAATTATATCAAGAATTTTTATTCACTAAAATTAGAGCTTGGTTCCTATACTGAGTATGCGCAAGCCTCAGTCGGCGTACATCCAGGATAACTCGGTATTTACTTGAGTTGAAATAAAAAATAGACCCTTGTTGGCTTAAATTTTGTAGTCAAGACGTCAAATTGAAAGTCAAAAAGTCAAATTTATCCGCGATCCAGCGTTAATGGGAAGAAAAAGTATGGGGTGGTTGGGAAGTTGATTGTGTATGAGTAAGTGTCGATTTTCATAGTTTTTGTCACGCAGATTTGACGCTAAATGGAAGAATTGTGTATTTAATTCAAGAGTACTGAAAATAGACCAATGTACGCAACAATCACAATAAAACCATTATAATCGAAATAAAGTAAAAAAAAAAAAAAAAAATTAAACTGATTTTTTCTATCAAATGGAACAAATTTTTTGACATTATTTTTTTCCATATTTTTGCCAAATAGAAAAGCAAACAGTGATCTATAACTGTGAGAAACGGCAAATGGCGTGTTTTATGCAATTTTGTGCTTGGTTCTTTCATTATTTAAGCAGTTTATTACTCGTAGTTTTATTTTTGAATAATTTGTGAGATGCTTTCCAAACTTCATATGAATGGGCAGCTTTGCTCAAGATGAGTTGTGTTTCGATTACGTTGGACTCATATTTAAAATATAGTAACTGTGACAATTAAACAAATAAATACAACATGTATCCATCAATTTCATTTAACACAGATGTACTCATTGACTCACAAAAAAAGGCCCAAAACCCAAATATGTTGCCACGCTTGTGCAAACAAGTGTTAACAGGCTCATGAGAGCTCCTCATTTCATTATTTGAATTATACACAAAAACGTTATGAAAAATGTGGTGATTTTGCTGGCATACTCGCACAAATACCATCAATTGCTAAGCGGATTTACAGAATTCAAGTTTAAGGCATGGACAAAATTGGTTTTTTGTATAGTAATATTTAGACTATTATTTTCAAAGAGTCGGTATTCGTTCTAATTACTGATTATAATCAGATTATGAAAACACTTTTTGATTCTACACTCAGAGAAAAACTTGGGTCAAATGAAACAAAAATCTGAGTCTATTTTGCTATTTGAGTCTATTTAAATCTTGGTGATTTTCGATCAACCAAATTTCTTAGTTAAAAAACGAACAAGATCTTAGTTGAATAAAATTTTAATTTAAAATAACCAAATCATGCTTATTTAATTTATAACTTAGTTAATATAACCAAAAACATATGGTTAATTTAATGGATAGAAATGGAAAATAATTGGTAACAGTGACTAACTATTATGTTAAATTAACCAAGGGAAAAAATTATTTTACTAATAATTAGTTATTATTATTTTACTAGTTTAATTCTACCAAATTTTCTTAGTAATTGTAACAAAAATGGCGGTAAATGTTGCAAACGTTTAAGGTTAAACACATTGCATCAAGGTGGGGTTACCAAACCAACACGTTGGAAGTTTGATTTCGAACTAATGAAACATTGAATTCTTTACATTAAAAAATTCGAGCGTCTCATCAGAATGCAGTGATCAAACTACAAAAATAATGAAAATACTTTGAACTTGCATTCAAAGTATAATCACAATGATTTGGCGAATTTTATTGATTCGCTAGAATTTAAGTCTTAGTTTATATGACAAAACTTATAGGTCAAAATAACTAATTAAGATAAACCAAAATATTTGGTTAGTTATAACAAGAATATTGTTCACCTAACAAATTTTTTTTTGGTTAAATTAAACAAAACTACGTACCAACATCCTGGTAACTCAAATTTCACTCAATTTTTGTAGTAACCAAGCAAGTAAGAAAATACCAAGTTTCTAATTTAAACAAGAGATTTGGTTTATCTAGCTCAGAATTTTGTGTTAAAACAACCAAATTAATTTAACTAAGTATTTGGTAGTAATCTTTTTTCTGAGTGTAACCAATGTTGATAATCAAACCGGAAATTAAGCCATTCTTACCTAAACAATTCGCTCGCACAAATAATTCTTTGATACTATATTTCGACTTTATTGTTAGTTTCCAGCTTATAGCTTTGGATAATACTATAGTAATTCCAAATGCGTAAATAAAATAAACGTGCGTAGCTTTCATTTCGACAGGCGGGGGCAGGACTGCCTAATCCATCTTAAAATAAGTAGCAAATTCATTCGTTTTCTTTGGGAAGATTTTAGCTCCTACAAATTTTCCAAATATCTACGTCTTCTGCTGATAATAAGTCGGTATATTACTGCTTTTTAGAGTAAAATCTTGAACTTTTCGATAAAATGATTGGCAAAAAAAGAAAATCAGTTCTATAATCGCGGTTTAGGAAATACTTACTTTCTTAAAAGCATCAAAAGCTCGACACAACAGCTAAAATCACTCCCGTTTAAATGGAAATTGAATCGAGCTATATTAAAAACTTAAGGATAGCACTAAAGGGAGAAGGCAATCAAGGACTTTCAAATTGCTTATTTGGTATAACGTGGCTATTCTTTATGAAAGCAACGAAACAATGGAGGAGGTTAGTAAGTCTGCTTTTCGACCGATCCTGGCCTTTAAAATTTATTAACGACGTATGGTCTAAGATTTGTTCATGACTAACTTATCTTAGCATTTCAAAATTATTTTTTCTCCGTCCTAATAAAAATATTTAATTTTTTTCATAGAGCTTTATGTATTTTGTCTATATTTCCGCTAATTTTATGGATCGCCACAATCTCTCCGTTTGCTGTTGATTAGAAAATATGAGCTTATACTAATACTATTAGATACTTCTATTTAAATTGTGATCAAACTTTTACAGAAAGCTGTAAAGACTGTTAGTTCACTTCGCCAGGGAAGGACAGAATACAAAATATCACTTGAAATATCGGCCAACCATTTAGTGTAAATTTTGAATATGAATCCGCAAATTTTTTTTCCTAAAACTAAGCAAGAAAATCGGAAAAAATACATTTAATAGAGTCAACACCCGATTAGGAATGACCTATTTTCAATCTGCAATATTTTTTCTTGAAACTATACGCAAGGTAGAAGTCGTTTAATAGAAAAACATCAGATGAAACCGATGATCATTAGAGTTAACACAAATTAGGAACCTCCAGAATACAAGATTCACATTCAACAATGGCGAATCGTTCAATCTCAAGAATAAGGGATCGGCACCAAAGCCCGAATTACAAAATCCTGAATTAATAGAATCCTGCCTTTTTAACATCCCGCTTTGTAAAATACTGCTTTTAAGAATCCCGCCTTATCAAAATTATTCAAAAAATAATAACAAAGAAACTTAAATTGGTGGTAGGATGCAAGGTGTACCAGATCATCAATTTAGGTTTCGAAACGAGGATAATACCATAAAGATAAAGTTTGGCACGATAAGCTAATGCACAAAATAAAAACCGTTTCGCCAAATTATTTCTATGCTATTTTAAAAAAACTTAAATAAAAGACAATAATAAGTTAAACTAAATTGTACCGTTACTGGTCTATACGGCATTGGCGCAGATTTACCATAAGGCAGCGTTTGTAAACGACGCTAATATAGTAACCATATTAACTTTTGCTGATGAAACAGGTAAGTATTGTGATATCTCACGAAAACGAGTTTGAAGAAAAAATTTAATTTTGAAATTGTCCGCTCATTAATAACTATTAAGGTAGGTTAAGGCCTACAAAGCAGAATAATAATATTGCATTTTAACATTTGAACATTTCTTGTAAGTTGCTTTCTAGAAAAATTCAAGAATAACTTTAGTCATTGGCAGTGTATTTAAAAACAATGAATGTTATAACAGCATGAGCAATTCGCCGGCGATTTGAAGTTGCGAAACTGACTTATCTATTAGAAGATAAAGATAATAAGATTTAATTAGAGTAATTCAAATACTGACTCTCGGTGCATGTGATTATATTTGGTAAGAGAAACTGACTTTGGCGAATAAATTACACTTACAGTATTATATATCTAAAAAATAGGTCAGCAGTTAAAATCAAATTTAAAAACTAACAAACTTATATATTCTCACCTAACTAATCTGTTGAATAAAAATAAATAAAATATGTATAGTCTCTCAAGGTTAGATAGGCTTACACAATCTATAACCGATACGTTGAGGAACTTAGCGAACAAAAGTTAAAAATAATTTGAATCTGGTACAATCCTCAATACAAGTAAATGTCGAGTTAATTGAAAACAGTCTAGAACAAATAACCAATTCCAATAAAAAATGCAAGAATTAACAACATCCTTGAAAATTATAAATAAATAAACAATATATAAATTAAGCTTAATAATAATAGCTTAAATTTAATTGGATTTTCTTTGCCAACATTTTGCGTAAAATTATGTTTTACCCATTCGTGAAAACTAACATCTCTTAAATACGCTAGGGCGAATAATTTTCATTTTTATGTATTGTACATTTCGTTCTCTATGAATGAATAACAAACATGTATTTATAATAAGCACACTGTTATTTTAAGGTTGCCAAATTGAACAACCGCCCAAAACCAAAACATTTACAATGATTCTTGTGATTTGTTTTTAATACGCGGATCCGATTGCGTACCCAAGTACGTTTCAAAACGATCAATTTCACATCAAAAAGCTGTCGTAATGTTTATGATTTTATGGCTTTGAGCCTCAGGTTTGCCAAGAGCAAACATTTTATTACGCAAACTTTACCTTTCACAATTTTATTTATGTATCATGTGAGATCTAATAATTTTCATAAAAACGTTTACGTAAAAGTGTTTTTATTTTTTAATATTATGTTGATAACATGTGATGTGTGTGATTCATGATAAATAAAATAAAAAATAAAACTATTTCGTTAGACTAGACTGAACTGAATTTTTCTTAACGATATATTTATAGAACTAATAATATTCGGTTTAGCAAATAGGTTTTAATTTTTTGATGCACTTTCAAGTGGATGCGACCTCTGTTAAACCAAACAATATTGAATTTCGAAAATATGTATATCATATTTATGTGGTTTAAGTGTTCAATCAACAGTTGTCGTACTAAAACACTTTAATTATGTTAATAGACTTCAGACTTCCTTGCTAGACAGGCAAGTGTAGGTGATTTATAACCTTGTTTCCTGAATCAATATATTGATTGAAATAAAGTTTTATATAAAAAAGTGTTTTATTTGAGTTGGTGTACATAGTTAGAATAACGCTTATTGTAATATGTTATGCAGAATAATTATCATCTATCACATAATTATAAATTCTACTGCAAACAACTATAATAACCATTTTTAAATAATTTCATATGCCATCTTATGGAGTTAAGCCGCTGTGTAGAGCACAGGTCGGAAAAAGCAGGCTAACATTTACTACATAACCACAATTTTTGAAACTTCCGCAAAAATTGAAGAAATGCTATTTACAACATCTCCTTTACAAGAATGTTTTCTGAGCAATTGTCCAGCAACTCCCTCAGGACATTTAATGCAATTTATCCATTTTTGATAGTGTCCATTCTGAAAACTTAAATAAAACTCATAGTGTTAGTATATTATCTTGATTTTAGGTCATGCTTCATCATCTATGTAGTTTGTCTGTTGCAAGATCATAAAACTTCAGGCAGTCACACCAATATAAACGGTTTTAGCAGTTAAGAGATACATCTCATACGGGGAGGAATATAAACCCGGTAATTCATAATCCAATTTCTTTGATATTATCAAAATTAAAGGATTTCATCATTCAATGATTAGTAATGGTGAATCGGCTATTCTTACGAAGTAGCGTTATATTACGTAACTGCATAAAATTCTATACTTTTTCCTTGTAATTATCATAAAAATGAAGATTGTACGAGATCAGAGCCGAAATGATTTTTTTTACTTTGTTTTTTGTTGTAATGGTTTTATTGTGATTGTTTCGAACATTAATCTATTTAAAAAAATCGTAAACCGAAAAAGTTAGTTGTGAGAATGAAATATAGATGATAATATGTGAAAGAATTGAATTTCGTAGTCAATATCGCAATGTAGACAATATAGACAATATTCCAATGTAAATAATACAACATCAGTCGTCGCGACCTGATGAGAAGACTGATTTCTTTAAATCAATAATCACATCCGTTCGAAACTGATTGTTCTTACAAATTTTCCATCTAAAAGTCAAAAATTCAAATTCATCGTTATTTTTACCTGTATTACCGGCACATTGCAAGCTCCATTTCAACCTGTACACTGACATGAACGATGGGACGGCGCTGAATTCTGCACTCCAACAGAGGGTCTTAGTTGTGTTTATTAACATCACCAATCGTAATCGATGACAAAAATACGCTTTGCATCCAGCCTCTGGTGGGATTCGTATCCAGTACCTCCCGGTCCAAGTGCTGATGCTTTAACCACTGCCCACTTGTCCGGGTCGTTAGGATTAACTTTGCTCTCTAGTGCCATTTCGGTTATTATATGAGAATGGTAATGTCGTTGTATCGTTGGTTTATATTTTCATAGCGGATTTATCCGCTGTTTCATCATGTTCTTTGCAGTTTGATGGGATTGACCCAAACTGTGAATCTTATTATCGTTGTTACACATTCTGTTTAGATTTGTTTCAACGGCGTAGCCATCCCAGTTATATATTTTTTGTTTTACATAGTTGGTCCAAAGATGGATTGTTTAATCAAGTTTTGTTCCATTTTTTAAGTGGTACTTCCAAGTCGCGGTATTATACATGTTGCGAACGTGCTTAGTTATTGCGTTACCTCAAAACTGCAGTTATTACTATTTCCTGTAGCTGGTGAGCAGCAAGAACAATGTAATGACGGATTACTACGGTGAGGTCTATAATAGAACAAATCGTTTTATTTGTCATTTACTTTATTCTGATTTAACTTAAATGAAATGTTGTATTTTCGTAGTATGAGTATACTCAAAGATTGCAGGTAAACTATACCATGACCAATTCTGGTGATATTTTTTTTTAAATGAGCCTCCGTTGGTAAAAGTTAATCCTCAAGAAGTTTATTAAACATTTAGCAACAAAAAGTGCGTTTTCAATTTTTTCTGTAAATGAGAGGTTACATGCGGAGAATAACACAACATAACCAAGAGGATTGCCTTATTCTCAAAAACGTTCATGTTAACTTGGCCTGTACGGAAACCTCTGTATTAACGAAAATATTTTTTCAGTTATAAATTTTTATTGAACTTTTCAAAATCAAACAGTTTAACCAATTGAGGAGATTGGCTTAAAACAGATGTTTAATATGTGAAATATACGTATTAAATAATTAAAACAATGTATTTTTAGATTTTAGAAATAGTTAAAATTAATTTAGAAGCAATTTGGACAACAAATGCCCAGTTTAAAACTAGATCAAGTTTAACGATAATTTTAGCGTATGCAGTAATTAATGTAAGTTACATGTTTGCGAACCCTTTCAAATTTTCGAATTAATAATGAATGAATCACTGTTTTTATGATATAATTCTTGAGTCTGTTTAACATACACAAATTTTTGAAAAATTGAATGTACATCATTCATTAGTTTCGTATAATGTGGTATAATCATGTCTATCATCAAATTAATTAAAATTAGAAAAATGTTACTATATTTTAAAGTGTTAAAATATAGAGATATTTCGTTAATTGACATGGATCAAGTTGCTACTTTTCGATTTAGAGTTTTAGATGGTGAAGCGACCTATAAATATAAAGGGTGATTTTTTTGTGGTTAGGATTTTCATGCATTAGTATTTGACAGATCACGCGGGATTTCAGACAAGGTGTCAAAGAGAAAGATGCTCAGTATGCTTTGACATTTCATAATGAATAGACTTACTAACGAGCAATGCTTGCAAATAATTGAATTATATTACAAAAATCAGTGTTCGGTTCGAAAAGTGTTTCGCGATTTACGTCCGATTTATGGTCTACATAATCGACCAAGTGAGCAAACAATTAATGCGATTGTGACCAAGTTTCGCACTCAGTTTACTTTATTGGACATTAAACCAACCACACGAATGCGTACAGTGCGTACAGAAGAGAATATTGCGTCTGTTTCTGAGAGTGTTGCTGAAGACCGTGAAATGTCGATTCGTCGCCGTTCGCAGCAATTGGGTTTGTGTTATTCGACGACATGGAAGATTTTACGCAAAGATCTTGGTGTAAAACCGTATAAAATACAGCTCCTGCAAGAACTGAAGCCGAACGATCTGCCACAACGTCGAATTTTCAGTGAATGGGCCCTAGAAAAGTTGGCAGAAAATCCGCTTTTTTATCGACAAATTTTGTTCAGCGATGAGGCTCATTTCTGGTTGAATGGCTACGTAAATAAGCAAAATTGCCGCATTTGGAGTGAAGAGCAACCAGAAGCCGTTCAAGAACTGCCCATGCATCCCGAAAAATGCACTGTTTGGTGTGGTTTGTACGCTGGTGGAATCATTGGACCGTATTTTTTCAAAGATTCTGTTGGACGCAACGTTACGGTGAATGGCGATCGCTATCGTTCGATGCTAACAAACTTTTTGTTGCCAAAAATGGAAGAACTGAACTTAGTTGACATGTGGTTTCAACAAGATGGCGCTACATGCCACACAGCTCGCGATTCTATGGCCATTTTGAGGGAAAACTTCGGAGAACAATTCATCTCAAGAAATGGCCCGGTAAGTTGGCCACCAAGATCATGCGATTTGACGCCTTTAGACTATTTTTTGTGGGGCTACGTCAAGTCTAAAGTCTACAGAAATAAGCCAGCAACTATTCCAGTTTTGGAAGACAACATTTCCGAAGAAATTCGGGCTATTCCGGCCGAAATGCTCGAAAAAGTTGCCCAAAATTGGACTTTCCGAATGGACCACCTAAGACGCAGCCGCGGTCAACATTTAAATGAAATTATCTTCAAAAAGTAAATGTCATGGACCAATCTAACGTTTCAAATAAAGAACCGATGAGATTTTGCAAATTTTATGCGTTTTTTTTTAAAAAAAAGTTCTCAAGCTCTTAAAAAATCACCCGTTATATACAGCATAAAAACTAAACGTTATACAATTTGTTTGCGATATTTTATCGATCGATCAGTTTTTGCTGCTATACCATAGACTGAGAGTCTCTATTTTTGTAAAATTGTATATTATGCCAACGTACTCTAATAGTTTATTTCAATTATGTAAACAAAAATTGAATTAAATCACAAACGCTTAATTAATTTATATTGTAAATCAATAAAATACTTTCTCAATTACCAAATTAGAATTTATTCGAAAAACATTAAATACCAAACGCAAGAGGGGTATTGAAGGTTTTCAAGAATTTTCATCTTGAAACTCTTTTCTTAAACATTAACAATAAAAAGCAAAAAAATTATTTGACAAGCTGCCCAAAAATTCGCGTGACTTTTTTTTAAGTTATTTTTTTATTTATTTACTATTTTTTATTGTTGCTGTTTTCTAATTCAATATACACATCGAAACAACGTATACAGATAAATTTTCCTACCGATATTTTCTATAAATAAAATATATTTTTAAATATGTATACGAAATACATATGCGTGATTTTACATAATTTTTTAGATTTCATTCGAAAAAGAAAAAAAATCGATACTAGTATTATCTATTCCACAATACAATCAACTTCCTATTTATGATGACAAGTACATTGTCGACCCTCTTCTTGATTCACTGTTGGTAAAATACCTTTAAATCAGACATTTTTGGAATGATTAATCATTAAATTTTTTAGGGTAAACAGCATTGATTGTATTTTCAAAGCAGATCAGCTGACACATAAAACACATTGTATCCGAAATAATACTAGTATTGGAATCCTACCAAATCGATGAAAACATTTGTAATCATTAGTGTAGATGTTCATCAAACGGGCGCCAACCTTTTAATTACATCATTATCGCATACATAAAAGTATTACGTATTTTATAATAGATAATTTGATAACACTGATTCATGTGACCCGAGGTTGATTAAGAATTAACGCCATTCGAAACTGTAGCGCTGTGTAACCACACCTCTAATTGGATCTTATCTTTTATTATTGGCTGCTTATATTATTAAACTTGTGAGCGAAGAAAATTTGAAAACCCGATCAATTTATATTCCTTATTTATTAGTCTCAAGGAATTCATTTATAAATACAGTCTACAAAGTCCGTACCTACGTACCCACTATTTTGGAATTCGGACAATAAACACTAAATATTTAAATTTCCAACAAATACCTAACACCTTCTACTTTTAATTATAATAAAAATTCCTTTTTGTACAACAATAGTTGAACTAGCTCTCAAAAAATAGTTTTCTAGCCAAACGAATTTGGAACAAAACACTTTTAAGACCACGGAAGTGTTATCGCTTCCTTTGAAAATCGCATCCCGTATCGCTAATCAGGTATATTTAAATTTTAAATACACCTGTTTTATAACAACCCGTAATCCATTACAAAGAGGCAAATTATCCATCTGAAAATCAGAAACAATGTGCCCAATACCAAATTTGAGACAAGCTCTAGCAACCATGAAAAATGAACTAAGTACTCTCGTACGTGAACTTTTATTTCTACATATAACCAGAAGTTCATGTAGTATGGTTTTAGACAGAGATTTGGAGCTGGAGAGCGGAGTACTGGAGCACAAGGTTTTCCCCGGAGCTGGAGAGGAGCTCGGAGCACAATAATTTTGATTGCTCTACTGCTCCAGTTAATTAAAAAAAATCCATATGTAGTAGATTTACTAAATATACTAAAGCAGATGTACTAAACTAGTACATACATACATTGCTAAATACACAAAAAATCTACTACCTTTTTTGCTTTGATGTTATGTATTTTTTTCGTGTAATTTTGTCGAGTGTTTGTGAATTTTGAGATTATTTAAGTTTTTTGTGGATAATTTATTATAAAACTGTTTGGTTTTGTTAGAATAAATTTGTATAAGTAAAAAAAAACATTTTTATAAATATGTAAATGTGACAATGTTTTTTAGGTGTTTTAAGTAAGTTTAAACATGGCGTCAACAAATAAAAATGCAAAACTGCCGTCCATGATAGATAGCCGATTTACAGAAGAAAATTTAAGAAATAACTATGAAATTAAAATACGAGAAATTTGGCAACGTGCAAGGTGGAAAATGACGTAAATGGCCAACTTAAACGATGCAACTTTAAATTCAATGCTAATAAATCCAGCACCGTAAAAAAATTTAATCTTTGGCGACATGTCAAACGTAACCATCCGGAAATTTATATGTCGCTAACGAAAAAGTAAGTTAGAGTTGAGGCGGAAAAGTGAAGTAGTCGTGATTGTTAAGGAAATAATATTTCAACTAATAAAAAACACTAAATGGAACAAACGAAAATTGATTTGTTTTTGAAGTCTTCAAAAGTTACAGTTACTATGGATACTTTCTGTGAAGGTCTTATGGAAATGGTTTGCTTCAGTACAACACCCCTCACTACATTCAGACTGCAAAACAAAGGATTCCAAAAAATTGCGGGTGAAATGGCTCAAAAGCTTTGTTTGTCGTTTGGTTATCTGTACAACTGATTCTGTTCGTGCTGATCTGAAGGAATTATAAAAAGAAAAGTTGTGCTACCCGAAAATGGTTGCAGCAACCCAAGGTAGAAATTTTCTCGCAGTCAATGTACTTTAAAAAAACATTGAAATTGTGGATACCATAAAGGAAAACATGATTCTTCTTATGTGAAAAATCAAGTGAAATTAATTTTAGAAAAATTCGGTATCACTAAAATGCAGATTTTGAGAATTTGCGTTGACAACGCAGCAAATATAACGTGTGCCATAAAGAATTTCAGCAGCTGAGATGATGATTCTAATTTGGACGTTGTTATAAATAAAACTAGTACTGAATCAATTATGGTAGAGGAAAAAATTGAGGAACATGGTTACCGAAGAATTGAGAATGCTAATGCTGAACAATGGTTTTCCAATCCGAGCTTTATACTGCCAGAATGGGTGCTTAATGATGAAACAAAAGTTCAATTGATGAGGTGTGGCATATATACACTTCAACGCAACTAAATTTTTAGGAAAAATTAGACAAGTCGTTTTTAAGTTACGAATACCAAACATTCGCAATATTCTGCTTCAATTACGTGGATTCAACATTTGCAATGATTGATCGACGTCTCGTGTTTCAATCTTACTGTTAAGAAGTAGCTGCTGCAGGAACAAGAGAGCTGAAGTTAAGCAAGAATGGGAAACTATTTGCAAATTAAGTGAAACATTTTACAATTAGAATGAAACTTTTTACTAAATTAAATGAGACAATTTGCAAATAAATTGAAACCCATAAAATTGTATCTCTAAATTAAAATAAAGCAATTTTACTTAAATTATACAATAATTGGACATGTACCCCATTCCATACGAGATCACCATCACCCATTTTGCGAAACAAATTGAAATCATTTTAACTATAATTTTAAATTCTATCATATCCAAAATAAAGTTGGAGCAGTAACAGAATTTACGCTCTGTGTAATCACATCGACAAGGTTTTGGTCTACTTATTATGGAAACTAACATATCTTGGCTTTGGGTTTAATTTTTGAGAACGCTTTTTCTATTGGATTTAACATCGGGGAGTAAGGCGGAAGAAACTAGATATGGTTTTGGGATGTTCCAATCAGCTCCTCTATTTCTGACGTTTTATGAATCTGGGCATTATACATTATCAAATAATAATTGGTGCCATCCAATTTTGAAATTAACTGAGAGGAAACCACAAAACTTACTTCAATTGCATGTCAAATTTGATTTTATTTTATGATGGATAATACCCTGATCAGGTTAACCCGCTATAAGCGTGATATTTCTGATGAGCCGGTGTATTCTTTTTAGACCTTGCATGCCTTCAGCGAATGCAGGTGTAAACCGGATTCATCGATGAATTTCAATTTTTCACGGTTTTGTTGAGGCCATATGTTGAAATTTTCCAATATTTATTTAACTATATTTAAAAAATAAAAGAAAAAAAAACAAATTCTGGTTAATTACTGAAAACTGCGTGGCATGTTCTTTTCGCAAGGCTATTGTTCTTGGCGAATTCATAGACTTCATTTCCAGACTAGCCAATTTCAATGTAATCCGAAGTTTACTTAGGCCATTTTGAATGCTTGAGAGGCTCAGTGGTAAGTTTTGTTCTGCAAGCTTTTGTTGGATATAAGCCAACGTAAAACCAGGGTTTGTTTCAACTATCCGTTCAATTTTGGTTAATACTTTCTTTTTTTTAATAATAATAATTCGCACTTATTTTGTCTGTAACGACAAAGCACTGTTTTAGCAGAGTTAACCTTTAGCCCGGCGATATTTGCCGCATTTTGAACTGTCTTCCTTTCTTCAAACAGTTTTATATTTTGGTAATTTACGGTTCGTCGGTTCTTTCTTGGTTAACGTTCTTAAAAGTGATTTATTGTTGTAATAAAAATATTTTTACATATTAAAGTACCTAGGTGATATTTACATTATGTATAATGTTACATTGCCTGATGAACTATTGGATTTAGATGAACTCATTTTAATAACTTTTAATTATGACTAATGAACCATTAGTCATAATAATCATCAGTTATTAGTCATCAGTTTCATTTAATGAACCATTAAAAAATTAAAACAGAAGCTATTTTCTTAATATTCAGGAAGAAAAATTCTATGGGTTTCAATTTATTTGCCAAATGTTTCATTTAATTTAGTAAAAAGTTTCATTCTAATTGTAAAATGTTTCACTTAATTTACAAAACGTCGCACTTAATTTGCAAATGGTTTCATTTAATCTGAAAAACCTACCATATAACATGTAAGCACAGTTTAAAATAAAGTTTATTTAGTTAATTTAAAGTAAAAAAACTGTATTTCAACTTTTGTATATTTTGATACTTTTGTACTTGTAGCATGGGGCAGAGCATGGATCGGAACACCATAAAAATTGTACTACTCCAAAGCCCTGATTTTAGAACTTATCTAGTTAGTCAAAGATAATTAAAAATGATCATAATGATAAAGGCAGACTATTCAGGCCATAGAGATAGTAACATACATATACCATTTTGCGACATACTTATATGATTCCAGAAATCTATACGAGTATCACACAATAATTCAAATAAGGTCAATGTTAGCTGTGTGCAAGGTGAAAATGCGTTATATAATAATTTTATTATAGTCGCGCATATGTTCAATCGTAAATGAATATACGCACAAACAACCCAAATAAATGCCGTGAGGGAAATGTTGACAGGTATGAATGTAAATATTTTCTCTTGAAGCATTTAATTAGGGTTGTACATATTTTTGTTTTTCGACAGAAACATTTTTTTCACTAAATATATCTAATATTTGTTGATATATAAAAAAATACACACAAATTATGCCTAGGTATAATTTAATTAAAAACATACGTGTAAATAAGTTGTTTAATTTATACTAAACGACATTTTCTATTAAAAATATATAATATCGTTGAACCATACCAAATACATCTATAAATAAAAAAATTTGGAAAATAACCTAAACCAAAAATTTTAACATTCAACAATTAGAATATATATGTGATATGATATTATTATAGATGCATAATATATTAAATACACTTCAAGCTGTTATAATTCCAACTTAAGTTAACGAGCTTTAACGCTTAATACTAAAACAGTGCGGGGCAGCTCTATACTTTCGAAATTAAAATATGCCGTCCGCCTAATTAAAAGTGTAACCAATTACTATCGCAACTAAAAACCGTAAATTACTAGTACCTAGGTTCGGAATAATGAAAAGCCATTTACAACAAACAAGAATTTGCATATATTATACAAAAACAGATCATCTTAAGACTAGGAAGTGCGAATACCCCGCCATTGAAAAAGCTAAACCATACGACTTCACTGAATTGTATCCAATGTAGTGAACGTGTTAAAAATTTAGTGTAAAATAGGTTAATTCTACACACAGCATTCTTATATCGCAACCAGGTATTTTTTTTATTAGTTAAGATAACTAAACCCATCGCAGTTCGTACAACAAAACATATAAAGTTGACGACTTGAAATTATAAGATAATTTAGTTATGATGATAATTTAAGTCAACAGAAGTATTATATTTATGTGTGTAAGGTTTTCTTATTTACTAATATTTTGGATAAATAAAGTTTCTAATTTTTGTCTCTTCGTGTATTTGCTAAACATTTTAAGGCTCAAAGTGTAGAAATAGATCACCAAGTAGAATGTATAATATAAAGCAAAGCATTTTAACAGCTTGGCTGTCGATATTATAATAGTAGTTTCATTTAACCAATTCAATAAGAAAATACAGTTAACGTATTTTATTTAACCATACTTCTTGGTTGGTACAGAATCAAACTTAATTACCGAGATTCAAAAATAGTCTTTTAATAATATACTTAAACATAAGACGAACGGCTAAACATAAAATTTCTTCAAAGTATTGTAAATTGGCTTATGGATGACTACAAGATAATTTAAGGAAAGGATTTGCCACAATTGTATTTCCTGTTAACTGAGTGGAATACGAATTGGCAACTTTAACTGAACCGAAATTTGTTAATTTTTTGGGCATTGAGATTGTATCTGCCACAATTTACATTACATTATAATTTTAGTTTATTATTAATTTATTATGGAAATTAAGAAAGAAAAAGACTGTAGTAATAATGTTACCTTGTTATCACAAAAAACTTGCGATATTTTTATGTTTAATTCTAATTTATTTAGCGTAGAATTAAATCCAACAATTATGTTCTAAAACTTTTTCGTTGTAACGAGAAATAAAAATAAATAAAATCAATTCTGCTTTCTGCACACTTTTAATTTAGGTACTGCTAGCTACTAAAGTCAAAGAAGAATGGGGCATGCAAAATAAAATTGGTTGTTGTTGTCATCCACCAGACGGCAACAGCGTCGGGAATCGGGATGAGATAGTATGCAATTTAGTTTTGTACTGAATTCTATGTATGGCAGGTTTTGTAAGGGTGATTTGTTTTAATTATTGAAAAATAGTATTTGCTGATCTTTGATATGTATAAAGCATATAAATAAGATCGTCAGTATTTATTTCAAGTTTTCGAGAATTACTACATTTGGAAATTAACGGAGCTAAATCACAGCTGTGTGGTGGCCAATTGACATCTCCAATGTGTACAAAAGACCGACTGTTGCGTTTGCTGTGCAACAAGTTGTGTCGTCCTGTTGAAACCAAATGTCATGTGTCCTCCTCTTGAATTCTGGGTAACATAAACTCATTTATTATGGCTCGGTAACGCTCCCCATTGACTATAAGGTCGGCTCCTTGCTCATTTTCTAATTAAAAATGGACAGTCACTCATCGTGGAAGCATCAGCTTCTCCATGGTTCGTGTGAATTGTGTGAGCCCCAAATGCGACAATTTTGCTTATTGACGTAGCTTACAAGGTCAAAATAAGCTACGTCGGAAAAGATGATTTTTTTTTAAAATGCGCATTTTCGTCCAAGCGTTCCACAGCCCAATTAGTGAATCGAAAAGGTTGCGGTTGATCATTTTGCTACAGTTTTTGCGCTAATTAAAGTTTAAACGCCTTGGCACATACATTTGTTACAGTTTGGGTAGAAGACTCACCACTTTGAAAGTAAGTTTTCAATATTTCCCAGTTTTGTTCAAGCCATTTTCGAAATAACCGGTAGTTGAAATTGCAAACGCTAGACGTCTCATCTAGACAATGAACAATTTTCATTATAAGTAATTTACTCGTAACTTGCACTGTTTCAGAGATAAAAGCTTGGCATTTATTAAAAAACTCGTTCTGTATAGGCGTCAAAAATATTACTTTGAATTTTTATCTCGCAAAATATAATGGAGGAGCGTCTCCTTATTTATATTTGGTTTTCCTACGGAATATTCTTTATTTTGTTCTACTAATAAATATGAAAATTTTCCAATAACAAAATAAACAACCAAAGAAAAAAGTAAAAATAATTCCTATATTCTAGTTGTGCGACTCCTTGCCAACAGAGCATGTTTATCGAAAAATTATAGATTCACATGTTATCGATAGTATACAGCCAAATAAATGCGTCTACTGTAAATAATAACGATTATTACAAATATTCTTATCACTCAACCAGTTGGTCAAAATTATAAATCCATCAATCAAATTTTGTTATAAGTAAATTAATAAAGTTTTTCTAACCGATTATTAAAATTTATAGCAAACGTTTTATAATTTAAGCAGCTAATTAGGTAATTTAAAATATTAGTATTGTAGGTGAAAATCACCATAACCGATCACACATACTCAAATATGTGAAGATTATATCACTCAACAAATAAACAACTTGTATACATTAAATGAAAACGATTGTTACAGCACGCACTACCGCATTAAAATATATATCTATGTACTCAACTCATATGATTAATAATACATTGACCTAATCATTGATGAAGTAATATCGTTATCACATTTGCATTTGTTAGTAACATACTTGATTTAGTTTCTAACTTTTACCAAATATAATTCTACGCAGACTGTGGCTTTTATGTACTACACAACACATTTTTAATCAAAACATTATCATAAAAATATGTTTAGTTATCAAGAAATAATCTGTCAATTTTTTCCAATTACGTACGTGTTTATGCCAAAAAATGTCACAAAAATGGAAAATAATTTTCCAAATTTGTTTGGTCGCCGTATATAGGTGTAACTTATTTATCGTATAATCAGGCTTAATTTGATAAGAAAATATTTTATTCTTTAGATTCGCTTATTTTATTAAGCGTTATCTATATTCATCAAGTCGAGAATATAAATGTAATCCGTTTGGACTAAATCAGATCCACAATTCTATATATTATCAAGTAGTTCTTTAACATGTGCTTAAAAATTGTTTATATAACCACCACGTGGTTAAACATATTGTAATGTGTGTGAAAATAAAATTCGTTTGTTGTTGGAATTATTTATTTATTTCATTCAGATTGTCAAGCACAAATATACGGGATAAGAAACAATTAATTGGCTGTTTTTGTTAATTATTTACGTATGAGAAGAAAGCAAGTAATCGATTTTCAATTATTAAAAACTAATTGAAAACGCAATTGATTTAATTATGATTGATATACGCAGCTTCATATTAATTATCTATACTAATGGGTTTAACTAATGGAAACCGCCAAAAAATTTAGACGATTATATATTCTCATGACTAAAATTTAAGCGTAGACTTCGCACCTAATAACAACACCGAAGACTTAATATAAACACGTTCTAATTTGATATAAAATTTACAAACCATTTTAAATATGCTTATACATACATAGGTAAATTGTATTGTATTTCAAATCGAATATATTTCATCACCAAAATTTGTTATTAATAATACTAATGGGTGATGAAATTGAAATTGATTAGAGTAAATTATATACAAACAATAATTCATCGCAATTTTCAGAATTAAAATGTGTTTGTCTCATTCTTTCTGTTTACATATATTTGTAATAAATTTAATTCTGTAAACATTTATAACTTACGCCCATGTGCGAAGTAATACAAGTAACTTTATCTTCACTTCGATCAAGGAATCCAACCGTACCATACAGTCAGCCATTTGCAGCACACCCTGTACAGGTATTATGAATGACCTCCAACATCTATGAGACAAAAAAATAGGACGAGTAATTGCATTAATAGCCTCAATTGCCATTTTATTCATCTTGCTTTTACCCATACTGGTAAATGCCGAGAATTACAATTTTCACCCTGTTGAAACCCCTACGTAATAATTGGTTAAATTTTTACTATACTTGGACACTAGAGGGAATATAGCCAAGAGTAGTTCCTATTACCGAAGTTAAAATTTTGGTGAGTGTAGATATTATCGAAGAACAAGAATACCATTTTGCGATCTCATAATATTATCATGAGTAATTATTAGGTATGCAAGTAGAAACTCGGCTCTGAAGGTGGTTGCATTAAAATATACTTGAACGCATCTAAATCGCCGCCATTTTGGTTATATGTACCTTAGTCATTGCTGTTTTTATGACATAAATTTCAGTCATTTACAAGCTGTCGTGGGTGTACTACGAAATGCCGGTTTTCAAAATCCCGTTTTTCAAAATCCAGGTTTTTAAAATCTCAAAATCCCGGTTAACTTTTCTTTTAGTTCTAAAGTCTTGACTTTGAAAAAAATATTTTTTATTTTCGGGCCAGCCGGACTAATAATATTTTAACATAAAAATAATATATCTTGCCCAAAAATTTACTAGAAAAAACCAAGGCTGTGAAGTCAGAGGCGGGATTCGGTTTCGTGGAGTAGGTGCTATTTTATCGGAGTCGGACTCCCATTTTTTTTTGTCTAATTACAACAACAGGGCCATATATTGACACCCGCTCTAGATTTAGTCGAATTCCTAGTTTTTGATGGTTTTCGAAAATTGAACTTGCAACATTTTGTAGTTGCAAGATTAATAAAAAAAATCAATATTTTGTTAATGCAACATTTTGAAATGCAATAATTGTAAAGGCTGACGGCTTCGATAACTCTCACGGGCACGCGATCGATTAAGAACGAACCGATTAAGAAATGGCCTAGTTCCATCCCTAATGATAATATTCCAGAACTTTATCAAACATCATTTTAAAATCATATTTAGATCCCACATGTCGATTTTCGACATAATCGGTTAAGATTCGGCAGGCTTCATCCCTATCCGCCTTATACCAGAACTTTATCAAAAACACATGTTTTGAATCCCATTTAGGACCCACATATCGAATTTCAACTAAATCGGTTAAAAAATAGCCTAGTTCCATCTCTATTGACCGCTTTATCGAAAAATCATTTAGAATCCCCTTTCCATCGCACGTATCGAATTTCAACAAAATCTGTTAAGAAATGGCCAAATTCCACCCCTATTAGCCATTTTCTAGAACTTTATCGCAAACTCATTTTTGAATTTTGTCCAAAAATTATTTAACCCATTGTCGCACACTTTTTAATTGACGACCGTGCTCAGAAACACACTTTTTGTTTTTCAATTGATTATCACTGCCATATGAAATTGAGCGTCATTTATATGTTTGGAAGCGAAAATTATCACATTTTCTCACAGTTTTCCCATGAAAATTCTAGACGGCTATAGCCGTCATTTGCTCATCACATCATTTTTTCTATATATTTCCGCCTACAGAAACAAATTTCGAGCCGTCCGATTTTTTGGTGATATATAGACAAATGACGGCTATAGCCGTCATTTGCGCGAACATAATCGGACGGCTATAGCCGTCATTTGTTTCTGTAGGCGGAAATATATCGAATTGCTAATCATGAAAAATCGCACAAAAAACAATTGATGTTATCTGGAATGTTACATCGTTTTTTCTTTGATGTATTACTGACTAGTTACAAAATAATGCATTAGTACACTTCGTAAAAATGATGTTCCTTTTAAAATATGCAGGACGGCTATAGCCGTCATTTGCCTATATATCACCAAAAATATGACGGCTGTTGCCGTCATTTGCGGGAATGGGTTAAGAGTCCCATTTTCCCACATGATAAATTTAAAAAAAATCGAACCGGGATTTCCAAAAAAACGGGATTTATAAATGCAAAACCGGGATTTTGAAAACCAGGATTTTAAAAACCTGTATATCGATTTTGTCTCAAAATGTGTGAAACAAAATGGGTGTAACCGGAAAGATATAGTAGTAGCATATGTGTTGGTGTTTGTTTCGTGCGTATGATTGTTTTACTGTGATTGTGTAATTAAAATTTTTCTTAAAAATTATTATTTGCTACCATTTTATGTGCAATTTATTAAGTTGTCCGTGTGGTTTCATTCGTTTATCACATTCTCTGACATTGAAAAACTGAATGAATGAATGTGTGATGTATATGTGTTGTGTTAGGGAAAATATGCTTGAATAATTAGTAATAGTTAGTAAATTGAAGAATAGTTGATAGTTGTTTAATTAAAATTTATCAATCTTCAAATCGGAGATTGATAAATCTGAACTAAGTTTACACATTTGCACATTTTAGTTTAAGAACATTAGAAACATCTATCAATAACAACTGGTAAGGATTAAATATCAATTTAGATAGTCGGAAATTTAGACAAAACAATCGGCGTCATGCACATAACATAGAGAAAGTATATAACATAACATGAAGGGTATAAGATTCCAGAATGCAAGATCGTAATTGCTCACACTAAAACACCTTTTGGACTAAAATTGGCAAAATATGAAAATAAACATATTAAAAAATTCTCACCATTTAAATTATTATTAATAAATATGTTACACCGTTAATTAGTTCATTTAATTATCTAATAAATTTATTATTATTTGTTTCAAATACACAACTTTACAAATTTACAATATTTTTCTTACACGCAAAGCAAACAATTTTTAGAGGACACCCACAACATTTTGTTAGAAATTTTTCTATTTATAATTACATATTTGTGGCCCATTACTCTCAATTAATACGTGCAATTAAAATAAATTTGCTGAACATTTTGATTTATGAAGACTTCACGTCTCGTGTTTGCCTTTTGTAATTATTATAAAACACACAGAGCTCTGAATCGCATTGAACTTGATAAATCCAGGCATATGCGGAGATTTAACATTGACTTAAGATAATAAAATCATTTTCGTTACAAAAAAAACACAGTGTATTGTTTTTGGTATTGATTAGGATGGCTGGCAGTCTGGCGGCTAAGCATATTTTATTGAATGGATATATTATAGCATCACAACATTTTATGTTCTATTATAATTTAAAGAGTTTGGCATTAATCTAAGGTTATACACTATTTTTATTTTGTGATAATTTTGTAAATAGAATTCTTATATTAACACATTATCCACCGCGATCGAGTTGATTTCGAGATAAATTGTAGCGGACTTTGATTTGGGCCTAACTCATTATTTTCATTAATAAATATGTATATAATACACGTTAGAGCACATTGACAATAATAGGTTGGCAATAATGCAACACAAGTCACATTTTCTAATTCTAATTTTAAAAGTATATTTTTTATGAATGTTATTATTCGTTTAAAATATTATGTGATTTTTCTTAGCGACAAAGATTTGTATATTAGAATACAAAAGCATTGCCCTTCTTCTTAAATTAACACTCCATATTTTCTATTCTGAACAATTTAGATTTTTCACGATTTTCGTTTTGAAGAGGAAGAATAAAACGTGTTACATTTACATCTTATATTTTAATATAAATAGAAACCGTTTTTTAGTTAAGCGACGACTTAAAGGGTTATTTTAATGAATGCTCTACCAACCATACCTTAGAGATTGTAACTGTAAATGTATTTACCAAAGTATTTTTAACAGTATAATGTCAGTTTGAATTGTTATTTTTGAATTAAATAAAGAATTTTAAAAATTGTGCATCATTTTGTAGAATGGCATATGGTTTTTTTAACTATGGTGAAATTCAATTAATTTACAGACATGTGCGAAAAAACTAGAGATAGCATTTTCCCCGCGAGAGAAATACAACACACGTATACATTTGCAATTAACATAAAAAGTACATGACATATGGAAATTTGCAATTATGATCTAAATGCTGATTACAGTTGGGACCATCATTTGATATTCATAATTTCCATTTCCAACTTGAACGCACTACAGTATAGAGTACCCAACTAAACACATCGTAAGAATTTGAACTTTTATTAGAAGTAATTATAGATTTTTCTATTAACAACACTTACGTTTTCACAAAATCGAGTGTTATTTTTCTCTTTATATTTTTCACTTATGTTATTCCGAAAATAACCGTTACTAAAATGGTTTTGATTGACACTACGATGAATACATAGATGATATTTTTGGCGTACATCTCAATTATAAACACAAGACAGTCTTTCATTAACGTAGCGATGTAAATTTTATGATGCTCGTACACATTGTTTCAGTAGTATATTATTTAAATCAATAATAGATGGGTCATGGGTTTCGGTAGGACTGAATCTAAAATTGTTACGTATGTTATAACAGAGTTACAATTTCCTGGGATATGTATGCCAATATTACCAAATTCTTTTATTACGTGCATATAATAAATCATCTGTGGCATCTTGGATGGAAAACATGCGCCTGGCATATAATCAATCGCCCACAAAATTAATTAATATGTTTAGAATACCATTGCACCTCAATTTTATAATATCCGCGCAACTTGAGAATAGTATTCTCCTATTGTTGATAATGTATGATACAGCATTGCATTAAGTTGATAGTTTAAGACAGTCGTAAATGATTATAGAAATATATTGCGGTTGAACTTGATATCAATTAGAGCAAAATACAACCAAATGCGGTTAAATCTAAAACGCTTATTTTTCTGTTGCTTATTGTGGCACAAAAAATCATTCTGATAATCTACGATTTACATATATAAATAAGTTTTCTACTATATTACGAAACAGCATACGTTACAAAGCAATTACCATATACAATTTGTAATGGTTCATTTTCATTTTATGCATTTGTAGAGGTACAATAGTCATGTGAATCATTCATATTTCAAGGTATACAATAAACGTACGAGTTTTTACTTTTGGCGTCTATAGTAAAGATCTCTCTAATATAATCGCGTAACCATACCATTTTGATTGCGGTATATCGTGAATATAATTTTTGTGAAATCATCTTCATTAATATAAAATTAATGAATTAATTTTACCATTAATAAGGTACTAAATTGAATGGAAATAAATTTGGCTATAATTTTACTATTAAAAGTATACTTATTAAGTAAAGTTCCTACCTCCAAGCAGCTAGATCTTATAGAAAACCGAGTTACTAAGACCTACTAATAAAGCCAATAATTAATAATTTATTAACACATGACAAACCCTTTTATTTTTAAATAAGAGTTGGGAGTGAATCGGCCCCGAAACAGATTATCAAGAATAAAGATTAATAACAAACAAACAAATAATAAAAATATCTATTTTAAATTAATTAAAACATAATTAGTTAATTATTTAAGGAAGTATTAGTTAAATTGGTTTAAGTTAATATTTCACACTAAAAACGTGATAGGTGTTCTACTTCGTATAAAACATTTTGTATACTCGTACCACTCCATTGACTATCAAATCCATTTTCTATTAAAATCATCAACGAAAATGCGCATTTTTACTCAATAATACCCCCTATCCCTATGAAGAATAAAAATTACATTTGCTTCTCCAACCCCAGAACAAACGCCAAATAAATGTAAAGGGTTGGGTATGTAATCTCGCATTACAAAATCTCGCATTCAAAATCTCGCATTACAAAATGTTGCATTACAAAATCTCGCATTACAAAATCTCGCATTACAAAATCTCGCATTACTAAATCTCGCATTACAAAATCTCGCATTACAAAATCTCGCATAACAATTTCCCGTACATTTATGTAATCGCGCGCGCGATTACATAAATGTACGGGAAATTGTTATGCGAGATTAAACGTGTGACAAAATTGCCGTCAATCAATCCGGAAGGAATTATATGCGATTTTGAAAAAACAATTGTATAGTCAGCCAAAGTTTTTTCCCAAACGCATCAATTAAAGGATGCCTCTTTCACTCACTTTGGCCAAATAATATGGCGCAAAATCCAAAAAGAAAGACTTGTGTCAAAATATGGAAATGATGAAAATTTGTAAAACCAAATCAGGATGATTAAAAGTGTAGCCTTTGTTCCACCAAACGAAGTCGATAATAATTACCAGAGCTTGTCTAGGAAATTTAATGTCGAGGACGTAAAAACATGGGAGTTTGATTTAAAAAAAATTATATTGGAGAAGACTTTCAACGGCCCAGATATAAACCTGAATTTTGGGCTATCGTTGACAACGATAATGGATCGAAGACCTTCCCGCGAACACAAAATAACGTATAGAAGCTTGGCACCGCCGTCTCAAGGTAATAGTCGGAAAACGTCACCCCGGTATATACAAAATATTGGAAGATTTGAGAAAGGAATGGAGTTTAACAAGGTCGCAGGTCGAGAGAGCGCAATGTGGCGAAAATATACCAAAAACAAAAAAACAGATTTTTTGCAGCGTATTGCGCATATTATTTTATTGGGATAGTTTTATTAATAAATTGTATTTTAAATAAATTTTTTGAATTAAATTATTGTATGAAAAAATTAAATTGGTTATTTTTAAAAACATTAACAAGACCAAACTTCCATGTCGGTATAGGCTGGCATGGAGCTCGCAATATGCAGAAAGTAACTTAAATCGGTCCTACAGCCGTACGGCTTCGATTTGGCAGATGATTGGCAAAGTAAGACGGAATAAAAAACCGCAAAAGAGCAGGGAGTGCTTCGGCCCCAAAACAGATTAAAAAAAAAAAGTAATGCAAGATTTTAGAAATGCGAAATTTTGTAAATGCAAGATTTTGGAAATGCGAGATTTTAAAAATGCGAGATTTTGTAATGCGAGATTTTTAATTTTTTAAATGCGAGATTTTGTAATGCGAGATTTTATAATGCGAGATTTCGTATCGCTCCCAAATGTAAAACCGCAAAATACAACTTAGAACTACAAACCTGTACTAATTACCAAAAATCTCATAGCTAATATTGCCAATCAACATCAACCCGACCCTACCGAGATTCAACCTGCCCAGATTATAACAAACGCCAAATCGCCTTGGATATTCAAAAGTGTTAGTCAGAAATAACTATCTTGTAGAGCAGCAATCGAACCAAAAATCGAAACCTGCGAAAATGCAAGAGGCATACAATGTCTTGAACTCTCCAGTGCAAATTCCATCCTATATTCAGTCCCCATCAAAATCTATAAACACCAATTCTTAACGGGTTGACATGGCCTAGTTCGAATATACCACAATTTCGACTAAAATTCATGTTAGAATCAGATCAATCAAATCTTGATCCCGAATTTGACTAGTAAAAGTTTCATTTAGCACGACCAAATTTTGTTCAAATTCATGTCATAAAATACAAAGCATATGCCATAATCTAAATTTAATCACGTTCAGAAGTGGAACGAAAAGAGCTTTGTAATGACTAAAACAGAAAATTCTTGTTTTTGTGGAAGTTTTTATGGTGCACCAAAAGAGCAAAAAATATGGTGGTTTCAATAAAGCACGATGTTGATAATCTATAATTAAACTAATAACACTTTAGTTCTCAAATAAACAAAAGCAAAAATATTATTGGAAGCCAATACAGTTGGGTTTAAACTCTTACATGAATTTTACGAAATTCCGGAATTTGGCCATGCTGAATACGTCATTTTTAACCAATAATGATCAAATTTGGTAAGTAGAATTGGAATAGGATCAAAAAAATAAATTTTGAACGTAGTTTTGGAATTATGTAGGAACTATGTATATAGGGCTATGTAGGAACATTTTTTATTTAAATATTTTTAAATTTAGCCTGTAGAAATGCAACTTATTTAAGAAATTGGTCATGTTCAATGGAATTAGGCCATTTTTTAAGGAATTGTGATCAAACTGAATATCATCAAAGAAGGTAATTGACAGGATGTAGTATCACAAGACCAGACAAGCCAATATATTATATACTCGCATCTGCGACCATTATTTCCTAAATTTACAAGCAATGAACAGTCGTTATTATTGTATGAAAATGATGGATGTGGAAGGCATTAAATATAATTAATAAAAGTTCAGGAACAAAGCGGGGAATTTAGATGATTGGTTTGACGTTGGAACATACGTACTTATACATTTCTTATCTACAACTTACTTATAACTATTTAATATTATGCAAATGACATGTTACATAAAGGAAAATCGACGAAAGTGAATTTATTCAACTGATACATATCGAGCGGAACAAATTAATGGTGTATATTAAAACCGCGAACTATATTCATTTTTATTTTGGCGTTTTAGCTCATATTTATACCGACAAGACTTCGCTTTATGAACGAATTGCTAAAGTAGTATATGTTCCCCTAAAAATAAATTATTATCGCCACCCATAATAGTGAACTACGCACTCTCCGTAATTTTTAACAAAATTTTACAATCTCACTCGGAAGCTAATTATTCTGATCGACTAAAATGACTTCAGCATTATCTAATGCACTCTACTTATTCATAACATTATTTACTCTGAAGGCCATAGATTCAGGAAAAAAAGAAAAATGTTGTCAGGACAGACTTCAACAAAGCATTTGATAGGGCTTCCCAGATCATTATGCTTAAATTTAAGGGCTTTCCACCACATTTACTTATCTTCTCTTCCCACTATAGAGTAATCTTCAGTTCTTCCTTTTGTTGCAACATCTGATGTGCCCCATGGCAGTCATTTGAGGTCATTATTTTTTATTCTACCCATTAAGATGTTGAGTACATTATCAACATTTAGAATATATCCGTACACGCCAACAAATTAAAAGTTTAAACAAATAACGCAAACAAATTCTGATTTAATAAACAATTTTGTGAAAATATTAATCCGTAAAATATTCCCTTAAGCGATTCAACTTGCAACCTTGTGATTATTCTATCAATACTGACGTCAGTAGCCCTTTATGCTACTGCGCTACCATACATGAATATGCCAACCAAGTATGATTTTCATATCATAGTACATATTCATATTAATCGAATTGAGGCAGATTTCTTCGGTTTGCTTTATGGGGACTTCCCAGGATGGATCTCTATTTACATCCCTACCTTGATCGTTTATCATAATATCGAACATCTTAATAAGAGTCGAGTTTTTGTGAATATCGGTTTTGTTAATCAATTACTAATTGGCGATATTGAATCTCGAATTATACTTGAAAACATAAACCTCAATTAGAACCCTTGTGTCTTGAGAACGGTGCTTGCTTTTAGGATTGTACCTCGATAATTAAACAACAATTATGAATTTTTCGACTATAATAACAGCAAAATTACTGTTTTAATAAAGCACACCCAACTCCCATTATTTCTCTTCCCACCGCAAGTTATCTTTCTTTCGAACTATCACAATCACAACTAATAACTTCATCATTTTACTTTACTTTCCGTTAACTTTACGGAATTTATAAAAACTTTTAATTTTCGTTTTCTCCTGGTCTGTTTAAATACTCAAAAAAATACTATTGACGGAGATTCCCGCGGGCTGTTTATATTTGTTAAAGTTCAAACCAACCAAATTGAACGAATTCTTTCAGGAGCCATTTTACGAAGAATTGCCAAAGATACCAAAGCTTGATGTAAAGCTTGAACCGGCACAAACAGGTTTACAACTGCCTACGAAAATTTAATTCACTACTTCCCTTCGGAATAGAATTAGCAATAAAATCTGTGTGATAAGTATGCTGCTTCTCTGTTATTAAATATTTGGAAGATTAATTTTCGGTGATAGCCCCTGATAATGACGGATCCCGATACTTATTTACTTTAAATATAATATTTTAAATAAAATTACAGAACATTTACAATCCCAAGAACAGATTCGATACATTGTTTGCTGCGTAATTTGGGGGCCTCGGGTTTGTTTGCTGGTGGTAACTAAAATAAAAGTTAAAACTGGGTGTTTTTAATAAATCATTCATAAGTTATAAATCTAAGGCGAAGGTTAAAAACCCATTTTTTATTTTATTAACACGTTGAAACTTTAAATTGTGTATTGAATTCAAGTTGTCCTGGGCTTAATTTGAACAACTTCAATCAATAACTATTTATCCATGATTTCGATAATAACACAAGAAAGAGAAAGCTTTATTTGTTTATTCGTATCACGTTACCACAAATAACTTATAATATTCTATAAGGGACATTCCATAGTAAAAATGCAGACAAACATGATTTCGTTAAAAACAAGTACCGCAAAAGTTTCCAGGCGGCAGCACTAAACATTTTTAATAACTGTTTTCTGTGGCACTCAAATTTTGATCTATTTTTGATCTTTTTCTGATTCAAAATGGATTTGTTTACATTTTTTGTCTTTTTTTTTTGGAAATAGATCAAAAAAAAATCCAAAAAATTTGTTGGATTTTTTTTTTTTTGATCCATTTTCAAAAAGAAAAAGACAAAAAATGTTAACAAATCCAATTTTAATCAAAAAAAGATCAAAAATAGATCAAAATTTGTGTGCCACAGAAAACAGTATTATTAAAAATGTTTAGTGCTGCCGCCTGGAAACTTTTGCTATGTTGGGAGAATTTTTTCAATTCATGTCCCTTATAGAATTAATTTTCTCAAAATCACATTCTTGGATTTTTTCCGAAATTCTATTTCTGTCAAATTTAGTTGAAATGAGTTGCCTATAAGTAAATACTAAATATTATTATATGAGTACGAACTTTTTTCCATTTTGACGTTAGGATTAAGCTGAATAATTTAAACTTTTTCTGGATAATTAAGACTAAACATGCATTGAATTTTGAATAATTAATTATTATGATTAAGATTATCTGACAACATTTTTTGTGCTAGTAAACGACAATGTGGTGTTTTATAATAAAAACTGGGGATTTGCGCTAAAGCAAACTTGAAAAATATACATCCGACAACTTTTCTTTACGTACGAAAAGAAAAGCGTCATAAAAGAGAAATACAAAAATATTATGATATTGCGGGTATGCGAATATATACCTTACTTAATACGTATATTATGAAAATGCACAGCAAAAACACATGGAAAATTGAAATCTATGTATTGTTTAAAACTATATATGTAATAGAAATGAGGTCATTCAGTGGAATACTGTATAGTTGTAGTAAACCTCTTAACAAATTTATCTACTTTTTCTAAAAATTAACAGTTTATTGTTACAAACAAAACTATAAATATTTTACTAAACATATTTAGTCAACCATAAGATTTGACCAATTATTTGATAACATTGAAGAGAAATAATTGCTGAGTAATGTTTACGTAATATTATTTCTCATTGATTATGAAATAATTATGATAGTTTGGTTTAAAGTTTTGGTTATATATATTTGGATTAGTTTATGTTATTAGTTTTAAACGATGAGCAGCGGACTTTACATTTTATCAAGTTATAAAATGCCGCATTTCAGCAGATTGTATTGCAATAAAATGTTAATTTTAAACTAATTAAATTATTGCTAAAGTATGTGCGTTACTCGAGCTATAATATTGCTTTGTAATAACAAATTTACTGCCAATAAGCCGTTGCCAATTTACACTTTTGGCATCGGATCATTGAGTGTAAGTTGAACAACACACTAGATAATTTTAGAATTTAGTGTAAATAATAAAAAATCATTGTTTTTTATTAATATTTACTTAATTCTTTATTTGCAATTTGCATCAGTTCGCAGAAATATTTTTTTGTGAATATCACTATGCGAAAATCATAAATTTTGCTATATTAAATATTGCCTCACAAAACAGATATCGATTAATTTTAAAGTAAATCAATAGATTTCAGAAATTAATTTATAATTATGCTAGGCATGTGTACAGTAGTCTAAAACTAAAAATAAAAAATTTGAGTTGATCTTGATCACGTAAAGTAAACCAACATTTGAAGAAAATTGCTGTAATTTACAATATTACCTACTTATAATTAAATAAAGTGACTTTGTTCACCGAAAGAAAAACTAAAACTGATGGTCAATACATATATTTTTAAAAGAGTACGATGGTGGTTTGCATCAATGCACTTGAATAGTATGATTTACTTTTAGCTCAGTTATTTTCAAATATATTATTTTTTTAAATTTTGGTATTGATGTATTAAATCATACTTTAGGTTTCAAATGACTACATATAGCACACATGCAAAACTACAAACAAGCAAATTTGTAATGTTCGCAAAACATTTGTTACTTTGGTGTTTCATATAACTACATATTTAGTTAATTTAAATGGGAAATATTTGCTTGCTGTTGAGGAAATAGTAAATATTCGTGCACACTACTTGTTATGCACATTTGGGCTCGAATTTAGGTTGTCATCGATTGTATTTGGAGCCTACTGGTTTTGACGAATACTACTTATACATTCGTAAACCACTCGATTCACACACACATTTGGTATTTGCAAAATAGTAGATTTGCGTTCGGCGAAATTTTAAAAATGTATCTATTATATCGGTAATGGGTTTTTCTCTATAAGTATTAATAAATTTTAGTTAAAAAATTGTAATTGATATATTATGAAAATTTTATCTAACCTGAAGCATAAATTATTCTGAACACCTTGAAATCTAATAATAAAACATAAGTATTTATCTTAAAAAATATTCGTGTTTGTATCATTGTTTATTACTTAAGTACTAACGAATTCAGGGGGCGAATAACACGAGGAAAAAGACGTAAACAACATCATCACCTCGTCAAGTAACAATTGCTACAGTTAATACAAATTTGCGTGACCACATGGGAAAGCAAACGAAGAATATGAAGAAACGGAATGAAATGGAAACACCTACCCCAGGAATGCCAGTATGCCTCATCCAGCAGATCTGGGAACTGGTTAGGACTCAATGGAGTAGTCAATCATTGATCTGAATATAAAAACCATATGTACCTTTAGAAATAATCCCTCAATGGGATGAGCGCCAGCGCAATTAATTAAAATAAACTAACGACATGGAATGTCCAATTTGCCTTAATGTTCTTAAATAAATTATTTAATTGATATATTTCAAACTACTAGTACTTAAGTGCTTATTATTTTATCTTTTTTATGCTTAAAACAGATAGATTAGATAAAAACTCTCCAAACTACATTAGATTAGACATATCTTTAACACATTTCTATGAAGTCTAATTTATATTTATTTGATTCTCCGTTAGACCACTAAACACTAATGACTGACCGTGGTGTCTTTTTCTGTTTTCATATATGCGAGGACCTCAACGGATTTTGTGGCCGTTTTGATTACCACAATTATTTCTGTTTTAAAGCCAGATACTGAGTAAAAAAGAAACCCAATAAACGAAATGGCAAAAAAACACGCGTTATATGAGCAGTTTTTAATTTGAAAGTGGCTCAAGCCGACTTGTCAGTTACTTGTTGTTAACTGTAGTAACACGTGCCATTTGAAGTTACCCAGTTGGAAATCGGTCAATGTGCATGTGAATAATTTTTTACAAAAGACTCGTTTGCATTTCTTACCGTTTTTCTTATAATTGTGCATGACAATAAAAAAATAGCTTTTTGTCGAATTGTGTTTCTTTCTATCACGTTTTTTTTAAATGTCTTAGATAAACAATCTAGAGACCTGAAAAAATTACAATGGGGGAATTCCGTTGTCACTTTCTGGCTGGCCGCCATTGCTGAGGTAGAAAATTATGGTTGGTTTTTAAACGTACAAAGTCAGTTTTCTGTAGTTAACTACATTATTACACGAACGAACGCATAAACTCATGTTGTGTATAGTGAAAAATTAAAGTTTTCAATTTTTGAAGGCTTAAAAAAAATTGAAAATTGTAATTTTGTACGAGAATGCTCGTACAACGCGTTCGTATACCCCGTATAACGCGTTATGTATAAATGATTCGTATGTTTATCATTTCTCGTTAAAGGGGGTTTAAATCGAATATTAAGGAAAAACTATGAACAAGTAAAGTTAATTAAGGGTGTACCAATACGTTACCCAACAGTTGAATTGTTCAAAGAATTCGGTTCCTTGCCATTTATGAACAATTTAGAATTGATATTGTATGTGTATAAGATTTTAAACAATTTAACTGTACATAATTTAATCATTGTGAAAGCAGGGGACACGTATGGCTATAACTTACGAAATGCGTCGTTATTGTTAAGAGAATTTCTCGCTCGAGATACCTGTACAAGAAGTAACTTATTATATAGAGGAATTCCGTTATATAACAAGCTTCCTACCGAAATTCAAAATATTAGAACCTTAAAAAATTTCAAAGCACAAACAAAAATGTTTATGAATTTAAATAAAAATATGTTCAATGAAACTGTATAGCGAAGAATTTGAATTCAATATTTTAGTATACTTAAATTAATGCACTACTATAGTAAAATTTGTTTAATTTATTTATCTATTTAAATTTTAGTTGTGATATTTAGTCCGAACTAAAAACAGTTTGATTTATATAAATATAAAATTAAAAAGTAGTTGCATAAAACCCTTTGGGTTACAGCAACTTAAAACTTAAATTTAGACACCTAATGTTTGATTTGGGATTTATCGAATGCATAATGTTTCACTTAAGCTGCTAAACGCCATTTTTGTTGATCGCTGTTGGTCAATCGCCCAAACGGCCAAACACGAAATGAAATATTTTCTTAGTGATTGTGAGTATGATATAAATAAAACCGTAAATAAAAAAGGTTTATGTGAACAAACCACGTGTTTTTTCATAACATGATATTTTACTCTAACCATCAACTAAACTCATAAACATATCGGAGATATTTTGAATTGTGATTTCGTATTGTACCATTTGAAATTTATTTTGGGTTCATATTATTTTAAAATAGATTTTCCCCAACAACAAAATCAAAATACCGTTACATTCGGAAAACTATATTATAGTTATTTTATAAAAATAAGCTTAAAATTAAACTAACCTTTTTTGATTTCCTTGGTGCTGCCATTGGTGGTGGAAGTAGCAGCAATATCTCCAATTGAGAGTGTTCGCCATATCGTCTTCTTCTTTGTACCTTTCTTTCCCATAAATGAAAATTAAAAGCAAAATCGGTCTCTCAGTAAAAAATCGTGCACGAATCCTTTTCACCTGATTCCTCTTAGGAGATCAGAATCGCGAGAACTAAACACTTGTGTTTTATATACACGAAAAGTCACTCGCCTTAAATTATGTAAATTTGCTTATTTTATTAAACTTTGAATAATAAATACTTTACTGTACTATTGCATAACATAATTCACGTGCTTTTCTTTTTCTATCAAATGTAAAAAAATAAAATAAAGAGAAACAAACGAAATATCTCTACGCACACACTCGACGAAGAAGTATTATGAAAATTTTTTCTTTATTTTTTCATTTATAAAAAAATTATCAATTACTTGTATTTCAATTTTTTTTACAGTTTTCCAGTCTTCGGAAAATTGTATTTGTTGTTGGCGTATCGTTGTTGGGGAAATAAAACTAAACAGAACAGAAAAAAAATTTTTTACTGTTACATAACAGCATATCCTTATTTTATATTAGGATATGATATAATCGATTTTTGTTTATTTCATTATCACTTTTCTCGGAAAAATAATTATTTTATTTATTTATTAAACAACAAAATATCGTGTATCTAACTGCATATAAATATTTAATTAGAACTTATTAATTTTATGTATCGATTTGTGCTGAGTAAATTATTATTTTTTGCATGCACTTGTTTTAATATTAAACAACTTTTATATTTTTAATTTTATTAAATTTACATTAACTTTAATTGATTCATTGATTAATTAATTGCACAACACATTAATTTTAATAACTTTTTCTAACAGTTTAACGACTAACGACTAGATGAAAACTAGCGAGCACCGCTGACCGGCTAATAATGCACTTAACACGAAAAACACAGAAAAAATTAAATTTTTACATCAAAAGTGACATCTAGCAGATAAAATTTTTTGAAAGAATAGGGGAAAACCATATGACATTTTGCGCAGGGCAGCGAACCATTCAACATAATTTGAATTTTATTTACTCAATAAACAAATACATAACGAGTTTATATTTTATTTGTGTTATACTATACACTACTATGTACATAATGCATACATACGTAATTTCAGAATAGTAATATCATTTACGTCTATTTCTGTCATTATGTAAATGTTTATTTACTGCTCGCATTGACATCTAAATTAAAAAATTACAACTAACAGATTAGATAGGGGTAAAAGCATGATAAAAATCTACACATGAAAATCTGATGCAATTCTATCTTAAATTTGCAATTTAAATTGCAAAACAACTCAAACGAATAATGATTGGCAAATTTTTACAGTATATGTAGAATACACATTACAAATTGATTTTAATTTGTCTCACGTATATATAAAAATACATTGCGTTGGTCTTTACGACTCGTCTCGACAAAATAAGTGACATACCTCAACGATTTTTGTGCACATGTTAAAATGATCGTTTTATAAAAAATGAAGAGGCTGGTCACTTATGTAAATGTATGGTTTTAATATAACGTTGTATTATGTAATGGTGTTTGACGTTTATGGCTCAAAATTAATTTATGTTTCTTATTTAATTTCATTTTCTTAACAGATAATACAAGCACCGTATGTGTTTGTATTGTTAACGCCTAAATGTAGATAACCTAAATAAAACA
The DNA here is from genome assembly GCA_947310385.1 of Nephrotoma appendiculata. Lineage (NCBI taxonomy): Eukaryota > Metazoa > Arthropoda > Insecta > Diptera > Tipulidae > Nephrotoma > Nephrotoma appendiculata. The sequence goes on from OX371223.1 coordinate 17,811,597, forward strand.
GTATAACTTGTGCTTTTATGAAGTATAATTAGAATTTTGTTATTTGAGATATTATCTATGTGTGGTTATTGCGTTAAGTTTATAAACTATTTAAGATTATTAAGACATTTTAGAAATGTGTTTACATTTCAAAAAGACCAGGTTGTGCCAACATTTTAATATAAAATTTATATCTACACAACAAAATAATAAGTTTTTCTTAAGCAACTTTTAGCTAGTGAAATGAAAATATTGAAGGCTCATAAATTTTGGAATTTAATTGCAAGGTTGCATTAGAAAAAGTTACGGTTAGTTCAGAAGGTTTTAATACAAAGAACATATTAAGTATGCAATGGATTTAACGTCCTTTTAACACCAATTAATACACTTTTTTCATTCATTCACACAACCCGTTCACCTACACACACAACTACAGTTAAGTACATCACCTCCAAGTTGCAAGTTCCATGACAACCTACCTGTACACTGACACACGAACAATCGCCGCCGAGTTTTGCCTCAGGCGCATTCGAACCCAGTATCTCTCAGTCCAAGTGCCGAAACTTTAACCACTGTACCATTTATACGGTTATACGGTTCTGTGTCATTTAATTAGATGGGGCCGTTACTAAACAAAATCTTGAATTCTTATGGAAGAAATGGTGTATTATCCTAAGAGTTTTAACAGAAAGAGATTAGTACACCCAATTATGGTCGAAGCCGCGCTTGTTCGCTTTGGATCAATAACAGCAACGCATCGATGATTCAGAGCGCTGTTTAGAGCTGTTTAACCGTAATGAACCGGATTTTTTGCGTCGGTAACTGGTAAGTAATAGTGGATGAAATAAACTAATATTTTGATTCCAAAGATAAGTTATTCTACAAAAAGGCATCGAATTGTTTAAGAAGCGTTGGGATGAATGTATCACTCTAGAAGGAATCTATGTTGATGAATAAAGTTGAATTTTGCAAAAAAAAATGTTTTTTAGTAGCTAACCTCGAGGCTTATTGACCGACGGACGACGAGATATATATGCAACAAGTCATTTTCAATATATAGTGTAGAAAATACGATTCTGTTACAGATTTTGACTTTCAATTAGACATCCAAAAATCTGGTACTCGATCTAAACATTTTGGTGAAATGGGTGCAATTGTTATTGAGATTATAACCTAATGTAAAAATAAAAACCTACCAAAACGGGTCGTTCAAGGCGGATTCATTGTTGTAGCTCGTTGTGCTCATTCCGTTCGTTCCGTCCGTTATGCTTTTTTGTAAACCAATAGGATTTGTCGCAAATGACGTTTATTTCTTCGGTATTTTTTTCATTATGTTGATCTATCTTCAACTATTTTACCGAAGGAACATGGCAAGAAAGAGACGACCTGATATATAGTATAATAGTAGAAACAAACAGACAGATTTTCAGTATTTTTATTTTGTAGTCAAGTACGTTGTTCATTTTGTGTTTTGATGTTTTGTTTTTGCATCAACAATGAACTCATTAAAATAATACTCCAGTAAAAATACCGAACACAGCGAACGGAACGAACATAACGAACTACAACACTGAATCCGCCTTCAGAAGGATTCAGAAAGGTTTTGAAGAACCACAACCGTGAAAAACTCAACTTCTAATTTTCGAAATCACATGATAGTTTAAATGGGTTAACCGGCGCTCCACAGGTAAATACTCACATCAGCAAATATATAAAAACAACAGTCACTGATAAAACAACTTCGTTCGGGATTTTCAAATTCCAATTTGAAGAGGCTGCCGACATAAATGAATGGGATGAAGTGAGTCGTATCACAGAATTAATAGTAGCTCTTAAAAGCGAAGTAGCCGACACATTGTAAACAATTTCCGAAAATGGCCGTAAAGGTTGCAGTGGGATAATGAAGGCGCTGGATCGGAAATAGAGAAGAGACCACTAGCGAGGACTACATCGCATCAAAATGAAGGAACGCCAAATATGCCCACTGATTATATGCAGAGAACTAAAATGGACCTTTAATTAACGATATTCACCTGACGGGAATCCAGAAGAATATCGAGCGGACGACACCCATATTCCGTAGGATTACTTGTTGGACATGCAACTCACGCGATTGTTCAAAAATATCTCATCAGTAGAAATGGACAACCAGCCAACGGGTTGAAATTGAAAATAGTTACTGGAGACAATATTTTCATCAGGTAGGGTTCATTCTGGATATGGACGTTATGAGCACGAATGGCTTCGCTTTGGATGTTGTGTTCAAATGTAACAGCCATGAGAGTAATAATTAGCGAGTGATAATTAACCACCGAGGGAAGCTGTCACCAAATTCAGAAAACAATTTTTTACGGAAGATTGGAGGGAGGAATAAGGTCACCTAGGTTGTGGGTTGTAGAAGCCAAAGAACCGAAACAAAGAATTAGAGAAGTAATGATCGGAAAAGCCTTAGTAATGCCAAATATCGCAGAGTTAAAATTAGAGCTGAAGTTGATCGGATGATTAAAGGCATGCGCGAAGCAGGAGTAATCGGGTCATGGAGCTGTCCGCGAAGCTTTTGGCTCGTGTTGATTGAAGCAGCATAAGATTTTGTGTAGATTATCGAAAACTTAATGATGTGACGAAAAAGGATAGCTATCCAGTACCACGATGACACATTAGACGCATTACCGGGCGCTAGACAGTTCTACATATTGAATCTTCATAGTAGCTATTAGCAAGTAGAAGTTTAAGAGGAAGATCGTTAGAAAACGTGAGAAAATTTAATGCAATGCCGTTCGAACTATGTAATGCCTCAACGACTTTTGAATGATTTTATGGCGCGCGTTCTTAAAGGATTACACTGGAGAACATGTTTTGTATATTTAGACGAAACTATCGTTATGAGAAAAACTTTCGAGGAGCACGTGAGGAATTTAGCTGAAGTCTTCGAACAAATATAATCCGTCTATGGTTAAAGTTAAGTCCTTAGAAATGTTCGCTCTTCAGAACAGAGATAAAGTATTTGGATCACAAAGTAACCGCTAATTGAATCCATACGGAAGAAGCATAAATATAAACTGTAAAAGAATGATCAAGACCAACAAATGTATATGAATTACGACTTTGTTGGACTGTGTACCTATTCTGGAGGAATAAGTAGCACATTTGATTTGACGTCAAAGCTACTTCTTTGACATCGACCATTGAAAAAGAAGCGTACGTGGAAATGCTGACGCATTATCAAAGCAACCATGTCAAGTTGAATTTAAACACTGCAGACGAATGAAAGGAGAGGAAGCCATAATCGATGTACTCCTACGATGCTTATGAAAGTACTACCCAATGAGGATTAGAAAAATAAGTCAATCCGTAACGAGCAGCAGTTACTAGAGCCTGTTTTATCAATAAAATTACGTTATAAGAAAGAGGATCGTTGGCCAACATGGAGTGAGATTCCGGAATATCGGAGAGGCGGTTTGGTACCAAAAATTGAATTTAATCTGATGGTATGGTGTTAATAGAGAAATATTTAGCAAATGTTACACCACCGTGTTACACCAGACACTATACAGAGAAGGTAGTTTGGATTCTATTCGAGATGAACAGGCTTAGGCGGGAGTAATCTTATGATTTCGCCTATTGGGCGTAATTCAGTGTAGATTGGGTTAAGAGTTTATGGACATTTATAAACAAAAATTAGTAACATCTAGGTTTAAGTAGTAGCATTAGAAGTAGTAGTTTTATACCAGTTTAGTTGTATTGCAGACGTTATAATCCATTTGAAGTTCTTTGGTGTATTTTTCCATTGTGAATCGCTCTGATATACGTGAACGTTGTTCATGTTGTGAACAGTTGTTATTTGTGGCATCTTCGTGTTTCCCGCGAATAAATAAACGTGACAATTGTTTCGTGGTAATGATTTACGTAAGTTTGAACTCCACTTTAATAAAATTTAGCTTCGTTTGTCTTTGCCGATCAAATATATAGGGATATAGGGCCATTAAAATTGATCATACCTACGAAGCTTAATCTCGATAAATAACTCATTTAAAACTAAATCAATTTACCTAAATTCGGGAGTGTAAAATTATAAATAATTTTATATTTATCCCAAAAGATGGCCAATTCTTAATTTTGTATGCCCCTAAATGTACGAGTATTTGATTACTTCCTCTACTGTGTGTGTATTCCTTTATTACGTATTTTTTTAGCTTATGTAAAAAATATCCTTGGCATTTAAACTATACAAAATATATACATCCTTTTCTCTCGTTAGGTTAGTGACATAGATTACAGCTTACCTGATAATAATTAGAAACAGCTGATGAATTATTTATTTTACTTATAACATTTTTGTTGTACCTCATCAACTGTACGACAATCAACCCTAATAATATTATATTTGTGTGTTGTTCTCGATTCTTGTTCTTAAAGAAAGACGAATTCCCCGCTAAAATTTATTTTGTAATTCTTTTCTATCCAATACAATTTCGTTTTCTTACAAAAAAAAATAATAAAGGAGCAGATGTACATGAAAATTTACTGTACACAGAAAAATGTCTGGGGCGATTACCATAATATCGTAACGGTCGCGCATCAGTTAAAATATTTTAGTTGCCGCGATAATTTCGTTATGTGAAGTAAGAAGTGTTTTTTAATTTTTGTTGATTAATTTTTTTTTTTTATAATTTTATTAATTTTATATAATTTTTACTTTGTTGTGTTAAAATTTATTATAATATTTTGTTGAGTTGCAAAACTCGTTCGGAAAAGTGTGAAAAGTGTTTTTTATTTTGTGTTATTTTAAAAGTTAAAAATTGAAAATCTTTTTAAGATGTCGTTTCCAAAAGCCAAATTGAAACGGTTTAATGACATCACAGGTATGTACTTGCGTAGAGTGATGCGTGGTATTATGGATGGTTGCACACAACAGACGTTATACTTTAAATCACTTCGGACACGCCTTATAAAATTTTCGAATTTTCGTCACGGTGCCACGTTTTCGGTGCATTGTAACACGTTGGCGGGAGATATATCTAGAGTGTTCAAGAATTTTGATTTATATTCATCCTGTGTAAAAAACATTTTGGCGCGCTTTCCAACAGATAATTTTAAGCAGATTAAAATTGTGAACCATGTGGTAATTCGGTTTAAGGATTAGACGTTGTAACTTGCTTACTGTATAATTTACGTAATTGCTAGATTCAACAGGCGTTTTATTTGTTTCAAAGTTCCGGTTCTCAATTTTGGTTACAAAACTTGCAGATCAGACGATCACATTTTAAAATTCCCAATTTTGTAAATTATTGAATAAATTTACCTGCCCCAGTTTTTATTTTTACTTTTGAGCAAATCACAATAAATTCAGGTTTTCCTGTGAAAATGAAATTATTATATTGCGACACAATAAAGAACCCCTCGAATTAAATTTTATTTTCGTTACGATTCATTTCAGCTGTTAACTCGCCGTGTTATGAGAAAAAAGAAAAAGCATCGAAGATTTTAGGTGGATTAATTGGTAAAGAAGAACGTTTCAATGAGCGGTGTGTTGATAAGATCGAGAAGCCTGATAAATCTGAAAAACCAAAATCACATTCGTCAGAAAAGGATTCGGCAAAAAATTCAAAGTATCGGCTGTTCCGAACGGTGAGTACCAACGTAAGATACTTTCTTAGATCACAATACATTAAGTCATAATATTATTTAGCCCTCATTACCCCGTCGTCTTCGCTTTCGCAATACTGATTCAACACCGTCTAAATCATCGATTAAAGCAGCGGCTCTGGCAGCTGCAGAGTTAGCTGAGCAAACCGCAAAATGTGAAGCACTCAAAGAGAAAGAAGCATACGAAGCTGCTCTGATTGAAATAAAAAATAAAACCGAAACCCTGCACGAAAATGAAAGCATAATTGAAGAGCTTAAAATAAAAAGTTACTCGTTAAATGAAACTCTCGTTAAATTGAGTAATGAAATTATTGAGAAAAACTGTCGAATCGCACATTTGGAACGTGAAATCGATAGTCTAAATCAGGCCGACGAGCTGATAAAAAATATTGCCGAAAATTCGTTAGACAAAATCAAGGAGCTTAACGATGAAATCACCAAAACAAATAAATCACGCGATCTTGAAATAATCGAGTTCTCAAAACTGCGATCAACGCTCGAAGAGGATCTGGAAACTTGTAAACGAGAGTTAAAAATTTCCCAGGATATGAATATAAATTTAAAAAATCGTAATGACGATTTAATGGACGAGAATAAATCATTGAAGGTGCAAATACTCGAATCGCAAACAAAATGTAGTGGAATTGAAAATAAGAATTCAACATATCAATCTAAAATTGAGGAACTGCGTGAAGAATGTGATAACGACATGGTTGCATACATCGAGGAAACCAAAAATTTATTTATTGAAATCGATAATTTAAAGAAAATTAATGAGACGCTCTCGATCGAATTGGGAAACGAAAAGAATTTTGTTAAAAACATGAAAAACGATATTGTTAATCTAAAAGTGGTAAATGATATGTTATCCAAAAAATTCGATAGCCAGGTTTTAACGATTAATGAAATGCACGACATGAAAATAAAGGAGCTTGAATCAATTCACTACCTAGAGAAATCTAAATTGCAAAAGGAGCATATGGAAAAGATGCACCAGCTACAGAGCACGCATAATTCCGAATTGAGTGAAATGAATGAGTTGGCTGAAGAGAAAATAAAAATATCGGAAATCCAAATCGAAGAAAAAATTAAAGCCCTTGAAGCGTCATTAGAATGTTCAATTGAACAGGAACGAACTAAATTTAAGGCCGAGTTGGATAAATGCCAAAAAATTGCGGAAAATGAAATTATTAAATGTGAATACGAGAAAAATGATCTTAAAGAGCTTTTAGAAATTGCGAATGAGTTAGTTCGAGATAAGGACCAACAAATCGAACAGCTCGAGTCAAAACTTAAACACCGTTACATAAATGAAGCCAACTCACATGAAAATTGTAAACTCGAGTTAGATGAATTAAACCAGGAATGCAAACGAATCATGACCGAGAAATATAATTATCAATTGACCCTAAATAATACAAGATCTACTGTAAATATTTTAATCGAGCGACTCAAGAAATCAGATTCGGATGTAGAAATTTTTAAAAATGAAATCGAGATGGTGACGAGCATTAAAAAGGAACTCGAGCTACGTTGTGAAAAATTGCAAGAGGAACAAATCTTACTTAAAACAGAATTAGACGAATATAAAGTCGCTTTATCTGCACTACACCAATCCTCGTCTGCCCTCGAGCACATATTGAAAGAGGAAAATTTAGTACAGAAATTAAAATTATCGGAAGAAGAAACTGTTGAAACGATGGATCATATAACGAAGCTATTCGATTTGAAAATCGAAGAGAATATCAAAAAATATTTTGATATGTATAACGATCTGAAAAAGAAGTACGAATTACGGGAGACGTACATCAAAGATATGAAATTGTTACTGGACGAATTTGTAACCGGGATTGAAATAGCGCGCATCGAAATCGACACCAAGAATAAAAAAGTTTTAGAACTCGAACAGGAGAATAAAGAAATTAAACTTGAGAATATGACGATTAAATTTAAATGTGAACAGCTCGAGCGATATGAACATCCAGACATCGTTCGTAGGCAAACGAACACCCCTGAACTACAGGATACAACTGACCCGGATATTATATCGAACCTGTTTATCGAGAATATTATAAATGAGCTGGACAATAGCCTAAATGAGAAGTCACAGAAGAATATGTTGACGAGTGCAAATTCAACATTTTGTATTAGTGAGAATCGTGCAAACGAACAAAATTCGGATGCAGACAAAAAAATTAAAGAACTTGAGGAAAAATTAAAGAAGACGGAACTACTGTTGATCAATTCGCAAAAGCACAAAAGTTTGGATAGCCTGAAGGAAACTAATTATGTATTACAATCGGTATGTATATTAATATAAATTTATTTCAACTTTTTTTTATATGAATATGTATACCGTTACAGAAAATCAACGAACTTAATTCGATCAACAAAGATCAAGAGGCCAAAATTACCGAGCTGAATGAAAAAATCTATAAATTGGATGAGAAAACACCCAAGAAAATTAAGCCACTCAAGACAACTGTCACACCAAAAACGCCAAAAACACCAATCACATTTTCTGGGAAGGAAAATTTATCGCCCGCTGTTGCCAATGTGCCTAGTCCTAAAGGTGTACTGCGAGCACGAAATAATTAGCAGATCGCGTGTATAGGATGTTAAAAATAGATGCGGGATAAGAAGTGATTTAAGATTTTTATTTATTTAATTATAAGCTTAACACTGGTTTTTGTTATGACAAAATGTAAAATTTTTAAAATTTAGTAAGTTCCTCAACGTACATAAGAAACAGCATATCCACCGATATTGTGTATTTGGTGCGTTCACTGTACACAAAACTGTATCGGAATTATCTGGATTCTATACCAAGCTATAATTAGTTTTAATGCCTGTGTTGTGTGGTGCCAAATTAACAAAAAAAATTATCAAGGTATTCCCCCTTTCAATTTGTTTAATCTTATCAGATATGCTATTTTCGATCACCATATATAAATTCAATGCGTTCTAATTATAATTAATCGCGTTAATCAGATACCGCGCTTTGTAAAAAAACCTCGATTTTGTGTATCAAGAAATCAGCTGCACCCTATTATTTGATTCCAGACTTCTGAGTGGCCTTAAATTTATTTTATATTCAGATTAATTTTATACACGAAAGAGAAATTTTTATTTGAGAGAGAGACAGAGAGAGTAAATTGTTAATTTATAATTATTATTGTAATTAATTTGAATAAACTGTGTAACGTATAATGTTTATACGATGACCGATTACATGTTACGTGTAATAATAATATAAACGTATTTTAAATTATTGGGATTTGTTTATGTATTCTAGATATACTGTGTTGAGTTAAGCACCGAGGAGTTTGACGTAATTTTTTAGATTTCTAACGATAAATTAATGAGCAACGACAATTTACTTCCGTAATTTGTCACGAACACTATATACCTACAGCATCAGGTGTAGAACAATTTTATGGATTAAATGCTCGACTTTGGCTACAATTATTTTTATGATGTCAATTAATAAATGTGAATTTGAAATCACGACATTAGTCATACTCATAAACTAATTGTTATAAAAACATTCTATGAAATGTCAATTGTACATTTCACTTTACTTATTTTATATTGTGATTCCCTATTAGCTGAAGGTTAGAAACAGTTATAGCACGTGAAAGGTACTCGTATAGATTTTATAGCACAATATTTAATTACTCAGTTTGATTACGAACAATTGTGTATCAATACGTAACTTATGAATATACGCACGTATAAGTCAACCCACTCGTAGAATTAACCCTAGAACTAATATCAACGTAAATTATAAAACCCGAAAGTTTGTTAAATTCTGGAGCAGTATTCGGAACTATGCCGACCACATGCCACATTTAGTTAGTAGGAATTGTTGTTCTGATTTTACTGTCGATTATTCATTTTACAATTATTTCGAAGTACTTTATTCTATGTAATAAATTCTTGTCACTCATATAAAACCACTATTCACATTAATTAATTCATGTAGAAATACACAAGTGCTAATAATTGCTGGGAGTTTTAATTGATGATAAGATCGATTCAACACCAGAAAATACAGCAGAATGCTGATATAGAAGTAAGTACATAGCAAGTAAATTTAGATTAAATGTGGTTATGTATATGTTTATTTGTACGATTGAGCGATTTCTGCAGAGACAATCAAAATAAACGTTCCCGTTTCCCATGTGGAATTATTCCGGAAATGGAAGCCAAAAACCGCGCACTGGTGCAAGCTGTGGCCAAGTCTGCTGTGAGGCTAGCAGCGATACGCAAAATCTATCCGGATATCACTCTGGATGAGGCTGTACTTCAGCTTCTGTTCAAACGGATAATTTTATTCCACAATTGCTGGGATGTGTTACCTGTCTGATCAGTATCATTACTTGTAAATGAGGGGTTAACCAGATGTCCTTTAAGACCATCACAGGTTCCAGATAGTCTTTGCAGTATGTACTGGACATGGTAATCTTCAAAAGTAGATTATCTCTAGTTCGTAGATTATCCACTTATTTTTGCTCTCCTTTGTCCTCTGGTGGTTTCTATTATGGTGGCTATGCTTAATATAAAACAGATTAAATTGCACTACTGCAAATCAACTTCTCTTGATCTAAGGAAGTTTCATATCCACCTCAGTCAGGAGCCATACCTTTTTGAAAGTGATTTAACTGGATTGAATGTAATTAGAACTTTTCTCTACAATTAGAAAATTTATTTTGTGAACTCCCAAACCGAAATAGAGTTAGAGATCTTCCATATGACTAATGACGATGGGTTCAACTCGGATTTTTCTTCGGTTCCTTCGGAATTCGCTATTTCTCTACGATCCTCGGGTAGGGTTATTTTAAGAACATATAGTTCGCTCACTATTTCATGTTGTTCCAGCTTGTAATTTAATGATTTTCAAGCTTGAACTTCTGAAACAGATCAACTTACATAATAGCAAAGAAGCATCTTTTGAGATTAGGTATCTGGTTGCTGCATCTCAAACAGACATATATCTAATTCAGGAACCATACCTTATCGACGGAATGTTGTTTCTCCATAATAAAGAAATCCATAACAAAGGCCCGCAGCCTCATGAGCGTAATGGTAATAATAAAGCTTACCAACTGGGAGTTATTCTCTTCTAAGCGGTATTTTGGGTGAGATACGTTCGACTGATGACATTGATTTGCTAGCATCGTCTTTAACGGGCGCGATCACATTAGCTTTCCAGAAATCCTGACAACCAAACGACTCGGAACAAGCCTTTTTGGTGCTTTGATTTTAAGCAAAACTTAAAGAAAAACTGCGAGGAGACTCACAAATAAAGCCAAACGAGCTTACCCAGATTAATTTGTTAATTTTTCAGCATCTCAAAAATTGATAAGAACAGTTTAAGATCCGCTCTGCTTTTAGGTCATCTTGGACTATATTTTGTGAAGAGATTAATAGTCTTTCTGGGATTGCCGGGCTCAACAGGTCTCTAGTTAAAAATAAAGCTTGCATGCTTAATGTGCTACGGCTTTCAAATGGCACACTTACCTATTCCAAAATGAAAATTGTCGAGTTACTGGCTTCTGTGCATTTTCCAGGTTGCGACACTATCAATTCTGTTTGTTTTTGCTTCCGAGCAATCCAACAGTATTATTATTCCACTTGATTGAAACCTACCCGGTATAGGTTTCTCACTCGTGACGTTTTGCGTTGGAGCCTAATCTCCTTTTCATAACCTTATAAATCAGCTTTCCTAGCAATCAGTATCAATTACTTCAACTCTTTCAAACATGCGTTGCTTTTAGAACAGTTCCACAATCGGGCAGGAGTAGTTGTTTACATCCCGAAAATTGGTGTTGAATTATACCGACCCCAGGGCATCTCGTCTTATTAGTCTTTCTTCAACTTTATTTAAAGCTAATTGTTATAAGAGACCTTCATTCGTCTATCCTCCCACTCGGCAGCACTCAATAATATGCTTAAAAAATTGACCCATCGCTGCTTACGATTTTTTCCCACCTCTCAGGCAATTTTCGAATCTCATCTCGGAAAAACGTTTCATGTTTTGAGGCGATCCAAGTTTGAAGCTAATCTTCAATTTCTTCAAAACAAGTGAACAAGTCGGAACAACCAGTAATCAGAAGGAGCAATGTCCGGAGAATACGGCGAGTGCGGTAATATATCCCACTTAAGCGTTTCCAAATATTTTTTACGACTTTTGCAACGTGAGGGCATACTTAAACGTGGCACTTCATACTTAAACTGTTTTGATAGATTGGGATATTCTTATGAAATTTATGTATCGCAAGTTGCTTTCATATTAGCTTTCTCAGTTTTTTGCAAAATGTTGAAAAGTGTAGCACTTATAAAGATTCAAATAAATTGAAAGATTAAATTTTCTTGTCGACCTAGTTGGTGTTCTGAAATTTAAGCAGGATTAATGATTTTTGATTAGACAATACAGTTTTACCAAAAGTAGTCCGTTAAGTTAAATTTGTCACTTCAGAAATTAAGTGTAGTGTATTCAAGATATATGTATACATTCGTGGTATAACAACGTTGGCATTGGTCAAAACATATTTACAACTCCATTTTTTTATTTAATAACCGGAGAAATATTGAAAATGTTGGTGCTGCAGAAAACAATCTTTATAAGACTTAGTGGCGAATCGTAATTCGCAATCAGCAATGCCCATCTGCAAGGTGTAGTATTTTCTTGCCCAGACGGACAAAATCTTGTAACGTTTTGTTCTACTTTTCATGTATTGGATCATCACAATTCCCAAATAAACAAAACTTTTACTTTAAGACCTTTGCTACCAGAGGGACCTTTTTCTAAATATGATACGAAAACGACCGTAATACTTTCGTTTTCGAGGCGTATTCAGAAATAGTAATCTGTTCAAAAATTAAACAAACGATGACGTTTGCCTCTTAATGAATACATCTTTCGGACCATATTTAAAAAATGTTGTCCACCATTGTCGAAAGCTTTAGAAAATAAACTAAAATTGCTTTTTATAAATACATATACTTCATTAGCCACGTAATTTTTTACACGCATTATATAAATCGTATACGATATACGCAGAAGTAAACTCACGATAATACTTTGTCAATATTTAATTTTCTAACGAATTTTTAATGTTTTCATAGAACTTAACCGGCATTCTTTATTCTTATTATATTGTATCAAATATCATATAAGCATGGGACCCAGGTAATGCGACATAAAATTTTATTATCCAACTCCAAAAAAACATCATGCGAAATTTGCATAACGAAATTATACGAAAACATTTCCAATTATTAATTAGCCGCACAACTATTTCATTCATAAACAACTTTAATACGGCCGGTGATCTCCCAAAAACTTTATCGAATGTTTTTTATTGTTAAAAATATTGTACTCGTAAACAAACTAGAATCAGTACACCTATACGTATATGTGTAGTATCTGGCGACGCGATATGATTACACTGAATATTTGTGTCATTCAGCGATTTCTTGGATTTGATTTGTTTACTACACGTTTTAGTATCTTTTGTTTTGATCGTAATGCTACGTAATTTATCGACACACATAAACAAATATTCAGAATACAGATATATACAAGCATGTGTACAGAAGAGTATCAAACATGACAAAAATTCTCTGGTGTTCAAGATCGAAGTTCATTGATCGAGAATTATTAAAGATCCAAATTAATAGTTTTTTTGTGGTTCTTTTAAGTTTCTGTTCTTCACAGAATCTCCAAAAAATATTCTATAGGTTTTCACGATTATTATAATTTGAAAATTTTGATCAGCATGACTAATGATTTTTTTTTCATTCTCATCATTTCTAAATTGTAAAATCTAAAACACTAAAGATGGGTTTACGAGATTTCTGGTTCACCTTCTAAACTCCACTTGAATTACAAATTTTGCACACAAAGAGAATAATCGCATTTTATTATCAAACGTTACGATTGTTACTTTATACTTTTTAGAGTATAAAAAAAATTAAATTCGCTTATCGTAATTTACAACTTTTAAGTGATTTGATTTTTTAATTAGAATACTCTGATAACGTAACACAAGGGTGACTACGTAGTTTACGCGACTGACATCACAAAAACCGAATCACGGAAATTTACTGTTTGTTATGTGCAGCGGACAGTGATCTTTCAAATCGATCAATATTTAGGTTGATTAATTGGACAATTAAGACATGATTTCGAAATTGATATAGTAGAGGGTGCTTCTAAATGCCTTGCCTAGTAAAATTTATTTTTCGACATGCCCACATTCTGTGACCGATACAGCGCTGCAGTTGCAGGCGCCAACGAACGTGTAACGATTTTGAAATTAATTTCAAATCAAACTACAGGTTGTATCTCGGTCAAATTCAAGTAAGGATCAACGTAAACCCAAAAAAATTTAGGAATTTAGGAAATACTTTAGGAAAAATACGAAATTGCCGTACGCAGTGTAAATATGACCTACATAACAATACCATTTCCTCAAACGCCCCAAAGATATAGCTGACATGTACGCGTCGGTTTTTCAATCAATCTATAGACCAAGCGTTACTAGTGAATTGTACGACTAACTGAGCAAGCACAACGTATTAATAACTTCTCATATTCTCTTTGAGGATAAGATTTTCTCGGATTTCAAGGGATTTGAAGGGGTTTCGGCGTGTTTCCCTAAAAATTCAAAAATTACACCAACTTTTAAATCGAGTAAACGAGCTAGATTACATCATATGCTATAGAAGAATATCTAATTCATTATCAATCCCCAAATTGTTTAAATTAGTTATACGCAACAACTTTAAATCCACATCTCCGATCCACATCTACTAATCTGGTTGAACTCCCGAGTAAAATAATTAAATTTTCACTCGATTATATAGATTGGTTCAAGTCATATCTAATAAACCGGCTACAAGTTGTAATAATGGGAAACGAGAAATCAAACGTTATTAAAGCTAAGTCTGGTGTTCCCCAAGGATCGCACATACATTTGTCAAAAACGTATCAATAGTTCGCAGTTTCGTGGTGTACAACTTAACCACCCGACCACCAAGTGATATACCTGTGTAGAGTAGAATTCGTAAAATTTCCTACCCCCACCTTAAATCTGAACGTCCCGAACAGTCACATCCAATGCCATATCGCTTCAATTTATGAACCTCCACAACTTTTCGTCCATCTACAAAGCGTTCTTGTAGCGTTCTTTTCCAATCTTCTTGCTTCATTTATCTGGCCGTACACTCTCTTTAAGCCAACTTGCAATATCCAAGCTGATATCAAGTGTTTGCCTCTAGACTTGGTTGTTTCTTGAACGCTTTGTGGTTTTCTTTATTCTCGGTGTCTATTCCACTCACCAGTTTTCATAGTTCCCTTTTGTTGCGGATACAATTTTCAAGACATACCTGCAGCTTTTCAACGAAGAGTCAAAATGAACGTACTCATTTCACACAGCTGTTCCCCTTCGCCCCAACAATTGTGCTGCATTGCTGCTTGGAACTGCTCTTCTAAATTCTCAAATGGGATCTCACCGTCAAATGTTGGTTCAGCAGCTGGTTTGGTTGGAAATGTTTTATTTTTGATATGGTTGTTTGTGTTTACTCCATCGCACCGGTTGCCTCATTTTTAACTACTTCTTCGCAAGGCTGAACTTTCTGTTCATCATTTGAGGTAACTGTTGGCTTCCCTGATTGACCTGGCCTTTGGTGATGATTGTCGCGAACTCCGTCCTTCTGTTTCAGCATCCTCTCTTCCATACCGCTGTGCAGTCTTGAAAGTAGCTCGTTTTTAGTGCCTTCAGTTCTATCGCTGTTCCAGATTATTCTTTTTTATTGTATCTGGCGATGTATGCGTTTAGCAATTATAAATCACTTTCATATGGTTGTATTCGCGAACAGTCTTGATTACAATGTCTTTCGTTATCTCCGTATTCACCTCCTCTTGGAATCTACTATAGGTAACGTTTTGTTGGTCATATTGAATCAGCTTTCATTTTGGAAACATATCAATTTATGTGCCATGCAGAAATCATACATGTAACTCACAGAATAGATTTCTTTATAAAATTAATAAATAAATTAATTAACTTCAACAAATCTTTGATACTAAAATTAAATTTGGCTCGGCGTTATAAGTTTGTACAGCGCTGTTTTATATACGACGATGGCCTTCTTATCAAATCCATAATCCAATCTTGCTGTACTATGCCAGAATATATCTTTAAAGCTAAACGTATTATGTACGAAGCCGATTATTTATACGACTTTTACCAATAATAACCAGACATTACAAAATATTTTTTGTGAATGCTACAAAATAAAAATCACCGAAAATTTTAAACACATTATTTTTTAAGTAATATAATGTTACTCTCGCGATAATCCACCACACTATAATAGACCCCAGACACAAATACAGATATTCACGAATAAGATGAATGAGCATATTACTCGTATAAATCTATAAGTCTTTGTGTTATTTGTAAACGTTTTTCTTTTACTTCCGACATTCCTTAATGTTTTAAGAGTGTTTTTAATATTCGCAAATTTGCATAACATTTTGATGGTCATTGTATAACCTTAGCGAAATTAAGTAAGGTGGACACGGTGCTATTGGTGTTCCCCTATACCCATTCGACTGTAGTGTTGTTATCCATGAATATTGTGGCTTAATGGCCTGACATTATCGATTTGCAGGAAGATCAAATGATGCACAGTATCGATTAAAAAACTCATGTCTATACATTCAGTGATGATGATCTGTAATAATAAAAAATAACTAACATTTTAAATCTCTGTACAAATATAGTAATACGAAACGATCGTTATGTAACAGTATGACAGATTGATATATTTAAAGCTCATATAACACTACAAGTATACCCTACATTCAATAAATAAAAAAATTACAGATGTACATACAAACATAAAAAACAGTTTATTTACATACGACATGCAAAACAACAATAAATATCAGTGGATCTCTCACGATTTCGCGAATAATAATTAACGAATTTTTTTAACCAAAACAATGTGCGCTGTTTGAGTATTGTTTGTATTAAATACGTATGCGGCTCCGAAGAGGGAAATAACCGAATGCCTTACATATTGCTGTATTATTGTATTCATAAAAAAATTGCTCTCTCGCGATTCCAATCGCAATTCGCACGTTACTAATCTAATGCTCAGTCCGATTGTTAGTTTGTATTTAATTCGCGGCCGCGAAATTTTGTCAGTCAGTATTTAACAAAGCATTGTAAAGTAAACACGTTCAACATATAAACGTTTTAAGTGAAATAAAAAGAAATTTTTCGAAAGTTTAAAATAAAAATTAAAATGGTGATACCAATAATAGACAATGAAAAAATGAATGCTAGTAAAAGTGATAAGTGTAATATAGACATGAACAATTTAGAAAAGAAAGAATTAATCGGAAATCGAAAAGAATTCCGTTTGGATACAAATCGGAAACGCCTACGGATTATTGGCAATGGCAATAAAATCATCATATACACAAATGAAGGTGTACTTGACGTAATCGGCAACATGATTAAAGTGAAAATAATTTATAACTGTGGCAAAATTAACATAATCGGCAATAATTCAAAAGTGTATGTGGGCAAAGAATCACCGGTGACTAAAATCCAGTGTACTGGGAATGACATTAAATTTAAGCTACTCTCAAAAGAGCATATATTAACACCGAGTCATCATTGTTCGGATCGGAAAAAATCCGTATCAGCACCAGCATCACCAACGACTAGTCACCAAAAATCATTCGATACAATATACATAGATAATAATACGGTGTATTGTACTAGAACGACGGGAGGCCACGGGTCAGATAAATGTGAAAATGGAACAAATCTAGATAAAGTATTAAAAAATATTTCACTGCCAAATTTGGATATGCTAAGCAACTTCGATTTGGGCAACTCAATCAAAGTGGCAAATTCGGCGGGCAATATAATCATAAAAAATTCAAATAATATTTAATAATTGTACAAAATTTTAACGTTTATGTTAAAACCTAAATCTCGCCCATTTCAGTATTTTAATGTTTAAATAATTATTGTATTATTATTAATAATAATTGTTAGTGTAGTTTTTAGCCGACTTAATATTTATTTTTTATTTATAATTATTATTGTTATAAAATAAAAACCAAAAATTATGTTTATTCATTCTGTGAATGATATAGAAACCATTTTAAAATTGTTTGTTGTTATTTTATTGTCGGTTTGAGGATTATTTCGATTCCAAAGTTGTTTGATTGCAAGTGAATATCGAGGGAGGTCATTTTGTAGAAAAATCACCGAAATATTATACATAAATAAAATATTTCGCGGCGATAAGAAATCCGCGATTGATTCATGAATTTTTTGTGAATGGTTTCGAAGAAGTGTAGTGGTATTTTCTTCAGCGGTAGTTTTTATGATTAATGAATTGGATACTCGCAAATCGTTATGTTAGCATTACGTAGTTATAAACTGGAATGTTTGAATATGCGCTGGCTAGGATTCGTGTGACTATTAAAAACATTAAAATGTGTACTTGTAAAAGCCAAACAAAATACTTAACGCAATGGACTAAGATTAAACAAAACACTAAAATCCGCCCATTTTACTAAAAAAAGGTGTGATTGGTTTGGAGGAGGTTCTGATTATTAAGAATATTCGTATGTATAATATACGAGTACATATGATAATATTTCTCATTATACGTTTTGCATTAAACATTTGTTAATTAACAATTAGAGGGTATAGCCAAGTTTAAACAAAAGTGTAATCCGTTACATAAGGTCACCGTATGGAGGGCTAGTGCTACTTTATGTGTCTACAATATACGCTGAGTCTCCAGTGGCGTCGCTAATGCGTTCCAGAAAAATGGGACACAACTTGAAAATGACGCAACTCGAATTGCTAATGCCCAAAATTTTGAATATTTTTCAGATTCAATGGCCTTTTCGGAAAACGACACATCATTTATTAGGTATCGTTCAAATATTATTTGTACTTAAAAACAACAAATATTTAAAAATCTGTCTTTTTAATGAAAGAAACGTCTATTGCATCACTACTTAGTCTAAGACTTTATTCGAAATCGAATTCAAGAGTAGTATTCGATCCGAGTACTACATGTTGCAGCTGGATTCCAGATATCATTATTACTGTGATGCTTGTTCTAAACTTGTGTGAAATTCTGGCACTTTGTTCTTCGTCGGGATCTTTCGGGTCTAAATTTGCGCCAAACACATTTCATTCACACAACTCGAAACTATTATCTGAAATTTTTTACAGCTCAAGTAGAACCGATGCAACTCGAGTCTCTAGTATATATATATATATATATATATATATATATATATATATATATATATATATATATATATATATATATATATATATACCTTGCACAATAAGACAGATGATTATTACGGGAATTTCAGTATGGGAATATGCCGCATCTTATTTACCAAATAGAAATAAAAATGAGAATATCCGTTCTCCACATATCGTTTATTGTACAATGTTGGTCGAGTCGAAATGAATTTATACTTTGTTTTATTTTTTAATGTGTTAGATTTAATGAATCGGTTTGTGATTCCAGGAACTTCAACAGTCTTTTTTACGCAGCGCTATTAATGGTTCCCATTTAAGGAAATGTAGTCGCTTTTGTGATATTAGAGTCGTCTAAATTTTAACATGGATTTTTCAGTGTTCCTGGTGTGATGTCAATTTTGCAACTTATTTAAATATTGATTGGAAGTAATAGCTTTAAGAACTAGACACACCAAGCGTCGACGGTGAGCGGCGAATTTAAATATGCATTAGTTTATTTATGTATTGTATAGAAACGATAGTATAAACAATTATATACCAATTATTTATAAAAAGCATTACAAATGTGGGATTTTTAATAGAAAAATTGTAATTTTAAGAAATTTTATCGAATGAAGTTGCATCTGCCGCCGCAAAATTATGTCCCACACCAAGCGGCCAACAAATTTCGTCCATCGCCGCCGAACATAACCTAAAAATAATCTTACTTCGATTGTGGTCCATACATTTCTCAATCGTCATTTACGTATGCACTCATATTATTTACCAATATTAAAGATTAATAAAACAAAAGTCTAAAATTCTCAAAACTATCCAAAACAAGAAAGACGCCGCGCCACTCTTGGTGTGAATGGTTATGCGCGTCGAGTTGTATGGAACATTTGGAATTTGACACGCCGCGCTTGGTGTGTCTTGTCCTTTACAGAAAACATCATAAATTTAATTCTGTTATTTGAGGAACAGTTTTTACAGCTTTCCATCACAGGGGCCGAGTTACTTAGTTGAATTCAAATGTATTGATTTTGTTTTGGATAATTTTTATTTTACTCGAAAAAGTCATAAAAAGACAAAATAAAATAAAATGGATTCCACTATCGAAGAAGACAAAATTTACTTCAATTAGAAGCAAAATATTTCACCAAGATACAAGCGTTGAAATCTGGGAATTTTTTCAAAAAAATCGGAGATTTTATTTTGGTGCAGTGTATATAAATATTGTGGAACTAGGGTTTTCCAATCTGAAAATAAATAAAACAAAAGAATTTAAGTTGGTCAGCACTTTGGTTGAAAATTGAACCTATATCTATAAAAATGGTGCAAAAAATGTATGTGCGCGCATCAGTTGAGAACTACTGAACCGATTTGGCTCAATCTTTTCTGTTGTGTTCGAAATTACCAGAAGATGGTTCTTACGAAAGAAATTTTAAAAAAAAACAACCGAAAAAGTCGGAAAACCCGAAAAATCGAATAAAAAACTATTTTCATATGATTACATCAAGGTGAGGTTAACAAGATGATGGAAGTTTGGTTTCGAACTAATGAAACATTGAATTTTTTGTATTAAAAAATTCGGTAGTCTCATCAGACTGCAGTGATCAAACTACAAAAATATTGAAAATACTCTGAACTTTCATACAAAGTATAATCACAATGCCTTAGCGAATTTTAATGATTCGCTACGCAATTTCCAACCAACCCCTTGGTAACCTCATTAAAATTCGCTAAGGCATTGTGATTATACTTTGTATGAAAGTTCAGAGTATTTTCAATATTTTTGTAGTTTGGTCACTGCAGTCTGATGAGACTACCGAATTTTTTAATACAAAAAATTCAATGTTTCATTAGTTCGAAACCAAACTTCCATCATCTTGTTAACCTCACCTTGATGTAAAAATACCATCTGGCTATCAATCCAGAATATCCCAAAATTTCATTTTCATATGAATTTTGTGTGTATATTTTTTACGAGACAGGTCACAGGTGGTGTAGTGGTTAAAGCTTCGGCGCTTGGATTGGGAGGTACTGAATTCGATTTCCACAGAAGGCTACATCCAAGATCCAACCAAACTGCTACTTTGTTTTTATCCAATCTATTTATTTTATCTATTTATTTTCTCTATCTATTTATCTAAATAAAAATCAATTGCCGTGCGTTAGTCTCGCAAAAACTCGAGAACGACACGATCAATTTGAATGATTCTTTTTGTGCATTGTCCAACTCAATACAGTGGGGCTTAGAAAAAAAGAAAATTCGGAAAAACTCAAAGGAAAATCCGTAAACACGAAAAAAATCGAAACCAAATGGTAAACCCAAAAATCAAAAAAAATCGAAAAATCGAGAATTGCGTTTTGTAGAGGAATTTTGTATATGGAAATACACTTAACACCACCGATGAAAATTGTATTTTGCCAATGATCATTCATTTAAATAGCCACTTCGGATTATTTTCAATAGATGGCGTTGGTTGCGGACTACTATAAATATAAGTTGTGTAGAATTTTGGCAATCTTATCTTCTATATACCATAAAAACAAGTGCATTCAGTTCCCCGTTCTTTTGGCGTTCGCTATGACGATTAACAAATTACAAAGTCAATTTTCAAAAAACAACTAAATTTTCGATAGTTGCCTAAGTTTGAATCGACCTTTTATTCACTTTTCAATACATTATGCCGCCTTTGTGGTTGCGTTCATTCGCTCATTCTGACAATTTTTTCCACCAATCATATTGCTCAAAATTGACGATTCTGGATTTTTGTACAAAAGATGATTGGTCGAACAAATGACCGAATGAACGAACTCAACCATAAACCTACCTTTAGTGTTGAATTCGATGAAAAAGTGAATGGAATGGCCACTCAATCGTCTAACTCAAACGTCTATTGAGAATTGAGTTGAGTTGTTTGATTTTTCTCTCATTAAATTCAATTTTTGTGAAGGTCAAAAGTGTTTGCTCGGACGAAGTAATTTGGGGCGAGACAAAGTTTGCCGGGTCAGCTAGTAAGATTATATAATTTCAACTTCTATACGAGTCTTACTCATTATTATTCCATATATGTTTACTCGTGTTTTGGATGTTGTTGGCTGTCTAACAACCACTGAGTTACCTGAGTTACCAATTTAAAATTCAGTCATTGACGCAAATAAGTCATTATTCGCCATTTATATTATTTTACATTTCTTAACTTTTTTTAAAAAGAAAAGTTACCGTATCCTTATAGTATTTCTCTCTCTTTTTCTCTGCCTCTTTCTTTCTCTCTGTCCCTCTCTCTCTAACTTTCACAATCCATGACAGGGTTTTGTCACCTGTACGATGGTCCTTCAACTATTTCGGTTCATCGCACGCCCGCTTCAGTTTGGGCACCCTATTGTTCGCAGGTCTTGTTAAACGTCCTCGTTCCAGCGTAGTTTAAGTCTTCCCCTTGGCGTACGCAAACTGGTTGTTGATGGGACTCTTTTCTTATCATTCTTTGTCATGGGGATCGTTTAAAGACCTTAACTATGGATCATAAATGGATCGAATGTCTGTCCTCTCAAAGGTAGATAATATGTTACAACCGTTAGCGATTCAACTTCCGCTTCTAAAAGTTAACACATGGCTTATAAGTGCATTGTTAAGTGCGAGCTTGCACTCGATGTCCGGCTGCTAAGCGGTCTTTAAGCGGCCTGGAAATCATTTGTTGATGTTATAACTTACCCGAAATATTTGTCTGTGAAGTCTTCCACGTCGACAAAGTTATGGTGGTCGCCCATGCCGAGATATTCCATATGGGTTGATGCTTGGGGTTGATAGACATTTAGTATTGTTGCTGTTCACTTTCGGTGTTAAATTGTACTTAATATCATCTGCATACTGAAGATTTTAGTCTAACTTATTGAATATGCAGCGTGAAGATAAAAATTCTTTTTCTTACCACGTGCCCGAGAAGGTCCTCCTGGGGCTCAATTCGCGTTCCGCGAAATAATGAAAATAAAAATTTTTTTCATTGGCAATCTAGTAGTTTGAATTCACACGTAATTTTAAATTTTACTGTGTGAAAACAAAATTTCTTATGAGGAATGCAAACCAACTCGATTGCTAATGAAAAAAACTTTCCATTTTCATTATTTCGCGGAACGCGAATTGACTCCCTGGTCCCAAATCACAACGATAACTTTATATAGATTAGATGCAAGAGTGGCTCTTCCGTTTTTTAATATTTCTGTGGTGATTCTGTCAAAACCGGGTGTCAACCTACTTTTTAATCTACTAATAGAGGCATTTAATTCTTCTACTGTGGAATAAAGAGTGACTATCTCCTCGCCCAGTGGGGCAATAGCCCGAATAGAGGTCATTTCGTCGTTCCGACTGAGTAAAATTTGGAAGTAGAATTGCCTAATGGTAGGCAAGTAGGAGACTATTGGAAGAAGACCACCAAGAGCACTGAATGATTGGTTCGATGAGCAGTACAGTAAAATCGTCAAAATAAAGGATAGCTGCTAGTAAAATGGTCCAAGCGGAAATTGGAAACTCAAGAGACTGCTTTGCCAATTCCAGAAATTTGACGAAGGATATCCATGCAAGATCCACAGTCATCAAAGACACCGTGCCCGAAAGGGATATATCGTTATTGCAAGAAGGTGTAAAGTTTAAATATCTGGAATTGGAAGTAACTTATATGCAAAACCGATTCCGTAAATGTTACGTTCATAATCGTAGGTAAAAATTATATGCCTTACTACAAACTACGATTACCCATCAGGTCTTGCAGTCTGCCTCATCGTATAGCGACGAAATTGATGTTAAGTTTTAAGTACTACAAAAATGTAAATATTTGAAAATGAATTGCTGATCTCGGTAGTAATCGATAATTTTCTTTTTATTCACGTAGAATAATTTGGCTCACTTTGTTGAACGTATTTGGGTGCAGTCTCGGATCTCTCCTGTTCAATTATTTTAATTGTAGCAATTTTAAATCGGATATTGCTCATCAACATTAGAATTCACTTATCTTAAACATTCAGAATTTCTGAATTTCATTTCAAATAAACATATGTCTCAACTTTACGCAGTAAGTTCATATAACATTATTTATCGAAATAAAATTTCATTTCTAGGAAAAAGTAACTTAAGGGGATTTTCAATGAAACGTGACACCATTTTCAAATTATGGAGAGGATGCGACCGGCCTTTAAGTTAACATTTTTTATGGTAAATATACACAAAAAACTTGCGGTTTTAATGAATCAATTATTTTTTTGAATTTTATAAACAGTGTCAAAAACCGGAGTGATCAAAATAATGCGCCGTATTCTGTACGGGAATCACATTTCACAGCATTGAAAATCAATTTCACAGAAATTTGAATCAAATTTATAGATCACGGTCGAACTGTCATAAAAATTTCGCTAGTTTAAAAACAACACAAACAACAATGCTAATTAATAATAATGCAATTCGTAGGTCATGGATGAAATACTTAAACATTCGAAACCAAGCCAAAGAAGAAAATTAAATAAAAGCAGTAAATCATCATCATTCGTAAACAAATCAATATTGTAAAAATATCCCCTCAACATAACATTAGATTTCAATTAACGCCAATTTATCTCAATATTAATTTGATCTACTGTTAAACAAAATGGAAACAAAAAAATAAAATTAAATTGATGAAACCTCGCAAGAATATTACGTAATATTTATATATGCTTTGGCATACGCGAGACTAATATGTGCAAAATTCTTTTGTTTTAAATTCTAAATAACCGCCAAAATAAAACA
Source organism: Nephrotoma appendiculata (assembly GCA_947310385.1). Classification (NCBI taxonomy): domain Eukaryota; kingdom Metazoa; phylum Arthropoda; class Insecta; order Diptera; family Tipulidae; genus Nephrotoma; species Nephrotoma appendiculata. The sequence continues at coordinate 17,836,314 of OX371223.1, forward strand.
AGCTTTATTCAATTTCCACTTGGGTGATCTATACCTATAACCGCTTTGAACTCTAGATATTGTTTAGTGGTATGCATAGCATTTCCTGTGTATAAAAAAAATTTAACGTTGAGATAGACTGGTACAAAAAACAAATTCATCAGAAAAATAATTGAATTATTTATTATGTCTAATAGCGAAGAGGGATCCCCCGTAATTTTCCTTCCAGATTAACAACATAATAAAATAACACTTAAAGCGTTCTTGTGGAAATTAAATTTTGTATTACTATTATTATTTATATGTGATGTAGGCAAATGAACTTGATCATATTGCTATAAAAATTATCATTTGACGAACTTCGGACATAATTAGCGAAATCTTTATTTTTCGGTTATTTTGCTTAACAATTTACAAGTAGCATCCAAAATTGGCTGAAGATCAAATATTTGAAGCAGCGAATATAAATTTTACATTGGAAGAAATCAATTATTTGTGTTTCTAATTTAGATGGCATTTCAGCGATTCTAACTTTTGCGAGATATTTACATATTCATCTTTTTAACTATATGATTGTAATTAATATTTTATTTGTATTATTACTTATATTTTAGTGCTAATAAAACTTTTATGTCATTTTTGAGAATTTGTAAATAGTACACGGTCCACGTGTACATAATCGAACTATTTCTCACACCTTATCTGAATTGGGAAATCACAAAATCGGTAAACACGACGCTTCTATATCATTTTCGATAAAAATAGAGTATTTTGAGCTCGTCATCTAAATATTAACGTAAAGATATCAAACAAAAAAAAAATAATAAAAACACCCCAGATAACATAAAGATAGAGAATTTTGTGTTTTCCCATTCGATAAGCAAAGGGGTCTTTTTCTTCGATAAGAACACCGATTTGAATAACTGGAACATTACATTTGTAGTTTATCAAAAACTGCACTTGCGGAGTTTGATAAAAATCGCCTAAAATCCCCTACACCGTGTGAGCTACTTGCAAAAGTTTCATTCAATTTAACACACTATCCAATACAACAAGTCTGGCAGGTGGGTCTAAATATGTTATCAGTTTCTAATACTCAATATGAATATTTTCAAAAATCAATATCGGTACTACGGGAAAAAACCTTAGAACTTTGAATATGTATATTTCTTTTATTTACTGGTCGGGCACGAGACAATAAATGTGCGACTCGAAAATATTGGGGAGACAATTTGATAACATTTTAAAATCATCTTATAATACTCAGTTTGATTAAACATACATATCACCGTACTTAACGAACGGGGGGATTTGAATTCCCAGTCGATTTACATACGTAGAACGAAAAAATTTTCAAATTATAATTTATCGTTGAATTATCATCAAGATAATTTAATTTATTAGTCGTACTCAATATATATAGAATGGTAAATTTTAAATTTTGTTTGGCGATAAAACGGTTTGTCGTTTGAAATATTCTCAGAAGCAAAACAATTCCAATAAAAAACAGAAATTTATGAAATTGTGTGTCAACTAGCATTTTAAAAGCCTCAATGAATGCCGCAATTTCCGACATTTACCTTGGGTAGCTAATAGTTTTGAGTGAGGTTACAGCTGTAACAAGTTGCTGTTTTAACTTTTGTCTCCAGAAACAGTCAGAATAACTTTTATGGCGTTATTCAATAGTTCTTTCTACTCTTCCATTAGTTGTTCCACTTGTTGAACTACTCCAATACTGCTCACTGTACCAATTCAAGGGACCATTCCATATAGGCCACCGCGTTATACATACAACTTTGTTCGCGATCGGTCTGGTTTCATGAATTACAATCAATTTTGTAAATAATATTTCGAAAATATTTAACCCCAGACCATGTTCGAATTTTATTTACGATCACATCCATTGCATTGTCACATTTTGTTAAAATCTTGAATTATAATTATTTTATCAATTTCATTCCACATTCAATTTTATCAAATTTATCTATGGCCATGGTAATTTGAATTGGCTTGGCGGTTTCAATCGGCAAAACTTCCAAATGTCGATTTTATAAACTTACCCTTCTCGTTTAAAATATTTCTTAAGCTGTCGGATAGACATAGTATATAGTCGATGGTTTTTCCGTTTCTGTAATTCCACAATCCCCTAAAGTGTTACCCCAAAATCTAATTTTTATATTACTTAGGACGAGCAATCAAAGAAAGACCAACCTAGAATAATCTTGCTAGAACGCATTTTGTATTTTACTGTTGTTTTTGATAATTTAAATCTGACGTATAGAGAATTTAGGGTTGTTCGGTTGGGCCAGTCAATTTTCTATTACCCACATTTTTGACTGGATGCACAGGATCTTCTTTATCGACATTTTGTGGCTAGTATTATGGTGATAATTTGAATCCGGATTATAGACAATATTGGATATACAAACAAGTCTCCGCCGTTCGACAAAAGATGGTGCCACCAGTAAGTTATGATTAAAATTGCCCGATGTAACACGTTATATCCTAAGGTTGGATGTCAACAACATAACCTTAAAATATTAGCGATTCTGTATCAGCATCATATATTTTTTTTTGTGAAAATGTAATGTTTTGAGCGTCATTTGCGGAAACTTTTGATTTATTTCTTTAATTTGAAAAAATCTGCAGCTGAGGCACATTGACTCTTGTTGGAAATTTGGTGGTATCAGCTTGGTATCGCGCATTATGAGTTGCTAAATCTGAACGAAACCATTCTAATCAATGATCGACGTTCGTGACCATCAGGGCCTAGCAAATCATGGATTACATTCAAACTATCAAGAAGAACTATGTCGACATTAATAACAACAGTGTCTTCGCGCGTTTCATGGAGGGAAAAAAGGAGGAACTCCTCTCATTGTTTCCATTCCTAAATCTCCTTCGAACCACAGGAAATTGATTCAACATCATTGACCACTAAAAATTTTGGACATTCGCGTTTTTGGCGATATAAAGGATGATAAAGAATCTCTGACAAAATATCTTCATGTCAGTCTGGAATCACTTAAAAGTCAGTTTCAGACGCTTTTCGTTGACAGTGACGATATACCACACGACGAAGAGCTTCACTATTAGAGAAAAAACACAATTATGTGTAGAACTTTAGTGCGCTCGCATTGTGACTGTTTCTTGATAAACAAACGTGGTTAAACCATCCGATCTTATAATATCGTAATAACGTTTTATCGATGATTCCATTTACAATAACAGTTTCCAAAGCAATGAACTTTCGAATAATGAGGGAAATGCATGTACCAAATTATGCGTAAAAATATTTTTTTAATTTTTACTCGATAATTGAAGGCACAACGTGAGATAAGGCATGTCATATCACTACAACGCAATATACAGGGGCGTAGCCAACCAGAAGAGATCTTTGTTATACATCATTAAACTAAAATGACTGCTTTGGAATGTTTGCCGGGGTTTTCAATTATGCGGTTGGTTATGCAGATGGAGATAGGAGTAATTTTAATCATTGAAGCGAGAAGATAAAACAACAAAACTGCAAAGAACTAGACTCGGAGTTAGCCGTTTTATTTGTCGACGTGTTTTGTTAATTTTAATAGTTAAACTCGAGTTTTTTTTATATATAAATAGCTATATTGTGCTTCCAAATGCAACTTCACTACTTATAAAAATGTGGTATTTATGTAATGTATCCTTTTAAAGTGGTCATTGATCCTAATATCCTGCATTAATTTAAGGTTTTAGATGCTGGTGTATTCGATGTTGACCAAGTTTTCGTTCATTTGTCCTTTAAGGGTGTACCTACAATTTTTGGTCTTTTTGTGTCATTTTGATAGTACTAAATAATACTTTATTTTACACTAATTGTTGGTTGTCAATTAGCTCAAAAATTCACAAACGAAATTAAACCAGGATGTTTTTATAAAATATACAATGTGGTCTCCAGACCATAACGATGTGACGTAAGATATCATTCAAGGCTATATATTCCATAGATAACAATATTCCCAGCCAATCCTACATTCAATTCAACAATGATGATGCGTAACATTCATATTTAAGAAAACAAATAAGCAGTAGGCATTCCTTTAAAAAGTTTGTGAACGACCAAAGTGTTAAAATGACTTTCTCTCGATTGAATAGAATCAACACAATTAGCATTCATTATAATTTGTCTTTATAAGTGCATTGACGTCATAACTCTAATTATTAATGGTAATTTATTTTTTATGATGTGGTTACGCAGGCCATTAACGCTAATTGACATTCAGAGTTTGATGTGGAGTTCCTCAGCTTTTTGTGTAACTTGTCGTATAAGACTTGAAAAATAATATCAATTGATGATTTATTGGCGCTATTGTTTTCGATATGACTCCTTTCCAAACCACATTACAGACAACCACACAAAGTAGATAACTCTATAAGGTCTCATAATATTTAAGTTTTTTGGGGGGTCAACAATTTAATACTTTACGAAAGTCATCATTTTATTTTTAGATAATGATGAAATTACTTATTTGATCCCCGCATATTCTTATAAATGCTGCATCATAATGATGTCGACAGCAAAATACAATACAATTTGGAAGATCGGTGGTCAGTTATATTTGGATTTTATTTAAAAGTATTTTATATCTTAACACAAACACATTTAAGATTTAAAATTGGTGGTGCCCTTGACTTGAAAGTAAGTCAAGTAACCGTTGTACCAGTATATAGAGTGCCTTTCCTTTGACCATACAAGTACACTTGTCCTTTCTGTACTTTATCAACAGTGTTCGTCATTCTAAAACGTATTTATACTTTCTAACAGGTAATCTATTATTTTACAAATTAATGTTAAAATTTTTCATAATAATAAACATTTTTGTTAAATATTTTATCTGCATATATGGCAGTCTGCATTGAACCGCAATAATTCAGATATAAGCAAATAATATTTTTTTGCCCCAGATTAGAGTTTCGCGACAGTTTAATCTAATCTTAATACAAAAATGAGATCTGTTGACACAGCAATCAATCGGCCTTTATTTGAGAGATCATAATATGGGAAAAACACAGGGTAATTCAAAATTGCAGTACAGCAAAAAGTTCATTCTGACCGTGATTGGGCATTTAAAACTACAGGTATTTTATGACGCAATCTGAAATTCTGATTTTCCATAGTACCTTGGTAAATACCAACACCTGATTTCTAAAACTTCTTAAAATGTAAACGTTAATTAATTAATCTTCTTATGGTTAAACTAAAAACTAAATTGGTTTTGTTGCTAAATTACTAGTGACTCTGCCTCCTGGGTATTTTATACCTAGATCATTAGAACTGTTTTTATATGCTTCTATTGTGCTTTAACAATATTTAAAGTCTCGGACGAAATTATTTGTAAAGGAGAAGCAAAACAGTACCGAAGAAAAAAGGATTTTGTCTCTCATGGAAGTTACTGTTCCTTTCGTTAATTAGTTGCAACAACTAAAATGCATCTTTGTAATGCACTATTGTTCATGCGGAATCTTAACAAATCGCAAGAAGTTTATACGCTGGAGAAATTAACTGCCCAGTAAATTAAACAGCTACAGAGGCCAAACGGATGATGAAGAGAGCCCCAATCCGGGGTCGTCAATACTGCCACAAGATTTGGTGGCCTAAAAATCAAGAATTCGATTATTTTATATCTATGTGACTATAAGTAAAGAAGTATTGGCAATTAATCGGAAACCTCATTGGAATAATAACAGCGATATGCAGAAGGCGTGAATAGCAGGAGCGCCAAAAGCGAAGGATCCGTGCAGCTAGTGCGGAGCAATTGATTCCCTCTTCTTCCAGCGATAACAGGATGTCGCTTCCGTGACAGGTTAATCTTCACGCCACGTCAAAGCTTGTATATGTACTCATTATCCGTCACAAACCAAAAGTTTTTTGAACCAACAATTGACAACATAAAAGTAGAGCTGAAACTTGGAGTTGAACTGGAAGTTGCTGGAATGACCATTAGTTGCACTAATACCGCTTCTGAGAACCTAGTGCAAGTGATTTGATAGATGAGCCCACGATATATGTTAAGTGTCTATTGAAGGCACCTGCTATAACTATGAGCAAAATGTAGCCGCAGAACTAGTACGTAGTACGCTTGGCTTAATAAGCCAAGCAGGACTTTCCATCGCTGTTTACAGCAGCTGAAGTAATATAAAACAAGCACATATTGGGTATATGGGGTCAAAGAAAAGATGGGAGAACACGAATAAAGAAATGATGAACTTAATGTTGAAGTACTGTTATGACGCATTGCACTACGTCATGGAAGTAGTATTAAATACACAAACTAGCACGAAATGATTCATCGATACACTTACGATTGAAAGTTCGGACTGCAGCCTGATCATATACAGCTGGTGCTGTTCTTTTTATCAAAGTATGGCATTGTCTGCTGTACACTGACAGAAATTTGCATCGATATGCACTCAATTTGCGCTATGATTTCAACATAATATTTTGAATGCAGCTTTAGGTATAATAAGAACGGAGAATTCTAAAATCTTAACTATTATAGTCAGAATAGAAACTCATCTCCTGGTAGCTGGACCATTTTCGAATCAATCCAGATCTGTATGAAATTAAATTCTAGGAACTTTTCTAGTACTATGCAACATTTCTTTACGATTAATAATGAAAAAGTTACATTACAATAAAACTGTTGCTAGTTTATGTTTGGTGGCGGAGAAGGAAACGAGGAAGGAATCACGACGAAAGAATAAGAATCAAAGTGTGGAACGGCAGAATCAAGCTTATTCTTGGTTATGTATATCTAAATATTAATTTCAGAGCCATTGCATTGGTAATAATTTGTAGGAATGTTTTATTTTATATTTGACGCCTAATTCAATTCTGATTCAAATCAATCAGAAAAACAATAACCAAGCTATATTTTCATTCAAAACTTGTTTACTACTTTACGAGCCCTTTTACGGTATTTAGAGGAATCGTATTAAAACTTTAAGTAATGTTTTAATACAAATAGCATCGGAAATAAATCTAGTGGAAAAACCACAAATGCTTCTAGGCTTAATCTCGAAAAACAACCTTGACGCCTTTAACTCGTATAGGAAATTGCACTTACGAAACGGCGTTTTATAGGCGAATACTCGCGTATAGACCGTTTTCCTCTATGGCAAACAAGAACAAACTAAAATTTATTTGTAATTTTTAAAGTTTATGACACGACTATTAAAGTTTAATGTTTAAAACATAACCACAAACAATTGTCCTCTTAAATTTTAATAGAATTATGAGTAAAATAAAAAGTACAAGTTCATTTTAAAATGGTCTATTGAGACACTAGCAAGCAATGCCTGTGTATGCAACGGCCATACTAAACACGAGAAAAAACTCTTATACAAATGCTATAGCAATTCTTTTTTGATAATTTTTGTAAATTAATTTATTCATATCTCGTACATGTGGGAGAAAAATAATATTTCATTCTTCTCACCGTGAACTATATTTATTTAACTTATATTTTGATAAATTGTTTTTCTTTTTTAAGATATTTTTCATTCAGAAATTTACCATTTTCCGCGATGCTGTCTTTAATTTAGTGATCGTCATTTAATGCCTAGAGCAAAGTGAGTTTATATGCAGGAAGAGTAGTTATTGCGTAAATCCCTTTCCCGACCCGTATACACAATTTTGTATGCACATTTCGATTACGAGAAACGAATATGCCAAACATAGAATTATGTGTAGCATGAAGACCAGCATACACATTTGTGCATTCCTCTTAATTTTGTTTTCGTTCGAAAAATAACACTACAACTATAATAATAATAAAATATATAATATGTTATCAAAAATAAATAATTAATATGTTATATAATTTATATGTTTTTAAATTATGACGTATTTAGCAAAATTGTTTACAGGGTAACCAAAATTCGTTATTTTTGACCTTTTAATTTGAAATAAAACAAATTTGTAACTCATAACACTTGTACAACTGTTAAACTAATTAATATAAATCAATGGGAAATTTGAAAAGGCCATTATTTTGTAAACCCCTGAAACCATTAGAAACTTAACCTTACAATAAAAATTTAAAACGCAGTGAGATGACTTCTTGTTTATAACAAGATAAATGTTTCATTTATGGATGCATTTATTTTTTATTTTTATGGTATAGCAACACCAGTGAATAATAGCTGCAGTTTCAGTTTAAATTTCCCATACGGCTCCGGATAGTGCTCGCATAATAGCCGTGTTTTATTATTCGAGCACTATCCGGAGCCGAATGGCAATTTTCTACTGAAACTGCAGCTATTATTCAATGGTGTTGCTGTACCATAAAAATGAAAAATCAATGCATCCATAAATCAAACATTTATCTTGTTATAAACAAGAAGTCATCTCACTGCGTTTTAAATTTTTATTGTAAGAATAAGTTTCTATTGGTTTCAGGGGTTTGCAAAATAAGAGCCTTTTCAAATTTCCCTATTAAATGGATAGCGCTGCCGATAGCGGCTCCCGATAAATAGGTAGAGCAAAATATTTTTTTGACGATTTTTAACTAAAAAATTGAATGAAACATATGTTTTTAGTTAAATAAATTAATTATATGCAAAAATAGCGCGCTAAATATTAGTTTTGACATAGAAAATTGGGTGGTCCGGATAAATCTATCGAGCGCTAATAAAAAAACACGGCTAATGTAACTCTGGTGAACGCACCAGGGCGTTGAGCCCAGTATACCTGTGACGCCTCTATAAACAAAAACAAGAAGTTAATTTTAAGAAAAAAAATGTATCATCAAACCTATAATATTTTTAGCGCTTGGCTAATGTAACTCTGGTGAACGCACCAGGGCGTTGAGCCCAGTATACCTGTGACGCCTCTATAAACAAAAACAAGAAGTTAATTTTAAGAAAAAAAATGTATCATCAAACCTATAATATTTTTAGCGCTTGGCGGTAAAATTACGCACAAAAAATAAATATTTACGAAGAATTTATCAATTTATTGCGAAATAAAACAACGCTACTCATCTTTTGACCATTGTTATATATAATTGTCCTCATTTATAATAATTAATCAGTAAAACGTGATATTATTCAACAAAACACGATTTGGGTGGTCAATCTCTGTATCATCAAAACAAAAACAATAATAAAATAGACAGGCTGTTTCTGTCAAACTGTAATTCTACTGTGAGGTTTATAAACGGTGATTTCCAGTTATTTTATTTGGAGTTGTAAAGTTTTAGATTATTTAATTTTAAGATAAGTTTATCCAGGTGAGAATGATTTGTATATCGAATTTAACACCTACATTTATATTAAATATTTTCGCTTGGTGTGAAATATACCATGAAAATATTTTGGGGTTATGTTAAAGTGTTTCCGTTTATTTTAGAATTTGTGCGCATTTTTTTATCAACTAATTTAAATGCTAAGTTCGTCGCAAATGACGGGCGGTTCCGCTTTTCAAGCGCCGCCCTCATCCAATCCAATGAAAGATTTCGAAGTAACATCGCCCCCCGATGATTCCGTGTCCGCATTGGAATTTAGTCCAGCGACCATGCAAAAAAATTTTCTTGTTGCTGGAAGCTGGGATAGCTCGGTACGTTGCTGGGAAGTAGAACAAACGGGTAAAACTATTCCGAAACAAATGAAAACCATGGGTGGACCAGTGTTGGATGTGTGCTGGGCTGATGTAAGTTGGAAATATACAATATTTTTTTTCTATTTCTATAATATTTATTTAATTACAGGATGGAACCAAAGTTTTTGTAGCCTCTTGCGATAAACAAGTAAAGTGCTGGGATTTAGGTTCCGATCAAATGGTTCAAGTTGCCGCTCATAATGCTCCAGTTAAAACATGCCATTGGATTAAAGGTTCAAATTATTCGTGCTTAATGACCGGAAGCTGGGATAAAACACTTAAATTTTGGGATACTCGATCACCACAACCAATGATGTCGATCGATTTACCTGAGCGTTGCTACTGTGCCGATGTTGATTATCCTATGGCCGTTGTCGGCATTGCGGGTAGGGGGCTCATTATTTACTCGCTCGAAAACAAACCGACCGAATTTAAAACACAAGAGAGCCCATTGAAATACCAACATCGAACCGTTGCGATTTTTCGGGACAAAAATGAAAAGAAAACTCCAACCGGATATGCCTTGGGCAGTATTGAGGGTCGTGTTGCTATTCAGTATGTAAATCCAGCTACTCCAAAAGATAATTTTACATTCAAGTGCCATCGTTCAAATGGTACGAACGGATATCAAGATATATATGCTGTAAATGATATTGCATTCCACCCGTTACATGGTACTTTGGCGACGGTTGGTTCAGACGGGACATTCAGCTTTTGGGATAAAGATGCTCGTACAAAGCTAAAAGCCTCTGAAACTATGGACCAGCAGATCACTAAATGTTGTTTCAATTCAAATGGCCAAATATTTGCCTATGCAACTGGTTACGACTGGTCGAAAGGACATGAATATCACAACCCAGCAAAGAAGACTTACATTTTCCTTCGCCCTTGCTATGACGAATTGAAACCAAGGGGCTCTACATAAACATATTTCTGTGTTTATTTTATAATTAAATAAAAATAAAAAGTTAAATTTATCGATCTGTATTCTCTAAAATTTCACCCATTACGTGCAATAAACTTTCCTTACTTTAATGGTGACCCTCTTCACCATGCCCGTGGCCATGTCCATGGCCCTGGTAATTACCGTGACTATAATCATATTTGGTTGCATATTCAATACCAATTGTTGCTAAAAATGCAACAAAACCGATTCCAAATCCTCGGAAAAAAAATTTAGTTGCTCTTTGCCGATGGGTTAAAAACATTTTTGGGTCATATCGCCAAACTTCGTTCCGTAGCCAAGGGTCTTTCAAGCCTCGTTTTGCTAACTCCCGTTGCACTTCTTCTAATTCTTTGATTCCTTCGATTTTATAAATGGCTGCATCGGGTACTTTGTATTGTGGTCCGTGATGATGATCGCCTCCCATTTTGCAGAGCTCCTGTATCACTGTGAACAATATCAAAAATGAAACATAACCTTAATGCTATTACATAATAATAAATTACTAAATTTAGATTAATTATTAAACAACCAATTTAGCGAGGACGCATTAAATAAATTTTATTGGATTAACCAATTCAATTAAAATTAAGTATTTATACGAATTTTACCAATAATTTGAAAATATATTTTTTTTGTCAGATGAACTACAATTGACAAATTTGACAGCAAAAATATTTTAGCAAAAATATTTTATTTGCAGCGGTACATTTTACACCGTCGATAATGCAGCGTCATAGTCAAAATAAAAAAAATCGGTATAATTCAACCGATAAATCCTTTAATTGTAGCAATTTTTCTGTAGAAAATTACAAGCCAATTTAATAATCGTAATTGGATTGTGTTCAAATCTAATCAACTGTGTTAAATCAACTAAACCGTAAAAATGAAGGTGTAAATAAAAATTTAAATCAACACATGTAGAACCTGACAAATCCAAAACGGGACTTTATTGAGAAATACATGAATCGCTCTACGCAATATTCTTGTGTTTGTATTTTCTGTGGTCCATTTCCATCAGTGTTTTTTTAACTTCGGTACGGTTCGGATGTGTTTTGGAAAAGTGTCAATTCAAAATAAATTTTTTGTGTAACAACAAGACAAAAAAAACAAATTTTTGGTGTTGTATTTAAGTTTAATGATAAATGAAATAAAACGTAAACGTGTATTTTAGTTTTATTATAAATTAAGTGTAATTTTAATTGTTCATTTAAGTGTATATTTATAAAAAATGTTTGTAAAATAAAATAGTGTGGAAAGCAAAAAAAAAATAGTTTTGATTATTTTGTGTCGGCGCCAGACATCACAAGAAACAAAATATAAAAAAAAGAAATAAGGGAAAAAAACAACAACATTACCAATACATAAACAACATACACATATTCACATACGAGTGAATATATGAATGATGTTGTTTTATGTTTACAGCAACAACAACAGCAACGCAACAACTACAAATGATAATGTCAATAGAATTGATTGTCAAAAATTTTCCAAATTTCGATCAATTAATCAAAAAATGAATAAATTTAATATTTTTACTATTTTTTATTTGATTGTGTTTATTCTATTCATAAAATGTGATTTGTGCATATCAGTAGAAAATAAAAATAGTGAGGATTTAATACTGAATAAAACTCTTACGACGACGACTATATCACCAACGACAACGGTAAATACAGTCGCGGCATCACAAGAAACGACCAGTACGATTAGGACTACTACTGCTAGGACAACGACACCAATTCCAGTTACTGCTAAAATTAAATTAACTGCAAGTGGATTACTACCATCACAATCAAGTAATTACAAATTTTTATTTTTATTTTAAATTGAAACTTTATTTTGAAAACAACTAGGACTGGTTATATGTACCGAGAGTGTAACAGGAGCCAAGGTTCCATACACTATATTTTCTAATTTCAACCAGCATGTTAATTTTTGATTTTAAAACACCGAAGTACTGGTTCTTACCTTTGCCATAAAACTAGTTTACAATATTCCGGCTTTTAGCAGTAGTAAAATTTGCTTTCGTTTGAACCATTCGGGCGAGGCCTGTAAATGAGCATTTATTAATAGAGTACGGCAATGAGGTCGCTTAAAATGGTTCATATTTGGAAATCGGTTTAATTTTTTTCTTATTTTATTTTACTTGATTTATTTTATGACCTCTGGTTCAAAATGACAAAATATGTAGATAAAAATTAAATAGTAGGCCAGTGGCACTATTCTAACTTTAACTTGGGAACGAGATGATTTTGCCTGACCTAGCTACTACTAAGGGAATAAGTTTGTTGTAAGTAAATATTGACGAAAAAAAGTTAAATGGGAATTTGTTTCTCCTAACACAAAAATGCTATTAAAACATGCCAAAAAGTGCTACTGAAGAATTTTTGTTCATTTTGCTTTTTCTAAAAAAGTATAATTTTTTTTAGAATAATAACGACTTAGTCAAGGAATAAGAAACAGCTTGAATAGTACATTGTTTGGAACTTTTCGAATAGTGCTTCGACCACGAAAATTTTATAGGCTTATCGTCAAAACTAAACAATGACCCTAAATAGTTGGTAGTTGTATCGTTCACGTTTTCGCTGGTTGAGGCTTAAGAACGATTAACGGTTTTAATAATGCGTACTGTTTCGCTTACTATAAAATATGACTTCTGATACCATACTGGAAATATGATCAAATAAAGATTTGAAATAATCAAGATTAATCTCCGTACATAGGCTTAATTTTTCGCTTTTTTTTTGCTGTCGAATTGTTGGCCATCTTTGCAAGCTTTCCGAGACTGCTAACTCCTTACGTTCTCGATGAAATGTAGATCAAAAAAATACGTTGGCTTTGGTGAAAATCTAACCATCTTCCGCTACTTTGAAATATGTTCATTAATCTGCCAGTAATCAATTTCTCAAGTAATTTAGCTACGACTAGAAGCAGCTTGATTGGCCTGTATGCTTTGGGATCGGTATGGCACTGTTGCTGATCACCGATTTTGCAAAAATTCCTTTGTACAGATACTATACTAATGCATTTATATTCCATTTTCTACTTCCACCGATCATGCCCATCTTCTGGAATATTTCTGTGTTTTGCTGAATATAACAATCGTCAGTCTGCATTTGTAAACTCATCGCGTTAAATCCATCGTTTGATGCCAAATAAATTTCTGCCATAAAAATTTCATTGCCCCGATGAGGTTCGAACTGTAGATCTTCACCTCACCATCCTGCAACCTTTAACCACTCGGCTAACGACGACTCTGATGTCCATCTGTGTGTATGTTAGGCATAATCGTCAGCATATCATCACGCAGGCATATACGATCTCATAAATGGAAGAAAAGAAGCTGACTACCAAACAAAAAAGTAAATAACTAAATACGATAATGGAAAAAATAGATGAGCTGCATGAGGAAATCCTTCTAGAAACAACTAAAGATGACATAGAACATTAAGAATATTTTAAAAACAACATTTACTTCGAGATTAGAAACCGTGCAGAAAAGTGCACTGCTAAGCTACAACAGGCGGTACATACAACGATTGAAACAAGTGAAACAAACAATAACAATCAGCAACCAGAAAATTACAGGTTACAGATACCAAAGTTCAATGGGAACTATCAATATTGGGTTGGGTTCCATGAATTGTTCTCAAAATTGGTAGATCAAAACGTTAGTCTAACAGATACACACAAAATCATGTATCTCAAAACACATTTGCAGGGAGCAGCGAGCAAAATTATCCAACAATTGCAGCCAATAGAAGACAATTATAAAAGCGCGATGGAAATACTAGCTAACAAATATCAAAACAAAAGGTTGCTAGTAAACAATATAAACGTTATTTTTGCCCTACACAATACTCAAGAAGAAGCAGCATCTGCAATTAGAATATCGCATGACACCGTCAGGGAAAATCTACATGTAAATAAGTCTAGAACTGCTATAATAATCAATCATCAACATTCGAATCGATCAGCGAGTCTTCAGCAGGCTATGGAGAACAACGTTTTCTATATTAAGAAACGTCGCAGTCACGTTGAGTATATCTCATGGGTTAAACTTTGAGAATCTAATATGGTGTGTGATATCGATAATGCCATTTGAGCTTAGCTTAAGCTCGGCTATGATTAGACGTTAATATTGAGCATGCTTGCAAAGATGGATTATTTAAGTCATTGCCGAGTTTGAGTCTTTTCTTGATTTTACTTCTATATAAGTGAGAAACTAAGTTGACTTCAATAAATTTAGTAAATATTATATCTGTAATCGATAAATGAACGAAGGTAATATAAAATCAAAATGCTTGCATCCAAGCAGATGTGAATATTTACAACTCAATCAATATTAGAAAAAAATATCGAATTTATATTTAAAAACTCTGTATGAAATATATTTTTATCCCACAATATTTTATTTGCGTTTTTCAACTATACATCACATAGTCTCACATCAAAGGGGGTTTGCCAATTTCAAGAAATTCAAAACAACGATTGTTTCAACCATTATTTACCATCGTTATATATGGGAAGGAAATACAGCTGTAATAACAAATCTTATAGTCGAGTACGTATTGAGGGTTGCTACACATTTAATGTTGTGATTAATGTTAATTCGGATCCAAAACCAATTTATTTATGTCACACTGTACCACGAATATATTTGTCGAATTTCGTATACATTTCATAACTTAAAAATCAATATACAAAATGAAGAAATATTTGTTTGAAAAATTAGTTTACTTAATTTGTATAATAATTAATTTATACAAAATTTTCTTTAGTCATTTTCATTTACTCGACTTTACGATAAGAAACATCAAGTCAAAAATATAAATTTTTTGAGTAGGATTTGATGTTTACGTATGAGGTTTCGCTATCATGAAATTAGAAAATTTTGAATCAAGGCTGATCAGGTTAAATTGCTTTTGTTTGTATTTAGCTGCGTTATCAAGAGTTGTGTATTTAATGTACATGATATGTATACATATTTAGTAAATAAAATAGATTGAGAAATAAGTAAATTTACTTTACTTAAGCAAATATTAGATTCTATTAGTATTTATGACAAACAAAACAATCAATTATTTAGCACTGTTAGCAAGTACCTTTTCGAGAGTTTATATAGTTAGAATACAAGTGTATGGTGAAGTTTGGAATTTAACTAGTTGGTACATCGACATAGGTATTTATTTACATTGTTTACTTAAGTAATGTAAAATTCGTTTCAGCTCTTGGCCTTTATTTGGAAAACGAATGTCAAAATCATCCCGTCGTTCCATAGTAAAGTGCTTCGTGAGACTTGAGTTGAATTCATCATTGAAAAATTAAGCAAATATGCGAGGAAGCAGTTAGAACGTATTAATCCACATCAAAATGTTGCCTAGTTCTTAGAAAGAAACCGTGTGATCTTTTTGATCCAATTTGGAACAGTTAAAAAAGAGCACAAACCAGCAGATTTTCAACACATGTTTATTTTACTTAGGCTGCGGGTACTTAGGCTGCGGGCCAATAGGCGGGT
Source organism: Nephrotoma appendiculata (assembly GCA_947310385.1). Taxonomy (NCBI): domain Eukaryota; kingdom Metazoa; phylum Arthropoda; class Insecta; order Diptera; family Tipulidae; genus Nephrotoma; species Nephrotoma appendiculata. Next base: position 17,852,400 of record OX371223.1, read on the forward strand.
CAAGTCAATTTTAAGTAAATTTTTCGGTAAATTCATTCGTTTTTCAAAAACTATGGCAAACTGATCGAAAAATCAGTTCTAAATCTGATTTTTACCATATAGTACACGATTTACCCGACTATTGGCCTGCAGCCTATAAACGGCTTTCCTATAATCAACTCCACATATTGACAATTATCTATATTCAATTCGGTGAATATTGTGCCCACCCTTCTCGAGATTGATACAATAATCTCGGATCCAAGTTTTAATAATCGAGGTCGATATATGGACCTGATTTGCTGGAAAGGGGTTTCCAAAATCGATTGATACGAATCGTCTATTTAGGATTTTGCCAGATCAGGCCATTACATCACATTCTCGGCTGTCCTCCCAAAACTTCCTCGTCGTTTTGTAACCATTAGATTTCAGATTTAAACTTCCAGATTTCTCTTCTCTTTCTTTATTTAACAGCGGCTTTTCAATCGTTTTAGATTTATTTATTACACGCGATTCCATTGAAGTGCCAGTATTTATCTCGGATCTATATGCACAATTTTAGTCACTAAATTATATCTTAATTTGAATCTTTGCCAAGGATCAAGGACTTTTAACCTGCTAAACTGGTGTTCTAGCCTCCCAGCGCGTTTTTTCCCTAGCTCTCTACATTTTTCAAAATATGTTAATGCCGTTTAGGCGTTATCGTATGTTGAAGGCTATTACTGGATTATATAAAGCAAGCAAACCTACAATTTTATAATTTCTATTAACGGTTTTCCCATTTTTCTAAATTTAACATTTTTTCTTTGTTTAGTCATAGAGAATAGGCCGTTTTTAGACCTTAATTTTTTGCGTTATTGTTACGGTTTCAATTTACTCAAAATTTAAGGGAAAACTAAAATAACTTTCTTAAGAATAATTTTTCTACCGTACTATGACTAAAAAAAGAAAAAATTAACATTAAATTTAGAAAAACGGCAAAACCATTAGTAGAATATACAAAATTGAAGGTTAGGAGCCTTTGGCAATTTAGTAAAATTTTAGAACTAAAAATAAATCGCAGATACTGGTTTGGCCGATGACAACAGGAATACAATTTTTACAAAACATTATTTTTCGAAAATTATTTAAAATTTACAGCAAAGTAGAAATCTGTAACGTAGCTCAATTCTTTTCAGCTGTGTGCCTGATACCAGAATTTCTGAATAAATTAGTGACTTTTCAACATGCGGCTAAACATTGCGATTAGGCTAACAATTTATTATTCATGAGGCTAAAGATATGTTCGTGCTCTCCTGTATAATAAATTATTATGCCTTGTACGAACTTGCATTGAAACACCCCCATATCTATTGAACGGTCAACATTGGAAAATTTGCCTTTGCTCTTGAGTTGAAATTTCCCCAATTCCTAAAACTCTCTAAAGTAGGAAGATTAATAATTTCCATTGTTTTTTATGTTTTGGTGTGAAGTTATGTTTTATGTTTAGTTATGCACAACTTTGTCTATTGTTACTACTGCCATCTATTAACCGCATGTATGGAGCGCCTTTTTCAAACGCTTATAAATTGACAGGTGAGCCAGGGAATCCAACGGTATCATTCGTCCCAGTCATAAATATTTTAGCAACTAGGAATTTACGTTTCAAATTCATGTTCCGTAGTAACAAGTTTTCGAATTTTAACGCATTCGCGCAAATGACGGCTATAGCAGTCATACAATTTTTTCGTTTTTTAAGGAATACCGACATATTTTTCAATTCTCAACAACACATTCCTTTCCGCAACGAAATATCATTGTAATTACAAAAGTTATCAAAACACACATTTGAAAGTGTGCAGCAACGTGTTAATAACACAGCTTTTATTGCTTAAGCCCCAAGTCTCTAGAATGGATACAACCAGATAGAAAGACAGGACACAACTTTCCGAAACCCTGCACTTTTTCAGAATTAGGTGACATCCAATGGGGCAAAAGTTTTTATTTTGTAGCTTCATGGTTTCCAGATTGCGTAAGGTATTGATGTAATTGTACACAACGACATTTTATTTAAATTGCTGGTGGAAATGAAACTGTCAAAGCTATCTTGGCTTCAACCAATTCTCAAAGGACAACCTTAATTTTTTAGAACTCGATAACTAACATGCGTTAAACTGCTACTTTAATGCGAACATTAAAAACACATAATTCTCTATTGAAAAGCGTTTTTAATTTGTTTTCTTTTTATGAGGGTGGGCGCTGCATACTGGGCGACTGTAACATCTCTATTGACGTATCTGTACTTATCGACTTCTGACCAATGGCTTGGATAATAGCCTGGCTGAAAGTGACATTTCGGTGTGCAGGAGTAACATAATCAAGTAAAGTAAAGATTTATGATAGCTCGCCGATAAATGCCAGTATTTTAGGCAAAATATTCGGTTTGGCGTTGGGCAGTATGAAGTAAAGGCAAGGAAGTGGAATCTTCTTAGGGCCAGAACGTCACATGTCAGTTGCGTAGCTAGAAATTAGTGAGAAGAAAGGGGATTTACATTTTTTTTCCAAAAGTTTGTTGATGCTGTTATCTGTTTATTATTGAAAGTGACACAAATATATTTAATAATGTATGTAAAGTTGTTATATATTTTATGACGCGAGAATCGGGGCAATTAGTACTGCTCTCAGAAACAGAATCTTAATGAATTATGTAGTATTCTTCAAGGTATGTTACACTAATATCACAACATTAAACAGTTCTATGTATTTATATATGGTGTTTACTTCTTACTTGTTTACTTTCTTAAAAAATGATGAGAACTTCTTTAAAAATATTCATGAAAGGCTTATTGGTATTTCGGCGGAGGTCGGTAATACCATTCTGTGCCGATCGTTATTTCGCTCATTATAAATTTCATAAATTTGGAAAAAACTTAAAATCCTGCCATATTGTGAAATGATATTTGAAATTGTTCTAATTATTTGTATACGAAGAAGGAGGCAAAAGTAGCCCAAACTTGGGCCTGTTAAGTAGAGTCAGCAACCTTCTTTTGATACATTTAAGTATGCAGACTTTATCGTGAGAATTTCGACTTGAAAAATGACTGGAGAGTTTCCTTATGGTAGGTGGAATATAAGGTAGGCTCCCTTTATTTTATTTTCCGTCTCAACTAGTACCCGTTAAGGATTCTAGATCGAAATGTTTTACTGGAAATTTGTTGTTTTTATCATCAATTCTGATAACTAGTTGGTATCCTTTTCAATAACGTAAATTTTTTAGTTCAGTAATTTAGAGTTACGCTATGTTATATCACACTATAAGTTATAATTTGTATGAACTGCACAATAAAGTACATATACTATATGTCCTCTAGGGGTGCAAATGATATCTAAGCGGCTGTAGGCTTCTGGTTGAATAAAATATTGTTGCACATTCAGAAAAAAATATGATAAATGCATGATTGCATTTACCATATTATGATAATACTAAATTATTGTGATATTCCCTATCATACAATGATTAGAAATACTATCAAACTTAGTTTATATGATTAATGAATCACTAGTAATCATCATACTTATGGTGAAGAAGATGAAGAAGAATGACCAAGAATATCATATTATGATACAATCAATCATTTAAATAATTGTATTTAACACACTATGATGATATTAATCATATAAACTAAGTTTGATAGTATTCCTAATCATTGTATGATAGGGAGTATCACAATATTTTAGTATTATCATAATATGATAAATGTAATCATGTATTTATCATATTTTTTTCTGAGTGCATGTTAATAACTTTGTTGACCTTCTGATTACCCAAAATTGTGAAGTAAGATTAGTGACCTTTCGCAAATCAGCTAAGATTTTCTTCACTTGAAGTTCCCTATTTGTCTTTTTGACAGTTCCCATTGAATTTTCGTATTTTAGGGTGAGGGCCATGTGTCTTGTCTTTTTTGACAGAAAAAAGTTTTAATCATTTTTTACCTCAAGCTTTTGATCCCCACTGTGGAACAACTCTAACGCCCGTGTCGTGAATTAGATAACGGTTAAATTATATTGGAATCTTTCACTATAGGGGAGTGTGTGTTTCTCAAAAGATTTCGAAAGCCAGAAACTAAAATTCTAAAAATATAATCCTAGCCTGATTTGACCAGAAGATCGTGCGACCCATTCGTTATCACCACTTTTTTCATTAATCTTATTAAGAAAATGGTCTAAAATGTCATGATACTGATCATCAATAACTGTTACATTATTGCCTCTAGCATCGTGAAAAAGTGTCCCAATGGCGCAGTCCATCTTCGAGTGACGTAACATGAATGTCTACAACTACTTTTAGAATTGATATAATAAAACTTTAAAAGCGGATGTTTTCAATTGTTCATTTAAACACAAGTAAATTTTCAATTCTCTCAATTTTAACAATAGCAAGTTTATAAAGTTGCGAATAAGGTTTCTTTAAACAGTTGATTGTAATCCAAATATTATCTCGAAAAAATAATGTGTTTCGGGAATTCCTTTTGCAGCAAGACTGCAATACCACTCCAATAAATAGATAGTATTGAAAAAGTTGTTCATTTCTTAAGGGGATGGAGTGGGTTCACATCACGTTAAATGGTATGTATATTGAGGTGCATAATAATGCGGAAGTTTGCGGAGAATTATGATATCTTATCATTAAGTTTATGCCTAACTTTTTAGAATGTAATTGGACATTTAAGTATTTGAAAATAATTTGTTTTCGAGACTGCTTTATTCTTGAAATCGGTGGAAATTTAAAAAAATCGGAATAAATTTGCTTTATGTCAATTTGCATGAAACACGGAAATGTAAACACAATAAGCGGAGGGTAAAAAATTTCTGTTTTTCATTCAAAATGACTTTTGGAAAAAAAAACGAACGAAATGGATACTTTGGCTGCGAACCAGTAGTCCAGTAAATCGTTTACTATGGTAAAAATTTAGAACAGTTTTTCGATCATTTACCATAGAGCTTTTGAAAAATAATTGAATTTGCTGAAAAATTTACTTAAAATTGACTTTTACCCGACTATTAGCCCGCAGCCTTTGTGTTTCACCTTTTAGAATTCTATATATTATTCGAATGTTTTGTCGGATGATTTAAGGATGAAACACATCAAAAGCAGCGCAACATATTCCAAATAATCCACGGCTGCGTATGGGCGTGCACATCAAACAGCGCAGCAATTTGTATTGTAATTTTGGAAGTAAAATCGAGCAGTAAATTGAAGCTGCTGGCTGTGGAACCTATTGATGCCGCGACAGATGCAACTTCATTCATTATAATTTCTTTAAATTTAAGTTTTTCAATTATAATTACAAATTAAGCCTATATTTAAATTTGCTGCTCGCTGCTGCTGCTGCTGCTTAGTGTGTTTCATCCTTCATTCATTTTTTCAAATTTGTTTTGAAGTTTGCTTGAATCAATTTGCTAATTCGGATTTTTTCTTGTAATATCAATAGAGACACAAACATTAAAGTATCGAAAATATGTTATTACCCCTGGCTTTAAACTGTTTCATCCTATCTCCTGAGAGCACTGTGTCTACAGTCAAAGATTATAAACATATGTTTATGATCTTTGCTAGAGCTGATGGCAAAGACAAATTGTGTCTTTATTCGTGCTCACTGTGCCTTAATATTGCGCATATCTGTTGTTGAGACTTGAAGGACCTTGTCTCAGAAATATTCATTTTGCAGGGTTGCTGATATTTCTTAGATCCGGTGTACTCGATTTTTGGCTAGTCCTCGCAAACTAACCGATTTCTTCTGTTCCATTAGTGGTTTATGCCTTTCTCCTCTCTCTTTAGTCGGATATAGAACGAATTGAAAAGCCAACTTATTTTGTAGCCGTTGTGCAGTTGATCGCTACTTTCGGTGAGGGAGAACGGTAAGTAAAGCTTCGGCAGAATCCTCTATTCCGCGTTCTGTAGCTCGTTGTTTTGTATCAACAGGCCACGATTTATTTTTTCATCCATCTCGTATCTGCAGTGTGTCAGTTAGACTAATAAAATTTTGGATCGTAGGGTTTCATACTGCTATTGTAGATTTTTTTAAATGGATTTTTCATGACGTTAGCGTGTCATGCCGATACCACACGATATGGTCTTAAGCCACTAGCATTTTAGTAGTTTCTAGAAATGCTCCCGGAAAGTTTTGCCTCGGTTTTAAGTAGTTGTCTGATCGGGTCTGATCGCTTAGGTGTGCGTATAGCCTTGTGCTTTGTACATAGTTCATTAAACTTTGGTTAAGTATTAAATATATAAAATATTTTTACTTAAATATTAGTCTTAATAGTGACAACCAACGATAGTGATACAATTTTAGTAAACTAACTCTTATTGACATGATTCATAATATTCCAATTTTATCTTGATGTGGCATTCATTATGCATTAATGTAAATATTCTAATCACTTGATTAACATGCTCAAGATCAAACGATCATATTTAATTTGCTGGTATCGCAATTCGCACATTGTTTTCGGATGGTCTGTTAAGATTAAGTATAAGATAATATTGTACCAATTAAATCGTAATTAGTATGTGACGTCTACTAAGTGTCGAACTACACGAGAAATTAAAATATATTTTAATTAAGTAATTAAAAATACCAAACATACAAAACAGTTTGTCGCAAAATCGGATCAAAACTAAATTTCTAAGAAATACAAAAGAAATTTACTTAATTTTACATAATTCAACAAATTATATATTAAATTGGTTATGAAATAACATACTTAATTAACATTAATACATAACACGCAACATAAAAACTACTTACATACAGCATATGCATATTTATGTTGGTTGATATATACTCGTGTTCGTGTATGTATTTACCAATTTGTTGTGTTTTATATGTTTATATAATTAATTCGAGAACATTATGTATATACATATCCATAAAAATCATTTTACGATGCTGAATATGTCCCTAACATGTAAGAAAACGAGGAGCCAAATCAAGCAGATGCATAATTCTCTTAAAAACCGAAAAAATTGTGTATATTTCATGTTGTTCAACGAAAAATCCCCTAAAGAAATTCTCGTATGTGTGAACCAATTTCGGTGTGAGTTATGAAAATAACATACAAAAATCATCATCATCACGTCAAACAATCAAAGTACATAAAGACAAATGTTACAAATCGGTAGCCACATATCATCGGTATTCGGTTTCAATTGAAAATTTTGTTTGTTTTTCTTTATTAGATTTGTGTTAATTTAACCAGCACCCGTAAATTTTACTTCACGTACGTATAGTTGAGTATGGTCGTTCTAATTATTTGCTTAACATTTAACCTCTACTCCTCTAAAATGTTTTAGTTAATTAATTGTCTGTCACAATGAATTTGCAAAAACATTTTTTTCCACGACGTGGGCGAACAAAAAACATCTTATCTCGCTGAGCCTCATAATACTTACTCATTCGTTTGTTCATAAAAATTATTGTGTAGGGATTTTACTAGACAAAATGTCTGCTTTATATGTATAAGTATAATCGTGATTAAATATAAGACGCGTAGAAAAATATAATCAAAATAATTCACGTAACATTGAAAAAGCGTCATATTTTTAATGTACCCGTACTTTAAGAGATTGAGTTATGAGTATAAGATATTTGACGCAACGGAAAACGATTATAGCATCATTACAATTTATATGTACCGTATAGGCACATACAATGTATGGAAGAAATATGTACATACATTACGTACTTAAGTACATAAACGATGACGATATAAGATAACAGTACAAAATAAACAATAAAGGCAAGACAAGTTGAGCAATATATTATTTTCATTGATATCAAACATCGATAGAAAAGTTGATTAAAAGTAATCGATTCAAATCTAATAATTTCCGTTTAAAGGAATTCTAAACAACATGTAAATCAAAAATTGACAAAAAATAATTCAATTCGTTTTATTAATCAGTAATTCATATTTGACAATGTTTCGAATATTTTCTGGAAGTCATGTTCATATAGAATGAATTCTCGTTTATCCATAGATACATAAGAGTATATCGTTAGATCAATAGTCCGTACTAACGTCATAATAAAGGCGGGTAATAAAAAAGTGATTTATGTTAGCATTTTTGGTTTGATATTGGTACTCCTCCAAATCAGCGACAACAATATATTTTATAGCCAACACAGAGATTTATGTTAAGTTGTATTTAATGGTATATTATGATAATTATTAACCGAGTTTATAATGTTAAATTCCACTTAAGTGGTCTAGAATTCTAACCTTATCTATAAATATTATCCCAAAATTCCATTAAAAAGGTCTAAAGCAACCAGTGTGAGATGAAAATCTTATATGTGCGTTATATAAATCTGGAGAAGTGAGTTATAAGGAACTAGGACTCTAAGACTAAGTGCTCCGTATGCGTATAGGAAAACAAAAATACAAAATACTAAATACTTGAAAATTTTGTTGTTGTTTTAATAAAAAGTATAACACTTAACGATCCTTGGTCAAGTCTTCCATTTGTTAAAAATGGTCCAAGCAATTCTGTGAGATGCTGATTGGTTAAGTGTGACCGATACTTCGAATTCACTAACTTCATTTTGACGTACAGAGAGATTATCACTTTAGAAAAATCATTACAACGCAATTGGAGAGACTTAGTTCTTCTTACTATTGCAAATAACATAATTATAATCAATATAAACTGATTTTTTTTAACATTTAATGCTGTTGCCTAGTACAAGTCAATCATTCATAGATGGTTTTAAGTCCTGCCTAATGTTTAATTAAAGTTTACCAATTGAATACAATTTATCAATCACCGAAGTAGTAACAATTATATATGGGTATCTTCTGATATTAGGTGACTGAGTATTTCTTTGTATAAGATTTAAATTATGTCCTTAAATCTAACAACGTTTTTATGAATAACGGGATGTTGGTCAAAACACTGGTATTTCCCGATCTACCGTTTAGTGGTAGCATCCTTAATCACTCAGCCAGTAGTTTCGTAAAGATCGACAATTTCACAATTTTAATTAAATCCAAATACAAAAATGGAGGAGTGAATATGTTGTGGCCAACATCCTTTATTTAACCGCACGATACTAGGTCAAGCCTTGTTGGTTATGAATGCTAAACTTTTAAACATCGTCACAAAAATTGAAAAAGCTCCCATGAAGCTGGCGGTTCCAGTATACACAGATTCCCACCAAATTTCGCAAGGAGCCCCCAATTAATAAAATAAGTTTAAGTTTGATATTTCAGCTCAATCATCAATCCGTATGGACACCGAACACAGGGAACGACTTTTTGCTGAAAAACAGTTTTTTTATAGTCAAAAATCGTCTTATCTTAAATTTTTGGAAAACTGATCTAGACCGGCATGATTGCAAAATCAATTGAAAATCTTTTAGTTCATAATCGTTGTTCTCATAAATACTCTAAAAATATTTGCAAAAAACATAAACGCTCTTATGAATTCTGTCACTTTCGGTGACCAATTTCGGCCAAACATCAGTAGGTAGTTTCATCGCGATCAATCAATCCGCCTCGGATGTGCAGGGGCCGAATTTTTGTTTAAAATAGTTTTTTGTCGAAAATATACATTTCCGTTTCAATTTTGGAAGAGGTGAGACGAAGGAGTAGCCTCGGAGGACGGCGACTTCCGAAAAATACAACTCTCTCATTATTTTTCAAATTTTGGAAAACTGGTCTGGACCAATTTTGTTGACAAAATTAATTTACAATCTTCTAGGTAATAATAGTTTTCCTTGTAAATCATAAACTTTTCAAAATACTTATTTGCAAAAAATCAAAAGCTACTACCGGTGAGGATATCCCAATTTATTAAAAAAGCTTAAGTGTTTTGATTGTTATCCGAAACAAGCTTTTGACTTGCACGAATCTTACTTGAGGTGGACATCACATTCAAAAATTGAAGGTTCCAGCTTAGTGTTACGCATCCACGTATCATCAAGTGCCGCACAATTTTGTTTTGAAGACAAAACTCTCTAATAACCTTGCTTCTTTAAGTGCTTCAACGCCACCATCATTTTTTTTGTAAATTTAGATCAATTCAGGTCAATGTCATTTTTCTGATTTATAAACTACTCACGATATGTCCCCGCATTAGGAACAAACATTTTCTAATTTCCCGATCTACATAGTTATAGTTAATGCGTCTTGTTTGCGACCTTGAAGAATTGGAATTTTTATTTCGTTTTGAATAAATTTTCTTAGATTGTCGAATTTAGCTATTTGAGCTTCTTCTTTGGGAAATAGGTATTATATAATTGTTCGGTGATTCTAATATATTCCGTGTTATCTAACACAACTACTTGGCCTTTGGCCGATATGTTCGACATCACTTTGAATAATTTTTTTTTTAAATTTATATCATGACTGCGAGTCTTGTACCCATTTAGTAATTTTCTTTGCATAATAAAGTATTTTGATTAGTCGCCGTAATCAAGTGATTATCCCCAGTTTTGTGTAACTCCTCCTCAGATTTTTCGCCACAGTAAGTCTATTGACCTCCTGATCGCGATAGGTCCAGTGATTTGGTTCTTTGCAGTCTGCTTGTTGGTGTGGTAGCCAGCTAACAGTGTATGAATGAATTAGTGATTGAATTCAGTGTTCAATTTTCGGAAAACTATTAAAATAGAAGTCCCTGGATCACCGAGCGTCACTCAGCTAACCTTGGTTCAATTGGAAGTTATTTGTGATATTAAGTGTAAATATTTCAAAATTGGAACGTATTGTAATTCGTATTGTATTTTAATTGTAATTCCATGGAAAAAGCGAGACTATACCATTTATACATTATACAAAATCGAAACAAATATTAATTGTTTCTTTAATTCTGAATACAAAACAATTATGATAAATTAGTATATCGTCAAAAAAAATTATTTGCACGGACCATCGTTGTCTCTGGTTTAACTTATAGAAGCGTCATTACTTTCCGAACTAGTAGCTTGCCGTAAATAAACTTCTCGATGGCATCACGTAGGTGAATTATTAAATTAGTTTTTTTACCGGCAGCTAATAAAATAATTGCGCCACACTTAGTTAAGCAAGGGCTTAGTTCTGTTCAATTTAAAGAATCCGGGATTTTGTTTCAATCAAATACTTAAGATAATTTGATATTACCAACTGAGTTCCATACTATTCGTTTGAGAAAGGTCTTAGTGCCGTACAATTTACTCATTTTTTCAAAATCGCATCCGAAACTCATTTTGGAATCCTATCCTATGTTTAATATATAAAGAGAATTGTATCCCAATCGGCTAAGAAATGGCTTAGATTCGTTTTAATTGACAATTTTTCAGGGGCATACTTATCCAAAATTAATATTAGTTGGAGCTTTTTTTTAAAATAAGGATCCTGGCCTCATCTGAACTCCTTCAACAAATTTTTCCGAATTTTGAACTGATCACAATCGATTCTTAGCAGTAGGAAATCCATCTCACCTATTTTTATAAAAATCGTTCGACCCAAAAAACCTTAAGTGAATTTTTCCAATATTAGGACTAATCGCATTCCATTCCCATCCGACCCATAAACGAATTTTCCCGAAATTAGGAATTATAGATATCCCGAATTCCCACTTCCTTCACCAACTTTTATAAAAATATTGCTAACAAAAAAAAAAAAAAGTACAGAGACCCGGGCCGTATCAGACGACATCAAAATTGTTTTTGAGGCGGACAAAAATGTGAAAAATAATAGAATAATAAATAGCAAATGCCTCAAATTAATATTGTTACTGATAACAACCATGACAACCACCATAACAAACAACATGGTGCAACATTCCGCAGTATGATGGAATATAACGCCAACATGACGGCCTACTCGGAGGACTCAAAAATGAATTATCCAGAAATCAGAACTCCTTGTAATTGCTTCCTTGCATTCGAAAACCTTGTCCCGAAAAATTTTACCCGAAAGATTTTATTTAATGCCTAATTCCTAGAATAAGATACAACATCAAGCAACATGGTGCAGTATCACGCAAAAAGGTGCAATATAATGCAAAATCCCACAACATGGCGCAACACCGTGCAACATAACGAAACATGGTGCAACATCATGCAACATCACGCAACATGAATGCGGTGCAACATGACGGCCTATCCGGGGAATCCTAAATGAATTATCTGGAAATCAGAACTCCATATAATCGTTTCCTTGAAATCAAAAAAATTTCATAATAGGCCTCCACTATTATGAATTTTTTTCGATTTCGTAAAATTCGATCCACCTCGAATATTCCTGTTATGAAACTTTTTCTTGGTTGTAAAATTTAAGACCATGAAGTTTGTGTTTTGTGTTGTTTTAGCTAAAATTCGAACAATCAACAGGAATTTCAGGCGGACCGACTGGATTTAATTGGTTTGTAATTTCACTCCAAAAATGTTGGGCAGTCTCTTTATATTGAGGCACATTTAAAAAATTTCGCTATGCCAACATTTATTTCCATAAAGAAGTTAAAATGTCAAATTGGAGATCAATGACCTACAAAAAATAAAATAAAATAAATTGTAATAAATAAAACTTGTCAACGTTTTATAAAATAATTGAGTACTTAACTTACATTTTAAAAAGTATTTTATTTTAATACGAAAATAATACGTAGGTATCTGCTCTGCATTGTTTTCGTAAATACAATATTCGTCACCTATAGAGCAGTCGAATTTTGACATTTGATTTTCGTAAAATTCAATTTCGATTTTTTTTTTGTTTCTTAATAGGGCGGATTTTATGATTTTCAAATTTTACGAAAGGAAAAGAAATTTCATAATTGAAATTTTTGCGGCGGATCGAATTTTACGAAATCGTAAAAAATTCTTAATAGACCAGGTCCCCTTCCCACTAAATTTTATCAGAATCTTCCAAGCCAAATAAAATGTTAAAAGAAGGCTTAGCCCCCGGAATTCCCGAAATTAGGATCCATAAAAATCGACTCTTGATACTCGAGATCCGGGGCCCATATTTTGACCCTCTGACCGGATTTTCCCAAAATCTGGTCCAATCGCAATCGTACTATAAAAACTCTCAGCAATATTCATCAAAATCGTTTGAGCTGAGAAACAAAAATAGAAAAACGAACACATGATGGTCCCACATGATGACCTTCTAAGCGAATTTTCATGAAACCAGGATCCACCGCAATCGTTTTCTGGTACTCGAAAACCCATTTTTAGCATGTTTCATGAATATCGTTGGAGCCATTATAGATAGATAGATAGGTTACGTGCGTGTTTTTTCTGAACGAAGTTTTTCAACACCCTGTAAATAAGAAAATTTAAAATTCGGCTGTCTCCCCACCTTCCAAATGATTTTGTTCTCAGAATTAAACAAGGAATCCTTCCACAACGGTTCGCGTTTAAACCCCGGACACCCTATTTGAAAATTTCAATTTAGATTTTCACTCATTTTGTAGGATAATTTGTCATTAAAAAATCTTCACACCACATTCTAATAAGAACCCATTAACAGTGTATTGCTAATATGTGTAATAAGTATCACGTAATTTAATATTTAAATCTTATTGTGAGTTACATTAGAAGAAGATTCTTAATTAGAGCCGTAATAATTATAAAAAAAGATAAATAATTTTCGTCAAAATAATAAGTATCGGCACTAATGAGTTAATTATGTGTTCTTAATTTTTTTATTGATACTTACTCGTACCATTGCCACACACTACTTACATTATTAAGAAAACAATAAGAAAAATTCCCAGAGACAGCAAAACAAAATATAAAAAAAAATTGCGTTAAAAACTTGCTAAAAAGTAAAATGCAAGAAGAATACAAGTTGATCTTGTAACAAGTTTTTTTCTTGAAAGCGCAGCATCTCCGCTATTCTGGTTTTTCATTTATGTTCTCTTTTCAGTTTTCATCTTTATTTAACATTGATTCTTTATTTTTTTTTTTGATAATTGGTTGAGTTTTGTTTAGCTTCTTGTGTGTATAATAAAAATTTTATTTTATATTTTGACGAATGATTGAAACTCTGTCTGTGTACTCTCCGAATATTGTCTGTGCTGTCTGACTATTGCACAATACACTATACAAATATCCATTTGAATTATTGTTGAGTATGATTTGTGGATTATAATAGTTAATTGGGGGTGGTGAAAATTGTTGTTTGTGCTGTCTATCCTGTACGTATATACAATATTTATTTATCAGATTGACATTTTCATGTTAGTTAAACAAAAGCTATGTTATTTTATTATTTCATTGATATACCGAATGATGCACAGGATCTTAATATGATGTCGTTGAACTTCTCCTTTTGAATGTACATACGAGTACGTATACGTTCATCCATTGTTTGTGATGTGACTGCCTATATATATATATATATATATATTTATATTGCAAGCGAAGGTTGCCTAGAAAGCTGATTGTTGTAATTTGACCATTTATTTTGATTACATATTTACTTAAAATATTTTCCATTTATAATTTTATAGTTGACAGACATATGGTAGACACATGGATAACATTGGGTGGGTTTCAGGAAATTACAACACTATTAAAACATTTTATTTATTGAATTGGCGGAGTTATGGAGCGTTTTGGGTGGCAAATTTATTATATATGCCATGTTATATATCCAAACACAAACAAATAATTCAATTATGTTTAAACGAATTGGAAAATATTTTTTGGTATTCAAAAGGTCAAAAAGTATTAAATTTGAGGATTTTCCGGATACAAATCCTTTTTAACAATGTGCATGCATGTTTTCATTTTTATTGTATAATTTGTACAATAATTTATTGGATGTTTTCCTTATGGCGATGGTACATGTGTGCCACTTGTGTTTCAAAATTTTCATGAGAATTTAACATGAACCTATCAATTTACAGTCGACCCTGTATAACCACTAAGGTAACATTTTATAAAATTTCTTAATTGCCCATTGTATGTTATATCCGTACGTACTGTATATGTATATATATATATATATATATATATATATATATATATATATATATATATATATATATATATATATATATATATATATATGTACGTACATATTATACATAATTGAATTGCATGGTAATTGGTAATAAACATTTAACAATAAAAAATTCAAAAATATAAATACACATGAAAATTATTTATTTTTGGAAATTTTTTGCACAAATGTTAAAATTTATTTTATATTTTGGGTTTGTTTCATCAACAAGGAAAAAAAATATTGTTATGTTCATGGCAATAAATATATTTTATTTATATATGTGTATAGTTTTATTATAATTTTTGTGTAGTTCCAGGGAGTACTTTTTGGAGAATGGTATTGTGTTGAACTATCGATTATACATTACATGTTTTTGCGTTGGTGACGAATTTTCATGTTTGTTAGATTTCGAATAGTTTGAGTTATTAAATTCTGCTACAAACCATACGGGCTTCGAAATTATCGTATCCAGCCGGTTAGAATGAGATATAGTCGGTTTAAATCAACCAAAATCTGCTGTCATTTATGTTTATGCACTCTTTGTCTCACTATATACGTTCGAATAGTTACAAAATCAATACTTGACAAACTTACTATATATAAACTCACGTAAATAAGTACGGGAGGGATACGAGTATATCCAGGAAAAGTAATTGTAGGTCGTTTATTTATCATCGTGTTTATACATTTTCATTATTCAGTATGTACCTATTGTGATTTCAGTTTATATACGTATATAGTATGTACTTTACTTTTTTATATGAAATTGATTGCATCTTTGTTGGATGGAATAATGTACCATTTTGTCTGTATGGAATATACACGTCAGTGCGTTTTCCCCCCACTTTGTTGGTTTGTTGCACCATCAATAAAATTTTTATTTCTTCTGTTGTCGAGTTTTAACTGGATTGTTGTTGTAATTATTTTCCCTTTTCCCATAAATATTGCATGTATGTATGTACTTTCTTAAGTCTTTCTTGTAAAAAATTGATAACCAATGATTTTTGGTTCTGATTTATCTTATTTTCCCTTTTTGCTGTGTTTCATTTTCGTATCATAACATTTTCAAAAATGTGTTAAGATGTGGCAGACAATCGTACCAGAAAGTTGTATAAAAATAATACATTATTTGCGTAGTAGCTCAGCAATTCCTTTTAAGTATATAAAAATTATAAAAAAATTCACAAAATTTGCAATCATTTTGCTTAACCCATTGTGTCAAGTTTTCACCGGGGTGAAAATTTTAACACTAACTGTAGTTACACAATTTCACATGTTAATTCTGCATATTGTGATTGGTAGATTATGCCTACACACGTAATAACGTTTTTGGCTTCATGTTTAGCCGAGCACACTAAATTCCACATCCGACACTTAGGCAGTACCTACTCATATCAAACGAGAATTGTGAACGCGAGGAACTTTATTCCCGGAGATATAAATTACCGAGACCTTAAATAAACATATATTTTACGAGTGAAATAGTTTTCAAGAAAACATTTTCCCAAATTCGCTGTTTTATAAATTAATTCGCAAATTTAAACGCGAATTTTTTATATTTTTATGTTAGATGGATGATTTTTAAAAATGTTTTATTAAAAATTATACCGATCGTGTTATTCGCCCTAAATATATAAAGTAACCGTGCGCTTTTATTTTGGAGAATATAATTGATTTTGTTCTCTATTCGCGTTTATTGTCCACATTAAGGTTCTCGTAAATTAAGTATGTTGGATTATTATCAGAAACAAATAAATTTGGTCAAAGACACTTCAAAATGTATCCTCAATTAACAGTTTTCATTGCAAATTTTACTCATGCGATTTTTCTGACACTCCGGCAATAGTTGATATTGAAACAATACTCGTCTGCGTAACCATCCAATATAACCTTTACTTTGAGCATTAATACTAAATGAACTAATTCCTCCCGAATGTATGCGAAATGTGGGTTAACATACTTAGGATGGAATAAGTGTGTTGCACGAGTACCACGTCTTGATGCGCTCAGGATCTTAGTTTACACAGAGCCCGCATCCTTAAATAGTACTTTCGTCGTAGATAGTTAGTGTTCATTTTTTGAAAACAAAATAAATTGAGAATAATTTAAATCCAGAATAACCCAAAATTTAATAATTTTCTTCGACGTCGGGGCGTCGTCATTATTAGACCTCAAACTTCATGGATTTTGTAAAAGCCATAACCATATTTCTAGCTGTTTGGTAAATACACACACACAACTTTTCACAAGAAAATTTTCTTGCATGACATAAATCTGCATAACTTCTTGAGCAGAATACTTCGAACATTGTTCTGCAAATTTGAAAAATGTTATAGCTATGGTTGTTAAATGTGATTTAACCGAAGTTGGTAAATGCGACTGGAATTTATATATTATCAGTAAGCTTCCGATCTATTTCAATGCCCATATGGTCGAGCATATTTGCCAATAACCAATAATTACAACCGGTGCGTTCCAGCTGCATTTGCACAACAAAGAATGTTAATCGGTATTTCTTATGTTTGAAGGCAGTAGCAGTAGCTTCACCTGCTCTATCTAAGGTATAATTTGATGACCCCGCCACAGCAGCCCCATTTTAACAGCATTATAAACCTGTTTACGAATGAAATGATATTTCTCTACAATAGTTTTTAATTTTGTGCAGTAATCACTTGCTGCGGTTTCATCATTTGATTTCTTTTCACCTGAAATATCCAATTTTCGAATACCGTGCTTTTGATTTAAAACGTGCTAATCAACCGTCCGAAAATACACACTACTCAGTTTCTTTTAGTGCGTCATAGAAATATTTAGCCTTTTCTATGATGATGGGGCCAGTTATTGGCATGGCCTTCACTTCTCTTACTCAAAAACCACTCATATAAAATAGAATCGAGCTGCTCCAGTATAGCATTATGCATTGTTTTCCTAGTTTTAGCGAATTTATCATGCTCATTTTAGTAGTAAACTCTATCAATTTTTCTTTACTACGTTTTATTTCGTATACTTAAAGTTGAAAATGCATAAGTTTTTAAATTTTTATTTTTCAACGTAATCTCCTTTTAGGTCGATACAGTTTCCCCAACGTTTCTGCCATTTCTTTAACACCCCTACAAAAAATACGATTTCTCAAACTCTTCAAAATACGCTACTGAAAACAGAAAGAAATCACAGAGAGTCAGATCGTTTGAGTACGGTACGTGCGGCAGTAATCCGTAGCGCAGTTCATGTTTTGGCCGCGACAATTCCGGATGAATGTTTTCGTGCGTTATCGTGGTGGAACCGCACTCTCTTCTTAACAAAATGGGGTGGTGTCTCCTTCAATTTTTTATCGAATCGGTCAATAATTCACTATAGAACTGCCCCGTGATCGTTGTTCCTTTCTGCAAAAAGTCCATGAGAATTACTTCTTTTGAATCTTAAAAAATCGTGGCCATGACCTTTCCGATTGATGAGACCGTCTTAGTCTTCTTCGAAGCAGATTTACGTGGAAAAATCTATTGTTTTGACTGTCGCTTGATCTCCGACATATAATAATGTATCCAGGTTTCATTAACGGTGACGACTCTACGCAAAAATTCCTGCGAATTTCGCTTAAAGAGGTCTAAACACTGCTCCGACATTGACAGCCATATTCGCTTATTGTCCACTGTAAGCAATCGCGGCATCCATCGGACCGACACCTTTCTCACCCTTATTTTTTCATTTAAAATCTTAATTGTCGTTTCGTACGACACGCTTACGACCTCTGCTACTTTGCGTACTTTAGTTCGGCGATCATAGGGAGAATCATATCGTGAACGTTTTCAACGATTCCGTCGGTAACAACGTCCGCCTCATCATCAAACACAGATGTACGACCACGTTTAAATTCGTTGAACCAATATCTCACGGTTGTCATAGCTGATGAAAGCATCCCCATAAACAGCATCCAACTTCGCTTTTATTCCTTCGCATGTTTTTCCATCCAAAAATAAAATGCAAATTACTTATCGATATTGCTTTTTTTCACGAAAAACGAGAGATACAACCGGCTGCTAAATAAAAACTAACCTGTGAACTAAACTGAAATTTAGTTTGGCAGATGACAGTACACGATGGTAATGTCAACTTCCCTCAGCAACGCCACCTGTTTTCAAACACGTCTACTTATTGATCGACCCTTGTATTATAAAAATTCATTAACGCCTCTCGAGATTGACGCTTCTCGCGAGATTCATGCCTCTCTTCAACTTGCTAATAGTTTCAATTTTTTCACTGATGGATAACACAATCCTTTTCCTCTTTGATGGTTCTTTGCTGGTAGAAACCATATTAATATTTATTTATGGATTTATGTATTAAAGTTTGATTTTTTGCTTTATTCATTAAAATTTGTGTATTATTTTTATAACGCATTGAAGTAGCGTCAAATTAAATACTAAGCTCAATATTTCGAATCCCCGAATAATAAAAAATAATTTTCCTTGTGAAAGAGAATAAAAATCCTAAAAATTAAAATTTCGATTTAACTGAGTGTTTCAGTTAATGGAATGTCAGATAATCGGACTTTTACTGTAAAACGATGGGTTGTGCTAGCTAGCTTTATGTCGCGTACATGACATCGGAAACAAATATTTCTGCACTCGCTAACGAACTCAAAACCAATTAAATCATTTGAAATGCTTTGTACCACGCCTACTAATTCCGAACTAGAGTTGAAATTGTATTAACTTTGTTGTTATTTTAATACATTTTGTGTGTTTCCATAGTATTTTTTCCGAACTAACTCACGATGTCATGAACGCACTATTAGAAAAACAACTGCAGAACTCATTAAAAAAATACAACTAAATGGCTAAAACTAATATTACATTTTCTTTTGCTCCGTTCGTTTTTGATAAAACATTGGACTTTTATATGAACAAGGCTCTAAATCCAATTGAGAATGCAAAACAAGATCTATTGACATACAAATATTTAAAGGCTATGGGATCTGTTGGCTAAATAAAGGCAACAATTAAAAATTTGGGTTCGCCCTTTTACGATCTTGTTTCGCGTTCCGAATTAATTTTTCTATCTGGTTTTCGATTTGGCTTCTCTTTTCAATGAAAAAGTTTATTGTTTCATCAAACCCTTTAGGTCCCAAAATGTTTTCATGGAGCATTTGATAAGCCTGCAAATTTCTTAATTACTCACTCGACACTAGAATTCGTTCTAGATCATGCTTTGAGTTCTAAATTTAACTTTGGTCTGATTTTCGATTTGGGTTCTGATAGCTTTAAAATATATGCTTTTTTTTAAATAAATTTAGGTTAACTGTAAATTGTTTTCGCAACTCCTTAATACCAGGAAAATGCCGGAATAGTGTCACTGGTGGAATTAAGACTTCTGCATCATATCGAAAGACCGACGTTATCGTCGATCATAGGTGAACCGCATTGGCACATCATACAATAGAATTAGAGGAGTTCTACTTAATAATGACATCTAGGCGAATCTAGTAGACCTGACTAATTTGACCTGTGCTAACTTTGGAAAGCAAATTTCGGTCATCAGCTCCGGCTATAGATTGGTATATATTATTATCGAGCCAACTGCCTTTAGCCATCGGCCTAATAAATTAAATATATTTTTTGGAACAAATATAAATTTATTTCTCGACAAGGTCTGCTTCAAGAATGAAACAATAGTAAAACGCTTCTCCAACTTTTCTGTACCTTTTATGATTTGTACAAGCGTTCAAAATAAGCGTTTATTTTTGCCATGGATTCCTCAATTAAGTCTTAATATGATATAAAATTATTTCTCAACAGATTATTTATTTGACAAATTTTAAAATGTGAAATTCAAACATAAAATGTTTATATGATGAAAATGGCTTAAATATACAAAATAGTAACTTAGCATTTAAAATATTCGTTCAGTTTAAGAATTTTTGACTTAAAACAAGAAATGGTTACATTTATTAGGAAATAAAACATTTTTTTGCTAGTAACTAAATAATAATGATAACAGCGATTCCACATTGATTCTGCTCTCATCTCAACGCTTTTTGTGGAACTAGAAGAAAATGTTCTCTAGGGGGCAAACGCCATTAAAAAATTGTTATTGTGCGAAATCAACATTGTTTCAATTTATAAAAATAAATATTGTATATTAATTTATTAAATTATAAAATTTGTATTTTAAAAATTATTATTTTAAAATTCAAATTATCTTTATATTTATTTTTAATTCATGTTTTTTTTAAATTTAACAATAACTCAGAAAGTTTACTTTTCAATTAGTTTACTTGCTGATTCAAGAATTTTTTTCTTGATTATAATTTAAATTTTCTTGAATAAAGATTTTTTTTTCTGTTCATAAGAAAATTTTTACTTTGTGAAATTTTATTATTTTATGATCAATTTAATGTTTTAAATCGAGAAAATATTTCTTATTTGGTGAAATTTTTTTACACGCTAGTGAAGTAGATATAAAATAAAAATTCTCTCTTGTTAAAATTAAATTGATTAATAAAGAAATTGTTTTTTTCTAGTAAGTAGTAAACAATTTATTTTACGTTGAGGATTGTAAGACCAAGGAATCTAATTATAACCAAATAATAAGTATTATAAGTTGAGCCTTAGAGCTGTGAACTCGTAGAGAAAAGCAATATGTTATTGCTACATCAGAAGAGAATAAGGTTATTAGTCAAGACTTCCATGAGTTCCATCAAAAACATACTAAAAGCGGTACGTCTATCAGAGGTCGATATCCACTGTTATATTAATGACGTAATTGTTATAAAATATTGGAAGACGTAAACAGAATAGATTACTGACCATAAGATAATTAATTTTCTCACCATAATGGCACGTTATAATCAAAAACAGTTAGAAATTTTACGCTTTGTGCTTTTTATTAGTCAAACCCCCCACACAATTCTTAAATATGACAACGTAATAAAAATGATAACCGACATTCTGGATAGTTTCGCACATGTGTGTTACTCATATATGGAGTATATGGAATAAAGCATTTCCAAATTTCATCACCAGCCACTCTTTGGCGAGATATAAATATTTTTTTTTTATATTAAACAACCATAAATTATTTGCGTTTTGTTTTGTTTTATGGTTAGTCGCTTCTTGGTTTTTGACTTTTAGGCATAAATTTATTATGTTTGTTTTTATGGTTGTCATATTTCTAGATTTCATGATTCGATTTGAATTCGTTTCCGGTTTCTATAGATGTGTATAATACGGGTATTGTGTAAGTGTTTATAATATGTTTTGTACATGAAAATAATTATTTTTTTTAATCTCTACAGTCTATCTAAAGCACAGCGAGCTAGCACTTAGACTCTTATCTTATTTTTTTTCACATAATTGACAGGAACATAAATAGATTATGGTTCAATTACAAATATGATAATTTTTCATTTTTAAATATAATAAACCAAAATCCGAAAAACGAATCCATTAAATAATTTTCCATTTTATTTATTTATTTTATGCGAACCGGAATGAATTAAGCGTATTTTTGTTGTTTTAATTTTGAACATCGTTCGGGCGAGTGTGGGACTTACGCCCATTAAATAATGAAAATTTCCATATTTTGGTATCGCACATATTTTTGTAGCATACGTCTATATATCTACTCGTATGTAGTGAAAATATCAATTAAACATTTTTTTTTAAAAGTAATTTCCATTTGTAGTGAGGATCTAGAAAGTTGTGAAAACTATTGATTGATTGATAGGCGTCATCGGGCGATAAAGGGTTGTCGTTTTTATAAAAATAAAATTAATTTTGTGTACATAAATATTACTTACGCCTGTAGAAAATGTGTGTACATATTAAATTATAAGTAATCTAATTTTATTTTTATTTAATTTGAGTTTTTGCACAATTATAAACTATTAAATTTACATAGAATACGCTTAATGGTTGTTTATATTATTCAAGTCTAATTTAATTTCTATACATAATATAGGCGAATTGTGAAAGTTTTGCGGAAAATTATAACCTACAATTTTTTTTAACAAACAGTAAAACATTAAAAATTTTTCTGGTAAATTCTACTTTTCTACGCAAAGTTTAGATACGACAACACAGGGGACGATTCTCGCTCCTTTCAAAGAAACTACTCATACATTTTTATGCAGGGTGTTTCAATGGCACACACTTCGAGTAATGGTCACACAATACGTTGAATACGTTAAGAGAACAGTTGGAGTGACAATAGGCATATTTTAAGAATGCTAGAATGAATGCAGTTCTTTAACAATTTTTTCATATGCTAAGTATGCAATTCAATTAATAATCAATGTTAAGGTTAAGGTAAAAACTGCTACCACCGACGATAATATTGCTCAAGTTCACTAAATGGTGCTAGACAACCGTCGAATTAACGTTAGAGACATAGAAAAGGCTATGAATATGTCCAAAGAATGTGTTTGTCACAACGTGTTTGTTAAATGCCGCGTTCCACCGCTTTGGACTTGAAAGGTGTTGAATGAACATTTCCAATGCTCTGTTGGCGTAGTTTAGGTGCAATACATAACAGTTTTGGCGCCGGCTAATTACTGTTCATGAAACTTGAATGCACCATTACACTCCAAAATCAAAAATAGAGTCAAAACAGTGGACTGCCAAGGGGTAATCGGCTCCAAAAACAGTAAATGCCATTGCTTCGGCTGGGGAAGTAATGGCAACTGTTTTCTGTGACAGTCATGGGGTTATCTTAATCGATTATCTTCAAATGGAAAACATTTACAGAAGCATACTACGCATCATTACTTGATTAGCTGTAACTTTTCGAATTTGCGGTAACTCATCCAAATATGTTAAACAAGCCTACAATAAAGTCGTCTTCATACGTCGGATAAAAATCTCGGATTTTTCCATCCGAGATTTTTTTTCAATTTTTTTCAACTTTTTTTGTATGAAAAGGGGCGTGTCTGTTGTATAATTTACATGATGTAATTGGTTAAAACGATCGGATAGAAAAATTCCGGAGTTGTATCCGTCGTATTATTACGACTTAAGTCTATTGGACAGGAGACTTATTGTAGACTTTTAAATATGTTAGTCTCCACAGAATAAGTTGCGAATTGGAGCGCATTCTTAATAAATAATCTTCACGATAAATATTATTTAGTTTAAAACCAAAATAAATCTAGCAACCTTTGCTTTCTTCAATTTTTCGTTTTGATCCTAAAATTATCTTTGACAGGATATTTCTCCTTTGAATTTTGCAGCTGGTATATTGTCCGTTTAAGAGGCTCTGACATTCTTCATTTTAGCAACGACACCGCTAACTTCCAGCTCTGACGGTGGTTGAGTGTTGATAGTTTCGTTATTAACGCCAGTTGTGCTTCATCTGTTGTTATTGGTGAATTTTCCAGTTGCCTGTCGTACGCATTGATGTAGTGCGCGCGTGTTCTGAGGTGCTGCACTCTCTTCTGCTGTCATGAGAATGTTTACAGTGTACTACGGTCATTCTTTTCCATTTTCTTGATTTCCCGTGTTGTATCTTCGTATTGACGTTTCAACTCCGACGTGTTTTGTTGGCACATTTGCAACTTAAGTTGTTGGCGTTCTTTTATTTTCTTCCAAGTATTATCACTGATTCTGTGTTTGAGTTTCTATTCTTGGTACCAAATTGAGTTGGTACGTGTTTCGATATAGGCTTCTTCGATTTGTTTCCATTGTTGCTCTATACCCTGATGGCTTCTTCATTGGTTTGGAGGCTTAGATTGAGCGCTTCACGTGATCTATTTGGTTCCTTGTTCTGCCATCAGGTGATGTCCATGCGTATTTTTGTGTGGAAATCTACTGTTCCTATGAATAGCCGGTTTCTGACGCAGTGGTCGATTAGACGTTCTCTACTAATATTATGCATAGATTCTAATGATTATTTACCCGTGATGGTTGTTCGGTCAGTGGTTTTTGCATTAAAAATCTCCTTGTATTATCTTGACATCATTTCTGTATATCCTTGCCATTGTTGTTTGTAATTGTTCATAGAACTCATCATGTCCACGGCTTGTTCCATGTATATCATCTCGTCAAGCGAATATCTGGTAATTTCCTTGGCTTTTGTTTACTTCACCATTGTTTTTCATGCGATGAAATGTTTTAGCCAAGGGTCGTTATTTGTGTTTGGCATTTTGTATTATTTCTTGTAGTATTTGTTTCTGTAATCATTTTGATTTCGGATTACTGGATGATTAGTTCATTGAATCCTAGCCAGCTCCCACGGCTGCTAAGTAAGACATACTGCCATGCCGAAGGAGATTTGTTCCATTCGATTATGGTGATCCAAATTTGTACTAACCCAATTAATGGTTGCTTGACGTTGGTGATGAAGTTGTTATTGTCTTATATTACTCGTGATCGTCCTATAGGTCTTACCTGTGCCAACTTCCGACTACCAGAGTTATTTCTTCATCATCCCCCGCCTATAAATTGTTATTATATTATCTACGTTTAAATGGAGGGTCTTACGTACGATCTAGGTCAACGGCACGGAGAACGAATATCGCACTCGTTCATCTGAGTTAGATATAAGTAACACCCCAAATCACCAATAGAACGATTAATTGAAACATTGTTAGTTTTCTGATAAACAGTGTAAACTGTTTTTTTGACTAAATGTGGTTAAAACCTGGACTACATTTAAGTTGAATTTTGATTCAAAAAAGCGTTTTGGTGAACCTACACTTGTTTGCCAACTTATGTAGCTACAATATTTAAGTTATGAAAGAATCGCTTCTCACAAGTGACAAAGCCCCAGACAAAGGTAGCGTAACGACATTAAGACCTGTGCAGGTTTGTGTTGGCGAAACTGTAGTACCGACGATCGATGGATCGAGATAGATCGAAAGCAGCTGCAAGCGAAAAAATTCCTTCATGAAATGTGTAATCTTGCGAGAGTACTAGGAAATTTTCAGTTTATTATAGATTAGATTAGATTTATAGAAGAATTGATATGTATTCAGTGTTCACCGCCTATTAGTAAAACGATAAATCCACACTATAATATTCTCGGCATTCATCTGGTTTCATAAACGTATTGAATTATCGCATAAATTGCGAACAGCAACAAAAAATTGCAATTTGTATAAATTTTACAAATTTTCCTTACTCTACTACACACACAAACACACTATTTTGGTGAGCAGAAAATAGAAAAATCGAAATGTTTATCCCATTTTTTTGCGATGCGGTGGCTGAGAATTTTTTTTTGTGTATCTTTTGTAAAATTCTGTATCAAGATGAAAAATGCTAAATTTAGATAGTAAAATAGTATTTTCTGTTTACGCATAGAAAAAAGATATGTACGAGGTATTTATTTATAAACAATAATCATCGATCAACAGACATCGTAAACGATGAAAATAAAGAAACTCTATAATTTTCAATGAATGGAACGACCTTGCAACATATGTGCGACACAATCATAAATCTTCTTTTATTGAGATCTAAACATATTTTATGATGACAAAACAGTTGTAGATTCCTATATATGCATGATGTGTGTACGTATGCAGACAATAGGAATAGTTACTATTTATATCATGTTAAACAGTATTTAAATCATAGTTTTTAACACACAATGCGTGATCATTTTGCCTGAGGTAATCAAGGTGCGGAATAAAAGTTATATACATACGAGACAAGAACAATTGAAGGAAATTGAATAATTAAAATTAAATTCGTTTGCGCGATAATAGTCAATATATGGAAATAAAGTGACAGACATCATACAATACACACCTATAAGATAGCTTCCAAAAAACTTTATTCTTACAATTAGGTAAATTAAATTGATTTACGAAACGACTTGGTGGTAACGGATTAATATTCAAGTGCACACACAAAATAAAATGACCACAAATAACATTTTGTATCGATTAAACTCCTACGGTCGAAAAGAATAATGGTGCTTACACGTGTGTGTGTGTGTATGTGCACAAAAATAAGAATCGGATACGTGAACTGTAAATCAAATGAGTTTTAAAATATGACTAAGATTAAATTGTTATCGGTATGATAAAAACATTTTTGAAATGTGGATATAAGCATCTACTCAAATAGTTCGTCAATAGCCTGGAAAACATAAATACTTCAAAGAGCTTGCTGAATGGAACAAGACCATTTTATTAACATATGATGAGGAAAAGTATTAATCGTAGTATTTAATTGGATTCTAAAATGAATTTTGAAGAAAGTTCTGAAATTGGCTACACTTGATTGACTCAGCTGTTTGTAATCAATATTAAATCAACATTAAATTGTGCTATCGGTCCATGCAGATCAAACTCCGCACGTTTTATAGCCAATGACGATAATATTTGTTCTAACGATTGTTTCTAACAAAAATTTTGTAGGATGTTCTAATATCTGCCCATGTTGTATATAACTTGGCTATTTTTGACCAATTTTAAAGAGACTGGGTTTTAAGACTTGGGAGTGTGTTCGTGCTGGTGAAAAAATAATACGAATTCTAGACGATTCATTTTACTAAATTTGTTCATGCTTGTTCAGGGATTTTGTATATGGTTAAAACCTAAATCCAATTTTATCCAAAATTAATTTTAATTGGTTAACAAGGCCGAGTTCCGTGCAGCATCGTCCAATTACAAATAGCTAAACTTGTTACAAAATTTAGTAATTGTTCATACGATTCAGCTGGTGAGATTTTAAAACTCAGTTTTAAAATATATGTTAGAATAACAGTACACGTTACCACATCTCAAGAAGTAGCAGGGTTCCATGCATCCAATAGAATAGTAACATCTAATTTTGTCAGATTCTAGAGCTTTAACTTCTTTGGAAATACAGTGAAACCTTTCAAACAAGTCAAATTTGAGTCCTTGACCTCGGAAATCAACCATTTTGGAAATTTAAATAAATTTTTTGGGATTGTTCCCATAGGAATGATTTTTTTTATTAAGTAAAAGAAACTTTGTAGGTCAATTTTACACAAATACAGTGTATCACCTGGACATTGCAAGCTCTATATCACCCTGTACCCTGACATGGACGGTGGGTCGGCTCTGAATTCTCCACTCCAACAGAGGGTTTTAGGGTCAGAGGTATACTAAAAGGTAATAAATAAAATAAAAAAGTTCTAGGGGATGAAACCTGAAAAGGTAATGAAACCACTTCACTTTGAAAATTGATAAACTTAGAAACCTCGGGAAATTAAGAAATATAGAAAATTTCTAGTAAGAAAATTGGTAGCAAAACGACTAAGAA
This sequence comes from Nephrotoma appendiculata, assembly GCA_947310385.1. Classification (NCBI taxonomy): domain Eukaryota; kingdom Metazoa; phylum Arthropoda; class Insecta; order Diptera; family Tipulidae; genus Nephrotoma; species Nephrotoma appendiculata. The sequence continues at coordinate 17,880,587 of OX371223.1, forward strand.
AAAATAATCTGTCAATATTCGATTATCATGGATTTTGAAGAAATATGTGTATCGTAATCGTGAAAATCAGACAGTTTTAACTTTTTTTCATGACACACAATCTGGCGAGAAATTAACTGTTCCGACTTGCTTGAAATTTAATAGGAATTATAGCAAAATGTGACTGTAAGTCCACAATGGTAGTTTTGAGTTTTGATGTGCTTCATTTAATTTTTTGATATTTTCCACGGAATAATTTGCCACCATTGCCAAAATGGGGGATTTGTGAAATAAATCGCTGATAACAAAATGTTTGGTTCGTTCAAAGCATAACGATATGCCATATGATTATATCAGAATTTTGAAAATGTGTCTGTTTTCAGCACCACAATGGTAATTTGGAGTACTAGGGTACCTTAACTAATTTTGTATCATTGTTCAAGACCTTCTCAATGATATGCAGCATGGAAATATTTTATAATAATTTAATAATATAGTTTGCCGACTGGCATGCAATTTAAACAAAGGAATGAAAAATGGATGGACTTTCTGTTACAACGAATGCACGTAAATCTTGAATACTCTACACTTGATTGCTAAAGAAAATAAATAAAGCCACACAAACGTTTAGTAAAAGCAGTGTCGTTCAAATGTGTTTGTTTCAACAGTGTTTGTTTCCTTCAAATCTAATCTTTGATTTTATTACATGGAATCAAATTTGCATAGAATCGAGTTCCTATTGAATCTGTCGCTTCCGATACTCAGATTTCCACCATATTTCACTAGGATCTTCCAATTTATGGGAAAACACAATTATGATGATTTCATCTCTTCAAAAGCATCTAGTGTAGGTACATTTAAAAGTCTGTATAGCTATATAGTGTCGCTGCCGACAGTACCCGATGACATGTGGCAAATTTTTACGGAGTATCGGCATCTCCAGCAACGCTTACCGCCTGTTTCGAATCGCTGGTTGTCAATTAAAGGACATCAAGACCCATGGCCCTGGAAAAGTGGTTGCGGTATAGAAAAGTCTCTGATATTTGGAATACTTTACCTTGGTAGGGTCGGATTAAGATGTATTTTTCGAGAAATACACCCATAGCATAGCTTTAGCTGACCTGTCGGCAGCCGTAGCTTTACATCTTCTGCCATATAGAGATATCGCCAGTCGATCGTTGTTGTCGAGGATCCATTTTACGGCAATAGTTGAAGTTAGACTTTGGGTTGCGATACTATAGTCTTGGACCAAATAGTTGATATGTCTCCTCTGTGGTTGCGTAGGTCGGCTGTAGGCAATTCGTTAAGGTCCTCGGCTAGATTGAATAGTGTTGGCTCTCTTTGAATTTTCTTTTTAAACGCTTCTCTTAGTAGGATCATTGATATGTACAGGGAATTTGTCATCTTCCATCAGTTCTCGGATTCTATCAGTTTGTAGCAATGTGATCACGGTTATGTCGACAACACATACAATTGGCGAGAGGATGTTGTCACCACCTTCTTTGTAGCTTAAATACCGTATTTTAGCACTTACACACCTGGAGATGACTCAGCAATTTTTTTTGCCTTACTTTTTAATAAAACGTTCAAGGTTCTTGAGTGGTCCTTTTGTGGTGTTGAGTTTTCCAGCAACTTTTCTAATTTTGGTAAGACAAGATTTTCAGCGCCTCGATTTTCTGCCAAGGAGCTAGAGGAGCCAAATCAATTTTATTTACTTACGTTAGCTATGAAGCTCCCGACATTGGGTTTATTAGTTACACTCATCCCTGTTGGAATACGCCGGTGGTAAAAAGCCTCACCGTGTTTCAGAACTGAAAGGATTTCGTTATCCAGTGTGAAGACTGTTGGTATGGTAAAGTGGTTTTTCCATATATGTGGAGTGAATCACATTTAGTCTCCGGGTAATTGTGCGGTGTTGTTTAGAAGATTTTGGAGTCCGACGGGCAGAACACTGAAGACATATTCTGGATACGGTAACCACAATCGTGATTTATGATTGTTCTGATTAAACGTGCAATGATCATGCTGATTATTGTTGTGCTGAATGGGCATCGTTGTTTTAGATCTTGTTTCAGTTGGCGTCACCGTAGGACTTTGTGGTATAATCCTTGTGGAATTCTTCTATTAATAAGGTTTTCAAACAGACCCGTATATTGCAGACTGCGAAAATGTTTTTGTGCTGAAGCGATTTGAAGACGTTTGACAGATTTAGCCACGCAGTGAAGCAGGATTTTCGTTCCGTCTGGCGCACATAATAGTCGATTATAGATAACCATGTTGTTCTCGTTGCAACGTCGAACGGGAGGATTCGTTTCTGAGTGTTGCTGATTATTTTATGTTTGTTGCACCATTTGTTTAGGCGGAATACGATGCAAATTGTAAAGAGTTTGACCATTGAGTTGGTCAGAGATATTAGCCTTCAGAAAAGATTCCCCGCAGCACATTTTCTGTTGTAAAACAGGTATGTTTTCGAGGTTCGCTTCGCGTATGGTATTGTTTTAGACAAACAATTTTGTTGATAAGGCCACTTAAAAGGAAGCCTATCGGGACTTTTTTTTAATATGTTGTTTGGTATTCCATCGCAAGTATGATCATTGAGCTCCAGGACTGCGCTTAGCTCCTTCTTGTTAATGCGGAACAACCGTTGCAAACTTTTCCACACTCTGTGAGTTGCGGTGTGAAAATCTCTCCTTCTATGTGGGCATATTTCATGAGTTTTTCTCACCAGATCGAGATACTATCCCCCGAGACCATCGGTTGAATCTCATATAAGGCAGTCGTTCCGTATCGCGGGGCTCTTATCTCGACAGTAGTCGCGAATTAGTTTGAACAAAATAAAAAATTCAAATAACACTTTTATTTAGAGTCATTAACATTTCGGACCCTTAACGACTGGTCGTACAGATATTAGACTACACATTGATTTAAGCGTTTAGGGCGAGAAGCGATTCTACTTTTGAAAATAATTGCATAATACGTTAAAATTCCTATGGGTGCTACCACTCTCGGTTTGTGAATTGCCACAACATTTCACTTCTTCAGTCTGTGCTGTAGAGACGCCTATTTTAGGTGGAAACAGTTTTTCATCCAAAATAGTCATATCTACTTAAATTTGAAAAACCAATTTTTTTTTATTTTTGTTCGTCGCAGTTTTTCTCATAATAACTCTACTTTTTGAAAATTTGCATAAAACGAATTTGAAAGGTGCCACTTCTGTTGGATCCATTTCAAGCAAAACTGACTGAGGCCTCAAAATTTCCAAAATTTTACTAATTTCACAAATTTTACTCTGAAGTTTCACTTTTATCAGACAGGCACGGTTGGCGACAAACTTTTAGTTTGCACACGGAATCACGTGAAATTGATGGGTCTTCTCTTATCACTGACCCGGTGAATTTATTTTGTTGCTCGAGTTCTCCCAGGCGTACGATTTGAAATAATTTCATTCATCAAATTAATGTACCAACAAAATTTTAAAGGAAGTATCGATATTAATCTGAATACTTCTCCGATTACTACTAAGAGTCTTCTCAATACTTACACGACCTAGAAGATCAACAAACTTTTCTATTCTCGCGCTTAATTTGTTCTTAATTTCAGATAGCCGATAAGAAACCTATCTTATAAACAATTTTACTTCAAAAATTAATAAATTCATTGGTACCCGTACATTGTTGTTGGAATTAGTAATATTTTCTGAACATATTTTAGCAACTAACATAGCCAATCGTGTTTTAATGTGTAAACAGTTGGTGTAATGTCTGTCTCATGAAAACTTAATGAAATTCTGGAAAAATAGTTTTTTGAAGTACGAATCAAAATTTTGTCAAATGAATTATTTCCACTTAAGCCCATATTTTTCATGGTAAATAAATTAGGCGTTTTTCATGTTCTTGCTTGCGATTTCACAACAATACACTTAAATCGCATAGAATTAGTTATAGAACTTCACGGTTATTAATTTGCATACAAAGAAACTTGAGATGTTTTAAGACCATCATCTACAACTCAATTCGTAATAGACGAACGTAAAAAGCTTTTTTATTTTTTAAAATGAATTATAATTTTCATCTTAAAATTTTTGTTTGACTGTGTGTAATATGTATGTATATATAGGATGGTGTTCGTCCCGATTTTTCATTCACAGCGAGTACAGAATAATCACAAGTTGATTCGAGGATATAAAATGGGGAAGGGGGAAACAAATTCATCTTCCTCTTACCCAAAATTTGCATCTTGTTTATTCGCATATTTTTGAACTTGATGTTGTTGGATGTAATTTGTTATGACTTTTATATGTTATCTGTAATGATCTCATTTGTATACTTATATACGTATTCTGATGAATGAAAGCAATATTTATATATTTATCAAACTTAGTGCGAGGGTAGATGAACTGATAAGGATTCTTGTGTTTTTATTTATTCAGTCTATGTAAATTGGCGGTATCTTATGTACATTTGGAAACCATTGGCAGGCAGTATATTTAATTTTTTATTGTATATTATTTCACCCCGAACCTTTTTCAATCAACATGTGCATGATGTATAGTATATAAATACATAGCTCTATATCACCAGTAATTTATATAAGCAAAATTTTGCATTATATAATACTTTTGCCTTCATTGATAACATACGGTGAACATGGTTTACATGTATCATACACATAATACCGAAATATATTTCCTCAGCCTCTCTCTAGAGGTGCTTTTTGAAACGTGTAATGGGGAGGAAAGTATAGTTGAAAAAAGTTTTACATATTGCAGGAAAAAAATTTCCTTTCAATTTCATTCAACTGTAAATTATTTCCTTTAAATAACAAGTAAGTGAAAAAAATATTCTGTTCATTTTCCATTTTTTTATGAACATAAATTTTTTCTGCCTTTTTGAAATTTAATATTGTGCAGCAAGAAGAAAATAACAATATTAATGATGAAAATTATGAATAATGGTTTTCCTGATTTCATGATAAATTAATTAAAATTTAATATTGAATAAGTTGCAATCGTATATACCTCGTCTCTGTTGCAGTGTATAGTGTATAGATATATAAAGAAAAACGTGCTAAAGGTTTCGGTGTTGCTATATATGGAGATAGACATTATATCATAGTTCAAATTTTGTTGCCAATAAGCTAACGATGATTTAACAATTTATCAAACCATTGGATGGATTGCTAATTATAATAAACGCTTACCACAAAATTCAATTAATTGCCTTTAATCGTGATGTCAGTGGTTTATACGCATGATAAAAATATTCAGATTAAATATTTGTTTAAATAAGAATATATGTATAAAGAAATCCCCTCAAAGCAATCGTAAGTTAAATATTTCACAGCAAATATAAACATGCGCCATTTAAATCCCTTAAGTATTTACCTTTAGACAATTCTATAAATTGAGATATGTACTCGTATATGGCAAAATCTACATTAAATCACAACCGTAACATTCTTGTGAATATAGGCGTCTATTTTTAATATTCTAAGAACAAAACAATTAGAATATTTTATAGAAATACAACACAAGCGACAGATATCTTGAATATTTCTGGCTATACTAAATATGAATATGATCCATTGAGTGATGTCAAAGAATCAGTAGAGCGCAGTGGGTGTGTAAGTTTTAGCATTTTTCTGTTTTCTAAGTTTTAGCATCTTTCTGATTTCAAATTGGCTGACATACAGATTTACATTTATTTGAACTCAGGTAAAGGTTACCACTTACCATAAAATAGTCGAGTCACGAAATCACAAAGAAGAATCTATAGCTGTGATTGGTTCAAAAAGCAAATAATGTTTAATAACAAAAAAAAGCATACATTAGATTATACACTGTTAACTGGAGTGCTTAGAATAATTTTGAATTTAATTTGACAGAGCAAAGAGAAGTAAGTAATAAAAGTTAAAAGTGTAAAACCACTAAACAAGACACATTCCTCACTTAAACCTGTTCTTTAGCCTTAGACTAAGAAGCAAATTTATTCTATTGGGTGAGTGAATATGACTCCGTCCTTTTTTATTAAAATAAAACACATTTGCTTCCAGGGTTGCAAAGAAAACTGTTTTTTTTAATTTAAAACAAAAAACACGTTTTTTTGTTTAAAACATGTTTTTTTTGTTTAAAACATGTTTAAAACAAACCAAATAAAACATGTTTAAAACATGTTTTAAACGTTGTTTTAAACTTATTTTCATTACGAAGTAAGGTAATTTTTTGTCGATTTTCTTGTAATTTCTCCATACAAAATAAGAGAGAACGAAACGAACGACAAAATACATAGGCACAGATCTAAACGTGAAGCATGGGTAAAGCCATCTTTACTCAAGCTTTGGGTAAAAGCCATCTTTACTACGAGCCTGAAACGATGACGTATCGCTATGTCGACGGTTTACAAAAAATTCGGTCTCTCTTAATCGATTGAAGTAGTAGCAGGTTTATTTTCTTTGTAAGTTGCTGTAAGAGTAAGTTGACGTGGATTTTACTTTTCTCTTCTGTTTTAATGTGCTGAATTTTCAACAAATAAACGCGATCATTTATTTGTGTAGCCGTATTAAAAAAAATAGTAAAAGAGGAGTTGTCGACATGTAACGTCATTAGCAAAAAACCAATGTTGTCACTGGCCCATAGTGGACCATGGCTCTGGTTTACTACATACATAATTATACAAAAAATTTCTAATACAATATATGTAATTGGATTTTATTTATTTTGTAGTTATTTGTATAGTATGAGGATCTGCATAAACCAATTTTGAATTAAATCGTTTTTCTCTATTTTCATTCATTTTACAGCATTTGTCGTTTTTTGGTATTTTACATAACTGTTCTTAAATCGAGCCCTGTTCGTTTAATATAATTTTGGGGAAGTTCTTTCTACTAATCGGCTTTATTTTTTTTTTTATAATTCAATTTTTAGTTCATTGGTTATCTTGCCCCTCAGCGGTGTTGATTACTATCTAAAAATAACAATGACTGATCGCACAAAAATTTGGTATTAGTTCACATGAATTGGATGATAAAAACGAAAAATTTAGATCTAATACTTGTATGCCTGATGCCGTTTTTTTTTTGTCCGAATGTCTTTTAACTAAATTAATGATTTGTGCATACCAGTTATTGATAGACGTCTCCAAGGTTCATAACAAAAATATGCCTTAAATTTAGTTCTAAACTGAAAACTTTGTTAGGATTTGTCTATTCTAGATTAGAAATACTTTAGAAACTAAAAATCTTAATTTATTTAGCAAATTTTAATTAAAAAAGATGGGAAAGGTTCGGAACCGAACTCTATAAGCATTTTTGTTGCCTATGAAAATGTGATGTGTGATTTGCGTAATTCAAAAAACACACCCACCCACACCCACCCACAATCTCCCACACCCACCTAACCCATTTACACTCAGCCCAACCAACCTCAATCCACCGTAACTCAACCAACCCAAATCATTCGCAAACCACCACACCTAAAAATTACTACCACCCCCCACCCACTATCCAACCCCTAAAACTCATCTCACCCGCACTACCCTATACCACACTATCCATATCAACATCACCTCCATCTTCTCTCCCACACACACACCACACAAACCCTCATCCATCAAATCCCAATTCCCACACCAAACCCAAAACACCTCATCCCATCCGCCCCCTCCACCCCCCATTCTACTACTCCTACCACCCCCATAACCACACTATCCACACAAACCCACATCCATCAAATCACAATTCCCACACCAAACCCAAAACACCTCATCCCATCCGCCCCCTCTACCCCCATACCATCACTCCTACCACCCCCATAACCACACCATCCACACAAACCCACATCCACACGAGATATATTTTTATTCCACATTCACATGCTCTATAAAATCAAAATAGTATGGAAAATTAAAAAACAATCTTTCAATTTTAGGGGGGGTTAACAAAACCCTTCATATCTCCAAACACCCTGAACACAGAAATGTCCAAATCAATAGGGCACATTCCCATGAATTGCTTGAACTTTTAGTGAAAAAATTAAGTTGATATCTCTATCCGTTTTCAAGTTATCGTAGACACAGACGGACAGACGGCAAACCGAAACCATATAGCATTTTTTTTAACAAAAATGCTTAAAAACACCAGATTAGATTTGTTTAGTGCTTGCGAACGAGTGGTTTGAAGTAATAATCAATTTAGTTGGCAGCAAATTGGGACAAGAAAATCGGTGTCAGGCATACGGTATAAACGTGTGAAATACAAAAATTGTAAAAAGGAACTATCTGGGTTCTTGTTTTTGAAATCGGTGGAAGTATCGCCAATTGGCATATGATTTGCTTTAGAATTCGCTATATTATTTGATTTTTTCGCCGGGTACTTTGATTCTTTTTTAAAATTTCATTGTATATTTCTAATTTTTGCCACTACTAAGTAAAAAATTCCACCTGCGGTGCGAAGTATTCCAATAATGCAGAGAATTCTAAAGCAAATTGTGTTCCGATTGACAAATTCCCATCGATTTGAAGAATGGGGCTCCTGTTTTAGTCGTTAGAATGAAAGAGCACCTGAAAAAATGCACGCAATTAAGCACACTTGTGGATGAGTTGAAGATCTATATAGCGATCATGACACATCACGTAAGGATATTACATATGTTGTAAATTAAACATATTATTTTGTAAATATGATTATTGCAGCGAAATTGCTACGCGAAATTATTGTTTCGCAAGCAAGGCTTGAATGTAATCTTCCGATTATCAAACATTGTTTAAATATTAGTTAACCAACATTTAAAATTTAATTAATCAAAAAAGGCTGCCAAATTAGTCATAATATTTAAATCATTGAACCACAAAATCAAACCGAAAACTGAAGCCAATAAGTTTTATTTAAATGATACTAACTGAATCTGATTGATGAGTTTGGATTTTGTGGCCAATCGATATTATTTTTTTAAGATTTACTAAAGTTAATTTAAATAAATAAACCTGTTTTTTTTTCTATTTAAAATCATGTTTAAAACACTTGTTTAAAACAAAATGTTTAAAACATACCGCTTTGTTTAAAACATGTTTAAAACATTCGTTTTAAACATTTTGTTTAAAACATTGCAACCCTGTTTGCTTCTTTACAAAATGAAAGAATTATTTATTGAAAGTATGTTCCATCTGCAGTTACAACTTCCCCCATCTTTAAGGCATTTACGGGTTCTCTCTCTGAAGAAATCCTGGTCTTTGGCGGCGATCCAATCATTAAGCCAATTTTCGAACTCTGCGCGAGAACAAAACCGCTATTCAGAAAAAGACGCATAGATCGGAATAAGTAGTAATTTGAAGTGTCTGGTGAATGCGGCAGGTGAGGTAAAACTTCACAGTCATGTCTTGTTAAATCATATTTCACAACGTTTGCAAAATGTGGTTTACTTACTAGTTGTAGTCGGTAGACATCACCATTGATAGTTTCACCAGATTCCTAGTAGATACAGAGCATAACCTTATTGCAATGAATATCTAGCTTTAGTTGCGATAGACCAGCTTCACCAGGCTTCACTCAAATTTTTTGTGTTTACAATTCTCATAATAAATCCATTTTTCATCTCCAGTAACGATTCGGAACAAAAAACACCCTTTCTTTGTTGTCTTTGAAGCAGATTTCACAAATGGTTTTTCGACATTCGGTGTCTTTTACTTTTAATTCATGTGGAATCCAGTTGCTAGCTTTATGAACCATTCCGATTGTTTGTAAACGTTTTGCAACAGTTAATCGATCAACATTTAATTCTACAGCCAATTCTGATTGTGTTTGAAGAAACTTCAACCAATAACGTTTCCAATTCAGCTATTTAATCTTCAAATTTTTTTAAATCGTTTTTTTAAATCATTTTTAAATCGTCGAAATCATTATTTGCACGTTGTATTCGATGAAGCATGCTTAACGTAAATTTCCACATGCAAACGATACGTTTCCTCTGCATTTTTCTTTGCAATAAAATAATGTAATACAACTTCCCACAAATAATGTTTATTTGGAATAAAAAGTCGCGTTTGACATCAGACATTAAGTACTATAGAATACCAGTATTGCCCATTTATCACGTAACCAGTAGTAACGACAACTATTTGGAAAGGGCGGATTCATATTTACACACCCGATAACTTAAATTACTACTTTCTTTTAATTTAGGGATTCATCCATCGACGTTTCATAACTTTCCAAACAAAGATATAAATACAATAACAAAGGTGCTCCCATCTGTTGAACCCTCCCAAATAATACTCGGCTTCTTTCTCTGCACAATAGATGCTTACGAAAGCTCTTTCATTTGACGGTGAGTAAGAGGGTGGCCAGCAGTTGAAACCGTAATTCGTGGGTTTTAGTCATGGATGGCAACCGCTGAAGTATGAGACGGTGCATTGTCTTGGTGGAACATGATTTTTTTTTTGTAAATGTGGCCGTTTTTCCCGCAATTTCTGCCTTCAGCTTGTGACGTAATGATGCGTAGTATGCTCCTGTAATGGTTTTCCCTTTTTGAAGATAATCGATTAGAATTACTCCATGACTGTCCCAGAAAACAGTCGCCATCACTTTCCCGCCGAAGGAACAGCCTTTCCTTTTTTGGAGCCCGGCATTCCACTACTTTGACTGTATTTTTGATTATGGAGTGTGATGGTGTATCCAAATTTCATCAACAGTAATTAACTGGCGCCAAAACTTTTTGAATTATTTCGCCTAAACTGCGCCAACAGATCGTTGGAAATGTCCATTCGAACACGTTTCTAAATTTGCAGAGTCTCTGTACGCTCGTCCAACTCATCTTTGATTTGCGTAGGCGTATGCCTTTTCAAAATTAAATATTTAGTGACAGCTCGATACTCGATTTTTTCGATTTTCACAAAAACAGTCGCATCGACTGATCCAAACGGTTGTTAAACGACAACTGCGCGCCCATAGTGGTTGATCTTTCTGTGAGTACCTTCTGCACGCCCAAAATGGTTGATCCTTTTGTGAGTACTCATTCGCAAACACTCCTCCACTTTGTTTATTTTTGTTTTTGTTTAATTTTTTTTTATTTCGTAATCCCTGCAACAGATTGTCTCGATTGACTCCTCGTCTTTCATAGAATTGCTAGATTATAAAAAAATCGATCGTATTTTTTCTCGGGCAATGGACCAGTTTCCTTTTGTTGCGGTTACTCTTGATCCTGCGTTAACCTTCGATGAAAAGAATGAGTATTCTTTGCATTGAAGCCGCCATCTATTATAAACCTTTTGCCCAAGTGCTTGAAGAACTCAAAGTATTGGTTTTTCTTGATAATTTTTAATATTTTTTTTTACAATTTTATTGCTGAAAGTGTAATTTTTCCAATTTTTTCTCTTCAAGATGCTGTATATTTTCTTTTATGATAACTGCACTTCCTCCTCTGGCAGAGTTGTGAGGGTGGATGGTATCATATACACACGATAAGATCTAAACTAAATGTGACGGCTTCTTGTAGTTGTTCTTGGTATCTTAGCAGATCATTAGCATTGCATAACAATGTTTTTAGTGTACTGGACATTTCTAAGTTTGTTTAGATTTGGGTATACCCCCAAAGCTCTATCTTCCAACTTTTACAGTCTTTTGTCGAATGTACTTAATTTCGCGAGTATCTGCTGCAAAGATTGATTGAAGTCAACATCTTTGTTCTTTTCTTCTGAGATTTTATTTGTACCCGGTAATTTACGGACATACGTCATCGCTTCAGTTTTCAATTTTAAGGATTATACTGCTTAAGCAGTTTGCTGTTTGTCTGAGGAATGGTTCGCATGGTTTGTATTTCATTTTGCAATCATGCGTATTCTATAGCTGATCGGGTGAGCTACCTCAATGTATACTTTTCTGGAAGTCATCTTTTGTGTTGACGCATTCTGCAGTTAGTTGGTGTCCTACGCAGGTCACATCTTGGTTCTGTGCCGCAATATCGCTGCGTGTGTGCATACGCTTGGCATCTATTTTACTGCGGAATATAGTTTAGATTTTCTTAGTGATTCTACTTCGAAGCTTAATGATAGAATAAACATGTTTATATTTTTAGTATTAAGTTTTAATCAAAATCATACAAATTTTTCTCAGAGGCTATCTATAGAAATGATGGTTATAAGTCCGTCTAGACTTCTAGAGCCTTAGAAGTCATGTTGCATACTACGCACACTGACGGAATCCTGTTAATTTCCTAAAGGGATAAAAATACTGATTATGCCGACACACACAACATCGGTTCACTTATAAATAGTATAAACCATAAGTAATACTAAGCCATACAAAAATTTGGATCCGGCTTTAAAAAAAAAACACTTAATTTTGGTATAAGATACAATCACCAAATTTACGAGTAGAAACCACTAGCATAAAACTACTTAACACTTTTAACTACTTAACATTTTTTTTTACATTTTAACACTCTACTGGCGTAAACGTTATTGCGTGCATAATCATTATACTCGTATGTTGTGATAAGACTTTATTTTTAAACATAAAAACATTTTCTTGATTTTATGACCTTATGTAATGGTCTTACATGAATGAGTTTCGATGTCATAACATAAATGTTTTATGTAGTTGATTTTCATTTTTCACCCACACTGAATAACAAGATCATTAAAATTTTTGTCTACACATAATTAATAAATTTACATAAATTTTGATTTTTGTTGTTGCTTTTCGGTCTATTCTAATTGGGTATTATAATTATGTATCGAGAAATTAAACCGAATAATTGGCATTATTGGGTTATACATTACACTATCTAATTATGAATGCTGATTTTGCACAGTACATTAAATTTGTTAGAACTCGATTTGTAGGGTGGTATTGTAATTGTGTTCCTTATCTCTTAAGATTTTAAATTAAGATATTATTCATTTGTAAGTGTATAAATACCTACAATATACTTATGTATACTTATGTAAATAATTCTATTTCATTTATTATTTAGGTGTGGTCATCGTTCCGACTTTCTTTTAAGATTTTTCGGATATTTTTAATTTTGGAGACCGGCGCGCTTCTTGTATGTGGGAAGGAAAAATAATTTAATTTTAATTGGAATATAAAAATAAATCTTAAGTAGAATTTATCAGTAAATCATTTTCCTGGATTTAAAAACAATTTCTTGAAAATTTAATTTAGATTCTTTTTTTTCACAATATAAGCAATTCCGACAAAATTTATAATTTCTGTTTTTAATGAATCAAAAACCTGCTAATAATTTCGGCTGCTGGCCTAATTTGACCGTATTTCCCTCAGCGCTACTTAATACATAAAGCACATAATTTGTACGACCTCGTTTTAAAAAATATTAAAACGAGAAGTGGCGTAGTATTCACTATTTTTGATTGACAAATTGACCTGGAGACCGAAAATTTTATTAAATTATATTTAAACAAACGTAGACGGCTTCAATCGTACTGGAATGACAATTTTTTAATATGTAGAATAGGGCCTCAATTACTTAAAACATAACAATCCTTTGTTAGCTTCTGAAAACGAGAGTATGGTTTCTCTCTCTAGTAAGTACTCAATACAATTTCTTTTTACAATCCGCGTGTGCCAAAGTACGAGAAAAATTAGTGCCAAAAGCAGTTGCAACATCGCTAGGCTGGCTAATAACCAGTGTATATCTGTCCAATAATCAAGGTACATTTCACGCAGGCTTGCGAGAAATATCAAAGCTGACTTACACTAAACGTAATCGTTAAAATACTTTATCATTATTTTGCGTTATTTATTTCACAATCCTCTTTCATACCCTTTTGAGCTTTCATATGTCACTGATTTTGTCGCCACGATTGTCCGCTGTCTTTACTACGATATAGGTCGGTTGTTGAGGTTAAACTTTTCATCTTATTCGTTACTTATATTTTTTTCCTTTATCTAAAATTTTTAGAGCATAGGGGCTAGTAGACGGTTGGACCAATCCAGCTAGTGACCAATCCATCTCCAGTGGTGGTTTCTTATTTCGGTCCTAATGACTCCTTGGTTCGTTTGTCTAAGAAATTCTACATTTCTTATGTGCTAGAAACACCTCAGTATTCTCCTTGGGCATTTATTTACGAGCTCCTGTAGCTTATTGTTGATCTAGGGTGAAATCATTAAGCCGTACGGAAATTTTATACCGTATTCAAATTTTATATGGAAAATTAGCAACAATTCTACCGGTTTTATTCTGTTGTTTCAAAATACCTTACAAAGTCGTTCGATTGTGGTAAAGCTGAATGATTTTGAATAGTTTGGCTTTGTGTTTGTACATTTATCTGAAACAATGGAATGAAACCGGCCAAATTGTTGTTAAGTCCTATATAAAATTTCATAACCATTTAAAATTTCCATGCGGCATTCCTGATTCCTCCCCTGATTTCACACACGGATCATCGATTGAATTTAAAATTTGAATTACTTTCCTTTGTAAATTTAGATAACCCACAATTATTAGTGGTCAAAGCCTAACTCTCTCTTTTGAAAGTTAGTACAGATATAGAAAGACCAGTGTCTCAAATGTCTGGCTGCTATACGGTAATATAGGACTTTAGAATTATGTACTTTAATTAATAATGAGATTGTAAATTTATTACACGTTGATTGTTTTATTTAATCTTTGAAACTGACATAATTTGACGCAGGTATTAAAATTTTGGTCAACGTACATATTTCTAATATCGGAGCATCTCACTTTGGATTGTGAAAGATAATCTTATAATTATATATCTGTTGTTGTCGGAGAATCGTTAGAAAAATTTGAAAAATTCCCAACATTAAATTAATATAAAATAAATGGTTCGTATTTTTTATAGGAAAAAACGGATTGGTCAAAATTAAATATTCGGATGGCCGCCTGAAAAATTTAGTTAACTTTTGGTCCAAAAAACAGTTTGACATAAATTCCCTTTCTGTATATGGGTTGAACAACACTTTTTTAAGGGACAGCCAATTTGACAACTGACAGTTGATTTTTGGTTAGTTTGGTTTTGGTTTGCCACTTTATAATGAATAGACTCACGGCAGAGCAACGTCTGCAAATTGTTCAAATTTACTTTGAAAATAATGGTTCAGTTTGCGGTAGACATAATCCGCCATGTGAGCAGTTAATTTGATTAACTATGGGTTGATTTCGCACCACGTTTACTCAACGTTATGGCAACTGTAGTGCGTGGTATTGAAGAGAATCCAAATGAATCGATTCGTCATCATGTACAACAATTGGGACTTGATCCAACATCTTCCTCCAACATCTGGAGGATTTTGGGTAAGGATCTTGGTTTACATGCTTACAAGATTCAACTTGTGCAGGAATTAAAATCATGGCCGACGCCAATATTGGCGACGATGATGTAAATTTTCTATAAAAAATTTTCTTCAATAATGAAGCTCATTTTTGGTTGAATGGCTACTTCAACAAGCAGAATTGTCGTGTTTTGAGTGAATACACGAATCATTTGTTGAATACCCACATTTCATTTTCGTTTTTCTTATTTCTAAGTTGTCAACATTCTATACGTGGCGTGTATATCCCTTTAGTGATTTACTAACACAATTGTGCGGGTAGGGCAAAAGTACCATGTCAAAAATTTAGTTTTGTATGTTTTTTGAACCAACTTACACATTTGTGAATTCCTTTTTAACTTATTTTCGTCCGAAAAAAACACTATATTTATACACACAATTGTGTTGGTTTTACTTCAAATAAAGCGAAATTTTTATGAACAACGCCATTACATACTATGGTTTTTCACTCACACATTTGTGTGGGTTGGACTAAAACTGAGCCAATTTTTTTGTTTTCTTGGTTGAAAAAGGGATGTGTGGCCAGTTGTGTGTCATGTGCTCGTGCGCGGTTGATTATGGAAGTTGATTTATTTTATGTCGATTAATTAATTATCGAATTAATTGTATGCCGCAGGTTGAATGTCGCGTATTATATGTTGTATTCGTCGCTGCTTGTAGAATCAATTATTTTGCGAATAATTGAGTTGCTACAAAGGGAACTAAGTGAATAGCCATGCAAAACGATACCCGTCGCGGACGGAAGCAAAACGGAAGTTGAGTCTGCTTAGTACAAACAGATTTAAATAAAATAATTTCGAAATGGTATTAAATGATTTTAATTCTACAATGTATGCTTACTCAAAGCCTTTTCATTGCAGAAATGTGCCCGTGTGCAAATATCTGTAAAATCTATATTTTGTCTAAAAAAATTAGTTTTGGACACTCACCTAAATTTCTGTTCATATTACAAAAGTGTCCAATATTTTAAAAGTGTCCAGAAACGTCACATCGATCTGTTATTAGCAAATATTACTGTTGTAGCGAAGTACATACTTCTAAATTAGAGTTGAGCCAAGCAAGACGCTGAAATCATTTTATCTGCCGTCGTAATCATATTCAATTAAAAGTTATAAAATTTCACGAATTTGAATTCAAAGCAATTGATTGATTCATATGCTAATGAGAACTAGTTAATTAAATATTTGCACGAAATGCAAAGTAGATTTATAATACAAATTACCCTACCTTGTAACCTTGAAACGCGAGAAAATTATTGATAATTTAGTTGAGCATTTGAATGTTAGTACTCACGAACACGATGAAATTAAAGGAAATAGTTTGTGGCATTGACAATCGAAATACAAAGTTGTAACAAGTAGTTTTGTCAACTTTATTAATTAAAATTTATTTTTAGCTACATATGTATATCGAAATCATTTATCATATACGAGTACATATGCACTGTTTACTTACTGTAGAGAGCTGCGTTACTTAAGTGTGTGTGTATGTGTGTTACAAAAACCATTACAAATAACTTAACATTGAATTTGAAACATGTACATCGTTTAAAATGATAAATTACATTTTATAAAATAACTTGATTGATTTTTCAATTAATTTAAGTGATTATAGAATTTTCTATTGTCGTTTTCCCTTCTTACACCGCGTTATACTTAATAAATTTTTCTTATATTTCGTTCTAATTTTTTTATGTACGCATAGGAAGATCAAAACATATGTAGTATTGGTTTGTATAAATTGTAATGACGCGATATCGGAATACAATACTTATGTACATAATTTTTATGTTTTGTGTAATTTAAAGTCCAAAGTATCGAATCCGGCGACATAATTCAGTCGAGCACATCTGACCCAAATTAATCAATCAAAAAATTGATTGCTCACAATAAACTGATATTTAACCATCGTAACCTCTCAATTTTCATAAAAATTTAATAACAGTATCATGTGTATACGTACATAGCCCAGTACGTAACGTACCTACGTAGAAATAATATTTACAAATAATTTCCCTATAAACATATCTTTTATATTAATTTAGTGCTTCTGTGCGCGCGCTATCATCTATAAAGTTGTGCTCGGTGTTCTCAGAAATTATTTCGTTTCTTATGTATTACAAATACTTTGAGAAAATATTAAGGAACGAACGGGTGATGATAGCGTAAACCAATTTATTTATTTAAATTTTGTGTCTATAGAAAAAACATTTTTTTATGTTTAGAATAAATAATAATAAAAAAAAATCTAAACAGATGTTCAATTCTTAAGAATATAGGAACAAAAAAACTATGAAAACTTAATAACGAGGAGAATCTGATGCAGTTGTGCCTTGTGTACAAGATTACATGTCGGGAAAACGGCTATTAGCTAATGAAATAAATAGGTCAGTTTCCTAACGATATTAAACACTTACTTACTACTAGAAATAAGTATGTATATTACTATTTCTTACAGCTAAGAACAGACAATTTTTATTTTGTCATCGAAAACGATAATTTTTTGCTGTTTATTGCGATGTAGGACATGGTATAGGCATATAATGTACAGTTTAAATTTAATATTTTATGTACGTTGTACAGTGTTTTATTTACTATTTATAGAGTTCTTTCTTACATTTGAATCGATGCCAATATTATGAAATGCTGTTTGATCACGATAAGTTATGAAATACTATAACTGCTTCAATATTTCGGTGCAAAGTGTTTATCAAACATTTCCGCCTTATCGGCACAATTATTTCCTAGTATGTAGTTCCATCCAATGGAATTCTTTGGAATATATTAAGTTCACGGTTGTCTCACTCTCACACTCGACATATAGTGCCGGCGTGTGTGAAGTCTCCAACTACTTTTAAAACTCCCATTACACTATTGTATGGCTGCTTTGTAGGAGGTGGATTTTCATATTGCAGAATTTTTAAACAATAGTAATTTCCAACGACCAATTACCCTTCACTGATCGCACCTGAAATAAATAATAACAATAAAATGTAAATAAATATAATTTAAAATTGACCGATACACAAAATGTGTTAAGAAAATAATGATAAAGATATTGATAAGGATGATTCTATATTTGTTAAGTTTAGGAGAATGATACCCAACCGCCTAAAAAGAGATAACCAACTGTTGGTCTGTTTAAATGCAAACAGATTTAAATTAATGAAAAGAAATATTAAAAAATCGAAAGTTTTTGAAATAGAATTAAACACAAAGTACAAAAACGGAAATTTTCTTAGGCGAATAAAGGAGTCACTTTAGAGTAAACTTGCCAATGTTATAATCGAAAAATTCGTAGTGTGTGTCTGAAGAATTATGTGAGATGTAGTTCTAAATGTAGGACCCCTTGTTAACGCAGGGTTTAAATTGAAATTTATTCGTTCGAGTAAGGTTCTGGACTCGTTATTGTTCGAGGTAGGAAGACAGCCTGAAATTATCAACTCTAGGGCAGTCGATGGAGAGAAAAACGATGAAATCTGCGTTGCAATGCTTTAATACGATTTATGTAGATATTGAGGTACGGAGATAATACCCGACTGACATACTCGAGCAAGTCGAACTAAGGTAATGTAGAGTACCTTCGTTACAACGAGCTCGACGTCATTTATGGACGCGATAAAATCGATAGTTTTTTATGTAAAATACTACTCAGAGCAGGAACAGTACTGGAAAGCCAATGGTTTTAAGTTTGAGCATAATGATGCCGTGGGTAATCGCCAGCACATCTTTTTACAACAACTGCCTGCAAACCGTCTAGCCTAACGACTTAACGAAAAATCCTCAATCAGTTTGTTAGTTTTCCTAATAACTGTGTCGGAATCCAAATATTTAAAGTAATACACGTCATGCTCAAAATCACTTTTTGAAAAAGCAAGTTTGAAAAATTTTGCAAACGTATTCGTAATAATTTTTGGGCTGTTCTTGATATTACTGATTTGGAATAAACCGGAGTTCAACATATTAGCCATAAATAAAATTTCCTTGGATTTAGTTGAGTTAGAGGGTACAGATAGCTAGATCAGGAAGATTGAAAGGCCCTAGCACTAGAAGTTTATCTTGGATATTCATATTATCTGACAAAAAGTCAACAGCAACAACGGTAGCTGATAGGTCTCAATTTGACCACGCAGAACAGATGGAATTAAAATGCCTTTTCCCGTGTATTTTTATTGTAAATTTTCACACATAGGTCGATGTTGTTATAGTGCTAGGAATGGAAAACTCAGAACAGTCGAACTTAAACGAACTGTATTGAGAACTTTTCGTCCGTTTGAATCCGAAAAGGTAGAGTACACATTAGCAACGAAAACCACCATTTAATAAATATATTGCACACATCTGGGTTTCAGGATATAATCCTATACGAATATATAAGGCAGAAACTCATAGTTGCAATACTGGGGACGTTCGAGAAATCGAACTACCAATCAACCTGGTTTTTCATTGATTTAAAGAAAAATTTATAATAGTTTTATCCTTAATAACGAAACTGTTTCCCACAGTCAACATTTCTAAAACGATAAACAGGCATCACGAATCAATAGAATGACACCGTAATTTTATGAATCCAATGTGTAAATTTTGATCAAAAAAAGATTATGACAAAGATTCACTAGAATCAAAATAGGTCTAGTTTTTTTTTGGCAGAGTCCCTATCGAAGACCATATTACATTCTGCTCGGGCCCGTTGACCAATCAAATGTTGGTTTTTGTAACTCACAGACACTTAACCGCATGACATAGACAAATTACCGGATAGACAATTTGCCGTAAAAATGAGTAAATTTGGTGACGGCGAAATAATGAAGGAAATTGAAACTGATCCACTTGTTATTATTTTGTAAATCGGCGTATCTACAAGATCTGTACCCCTGTCAATAGATGAAGATTGCAAAACATTCGCTCACTGCTTCAGTTTTTACGGAGCATTGAACGGATATGCAGACGTTTTCAATATGGGCCAATTGCTTATTTTTGAAGAATTTTTTAATGACAACTATATAGTTATTTGAAATTGCGATTATTTAACGGACAGGGAATGATGACGATACCTGTAAGTAACCACTATTGCAGCTGATGATTTGATGTCTGTAGCAGGAGGCAATGTATGGTTCATTGGTCGCTTACGAGTGCAAGTTGTAAATATTCCACAGTTTCACGCTATTTTGCATCAGGAGGTGGGTGTGGGTGGTCTTTCGCTAGGAATGAGGAAAGTATGGACTTGTTAGCAGTAAGAGATTTTATTTGTGGCTGAAGTCATTCTCGTACTAGAGATTTTAAGTTTTTTAGGATGAACTGCAACGCTATTGTGGTGTTCACTAAATAAGAGCAGCGAGCTGCATTACGAGATGGTTTGCTCTGAAAGACTTGGAACGAGCTAAGCGTCGATGAGAATTTGAGTGCGAGTTTAATGGATAATGATTTAATTAGACTAATTACTTTCCTAAGAGACATTAAAAATTGTATGTATGTCATTTATAAATGTGTTACTGGATTCGGATGAGGGTTAACAAATATATTCACCTATAGTTCTTCTTCATTGATGATTTTAATTAAAACATTTATTTTGTTGACAATTAGTTTGTTCAATCTTAAGCTGAGAAATAATTTGTTTAATGTTCGATTCAATTTTAACGTTCCTTCCGTTGATCTTGAGTGTAAAATGTGATTGTGGAACCGTCATGCTGATCGATTTATTATAACTGGAACTAAAATAGAACTAGAATAGAACAACTAGAACAGAACTGTGCGGATCGATGAATGTAGAAAAATTTCCAAAAACGAGAGGCTTTGGTCGCACTCTCTCTGACATGAAATTTGTAAGTTTCTCTCTTCATAGTGCCAGTGGATTTACCACAAAAAGTGTTGATATGGATTTGGACCGCAGCCACAGAGCTGTCGTTTTTTATAGTTAGATTTTATGGATTATGTTAAACTTTGGATTTCGAGATAAAAAAGCAAGTTTTGATTGTTTTTTTAAGCCTTTAAAAATACGAAACGATAAATTCGCCCAGCATTTTTATTCACCCGGAAATCGGACCACCCGAAAATAGCAGGTACTACAATAGTCTTATTTTTTCCTCGTTGTCCATCTATACGTTGAAAAGTAGAGTCTTTACGAAAAAATCGGTTAAGAACAAACGTGGAAGCGGAATTGATGATGATGATGATGATTTTTGAAACAAACCAACCGACTAACCTGAAAATGCTTGTATAGGGTTTAATTTCTCCGTAGTTTTACAGAACAAAGAAAACGATACTTCAACAGCAACATATATCCACGGTAGTTACAGCACATAATTACCGAAAACTACCAAGTGGCTAGAAATAAATTAAGCCAACAACAAGGAATTCAAAAGAATATTAAAAAATGGGTAAAAATAAAATTATCTACCCACATCCTTTTATAAAAGATCACTGACGCTCAAAATGGGGTGTACGGTTCGTAAAATTGTAAATTGTATTAAATAACTAAATTAAAAATAAATAAAATTATGAGTTTAAGAAATGTTAAATGACCTTGAACTCTTTCCAGAGGTTTCTTTACGAGTTTCCAGAGGTTTGAATTCAAGCTAATTTTTCATATACTCGTAACAATAAGCACTTAGACCAGTTAGTTTAGTACTAGGATCCGGTGCAAGTATTAAGCAAAATATCTTTGCAGGTTAAGCCGTGAAATCGTCAAAGAAATGTGTGACTTCAAAACTTGCGTAGTGAGTAGAGCAACCAACATTCATAGATAAGATAGTTTTCACTATCTTGAACATTTAATAATAGTCGTGTGAATTTATTTGTTTCTATTTTGTACCAATGACACACAATTCAGAAAGGTTTTTTGATTAAATTTGATCATTAAATTTCAAATGTCTGCATAGTGTGAACATAAGAGTTTGGGAACCAATTTGACACAATAATGTGTAGGCTTTTATTAATTTATTTTGAAACTTAAATTCAAAAGTTGATTTTATACAATTTTCGTTAGAATCGCGTAGGTTTTTCAGTTGCATAATATTAACTCAGAAAAAAATATTTCAATTAAAATTCTGAACGCTTAACAATGAACATAAGCAGAAGCACCACAAAGGTCATCGATATCATTTCTAAATAATTTAGCAAATATATTAAAACAAGTTTACGATTATAAATTCGAACTAAACAGCTAAGTATGTACCTTCTAAAATTTACTCACATCATTGTGTAAATATGTACTACCAACTACCAACTAAGCATTATGTGCAGGTAACGGATCTCATATCGCGTACTTACTCAAAATTCATAAGGCCTGTTTGTTTCGTTTTCCTAGCCTATTCCCCAGAAACGAGCGATTGCTTATTAATTTCCACATTACATCCTACTCACAAAAAAGCATATTCCATTTCTTAAAAGTTTAACTCGCTTTTGACTTAAGTCTTTAATAAAATAAAGTAACATGACACACACGAAACGATAAAAATTTTAAATTGAAAAAAAATCTTTTCTTTCACTCTATTCGCATATTTTATGGCAGTGTGTTCGTCTGTATTACTTAGATTACTGTTTGTCATCATAAATTAAGCGTGCGTATAAATTAACGTATGCATATGCAAATTAGATAAACAAAACGAGATATTTGTTGTTGTCATTCAAGAATTTTTTTAAGTTCTTTGTATTTTTTTTCGCTTATTCTTAATTGTATGTATATTGGAGCGGTTTTACTATTCAGTATTTTTTTATACTTGCGATGACAAAAACTAGAATTTATGCATAAATGTTAAAAAATCTATACTAAGCCTAAAGTGTCACTATAAAGATAATTTCTGCGTACAAATTGATTTGGATAAAGGGTTTTCCATGTTTTCATTTTCGTTTAAAATATGCTTGCATAAATTATTGGGACAGATTAATAATAATGATCGGCCTGTTTGAACTCCATTTAGCCTACTCAATATTTTTTGGAGGGAAACGTGTATGACCTAATGGTACAAAATATTTAAAAAACATATTGGGTTGCAACATATGTTTTCATTGAACCCCAAGAAAATTAACATAAAACAATAATAATTTATAAGACATACATAACATTCAAAACCATCATAATATTATAACTATTTCACTAAATAAAGCATTTTGCTGTTGGTTTTTCTTAACATTTAAAACAAATAACATAAAAATTTGTGATTGTTACAAAATGTACACATAAACATATTTCCACAAAGTCAAGAACACAACAAAAATTGTTGGTTCATACGAGATTGGTATTTGGTACATTACGTTTGTCTTATGTATGTGCGTATAAGAAAGACGAAGAAAATGTAAATATGTTTATTCAATTAAAATAAAATTTATCTTGATTGTCATTAATTTTGTATCCACTTAAAAGCACACTTACATTGTTATCTAAAACTTCTAATAATGTAATGTTATGATAATGTGGTGATATGGCCAATTAAATCGTAATTATGTATATGCATCGAAAATTACTGTGGTCGAGGTGACCGGTAGCACCTTTAGTTATAACCGTTAATAGACTAATCCAAATTTTGAGTAGATTACATTTTTTGTTACCAACAAGTTATTTTATTATGAGTCACAAAACTAATTTGAGATTTTATTGATTTTGGTATTATTATTGTAGTTGTTAAGCAAACCGTAATTGTTTGAAGAGTACAGATTGAAATATTTAATTTATCACTTTCAGAACATTCAATGAAACGTTCTATTCTTTACTTCGAATAGTGGGCCTTGCATGGAGCATCGAATAAAGTACTTGCCAGCGTCTGTGAACGGGTGTTATAAGCGAATGAAAGAGATCTATTGCATTGCTCCATTGCTGCTTAAAATATCAAATTCGATGGAAAATTTGATAATGTATTCCATGCTTCAAAAGTTCATATTAACTTGCCTGGCAAATTAACCGCCTATGTTTCATATGTGATGCATGAGACAAAGGGTTAAGAGAATGAGTCGGAGACAAAAACTAGAATAAAATGGAAAACAAAAATTAAAAACGAAATACCTTCTACGTCTATGTAACAATTACAACTAAATATATGTATGTCTATTTTGTAATGTAATTTTCCTTTTTAAAATTTATCTGCCATCTGGATAATATACATTGAACCGTCATCAGTTGGTGTAAGCGGCCATTAAGTTAGAAGACATTGCTTCTAATAACCTTAACAGTTATTTAAAAAAGAAATAACACAGCTCGACTTTTTACGGTCGATCATTTGTCAACAATAATTGTCACAGTGCTGCTATTCCAAATTTTGACTTAAAGGGTTAACTTACAAATTTAGGCTTTGTAGGTACCAACTTATTTTTAAAACTCAAAAACTTTGTTGTGTTGTGCCATAGGCGGTTGGCTTCCAATTCCCGTCGTTCTTTTTCTATTCCATAAGAATGAGTTTGGTATGATTTACTAGGTTAAAACCTGTTGTAACTCTTCCTGCCACTTCGAGCTACATACCTTTATTTACTTCGATTTATATATGTGTATTCATACCTACATACGTGCTCAGTGTCAAGAAGTCCATTTTTCTTTAAAATGATAAAATATTTAATCATTGGAACTGTTTCTATGGTTGAAAAACTTTGCATCATAACTTTTAATATTTTGCGAAACCTTTTACGATAATAATAATTTAGTATCGTAAGTATCAACTAACTAGACTAATTTCACACATAAATGATTCCTAGCGTTGATAGTCACAAACGAACAAAATATCATATACATTTTAAACTAAGTTTAGATTCATTTAGCACATCTTACCATTTGTATTTTATAGCTTGTGATTCGCTCACTTAGTAGTATAGACTTAGAATGGCTCCGGTCAAGACAGTTCTTATTAATTTAGACTGTCGTTTACGCGATACTTATACCGTATGTAAGCCCATTTACAACAAGGACAGCGATACCAGTTAAAGTCAAAGTGGCAGCCACTGCTGCAGCCATACCAAGAAAAAATGGTGAGGCAACCGTTCACAAGTCACTCTGACCTAACTATGAATAAAACTACTCTCGACCTAGGCAACATAGGTAATTCGGACCAAGCACAATAATACAACATAAGATGTTAAAATGAGTTTGCGTTCTATAAATTAATAACAGATGTGAACCAATTGTTATATAGGTTTGTTTGTTATACAGCCATACTGCCCTTGAGCTGCACAAACCCGATGCCAAACTAAGACGGTGTGAAACTAAGACGGATTGAAATTCCGTGTTTCCACTTGGCAATCGATTTTGGGTATTGCGATAAGATTCATAGTCACCTTGAGGCCACAGGTGGTAATTATAATGACTCAGGGAAACCATTGGTAAACTGAATCTAAAATAAAAGGCAGCTGGCTTGCAATCATGTCAACGCGATTTACACGCCATATTAAGCGCCATGTTACAATGCCATTAAATATGTTGGCATATTAATGTGTATCATGAAATTCCATAATATAATTCCAATCGTTTGAGGGCCTGGGGCGGGCCCTATTCAAATTCAGCTTTTATAATGCTGGCGCAATATTACCCCCCGCAAAAGTCAAAGCATGTCACTCCAAATTTCAACGATTTAATACTTTTGACCACAGCGGGTCCAAATACAGAAAGGAAAAAACAATCAGCCCTGCTGCGAATGTTAATAGCCTCCGGCTCATTACACCACTATATGTACCTCAAAATTAGTTACTTTCTGTATTGGAGCACGATTTTCATCGAACTTTTGTATGAAAATCGAAGCTTGTTAAAGGAAATCAGGGCGAAGCGATCACCTAATAAACAAAGCTATAAGGTGGATAATATTTGGAACTTTTTCAACGATAAAACAACTAGCATCCAATCAATATTTACCTTGACAGCTGTCGAAGAGCTGTTAAAGAGATCCTATGGAATATAAAAAGCACAACCCGAGTATTTTATGAAAAGAGAAGAAAAACTGTACGAAGAATATTTTCAGCAGAATTACCGCCATCACTGGACGGCCATTATTTGATATTGGTTCTTTACACCACTTACCATCAATCGTGTTATCGAAGCAGCGATCCCCAACTAGGTTCATTCATCTACAACGACGAACTCCAAAGGATATCGGAAGTATACGGTGGGCTATACTTCAATCAGAGACATCTAGTTGAAAGCAGTGAACATCAGCAGTGGGAAACCTTAGTCGTGGAATTACTTGTTGTGGTGGTGCGATGCCTTTGAATAAATGATGTCGATTTTTTTACTAGCTTTGTTTTTGTTAATTAATAATAATTAACTCTTTGTTAATTAATAATAATTTTGTCTCATAACCACATCGATGATTTTATAAGTAAATCTAAACTTTGGATCATTATTGCTAAACAAATAATACATGGTCGAGCACTGTTAATCGTGGTACTCGTCAGCGCTAGCTACTGAAACTTTACGCAGTCAAAATCAGTTTTTTCATATAGAAATGTACAAGGTTTTATCGTTTTAATACTACGTCTGCAACACAGCTAAAGGGAACTTGTCCGACTAGAATGTAGGTGGGAATAAGATTTTCGCGAATTATTGTCGATTGCGCGGGGGCCTCGTATATGATTCGCAAACAAAGAAATGAAACAGACCACAACACACAAAAGGTTATTTAGCTATCTTTTTTTGCATGGCAACTAAGACCGCTCACACTGAGACAAGTCAATATTCTGGTTACTGAAGCATTTATTTTAGTAAAAGATGTAAAAGATTCACTGCACGTAGAGAATTGTGTTGTGATGGTACTAAGAACCAACTGAACCTGGTCCTTTGAAGGGGTTTGCTGAAATTCAAGACCACCCACACTTCTAATCGCCGATCCTCCAACAGATGCCAACTTTTTAACTGCTGGACACTTACGGTTTTTTTAATGATTTAATTTTTGCAATCTGTTCTGGGGCGGAGCTCGCCCAACTCTTTGAGGTTCGCTTTTCACGTCCTCCCTTTTATGTGTTTAAATGACATTGAAACCGAGATTTGGTGTTGTAAACATCAAATTCTGTAACGATATTCACAATCGAACTGATACGCACACGCAAGGTAAATTTGTGAATTTCAGAAGATATAAGTTTAGAAAATTTGACGAATGCCTATGGAAGTTGTTGAAATAATTCTCAAACCATCTAGAAAAATGAATATGCTATTATTGTCTGTTATATGTAAATCAAAAAATTGATGAACAACGTAAAGAGATGCAATAAATGAAACAGGAAATAAATAAAAATTTAAAGCAAAGTGTGGAGGGATTCAGTCACCATATTCAAAAGATTCTGCAGAAACTGGACAAACAGAGAGGCAAAATGAATGATTATTTATAGGCGATACGGAGCGGAAGGTCGACAATTCAGATAACGGTCGGGAGTAGAGGAGACAGGAGTGGTTAGAATGGAGGCGGATCACATGCCAAATACAGTTTCGATAATTTTGGTGCAGGGATTGCGTATGTAACGGAGAGTGACAATAAACCAGTGTTATGCAGTAAACTTGAGGAAAGTGATAATGGCAGAGGTGGTGAATTGACGCAGAAAATCGGAATTGTGGCAGCTTTGTGTGTACGGGATAGTGAGTCATAACATGAAGAATGCCGGCCAGAACAACTAGAGACTGGTGGAGTAGTCAACTTAGGATCTGACGGCAGTCTTTTGGCTACGACATTAAACAGCATGTGGAGAAGATACTGGCCAAGATTCGCGGTGGCTGTTGATGGTATACGAGTTATAATTGCTCGAGCACTCGAGCAGCAAGAGTAATCAGAAGCGGTTATTGGCGACTGGCAATTCACAGGAAGAATGTCCAGCGTGGGCGGTACGCTTATTGCAACGACCTGTGGGCGGAAAGTGGATTTGTGCAAAATTTACAAAAACCATAATGGGCTCCTGCACATTCTTGACGATGGAACAACTTGGTTTTTGAATATATCAGAATACTGCCAGTTCATCGGCATGAATATCGACGTATGGAAATGATGCACAAATTGAGGTTAATTAGGACCAGTAACAATGATATTCAATGGATCGGGCTAGACCATATATTGCTAAAATTCGAGAGGGTCATGCGGCGGTGGAAAAGATCACCGATGAAACCAGATGACCTCTGACTAGCACAGCGAGTTAATTAGCAGCGGATGCGTGGTTTTTTTTTTGAGGAGTATGGAGGAGACGCGTGTCGAGGCTGATTTGCCAGTGGTAACGAAATGGATTGTCATCGAGGATGAAGCTGAAATGGAATGGACTATAGATGGTGACTGCTGGATGAACTATAATAGTTTGTATATTTCTTGTATTTTTGGGAATATTTCAGTAATGGAAAAGCGGTGGAAAGGAAGCGGTGTAAATTACGAGAATTATTGATGAAATCGTCAAATTCTATAGCACTATCATAATCCAGTGATACGAACCGGATTGAACAGGGCAAACACGTAAAAATATATATTCCAAATCAAATTAATATTTAAGCTTTTTACAGTTATTTAGCAAATACACCTTTTTAGAATTACATTTTAATTATGAAATCACTAACAATTTATCTAATATTGTAGGTGATTAATAACGCAAAAGGGTAGCTTGCCGCTGAGTTCTTAAAACTACCCCGCCGTTTTTGACGGGCAACAGCTAGTTTGTAATAATTTTTCAATCGTAGTGTGGACAGGAAGTACTTTTGTAGCTAACGTTTAGATCCAATCCTACGCGATAAAACCGGGCTATAGCTTATTAAAAAATATTTTCATAGAAAGAAAATTATTTAACAAAAAGCTGACGTTTAATAGATATGTCTCAACGACATCTTACTTTTAAAAGGATGTTAGAATCAAACCTCGAAAGGTAAACCGGCCCCTAAACCTTTTCCTTTTCGAAACCTACTGCTATAAACACACAGAATGAAACATGTACTGTATATAGTACAAAACAAAATATTTCTTATTTGGTATCTCATATGTGCTTCCGCACTTCATGAAAGACTCAGGTTCACGTGAAATCCTATTTATAGAAAATCAATCATTCGAAATGATTAACATCATGCATACCATACAGTAAATATAATCAGTTGGCAATATGTATCAGGTTTAACAAAATATCATGTTACGCGACTACCATGTTACATGTTATACATAAATATGTAACACATAAGCAGCATGCAAGATGAAATACATAAACTCACAAAGTGTGAGCAGTAGCACAGCAGAAAGAATTCGTAAAATGTAAAATATTTGCCTTCTGTGGTTTAAAATGTGATGCAAGTACATATTGTCGTAGTTACCAGTTTGCTTATTCTTATGAAATAATTATAAATTTAAATAAACACTTAAGATTAGAAACGTGATCGTGCGGTGCGCGAAAACGAACGGCACGAAGTTCATTATGTATATATAAATAAAATTAAGATTTAGATGATCTGTCGCGTTTATACTTATCACGTTTTTTGTTTTTATTTATATGAAATTAGCATATCTTAATCGGTCTTTTATACTTATTTTCACATATAATGTGTGTACTACTTATCGCCCTCTCTTAAATTTTATTCTTAAATAATTTTGTTTATATTACAGCAATTGAGATTAATTTTATGACATGTCAACGCATTAAGATTAATAAATATGGTGATTTAATTACTTATCTTATTGTTATGCTAACTATTTAGTATTTGGTATAGTTTTCGTATATGAGACGTATTATCAGCTCACACTGCCTTGCTGCCGAGGTGCATGTCAAATGTGATTAATGTTGAAATTGTTGCTTCGAAATGTCTATATATAAAATGCTGTATACTGTTCTCATTAAACCGAAAATTCAATTATCCTCTTCGTACTTGAAATCTATATTTAATTAGGTACATAAATATAAAAATTATAGGATAATCCTATTATTAGCTTAGAACTGAAATTGTTCATGCTATTTTCCATTAATTTTCATTAATTAGCCAACAATAAAAAATTTAATTATACGATCATCATTTAAACATATCCAATTATCGTGTTCTTTTACATATATTACATATTAGTATGTAAGTGACATTCAAAGTAAGATTTCTTAAAAATAAAAAATCTTAAATGTTTCGTTACTTTGGTCGCTATTCTTAAATCTTGTCGAGTACAAAAAAATATATTTCCTTCTTACATGTTGAGCTAAGCGAGAATAAATAATCATTAAAAACTACTTATGTTAAACCCTTTGATTCCCATGGTGAAAGAAACGTAACTGTAACACATACCATAATTATATATAAAGTCGACATGCCATTTATTTTAGTTTGTTTGTCAGTATGATTTATAGGTATTTATATTAAAGCACGTGTCTGTATGTTCCATTGGTTTACAAACTGAGAGCTTTTATATCAAAATCGAATTCAATTTTATTTTGTCTCGAGTAGTATACCCACTTAACGACAGTTGATTGATTTTTAGTTTCAAGTATTTTTACTGTAGTATAGAACTAATGTGAACATAACAAGCAAATTGATTTGATTGAACTCTAAGGGTATTTCGAGTTTTAACGATACTTAGGATTAATTCTATAGGAAAATTATGGAAGATATAAGAGTGGTGAGAAGGGTCCGTAGCAGGCAGGATCGAATATCATTTCGGCAAACTTAACGTATAGTGGAAAATGAAATATAACGATTTTCATCAAGATCAAGATTGGCAACTAAGTAAAATATAAAATAATTTGTGTTTCATCTGGCTTCGTTTGCTAATTCAAATTTTCGCTTTTCCAAAGATCAGCATATTATATTATCTTGTTGTGACCACCGAGTGAGACACTATGAAAATTTACATTTATATAAAATGAATCTAAACATCGTATTTCAAATTTCTTTGTTGGAATTAAGATTGTAATTTTTGGGTAAAGTTTTAAATATTTTGCCGAGAGGAACTCAAGCCTTAAATAATCAAGTATTAATTGTAGACAAGTTGAGGAGCGTCGG
This sequence comes from Nephrotoma appendiculata, assembly GCA_947310385.1. Lineage (NCBI taxonomy): Eukaryota > Metazoa > Arthropoda > Insecta > Diptera > Tipulidae > Nephrotoma > Nephrotoma appendiculata. The sequence goes on from OX371223.1 coordinate 17,911,772, forward strand.
AACAAAAACCGACAAATTCCATTTTGACATATTTTTATTTATGATGGCAGTTGGTTGTTTTTGTACATCTATAACGCCATCGAACATCATCGCCATCAACTATATCAGCATAGAGTAAAATTGTTTTTTACTTTGCATACTCTTCGTACATTGGCATTCTGTTTAGAGTAAAATTTGAACCGAGTATGGTATAAGCATAGTTCTGAAATAAAAACACAGTGCGTGCAGAGTAAAATTACTGAGGTTGAATAAAAAAAGACAGAGTATTTTTTGAAAGCGCACTGCTGACAGGTTGAATTCAAAAATAGGCCCTTTATCGTGGCAGATTCGGTTTATGTATTGTAATTATGGTTTCTTGAATTAAAATAAAATAAGTAATAATTAGCGAGATTGCAAAAGTATAGATTACTTATTTTAATTAGTAGTATTAATTAGAATAAGTAACCTATATTATTGCAATCCGACGAACCCTTTTAATTTATTGTAAATTTATCAATAAAATTATTTCCTAATATGTTTTTTTTTCTCTTTTCAGGTAAGACTCTTCTATTTAATTTGGATTTGATTAAAGCATTGTAAGTCTAGCTAGATGCTAAATTGTTTGTAATCGTAATTTATCGTAGCACAACATTTGAGTCGACATTAGAAGTCGCGTCGAACAGGCCTTTGTGTTAAGAAACCAAGTTGCAAGTAAATTCGAGTAGTTGCAATTAAATTCGAGTGGTTTGTCTTTAAATTAGCAAGAAACTGTTATATTATGTTAAGAAAAGCAGAAAACTGTTATATTATACTGATTATGTTAGCCGTGAAATCGGACTTAAAGAAACTAGAATCCTCGAGTGGAATTGTGTAAAGAAAGCTAGGACAATATTAATTTTATTAAATAGGGATGGTAAAAATACCTATCTAGTTTTAAATTTATTTTATCCTCTTAATAATCACTATAGCCAAGTTTTTTTTGTAAATCAAAGCAAAAAGGTCTACTTCGGAATTATTCTACAGTATGTAATATCAACATTATAATATTATACGAATTGGATAACAAAGGTGATAGCAAATATAATAATTCCGATCTCATATAAATAGTTCTAGCTATAAATACGTCAAACTTTTATAAGTCGAACTATTTCTTAAATCGAATTTCACTTTATGGCAGAAATATCCTTGGAAAATTTTCATGTATATACCATATTATGTAAATACATACTCGAATAACTCGAGTAACTGGTTCTTCATTTCCTTCACTGGAATTTCTCTAACTCAAACATATTATCATTTTGGCAACTAGTGATTCGACTTGCAGAAGTTCGACTGTAAATACATATTTTTATTTATTTATTCTTAGACCGATTGGTTTTGATGCTGAAAAAATCTGACAATGATAAAAATTCATAAAAGGGCCTCAATTTAGAACAAGTCAGGTATTTAGGAAGCAAGCATATTATTAAATTATAGGAGCCTATTATATTGTAAAATATTATTTCGTTAAACAAATAGCTTCAGATAATTATTTTTATTAAAGCGATGTTCGAAAAGGGACAAAAAGAAACTCGTGTTTATAAATTTTAATTACGTTTGATTTCCCTATGTTATTGCATTTACTGTAATTCCAAAAAGTTTAATTATTCGCTGAAATATCAAATTTATTAGAAAGCTCGATAGCACCATTATGATTATTCCTACCACGTTGGTCCCACAAAAAGTAATGAAAATCATTTGCAAGCTTCTTAAAAAATATTAATTGGAATTAAAATTAAAATTAGACAAAACAAAAATATCATACTAAACAAAATTTTACGTTAAAAACTGGAAATCTAGTTTAAAAAGAGTGTCGCCAATATTTCCTCTACATTCATTTTTTGCATTATAAATACACATATTACGTTTCGATAAGCACTTCTTGACTGTTAATACAAGAGTTTTTACAGTTCATATAATATGCAATTAAGATAAATAAACCAAATATAATTAGTTTAAACAAAACGTTAGTTCAATCACGTTGACTATTCGATCATTAAAGTTTAATATATACCTATGTACATACGAGTATTCACTCAGTTCCGCAATAAATGGCTTTACTCCAGAACTTCTTCAAAAAATCTTTTAAAAATCCCATTTCCATCCAACATCCCATCATAATCGGTTAAGAAATGATCGAGTTCCGTCCCAGGTGCCCTTATTCAAGAACTTCTTCCAAAAATCATTTATGAATCTCATTTCCGACTAACATATCAAATCCCATCATAAGAAGTTACCGAGTTCCGTCCCCAAATGGTCATAATCCTGAACATCTTCCAAAAATCGTTTAAGAATCCGTTTAGGAAATGGCCAAGTTCCGCTATAGATAGCCTAACTCCAGAACTTCTTCCAAAAATCATTTAAAAATCCCATTTCCATCCAACATATCCAATCCCATCATAATCGATTAAGAATTGAAGAGTTCCGCCCAGATGGCCATATTCCAGAACTTGTTCCAAAAATAATTTAAAAATCGCATTTCCATCCAACATACCCAATCCCATCATAATCGGGTAAGAAATTGCAGATTTTCGCCCCAGATGACCATATTCCAGAACTTCTTCCAAAAATCATTTACGAATCTCATTTCCGACCAACATATCTAATCCCATCATAATCGGTTAAGAAGTTACCGAGTTCCGTCCCAGGTGCCCTTATTCCAGAACTTCTTCCAAAAATCATGTATGAATCTCATTGCCAACCTATTTAATCCCATCATAATCGGTTAAGAAGTTACGGAGTTGCGCCCCAGATGGCCATATTCCAGAACTTCTTCCAAAAATCATTTAAGAATCCGATTTCCATCCAACATCCCAATCCCATCATAATCGATTAGGAAATGGCCGAGTTCAGTCCCAGGTACCCTTATTTCAGAAATTCTTCCAAAAATCATTTTTGAATCTCATTTCCGACCAACATATCCAATCCCATCATAATCGGATAAGAAATTACCGAGTTCTCGGTAATTTCTAATCGATTAGGAAATGGTGTGGTGAAGTTAAAGTTTATGACAAAATAATATTTACACCCTACACGCTACAACACATGACCTGATTTGGTCAGGCGGTTTGATGGTTGGATGGATTTTTCACCTGACATCACCCGACAGAAAAATTGTCATAGGACAAACTGATTTTATATCTGATCTGATCTAATCAGCCCGACGGCCTAACCAAATCAGATCGTGTGTAGCGTGTTTGGCGTATTATTGTGTCATAAACTTTAACTTCACGCTGTTATATTTTTGCAGTTGGTGTTTGGCCGTCGACGAGAACAGTCGACTATCAAATTAAATTAAATAAAATTTTTTTTTATTATTTATTTTTTTTAAATTTAATTCAATTTATTTGAATTTTGTATTTGTGTAATTAATTATTGATAAAAATACATAAATGAAGTGAAAGTTTTAGTTGTGATTGTGACTGTGAGTTATTATTTACAAGGATGCATTTACCTACTTGGTAAGTCTTTTTGTTTTAAAGTTATTTTATTATATACCTACATTTTTCTATTATATTGTGAATAAACATTAGATATTTTTGTATAAGGAATGTGAATATTTTCTGAATAGTAATCTTTTTTACAAATATGTAATTGGAATATATTTTTTATACTATCGTTTCTATATAATACATAAATAAATTAATGCATATTTAAATTCGCCGCTCGCCGTCGACGCTTGGTGTGTCTAGTCCTTAAATGGGTCTGACAGCAAAAAAAATTAAACTTGTAGGGTATATTTTTGTTTGTTAATTTTTATTTTCATAAAGTGCTAAAATTTCGCGGAAAAAAACCCTTCGCCGTTCCACACTTTCATTCTTTCGTCGTGATTCTTTCCCCGTTTCCTTCCCCTTCACGTACAAACTGTTGTTCGGTAATTTCTTAACCGATTATTATGGGATTGGCATTGGATATGTTGGTCGGAAATGAGATTCATAAATGATTTTTGGAAGAAGTTCTGGAATAAGGGCTCTTGGGATTGAACTCGGCTGTTTCTTAACCGATTATGATGGGATTGGGTTTATTGGATGGAAATGGGATTCTTAAATGATTTTTGGAAGAAGTCCTGGAATATGGCCATCTGGGGCGGAACTCGGTAATTTCTTAACCGATTATGATGGGATTGGATAAATTGGTCGGAAAAAAGATTCTTAAATGATTTTTGGAAGAAGTTCTGAAATAAGGGCACCAGGGACGGAACTCGGCCATTTCTTAACCGAATATGATGGGATTGGGAAATTGGATGGAAATGGCATTCTTAAATGATTTTTGGAACAAATTCTGGAATATGGCCATCTGGGGCGAAACTACAATTTCTTAATCGATTATGATAGGATTGGGTGTGTTGGATGGAAATGGGATTTTAAATTGTTTTATGTTTTAGCAATCGAAAAATTTGACTTTTCTGTGCGTATACTATTTTAAGTGTTTGATAACTGCCCAGTAATAAGGATAGGTTGAACGTGGGTTTCTGGCGCTTGTTTCTCAACGAGTTTAATACGAAACTATTTGTTACGCAACCGGGAAATCATTTACTGTTCATGAGATATACCACATCGAATGAAGAATGAGAAGAGCAGAGGTTCCAAACTGCGTTCAGCGCAGCAACGATATTTTTCAGTACTAATGTGCTTCAACGAAATTTGTGACATTCTCCAAAACCTTTTCAATGATGAATGTATATATTCTTAACTACAGGAATAATTTACCACCGTTGCCACAATGGCGGATTTTTGAAATAAATTGCGAATAACAAAATTCTTGCTTCGTCCAAAACCTCTCAAACGATATGCGACACGATTATAAACTGCATACTTCGTTTTAAATAAGCTGCACCGAGATTACGGTTTTATGGTAAATGGGAATGGGGAATATTATTATTATTTTTTTCGACTAGTCAGTTCCCATTCTCATTAAAATAACGATTCCAATGGATTTCGGCTAGATTTAATGGGGTGACTTTTTTGGTTTGCTGCATATTTCAAAGTGGTTGCAGCTGGAAAGCTAAACAAAACTACTAATGAAATATAATAATATATGGATTACATAATTTTACATAATCGAAGAAGAAGACCTTTAAATCGAAGATAGCAATAATTTGCTGCTAGAAATAAATAATTTGCTACCAGGTACAAAACGGTGTATTTATCAAGTATTATATAGGACTGGTAACTGATTTATTTTTTTTTACACGATATATGGCATGAATATATTGGAATGAACAAAATTTTGCTCTTCCAGTGCTACATTTGAAGTTTTGTGCACAAAAATGATTCAATTAAATATGTGGCACATCTTCAGACCTTTTCCAGATGATGTGCGGGCACGTGTATATTTTATAACAAAGGAATAATCTGGAATTTCCGCCAAAATGGCGGATTTGTGAAGTAAAGCGCATTTAAAAAATTGTTACTTTTTCCAAGACCTTTCGAATGTTATACCACATAATTGTGTATATGGGAATAAAAAATTGCATCATAAAATCCACAAGGTAAATTTGTGGCATTCTTCAAGACCTTCTCAATGGTATGCAACTTGTATATGAATATTCTATAATCTTGAATAATTGGCTACCAGCACCAAAACAGTGGATTTGTGGGCTAGTGTGCCGGACAATATTGTTGCTTATTCCAAGAGCTTCGAAACGATATACCACGTGTTTATATTGGAATGAGAAAAAATTATAACTGCTTTCAGTCAACGGTAATTTTGAGTATTGAGAGATAAATTTATATTATTATTCATGACTTTTGCAAGGGCATAGGAATAATAACCTACTAGCGCTGAAACGATGGATTTATGAGATCCAAGACCTTTCAAATGATTTACTACGAGTAAATATTATAAAACCTTTTCAACATTCTAAAACCTTTTCAATTCTTCAAATCAAAAACAAAAGAAGATTGGCGATCGCACAAGCCGTTCTTGAGATATCGTCGGTACAGACATTCAGACGGAATGCCCATTTTTTCTGTTTTCCGTCATAAAAGGGGTTTGGACCAGAATCATTTTTCATCATTTTCATCAGGATTTGAACAGGACCAATGTCCTACAGACCCCTGATGGAAAAACGTTGTTGTATATTTCTGTAAATTAAGAATTATTTACATCGCTTCGAATGTGTTGTACAACCAGTATACCAGATAAAGCCAGAGTACTGCCACTGATCGGAATATCTACTCGAAAGCGATAAATACTTTTGTTGGTACGAGGGTATATCAAAAAGTCTTGCAATATCATATGAAAAAAACGAGTGAGTGAGACAACAATATATTTTTCAAAACCATTTTTTGTCACGATGAAACTTCTAGAAGAACATTTCGATGTAAATTTTACGGTTCGTTTGTTTTTGTCAATTTAGTAACATGTGTTTTGAATTTTTCTTAAAATGAATGAAATTGAATATCGCGCCGTTACTAAATTTTTCTATAAAGATGGACGAAATGCAATTTATATATTCAACTATATATCAAAAGTTTACGGCGAATCTGCACCATCATATGCCACAGTAACAAAGTGGGTAAAATTATTCAAAAGTGGTTGGGAGTCATTATAAGACGATAACCGCTCGGGTCGGCCAGCAGATGCTATTAGCCATGAAAACGTAATTTTGGCTGATTCTATTGTATTGGAGGACCGGCGTATTTCTGTTCCGCGGTTAGCGTGGAGACTTTCTCTTTCATACGGTACCACATATACTATATTACATGACCACCTTCACATGTCGAAAGTAAGTGCGCGATGGGTTCCCCGTTTGTTGAATGCTGAACAAAAAAAATGCGTGTTTAAACTTCAAAGGCGATTTTAGATATGTACAAAGCAGATCCAGAAAATTTCTTGGGTAACATAATAACAGGCGATGAAACATGGCTTCATCACTGGGATCTGGAATCCAAACAAGAATCGATGCAATGGATTAAACGTAGTGAACCACCACCAAAGAAATTCAAAACTCAACCGTCTGCTGGTAAGGTTTTGGCAACAATTTTTTGGGATGCTGAAGGAATTTTGATAATCGATTATATGCCACCGAAAACCACAATCACAGGCATATATTACGCAGAGGTTTTGCGAAAATTGAAAAAAGCGATCCGGGAAAAACGGCCAAGGAAAGTTAGGAAAAAAATCTTGCTTCTTCACGACAATACACCAGTGCGCAAGGCTAATATTGCTCAAGCTGCATTAAAGGACTGCGGCTTCGTGGAAATTCCGCATCCACCGTACAGTCTAGACTTGGCACCCAGTGACTACTTCTCTTTCCCAATTTGAAAAAAACACTAAGGGGCCGGAAATTTTCCAGTGACTATGAAGTACAGTCTGTTGTAAATGAATATTTTATGGAGCAAAAGAAATCTTTTTTTTTAGAGGGTTTAGGTAAGTTAATTGATCGATGTGACAAATGTATAAACCTTAAAGGAGATTATGTCGAAAAATAAAAATATTGCTGTCTCTCTCACTCTTTTTTTTCATATGATATTGCAAGACTTTTTGATTTGCCCTCGTACGTGTGAACAATTAAAATTTGAAAAAAAAATTTTGTGATTCGCCATAATAAATGTTGGACCTGTAATAAATATTGGTTTACAGAAATGCTCAGGAGCGATGTCGAGTAATGCCAATTAGATTAAAAAATGCCTTATCGAATGAATTTATTCATACATATAGGCTTAAATTCGTACGTTTCCCTGCTCCAGTTATCTACACAAGCTGTGGTATTTGGAACGGACGGTACTTGTCTCTAATAAAATCTGAACTCAATACTTATTTATCTTAACATGTACTAAAGAGGTTCACAATACGAAGATGGTGTGTCACTGAACGCCAAAAAGGTTTTTTATCAATCGCGATCTAATTTGGCCTGCGGACCATATTTTTGGCGCCGCTTTTTAAAAATTATTAATCGCCCATCATGTATATGGTAATGCCAATGCATTTAAATTTTTTCTCAATAAATCTTATACGTGGTTTCATTTTAGTAAAATAAGATATCACGATGCTATTATTATCTATTGTTACACCAATCTTTAATTTTAATTCACTAACGAATTTCATTTCACATTTCATAATACATTATTATACAATTTAAATTACCATATTGAACTTTGTAAACTTTCTAAAGTGATAAAAATGCATTGAATTTTAATCACTTTTGTGTAGAGCTCTACCGTTATCCCCCAAATTACTCTTACAAATAATAAAAATTGTGTAGTGGTTTCGTACCGTACCATAAAAAGACTTTTGAGAATATGTAGAGTGAAATTAAAAATTCTGTTCATGTAATTTCGATAACTAATCTAGTTCACCCGGTAGATATATGTGAAACTAATTCTAATGTGGAAAATAGTCAAAATTTTCATTTCGTTGTGAATAAATTAATATGTAAATATTTCGGATTTATTAGAAATATGTTTAAGTGGCAAAAATTCCCTTCCCGATACCTTTTAGCAACAAATCGATTAACTCTGCATAAACAGAAGTGCAATTAATCTAGAAGCAGAAACATAATATTAACATTATCAATTGGAATTAAGATAATAAAAATAATTTTAATATAAATTTAAATTTATTATAATTATCGCTTTCCATTTCAAAGGCAATAACACATTTTGAATGAAAACAGATTCAGTATGTAAATTAGATGTATAATAGGAAAGCCCATAAAATATTGAGAGCAACCAGACTAAAAGCAACTAGTTTGCTATATTATGTATAGTATAGCATTTTGAATAAATTAACCCTTTGAGACTTTTACTGGTTTTGACTCGTTTTTGGACGTTGTTGGTGTTTTATAAAATATGAAAATCATATAACACATATATCATTGTTCACAATTCAATATATGTATGATCATAAAAAAATATTTTAATCAGTCACATATAATATGTTAACTAACCATAAACTATTTTAAGTAGCTCTTAGTGATGTTCCCATGGTAAATAAATAAATTTTGAGAAAACCGTGACTATGGTGTATTGTTTGAAAGGAGATAACGTGCTTTATATTATAGAGAGAATATCAAATCAATAATATTATTTGAACGCCTCAAGTAAATTAATTGATATTTTTTTTTGTTCATATGGCAAACGGAATTTCAAATTTTATGGTTTTTTTTTTGTCTAGTTGTTAAAAGCATCAATCATATACAAATTTAAAATGTTTGAACATTAATTGTTAACACGTTCATATGGATACTCTGGATACACCTATTAGTTGTGATTTACTTGGCACAGCAAACAAACAAAATTGCAAATCACAAAATCAATCTTGTCTAAATATATAAGAAATGTATGTAATGTAATGTGTCTGGCTTGTATTTTGGTAGTTAAACATGGAGGTATTTAAGTTCAAGGATGCTTGTTGAAAGGTGATTAGTAAAATCTACTTTTCATTTTATAGTTGAGATGATATTTTATTCACGTATATTATGCGATTCTAAACAGAACACCCAAAAATATGCGTTTGCCGCGAAATATTAAATTAATTATAAAAAAAAATGTTGATTATCATTCATGCACTACTATCCAGTTAACGATACGAGTACACAATAGTAACCATAGTCTCAATATTATTTTATTATCTTTTAAGAGCGCGAAGTACAAAAATAAAATCAAATTCCAGCAAGAAGCAAAAAAAAATATAAAAAATCGTTGAAATTAAGATTGAATGGAGTCGTTTCTTTTCATAACGAAAAAAAAATTATTTAAATTAATTTAATAAAGTAATTCTCGTAATAAAATTAAATTAATTAAACTTTAATACAGCACATCCTGTTTTTATTATAATGGAAAATATTATGCCAGCGTTGACTGCTGTGCTCTTGTGTCTTTTTAATGAAAACTACTTGAAAATAAAGTACACTATTTAAAATGTAATAAAATTTAACTACTTATTATGCTGTTTGTTACTTAACCCTATGCTGAGCAACGGTGTTTAAAGGTTGCTTAATATTTGAAAAATTGTGGTTCTCTCGCAAGATAATGAATTAAAAATTTATTTAAATATAAAATCACGAAGTTTGTTAAAAATGTTTAGTATTAAATTAGATTCAATTGCATATGTGTACAATGGAAACGTTCCAAAATTAGGATATCAATGATACCGGTACACACTTAGATTGATTGATTGTAATGTATGACCGGGTAATTTAGCGATGACGCCGGGCCCGCTATACATCTTTATTACATGTAACAATATGGAAGGATTATTAAGGATTATTAAATATGACCGAATTGACTCGGTTACCGACACCAGCCAATAGTTAGTAAATTGTTAGTTGAAAATATAATGTAAGGCGGTTAGCACAAGACTGCTATTATTTTTGATTTTTTTGGATACAGTCTTGGCCAAAAGTATTGAGCACCCATGATATCTTACAATTTTTTTGGGAGTATCAATTTGAAATAAATTGAAACAATTTTTATTGGTTCACATTACTATTTATTTATATAAAACTAATATTTTGTTTGTCCACTCTTTGCCTTAATTACGGCAGAAATTGTTTTGGGTAGAGAGCTTACAAGTTTTTTTTACATTATGCAGGACGTATGGCGCTCCATTCTTAGTGCAGACAGTGTTTTAGGTCTTCTTTGTTATTTATTGTGTAGCACCTGATTCTGCGTTTTAATAAACTCCATAAATGTTCTATGAGGTTCAGGTCTGGGGGGGCCTGGGCAGACCACTCCAGAGCCTCAATGCCATTTTCTCGCAACCATGCCATTATGCAGGCAGATTTACGACATGACGCGTTATTCTGCTGTAATTTAACGCTATATATGTTTGTATCACCAAAAAGTGTTAAAATGTGGGCAGCAACGCAGATTCTAGGACATTTATGTATTTTGAAGAGTTCATGTGGCGCTCACACACGAACATTTCGCCAACTCCAGAATTACTCATATAGCCCCAGATCATTATGCTGCCCCCGTCGGGTTTTGCGGTTGGTAGCACACACTGGACTAAATGCTTCGCCTACCCGGCGATGCACAAAAGGCACACCAGTACACGGATTTTGTCTCAAAATGTGTGAAACGAAATGAGTGTAACCGGAAAGAGTAGTAGTATTTGTGTTCACCATATTCGTGCCAAACGTAAGAAAAACTTGCACTTACATTGCAACAAGCAATTTTACATCGTGTAGTAAATGATTCAAATCAAGGAAATTTAGGTTGCCTTTGCCTTGAAGTTCAAACTATTATTTTTACTATGTATGTTTACTTATGCCCGCTCCATGATTGCTTGGATCACTTCGCACGTTTTACTTACCGGTAAATTTTACTTACCGTATGTGACCGATTTGTCATCTGGTTCACATTATTTTACCGCTATTGTTTTTAAAAAATCGGGTATGTGTTTAGTTTCTAAGAGGTCTCCACTTTTAAATTGTTATTACCAGCTCCCGCAAATTTTCCTTTTGAACTTTTTACTTGATTTTCAAGTTTTCTTTTATTTAAACCGACCCGACCGATTGAATCCTTCTAAAAAATTTTTCAAGAGATTTAATTTATCCTATTTTAGGGCGCTTGGTTTGGTCCTACTTAATTTGTTCGTATTTTTATTTTTGCTGATCTAAAAATAAAACTGAGAATTTCAATGTTGTTTTAGCTAATATCTAACGCATATCGAATGAAAGTACTTGTCACCAAGATCGAAAGATCACTCAATAAAATGTTTTATGCATCGACAATCCTGGGTATCATGGGTGCTTTTCACAACACCCTGTTCATCAAAATTACGCTTGCTTGTTCTTGAATTGGGTGATATAGCCTAAACCATAGCCACTTGCACTGACCTCATGATATGGTCTCTCACGATTTCCAGATTTTGCCTAGAGCTCTAACTGCTCCTGGTTATCGATGAGTTACTTGTAAAACTATAACGTTCAGGCTTCTTTTGCCAAAGCAACCCTAGTCACTAATTTCAGGGATTCAAGTAGCTACATGAACACCATAACAGATTGTATGCTCTTGTTTAAATGTGGTAATTTTAAGTCCAGACCTTGTACATCTGTTGTCCAGATGGGATTTTTAACGGTGAACGTATGCCTCACTTCACTCTCATTCGGGGTCAAAACTGTTTCATTTGCTGTGTTCAACGTTGTGTGCTCTGGGTGACATTGAGTACGGAACTCTTTGGGTTTAAGTGAGACGGTGTTTGTTTAGAGAATGAAGACAAGTTTTAACGTTGTTATAGGTTCAATACAATATTCGAGTAACCAGAGCTTACGCTTGATATGGAAGCGAGAAACCACTATCACTAATGACCCTCCCCTAAGAAGCCACGCCCAATACATGCCCATACACTTAACTATGGCAAGCACTGCTTAACTGTGCTCCGCCTTTCGCACTGTTTTTCGCCTTTCGCACTGCCCACCTTAGAACGCTCTCCGCGAATACTTTGTGCTCCGCACTATATCGTCGTATCAATCCACCTGCGGCCCGTGTATTATCATTCACATCTATAAATTTTCATTTCAAAATACATAAAGTTAGGTACGCCCACTTTGAATTTGAGAATCGATCGGATTAAATATATATTTTATGGTTAGATAAATTTTCATGTAACATATTTTCGTATTGTAATATTTTACAAACTTTGCAATAAGAATTTTTTGATTTTCGAACAATAGGATCAACATATTGCTCCACTTGCTAATTTTCACTGTGTCTTCAGAATAATGGGAGAATGATGCACTAACCTATAAATACCTATCTAACCACATAAAAAGGCAGCCTTTAACACAATGGCTAATGGTAAATATTCAATTATGTTTAGAGGTTTACGATAGGGAAAATGAGTTTTATCATTTCAATCGCGAATGTAAACGGATATCCGGAGGCCTAGATGTGTACAATTTTTGCCCAAACTGTTTACTTGCTTTTGGGATTGTTCCATAATTTTGAACCAAAAGCAGAGCTATATTAATAGCGACAACTTGAATGTCACCTACTCCCCTGCCTATTTGTGTTTCACAATAACAGAGCTCTTTTGAATTTGTCTTTGAGTTTGGGCATGTATTGTGCCGATTTTGAAAACAGCTAAATTGATAACATTTTATTTTATTTTTATTTTATTTATTTATTTATCAATAATGACATTTTTTTTAATCTTATTATCTTGAATTAATAAAATAGAACATAATTATTATACTTAATACTAGCTAAATACTAATTCTATCTTTAATAAATACACTCAATAGTCCCAAAAACTGATTGTATTGTAACTCTCGTAATTCTCCCAAAGTATAGAAATTGCTCAGAGAATTATATAATTTGATTCCATTATAACCTAAGGATCGTTGCGAAAAAGATTTACTATACATTGGTAATCGATAATGTGTGTTTCTGGTATTATAGTTATGAACGTCTCTATTAGAGCATAACATTAAGTCCAAGTATTTTGGTAGAGCTCCGTTTTCAAGGCGAAACATCAACTTCAAAACGTTGTAGTGTATTCTTTGGTTAATAGACTTCCATCCTAGTACTTTAAGCATTTCACTTATATGTGTCCTAATATCTGCTTCTAAAATACCTCGCATGAATCTGTTCTGAATTTTTTGGAGACGATATATTTGTGATTGATTCATTATGAATAACACTGATGAACAATAATCAATATGTGGTCCAACAATTGATTCGTAAAATATAATTTTTGTTTCACGTGGCATTTTATCCTTAATTCTATTAAATAAACCTAACTTTTTATTCATTTTTTTAGCAACATAATTCAAATGATCATTAAAATTTAACTTTTCATCTATGATAACACCAAGGTATTTATATTGTTCCATTGTAACATCCACAAGTCGTGCAATTGACGCTGCCAAGCTCGTTGGTTCATGTGAAAACAGTATTCTGTGTACAGAGTAAAACTGTGGAAAACTTGCTAAACATTTCAGACAACTGATAAGTTGGACAATATTTATTACCACTTTCCCTTCTTTGTTTCAGATTTAAAGTTGTTTCTCTGACCAAATCATCTTTAATAAGTAACGGAGCTGTTTAAAGTTCGTTCGTTATCAAAAAATGAAACATGGCGTAATTTCTGTTCCGTCTGACGAAATACTGGATCAATGCTTGATTATCACTGACCTTGACCGCTTCAATGATCATCCACAACACATATCGCTTTCACAACGTAATGCCTCGACGGAGATGATAACTGCCTCCACTTTCTATCCATTTAATTCGCTTTCAATGGTCGTAAGTGTTCAAGGTTACGTGCTATTTACTGATTAGGGTAGAACGCGCGTTTTGCGCCAAAGTCCCTGTGCAGCATTGAGTGCGGGTCTCTTAAGGTTTAAGTGTGACGAGATTTCTTTGAGCTAGAACTTTTTAGAAGCTCTTAATTTGTTACACCGCTTGTTCAATGTAATACTAAACTGGGTTCTACTTCTATTAAAGTTTGAAATTTTTACAAGTTAGCGCTAGGCACAGAAATACAAACAATACAAGGTCTGAATGGCTTTATAAAATTAGGCAAAAACATAGAGTGTAAGCTCTATATCGTTTCATAAAAGGTGTAAACTTGAACAACAGATATAATGGTTCTTCTAATTCTAAAGTCTTTTATGAAGTTAGAAATAATCAAATCTATTCAATATTCATATCCTAAATCAATTTTATATTATGATTTGCATAAATTCTGGTATATTGCAACAACAACAACAAGCTTTCCACCAAAGTAATAAAAATACAAATTCTACATTGTTATAGATGTATGCCAATAAAGCAACAACAAGATAACCATAGAATTTTAATCAACGCTTAGTTAAATTTAGAATTTCTTAATAATAAAAAACCGGATTTTCGTAAGATCAGATTGAAAATTATTCAACATAATATCATCTAGCTTTAAATCACCTCGATCGATATCAAAATGTTAATGAAATTCATTTCAATATCCCATAATGTCTAGTAAAACGACTTGAGAAAACATTTTGTTGTTGCATTATCTCGTCTAATGTTCGAAACTGTTCGAAACAAGAAGAAATTCTAACAACAATAGAGATCAACTCTATCTCTCATCACATCAGCCTCCATTCATCATCAGAAAATAAAAAATTGTTTACCTGTTATGTAATGCAAATATTATTACAAATACTTAATTTATAAGTATTTCTAGTTGTACGCTCAATTGACATTCTAATCATAATATTTACACATTGTATATAGCCGTTGTCTTATCTTCTGTATGTTATTTCATTCATAAATACAAAGAAAAAGCAACCCATCTGCATTTAAATGTATAATGCACCCAAACGGATAATACCAGTTTTCGTCTCACATGTGAAAG
Organism: Nephrotoma appendiculata; assembly: GCA_947310385.1. Lineage (NCBI taxonomy): Eukaryota > Metazoa > Arthropoda > Insecta > Diptera > Tipulidae > Nephrotoma > Nephrotoma appendiculata. The sequence goes on from OX371223.1 coordinate 17,927,081, forward strand.
ACGTGTAGAAAAGTCAATAAAATTTTATCACCATACTAAAACTAATCAGAATTAATTAATTCTATTTAAATTTGTGTATACGCGGAGACGACGAGACCCGCATACATTTTATCACTTGAAATTAGATTAAATGGATAATAATATCTGTGACGCGTTCATGGTGTTGTTATTCATGAGATGATACTTAATTCTTTAGAAAAGAAATTAAATTTAATTTAAGTGTTTTTTAAACTATATTATATGTATTGGCAACGGCACAGCACAGGCTTAAAAAAATATAGAGAAACGACAACTAAATAGGTTCTGAATGTATAACGTGAACTCCACATAAGATTGATGGATACGTCTTTAATAGAAATTTCCGTAACACGAGAACAGAGATTTTTTTTTTTAGTTCGAGGTTTTCTTTCATTTCATGTCCATCTAATCATTTTCATTATATAAATTGAAAAATTAATTGAAAATGTACATCAATCTCTAAGTAAGAAATGATAAACGACCAATGGAATGCTTGTAATTGCTGTAATGGTTTTGACTTATGTGTAAAAAAGTTGAGAATGATTGAAGAGATACGAAAATCTTGTAACCGCAATTATGTTTGTAATCAATTTATCTGTATCGCCTACTTTGAATATCATCTAGGTATTCGAATAAAGAATTATGCGGTTTTTTGTAGTTAATTAATTTGCAGCGTGTAAGTTGATTTAGGTGCAATTTTTAAAGTTCTGAAGGATCACTTATAAATTGACTTCAATATGATAAAGTAGAAACGGAACAATTATACGTATATTTATATCTTTTGGATAACTAATAGTTGGAGATGATGTAAAAATAAAATAGAAATCCTGAAGAACAATTCAAAGAAACCTGATTGAATTCCAAATTTTCAGAAATTTTAAGATAAATCCTTCACAATCATCAGATTGCAGTGACCAAACTGAAAAATTTTGTAAATAAAAGTCAAGCCTATGACATTTGTAACATTTCGTTCTGGAGTTCGTAAAATTGTTGAACTTTTTGAAGAAACTGGATCAGTTGCAGGGTGTAAAGCATATGGACACCATCGTCCAGTTTGTTCGCGTGAAAACGTAACAGCTGTAGGTGAAAATGTTCGTGAAGAGCCAAGCGTCTCTTCGTGGCATGTTAATCGGTGTGAAGTTTTTAACGAAAAGTGTAGCTACACAAATTAACGAAACTGTGATTTCAAAAAAGTGTCGTCAAAATGTATATTTCATGCAAATATCGGGATCAAATCGGGATCAAATTTTATCATAATAATTATAATCTAAAAGTTGGGGTTATTACGAGTAAACAACGAATTCTTTCAATGTTTGAAATGATATACATACGCGACACTATTACCGATTAAAAAAATCTCAGAGATGTTACCAAGAAAGGCATATGCCATGTTATAGTAAACAACTTGAGGTGCTCAAAGAGTAAGTAAACCAAAATAAATAGTTATGGGATTGTTCCACGCAAGTCTTATGACGAAAATTACATAAAAATTCAAATATTCGTTAAAATACCTGCTACACTATGGCCGATTCCAGAAAACTCAGAGATGTTACCAAGTGTGGGCTCATATTTTCTAAACGATGATGAATCGTCCTCTTCAAAACAGTTAACCACATTAAAATAAAAATACCTAGGGTTGCTGCACGACAACTTATATATATATATATATATATAGTAAACTTAATGAATATTCTAATATTCGTCAAAACACACTAACGACAATGATCATACACTGATTTTTGAAAAAATTTACAAAATATATGGATTACAGAATTTATTTTGCAGTTTTTATTAGATTAAATTATTTTACAAATTAATAAATCCAAAAATACAAAGTAGAAATTCATTTACCGTTTTTAATAAAAAAGGAATTTTTTACAAAGAAAATGATCACTATATAAGTGTATGATGCTTATTTTTTTTAAAATCATTTACATAAATTTTGTTTTATAATTATTTTAATATCGAGTTGGTCCTCCTTTATTTTTATAACCTTTTCCAGTCTTCTAGGCATTGATTTTATTAAAGTCTTGGTAACTTCCGGTGAAATTATATCCCATTCTTTCATTATTGAGTCTTCCAACGTTTTTTTTGCTGGTAATCCTGTATTTTCCAATTTAGCTTTCCAGGTGATCCCATAAATGTTGAATGGGGTTCAGGTCAGGCGATTGGGGTGGTGAATGGAACTGGTTTAAGACGTTTTACAAAATCGATGTTGTCACAACGTCTGTCGTGTGCTTAGGTTCATGTCTTGCTGAAAGATCCATGATAAGATGACCCAATTGTTTCACGGATGGTTTCAAATTGTACCTAGGTATTTCCAGCGATCCATATTTCCATTTATAACAACCAGGGGGGCTATTTGGGAATTCGATTCGATAACGAGAGTACTAGATTCATATTTGATTTTAAATAAGAATCGTTTGAATCACTTTATGTCAAATATGAATCTTGTACTCTCGTTATCGAATCGAATTCCCAAATAGCTCCCCAGTTTACCTACCCCACTCGCAAACATTGAACCCCATGCCATAACTGAACCACCACCATGTTGAATAGTTGGGACGATGTGTTTCGGCTCCAGCGCTGTAGGAGGTTTTCTCAAAATTTTATTTTTCCCATCGGCTCCGAAAATGTTGAATTTACTTTCATCCGTAAAAACAACCGTCTTGCAGAAGTTATTCTTTTGTTTTTAGTTTTTTCCGCTAATTCGACTATTTTTTTGGAATTAACATCGGAAATTATTTTCTTCTTGCGTAGAACACGGCCATGATCACAATGCCTTTATAATATTTTGGGGGTAGCTTGTGGATAGCTTTATTTAGTATCTTCTCCATCTCTGAAGCTAATTTTGGAGCGCTTATTTTTGGATTTTGACTCACCAGATCCAAAATCTTTCGCTCGTCCCGATTAGAAAATGTTGGTTTTCGTCCTGCTCGCTCTTCGTTTTCAACAGACTGTGTGACGTTGAATCTGGATATTATTTTTACTATATACCGGAGAATGACTGCGGCCAACAAATTCTTCAATTTTGCGGACAGATGTTCCAGTACGTTTCATATTAATTATTATTTTACGTTCTTCTTTGGTAGTTTCCTTTCTAATACCGCCTATTTTTAAATGAAATTAGTTGTTATAATGTAAAACCTGTATGGTAACATCTCTGAGTTTTCTGGAATCAGCCATAGTGTAGCAGGTATTTTGAATTTGTATGAAATTTTCGTCATAAAATTTGCGTGGAACAACCCCATAACTATTTATTTTGATTTAGTTACTGTTTTGAGCAGCTCAAGTTGTTTACTATAAGATGGCATTATGCCTTTACATCTCTGAGATTTTTTTAATTGGTAATAGTGTCGCGTATGTATATCATTTCAAACATTGAACGAATTCGTTGTTTACTCGTAATAACCCCAACTTTTAGATTATAATTATTATGATAAAATTTGATCCCGATATTTGCATGAAATATACATGTTGACGATCTTCTTTAGTACAGGTGTGCTATTTATACACTTTTAATTGCTACACTTTTTAAAAGTTAAACTTTTCGTTAAAAATTTCACACCGGTGGCATGTTAACTCGATTTTTGTGGCCAAAATTTGATAAAATCGATTTAGACAATCTTTCGTTTCAACAAGACGGTGCGACATGTTGCACAACTCGTGAAACACTCGGCTTATAGGCAGCAAAGTTCGATGACCGCATAATTTCAATAAATTCTGATGTCAATTGGCCACCAAGAATTGAAGATCTTAAAAATAATATTCGAGCTGAAATTGAGGCCATTGAACTGCTTTTATTGGGTTCCATTTTTTACATCTTTCAAAGGACTTTCAAAATGCTCACTATATGTACTTTATTTTATTTTTAAATTTGACGTTACGTGAACTCGGGGAGGGGAGCGGCTTAGTGGTATGTTATAAACTGTATGATTTCACTTGAAAACGGCCTGAGCCTGCCCTCATTCTCTTCTTTTTTTAAGAACATGGGACACTGTGTTTTCGAATAGGGCGTACATTTTCACAAAAATGCAAATTTTTAAAGGGCATTTAATGGAAGTTTTAGAAATATTAGATTTTTATTGATTGTTGTGCAAGAATAACGATAATTTTTGAATCAAATGATTTTTCAATGTGGAACAATAACTTCCACTTTTTGGTTTTTTTTTTTTAAGTTTGATCATTCCTCAACAAATAAGGAAATAAAAAATTATGAGATATAAGGAAACTTAAAAAACAAAACGAAATTGTACAAGCTCTACAAAACATGGGTTACTCCGCTACCTATATTCGGGCCCAGAACTGTTTTTCTTGCAAGGAATCTGATATTTACCTATGTGGGGTAAAAAGGTTGAAAATCATCAAATTCCTTTAAAATTATGCTTTGGGGCTGAAATATGAGGGTAACCAAAAATGGCACTTTGGGACCATAAATACAAAAAACAATATTTTTTTAATTTAAAAAAATACAAATAAAATTCCAAAAACAATTCAGTTTTAATTAAAATAACAAATTAATTAACCATTATCCCAAAATATTATCACAATATAATATATTATATTTTTATTGGCTATCGTAGTATGCTACAAAGCACTTTTGGTGGAAAGGAATATCGCAGGTTATATACACTGATGTTGCTCGGGTATGACACTGAGCCTATTTTCTCATAGCAGGAGATTGATTTTGGTAATTAAGTGGCTGCCTGTCTTCAAAACTGGATTAGTTTTACTCTGCCTTGGCCGAGAGCCTGGTGCCAGGGCGGAGATCCATATTTAGTACCTAAATTTCGGCTTTCTGTCTACGAAACTCTAATTGATCTAAGCACCCACCAAACGAGCAACGAAATGGACGATTTTTGAAAGCAGCATAACTAACACTGTGCTTTACTAAGTCCTGCATAGTTCTTTTGAGAAAAACAAAACATAAAAATGTCTAGGGGATGTGATTCGTTCGATAGAGCCAACTGCGGCGCTCGACTTTCCCATTCAATCAATTTGATATTGCTAATATCTTGAATATCTCTCTTGGTTCATTTCCTTTTATAATTTCCTACTTGGAGCTTTCATCCCCCGAATCTTCTTCAGTTTTATTACCATCTACTGGTGGGCTTATCAAAATGGTATGTTGAGGGTAGGCTCTTCATCATCGGGTATGACAGTTTCACCGAAAACTTATTGAAGCGTTTTCGCCTATAAGAAACAAATATAATTGAAATACACAAAGACCCAAAGTGTCAAAATTGGTTCCACCACTTTAACAGTTATTTTATAGAAAAGGGCGGTTTCCAAAAAAAGGGTTACGCACTTATTTTTAAAGCTTAATAACTCAAAAAATTGACAAAAAAATACCCTACTAGATACTTACATATAGAAATTGAAATCCACTCCAAACAGTCAAATTTCGGTTGCCGATGCATTCGCTTTCACAGACAATTTTTGACTAAATTAAATTTATCAGGTGTTCCTCTCTCTTTGTGTTTACTTTATAGTAATTTTATATTGAGAGAAATATAGACGATTTATAGGAAGAAAACCTTATTTTTATTGGGGAACAATTTTTGGTACTTTGGGCATAAATGGGTTAAGTAAAACGTGGTAATAAATGATAATAATTTTATTAATTTTACGCCAAATCAAAACATGTGTTAACTACTTCATAATCAAATAATTTAGCTAGATTTGGCCGCCTCATTATTGGGGTTGCTTAATCAAATCTTTAATTTCGGATTAATGTGTGATTAGTTCATTAAATCCTAGCCTGCTTACAGGGTTGCTGGAAGGTGTATACTTTTGCTGGATGACACATGCTGGCATGCCGGGAGGCGAATATAAAAAGAAAAATCGAAATTATATTCTACCTGAGAATGAGTAATCTCATTGTGGGTTTTCAATGAATTGACGTTTACGGTGAACTTTGTTTGCAGTAAATTGTCGATTTTGGAAATTCTAATCTTTTAAAGGATGTATCATTAATCCTTACTATTTGTCACCTCTAAAACACATATTGGAATCTCATTTTTATCATAAATATCTAGTTCCTCCGAATTGGTCGAAAAATAACTGGTCTAGTTCCATTCAGATTATTCGTTATTCAGAAAAAAGTTCCAAATTTAATTCCATTTTTATCATTGAACCTAAGCAATATCGAAGTCCTCTTTCATCTTAAAAACCAATTTATAACAGAATCGTCTGAAGATTGAGTAATGAACTGGCTTAGTTCAATTATAGTTTATCAATTACAAGAACCACAATCAATGTTCAATTTGCCTCTTACAAACCTAGTTTTTTTACAATGGGTTGAGAAATAGTTACGACAAGTAAATCTTTGATGTGATATGTCCCTCGGCCTTTTAATGTTGAATTTTTTTTAGATTGCTTACTGCTGGCGCTATTTGCTATCAAATTATTTATCTATAGCTCAACATTATTTCTCGAAACAGACTCGCTATTGCATGGGAATGTTAGATACGTATATCAATTCATTTGTTCTAAATCCTTTTCAACGACTTGCTCATGTACCAATTATGTAAGAAGTCTTCCGCGTGGTCCTATCTTCCGTTCGTGCCGTCACCTCACGTTAACCTTGATTTTTTGGTTGATTGAGCTGTGCGGAATACTTGCAACCTGTTCTGGAGAGTATACTACGGAAGATGCATACAATAATTGTTGAGTATGAATTGGGCTGAATTGGAGTTTTAACAAAATTTAGTTTTGAGGAAGCTGAATTTGACTGGGTCATCTCTTAGTGGATTAAGGCCAAGTTTGGTTCAGCTACGGTGAATGGAGGAATTGGATAATTTCTTGACTGATTATTTTTAGATTTATTTTGTAGAAAAATCCATAACTTCATCCAGGTTTTATGTTGGAATCTCGATTCAGCTCAAAATATCAGATTCGAACATAATTAGTTAAGAAATTGTCAAGCACTGCAGAATTCCAGATCTTCTCTAAAATTCATTTTTAAATCACCACCCAAATCGAAATGTAGAACTTCATCAAAATGACACGTTAAAATCCCAATACAAGTTGACCTTTTTCTATTAGTACCTTGGCCCACCTCTACAAACTTAGTTGGAAGGTTATCGGTTGGGAAACGGCCTCCTTCTATTCATTATAGCCGAATCCCAAAATTTCGTCAAATTCGGCTTTGCATACCGAATTTGACCATCATTTGTAGGGAGATGGCCTAGTTCCATTGAGCATTATGTTAGGGTGCCTATCCAATTCTGCATACCATATTTGACAGTAATTTGAGTAATTGGTTGAGGAGTGATAAGGGTCCATTGAGCATGGCATAATGTGTCCTGTGCAGTATAATTATACTTTGTAATCAAACGAATATTCTTAGGTGACCAAAATTAAAAAAACATTTGAAACTTTTGCGGAATAAGCTCAATTTATTTGAAATATCCAATTCGGTAGTTAATCTGGCATTGAATAACATCGATACTTTTCCGGAAACCATTGCCTTTGGGATGTCTCACGTATTTTTCGTTAAATACTAATGGATTTTAGAGTAATTTTTAATATATATAAAAAAACTATGGTTTCAAGAAATTCTATTTTAAGTTGTGAAATTGCAGGAGGATCAAATTAATAAATGTTTGTATTATTTAGGAAGCCGGAAAATATTAATTTAGAATTAAATTTCTGGAAATTTCCAGATGCACTCGTACGTGAAATAATATTTTTTTTCTCAGGTCGCTGACTTATAAGTAATTGTTGAAGGCCAATACCATTGTTATCCATTAAACCTATTAAGCCTTTTCCTTCTTCTAGTAGATTAGAATTGTGTTGTGTCGTACGATCGCTAGGTGTATGTGTAATCAGGCCGTAGGAATAGGCCCGGCGTTATCCGGGACACTTGTCAAGCACTTGGTCTTACAGTCCAATCAATCAAGGGGTTGAGAAATAGTCTACTTCCAAACAAATTGTCAGTTATCTAGAATTTGAAGTCATAAGAGTTATTTTTATTGTTGAAACCGTGTTTCTTCTCAATCGGTTCGGAAATGGCTTATTATCAATCAAATTGGAACTGTTCCCGATATGCATTCGGAAATCGGAACTCATGCTCGAATTAAATTTTTATCAAAACAACGTTTCTCATGAAAAAATCCTGAGTGGATTTTTCTTTAAAGATAATTTTTAACTAAAATAGTATCAAGATTTGAACTTCTTAGCAAAGGAAAAACCGAACCAATGCACGAACGAGTGACCTGGAAATAAGCACTCTTTTCAGCACTGGAACGGCCTTTATAAAATTTTATTTGAATCTTTAGAAACATAAATATCCTCCAAAGTGCGAACTCTGGGTAGCTCATTTGACATATTTTTAGTGAATTATCGTTTTCGGTGAATTATTTTCAGATGCAGGTAATGGTAATGAACATCATGAAACGGGTGGTGATTAACATTAGCACCGATTTCATTTTCAACAGTGACCAATAGTTCAATCTCCATATTAAAAATGAAACAAATCGGACTAACATAATTATGTGTTCGATGAATTGTCGTTTTAGGTGAATTGTAGTGTTATCAAAATGATGTAACTTACTGTTTTTCGATATAGCGAGTATAGACATATAATGGATTACAATAAGGTAAAAAGCATATTTTCTCTATAAAGCACTTTAGAAAAACATCAAAATCTTATTATTTACATAAAGCAGTAATAGTATGTACTAACAAAACAAATGAAATATCAGAAAACTTGAGAATACTTTGGAAGATGTACCACTCGTCATTTAATTGTTCATACAAGAATCTTGAAAATCATAATTATTGTGTGTTTTCGATTTTTCATCTTGAAGTACGCAAGGCGACAAACCAAAAACTCAAATATGGTTATGATAAATTTACCATGAAGTTTAAAGGCAAATTTCATAGCGCGGCAAAAAACTTGATTCGGCCTATCTCTGTTTTTTTATAATTAATGACCTGATTGATACCTATACATAACGCAAAGTTCATTGATTCCATAATATTATTGATTATTAATTATAGCGCTACTATGCATGCATGAAATTTTATCGAATAAGGAATCAAAATCTCACATAATTTATTATCAATTAATCCATTTGTTATCAAAATCAATATACATTTATACGCTTCATGAACCACAAAGTTATTAATTATTTAATTAAAATAAAATCAAATTCCGATAAAATTGAAAAAATAAAAACCAAATCAAAAAATAAAAATCAATTACATAAACCATAATTACCTTTTTACTAACTACTGATAACAATGCATTAGGTGTAGGATGGAGGAATTGGCTAGACATGTCCTTCGGTGATAAAATAATTTCATTTGGTATAGAATGTAAAAAAAATTTTGTTCAATGTACTACAAGCTAATTACTTCGTTACCGGTGGTAATAATTATAGTTCATGTGTCACGTATATTGCCGAGGGATTACACATCCTGTTTGAATTTTCGAATTAAACCGAAAACCAAAATCAAAAAATATAATTAATATTTGCAATGCAATTAAATTAAATATTTCAATAAATAATAAATCAAATTTATCGTGTTCCATCGATTGCGATTTTGGAAAAAAAAACAATTTATTGTTATTTCTGTATTCAGAACTTTTGATTTGCCGCTTGAAACGTTAAAATAAATTAGATTTTTGGAATTTGGACATCGCACATAACCACATATTTTATGGTAATGTAATGTGTTGCCGATAATTTTAAATTTATTATAAAATCACAATATGCGCACAATATGGTTTGGACTTTGGGACAAATACATTATTCGATTTTCAGCCTATTATGTATGACGATGACAATTTATTTGTTAATTTATATTGAGAGTACAAAATTAGTCACAACCAGGCATAGATTGAATTTTCTTCACTACATTTACTAGATATTTCACTGTTTGTGTTTTAAATTCTTACTACATAGACTACTACTACTACTAATTTAAAAGAAAGACATTCAATAATTCCAAAAGTACTCATTTTTGAGAATGATCTCCTTACACCCGCAAGCTTAATGTTAAGTATCGCAAAGTAAACTCAAGTCAATTCAGACAAATCGCAAAGTAAATGATTTTTGTATGAATCGATTTTGAATGAATTGGTGTTTTCTAGTTTTGTAAAAAAATTCTCGAAATCTAGAATTCTTACAAAGGACGATACATGCAATACATACGATACATACAATACATGCAAATTGTATTTTTGACGTCACAGTTGTATTTTTGACGTGTAGCCTTGCAGATACAGATCACGTGAAAATCGGTATTGCCTGTTTCTAGTATGAGAGATCCTTTGGAAATATTTTTTAGGGCGTTGAATTGCTTCAAATCGTTGTGTAGCAAACTAAATATTTTTTGTATAAAATGTTTTGGATGAATTGTAATTTCGTATATTGGTATAAATTTCCGCGCCATAAACAGTTCTTATATGTGGCTTGAATTCGTATCAAAGTTACGTTGGTTAGTTCATGTAGTTAGTTCAATGCATACAAAGTCGAAATTTTTGATTATATTTTTTTGGATGAGTTGTTTTGGGATCAAAATCTCTGTATTGTACATTTATGACACATTTTTGTTTGCGTATAATTGGGGTCTATTATAGTTGGCAAAACTATCAGGTAACTTAAACAAGGGTATCAAACTATTGAACTAACATTTAAATCAAATACGATACAAATATTGATATATAAATTAAAAGAGCGGAGTCAAATAGATTAAACATTTGAATTTACTCGTTACGCGTCATTTTTGCCATAATTAGGTTTATCGTTTAATATGATTTTCCGCGATTTATGGTTCAGTAAATGTTGATCAGACTCTTTAATTTAGGCCGATTAGTCTGTGTAGAACGAAAATGTAGGCCAACAACGAAATGTCAAGACTCAAAAAAAATACGCTCAAAACTCCTTCCCATTTGAATTGATTATCCTACTCCGATTTCTCAATTGCCTGAATTTATCTCTCGCCAGTGCCTTCGTCAAAAATGTCTGCTAATATAACTTCCGTTGGACAGTGAAGTCATTTGACGGTTTCATTCTGTAGTCTCTAATGAGAAAAAACGTACATCGCTATGTTTTGATCTATACTTGAAAGTTCTTCATGTACGATACATTTTCCACCGTAGTCGGTAAGTAAGTTGATGCCACCAATATGCCATTTTGCATGTTTCGGATAATGCTATGAGTTCGGCCTCGGATGATGACAGTGCTACACAAATCTATCTGCTACAACACCAATCACGCTTTCTCCAAGCTTAAATATATATCCACTGTTTGATTGTCACCAGCCATATTTGCATCTGCATACCCAATAGGTCGATTGTTCGCCGCGTCACCCCCTATACACAATTCAACCGACGCAGTTCTTTTCAGATATTTCAGAACTCTTTTTATTTCAGTCAAAATTGTTTGGATTTGATACCTTTTGTGTCAATATGCGGTTACCGCAGCTGCAATATCAGCTCTAATATTGATTGCAATATAATGCAAAGGACCAATTACCTCTCGATATACGTCATTTTTTTGTAATAACTAAGCATCTCTTCCTTCGTATCCAACGCTCAGCGGTACTTCAGACGATTTAGCATCCGGCAACTGTAGCTCTTTCTTTCTCTCTCTCAGCTGTTGTTGATTTTTCATTACTTGGGATCCGAGATATTGATTAACTTCACTAATTCTTCATCATTCTGCACTTCGAATTTGCTTTTTAAGGTGTTTTCCAATCTTTTCAGCGTGTTATCGCAACTATACTAGAAATCAAAAAGAAACATCCTCATATATAAATAGATGTAACACTGCGTCTTTCTCCAGTTTGTGAATTGTGATTTTCGGTAAATTGTTAAGGTACCCTTCGAGCAGACAGTTGTACGTGTTGTAAAAGCCTAGAGTGCTGCTTCACATTTTTATGAGAATTTGATTGCTTACAAAGCATTGAAGGATACCAGCACAGACCGAATCGAAGGCAGCCATAATTATTTGCAGGCTAAATGTAATCTTTTTTATCCCTATTGTTATTAGCTAAGGATTCGTAAATTCATACGATCTCTGTTAAGTATAGTGATTAAACTTGTAATTAGGCAAGATGTCAACTGATCAAGGTTTGCGTAGTGTTCTTGACATACACAAATCGTTCATTAAAAAGTTAGTTACATTTGCAAATAATTGTGCTGCAAATCTTGGCAAAAGTAATGAAGATATAAAAATGTTGAGCAGTTTATGTCAAAAATTTAAGTATTGGAAGTGATATTTGAAAGACGATGCGGCACCTATGGTGAGAAATCTAAACATTTATGATGCCAATTACCTAGAGGCATTGCATAATTTGTGTTAAATGTTCGATCAAAAGCGGCACTCTGTTGCTACTAACAAGAACATGCACCAACCACTTGGTTGGTCGTGCTTCATCTGCTGGTGAACAAATTAAATCCTTAAACTAACGCACGATTTACATGTTCCAATTTTTTCTCCCAACAAATTTTTTACTGAAAAAAAGAGCTGCACGCAAATAACAAAAAGTTACTAGTTAAAAAGAGTCAGCCATATGAAGACAACATTTGCTCAAACTAAAAAGAAAAAAAAACGAATATTATTTTACTGGAATTTGATTCGTGCTCCTCTCGCAAACGAAAATCGTAATATGTTTCACCCTTCATTTTTTACTGGAAAAAAAAAATTGGAACATGTAAATCGTACATAAAGCGCTATGAACACATGACACAACGAAGAAAGAATTTTGCGATGAATTGTTATAGAATTATTAAACAAATGAACTGATGCTCTAGGTCTAGAGTTATTAAAGGTACTAATAATTTACCGTTTAAGAAACCAGCAAAAAAGAAAAAACTATTAGCTACAAGTCTGACACCAATCACCAATTGTTCGATTTGTTCTATGGAGGTCATTACCGATTAGTTGATTGCAGTTCAAATCCATGAGGTAAAATAACATGCACATTGTGAAAATTGTTGCATGATACCTGAGTTCGATAAATAGATATAGCATACATTTTGGCGTGATTTGTTGCATAAAGCCAATGATACACGTGATTTTGTTAATGTTTTGCTAATATTATCAATGTTAACATCATGACAATGATTTTATGAAAATATTTTTGGTGTCAAAGTGGTTTCTAAAAAGATATTGCTGCGTACTTTATGCAGAAAGTAACAAGTAATCGACTTTAGGGGTCGCCCATATAAATAACATTCGGAACTTGCAACGGTTGTTGCTGAAAGCTTCAACGAACAAACTTCAACGTTCAAAAGGCCTATATATAGATAGTGGTTTTACAAAAGTTCTTGGTGTGTACTTTATACTGAAAGTGCTCGAGACTAGGGGTCTGCCACAGGCTTTTTTTTGAAAACGGTTGTGACACAAAGCTTCAACCAAAAATTTTGTTATAAACAAATAAAAGACCCCTATATAAACAGTATTTTCTGGAAAGGTTTTGACTAGTGTACTTGATGCCGGAAGCACCACGTGATCGATTATAGAGGTTGGCCATATAAATAACAGGCATTATTTGAAATGATTGTTGCACACAGCTCCAACGAAAAATTATGTTTTAAAAAAATCAAAAGGCCTCTAGACAGTGTCATACAGACAGTGGTTTCTGGAAAGGTCTTGATGTGTTCCTTATACTGAAAGTGCAAAGTGATCAATCCTAGGGGTCTGCCTTATAAATAAAAGGCATTCCTTGAAAACGATTGTCGCAAAGGGTTCAATGATTTTTTTTTATTCTTTAATTATGCAATCCGTTCTAGGGAACTCTTTCGCGATCCCCTTTTAACTTCCTATCTTATGCAGTAGCCAAATCTAGGACGTACGGCTAAAGGTCCGATTAACTTGGAAGCATTTGCACATTGCATTGCTCTATGCCAGCCTATAGTACTGGCATGGAAGATGGATCGGCTTGTGTCCATTTTCATTACATATCGTAATCTGGTGATAAAAATCCCATTTAAATCCTGCCTCTTTCGGGATTCGAACCTGCCGATCCAAACGCCATAGCTTTAATCACTGTGCCGTTAAATCGGTTAACGAAAAGTTTTGTTCAAAAAAATCAAGAGCCCTAAGTAGGCGATGGTTTCTGGATAAGTTTTTAAATATGCACTTGTTGCCGAAAGTGCCAAGTGATGGATCATAAAGGTCGGCCATATAAATTACAGACATTATTTGAAACGTTTGTTGCAAAAAGCTTCAACGAAAAATTTTGTTTTTAAAAATCATAACACCCCTATATAGACTGTGTTTTCTGGAAAGGTCCTAATGTGTTTTCTGGACAGAAACCACTGTCTATATAGGGGTCTTTTGATTTTATTAGGACATGTGTCATTTTTCCAGTTTTCACAGCAATGTTGTTAATTAGTTCTTTGAATTAATTTGAGCGAAGAATATTTTTTTTTGTTATAACTATATTTTACATACTTGAATTTTTTTCATTTTTTCCGAAATGTTCGCTATTTTTCTTTTAAACTACATTTAGGAGCACAAATTACAACCACATATACAAGACTATATCCATATCCCTTTTTCTACCAAGAAAAAAAATACTGGCTCAATTAAAGTCCCAACCACACAAATGTGTGAGTGAAAAGATACAGTATGTAATGGCGTTACACAAATATGTAAGTTAGTTCAAAACACATACAAAAAGAAATTTTTGATATGATTCTTGTGCCTTACCCACACAATTGTTTGGGCAGGCAGTAAAACGGATATATGAAAATTTTGTTATTCTTTTTGTTTCGTATTTCACATTCGTCAGTTACTCAGTTAGTCAGAGTTGAGCCAATGCCTCCTAAACTACAGGTCGCTTATACCAAATGATGACGACACGCTATGTCGACGTTTATGTTGCTTTCTCTAGTTGTTTTGTTAGTGTAAATATCTTAACATTATTATTGCGCAGTCTCGGTTTAGACATAAATTGACGTCATGTGCGAAAAATGAGAGTAGTAAGAGGCCTGTAGTTTAGAAGGCATTGGTTGAGCTTTGTTTTTTAAGTGTCAACGTCGTTATCATACTATGTTGCATGTCGAAACGGAGCCGAAGTCGAATAACTTAGTCCTATACAAACTCAAGATACAAGTGAATCATCTACTAGTGAACCTAATTCAATATTAGATTGCACAAATATATATTGCATAATGTTTCAACTGTTGTCTTGTCGACAGTAATAACTAAATAAATTATAGAATCTACGACTTATGATTAGTTTTATAAAACTAATGAACATGATATTCTATCAGAAGCAGATGTGTTTTACAGAGTAATTGAGATCGTGCCAACATTGAATTACTGGACGATTAGTTGATAATCCCGAATCCATTGTACAGACTGCAACGTGTTAGAGAACATTAATTTGAAGCTATGCTATTAATGCAGCAATGAATCTCGAGAACAATATTATTCACCGCATTATGGCGTTAAAGAGCTTAGCTCAACTAACTGTCTTTGACGGCATTGACATTATTTTTAATTTTAGTACGATTTCGAATTCACAAATTTGTTATTTACAGAAAAAAAGTTTGCTTAATTTTGAAGGTGCTAAACTGCAAAATATTCTGTGGTAATTTAGTTCAAGCGATCTAGTCGCTCATGTAAAATAAATCATGCAACTTATCTTGAACGTTCCGAAGGTAAAAGGCATTTCTGCAATTTCGATGATACATCGCAGAAAATCATGAAATTGCAAAGATTTTAAGATTATATTAAAATTCTACAAATGATTCTTTTAGTTATAGTGTTTTTCTTGAAGTGATTCCTAGACCAATGGAAATTAATAACAGGAGTAAATTGGCGAAAGATTTATTTTTTACAACGTCGTGGACTTGTGTGTGACTCAAGGTGGTTCACATAGAGGTATGCTATGATTTGACCACATAATTTTTTAGGAACTTTATAAAGATTTATTGCTCGTCGAGGAATACGTAATAGTATACCAAGCGACAATAGCACCGAGTTTGTAGGCGCTAACAACCTTCTTAAATCACTATACACGTTTATAAAGGCATTGCATCTAAACTTAATAGATTTTAATATAGATTGGTGGTTTAATTAAACGAGTTCGCCTCATATGTGAGATTTTTGGAGGTAACCGTCAAATACCCGTTTAAATATTCATATATTCGTCACATTTTCTATGGTAAATTTTATAATACGAATGGCAGGGCAAATGATGGCAAATAAATCGATTTTAATGTAACAAATCTTATCAAATTTATGTATTCTTAAATGTATAAATAAAACGTGCTCTCTGTAAAATTAGTTAGCCCAAAAAATACAACAACGACCGAAAAAAATACATTTATTAAAATGCCAGCGAGTCTAGAATGATATGACCTCAAAATCAAAACAAAAGTTATCTCACTGTTTATACAATTATATCAAATGTACGGATGCCATTCTGTTGACAGTGTCCAACCTTATAAACATGCAGACGCAGCGAAACACACAAAAATCTGTAAGCAAATCAACATCACTCGTTAAACGTTATTTGATTAATGTTTAAGGTCACGTTTTGCATTTTAAGTAACACCAAAAAAAAAAAAAAATAATGGTTTTGTTGACTGTCATTTCAATAAATTTGATCACAACTAACCAATTAATTCATTTCCCAAATTGAAAATTTATTAAAACAAGTCAGAAAAGGTTATCGCAAATAAGAACAGAATAATAAAAATTGAATAATTGAAAAAGATTCGCGCATTCACTTACAGAAGAGCCGAGTGATATCGTCGTAAGAATTATGTTTGATTGTGTGTATGGCAATAAAATAAATAAGCGAGGGTATTTACTTTTATAAGAATCAATTTTTGGTGATGGAACGTCATGGTGCTCGTGCTATAAGGAACTTTATTTTCTGATAGTATTCAAAGTTCAACATATAGTACATACAAGGGTTATATAACAGTAATAACCTCTTAACAATCTGATCTCATCACTTCATTTGAATGCACTCTGCTCTATTCGTACTCCATAGTACCAGTTTATAATAAAAGCAATGATCTAATCACGGTGATCAAACGCAATGAAAATTTCATTCTTTTTTTTATTTATAGCGCCAACGAAGAGACAAAGGCAGGTCAGTGTTTCAGTGTTTTTACAGCTGTTCCTCTTATGTGCAATATATTATATCTTGGATGTTTTGCTTTTGAACATGAGTTCGTGCAAGTATTTTAAAATATATATACGTACCATAAAAATTGCAATTTAAAAATGATAAATGGGCATCGATGAAATTCGTGGAATTGTTTTCGTATAAAAATGCTTCTACGCAGATATATTAAAGTCGAAATGCTATTTAATTTAAAGAAATGTTTTTAAGTTCTTATAAAATTAATGCAAATCCTCATACTATTAGCATCTCAAGTAGTTTAAGATTTGGTAAATAAAACGATTTATGGTAATAATACTTTATGCAACAGTAAATAATCTATTTTTTTATAATGTTATTAAATATTGAAACACGAATAATCTAATTCTGTACTGTATCGTCTCAGTTTCTCTTGTTTTGATTTATTGAAGGGTTTAGACGGTAACACTCATTACCGTCTCAAACAAGAAATTTAGTTTCATGATTCAAATTACAGAATTTTTATGGAGACTAATTATGCTGCTCTGAATTATGACTTAAAGACAAATAAGAACGAGTATTTTCCTTTTGATGATATATAATCCTTTCAATGATATAAGGGGTGTTTTTTTAAGCCCGATAGAACTTGAAATTGTAAAAAATAACACAAAAAATTAAATTGTAATCAACATTTTTTTTAATTATTCGAAAGATCAATACATGGCATTAATATTTGAAAATGATATATGGGCACCGCGGCTGTTCTTGACGAAACGCTTTCTGGACGTCCAATTTTGGGCCACTTTTTCGAGTCCTGTGTCACGAATAACACGAACAATGTTGGCCTCCAAGCCGTCAATTGTTGCTGGCTTATCAGCATATACCAGTGCCTTCACGTAGCTCCACAGGAAATAATCGAGAGGTGTCAAATCGCACGACCTTGGAGGCCAATTGACAGGTCCATTTCTCGAAGTCAACTTATCGCCAAATTTTAATTTTAATAATTCGATGGTCCCGGACGCCGGATGGCACGTAGCGCCATACTGTTGAAACCACATCTCGTTCGGATCAATGTCATCCATATTTTCAAACAAAAAATCATTGATCATGGTGCGCCATAAAAATCACGAAGTCGTCTATAAGTTGCGCGAATCGACGACTGATTTTCAAAGTAATGGCTGAACCAGCGAATCAGTAACAACTTAACGTAAAAATGCGATAAATAGGTTTTGTTGGTTGCTGGCCAGCGAAATGTTAACATCTTTCGTTCAGTTTCGTTAAAATATGTCTGTCACTTAACAGAACCAAAAATTGCGTGCAAACTGAAGGAAACGTCAAATACCAAATAAAAGCGCCCTCCATTTTAAACGATCACGATTTTTATATCACAAGGTAATTTAATGATGCATGTTATATTTATCCAGTAAAAAGTCGTTCATATAATGAAAATTAAACAAACAAAAATTTACCGACCATTTGTGTGCGTAAAGCATTTGGCAAGTTGTGTTACAGCTGCACTAGCCAACTAGTCAAATTTTCCGTAACAAAAATCTGTCGTCTTTTTCCGTTATATTATTAGTTCAGCCATAAATTTTAATAATTTCGTAGCGTTGTTCAAGCGTGAGTCTATTCATTTTGATTTGCCAGAGTATACCGAGATCTGTCAGAGCATTTTTTGCATAAAAATTTAATTTTTTGTTAAATTTTTTACAATTTCAAGTTCTATCAGGCTTAAAAAAACACCTTTTACAACACGTATATGTTTTATAATTACGAAGAATTAGCTATAAACGGTGGATGTGTGGACTAAAGTTTTGATCATAAAATATTTGTTAATTTTCCAAGACCTTTCAAACGATATGCCACCTATTTATATGAGATTGAGAAAAGGTTTAATTGAATCCAGCGCTACAGCGGCAATTTATATTACTACTACATTTCGGAATTTTCAAAACCTTTTCAACGACATACCACAAGTATATATGTTATGGTATAATCTGGTGATTATATATAATTACCGGTCATTACCCAGTGCGTTTGGTGTATTGGTGAAATATCAATGGTTTTCCTTTAATTTATCATTGTAATCGGTTATTATATATAATTACCAAACCCCTTTGGTTAAAGTGATAAATATCAAAGTTTTTTTTACTTAGTTTAAAATTATAAATAAAATTTGACACTTGAAGAATTGTATAAATTTAGGAAAAGCGAGGGTTTGGGGCAGCCCATCCTCTAAGGTATACAACGAATTAAAATTACATACAAAAAAAATTATATTTACAAAAGTTGCTTTTTTTAACATTTCACTATCAGAAGAAGCGATAAAAGCGATAAAATCTCTTTGATCTGTGTCTGCAAAATTGATGAAGCTATTATTGTTAATAAAATAAATAAAATAAAAAGTATGAATTTTTGACTTATAGATGGCTAATGTGTAAGAATCACAACAATCAGTTTCGAACAGACGAGATTAATGATTTGAAAAAATCAGTCTTCTCATCAGGTCGCGACGACTGATGTTGTTTATTACATTGAAATATTGTCTATATATATATAGAGCAATACCATGTAGTTGTACTACTAGCGAATTACTGCGTAGCGTACGAAATTTTTGATTCTTTCACATTTCCATCTATATTCTATTTTAACAATTAACTTTTCGAATTCACGAATTTTTTATATTTTACTTTGGTTTTTATCAATTGTAATGGTGTATTGTGATTGTTTCGTATATTGGTCTATTTCAGCACTCTAGAATTAATTACACAACCGTAGGAAAGAATTAATCTCGTCTGTTCGAAACTGATTGTTGTGATTCTTACACATTAGCCATCTATAAGTCAAAAATTCAAATTTATCCGCAATCCAGCGTTAAAGGAAAGAAAAATGTATGGGGTGGTTGGGAAGTTGATTGTGTATAAGTAGGTGTCGATTATCATGGTCGTTGTCATACAGATTGACGCAAATGGAAGAATTTCCTACGGTTGTGTAATTAATTCGAGAGTGCTGAAATAGACCAATATACGGAACAATCACAATACACCATTACAATTGATAAAAACCAAAGTAAAATAAAAAGTAGTTTATTAATTCAAAATTTCAATTTTAATTTATTCAAAATCGAATTTATCGTCAATTTGTTCTTAATCTTGATTTTCACTTGTATTAAAGCTGTGATCCTCGTCAGGAGTTTCATCAAGGTTGCCTGGATATAGAATGCCCGTATGTTTCATGTTTCATGAAAAATGAGTAAACATGATTTATATAAAAAAAAAAATTGGAAAAGTAAAATTATCGAGTAAATTGAGATACATCATTTCAGAAAATTTGGCTTGTACGTTCTAAAAATTAAAGATACACAATCCTAACGTTAAAAATTATCAAAAAATTAGTAACTTACCTTTTTTTGGAAAAATAAAAAAAATGAAAAATTTTCCGGAAAATCAAAAATCTTTCCAGAGAAAGTTAACTTCTTCCTCCTAGAAAATGTTGATAAATAATCCTACATTTAAAATTTTCTAAATTTTTACGCTTTACGTGATTTTCTCGATGTATACGTAAAGTAAAATTATTATTATTCTAGTTTTAAACTTTCATATTTATCACTTTAACCAAAGGGGTTGGTAATTATATATAATCACCGGTACAAGTGAATAATACTAAAAAAATTATCATATTAACCGATGCAGTTGGTAATTATTTATGTATAATAACCGGTAATTATATACAATAATCAATTATACACTTTAACCGTAACATATATATTCTAAAATAAAGAAATCATTTGATTTACAACGCCAAAACGGTAGAATTATGAACTAAAATGGTATTGTCAAAATAGTTGTTTGATGGATCCAAAAATTTTCGAACGATGTACTATACGAGTATATCGGAATATTGTAAAGCATCATGGTATTATGGTATTTCATAATTTTTGGGCGATTTCCATATGTTAGGTACTCGACTCCCTTAAGGTACTGGTCCCAAAAGATTTGCAATTCTCTGAATTAAAAATAGAAGAAGAATAACGGAAATGAAATCCAAACCACATAAGTTCTTCTTGACAAATCAGTGGTACAAAAATTCAGACGGACGGATAATTTTTTTTTTACATTTTTAGAATCTTTCATCTACAATTTCTTCGTTTTTTCGTTAATTGCTGATATTTTCATTTAGACCTTTTGACATTTTCATTCATACTTTTCATCTTGAAATTCTTCAATTTACCATTCAGACACATTACAGATCTTTACAATCTAGGTTTAAAGCAGGTTTATCCAATTGTACCAATTCACTAGTATATAAATTATATAAACTCAATTTACAGCAGATCAACTCGAGCGTCTTCAAAGGTATATCTGAATCTTCTTAAGCAAACATGACAATAAAATATCAAACTACATATTTCAAAATAGCTGGGATTTTGCTAAAACCACTATTTTCGGACATTAAATTTTCAGTTTAATTTCATTTTGTCGTGTTTCTGATAGCCTCTCCGGAACTGCCGCTCCGGTAATTTTCAGTTATTTCCAAAAATATCGAAATGCCTGTTTTCTTAATGGGTCAAAATCTGAGATTTAACATCTGCTCTATTTATTGTTGGTGATACTGTCCCAATGCTCTAACATTTCAAACGGAACAAGTCCAATAAACATCCAAATCTTTTATGAAAAATGCTCGGGAACAAATAATAATCGTATTATATGTACTTACCCCGGTAAAAATAAAGAAAATATTTTTAAGAACTTAACTGTAATTTCTCTAAAGTAAAAAAACTTATTGGATAACTATTGAGTGATTCATAAAATAATTCAAAATATTCTAAAATGTTTGTTTCATGAAAATTGTTGATTTGTGCATGTTTTATATTTTAATGTAAATTATTATAGTAGCCAAATTGTCGCTAGTATCAAATTATTTTACTTTTGAATGATTTATTCCTCCCAATGAACTGATCGCAATTTATGTAAAATCTGACACATAAGTTTTCTGGGATCTGCTCGAAACGCGATATTTCAAAATGCGATATTTCAAAACGCGATATAAGTCACTTGTTGGCATGGCAACTGGCTTATTTTTCATATAATAATAATAGATTTTTATACAAACGACTCGACCGGCGGTGTTAGGCTGTAAAGCTCACAATTTGAAAAAATCCAGTAACTTATGGTTGATTTCCATCACGGATGGTTGGATGTTATGTGAAAAATTTCAATATAAATTAAATTTTAATTTACGTCACAAATATTCGAAATATCAGACCTTTACGTAAGAAAACTGTCATGATTCATGTGCCGGTTTACTCAGAAAATTCTAGAAAGTCGAAGAAACACCTTAATAAATTGCCTCCTTTCTTCAGATCCATTGTAAAAATTTCAATCGTTGAAACATTTTAAAACTTACTAGAAAGAAACTGCGACTTTCAGTGCGTCGTTTTGCAAAGAAGTTTCAACATCTTTAATTTTTCGCTAAAAATAAAATCATGCCATAAAATGATGAAAATTAAACATTATATTTTTGGAAATAACCTTCAATCAATAAATCTTAAATGTCAATTACGATTTTGGAGATCTTCAGAATAAATCCATACCACGGTTTAATTGGTAACACAGAATGAGCTTATAAATATTTTTCGTGACGTTTTGGCATAGTTCGTGCTGAATATAATTTAAATGTTTCGTTCCGTCCTTTAGTTCTGCAATCGTCCTAATAGAACCATTATCTCAAACCTCCTACTGAAACCACACATTTTCTAATCTAATTTTTGTTTCAATATATAAAAACTTGCATTCATTGTCCGCCATTCATCATAATTTGGCAGGTTTGCTGTTTTTGGTTTCCAAGACGCGTCATATTTTGACTCTCTATAACCGGATCCCTTTTCACTTGACCTCTTATGCGTCCTACCTGTTGCTTTCTCATCACAGAGTTTCTTTAATGCAATTCCGTTATTCATATATGGGCAACGTCTTGCTGGATAATCCCTTGCTAATCCCTTGCTTTCCAGCTACACCAACTAACCTCCAGGTCTGTACATACCGCTCAGCTTGGCCGTAAGTAACTGATAATATAGAGCTCGCATTTTATGAGTAACTCCCTATTCATTTTCAAAAACATCTGCAGTTTCACAAACCGATTGTTTTCCAACAAGTTATATATTAGTTGGATATAATAAAACACTCGAATCTAAAACACTCGGTAATGATGATATCGTCCATGAAAACTGAGACATCTTGTTTCATATTTGATCGATATGTTATTGCCAGATGGCCGGAACCGTTGCAATTTCATACATCGAACGAGTAGGTGTCCCTATCTTCTAGGCTAACTTCTTTTTGCTTTTAGTCATTTGAGAAAATAATTTATCAATGGGTGTTAGGGTATTGGTTAATTATCAAATTTTGATTGACTCAAATTTTATAGTCCCTGCATATACGAATTTTTTGGTTTTCTTTAGGAACCGGTACTATAGATGTAGTGTAATCCAACTACCACGACCACCTTTCAAAGAACGTAATGTTGGTATTTAAACTTTTATTGATTAATAGTTCCAATCGAACGATAATGCCCGCAGCCACATTTGCTCCCACCACTTTGATAGTATTGCCACAGTAACTTACCAGTTCAGTGTACGAATTGTGAATTTCTAAATTTAAAATATCTGTTGGTTTAATCACGACATTTAATAATGATGCCGGAGAACCATAATAAACTTTAAAATTTAAACCAACGTTATTAATTGTAGTTTTGATTCCTAAATCGCAATTCCACCTACTTTTCATTCTCTATACTTTTTTATCTAAAAGGTCTGAATTATTTAAACTACATCTAAACTTAATATTAACAGCTAATTGTGTATCATTCATTCCAGAATAATTTCCATATGGTTCCAAAAGTACACCGTGTAACAACCCATTGAGCCCTTCAGCAGTAATTTTCACGAAATCGGAAGGTAAATCCTGTTTTTTGTGATGTTATAAACCTCTTCGCCCAATTGTGTTGCAGCAATTGAATTTGGAATTTATCAGTGGGCAGTCGAAGCAACTTAACTTCACCACTACATCTGTAGCATTTAAGCATAATTTTATTTGTTGTTTTGTCAACAATAGTTGTCCCAAATTTGAACTTAAGTTTTGTGTTATGGTCTTCGACTATGAATGATGTTTAAAAGATTTTTCCTGGTGCGCACTGTAATGACGAAGAGGACTAACAGTTCGGTTGAGGCGAAAGCTTCATAAGAGTTTCATGTATATATTTTAGGAAGCAAGTCTGCCCAGCTCATTATAAATTTGCAAATACAGTGCAACCTACCCTTTGAACGAGTCTATTTGAGATCCGGTCAAGCTTAAGTTTTTATTACCATAAAAGATTTCTGGTTCAACGTTTGTCTGTTTCCTTTAGACTGGGAAACTTAGTCGTTCCTTTTAATTAAGGTGTTCCATTCAAGTGTTTCTGGTGTCCTCCATTTTGGTAGGTTTCTTCATAGTTTTGACCCACTCAGTTTTCGAAACTTTTGATTTGAGTCAATGAAATTATTAATTTTCATATCCGTCTAAACGCATAGCCGTTGACCAATTTTCAGCATTCACCATTGGACATAAAACGATCGTATAATTTTTGAGTTCCATTGCATTGAAAATTTCGTAAGAATGTTTGAGGTGTTACAAAAATGTTCGAGGACCACACAAAAATGTCTATATACGAGTATTTCATTTGGTTTTTGCTTTACGATTTTAAACATGTTGACCAATTTGCCCACATAATTTGTCTTGGCCAATTCACTATCGCTATGCATGGAATATAGAGCCTTTCTTAAAAAATACTGATTTAAATTGTAGATAAGTTAGGCAACTCCGAAGGCAGGTTTAAATAAAATAATTTTTCCTTATGATTGTCCACATATAGTGACCAATTTTACCCACCTGCCTAAAGCTTTACATTGAAAATTAAGCTTTCGTTTTCCAAACAATTTTGAATTAAATTATGACATATGCTCCTCCATAACAAATTGTTGTTCACTGCAAGGTTATCTACCTAATCCTCAGTATATAATAACCTATTTATTAAAATTGCCTATCTCCTTAATGCTTTGCATTGAAAATTATTCTTAATTTTTTTTGACTTGAATTATGAAATGTTCGTAAACCACCCCTAAATCTCAATTAAATTAAATTTGTTGTGAGTGTCCTAAAGTTAACTAATTTTACCCATCAATTAATTAGTTTTGTCCACTTTCCTATACAAAGCTTTACAAAGAAAATGAGTATCGTCGAGATTTTTGAAATAATCTCCCCTAAATGATTTAATTACAAGAATTATACTTTTTTATGATTGTTGTGCTTTATTCGCGTTAGGTTTCTGGATGGAATTGTAACATTTCTGGTGAAATTATTAGAAAGATTTACCGTATTTATTTTACCGAGTGCACTTTTCGCTTTTACAGAAGAATTATTATTTCGTACAAATTCTGAGAATTTTGTCGGTCAACAGACAATAATAAATCAAATACACTCTGTACATTTCGTTTTATTATTTTCGGTTGTCGTTTTGGCTTGACAATTTAAATTGTTATTCTCGTATGTAAACACTTAACATTGAACTACAACCTCTTTGTACACGCATCTTACTTACACAAATAAATATTTTTAATGGTTTATCTTTAATTAATGTTATCGCTCATCTGCGTGGTTGGTTGGTTGGTTAATAATTTCTATTAAATCTTTTCTTATTCCAGTAACATGTGCCCCTTCATCATTCCGATGTAACGATGGAACATGCATACCAAAGCATTGGAAATGTGATACAATTTTAGATTGTGCTGATGGTTCTGACGAACCAAGAGAGTGCCGTGAGTATAAAAATTTTAATTTATATTTTTCAATTTCCTCGTTTAGATTAAATAGAGTGAAAATGATAATAAAGATAAAAAATGAGATCCGCCTATAAGAATATATAATTTGAATTTTTCGAGACACGAGGCAAACCCCAATTTTATTAAAGTTAAATATAATTAAAATTTTACGAGCCTTAAGTTCTCTTAATTATATAAAATATTTTTATACCGCCCTATTTTCTCTATATAAAGATATTACAGCAGGATCGTGTAAGGATGGCCAATTTAAATGTACAAAAAGTAATTTATGTATACCAGATGACTGGGTCTGTGATGGTGATTACGATTGTGATAAAAATAATGGCGCAAATTCCAAAGAATTAATTGATAAATCCGATGAGGAGAATGATAAATGTAATCGGACGAAATGTCCACCCAATCAAGTAGCATGTAATAATGGTGTATGTCTGAGTATAGAACAATTTTGTGATGGCACATGGGACTGTGATAGCGATGAATTAGAATGTGAAGCATCTGAGCGGCTGTGTGCAAAATTAAGTTGCTCCTATAAATGTATTTTAACGACTAATGGTGCAACGTGCTATTGTCATTCGGGTTTTCAACCGAATGGTACATCGTGCATAGATTTAGATGAATGTTCTCTGGACGAAACGTGTGATCAAAAGTGTACGAATACCATTGGATCGTATCAGTGTTCGTGCGAAACAGGATATACAAAAAATGGTTCATCGTGTATTGGAATAAACACACCACCGAATGAAGTGGCATTTTTAATGGTACTCACACAAAATGGCATTCAAAGATTGCCGTACGATGATCAAGCGCTAACCGATAATCACGAACTAGCTTTAACTAGTCCGAGCGCCATGGAGGTGTGGCATACAAATCGATCGGTTTGCACAATCGAAAGAAGTAATTTAACCAATGACAAGGATATAATATGCCGAAATGTTGATAATTACAGACTTCAAACGATTCTACCGAGGCCAGATTTATTTCCTAATTTAGAAAGTAAGTGAAGATTCATAATCGTAGGTATACAAATTAATTTTTTATGTATTTTTTAGCAATTGTTCAAATAAGCCTCGACTGGGTGTCGGAAAATTGGTATTTTCTAGACAGTCTGAAAGAAATGATTTTTTTATGTAACAATAAAATGCAACATTGTACCGTAATATTAAGCGCAGATATTCGTCGCCCAAGACGGATGGCACTCGATCCGACAAAAGGTTTTATATTTTTTACTGTTTACGGTCAGTCAGAACCATCTTTGCGACGCGCAAATTTAGATGGTACAAATGAAACCACCCTGGTTTCATATAAAATTATTTATCCCCATGGGATAACTTTAGATTTAGCTAATAGTCATGTATACTGGATTGAAACGTACCGTAGTGTGATCGAGCGTGTAAATTATGATGGCACAAATCGTCGTTCGATAAAACCGCAAGCCCCGTATAATATCGATCAATTTCTACTCGATTCGTTAAGCATTATAAATTTCTATCAAAACCGACTATTCTTCGGATCATCTAGAAACCAAGTGCTGTTCTCGATGGATAAGAAATCGATTAAACCGAAAATTCTTTTTAAAGATGATGCACGATTATTAACGTTTGCAGTGTTTCATCGGCAAAAGCAACCGGTAGTCGCACATCCTTGTCGGACAAACAACAATGACTGTGAGCACTTGTGCATACCAGACTCGATCAAAACCCGGGCGAATGCAAAATGTTTATGCTCGGCTGGATATAAATTAAATCCGATTGACAAAAAATGTGAACGGGCCGAATACAAATCGTTTTTGTTTTATGGCACCGATAATCCTGAAATTATAAAAGGATTTAATGTGCAAACGGATAAGATTAGTGAATTTAGTGAGGTATCTCGACAGTCAATAATCCCGATATCAAATGTTAGTGCACCGTTTGCGCTCGATTATAATGTAAAGGAGCAGTTGTTGTATTTTTCGCATCGAGATAAACATGAGTATCGAATTGAGAGTCAGAAATTGGATGGTACCGATCGCAAGCTGATAGTTAATGGATCGGAATCATACAACGCTATAACTTACGATTGGTTGGCAAATAATATGTACTGGGCCAGTATGGAGTATCACATGATCAGTGTGTTTAAGGTGTCCGACCCAAAAACTGAGAAAATAGTGCTTCGGGTGAAGGCGTATGATCCCGTGTAAGTATTTCATTCCCAAATATAATAAAATGTTCTTAAAATTGTATAAAATTTTCGTTTTAGCTCAATAGCGTTAGATCCCCAAGAAGGTCAAATGTATTACGCGCTCTGGTCCGTCCAAACCACAAACTGTCGAATTGAACGAGCTTGGTTAGATGGCAGCTATCGAACAACCCTAGTGAATAATAATACAGGTTCTATTTTTCGACCAAATTCGTTAACAATCGACCACCTAGAAGGTAAACTATACTGGTGCGATACAATTCTACCGTCGATTGAACGAATCAGTCTAAACGGCGAAGATCGCGAGGTACTATACGAAAAATTAAATCAACAGCTATATCCATACTCAATGGCTCATCTAAATTCGTTTATTTTCGTATCCGATCGAATAAATCGAAATATCGTCCGCCTTCATTTAGACGGATCATCTAAACTGAATGCATCGTACGTTGTACTCGCAAATGAAACTCGAGTATACGGTTTAAAACTATTCCAAAAAATGTCACAATCGGGAACAAATAATTGTGCAACCGATAATATATGTCCGGCCAATAGTTTATGTCTGTATACACCGAACGGTGCGAAATGCGTGTGCAGCGAGGGGTACACACTAAACGGAAACGGTGCAAATTGTGTAAAGCAATTAAACTACTCGAAAATAGAAAAATGCTGGGATGGATATTTCCCGTGCAAGAGCGGGCGACAATGTATCGAATCCAAATTTATCTGTGATCATTCAATCGATTGTGATGATGGAAGTGATGAGATGATTACACCGGACGGTCCCTGTGAAAAAAAATTATGTGACTTTACGTGCGATGGGACGCGATGTCTTAATAAATCAGATGTGTGCAATGGTGAAATGGATTGCGTCGATGAAACGGATGAAAGCCCGCTAAACTGTCCCAACAAAACGTGTTCCGAACATGAATTTCAATGTGTAAAATCACGGAAATGTATTCCTTTAGTATGGGTGTGCGACAAACAGTCGGATTGTGGTGAAAATGATAAGTCCGACGAAGACGGCGATTGTGGCGAATGCGTTGAATTCGAATGTGAAAATCATGTTTGCATTCTATTTAGTCAAATGTGTGATGGATCCGATAATTGTGGTGATAATTCGGATGAGAAAAATTGTCGTTATGAATGTGCTGAAGATGAATTTTATTGCAACCCGGGTGGATGTATCGGCAAGGATAGAGAATGCGATGGTATTATTGATTGTCTTGATGAAGCAGATGAAACTAATTGTCATAATGTTACGATCGTCTCGGACAATATCAACGATAAAGTATTTTGTGGACATGACGAATTAAGGTGTGATAACGGAATCGAATGTTATCATCGGAGTGTTAGATGTGATGGTTTGTACGACTGTTTGGACAGCTCCGATGAAAAGAATTGTACCACAATCCAAAAGCGACCCGAGATTAATACAACTGCTTGTTTGCATCCCGATCGATTTTGTAAAATTATTAATAAATGCATTCCGGTTGAACAACTATGTGACGGGCGTACCGATTGCCCAGATGGTAGTGATGAAGGAGGCCGATGCAGTGAAAAACTTTGTGATCACAGTATTGATTGTTCGCATTATTGTCATAATTCGCCGGAAGGTATCGTATGTTCTTGTCCGTTGCACATGTTCCTACAACCAGATCGACTCACCTGTAGCAGCCAACACGCATGTAAAAATTGGGGGACTTGTTCACAGTTGTGTATCGAAATTGGACGACATTATGAGTGCCAATGCCAGGAAAATTATACGTTGCAATTTGATAAGTTTTCATGTAAGAGCAATGCGCCTGACTCACCGTACGTGATTTTTAGTAACCGACAGGAAATTCGTGGCGTTGATTTAAATACGCTAGCGGTAAAAAATTTCTACGCATCGCTGCGAAATACGATTGCACTCGATTTTTTAATCACACCGGAGTTAACCCAAATTTTTTGGACCGATGTAGTAGACGATAAAATTTATTCAGGTACATTAATCGGATCTGATTCGCTAAGTAATGTAAAAGCCGTTGTTGAATCAGGTCTATCTACGGTAGAAGGGTTAGCTGTTGATTGGATCGGGTTTAATTTATACTGGGTCGATAGTAATATTGATCAAATTGAGGTAGCAAAAATTAATGGGACTCATCGACGTACGCTGGTCGGTGGTGATATGGAATCACCACGTGCGATTGCGTTAGATCCACGGGATGGTTGGTTATTTTGGTCAGATTGGGAAGATAATGCGCCACGAATTGAACGTTGTACTATGGCTGGTGAATTTCGATCTACAATTATTCAAATCAATAAAGGGCAAGGATCGTGGCCAAATGGGTTAACGATTGATTATGCGCAAAGACGGCTTTACTGGATCGATGCACGAGTCGATTCGATACATTCAACGGACTACGATGGGAATGACATTCATTTGGTAAGTCATAATAAATTAGGTGGGTGGAAATTTTGTGAAAAACTTGTGTACAAATTAAATCCTAAAGTCAAATTAATGATATGCGTTAAATATTTTTTTTTTTTTTGAAAGTATCCAGTGGAATTAAAATCCTTTAAAGGTCAATTAATACTCCCCTTTCAGCGCTGAATTCTTCACTCCAACAGAGTGCATTAATTTGTGTGTATTAACATCACCGGTGGGGGGATTCGAACCCAGTACCATTACTTGCCCGGTCAAATTGAAAGTGCTCATACTTAAATTTGACGTAGAAAATATTATCGTCGATAATTTTGTGGATCCCCGGTGTACAGTTTGTCACTGAACGGTTTTGTATCCCGACTAAATTTGGAGGGTACCTTTCAGATGAGGTAGGTGCCGTATTGACAGTGTGACATGTGAGTGGAACATGTTAAATGACCAAACAATAGGTGTTTTTAGCCCCACCGGCCATAATGAGAGAAAATCATCGCAAATTTGATTTGAAAATTTCATAGTGCTAAACATTTTTATAACGCTGGTCGCGTTTTTACTCAATATGTTCCCAACTGTTGGGAGTCCTAAAAACACCGAATAAATAATTGGACATCACTGTTTTGTAATTATTTCTATAGGGTTAGCCTTCCAAATGGGTTAGGTGTAGAAACGGAGTGATCGCGTAGAATTATATTCAGTAAAATTAATTCATTCAATTTCGTTGCTTGATATCGGTGAGTTGCTAACCTATATTTGGCGGTTTGGCCGCCTCTTATCAAGTTACGCGATAATTAGTTTTCTTTACTACCGATTAATGCTTGATCATTCCATTGAAACTTGGATGAGGCATATCGACAAGCCAGGAGGATAAAAGTTTCCATTTAATTTTGTTTATCCGTATCTTTCTTTGCGTTCTCAAGGGGTCATCCAAATGTATATTAACTGTAGCAAAGGTTACTTGATGCGGTGATGATGTTGTTTGCGATGCCGTTGTGCTACTCGCCCCTCAACTTAACTTACCTATGGTGCAAAAAGTGTGCGATGTTGTGGTAAAAGGTTGTTAGAAGTAAACCACTCAAACTCTATGAAGGCATTATAGGAGTTTCACCCAAAAAATCATATTGTATTAGTTCGTCTGGAAATGACACCTTTAGCATTTGAAAGATACAATCCATAGGGGTATCATCTGGGCATGGTGGCAAAAACCCCACTCTGTCTTTTCATTGCCATTTTAAATGGAACAGGAAATTCTGTTTAAATGAAGCATCCAAATCATTATCAAATCGCTAATTTACTGGGAGAGTGACACTCTCAATTGCTTGTAAAAACGGCTTTTCTCAAAAGAATTCCATACTTATTAGTAGAATTAAAATTTTCATATTCCTAGATCCTCAATAGGATCTTATTTTTATAATCGTTTAATGTTTTGCAAAATTTCTTAGATCAGTTTCCTATATCTTAAAATGTTCGTCTTTATCGTGAATTGAGTAGGTAATTTTTTATATAGAATTTTACCTAAAACTTGCTAGAAAAATATGAATTGTTGGTAATCGTTTGATTCACCGACCAAATGGCACAGTGGTTAAAGCTTTGGCATTTGGATCGGACGGAAGGTACCGGGTTCGAATCCCGATAGGGGTAGGATAGGATGCAAAGTAAAATTTCATCGACAGATTACGATCTGTAGTGAAATAGATGTGTTATCTATGACCCCCGGTCGGTGTGCAAAACCTATGGGCCAACCCATCTTCCATGCCCAGTATAGGCT
Organism: Nephrotoma appendiculata; assembly: GCA_947310385.1. Taxonomy (NCBI): domain Eukaryota; kingdom Metazoa; phylum Arthropoda; class Insecta; order Diptera; family Tipulidae; genus Nephrotoma; species Nephrotoma appendiculata. Next base: position 17,959,406 of record OX371223.1, read on the forward strand.
ATCATGGAGCTTGCAATGTGCAGATGGTCTTAAATCGGACCTATAGCCGTACGTCCTCGAGTTGGCCGGGAGGCGTAAAGTAAGGACGTAAAAAGCAAACCGCGGAAGAGCAGGGTGAGCCTTGAGCCATAAACAGATCGCATAGTTAGTAAAAATAAAAATAAAATCGTTTGATTTGAATATTTTAGAAAACAGTGATTTTTGTCATTGTTGCATTAAATGAGGGGAAATAGTTTTTGCAAGTGTAAATTTGAGAAAACGGCCATCTAAGATTATTACCTAATTTTTTAGTTTACTTCTTTGAAATTTATCACTCATTTCATGATACCACACAATCTTTAAATGGGTGTCCAATAAGTGTAATATAAACTAAGAAATTTGTTCAAGTCAAAGAAATTACCAGTATAAAGTTCTAAAACTCTTGTTGTTAATCAAAATTTCCCTAAACTAGTAAGTTGTATCTAAATATTCAAGCAATTTTGCCATATACTCCACACTAATCATGCATTCATAATCGAGTGATTCATTAAACATTTTTAACCAATTTATACTTGTAATTCCAGATCATTTGCGACAAAGACACGTTAACCCATCCGTTTGGATTAACCCTTTTTGAAAATCATGTATATTGGACAGACTGGCGGACTACCTCGGTTATACGAGCAAATAAATGGAATGGCTCTGATGTGACCGTTATTCAAAGAACTCAAACGCAACCGTTTGGCATTCAAGTGCTACACTCGAGTCGCCAACCAAAAGCTATATTCAATCCATGCGGTAAAAATAACGGAGGTTGCTCACACTTATGCCTTCTTAGTCTAAATAACACGTATAAATGCGAATGTCCACACGTTATGCGAATTGATCGTGACAACAGGACATGCATTCAAAACGAGCAAATCCTGTTGATGGTGCTCCAAACCGAAATCCGTGGGGTCGATTTGTATCAAATTGATCATTACACGATTCCAATAATAAATCATCCAACTGAAATATTATCACCGTCGCGAATCGATTATGTCGTGAGTGAGCAACGATTGTACTGGACCGATGACCAGTTGAAAGAAGTGAAAACTAGCGGTCTGACGAGCGGTCATACCGAGACCATTATAGATACGGATATTTCAAATCCAACAGGATTTGCGATTGATTGGATCTCTGGAACGATGTACTTAGCGAGCGGTATAAAGGAATATCGGATTTTAGCCTGCAATTTGAAGGGCGAATTTATGACTGAGATCCTTAATAGTTTGTATCCGATTTCAAGTATTGTGGTGAATCCTGTAAAGGGTCGTTTATATTTCTCACACGGCGATAGTATTGAGAACGTTTTCCGAATTGAAGAAACCGCAATGGATGGTTCGATGAGGAAAATCATTATTAATGCAACCAAACGAGCCGATAGTTTAACTCTCGATTTTGCAACGGATCGATTATATTACATTCAGCCAGAGTTGGGCGCAATTTCTTATTACAGTTTCACTGAAAATATTGTTAATGAAATATTACGGAATTACGATAAAAAAAGTCTCGAATACTCCACTATCACAATATATCGGGATGACATTTACTTTGTGGATAACGTGCGCAATTTTATTATGCGATGTAACAAAAATAACTGTGATAATTTTGGTAATGATGCGCTTCGTACAAATCCTGGTATGGTATTTGGCATTAAGATGTATTATGCGGCCGCCCAGCAAGGTACTAATTCGTGTGCTGATAAGCGAGGAGGATGCCAACATTTATGTCTGGCGACATCTGACACCACACATGTTTGTAAATGTGCGATTGGTTTCTATCAAAGCCCCAATGATTCTCGTAAATGTATCGGGTATAACGAATTTATTTTGTATTCAACGACCCACGAGTTAAAAGGCATACCGTTATATCCTAATCATAATTCTGAAACCGATGTGGCACTTGGCCCGATTTCGCGAGTATCACTTTCGACGAATATCGATTTTCACTATAAAACGGATTACATCTTTTGGGCTGATAGTGATCGAAGCACTATAACACGCATTAAACGGGACGGAACAAATCGGGAAGTAATTTTATCGTATCAATATGAATCGGTGGATGCGAACTCTGGTGACTGGTTAGCCGGAATAGCAGTTGATTGGGTAGCGGAGAATATTTACTGGAGTGATCAGAAACGCGGAACGATTGAAGTTTCTCGATTGAATGGTTCATCAAAATATGTCGTCGTATCAAATTTGGAGCAGCCATCTGCAATCGCGGTTGATCCGATCGCAGGTTTATTATTCTATGCATCGTACAGTCGGCGTAGTTTTATCGGACGAGTTGGTCTCGATGGCAGCTCACCATTTCTGCTGGTAAATAAAACATCAACAATTACAAGTTTATTTCTCGATATAGATAATCAAGCTGTTTACTGGAGTGAAACCAAAACAGACACGATTATGAAAGTGGATTACGATGGTAACATGAAAATGGTAAAACTGAACCACAGCCTCGATAATCCGGTTGGGTTGGGAATAATTGACGGGCGGATTTATTGGGCCGACAACACGCATCTCAAGGGAAGTATCAAAGTTGCGCCGCTCGAAAATTTATCGGATTACACAACAATTGTGCAATCGGAAGGATACAATTTTAAAGATTTAAAAATATTTTCGGCTCGAATACAGAAAGGTAGTAATCCATGTCATTTAAATAATGGCGGCTGTGAAGAGCTTTGTCTGTTTAACGGTACCGATGTAATATGTGCATGTTCACACGGTAAAATCGCAAAAGATCAAAAATCATGTGAAAATTACGATAATTTCTTAATATTTTCGAGAATATCATCACTCGAGAGTATCCACGTAACGGATAAAGATAATATGAACGAACCGATCAAAAAAATACAAAATTCCACCTATCTAAAGAACGCGATTGGTTTATCTTACGATTTTGGATCAAACCGTATATTCTACTCGGATATACATTTCGGTACAATAAATTCGGTGTTTTTTAACGGATCAAATCATACCGTGATTGTGAATAAACAGGTTTCGGTGGAAGGATTGGCGTACGATCAAATTTCATTTAATCTATTTTGGACGTCTAATTATGATGCAACCATTCGAATGCTGGACATTTCGAATATTACAGATAATCCGAACAATAATACGAATTATGTTAAAGAGATTATTAAGTTGAAGTCAAATGATAAGCCACGAGGTATTGCGGTGGAACCGTGTCTTACAATGGTGTATTGGACTAACTGGAATACGCAGTCGGCGTCAATTCAGCGAGCCTATATAACCGGATATGGCATTGAAAGTATTATTACGACAGATATTAAAGTGCCTAATGCGTTGGCACTCGACTATGAGGATTATAAATTGTACTGGGCTGATGCGAGACTCGATAAAATTGAACGTACTGACTATGATGGTACACATCGATTTGTACTAGCTCATTCAATACCGCAGCATCCGTTTTCAATGGCTGTCTACGGTAATTTACTATTCTGGACCGATTGGATGCTCCACGCCGTGATTCGGGCGAATAAATTTTCTGGCCATGACATTATATTTTTACGGAAAGACATTGGCCGTCCAATGGGGATTATAGCAGTTCAAAATACCACAATTAATTGTGCAGCAGATCTTTGCCGCATGTTGAATGGGGGCTGTGAAGATGTTTGCTCGATCGATTCGGGTGGCAATATAAAATGTATTTGTACCCAGGGCATACTTGGCCCTGACGGTAAATCATGCATATCGAAACTTCATTCAAATTGTTCATCGACTGAATTCGAATGTACCGTTGGTAATTGTATACCGTACAGTTTAACATGTGACGGTATTTACCACTGTTTAGATGGAAGTGACGAAACGATTGCGTTTTGTAAGGTACGAAAGTGTCCGCACGATTATTTCCAATGTAATAACCATCGGTGTATTTTAAACGAGAAAACGTGCGACGGAATTCAAGATTGTGGTGACGGATCCGATGAAGCGATTTGCAATTGTACCGATGCACACTTTAGATGTAAAACCGGCCAATGTATTTTAAATAAGTATCGCTGTGATTATGACCCGGATTGTCCGGATGCATCGGATGAGATGGGCTGCCCGAAACGATTATGTCAATACGGCAACTCTGGTGTATTTTATAATTGTGAGCACACAACCGCGTGCTACATGGAATCGTGGAAATGTGACGGTGAAAATGATTGTTGGGACGGAAGTGATGAGGCGAATTGTACAATAACAGCGGCTCAATCTTGTCCGCCTCATAAATTTACTTGTAGTAATGGTCTCTGTATCACGATGGACTGGCGGTGTGATAATGAGGACGATTGCCTAGACGGTGGTGGACAAGGTAAATTAAGTTCGGATGAGGAAAATTGTGAACGCAACTGTAAACCTAATCAATTTAAATGCATTAGTGACGCTACCTGTATACCAAGTAGTTGGCAATGTGATAAGCATCCAGATTGTTTCGATGGATCGGACGAGGGGCCGCACTGTCTCAATAAAACGTGCGGAAGCGATAAATTTAAATGTAATTCAACCGGAAAATGTATACCGTTACGTTGGGTGTGCGATGGGGAAGTGGATTGCACCGAGGGTGGAGAAGATGAGTCACCGAAACAAGATTGCCAAACTAATTCTGAATGCTCTCCATCATCGTTTAAATGTTTGAATGGACAATGTATCGAAATAAGCTTTTTATGTGATGGCTACGATGATTGTTCTGATGGTTCCGACGAGCAAGATGGTTGTACTCCAGGTTATGGTGATATTATTCCATGCAGCGACGATGAATTCAGATGTAAAACGCGTAAATGTGTACCGATGAATGCGACGTGTGATTTAAAAAATGATTGCGGTGATAATTCCGATGAAGAACTCGAACTATGTAAAAACTCAACGTTTATATGCGCGGCACCAAACTTTTTCCGGTGTGGCACAAACGCATGTATAGCAGAATCGTTATTATGTGATGGCCGCGATGACTGCGGTGACTTCTCAGACGAGCAGGCCTGCGGTGTAAATGAATGTGAAGCCGGCATTGAACATTTATGTGCTCATAAATGTGTTGATAAGAAAGTTGGCTATGAATGTGTGTGCCACGATGGATTTAAAGTATCAAAAAAAGATCGTCACCTATGTGAAGATATCGATGAGTGCGAAGATCGTCCGTGTAGTCAACTGTGTCGTAACACATTCGGATCGTATCACTGCTACTGTCAGGAAGGTTATGGCCTTAAAGATAACAAAACGTGTAAATTACTTAATTCCGAGTCGGCCAAATTCATATTTTCTAATCGATACTACATACGGGAAGTCGATCTAGAAGGCCATACCTCAATACTGGTACATAATTTATCGAATGCGGTCGCCTTAGATTACGACTATGAATCTCAAAGTTTATTTTGGTCGGATGTAACTACATTGATCAGCTCGATTAAAAAATACAGTATAAAGGAGAATAAAACCACAGTGCTACATATTTCAACAATACAAAATCCCGATGGTTTGGCAATCGATTGGGTTGGCCGAAATTTATATTGGTGTGACAAAGGTCTTGATACAATCGAGGTGTCTAAATTGGATGGAAAATATCGACGGGTGTTAATCCGAGAAAACTTACAAGAACCGCGTGCCATTGTACTCGATCCATATGAAGGTTACCTCTACTGGACTGATTGGGGTGATGTGCCGCATATCGGTAAAGCGGGAATGGATGGCTCTAAACAAAAAATCATTGTTAGCGACAATCTCGGATGGCCGAATGCTTTAACAATATCGTTTGAAACCAAAGAACTATTTTGGGGTGATGCCCGTAAAGATTTCATTTACGTAAGTGATATGGACGGTAAAAAGAAAAAGGTAGTGGCGAGTCGCGATCTAAATCCAAGTATAAATTTGCATCACATATTTGCATTGGCTGTGTGGGAGGATCGCATCTATTGGACCGATTGGGAAACAAAATCGATTGAATATTGTCATAAGTATTTGGCAACCGATTGCGGTACTCTAACGACCACTATTCACCGTCCAATGGATATTCGAGTATACCATCCAAACCGTCAGTCAAAACCTAAGGTAGATGCATGCAAAACAGCTGAATGTTCAACTCTGTGTTTATTATCACCCGAGAAGCCGGGATACAAATGTATGTGCCCCGATAATTTTATTTTGGACGCGGATAATAAAACATGCATTCAAAATTGTACCTCGGCACAGTTCGTATGCGCCACAACATTTAAATGTATTCCGTTCTACTGGCGCTGTGATACACAAGACGACTGTGGTGATGGCAGCGATGAACCGGCCGATTGTCCCACATTTGAATGCGATCCGGGACAATATCAATGCAAAAATTTGAAATGTATTCATCCCAGTCTAATATGCGATGGCAAAGACCAGTGCGGAGATGGTTCAGAGGAACAGGATTGTGATCATTATGTCTGTTTCAGTTCACAGTTTAAATGTAACCGTACTAATACGACCAACTCGTTTTGTATCGATGAAGTTAAACGGTAATTATATTCGGTTTAATGCCCTTTTCTATTTTAATACAAATTTCATTTTAGATGTGACGAAGTAAAGGATTGCCCTAACGGTGAAGATGAAGAAAATTGTGCGCCAAAGACATGTTCCCAATATCAATTCCAGTGTGCGAACAACAGATGCATTCCGAAAGTTTGGGTATGTGATAACGATCGTGATTGCTTGGATGGCTCGGATGAGGTCGATTGCAACAAAAAGGAATGTTTAGCTGGTAATTTTAAGTGTAAATCGGGCCGGTGTATCCCTGAAGGTTGGATATGCGATGGTGAACGTGATTGTCCATCGAGTGAAGATGAGTTCAACTGTACCAAAACCGAGGGACACACTTGTCAACCGTCCTATTTCCAGTGTATTAATTCGAAATGTATACCGGGACGGTGGCATTGTGACTACGAAAATGATTGTGGTGATAACAGCGATGAGTTCAATTGCACGATGCGTGAATGTTCTGAATCAGAATTTCGTTGTGCCGATGGTCGCTGTATTCGGGGGTCGTATCATTGTGATGGAGAGAATAATTGTCGTGATTTTAGCGATGAAATGGATTGTAATATTACATGTTCCGAGAATGAATTTAAATGTGCGACCACGCATAACTGTATTAATATGTAAGTTTGAATTTAATGTTGTACTATTCGAAATTTTATCTAATGCTTATTAAATCATCAGGAACTTTAAATGTGACGGTGATTTAGACTGCAATGACGAGTCAGACGAGTTAAACTGTACGTGTTCCTCAAAAGATGAATTTCGATGTGCAAATGGTCGATGTATTTTAAATCGCTGGAAATGCGATGGTTATCCCGACTGCTCCGATGAGTCCGATGAATCGATTGAACTGTGCTCAACAATGCAATGTCAAACGCATGCCTACAAGTAAATACATATAGTTAAACATTTCTTTTATTTTAACTTCTAATTTCCAAATATTTCTATCTGTCTAGATGTAAAAATTTCAAGTGTGTTTCTAAAACGGTGCTGTGCGATGGCGTTGATGATTGCGGAGATGGTACAGACGAAGATAAGTATGTCTGTGATTCGTTACATATGTGCCTACCATCGCAATTCCAATGCGAATCGAATCACAAATGTATTGCGAAAAAATTTGTTTGTGATGGATGGCCGAATTGTCCGGACTTATCAGATGAATTAAATTGCCGTACGAGTATTTGTAGTTTTGGCACGTGCAGCCAAATTTGCGTGGAGAAGAAAAAAGGACAACCTAGTTGCAAATGTGATCAAGGCTATACCAAAAATTATGGTAAAAATGATTCATGTAGTGCTACGAACCCAATGCAAGTGATGTTGGTCGCGTCCGATTCAGCATTTCGAATTATTCTACCACAAAAACCAGAACTTTCGGAACATGTTAGTTTTATCCCGACGCTAAGTATGAAAATTAATGTATTTGATATTTTCGTAAGCGATAAATTCATAACCCTTTTCTGGATCGATTCACACAACAAAAACATCGAGAAACTCAGTATGGACACGGTCGTGATGGATGATTTGTACGAAAAACGTTTTAAACGTGATACATCCGTAATACAATTTGCGACGATTATAACATTTTTAGAGAATCCGGTAGCAGTGGCTGTGGATTGGATCACGAAGCGACTATATATGATCGATGACTTTAAACAGAAATTGTTATCGACCGATTTTGATGGGCATAATCACTTGACAATTACACAAACTGGTTCGAATCCACTGGATTTAGTACTAGATCCAGAAATCGGACTAATTATTTGGTCGGTACGTGAACGCGGTATTTACACTATAAATACGGACGGTTCGAATAAACGACACATTGTTTCCGTTGGTATCGAGTGGCCAACAGGTCTCTCAATCGATTACCCCACTAAGCGATTATATTGGGCCGATTATCGTAAAGGAACAGTCGAAACCATAGAATATGATGGTTCTGACCGTCATATAATAAAAAGGTTTACTGATATAGCAAAACCGCATCGAATTGATGTATTTGAAGATTTTGTATATGTTATGCTGTACGATAAAAAGATCTACAAGTTAAATAAATTTGGACACGACAACGGAACATATTTAGTCGAAGAAAGTTACAAGACCAGCGATATAAATATCATTCATCCGATTAAACAAATTTCGAGCCGGGCAAACCCATGCAAATCAAATCCCTGTGCTGAACCAGCTTTTTGTTTAGTTTCACCCGAGTCGAAGGATAAACGAATGTGTGTATGCCCGGAAAATTTAATAAAAGAGGTGTCAACGGAAGGTGTGGTATCGTGCCGCCACGAAACTGATAGTGTACCTGATACAGAGTGTCCGTTAAAATGTATCTCGGGTACCTGCCAAATTATCGACGGACTTCCAAAATGTGTATGCTCTGCGATTTACGAAGGAGAATTTTGTGAAACCTACAAATGTTCGACGTACTGTAAAAATAAAGGAATCTGTATACTGCTAAACGACGCTACAAAATACCCGCTAACTGCAAGCGAATCAATGGACAACACAACCAGATCGATACCAAAATGTATTTGTAATATGCAATGGGCAGGCGAACGTTGTGAAGTACCGGCGAGTGCTTGCCAACAGTATTGCCACAACGGGGCGACTTGTAATTTTGAATCGGGTGGCGTACAATCTTGTATATGCCCACCAGGATTTTCAGGTGCACAATGCGAACATTGTACCGATTTGTACTGTAAAAATGGTGGAATTTGTAGACGAAATGACCCAGAGAAAAATCGATGTGAATGTCCTGATGGATTTTCGGGTCGACGATGCGAATTTGATGCATGCACAGACTATTGTCTTAATGGTGGGGAATGTACGTTTAACATTACCGGGCTACAGTGTAAATGTAAAGCCGGTTTTCGAGGTTCGCAATGTGATATAGATGAATGCGACGGTTATTGTTACAATGGCGGTACTTGTTCGATAATCGAGGGGAGAAAAGTATGCGAATGTCCCGATGAATATACTGGCCGACAATGTAATATTGATCTGTGTAAAACAGCAATGAAATCACCGGGTAAGCATAACAAAACAGATTTTAAATTATGTTTCTAATATTATTATTACCTTTGTAGATTGTGACACACCGAAGACAGCGGACGATGATACACCGTGTTACAATCATAATTGCCTTAATGGTGGACGCTGTGTCGAAATACGTAATAACGCGGTGTGCAATTGCACGCTAGAATACAACGGTGAATTTTGTGGGAAATATATCGGACATAATAATCTGTGTGAAGGGTACTGCCAAAACGGAGGAATTTGCCGTTTATACGATAATCCAATATGTGTTTGTGTTGGTGATTGGGGTGGACAAACCTGTGCCACTCCTCCGAGGTGTATTGATAGCTGTGGTGTTTGTATGCCCGGGAGCTCAATAAATGAGTGCTTATGTAACGATGGCAGCATTCAAGCATGCACTCGCGATAAAATCTATACGAGTGCGAGTAATGAGGCTGAAGTTTCAACGGCTCGCGTTGTAACAGCGCTTGCATTCGCGATTGGTATATTAAGTTTGCTAATCGCGTTATTTGGTGGTGTTATATACTATTTAAGGTTAGTAAAATTATTATTTTGTTCGTACTGCTTTTTTGGGGTTTTCAGTAGGGGGGTTTATGGTTACCTTAATTTATTTATTTTATATATTGTGATGGCTTAGGTGGCTTGCTTGTAGGTCACGTTTGTTTCTTGCTATTAATGACGTTTAATTTTTTTTCAAAAATGCAAAACCAAAATATATCAAATGTTCAGGAACATTTTTCTCATAATTCTGCCTCAGTTTTTGTAACGTTTTGGCTTGGGTCCATACGACGCGCCACAACACACTTTGTCTAGGTGTAGTAGAAACAGCCAAAGTAGTACCAATGCATCCTAAACTACAGGCCGCTTACACCAAATGATGACGACACGCTATGCCGACGTTTTTGTTGCTTTCTCTAGATGTTTTGCTAGTGTAAATATCTTAACATTATTATTGCGCAGTCTCGGTCTAGACATAAATTGACGTCATGTGCAAAAAATGAGAGTAGTAAAAGGCCTATAGTTTAGGAGGCATTGGTAGTACTATGGATAATAACAGTTACTAGTTTGTAACTTCCTCGTTGGTATTTGTTCTTTACGTGGTTAGTGGTGATTTCCAGCAGAATTTGTTTCGGTGTATGTAAAACGAAACACACTGTGATCGTATTTGATATTACGAATTTTATGAATGACCATACGGGCTCATGCCACACGTAAAAAAAAAATGCCGCATTTTTCTTCGTTTCTTTCCCCGTTTACCTATGATACAAGTTTTAATTGCGACTTAAACAAATTTTCTGTTCAACCACACAACTCAAACATAAATGAAATAAAAAATATTTCAAGGACATTTTTGACTCATTTTAGTTAAAATTTTATTTAAGAGAGAGCAGAACAAAACATTGGTAGAAAAAAAATGCCAAAATACAAAAAATGCTCGTGTGGCATGGTTGATTGACTATACAATTTCGCATATAAATTTGTATACACACATAGTTGGACGAAACACTATATTTTGATTAATTTATTATAACCCAGTTTGCTATTATTATAACAAATTATTAATGGTGGAATATATGAAGAGTTTTTTTGAAAAACGTTTACGGTTTATTTAATAATTTGATATCACTACAGTGTTTATGTTCTTTACTCACTACAATCACCAACTCTTTTTTAACACAATCACGAATGATGACCAGCATATGCGACAATCCCGTCATACAAAAATACGGTATTAGTGTATACCAGAAGAAAATGAAACACAACAACTATGCTCACATGGAATGATTTTTTTTTTGTATATTTACCTTGAACTTTATTATTTTATTATCAATTTTTAAATGTAAATATATCTTATTTTGTTAAAAGTTTTAAACGGTAGATTTGTGGTTAACAATCTAAACTAATGTTTTACATATTATATTATACAACATAAATTTTTAATTTTTGTTTATTTTACACAGACACATTTTCTTTTTACCAATTTTATATGAATTTTAATTCTTTTATAATTAAATTTTTATTTATTTATTTTTTTTATTTTTTTAAATTGCGATCACAAACTACCATAATTGACTGATCAACTAGTCTGCGCATATTTTCTGTGCGTTTATATACACCTTCCATTCCCGTTTTGATCCCCGTTATTATCAACAAAAAAACAAAAAGCTCTGTATAGGCAATGCCTTCTAAACTACAGGCCTTTTACTACTCGCATTTATCGCACATAACGTCAATTTAAGTCTAAACCGAGACTGCGCAATAATAATGTTAAGATATTTACACTAACAAAATAACTAGAGAAAGCAACAAAAACGTCGACTTAGCGTGTCGTCATCATTTGGTGTAGGCGGCCTGTAGTTTAGTGCCTTGATCTGTTTTGCTAGACCAAAAATATCTAGAACAACCATAAACAACGTACATACACCTTGTATTGTACCAACCCTTGAAATCACCTGAGACAAAGGCATGTACATTGCTATACACATCAATATTGCATTTACAACACAACCGCAATAATACTATATACAATTATTATATATATATTCCCCCTTTTTCCCGTAAACAACGAAATGACAACAGTGCGCGAGGATGAAATTGTCGACGTTCCTAAGAGACCAATTGTTACAATTTGAGTTACGTTTATTGCAAGTATGACGTTCATACTTCTACGATTGATCTACGTTACTTACGCTATATTTCGGGTATGTTAGATCCCCAGTGGAATATGCTGTAGCTGTCTGGAGCCTTTACTATTCTGGTCACATCAAGAGAATCGAAAGTTTGCAATAAAGTTTCTCGTGCTTTTATTAAATAAACCCGATTGGGAGTGTGACAATAATATACCTTTCTCTGGAAATGTTGCTCGATAACCTTCATATAACCTGATATGGAGGAGGAGACTACGTTAAACTGATTGTTAGACCTTTCAAAAAAAAAAAGTTTTTGACTCAATTTAAGTCTAAACCACACAAAAGTGTGAGTAAAAAAACATAGTATGTAATGGTGTTTTTGGTAAAAATATTCGCATGAATTGAAGTACAACCAACACATTTGATTATTTAACCAAACAAGAGGCAAACAAAACAAATTGTAACAAAAATTGTTTTACTTTATTTTTAAAAGTTTTGCTTTTGTATTTTTAATTTTGAAATCTTTGCAGTAATTTTGAATGAATTTTTTTATGATCTAAATTGCTCCGCTTATTACTTAGCGTCCAACGACGAACCACTGTCTATCTAAACACTTTTACCTTTTCTTTATACCTGTCTCCTAAAAGAAATTCTCCACTTAATTGGTTTTTGCTTCGTTGATTTGAAGATTAATGTGATGAGAACTTGTTTCAGAACATTTCATCTGTCCATTTATAGCGCTGTGGTTTCATTTTTCAGTTTTAGATTCCGAAAGAGTAATTTCGATCCTTAATCTAATACTGTTATAATTTTTAATTCATTTCTCATATTTTTAATATTTATTTTTAATTGATCTACGTTATCTGGCCTTTTCGAGTGATCGCATTTCATACAAGTTTTCCTCCAGAAATTTTTCAAATTTTCTAATTATCCCCTTAAATTCTTCTTTTTATAATTTTAGAAAACGACGAATAGGTCAACCGTTCTCACATGCGCGCCTCACCGATAACGTCGAAATCACCAATCCCATGTATTTAGGTGACGTAGACGAGGCACCCGCCTTTATTCATGAACAGGATAAAGCACATTTTGCAAACCCTGTCTATGAGTCGATGTACGCGAGCGGATCAAGTGAACCGGCCGCCCCATTAGCGTGTGGTGCACCCGAAGAGAAAAAAGGTTTACTGCAGCATACTCAAGATGAATCATCTGCATGATAATAAAGTTTTTATTTTTAAATTATAGTCGTGTGTTATTTAAGAAAGCGAAAAAAATAATTGTTTTTTAATTATAATTATTATTTGTTATATATTATTTTATTTTATTGTAAATAATTAAATTTAGTAATTTTTTTTAAAAAAGTAAATACAATTTTTTCTAGGAAAAAATTAATTTAAATTAATTATTTTGTATAAATGAAACCAAACAATTCAAAAATTTTGAAAACTCTAATTCTAATTTATTTTTATATTTTTATGTTAAATGCAACAAAATAAATTCGAACAATGTAAACCTTTATAAATAGTGATCGAAGGTCGATAATTAATAAAAAAAAAAATATTTATTTTTAATTAGATTAATCTATATAATAAAAATTACAATTAAATAACGTTATTGATATAAATATTTCGCGTATCGAGAGCTAAAAATCCTAAAATATTTAGCATTTCCTAGTCATAAATAAATTCAAATACATCAATAACATTTTTAAAGTGGCATTTTAAATCGACAATAAAATTATTAAAAAGTGCTAAATTGTAGTTTTTATATTATTAATTTAATTATAATAAATAATAATAATACGCAGCTAAATAAATAATAAATAATTATCCATCCAAGAGCAACAAATAAATCAAGTACATTATACAAACAAGTAATACTAAACCTATTGAGATTATTTTGATATTAAATTAATTATAAATAAATATGTAATAATAATAATAATAATATTAATAATTAATTGTTTATGTTTTATATTGTTCCTTGTTTACGTTTTATATATAATTTTTTTTATCTTTGCGAGAAGGTGCGGCTGTTCAAAATCAAATAAATATAATTCATTTTTTCCACTACTAGAACATATGAAATTTCTAAGCCTTGATGGTGCGCTGAAAAGTTTTGTTTCTCGGCAAGAGGTTAATTATAATTAACCATATTGCTACAGATTTTAGGAAAAACACGATGTAACGCGATTAAATAGGATGGGGAGATTATAATTATTGGCAATATTGGTAAATTAAAATCAATTTTAACTACGAACATTCAACAACAAATTTTCTTTTCTTTCATATCGTTAATATTATTAAAGAGCAAGTATTTTGCGTATGGCTTTGATCGAGGCAATATTTCTAGAAGTGGAAAAATAGTATATACATCGCGATTGAGAAGTATTATAATATAATATACTTCCCAACCTTGATATATAATCTACTATAATTATCATTAATTCATAATTTTCTCACAAGAAAACGGAATTAGAAAATCTTTTGTAATATTAAACCTAGTAAATATTTTAATATATTCTACATATACACACATACAATTAAATAACGATAGTGCCATGTCAAATTTTTTGTAGTTTTATTTTATATAAAAATAATTATTATTATCATTGGTAAATTCTTACGTAAATTTGTTTATAAATTTTTTTGTAAATGTACCTATTATAATTTTTTAAATTTTTGAATTAAGCGCTCAACAACTGGTTAAAAATTTATATATTTAAAAATTAAAATTAAATACAAGAAACGGCGTCCACCTTTTTTGTTTGAATAACAATAAAAACCGGTTTGTCTCCCGAACGAAACAAATAAAAAATAAAACGAAAAGAATTAATTAAATTGAAAATTAAAGACTGTAAAAATGAAAATTGCTGTTTTAATTTTATAAATCCTTTTTGCGCCTAATGCATTTTGTAATAGGCACTATTAAAATCAAATGTTATGACAACCAAACTTCCCACCAGCACTGTGCATTGTGCACTATATTATTTTTCAACCGGAACCAGAGGAACGGGAACAGAGCGTGGTGGTTTCAGTTGGCATTGTTATGGTTCCTGCTGTAAGCTTTTATGTTACCCAACCATCCAAAATACTTTCTGCCCATCATGCAACGTCAAATGGTTCCGCCTATCGAAAACTTTAGTTAGTTTTAAACGAATACCTGCCCAGTTTGTATTTTTCTAGATGGTATGCTCTTTGATAAATACATGATAGAAGAATTCATTTACCATGGAAGGCGAATAATTATGAAACGTAAAGAAATATAAGCAGCGAACGCTCGCTGGAATTTGACTTATTTTCACCGTGATGTTTCCTACACTATGCACTAGGCGGACTTCAAGAAGTTGATGCTACTACATTTAAATAATTGGTTGGTATAGATTCAACAAGAGGAAAATGGTGAATTGAATTCATGCTTCAGTTGTGCGAATTGAATTTCGTTTTAAATTTTTAGTAACAAAATATTACAAGTAAATACTGAATTAACAAAACAGTTGAGCACAAATTATTTTTTTTGTAGGTTTAAGTGATACCAGACTATGGTCTAGGAGGTTATAGGTTCATTCTAATGCCCATGCACATTTGCAGTCCTCGTCACGTCCGAAGCGCAACATAGACATCTGTTTGAACCTTGCTACTACAGAATTTACTCCTTTGTTCTTCTACTAGAGTCAATTATAGCTATCTCTACGATTGTCTCAAAATATTGTATTAACAAGGCAATTTAAATTAGGATTTGTCACACATGCACCACATTTGACGACTCGTCCCTCTACCGGCATATTAAAAAGCTTACTTATCTCATTAAGAGATGAAAGTGATAACTCGACACGACTCGTCATGTTTACAGTTTATCTAACTGTGTTCAGTGATTTGATAGCGGCCTAACTCTCCAAGTCAGAATCTCCATCGCCTGTTTTTTATACACAGCAGTAATCAGACCGACAAGCAGAAATATTTACATAAACCATAAAACATTTCTGTTTAGAAACGTACTGAAGAGTCTGCGAAGAATGTTTCTGAAAGGGCATGTTGTCTGGAATCATAAAGTGAATGCAATATAGTTGAGATGATTAGCTCTTCTTGTAGCGAATTACTACACGCTTATTCAATAAACTATCCAGTATAATATGTAGCGATTTCGTGCATCAACTTTTTCAGATGACGTTCCTGCATGAATACATAGCCTTGTTTATTTATTTTAAGATGTTCACTTTTAACTCACCCCACTTCCAACCCACATGTTCAATACAGTCTTTACAAATTTCACTTTATCAATAAAGTTGAATCTAATGCCGTTCAATTAGAATTTTATATTCCTCAGTAAAGAGGAACAGTTCCACATTGGTCGGGTTTACTTATATTCCACTTTCACTGGCGCTTCTTTATTGCCCAGTGATTTTCCAATTTGAACTACCACTTCGAATGATTTCATGGACGATTTCAAAGCCGCTCTAAAGGTCCAAGGCAATACATTTTTTAGAATACGGCCTAAGGCCAAAGCGTCTCTTAGGCGCTAACCAGCCGAGCCAAACATTCAAGTTACCCAGCGAGCTTTTTACTTAAAATCCTCGACAAGATAAAACGAAATATTTATTCCAAAATCGCTCGATAAGTAATTGCGATTTTATTTTCGTCAGAGTGGATAAGGGTCGAACTGGCGTACAACCACCGTACGAAGGCCATTCAAATTGATCAGACGATTACATAGACACTTTGTCATTTGTGTGTCTATCGATCGACTCAAACCAGCATTAGGAATTTTCTGTTCCGCAGAACGATCCAGCGTCCTGAATACGTAAATTCTTAATCATTATTTCAAAGGCCCTTTCATGGCATGAGAGTATTGTAGTGATTAAAATTATTACAAAATAATTTTAACCACACAAACGGAACCGTACAAGAAATTTTCAAATTCAGATCGCCATAACGACCGTGCGTAACAAACTTAACAACATAACGAAAGCTGTTTAGAACACACCCACTTTTGCAGTACGCCAAGCTCCTTCCTTCCCATAAAATCTAAGAGGTAATTTGATAATTCCGCTTGTATATTTTATTCCTTATTTATCACCATAGTGTAGTATTCCGAGCTCCCTCTAGTCTCCCTTTGTTTAGATATATCCCAATTTTTGATATTATCATGTCGGGGTGCTTTCTACGCTTTTGTTTACGAGTGACTGATTTTGATCCGTCCGTTTTAAAATTTTATTATATAATTGTAAAGACTTGGTAAGCTCGAATTCTTGCTTTTGCCTCGTCGCTGCATACTTCTTTTAGTTTTTGGTTGCCCACTTGCACGTAATAGGACATCAAAGAAAATTTATTAAGCTGATCGCCGTATTTAGGAAAAGCGGATGATTAATAGTCGACCTGATTTAAACCATAAACGTATTTCCTGGAAAACCTTAACTTCGGTCACATTTAACTAAAACCGGTGATGACTATACAACATCATCGAAATAATCACAACCTTACAAGTGAACCACATCTGAGCGATAAGGCTAACTACAAAATACACTTTTCGGTGTGTATTATCTTCTTTCTGCCCTTCGCCCATTTTTCATCTAACATCATTTAGATTAATAGTATTGCAATAGAAATTCAGTCGATGGAAAACAGTCGAATACTGAAGTTCAGCTCTAAAAATGTTCTCGAAATTATTTATTTCGATTTTTAATATTTTCTGTTATTTGGTAATTTATTCGAATGCCGAAGAAAAGTTTTTCAACGTGAAAATTCATAATGGAATAATCCGAGGTGTTAAAAAGTGGACAGTATTTGAGAATAAGGAGTACATCGCATTCCTTGGAATCCCATATGCTAAGCCACCGTTGGGTAATTTACGATTTTTGGTAAGTAATGAACATTTTGGATGGAATATGGTGCAAATGTAAATAATATAATTCCAGCCACCGGTGCGGCCTGATAATTGGACCGGTATTTTAGACACAACCGGTTTTGGATCACGGTGCACTCAACTTGAATATATGCATACCGAGGTAACGGGTAGTGAAGATTGCTTATTCATCAACGTGTATATGCCGGTTACAAATTCCAGTGAACAGCTTCCCGTTATATTTTATACGCATGGCGGGGTATTTTTTGAAGGAGCGGGTGATACAGAACTTAATGGTCCCGATTTTTTACTCGAAAAGGATGTTATCTTAGTTACATCGAATTACCGTTTATCTATATTTGGATTTTTATCACTTGGGGATGATGTATATTCGGGCAATATGGGACTGAAGGATGCACTGATGGCACTGCAGTGGACCAATGAAAATATCGGGTTTTTTAACGGTGACTCCAGACGAATTACAATTTTTGGGCATAGTTCTGGTGCCGTCATGGTCCACTTAATGACAATATCGCCAACGGCCAGAGGCCTATTTCAGCGAGCGATTATACTTGGAGGATCGGCATATGTTAGACTTGCTGTTAACGTAGATACCCATCTCGAAAAAGTTTTAGAATTTGGTAAATTTTATAATAACTTAATAGATTTTAAACTGATTGAATCTAGAATCACATTTTTTCAGCTAAAAGTATACAGAATATTGACAGTTACGATGATGTAATACAATTTTTACAAACGTACGATAATAAAAAGTTATTAGTTGCCATGGAGCCAGAAGATGCCGATTTTCTAGAGGAACATGATGGGAAGCTGTACTATGCGCCGACCATCGAGTCAAAAAACGCCATTTCACCATTTTTGACAGATTATCCTGAAAATATTTTAAATTCAGAAAGGCCACATGACATTGATATTATGTTTGGATTTACCGAGTTCGAATGGCTGTTCCGAATGGGTGATATACTAAAAAATCCATCTCTTCTGGAATTGTTTAACGAACAATTTGAGTTTTATTTGCCAAATATTAGATTTGATGTTGATTATAATGCATCGTGGCATCGACAGATGGCTAATGAAATACGAGAATTTTATTTCGGGGATAATGGAACTGTAAATGAACAGTCGCTTGATGCGTACACACAGTTAAAGTCTGATACGGTATTCCTATATGGAATTCATAAAAGTGTCATAAATTCTGTCCATCACGTTACAGGCAAAACGTATTATTTTAGGTTTATGGTTGACGGTAAATTAAATGTTTTAAAGGATAAGTTCGGTTTGGTAAATGTTCCAGGTGCAACTCACGGTGATGAATTGGGCTACATATTTAAATGCGATCGCTACTCATCCGAATACCTCAAAACTTTTGATACCGAATCATTGGAACGTAAAACGATTGATCGAATTACCACGTTATTTACGAATTTTGCGAAATATGGGTAATGGCGGCCCTCGTTAATTTAAGTCTCATGCTATAACATTTTAATTTTTTTAAATTTTAGTGATCCAACGAAAACTAGGTTTACGATCGAATGGCTGCCAGTGACAGTGACCAAACAAAATTATTTGAAACTTACAAAAGATGGCGTGGACATTGAAGAAAATCCACATTTGCGCAATCTTATATTTTGGGATAATTTGTTTGAAAAATATAAAAACTACTCGCGGTCACTAGTTAGACCTACCTTGCAAAAATAAAATGATTTGTCTACGAAAATTTGAATTATTGTCTGTTTTAGAAGTAATCCGGAGCGGGAATGAGTCACATTGCCGACAACAATATTGCTGTCGGCGGTATGGGGCTTGTCGGCGATATGGGATGGGGATGGGCCATCATTTATAGCGATTGGTGTCTGCAATGTGGGTGTCGGCGATGTAGTTGTGTCGACGAAGTATCAGATCATCTTCTGTGTGTGCTAAATGGATCATTAACGTCCGAAAAACAAAGCTATCATTGTAAGGAGGGTGGTAAGAGAATTTTTAGTCCGAAAAAGTATGAATTATATGAGGCCCGGGTCTTCAGGTTACGGGGACTGAGTAACGGCCGAGATTTTTCAAACGAATCAAATAATGGTGACCTTCTTCATAATCCCACATTTGCTGAATAGGAGTCGCATGCTGATCCCAGGAACTCATAAATATTATGATATAAAGCCTTAGAGAATCCGGCAAGTGGCCGCGAAATATCCTGTCTACAAGAAGGAACACACGTAAGATCATTGATCTAAAGGTCTTTTCACTAAAGATGATGCTTTTGAAATGTTCTGTGACATCTTTCGACGAATATCAGGAAATTCTGAAAGAGTTTATATGAGGTTTACTTTTAACTGCTCCGGAATAATTTAAAAATTAGTTCTGTTATGTAAAATGAGTAACACAGTCAAAATCATGTGTCATACACGATATCGATAATATTTGTAGTCAACTCAGCTGTTCAGCTAAAAAAATGTTCTTTAATTGGATGTTAGTTGTGGTCGTGTGTGTTTGCATATGTATATGATATCAGACAAGGTAAAAATTATCGATGTTACATTCTTAACTTGCCAATACGAAGTCTAGGTATGCAGTATAGGATCAGAATCGATTTTTGTTATTAATAAGCCCGTTAAGAATTTATAAAGATAGTAATTTGGAGAATGCGAACAAAACTATTTTCATCTCAAGGAGATTCGTGTAATATTTGATGGAAATATGTGTACCGGAAGTGACAGCGTCGATGAGAGATTTCTTCAATTTGTGTAATTTTTTTTTATTTTTATTTGGCTAATTTTATTTATTTATATAAAATTATTACAATGTACAATGTAACATTTCATTTCTAAAATAATTTGCTGCTTTGTTACACGTTTAGAATGATCGATTTCTCCTAAATTGTATCTAATGTTGGTTCTGCCTTGCGCTGGCTATAAAACTACCTCTAACGGTTTTACTCTTTTGAGCCTTTTTATTATTTCTCATTGGTCAAGCAGTTAAACGGGTTCAACGTTTGGGTGATTGTGGGGTTTTTCTCTTCATGCTTCTGTGCTGCTTTATTTACCTCGTCAGCGACTGTTTCCACTGCAACATCCCTATGGAGGTCGCTATATTACGTAATTCTTAAGGAGCACTTAACAACATCCGTCAGTATTTTGTTTTGGAATCTTTGGATGATGTTAAGGATACTCGGTTTAGTAAAACCTCACAGCTGAATATGATACGTCCATATATGAGGTTTTATATCCGAATTAATTTTTTATGTGTTGACAATTTAAAGTTCCTTCCCAAAACTCTGTAGATTTTTCTATGTTTGAGCCTGAGCTCTTTTCATTTCTTTTCGACATATACCTTCTATCTCAGTTCAGATCTAGATTCATATACCTATAGGTATTTTGCTGAGATCGCATGTGGTAATGAAACTTTTTTTAGTAAATTAGTACCACGTGCAATCAGTTTACTTTTCTGTTGGTATAGTCAACACGTACGGATCTTGTTTCGTTCCTCTATGTGGTGTCACTTACTAATATGATAGCAGTGTGATCAGCAAATGTCCATTGCTTTATTATCCGTTAGATATTCCACTGTGTGATGTTCCAACTTGTGAATAGAAGGTCCTAAAGGACTTATTTATGTAAAATATCTACCTCGAAATCCATATTGGTGTTTGCGTTCTTTACTTTTAATTAGCGGTTTCATCCGTTTTTTTAGGAGTTTTTCAAATAATTTTAACAATAGTAATATTAGTCTATGAGACTTTATTACGTTGGGTGGGGCTCTCCTAAGTTGGGTATCATAATCACTTCCGCAAATTTCCATACCTTTGCTGTTTCAGCACTCTTCCTGTTATCAGGTCAAACCCTGACACTTTTCTTGGATTTTTTCTTTTATTTCTATAATCACAGAATGATTTCTTGAACTTCAGTTTCTTCTGTTCTTCGCTCTGCTTTACCTCATTAGGCTTAAATATATACCCTCAAGGTGATGAGCAAAAGCCCCTGCTATTTATTCTTTGCTTCTTGCCCAACTCCCATTAGTTGTTCTTGTAGGTGGAATCTGAGTTACTTGGCTTCTTATTCGTTTTGTTGTTATCCACAGTGAGTAGTCAGTGAATCAGCTTCTACCCATTGTTTTGACTGTTGTGTTATGACTCCATGGTCATAACATTATTTCCTTTCCTTTTTTTGTTTCTTATTTTAGTTCCATGGTAATTGAGTGTGTGATGCGCCATCTCTTGTCTGCGCGTTGAAGGGTAAGTTTTGTGATTGTGAATTGGCATTTATCGTGACTCATTATTAAATTGGTTATGTGATTTAATTTCTTTGTTGTTAAATAAATAAAATCAAGTTCTAAATCTTTTCGGATTGGTATGTGGGGAGGGGTGTCTTATTCTGTGTCAGTTCCATATTTATATGCTGGGCTTGTCGCTCCCCATCATCTCCTCGGCAGGAAATTCACAGGGTTGGAGTGGCCAGTCCAGCATATGTGTCGCCCATTCGAGGTCGACCGTAACATCCACACGGTCTACCCGTGGCACTTCGGCGTTCTCATGCTGTCAAAGTGTGAATTGTGGTTGATTAGCTGGAGGTATTTCCGGATGAAGAGAGGCCTGGTCTGTTGAAGAAATTTTCCTATTCTCTAATGTTGCTTCGTTGTGGCTGGGCATTAGCCTTCCGCGGTCGATGGGGCATTCGGGGGGTCTTTTCAGTAGACTGGGTTCTTGTCATTCGGCGAGATCCGGTCGCCTCTGGGTAGGAACACCCAGTTGTAATTAAATTTATTACAGTTCCTCAAGTTTCGGTCGACGAATTCTGGTGTCCTTTAATTTAATTTCAGTTTGTTTAATTTGCTTTTGATTTTGATTTTATTCTGTTCCACGGTGTAGGGCAGGAACACGGAAGCCTCAACCTCCCCACGACCGAAAACCCTGAGATTTAGTCGGCAAAATCACCGTAAGAGAGGCTTCTGCGTGCTCCAAAGAAACAAAAAATGGTTGCATCAGACCTTACAATAATCATCATAGTATTCATTGACTATCTTGAGAAGGGTATAGCCATCACAGCTGAATATTATGTATTATTATTAAGCACTTTGAATGAACAAATTAAAGTAAAACACCGTTTCATCTTACATTGATAGTGGAAAATACAGCAAAATTTGGATGAATTGCAGCCCCTTGCAACTTTTTTCTTTTTCTAAACATGAAAAATGGCTTGATGGAAAGATGGATCAGATTAGGAGTAATCGACGAAAATTTTCTACTGCGCATCCTTCCTCTAGGGCGATTCGAACACAGTACCTCCCGGTTCAAGGTCTAATGATTAACAGGCCTTGCGATTAATTGGTCTGTCAATTAAGTGCCATAAGCACGATGATGTGGCCTAGGAAGAAATGATTACGATGAAATGGACGGAAATCTTCCGCAAATTTAGGTATTTTCGCAACCTAAATTTTTTGTGTTAATAAATAATTCGCTAATTCAATGTGAGTGTATTTTGTTTGGTTAGATTTTTTTATCGTACCTCGAAGTGAATTTTTGTGAGAAAATCTATCTAGTAAAGGAAAAGTTTTCAAACATTTTTTTTAAACTTTTAGGTGGTTCCAGAACTACTTAATTTAAGTTTGCAAAACGTTCTTAAATACTTAATCATTACGCAAATCAACTTCGTGTAGGAATTTTTGATCTTTACGATTTCAATTATTGAGTAAGCCGACCAATTGTTGCGGAGTATAGCTTAAAACATCCATTAATAAAAGTTGGCATGCTGAAATAGACTTCTATCAAGAGCGTTTTTTGAAGCGCATGGCGCATGGCAATATGTCTGATTGCTTTGGTGACATACAGCCGATTCAGCGAGTCAGTACAGTTTTTGATCAACAACACATTTTGCTAATCAGCATAATTGAGAGATTTAACAGTCTCACAAAATAATCGTCGTGAACTTTATACAAAAACAAAATCTGCTGATTACGTTATTCTGAACGATAAGAATAACTTGCCAAAATAATTAAAAAATATGTATACTTTTGCCGCCTCTTCTCTCTTTGCCCCTAAATCCATTTAGATTAATAATTCTAGAATTAAAATTCAGTCGTTGCAAAACATTCATTCGTTCGACTCCAAAAATGTGTGCTAAATTATTTATTTCGATTTTTAATCTTTTCTGCTATTTGGTAATTTTTTCGAATGCCGAAGAAAAGTTTTTCAACGTGAAAATTCATAATGGAGTAATCCGAGGTGTTAAAAAATGGACAGTATTTGAGAATAAGGAGTATATTGCGTTCCTTGGAATTCCATATGCTAAGCCACCGTTGGGTAATTTACGATTTTTGGTAAGTAATGAACATTTTGGATGGAATATGGTGCAAATGTAAATAATATAATTCCAGCCACCGGTGCGGCCTGATAATTGGACCGGTATTTTAGATACAACCGATTTTGGATCACGGTGCACTCAACTTGAATACATGCATACCGAGGTAACGGGTAGTGAAGATTGCTTATTCATCAACGTGTATATGCCGGTTACAAATTCAAGTGAACCGCTTCCCGTTATGTTTTATAGCCATGGCGGAGGATTTTATGAAGGAACAAGTGATACTGAACTTAATGGTCCTGACTATTTACTCGAAAAGGATGTTATCTTAGTTACATCGAATTTCCGTTTATCTATATTTGGATTTTTATCACTTGGGGATGATGTATATTCGGGCAATATGGGACTGAAGGATGCACTGATGGCACTGCAGTGGACCAATGAAAATATCGGGTTTTTTAACGGTGACTCCAGACGAATTACAATTTTTGGGCATAGTTCTGGTGCCACAATGGTTCATTTGATGACGATTTCGCCAACTACTAGAGGTCTGTTTCAAAGGGCGATTATACTTGCGTCATCGGCAATTAACATCTTTTCGATAAATGTAGATTCCAAGCGCGATAAAATTTTTAAATTTGGTAAGTCTAATTTATACACAATAATTACGAGTTCCTATTCATTACTAAAATAATTTTCAGTTAAAAATGAACGGGATGTAGAGAGTTACGAAGATGTCATACAATTTTTACAAACATGCGAGAGTGAGAAGTTACTAAGTGTCATTAAACCAGAACCAGAACCTGCGGGTAGACGTGGCATTATCCTCTTCTATGCTCCAACTATTGAGTCCAAAAATGCAATTACGCCATTTTTGATCGACTATCCTGAAAATGTTTTAGAATTAGAAAGACCACGTGACATTGATATTATGTTTGGCTTGAATGAGTACGAGACACTGTCTTCTGTGGCAAATGAATTGTACAATCCAACTCTGCTTGAACCATTTAACGAACAATTTGAATTTTATTTACCAAATATTAGATTCGATCTTGATTACAATTCGTCGGAGTATCGTCAAATGGCAAATGAAGTACGAGAATTTTATTTTGGCGTCAACGGAACCGTCAATCAAAAATCGTACATTGATTACATGCAGCTAATGTCTGATGTTATCTTCACGTATGGAATACATAGAAGTGCCATAAATTCTGTCCATCACGTCACAGGCAAAACGTATTATTTTAGGTTTATGGTTGACGCTAAACTAAACGTTTTAAAGCATAAGTTTGGATTGGAAAGTTTCCCAGGTATAATTCATGGTGATGAATTGGGTTATATATTTAAAAGTGATCGCTTTTCGAACGTATACCTCAGAACTTTTGAAAGCGATTCTATTGAGCGTAAAACGATTGATCGGATGACATCGTTTCTGACAAATTTTGCGAAATATGGGTATGGTAAATTTATCTCGATCAATTGAAATAAATATAGTAAAATGTTGTTTTCCTTGTAGTAATCCATCTCCCAACGATATTCCAGTTAAATGGTTACCAGTAACAGAGGCCAAGCAAAATTATTTGAAAATTAGTAATTATGGTACGAGTCCGGCAGAAAATCCAAATTCTCCTTATAACACATTTTGGGATAATTTGTTTGAAAGGTATCAAAATTATTCGCGGCCCCCAGTTCGACCTACATTTGAAAATAAAATTGGCTTATAATTTGGAGAAATTATTTTACTTAAATAGAAGGTAGTTCGTTTACGGCCATATTTGTTTGTCACTTGATCGAAATTCGCCACTTCTTCAAAGAGACGGTGGTGGAAAGTAAACTTCGGCAGCAAAACAAATCAATTTACTAGTTGTACGACTACCAAAATGTGAATTCGTGTAAAGCGCTATTTATTCCAGTTGATGTTTCAACAGAAGCATGACATTCGGAACCAGCAAGTAAATTATGATATTGTAGGATTGCTTTATGTCTTTGTATGATCGTATAATGATGCCGTTTCGATTTCGGTTGGGCGGGATGCAATGACGCAATGACGTTGTCTTTATTGTTCACATGTTAGACGATTATGATCGATGGTAACAGTGAAATCCCGACCTTCGGATATTTAAAAATATTTCACACTACCACTGATGAATCACAAGTAGTTTCCGACGAATGTTAAATATTTTTGATCGACCTTCAAAAGGCCTAGAGAAGAGAAGTTCTTTAATATCTTAGACTTCTTTAGCCGAAAATTTGGGCGGGCGTCTCAACGAGCTTTGCTATAAAGGTGTAATAGTAGTTTACTATGCCAATAAACCGTTGGATTCGTTTGATTGTGGTTAGTGCTGGGAATGGAATAATGGCAATAATTCGTTCCGTAGAAGGCAGAATGTCATTTAGAGTGATTTTGAAACTGAGGAAATTGAGAGAGTTCGAAACGAAAAACCATTTCTAACTCTTGATGTTGACGCCAAATTCGTCACTTCTTTGGAGAAGTTATTTTCAGTGTAGTTTGTGTTGTTCCTCATTTTTCGATTTCACGGGGATGTTGTAAATGTTTGTGAAAACGGAGTTGAGGTTTCGAGTGATTTCGTTGGGAAAACGGTGGAACGTCTGTGCGACATTTCTGACAAATGGTGTTGTGATTGAGGTTTTGTGTACATCCTCGGTGTGTCGGGAAGTAAGTGATAGGCTATGACGAGATCGATTTAAAGGAATGGAAAAGTTTCGTATGTGTGGAATTGTGCGAATTTGATACTGTTACCGAATTAAGTTGTCGATAATCTCCACACGGTCTTCAGTCGAAATCTTTCTTTCTTACCTTATGTAGCGAGATGCCGATAGGCGACAAATCCACAACTAAACCATGTATTAAAATTGGTTATATGCAGTTTTTTAGCGAATGGGTTGTAACAATGTGATGGACCATCCAATATTTGACTGGTAAATTAGTAAAGTATTAAGTATTTACATTTATTAATTATTGCGTTGACGCATTGATTGACAGCTGTGACACTGAACAAACTGGCCGGTTTGCCTCTTGTTTTTGTTATATGTATGCGTGATGCAGCCGTGCGATTTGTGTTGTTGTCTGAGCGAGGTTTTACGGTTTACCATATTAGCATGTTGAATTACAGCGACGGAGGTTGCATGTTTGGTATTAGCACACTTCTGGTATCTCTACTCAGGAACAGTGGTGCGATCGTAAAAGGTTATTGTGGTTGATATTGGCTATTCTGTTTGTTGAAAGATAGCAAATCCTAAAAGAAATGTAGTCGGTAGCCGTTTTGGGTCGTGCTATAAGGCTTTCCACTGACAATGCATCTGTCTAAGTGGCAGCATTCGCAGTGGCAAAGCTCGGTTGTTTGGTTAGGTTTGGTCAGAAAGGATACTTGAAATCATACTTTGAAAGGAAGAGTCGTTAGGTTGTTGTAATATTTGGGCTTTGTCTTATTCTTGTCAACAATTTGTGAGGGTCCATCGTTTGTCTCTTCCTAACTGATGTTCGTCTGACGGTGGTAGTTGTTCGATTATATAGTATTTTTGATATCAGTGGATTAAGTCAGGTATGTTTGTAAAGGGGTCTTAAGGCTATCAAGTTGAATATTTCCTTAGGAGCCTCGCACATTACGTGTACATGTTTTGTTCGATCGCTGTTTATCCTGAACTGTTCAAAATGCATTTCTGGGAAGCGGAACCAACCTAGCACGTTCGTAGTCCTTAATGAGTTCCTAAACCTGAGCGCGCAAACCAAAGTTTGCCCATGTTTGCGACCACTTTTACTTTGGCATCTTCCTGGTTCTTTTTCTGTTCATCGTTACGGGTTTCTATTGACGGTTCTTTGATGCCGCACTGCTCGACGTGTTTTTCTCTTTTCATCATGCTCGTATTCTATTCCCATATTCTCATTTTATCGTATTCTCATATTCTCTTATTTTCATATTCTCAAATTCTCTAAATTGATGAATAAAATAATATTGAGATACCGTAGTATCACAACATTATTCTTCCTCCAACCGGTGCTAACTAAATGTTTCGTCAAGCACCAGTCCTATCAGCTATATCCACTATGTTCGATCCACTATGTCCACTATGTTTCTACACCGCACCCTATAAAAAGTCGAAATTTTTTTGGAATATTAGTCAATATTTTTGAGAACGTATTTGTTGTACATTTTCTCATTAACATTGAATTATTTGCTTTAAAACTTTTGGAACTATATAGTTTCATTATCATTAACTGATAATAGTGAGTGAACCGGGAACTTATTGTTTGAATTAAAGTTATTCTGAACTATTTACTATCAAAAAAATTTGATTACGAATTTGATTTTTCGTAACTCGTGTGGGGACTTCTTAAGAGTAGAGACCGATCTAGAAATGTTTGCTAAATCCATTATTTTGGTTTTTAATTTATTTTGTTATTTGGCCATTTATTCTTATGCCGATGATAATTTTGTTGAGGTGAAAATTCGCAATGGAATAATTCGAGGTGTTAAAAAGTGGACCATTTTTGAAAATAAAGAGTACATTGCATTCCGTGGAATTCCATATGCTAAGCCACCGATGGGTAATTTAAGATTTTTGGTATTTGGATGTTTCCTTATTTCAGTTTAGTTAAATAATATTAAAATGCAATTCCAGCCACCGGAGAGACCTGATAATTGGACCGGAATTTTGAACTCAACCGCTTTTAAATCGCGATGCACCCAAATTGAATTTTTGCAGACGGAGGTAGTTGGTAGTGAGGATTGCTTATTTATCAATGTGTATGTGCCGGTATCACCGCCGAATAAAGTGCTTCCCGTTATGTTTTATATGCATGGCGGGGCATTCTACGAAGGATCGGGTGAAACCAGATTACATGGACCAGATTTTTTACTCGAAAAACATGTTATTATAGTAACATCCAATTTCCGTTTATCTGTATTTGGATTTCTATCTCTTGGTGATGATGTATATTCTGGCAATATGGGATTGAAGGATCAACTATTGGCATTGCAGTGGGCTAATGAAAATATCGGATTTTTTAATGGAGACACGAAACAAATTATAATTTTTGGACATAGTTCTGGCGCCACCATGGTTCACATGATGACGATATCACCGGTAGCTAGAGGGCTATTTCAAAGAGCAATTATACTTGGATCGTCGGCAATTAACAGATTCTCAATTAACAAAAATTCTCATCGCGATAAAGTTTTTAAATTTGGTAAGACAAATTTATGAACCATGATTATGCATTTTTAATGCAGAATTGACATATTTGCAGCTAAAATTGACCAACATATCGATAGTTACGATGATGTCGTACATTTTTTACAAACATGTGATAGCGAGAAGTTGTTACGTGCCATCCAATCAGATGATCCGGAACGGTCAGAGCGACGAGCCCTTAAACTGTATTATGCCCCCACCCTCGAGTCGAAAAATGCTATTACGCCTTTTTTTACTGATTATCCTGAAAATATTTTAGAAACAGAAACTCCGAGTGATATTGATATTATGTTTGGAATCACTGAGTACGAAATGTTGTTTCTGTTGGCTAATGAATTTAAGGATCCCACTCTTCTTGAACCGTTTAATAAGCAATTCGAGATTTACTTCCCTATTAATAATTTTGCTCTCGACTATAATTCTGAGGTGTATCGAGAAATGGCGAACGAGGCCCGAGAATTTTATTTTGGTATCAATGGAACCGTAAATCAAGAATCGTTTATTGACTACGTCCTTCTGATGTCAGATATTGTGTTCACATACGGGATACATAAAAGTGCCATAAATTCCATCCATCATGTAACAGGCAAAACTTATTATTTTAAATTTATGGTCGATGCCAAACTAAATGTTTTAAAGCAGATGTTTGGCTTGGGAAATTTTCGAGGTACAAGCCACGGTGATGAACTGGGATACATATTTAAATGTGATCGATATTCTGACGAATTCCTAAAATCATTTAATAGCGAATCGGTGGAACGTAAAACAATTGACAGGATGACAACGTTACTCACAAATTTTGCGAAATATGGGTAAGACCTACATATGACGTGCATTAAGTTGAAAAATATTTAATAATCTAAAATTTTGTAGTGATCCAACTCCAAATGATATTCCGGTTAAATGGTCACCATTGACAATAGACAAACAGCATTATTTAGAAATTTCTAATGATGGGATGATGCTTAACGAGAATCCCAACTTTCTCTATAACAAATTTTGGGAAAATTTATTTGAAAAATATAAATTCTACTCTCAATCTGTAACCCCACCAACATTTATTAATAACGACGAATTAGAACCTTAATAATTGCTGAATTTTATTTTACATGGTTCTTTTGATCGTGCTTTAAATAATTAAATAATAATTTAAAAAATAATTAAAATTCAGTTCAAACAGTTCAGTTTCATAAATTTGATATGGACCGTTTATGTAAATTTACGTCTTAACCCGCTTACGGGTGCTTATTTATGGAAATATCGCAAATTAACTATATAGTTAGGTATACCTCGACCATGCACACAGAGAAATGGTCACATATTTCACAAAGACAATCAATAGGATTTCTCTATAGTTTTTTGCTTATAAGACACACTTATTATAATGAAAAGGTTTTTCTTTTTAAATAGTCACATATTATTACAGAGATTTTCTTATTGTTTTGAACAGAACTTCTTTGTAATTTAAAATGGAGCCTTATAGAATTCTTGATAGAAATCCATTTCAATTCTATAAGAAACTCTTTTAGAAATACTTACGTCATAGATTGGTTTAATAAGGTAATCTTATAAATTTAATAACCTAATAATATCGGGTTTTTGGTACTTGCGGTGACAGTAAGAAAAATAATAATTTGTTGTTAATATTAACTGAATTCAAAATTTATTTCATCATTGTTACAAATAAAAAGTATACATAGATAGTAAAACTTAGAAATTATAAAATAGTAAATTAATAATAATATTTCATGAGCTTATCAAAATTTAATGGTTTTCGTTGGTGTTGTAATAATGTAATTTTTTTAATCTTATTAGTTTAATTCCATTTTTTTAAATGTTAAAATGAATTAGCGGTTCATCAAATTCTTGCAAATTACACAAAATATATTTATTGAGTCGTTGCCCAACAGCATATGATTGAAAATGTTCTAAGAAGCCCTTATTTTCCCATTGTTGACATAATCCATAACAATTATTTTCATGAGGCAAAATGTGTAAAATTTCATAGATTTTCGGAATTGTTTCATTTTGTGAATTAGTTAATATATATCCACATTTGTATAACACACCATGAAACTCAACTTTTTTAGTAGAAGTTGTAGGCAAGTTACAAAATTCATTTGCAAAATAAATATTAGTAAAGTAATCTTAATTATTTAAGTCAATAGTTTCTAACTCGGATACAATTTGAATTTCGTCTTGGAAAAACGGAACATTTAGTCTAGAAGTGGTGTTACGTGCGTACATTTTGTGAACTCGGTGTTGCGCTTCATATCTAAAACACCACAGTTTTCTGAGGGGGCCTATTTGACGAATTATATATGGATAGTGGACCATCAAATGAAATTTGGGCTTTAATTTGTCATTAAATAAGTCAATATATAGTTGGTTATGTCTTGCAATTATATCAAATAGTAATTGCAGTTTCTCATTATTAAATGAAGATAATAGAATCAAATCATTTAGTTTGACTGCAGTTAATAAAAAATCATACACGGGATCCCCCTCTTCAATTAAATCACCCAAAATTAGTAATATAAAGTGAATAAATGTTTTCATTTGTTTCGCTGTCATTTTAAAACTACAATTTTTAATATGGTGTTTCTCAATTGTAGGGCAAATATTGCTTATTTCGGATTCTCCGTAAGCAAACATTTGCTTTCGGTAGTTTAGGACATCAAGGCTTATTATTTTTGTTGTTGTAAACGAAGTGGTACAAAATTTTGTAAATATCATATCTAAAGACGCCCTCATATAGATCATGCATGATGTCACATGCTACATTATCTGTGACATGGAAATGTTGTACTTGATTAAATATGCAATATTCTTTAATCCCTGTCAATTTCAAATCCTTTAATTCAATATCACGTGCGTAGTTTATTCTATTACGAAGATTGTCATCAAACTGTATGCAGTCAGTTTCTGTTTCTTGTTTAGTTCTTGTGCAAAGTCTACAGAATTTGTTGCTATTGAATGATTTAGTGTAACCCAATACAGCAGCATTCAGACCCAAATTGTCACCTAAAATTTGTTCTAATTTTATATATATTATTTGTTTTCCTGCTTCTGTATTTATTTCTACGCCACTGGTCTCTAATACTGAAAGTACTTCAACTAATGATCTCATAATGGCACTAAAACCAATCTCATTAACATCTTTTGATTTAAAAAAACCTGCTACAAATATATTATTTAACCGACTCAAAAAGTAATTAGGGATTGTTGGAAAATTATAATA
The DNA here is from genome assembly GCA_947310385.1 of Nephrotoma appendiculata. Lineage (NCBI taxonomy): Eukaryota > Metazoa > Arthropoda > Insecta > Diptera > Tipulidae > Nephrotoma > Nephrotoma appendiculata. The sequence goes on from OX371223.1 coordinate 17,992,203, forward strand.
AATTGCACAGAGTGACTGTTTGTTGGATTTGGATCCCAGCGGATCGTTAATTTCAAAATCATCTAAAGCTATAAACATCGGAATTATTATTTCACCTGGATTTGTATTATACCTTGACCATAATTTTCCATTGATAAAATGTTTCAGATCGGTCTGCTCCTGGAGATGTTGCATATTAATCATAGTATATTGAAATATATTTTTATTTCCAAAAAATTTCCTAATCTGAAAGATAATATTCATAAGGCATAATTTTCGGCCAAAATTGGTTCACTATATTTATATAAGTCAAGTGCTTCAAGATGTTTAATTAATCGATATTCCGTGTTTATTTTAACGAAAGGATTATGAACCCAGTTTAAAATCGGATCCGCTCGAAACGCGATATTTTAAAACGCGATATTTCGAAACGAGATATGACAAAACGAGATATGGTACAAAACGCGATATTTCAAAACGCAATATTTCAAAATGCGTTATGGTACGGAATGTGTGTTGCGAAGCGACTGGAGCGTATAGCAACCCGATTTATACCGATCCTATATACTCTCGCTCCTATCGATTTTTAAATTCCTATAAACTGAAATTAAATTTCCCCTCCACCCGACTGATATAACCCGATCATAAATTCCCGATTTGTACCATATCGCGTTTTGTAACGTATCGCGATTTGAATTATCGCGTTTTGAAATATCGCATTTTGATAATTTAAAATATCGCGTTTTAAATGGGACCCGTTTAAAATATCTATAAATCCAGAATTACTACTGTCTGTATTCAAGTGTACAGAACATGAAAATATTTCAGATAATGGTTTGCAAATATATGTAGTTATTCAATTTTGTATGTCAACAACGTCCTTTCTTGACTTTTCGTTATGTTCATGAAGTTTTAGTGTGAATGCTAGAGCTGAATTATTTAAATTTGAAATTATAGTAACTATTTTCCATTTTACAACCCCCGTACTAATTACATACACATAATTACATACACATACATCTCTATTAATTGATCTATTGATAAAATTTGAGCTTAAACTAAGAAAATTAATATTTACTTTCGTATCCGAGTTTTCTTGACTTAAATCATTTTTTACAATAATTGGATTTATAGTGGTAGAATTCTGATTAATAGTTAATGGCTAAACTTTCAGCATATGCTGTTTTATATGTTTTTGTATGAATAAATGTTATGAAATATTTGTTGACAATTATCGTGCTTGCATTTGAATTTGTAAATTGCCGGTACACCGTGAACTATTTTTAAATGGTTAAGTAATGTATTTAAATTGTTTGTTATATATTCGCACAAGAAGCAAATTAGTTGGGTCATTTTGGAAGATTTAACTTATTTGTTGATATTTGAATTGGTTTACAAGATTTACAACTTCTGAATTGTTTTCTGAGTTAAATTCAAAAAAATATCCACACTAATTTGCTAATTGGTGAATATTTAAGTTGATATACGTATATCAATTTTATAATTATATCTAAACATTTTTGAAACGAACAAAACTGGTAAGTGAGTTTGTCAACGTAAATACAAAAATGATCTAATTGTGTAAGCTCAGAATCTACCTAGAACCTAGTAAATTATTACCTACCACAATAATTCTTGGTTGCATTAATTGATTTTGTTTAGCAAATTCTCCTTGCAATTTGCTTATTTCCGGCTTTACATCATTCTAGTTCCGTACGTGCAATATAAAATCTGATTGAGCATCTCCAATCGTAGGTTTCTTTTTCCTACCTAATTTTTAAGGCTGCAGTATCGACGGCAACAAATATGCAACAAGACAATCTTTTGAATCTGAAAATATAATATATGCTATAAATTTATCCCTTATATGATCATTTTGCTACACGGAGAGAAATCGAAAAATACATTATTCCTACCAGGAATCTATTATTCCAAAATGGAGTTCACAATTTAACCCAACTTATCTAAAGAATAATAAAACATATTTAGGATCAATATATTCTTTGCAACAAAAGTTAATATTATTCCGAATAAAGACAAAAATTATTATTAATTCCTTTTAGTTTTGTTCTTAAAGAGAAAAATATCATTTTTTTTTTTTGAAAAATTTATTCACAAATCGGAATAATTTAAATTTATTTTACGAATAAATTGTTTACTACAGTGAATAGTTAAATCAAATACTAGAAATAGGCTATTCAATGATAAAGAATAAATTGATCATATAAGGAATAATTAAGTTTAAAAAGTAAGAATAAACTATTTAATTATAAGGAATAAGTTTATCTTTATAAGGAACAGATAAATCAAAAAATTAGGAATAAATTTACAATGATAAGGATTAAATTGATCATTACAAGGAATGAATTTTTATTCTAAATATTATAACTAAAATCACACATAATTTTAATTTAAAAATGAATTTTTTTAATTTAATTTTTTATTGTTTTTTATTTTATTTTTTTAAATTTATATAATATTTTATTTAATTTTCTTATATATATTTTATCATGAAATAACTTTTATTTTTAAATCAAAGAATTTCAACCGGCTTTCAAAACTTAATATTTTAAAATTAATATAAATTATATTTTAAGTTTTTTGTTTAATAAAATAAATTTGAAAATGTTTGTCAAAATGACAATTAAATATTCTGTTAGCATTAAATATATTTCATTTTAGTGTTTCAAAATATGCAATATTTTATAAAAATTTTCATAAATATATATAAAAAATAGCCCGATTTAAAATTAGTGTTTTTGTAATTAAATGAATTATATACATTTACACGTTCATTTATATTAAATGGAATTATTATAGTTTCGTTGAAATAATTTAGTCCTGTTATTAATTGTTTTGCTATATTGTTATAGGAATGAATATTTGATTCAATATTTAAAACTGAGTTAGGGAATTTTAGTGAACATTTTTTAGCTACAGAATATTCCAAATTAATTCTTAAGCAGGAAACGTTTTTATATTCTTTTAGAGATTTACTTTTATTTCCATGCCTCATGCACCATACAGCTTTTAATGGACCAACTTGCTTTATTATGGAAGGATAATGCGTAATAAAATGATGTTTAGGTCTTAAGTGTTGATCTTTAAAGCAATTTAAATACATCGAGTGATGATCTTTGATTATTTCTCTTAAGCAAGTACTTTCCAAATCAGTGAAGGTATTTTTTACATATTCCCGAACAAGAAGACAAAAATGATGCAAAAATGATGCAAAAATGAATAGCGGAAAAGTGTAAATTTTTATTATTAATTTTTATCATGTGGCCATTTATCCAATATTTCGTTCAGGGAATCAGAAGTTTTTCCAATTTCCGTGGCCCTTATAACAAATGTGCTTTTTCACTTATGTGAAATGGGCGTATGGACTACAGTAGGCCCATGAAGATGTCTGGTTAATATCGTCTTTAAATAGTTCGTTGTTGTTCCCTGACAATGTGTCAATTTAATTCAAGTGTTCACCTATATATTGAAAAAAAATTAATGTTAAACCTTTTATATGTATATTAATGATAACATCTTTTAATTTTCAGTTACTTGGTGGACTTATTCCTTATTGTGTCATTAAATATACCGCTTTTTTATAGGCCTTCGATAAAGCTCTGTATTTGGTATACAATTTGCTGGTATAGCTGAGTTCTCGGTATTTGGTATATAAATACAAATTACTTTGGATTCTCCTTTAAAAGTTGTACAAATTTTATCCGCTAATTTATCCAAAATTACAAAGGTCATGGACGTGTTATTATTCAAATAGGCTTTTGCTATAGAAGAAGCTAAAAATTCTCTTGCTCCGGCAGTAAATTTGTTGTTTTTTTTCAAAGTTTTCTAATTTTTTTTTCCAATTTGAATGGCTAAAAATACTCCCATATCCTATAAGTTGGAATTTATAAAATTATTAATCAATTATTTAAATTAGTATTTACAATTGTACTTACAAAAATATAACTTCCGTGAGGAAAAGCAGACCTGGAACTAACGCTAGTGGCAATATTTTCTCGAATATAGTATCAGCAATATGGTTCTGGCAACAGCATGTGGAACATAATGGTGGAAGTTCCTAAACAAGCACCGAAAAAATATAATTACTAACTGAACTAACCCAATTTACCTTACGGTACATGTAATTTGCAATTTCACTCATTAAATCGTGTTTGACCTTTAGCACTATTCTTGTTTTCAATTAAATTAGTTTGTTGAAAATATTCTCGAATCAAAATTAAATGAAGTATTTTTTTCAAAACACCAATTTTTTGGACCAAAATTTCCCATTTATATGTTTTGAACATACATATATGTACAAAACTGATATCCATGGGGCCCTAGTTCAGATAAAAATCCAATGGCCGCTTTCACGACGAGTTTATACGATTTTCAAATGTGCAACATGGGACACCTAAGCGCGAGTTGTTTTACTTTTTCCGTAGAGGAATGTGTAGCACGAAAAACGAAAATGGCCAATCAAAGCAAATCATTTTGTTAATAAATTTCTCCTTCAAAATAAATCAATAGAATTCTGCTGCACATTTCTCTGTGGAAAAAGTATAAACTCGTACTTAATGCCCAAGCCTTTTTTGTAAAAAAAAATCTCCTCCGATTGAATCATCGCCGATTTGATTTGAAAATTTCTTAGTACATAATAACAATTTTCTTATCGTTGAACTGAGCATCTTCCCAACTATTTAAGTGTTCTGAAACCGCCCAATGTAAATATTTCTTTGAATACCCTTTTCGTATGAAAAGCTAGAATAGTGCTACTGTATATGAAGAATTTTTTTAAATAAAGCTACATATTTACCTTCACTTTCCTATAATTGTTTAATAAAGCGGTCAAATATTTTAAGTTATTTAAGGTAATCCCACTTTCTGTTAAAAAAGAAACAGAAATTTTAAAAAATACAAGAGTACTGTTCATAAAATAATTTACCTTTCAAAAGAATAAAATATCCTTCCATTTTTGAACAAAAAAGCAGATTGTAGAATTCCCTCCCATCAATTGAAAGTTTTTCTAAAGAAAAATTTTCTATTTGTAAGTTCTCCAAATCAATTGATCTAGAATCTAATTAAATATAAAAAAAAAATACATTTTTGATTACGATTTAATACGAAAAAGATTAAATTAATAGAATATTATAAAAAAAAAAATATTTATGGGAGAATTAGCATCTACAGAAAACCCTCCAAGAACACGATTAATTCGTTCCGTGTTCGTTAAAACCGTGTTGCTCAAGACTACAAAAAATAAAATAAAAAAAAACGTTACGTTTTATTTTTGTAGAATGATATAGTTGTAGAAAAAACAATAAAAGAAAATAACGAAAATCGTGTTGTTTGAAACCGTGTAGTTTGAGAAAATGGGTATCCATGTTATTCAAAACCGTGATCTTCAAATACCGTGTTCTTGGAGGGATACCTGTATGTTAAAATTCGTTCACTAATAGGAAAATTTCACTATGGAAGTCAAAAATAAAATAAAAATTAATCATACAATATAAATACATATTACCATTTACACTTCAAGAACAATTGTTCAATAATCAAAACAAAGTTAAAAAAATTAAAACGTTGATGTGTAAATGCAAAATCTTCATAAATAGCTAAATCCGCAAACTTTAAATGACATATCGCTTTTCCGGCCCGCGATCACAATTGTGCGTGTTTGATAAAAGCATCATGGCAAAAATTTATTTTTGTTTGTATTTTGGACCAAAGAACACATTTATGCATAGCATTTAAATCGTTTTCGTCCAAAAAATAACACTATAACTATAATAATAATAAAATAATTAATATGTTAACAAAAATAAACAATTATTATATTATATAAAGCAGTTTAAAAAAAACCGATTTAACTAAGATCCAAAGAAGACACTCAACTTGTCATTTTTTGAATACACATTTGTGTGCGATAATTATAATTTTTTGTTTTGTTTCTGCACCAAACACGTTTGAGTAACTAATTAACATTCACAACATTTTAACTTTCAAAAGGGTTTTTATATCATACGTTATGCTATCACGACTTCTATTTATGAAGATTTTGGTAATTATAATACTAAGACAAATTGCGGTTTAATAAAGTACCTGTAGTAATTTTTTCCAAAAATGATGAAACAGTCACAAACTTAACTGTATTAAACCGCTGTATGTCTAGTAAAAACTTATATATTAATTAGAAAATATTATCACAAGCACCCAGTTACTAAATTTATGTAGTGTATGTATCTAATTAGTATTAACAAGGAATTACAAAACTCACCAATCAAAAAGGAATTTTAAGTTGAAAATTATGTTATATAATTTTACTTTTTTACTATTTATCTTTTATGACACTGTTCAAATTTTTACGATTTCACTACACTACACGTATTTGCAATTGAAAATCTAAATGTCGACTGAATACTGATCAACAATTTAAGTTATAATCATTGGTTATAACTTACGTTTAAGATATTCCCAATAAGAATACATTTATATGTTTATTCTTAATCGGAACAATGGTGTCGATTCTTCGTACATCTTCTATTTATCTTTTCTTCTATTCTTCTATTGTTTCAAAAGCTACTCGATATTTATTTCAAAATTTGTATTTAAAATTATAGCCTGCTTGCTTAAATGTATCGAGTTTTCCTAGTAAAAATAGCAGCATAGAAGAAAAGATAAATAGAAGGTTCACATTGAATCGCCACAAATATCATCCTAAGAACTTTTTAATTTATTCTTAATAGGAAAGGTGAAATTTCTTGTTTATTCTTAATCAGAATAATATGTTCTATGCACTGTTTCATCTGTTCCAAGTACGAATAATTTTTGTTTTGGCTGAAATAGGAATAATATAGTCCTTAGCACTGCTAATATATTCATAATAAGAATAATATTGCATTTTATTGGTACTTATTAAATTTGAATATATGGTAATGTAATATAAAATTATATAGTTATTTAATATACCAAATTACTATTACCATTATGTGAAGATCTCTTTGACATTTAGTTTTCATTTTAAAGTATGGTTATATGGTTTTACCTAAAGGTGATTCTAAGTTATATAAGTGCAATGAGCATAATATCTTCCTAAACTCTGCTTAGTTTGTTCTCTATAAGAATAAATTTGGTTTTTGATGTAAGGCGGATTTTGTTGTTTATTCTTAATTAATGAGAACCACATTCTCTATATATTGTTTGATCTATTCCTTATAAGAATACAGTAAAACCTCGCTTAACGAGCATAATTCGTTCCAGAATCTTTCTCGTAAAGCGAAACACTCGTTAAGCGAAACAAATTTTCGTATATAAATTAATGTAAAATACGATAATGCGTTCCATGCTGAAAAAATAGTCAAAACATGTTATGTACATACTATATCGTTTATTCAAAGAAAATTATATTATATACATATTGTTAAGCAGCGTGAATCATCCTTATTAGGGCGATGCTTCTCAATGAACGAAGCAACCTATTCCCATGCTTTCAACATTTCTCAGAAGATTGTTGTTTTGTTGTTACCTACCTCCTCTTCCGTATCTGACAAACTTTCCATCACTTCTTGCTGTGAACCACAATGCAACTCCATAAGCTCTTTGGTGGTCTGGTCTTGGCCATGCTCTTCCACAAGCTCATCGATATCATTGGTATCCACTTCCAGTCCCATTATAGTGGCCAAAGACACAATCTCGTTGACAACAGGATCCACACGTACTGTCTCAAACTCGTTAAAGTTACATTCGGCAACACACTCTGGCCAAAGCTTCTTCCAAGCAGAAGTGAGGGTTCTCTTGGTCACTGCTTCCCACGCCAATTCGATCATCTTGAGGCAGGCAACGAAGTGGAAGTGATCTTTCCATAACTCTCTGAGAGTGAGATTGGTCTCTTCAGTCACTTTAAAACATTGCTCGAAGAGTGCACTAGTGTAGAGCTTCTTAAAGTTAGAAATACCCTGCAGCTCCATAGGCTGGAATAACGCAGCGGGGTTTTGAGGCAGAAACTGAATCTTGATGAATTTAATTTCTTCAGGGAGGTTATCTTGTAAGCCTGGAAGATAAGCAGGAGCGTTGTCCATAACAAGCAAGACATGGAGTGGGAGATTCATCTCAAGTAAATATTTTTTCACAGAAGGATCAAACACATCATTGATCCATTCAGTAAAAAGGTCACGTGTCACCCAAGCCTTTTTGTTGTACCTCTTTCATAATATTTTTTACAATTGGGTACTTTCCCTCGTTATGCGAAACGTCGCTCGTTAAGCGAGTCGTTTTTTTACAATTTTTTTTGCTCGTAATGCGAATTACTCGTTATGAGAGGTGCTCGTTAAGCGAGGTTCTACTGTAATTATGTTTCTGCTGAAATAGGAATAATATAGTGCTTGGTACTGCTGATTATTCATAATAAGATTACATTGATCTTAATTAAATTTAAATGTGTTGCATATTGTAATCTTTTAGAATATAACTATACCAATTCTGATAAATTACATTAGGGGAAGAAGACCTTTGACGTATGTATATAGACCCCGTTTGAAAGTTTATTTGATAAGGTTTAAAATACGCATACGTATATGAGTGTATGATATACAACTACAATCAGAAAAATATCTTCTTAAGCTCTGCTTAATTTATGCTCTATAGGAATATATAGTTGGTTGATGCTTCTCAATATCTTGCGGATTCCACTAACTTTACATTTTATTTTTTATTCTTTTAAGGATTAATTAATAATTTCAAATTATAAAATTTCTGACGTTGTATTTATTCATGAAAGGAATAATATCAAAAAGTAAAGTATTAATTTATCATAACATGGAATAAATTAAACCGAACTGCTAAACCACATTTTATTCTTAAGTTTGGAATAATTTATACAAACATATTTCTCTCCGTGTATATACTAAAGCTATATTTACTTTTATCGAGTTCGGATGGTTTAAGTACATTAAAAATTGTTGTAGAATGCTTATCATTTATGGTTTCTTCAAAATACCTTAACGCTTTTTGGACGAATTCCTCATAGTTTGATAGCAACAGGTTAACTTTATCCGGATACAATTTCTCAAAATCCAGGTCAATCTATAAATTTGCAATAGAATAGAAATGTAAATTTAATTATAGAATCAGAATATTTTCTTTCAATGTTATATGTAATAAATTACTAACCAAGTGATATCCGTTAGGATCTCCAAATCGAGGCCATGCTTTGAGCAGTTCATTTAAACGATTTTCATTGAAGCTTTGAAATTGACTTAATCTTATACTTGAGGTGCGTTCCCAGTAAGAACAAACTTGTTGCCAAGGTGAAGAATTATTTTGAAGCCAAATTTTAAGATCATTCAATTCAGCTTCTTTATAAAATAAATTTATGTTAGGTGTGTAATTAATAGATAAATAAATTAAGAAAAGGGTATACCATTATTTATTGATGCAGGCGAAATAGTTCGACCCTCTTCTAAGCCGTGGTCAGAAGCATTTTTACCTCTTGCGTGTAAATTAATCCAGCTGGAATGTAGTTTCCCGGTTAGATTTTTTTTTACCTGGTTGTCTAACCATGTAGTATGTTTCCTAAAAAATTTATTGTTATAAATTGCACAGTTTAAATATATCAAAGAACACTTACCGGGTTTTCATTTGGAAAACATTTGCTTATTATATGTGCCCATCTATCCATTTCGCTGTACGACATTTTATTGGTTTTGGCAGCGACGTGATTGGTGATACAGTATGTCAAATGTTTCTGTGATTTTAAATTTAAATAATTATTTCTCTTATAAAAATCTAAAACCATTTGTCCACGAATAGTTCTTTTGAGAATTCGGTTAAAATCAACTGTCTCAATTTTCTCTTCAGGTTGAACAATCTCTGATATGTTCAATGAATTGGAAATTTCGTTACACATTTTTTCTAACCATTCTAGTATTCTGGATAAGTAGTACACGTGATAGTATATCTATCACACATTAATGGTTTTCCCTAAATAGAGAACAAAAAAAAAATTAATTGCACTAACCACATTAATGTTAAAACTATAAAGTACTTACAATTTCGATTCTCCACTTTTTCAGATTCTCTTTAAATACACTTTTTTCACCCCAATATTCAAATTCTAATTTTAGGAAAACTTCATTTATGTCTTCTAATTCTGCAGATTTTAGATGATTCAGGGTAAAAAACCATGTAATTTTAATAAAACCCTCGTAGCGTCCGCCAACCTCCAGGATTGGAACAATTCGTCACATTTGTTCACGTAACTATATTAAAAGTGTCACTATTTTCACTTTCCTCTTGTTCACTCATGTTTATAATAATAATAAAAACTACCACTTATCACAATTAATGATAATATACACTAATAAATATTTTTTTTTAATCAGATCACCCAACAAATTAGTAGCACGCGTGTTTGCTTTCCAGAGTAATAATGACGTTTGTATATGAGTAAAACGAAGAATTTACTGTTATTGTGAAAAGGATAAATATACTTTTTGTCTTTTATTTGAGAAAATTGAAACAATATAATGTGATATTACATTATTTTTCAACGTTTTACTTTTAAAATTGCAAATCTAAAAGGAAATGGTGAATTCACATAAATATTTTTAAAAGATTTTTCTATTTATTCCTAACAGAATTTCTTGTAGATTTTAATAAGATTTCTATTCAGACAAAACCATTTCAAATAGATTTCTTTTAGAGTGAGTTTATAAGCATATCTTTTCATTTTAAAGTGACTTTTTTCTCTGTGTGTGGTAGTTGAACTTCAAACACCCGTACAAAAAGCCTGCTTCTCTTTAGAAGAGCCAAGGAAACTAAAGCTACTAGGGACTGTGATTGCTAATAGGATGTTCTTCAAACATATAAATACGAAATAAGAAATGTTAAAACAAATGTCTGGAAGTTAAACAGTTGTAAAAACGGGAGTTTTTTACGAGGAAGTTTATTATGAGTTTTCTCCCACGACGGGATGACTCTTGAACTCTTGAAAGGTAACTAGTGGAGAATCGTGGGGTTACTACTAGAAACCCATTTTCCAGGTAGCTCCGAATCTGTACCATAAAGGTCTAAACACAACAGATTCGTAGATATATTGAAAGTTATAGGTAGCACGAAAAAACTCCTGTGGACTATAAATAGCTTAGAAATAACTCCTGTGCACTATAAAGCCTTATAAGTCGGCAAGATCTGATGACATTATACCGGCGCATATCCAACAAACGATAGACTTGACCTTACCCTGGCTAGAAGTTATATGAAGTTGAATTGAGCCGAATAGACTATCGAAATTTCACTACTGTTGCTGCTATCGAGAAATCCCTTGAACATAACTCCATGATAACTTTTCTCGATATGGAGGGGGGCCTTTAACAATGTCAGTTAAGAGGAAATTACACAGGCACTTTCCATTCTATGCGTGTACGAGTCATTCGCTGGGTAGATCAAATGCATAGAAGTAAGGTCGGGACGGCCAGCATGGATAGGTCCCCTAATAGCAGCGAGCCACAACGCAAGGTTGATTATTATTCCCTCTTCTTATTATTAAACCTATGGAAGAGTGTGGTTTAAGGTGGTTGCTTATGTTTTTGATGATTCGATTGGTGCCATCGATATATATCTTTGCATCTTAAGAGAATGCATGCGAAATGTGTTTGGTATTCTCTGCAATTGGGCTAACAGTAGCGGTTTGAATGCAAATCCACACAAAAGTAGATGGTTATTTTCTCCAAACTTCCACATATCGACCCTTATGCTTAAATGGTTGACATTATGGTTGACATCCGTTTATTCGATTGACATTTACTAATAAAACAAAGTATATGGGTGTCATATACATGTGGAATAAAGGGCACTCACCTGTTCTTAGAAATAGGAACCTCCCAAATATTACCACTATACTATCCCGGCACCATCTTTTGATTAGAGATTTAGGGCTAGCATTCCCACCAGAGAATCGGTTCAATGATGGATGGGAATGTTGGGCATGCAGTATTCTGTAATGAATTTAATGTTAACCTCTCTTTTCGTCTCCCGGACTACTGCAGCGGTTTTCAAGCTGATTAGTTCAGATACGGGATGCCGTTGACTGGTTGAGATATAATGTAATATGCGCAAGGGAAATTTGCATTTTTACGGATAGCCAGGCTTCAATTAAAATGCTCAAATTATGTGGATGCCAAGGCATTTCAATACTACAGAGAATGATAAGGCAAATACGGATTAATTTTCTCGACAAAGCATAACCTGCCTCATTTCAACAACCAGTGTGGGCCGCGAAGAACAACGAACGACAGATGGTTCAATAATGAAGTATTATGCGTAATAATTAGGCAGATCTGGCCAAAAGTAGTCCTGCCAAGATCCAGACAGCTATAGTATCGCTGTGGCGGTCACATCCCAATTTAATGGTGGGTACTATTATCAGACACTATCTACAAAGCATGCAAGTTAGAATGGGAGTCTCCTTACATAATTACTGTTGTAATTGCGAAGATGAAAAGAAGGAAGAAACTGTTTTCCATTTGCTTTGCACATGTCCGCGTCCGGCGCTTAAGAGACGAGGCCTCAGTGAAAAGGAAGTCAAGGATATTATTAGTTATTTATGTTTACGACTGACTCTCTGTTTCATACACCAACATAAATAGTGGGTTGGCGAAAAATAAAACCATTATTTTTTCACTAGATGCCTTTAGTGACCTTTATCTCGTAATGTTTTTGTCGCAGTAGGCCATACTTATACTCGTTGGGGAGGTTTACCATGTTGCTTCGATAAAGGCGAAAACGCACGTCAGGTGGCTGAAATTGTGAATGGTGTCTATAGTCCCGATACTGGTCACAGCCAATCACGCGCAATTTTGATTTGTCGGCCCGTTCCGGCAGTTTCAATATTATTTTAAGACCGGTATGCGAGCTATCTTAGCATCACCCAAGATCTGAAAATCAACCACAAATCAGTTTTAAACCATTTTCATAAGGCTAGCTTAAAAAAAAACCTCGATGGTGGGTGCTGCACGAGGTAGCGCAAAGAAACCTAATCGTATTTCCATGTGCAAATGGGTCACACACAAAGCAAACGGTGGCCAAACCAGAATTTACTGCCACGAAGATTTTGCTGTGTTTGGTGGGATTGGAAGGGGATCATCTACTATGATCTGCTGCCCAATGGCCAAACGGTCATTTCGGACCTCTACTGCTAGCAATTGGACCGACTGAACGCAGTAATCGATCGGAAGTGGCCAGAATAAACCAATAGAAGAAGTGTCTTGTTCCACTTTAAATTAAACATTCCAGCAAACCGCCTTTTGATTACCGAAGAGGTTAATAATAAAATTAACTGCGAATATTTCGATAGTACCCAACATCAAGATCGGTTAAGAATTGGCTGAGAGGAAGTAGCAGGTGGCTATATTTCAGAAGTCCTTGTATGTGTTTATATTTTAAGACACCCAAAACCCAAGACACCAAATTGTGTTACACGATAAAAGGTTCTCATGATAAACTTTTCTACGGTAAATAATATATAACCACAAATACATTACATGTTACCGATTAGGAATAATCAAAATGGCCAAAATTGATATTCATGAATCTGCAATGTCGTGCATTGTGTATTCAATTAATTAATTTTATTTGATTTTCGATTTTAGATTAACTCTTCTAGTTAGAAAAATATGAAACTCGATACGCTTTCGTCTTGCAGAGGTTTATTATAAGGTTCGTTTCTCGGGTTTCACTGTCAAATTTTCAGCAGATGCAACGTTTTTCTCGTTCTAGTTTATTTTTCTCAATCGTTAATCTCAACTGTTTTGCAGATATCAAAAATATCGTCGTAAATCGAATGTAAATTGCGCATTATTCACGATAATTTATATTCAGTGATATTTTATATCTGCAAAACAATTAGAAAAAAGTAATATAATAATAATAAAGCAGAAAAGAAAAAAATATGTCATTTGCTAAAAAATTGACACTGAAACCAGAGATACAAACCCTAAAATTGACATCAAAACTAAATCATGTTGAAATTTACCTTTTTGTAACTAGGAGATCTCGACTATCAAACACAATTAGTTCAATATTACGGCATTGCAGATTCATGAACATCAATTTTTCCACATTTTTGTTAGCTTGCGTTTGTAAAATGTTTAATGTTTTTGAGGTTATCTGCATCTGCAGAATATCGTTCAAAATAAGTTGCCCTGTTTGTTTAGGAAATAGTGCGCCTACCGTGAGTCGAAGCTTGTCCATCAATTCTAAACAACTAGTTGAGAAGCTAAAGGTTATTTTAATTCTGTTCTTTATTTAAAATATAAAGATTTTTATATAAAATTATTACATTGATTAAAACAACAATAATTAAATATAACGGAAATATCTTCTTGTATTTTATCTAAAGTAAAGCAAATTTGTTTCTTCATAATATAATTGCTTATTTAAGCAACTTCTTTAAGCATATATTTATTTTAAGCTCAATACATTTAACCTACTACTAAATTATGTTTAACCGATTGGTGTTTCATGGGTTAACCGGTTGGTGGTCATGTTCATGGTCTGAACATGCCCGTTAATAAATAACTATAGATAAGAATTCGAATAAACATCATCGCATTGTTGTGTTCAATCGTTTACAGTTTGAAATCGAGTTTTTGAAAAATAATCGAATTTACCGAAAAATTCACCTGTAGTGGACTTTTACCTTAAGTTTGGCACACAGCCTCAATAAAAAGCGAATAAATAAAAAAATATCGCCGCGATATCACTGATGTAATCGTCAGCGTTGACGAACAACCACAAACGACATAACCACGACAAATTATAAAAATTGTTTATCTTGTGTGTTTTTGGCACATGACGTTGATGCGTTAGGCCACTAAAAGCTTGATAGAAATAAAAAAAAATGATATCTGTTATATGAAACCAACTTATTTGGTGTTTTAGTACATTCAATTTCGCAACCAAAGCATATACATACATCAATTCTGTCTGTCCACTTGTATAAAATTAGTAAATTTAATTCTTCGATGTCCGACGGGGTCATTTAGATCTAAGGCTGCGAGCCATTAGTCGAGTAAATCGTTTACTATGGTAAAAATCGGATTTAGAACAGACAGTTTGCCATAGAGTTTTTGAAAAAAAAATGAATTTACCGAAAAATTTACTTAAAATTGACTCTTTTACTCGACTATTGGCCCGCAGCCCTAATAGCAACTTTCGTTCAAGGGAGTAACCAATTAACCATGAAGTTTCAAAGGGTCTAAAAATGAGATGTTTGTCCGTGCTGTAATCATTTCGATCTAAACTAAATATTTAACTTACAATGAGAACACGAAAAGTTAAATATTGAATTTCTGATAATTTCTAAATTTTAACCCATTCGTTGCCAAGTCTAAATTATATTAAGTTGTTCCCATTGCCATGTCATTGTATATTTACTACACTAAATGCGCACAAAGCAAACATTTGCACACATTTTGTGCAAATATGAGTTAATCAAATCTTTCTGTGTTCTTCATTCTCAGTTGTGCGCGAACTGTCGTCGACGAACCACATGAACACTTTAAAAAATGTTTCTTAAGTCGCTCGTCATCGCATTGTTTATTTTATTTGTATGTGGTGACCCTTTTGTCGAAGTTAAAACTAAAAATGGACTTATACGAGGTGAGGAGAAAGTGACTCTGTTCGACCAAAAACTATTTAAATCGTTTCGAGGGATTCCATATGCAAAACCTCCTTTAAATAGTCTTCGATTTTTAGTAAGTAAGCAATTTTATTATCTGATTAGTTAGTAGCGTGATTTAAAATTTGCCGATCATTCAATTTTGTTGTAGATAAGTGCGAGAATAGTTTGTAATTTGTTTGACAAAAGAAAATGTAATAAAGCCAAAGCAAAGTAAATAAATTTGTTTTGATCGTTTTGAGCAGAGTTCCAGTGCCGTAGTAAAGTAATCGTTATAATTAAATACATTTTTGTAATATTTTTGTATTTAGCCACCACAACAACCAGAAGCTTGGAACGGTGTTTTAGACACGTTAAATTACAAACCAGAATGCACTCAGATTAAAGATGGGCATACGGAAATTTCGGGTGAAGAAGATTGTTTATATTTGAACGTATTTGCGCCGCCCACAAAACAGGGTGAACTGTTACCCGTGATGGTGTTTGCTCATGGTGGTGGATTTTACGAGGGGTCTGGAGATGCAACACTACATGGGCCTGATTTTTTAGTCGAAAAAGATGTTATTCTAGTGACATTTAATTATCGATTATCAGTTTTTGGATTTTTATCGCTAAATGATGATGTATACTCTGGGAATATGGGTTTGAAAGATCATCTAATGGCGCTTAAATGGGTTAACGAAAATATTGAATCTTTTAACGGTGACCGAAAACGAATAACAATTTTTGGACATAGTGCTGGTTCTGCCATGACCCATTTACTAGCTATATCACCGACTAGTAAAGGCTTATTTCAACGGGCTATAATGCTAAGTGGCACAGCTATGCTTGGTTTTGCCCTTAATGAAAAGAGCCATCGTGACGCTATGTTCGATCTAGGTACTACCAATATTTAAAATCACGAGTGACAATATGATTAATTGGTTTCTTTTTAATTTCAGCGAAGAAAGTACAACCTACAGATAATTTTGACAGTCTTATAAAATTTTTACAAACATATGACAGCAAACAATTATTTTATGCAAGCCAACATAGAGAACCAATGAATCCTGGAAGACGTGCGTCCTCATTATCCTGGGGCCCGGTAATTGAATCAACAAAATCTACTATGCCCATAATAACTGATTACCCCGAGAGCATGGTTGAACCTCCAAACACGAACAGTTTTGATGCAATGTTTGGAATAGCAGCGCATGTAAATGTTTAACGCGGTTAACAAAACATAAATGATTTATGCCCTTCTCTTGCTTTAGGAAATGCTATTTTTAGTGAGGGCTGAAGCGCAAAATCCGTCATATTTGGAACCATTCGATGAACAATTTGAAATTACGTTGCCTCATTCTAATTTTCAACTGGATTTTAATTCCGACGAGTATCAAGAAATGGCCGAAGAAATCCGTGAATTTTATTTTGGCGAGGAGGGCACTGTTAATAATGAAACATTTTACGAATATATTGATTTATTGTCGGATGTGTTTTTTGGATATAGTATTGATCGCAGTGTAAAAAAAAATTTAGCCTATTCCAGTGGGGCGACATACTACTTTAGATTTTCGGTTGACGCTGAACTAAATGTGCTCAAGCAATTGAAAGGAATGGGTGATTGGACTGGGACTAGTCATGGTGATGAATTATGTTATGCATTTAAGTGTGACGTTTATTCAGATGCCTTTTATAAAGGCTTTGATGAGGATTCAATAGAACGTCAAACTATACAACGAGTTACCACGATGTGGACAAATTTTGCAAAATATGGGTATACAATTTAGGTGAAAATAGTTATATTTATTTTACAAGTTTTATTTTATTTTAGGAATCCGACGCCGAATAATAAACCGACTAAATGGAAACCAGTCACAGCGAAAAAACATAACTTCTTGGATATCAGAAACGAGGGCTTGACTCCCGCACAAAATCCTAATTACAAGTATATTTCCTTTTGGGATAATTTATTTGAGAAATATAAAGACTATGCAAAAATCATTGAGAAGCCTCAGTTAAAAAACTCTAATGATAACACTGTTAACAAAAATGATGAATTGTAGTTTTCCTTTATCGTTCTCGTTAATAAAACATGAATGGTAATTGAATCAGTTTTTATTCATTTTAAGTGGAGGTGCGGTGATCGGCACTCTGGTAGGAGGCGCTGGGTTTGTAACAACTTCTGAACGTTTCATCAGACTGCAATGACCAAAATACAAAAAAATTGAAAGTACATACTTTGAACTTTCATGAAAAGTATAATCACAATGATTAAGCGAATTATCAAGTCTCGCTTATGATAATTTCACCTCCTCGAATTTACCATTTCATAATTATAAAATAAAATGGTTTTATACTTCATGTAATTGAAAACTTATCTGACAAGTTAAACGTATCTTAATTTAGACACGGTATGGTCACATCTATTTTGAGGGTAATGAATTGATGATGTCTAAAATGTTATTTCGATTATTGACTATTTTTGAAATTGTCAAGGTGAATAAAATGTAAACAAAAATTTAATACAAGCAATCGATTTACCATCCTGGACAGTAAAGACATTTGTATTGCCTCTTAAAGTATTTATTATCACGCAAGGGTGGGATAATCAAGCACCCAACAAACACAAGTTTCCAAGAACCAGTAGCCAAAAGGAAAATATGGAAAGATCGTTAAATAGTGTATCAAATTTTCAAATATAATATCCTTTTTTATTAGAAGGCGTGGTAAAAAAGCACATTAATTTTTTATTATAAAATTCAATAATTTTATTTAAAGAACGGAATGGATCAATAAAATTATAATTTACAGGTGGTATACGTAAACAAAATCAACAATAATTTTAGACACGAAGAACTATAAATTATAAAAATTCACGTTTTAGTCTCTGTCACTCCTGAATTAAATTACAAAAATTACAATAATTACTTGACGTGTCAATCGAAATTTTGACTCGTACGATGTTGATCTTGTCTTTGTCATTAGAATGTGGAATTGCAACGTCAGGACCCAAGAACTGCAATCATGAATCGGCCTTAACTAGAGAATCTGCAATTTCATTGCCGTTAATATTCCCTTTGTCTTTTGCCCCTGGCAAGTTTAGAAACGATTATTAGACTTTGTAGCTGATTCAGCGCAATCTATGCTCATAATACGACTTTTATACGCTTCAGGAATATGAAGAACTGCAAGAACGTCTGCACTAGATCGGATAAGATGTTTGTCTGAAACTCCTTAATACTCGATCGTCAGCTTATCTATGAACAGAAAACCAGATGAATTTCTTCAATTATCGAGTGCAAAAATAGGCATCACACCTTATGAATGTCTTTTAGCTTCTTTGAAAGAAACTGGAGAACAGAAATGGTCTAGAAAAATCTCTTTATTATCTATAGGAAACTATATTACAACTCCAGAAAGGCCAGTTCGAATAACTTACAACAATATTTTGAGCAACTAAATTGGAATGCCGCGTTTAACAGCGATGATATAGATGTAAACGTGGAAAATTTTTACACACATCTATTTAAAGGAATTGATTTATTTATACATTCCCGTGTCTATGAGCAAACCGAACAAATATCCTCCATGGTATGATGATCAAATTATCAGTCTTAAAAACAAAAGCTATATTCGCAATATAAAGGATAAAATAAACGGCGAACCCAGACACTTTTGGAAATGTTTTAAATCCAAACGCAAAATTGATGGTTACCCTGCCTGGATGAAATTTAATGATCAAAAGTCTTGTGATCCACAGGTCATAACCAACATGTTTGCTGAGTTTTTCCAATCTGTTTATAAAGCGGGAGACATTGATAATTATAAAGATTCAACATCTACTGAATATAGTACATTCATATTTACTCCACACATCGAGCCAGAAGACATTCAGCGAGCATTGGCAGGATTCGGAGAAGGATGTGGTCTTGATGGTATTCCTGCTTCATTTTTAAAAATTTCTAAAATTCTGGCAATCCCTCTAAGCCATTTGTTCAATCTGTCATTAAAATTGGCAACTTTTCCACAAAAGTGGAAAATAACCAGAGTGGCGCCTATTCTCAAAACTGGATCTAGAAATGATGTTGCTACAGAGGTATTAGTATTACATCTATATCTGCTATACCTAAATTATTTGAACTAGTAAAATGCAACTCATTCAAAGCAGTGCTTCCGCGGTATTTATCACAATATCAACATGGTTTTATGCCTAAAAGATCAATATCTACAAATCTCATAAAATTTACCAGCTATTCTATTAAAGAAATTGAGAAGCACAAACGAGTTGACGTAATATACACCGACTTTGCAAAAGCTTTCGACTCCATCAGCCATTGTATAACTTTGTAACACATTTTCAAATTCGGATTTTCCATCCAGTACGTAGCCTGGTTTAAATCTTATTTGAGTAATCGAATGCAATATATTGAAATAGGAGATAAAATATCAAATAGAATACAAGCTACCTCTGGTGTACCACAAAGCTCTCACGTTAGCCCATGGATTTTCCCACCGGAACCCTGTTACACAAGGCTACAAAATAAATGGTGTACTCCTTCAGGTATTACTTGAGACTAAAGACCTAGGGGTTACTTTCGTTGAAAACATGAGCTTTACTAAGCACATTGAGTTGTGCATCGCTAGGGCGAACTCCATGCTCGGTTTTGTCAAACGTTGGACGGGTAATAATTTTGATGTGGAAAGAATTAAGATCCTGTATTGTATCTACGTTCGATCCCAGCTGGAATATGCTGTAAATTTGTCGTCCATTCTACGAAGCTCATATCCAGAGTATTGAGAAAATTCAAAAGAAGTTTATACGCTACTTGACCTGGAAGGACGGATGGGTTTATGACCATGATATACCATATCAAGTAAACATACAGCGACAACCACCATATTTAACCGGACGCAAGACATTCAACTTGACAACTCTTGAAAATAGACACGAATTGCTAAAAAGTACATTTGTTGGTAATCTCCTACTAGGTCTAATCGACGCACCGGATGTGCTAAAGTCAATTAAAATAAAAGTTCCTGGTAGACAACTAATAGATCATGGCTTCCTCCACTTAGATAAGCACAGAACCAACTATGGCGATAGTGATCCAGTAAAGATGATGTGTAAAAGTTTCAATAGAATTAACTAGTTATTTGATTTTTGTTTAACTAAAGATAATTTTAAAGTAGATTAAGGCAATTTTATGTCTCTCAGTGAACTTTATTTGTTACTTTACTTTTATATTTCAAATTTTCAAATCCAATGCGGATTTATCTTATTTTATATTTTATAAATTGATACGTTTCAAGTCAAATTTGTGACTTTTGTCAATATAAATAATTAAATAAATAGCTCGCTCCATACGACTATCTAGTTCGTATGTTGGGTAGTGTCTTATGATTTGCAACCTCAATTTACTGGGAGAGCGGATTATTAAGTAAGTATTTTTAATGAATCTATTTACTCTAGAGTCCTTA
The DNA here is from genome assembly GCA_947310385.1 of Nephrotoma appendiculata. Taxonomy (NCBI): domain Eukaryota; kingdom Metazoa; phylum Arthropoda; class Insecta; order Diptera; family Tipulidae; genus Nephrotoma; species Nephrotoma appendiculata. The sequence goes on from OX371223.1 coordinate 18,013,318, forward strand.
TGAAAGCTGATGATATGCTAATAGAGTGAAAAACCTTTGAATCAACTTTAAATACCATCAGGCAAACGAAGCGAGCCAAGCCTACACAAGAAACCCTGTTAGTCAAAGCTTTGTTAAGTAGTAAAACGCTGAATGGCTGTGAAATTGATCACTGAAATTAGTCAACAAACTTCTGTGGAACTGTTCCAAGTCTAGTGTTTTTAGTCTATAAATACGTTGGATAATAAAGGCACCTAGTGAATCACATAAAGGTGTCGGTTTGCTATACGTTTCGTTCGAGCAATACTAATCGCAATGATATGAATCGTATTGAATCGCGTTATCAATCATCGACAGACTGATGCTGTTTGTGGTGATAAATCTAGACAGACGTAGGTAATCGAAACTAGACGAAAATTGACCACCAAGCTCATTATCAATCGTAGAGAAAAGTGACGTACTAGAAAAGTTCTTGGAATTTAATTTTATACGGATCTAGATTGGTTCGAAAATGGTCCAACCATTGTACATTACCCTCGCTAATTGGCTAGCGCAGGGCGAGTAATATAACGAATTTCATAAAATTGACAAAGTCCCAGTTGCATGTGACTAACTCCTCGACAGACTAACGTTGCGTGATCGAACATATCCACACTAAAAACATAATGATGTTGTTGCGTGTGTGTTGGGGATAACGTCTGGCATAGTGGCACAGAGCTTGATCTGTAATTCGATGGCTCTCGATGTTGGTTAAAATATTACGACTGAGTGTTCTTATTGTGTTACGTGTTATATGTCATCAACTTCTGCAACATCTTTCCATTCGGTACTCTCATCAGCAGTATCATGCTCATCTTCTTCATCCGCATTGTAACTTGTATTTGGTATTCTTCTTCTCTTTCTAGGAAGTACTTCACTATCACTATTACAACTAACACACTAAAATATGTATATTTTATTGTATTGTTTAAGGGATCAAAAATGAATGGTAGCCGCATGCGGTTAGTGACAAAACAGCAAGAAACATGCAAACAAATTTTTTGAATTACTCAATTAAATTTCTACCAAAAACACATGCATCTGATCTTAATTTTTACTACTCTGTAACATGCGCTAAAAACTATGCTACAAATGTTCAGCCGATAGCCTACGAGAACCGTGTGTGTAATAAGATCACACCCGGCATGACCTGTTTGTGGCATGTGGTAAAGGATTCTGAAATAAAATCTACTAAAATACTACAAAATGAAGATTGAAAAAGTGCATGCTGTTCATGACCTTCGAAGATGTTCCTGAAAATAAAAAGAAAACAAACACAAAGAATCGGGAGAAAACAAAAGACAACAACAAACACTTATCTAATGTTGTGCAAGCAAATCATCATCATCGTACGTCATGGATGTGAAGAATACACACTTTAATTTACCTGCAAAATAAAAGGGTTAAGCATGGTCCTTCGAGCCGGATAGGCAAAAACTGTGAGTAGAACATTTTATCAATTTCTAAACCGAGTGAAAATTAAGAATAGAACCGTTAATAATTTAACGAAAACTAAACGGCAAAACAAACGCTATATTAAACGGTATACCATATATTTGGCAATTATTGGAGTGAAGTGAAAATATTATCGAGCGATAGAAAATAACAGTGAAATCTATTCAATTAATTCAAAATGGCGGAATCCAGGGCGATTAGACGCGTGTTAAGAAACATGGAGGATATTAAGTTACAAGTAGCGACGTTTGGTGAAACCACGCCCTTCCATGATTTAGAAGCTACTAGAGCTTTGCTAACGGATCAGTGGAACGAATTTCAAACGGTCGAAAGGGGACTAAAAGGAAAATTTGACGAGGCAAATATCGAGTCAGTTGAGAAAATTGAACGCCTCCAGTATGATTTAAAACGAAAATTATTTGTATTGGAAAAGGCGTGCGAAGAAATGAATAATAATCCAAACAACAACACTATTGATGAGCTAGTTTTAAATCAAACGAATTTTTTACAAGAAGTCGCGAATTTAAACAAACGTGAGAGCGAAGTGCATTTACCACATATTAACATTCCAAATTTTGATGGGAAATATTCGGAATTTCCATCCTTTCGGGACCTATTCGAGGCCTCGATACACAACCGTAGCGCCATCTCTAAGGTACACAAGCTCCAGTACCTGAAAGGACTACTTAAAGGAAAAGCATTCGCGTTAATCAACCATCTAAGTACTACGGATGCTAATTACGCTGAAGCTTGGGAAAAGGTTAAGATGCGATATGACAAACCGAAACATGTGGTACACTCGCTACTGAGACAATTTATGGAACAACCAATACTGCAGCAATCCTGTTCAAAATCACTTCGTAAGCTGTGTGATACATCCGATGAAGTCGTTCGAGGTTTAAAGGTACTTGGCGCAGATGCAGAGACACGTGATCCATGGCTGATATATATATTGGCGAACAAGTTTTATAATGATTCAAAGCAAGCATGGGCTCATGAAACCACCGAAATAAATTTTCCTTCTCTACAATTGTTTTTTAAATTTCTAAACAAAAGGAGTGACGCACTTGAAAGTCTGAATTCTTTGCAAAGGAACAATATCAATCATCCTAAAAAAACTACTGCGTTGGTGTCCCAAATACAAACTTCTTGTCCATTATGTTCCGACGATCACTATCTGGGAAAATGTGAAAAATTTATTGAACTTCCAGTGCCAGAACGAAGAGCAATGGTAGCAAATAAGAAACTTTGTTTTAATTGCTTGTCAGCGAGTCATCAAGCTATCGTGTGTAGATCGAGAGTAAACTGCGGAAAATGTCGAAGGCGACATCATGTGACGCTACATACGGAAATCAACGATACAAAAGTAGAGCAGACTGAGTCGAAGAATTTCAACATCTTGATGCAATCATCAAATTCAGAACAAGGGCAAGCGATTCTTCCAACTGCGAGTGTCATAATAAAGGATCAACACGGAAGATCACACAAATGTCGAGCGTTATTGGATTGTGGGTCACAATCTTCATTTATATCCGAAGATTGAGTTCAAAGATTACGCTTGATGAGAAATAGCGCCAACGTGAATGTAAAGGGCATAACGGCAACTGCAATCAAAGCAAGAGGAAGAAGTACATTAACGATGGGCTCGATACATAATCCAGAAGTATGCATAGAGGTGAGCGCTTTGATTTTGAATAAACTTCCACAGAGAATGCCAGTCTACCACATTAACAGCGAAGAGATTGAACAAGAAGACAACATCCAGTTGGCAGATCCAGACTTCAAGCAGCCAGCTCCCATCGACATATTGATTGGCGCCGACAAATTCTTTGCGATTCTTGACGAAGGACGAAAGCGGCTAGGGTCAACAATCTTACAGAATACGATATTTGGATGGGTGGTGTCTGGTCAGCCTAATTCGCTAAACATTTCGGATTCCACAACGCACATGATATCAACCATTCAATACGATATAGACATTGATAAAACCTTGCGACAATTTTGGGAAATGGAGGACGTTCCACAGACATCTGAACTTACGCCAGAAGATCAGGAGTGCGAAGCGTTTTACAACAAAACGGTTAAAAGACGAGAAGACGGGCGATACATCGTCAAACTTCCTTTTCGGACATCTTCGGCTGAATTAGGTAATTCATTGTTAGGCGCAACGAGAAGATTCCTCGCCCTAGAGCGGAAACTATGGAACGACGAACCTAGGAGGAAAAGATATATAGAGCAAATGAGAGAATATATAGAGTCCGGACACATGGTAGAAATTCCTCAAAATCAACGAAACTCACGAGAAGAAAAGACCTTTTACTTGCCTCATCATGCTGTCGAAAAGGAGTCAAGTGAGACCACAAAAATGCGAGTGGTTTTCGATGGGTCTGCCAAGACAACAAAAGGAATTTCATTAAATGATATACTCATGGTTGGACCAAGTATCCAACCACCTCTTTGGGTTACGTTGATGCGATTCCGAAATAACCGTATAGCGCTAACCGCCGACATCGAAAAGATGTATAGGCAGGTGGTTGTTTCGCCTGAAGACACAAACTATCAGCGATTGTTATTACGCGAAAATCCAAGCCAACAAATACGACATTTCAAGTTAACTAGAGTAACGTTCGGATTAGCCTGTTCCGCCTATCTGGCAATCCGTACTCTCCAAAAACTAGCTTACGATTTTGGGGGCAAAGTTATGGCACGACACATTCTAAGTGATTTCTATGTGGATGATTTTCTGTCTGGTGCCGAAAATGTGAAAGACGCGACAGAAATCAAAAGAAAAATCACGGCGATTTTACGAAGCGGAGGGTTCGCGTTAAGGAAATGGAGATCAAACTCTTTGGATCTATGTGATGAACCCAGTGAGGGAGATACTGCCAAATTATACGACGAGATTAATTCGACAGTCGTCGTCCTGGGGCTACTCTGGCGTCCGTCTGACGATATATTCACGTTTAAAGTTCACCCAGAGAATGAAGGTCCCATTACGAAAAGGAAACTGTTATCGGTAGCCTCGAGAGTCTTTGATCCGCTGGGTTTCTTATCTCCCTCCATTATCTTATTAAAAATCTTATTCCAAAAGACTTGGCTCCTGAAAATTGATTGGGACGACATACTTCACGACAATCATATAACTGAATACAAGCGAGTGAGGGAGGAATTTAAATGGTTCCAAGAGATAAAAATTCCACGTTTTTGCAATCATTACGAGAATTCTCAGATACACGGTTTTGCGGATGCCAGTGAAACAGCATACTGCGCGGTCATTTATAGTAGAACTACAAACGAAAATGGAGAAATAATTATCAACCTATTGACGTCCAAGACAAAGGTGGCACCTGTAAAAAAGATTTCTCTGCCCAGATTAGAATTGTGCGCTGTACATCTGCTGGCAAAACTGATGTCTGCTGTCAAAAAAATCAACAAATCGACTGCGAAATATTACGCTTGGACTGATTCAACTATCGTGCTCGCTTGGCTTTCGACTTACCCTGCCAAATGGAAAACTTTCATCGCCAATCGAACCAGTCAAATCTTAGAACAATTTCCTAGGCAACACTGGTCATATGTAAAATCGGCAGAAAATCCCGCCGATCATGGTACTAGAGGAGTATCACCGCTAAAGTTGACGCAGTTGAAGCAATGGTGGGAAGGTCCGGAATGGTTGAGATCGCCAGAATTTTTGTGGCCAAAGACGACTAATTTAAACGCGAAACTAATCGAATCTGCAATAGAAAAGGAATCAAGCAAACATTCGAGGCATGCATTGCTTATCACCACAGAGAATAACTGCTTGAGCAATTTATTCGCGAGGAAATCAAATTTGATGAAAATATTTCGAATCATTTGTTACGTGAAGTGTTATATCGCGAATTTAAAATGCAAAAATCGATCAGAAAGAGCCACAGATGAACTGAATTCCGAAGAGGTCGAAGCAACAAGGATTCAATGCATTAGATGGGTGCAACAAGAGAAATTTAGTGAAGATATCGCAAGCTTACGAAAATACAAGACGACGAAAGCTAATTCCAAAATACAAGCTTTAGCACCTTTTATTGATGCCACAGGTGTTCTTCGAGTTGGTGGGCGGCTTTTCAACGCCGATTGTGATTACGATAGCAAACACCCGGTCATCATACCCGCCGAACATGTATATACCGAGAGATTGATATGGGAGGTGCACAACAAAAATTTACACGCTGGGCCCACATTAACAAACAGTTTAATTAGACAAAGATATTGGGTGATCAATGGGCGAAACAAAATACGTTCGATGTTGAGGAAATGCATCATTTGTGTAAAATATGCACACAAAACGAGTCGGCAGCTAATGGGAAACCTACCCGCAGAACGAGTAACTCCAACGCGTCCATTTACAAACTGCGGAATTGATTTTGCAGGACCGCTTTATTTTGCATCAAAGAAAGGCAGAGGTTCAATAACGAACAAAGGTTATTTATGTGTCTTTGTCTGTTTATCTGTGAAGGCGATCCATATTGAACCTGTGAGCGATCTAACAAGTGAAGGATTTTTAGCGGCACTTAAACGTTTCGTATCGAGAAGAGGTGTTCCAAAGAAAATATATTCCGATAACGGGTCGAACTTCGTAGGGGCAAGGAGAATTCTGAAAGAAGCTTACCAAATTATGCAACAAATTTCTAATAATCGTTTAATTTCAGAATTCCTAAGTAGCAATAATGTAGATTGGCACATGATCCCACCATCTTCGCCTCATTTTGGCGGATTATGGGAATCCGCGGTGAAATCCGTGAAGACACATCTGATGAAGTCAACCAATAATATTTATCTGACGTTCGAAGAAATGGCAACGTTATTATGTCAGATTGAGAACGTATTAAATTCACGACCGCTGTACACGACATCCCACGGTGATGATTACGAGGTGCTTACTCCGGCACATTTATTGATTGGCACATCAACGGGTTCAATTCCAGAATTAGAGATAACACAAAAGGATTCATCCCTATCGAGATGGCAGCGAATTCAAGCCAGAATTCAAACGTTTTGGAAAAAGTACTCCGTAGATTATCTTAACACTCTGCAGCAGCGACAAAAATGGCAACATGCTGAGAAAGACATCAAAATTAATGATATTGTACTCATAAGGGAAGATAATACGCCTGTGTGTAATTGGCCATTAGGCAGGGTGATAGAAGTACATCCAGGAGGTGATAATTTGGTTCGTGTGGTGACACTGAAAACCGCACATTCAACTCTTCAACGTCCAATAGTGAAACTGTGTAAGCTGCCTGTTTGTTGACGTAGCCAACGTCAACGGCGGGGAGTATGTTCATGACCTTCGAAGATGTTCCTGAAAATAAAAAGAAAACAAACACAAAGAATCGGGAGAAAACAAAAGACAACAACAAACACTTATCTAATGTTGTGCAAGCAAATCATCATCATCGTACGTCATGGATGTGAAGAATACACACTTTAATTTACCTGCAAAATAAAAGGGTTAAGCACATGCAAAATAAAGAAATAGAATCGTCTACCATACACCAGAAACAGTACACAAGAACGTAGGCTATCATGCTGAACATAATAAAAAAAACTACCTATCTGAACCTAATGATGAGATCTGGAACTACTTTTCCACATAAAAAAGATAATCTTTATTATTTCGAGGCCAAGAGCATGGTGAGATGACGTCATCATCTGCTCTAAAAAAGTTTCCATTCTTTCTCAAAATTACTATGTAATGGCCTTCTTTTAATTGTGTGCCATGATGGAAAATGACACTTGACAAAACATATTGTTTATTTGCAAAGCTTAATTCTGTCTGAGATACAGAATAGAGTTGTCGACTATTAACAAGTGAAAATATGAGAACGCGACGCGTATTCTCAAGATAACACTGACTTTTCAGTGGATTCTTGCACTTATCGCAAGAACTATCTTCATTTCCGACCCATCTACCAAAATTAAAACTAATCAAATCGGATAAATTACATTTTCTTCCGATGGGTATATACGAGGGTATATCAAAAAGTCTTGCAATATCATATGAAAAAAACAGAGTGAGTGAGACAACAATATATTTTTCAAAACCTTTTTTTGTCGCGATGAAACTTCTAGAAGAACATTTCGATTTAAATTTTACAGTTCGTTTGTTTTTGTCAATTTAGTAAAACATGTTTTGAATTTTTCTTAAAATGAATGAAATTGAATATCGCGCCGTTATTAAATTTTTCTGTAAAGATGGACGAAATGCAATTTATATATTCAACTATATATCAAAAGTTTACGGCGAATCTGCACCATCATATGCCACAATAACAAGGTGAGTAAAATTATTCAAAAGTGGTCGGGAGTCATTAGAAGACGACAACCGCTTGGGTCGGCCAGCAGATGCTATTAGCCATGAAAACGTAATTTTGGCCGAATCTATTGTATTGGAGGACCGGCGTATTTCTGTTCCGCGGTTAGCGTGGAGACTTTCTCTTTCAGACGGTACCACATATACTATATTACATGACCACCTTCACATGTCGAAAGTAAGTGCGCGGTGGGTACCCCGTTTGTTGAATGCAGAACAAAAAAAATGCGTGTTCAAACTTCAAAGGCGATATTAGATATGTACAAAGAAGTTCCAGAAAATTTCTTGGATAACATAATAACAGGCGATGAAACGTGGCTTCATCACTGGGATCCGGAATCCAAACAAGAATCGATGCAATGGATTAAACGTAGTGAACCACCACCAAAGAAATTCAAAACTCAACCGTCTGCTGGTAAGGTTTTGGCAACAATTTTTTGGGATGCTGAAGGAATTTTGATAATCGATTATATGCCACCGAAAACCACAATCACAGGCATATATTACGCAGAGGTTTTGCGAAAATTGAAAAAAGCGATCCGGGAAAAACGGCCGAGGAAAGTTAGGCAAAAAATCGTGCGTCTTCACGACAATGCCCCAGTGCACAAGGCTAATATTGCTCAAGCTGCATTAAAGGACTGCGGCTTCGTGGAAATTCTGCATCCACCGTACAGTCCAGACTTGGCACCCAGTGGCTACTATCTATTTCCCAATTTGAAAAAACACTAAGGGGCCGGACATTTTCCAGTGAAAATGAAGTACAGTTTGTTGTAAATGAATATTTTATGGAGCAAAAGAAATCTTTTTTTTAGAGGGTTTAGGCAAGTTAATTGATCGATGTGACAAATGTATAAACCTTAAAGGAGATTATGTCGAAAAATATTGCTGTCTCACTCACTCTTTTTTTTGCATATGATATTGCAAGTATTTTTGATTTGCCCTCGTACAATGGGCACACTAAATCTGGATTGCTATACACACGTGGCTTTGATTTGCACTTGTTGTTAGTGCATTCGATATAGAATATGCTCGCATAGGTCTTTGATTGAACTGATGTGCCCGAATTCTACAAAAGTCTCAAAAAATCGCAGCTATATTGTTCCTCAAAGTCACTGAGATGTTCGCGGCGCCAATCAGTAATATCTAAATTGGTTCCAAGTTGCAAAGGATTAAAATAGTTCAAAAATAATTGTTTCAATGTTGAACTGGGACCTCTCAAAACACAGTCTTTAATGCACTGAATATTTGTCAAAGATTGAAAAGCAGAATTAGCATAGCAAGCATTATTTCTATTTTGCATTCCACGAATGTCATTTGCCGCTTGATCATTTTCCACAAGATGACTTTTTCTGCTTGATTTTTGATTAACTGTCGATGGTTCTAATGTAACTTCGATTTGTTTGCGCAAATATCTATTTTTATCAGAAATCTTAGAATTCTTAGTTTTGGTTAAATCAATTGACGGAAAATCATTTTTATGAGTGGCTCTCAATCTATTATATTCAACTATGGCCTCGCTATTTGTTTTAATGCTGGCTGGATTTAAATTTATTATATGTAAGCCGGAGAGTGATTTCAATCGTGATAGTGCAACATAAGTTTGGCCATTTGCAAAAATACTATCACCAATGTCAACTACAGAAGATGCTAAGGTTAAGCCTTAACTCTTGTGGATTGTGATTGCATACGCTAAACAAATAAGAAATTGTTTGCGAGTAATAAATGCGCCTTGATTCAATGGGAATTTAGATTGTATGGGCTCTAATTCATATTCACCATTTTCAAATTGACCAGTTAATTTATCAGCTATTTTATTATTGAAACAGTTTCGTTCTATTGTTTTACGCTCTATTGTGCCTCACACACAGACGCACGCCACTGGAGTGACGAATATCGATAGAAGAAGAACGAACCATGCACACTCCGTAACACACGCAGTCGACAGCTGTATGAGAGTATGCTTAATTCGTTCTTCGCCTCTCGCTATTCATGCCACGCGTCTGTATATGAGGCACATTACACGTAGCGGCCACTTGTGTGCTATCGAGTGTGTGTGAACTGTTTTGACTGACAACAATAAAACGAATCGCTATTCAATTCATTTTCTGTTTGCCGTTACAAAATCATTGATATCAAATAAAAAACCTCTTAACGAGGTAAATGTTCGAGTGACGAAAGCCGAATTCAATTCACAAAATTTCTGATATCAAATTTGTCCTGAAAAAAAACAATTGGATTCGATTTGTCAACAAATCGAATGCAATTGTTTTTTCAGGACAAATTTTATATCAGAAATTTTGTGAATTGAATTCGGCTTTCGTCACTCGAACATTTACCTCGTTAAGAAGTTTTTTATTTGATTAGATATTCTGTTAATTGTTAATAATTGAAATTTGGAATTAAAATAATGAAAAACACTGCCGTAAAAAGATTATAAATAAGAAAAATAAAAAACATTGTATGCCTTTTGTTTTTTCTTAATAAATCGAGTGGTACTTATGTGTTACCCTAATTGTGCCACTGTGGTGTATATTGGTTTTCAAATATTTTTATTATCTTTCTTTTATCGGGAGAACGAGGTAGAAACTAACAAACGCATAACCTACCTCTTCGGTCAAATAATTGCGACTAAATGTTTTTGTGCTGCAAATTTCAGTTTTATAATCAACCTGCCACCTGGTTATTATATGACGAACCGTCGCCATAGCATGCTATCGCAAAATTCATGTTGTGATTGGAATTTTCTGATGTTGTTATCGTCGCCAAAGTACTTGTTGTACGCTTCTTTAAAGTTACTCCAGATATTTCTTAGTTCTCCAAGCTGCGGCATCTTTTCTGAAATTTAAGATGAGCTATTTTATCTATGCCTTTTATTCTTGGAGGTCATTGTTTTGAAAATCTAAGTTTGAAAAATTGTGCTAACATAGTCGTAATAATTTCTGGGTCGTTAGAACAGCGATCCTCGCACTTTAATGTTAATGACGTTTCGAATAGTGGAAGAAATTTGTGAAATGCCGTCTTCCATCTAACTATTTTTCCGTCTACTTACATGATTCTTTGTCACAAATATCAAATAATTAAACTGTTGATCAATATTAAACGCAGATCATATTAAAATTACAAGAATAATTTATTATAAATATACATTTTTGGAATTAAACCGATACATACTTTAAAATTTTGTCATATAGTTTAACTTATTCTACTTATTATTCATCAGCTTTTGCATCAGCTGCGGCTTTCTTACTTTTATCGACATCCTCACTGACTACAGTTGTGGTTTTATTTTCAACGACTTTATTTTTATCAACGACTTTTTCAGGTCCAGCTCCAGTACCAACTACATCTTTGAAATTTAGTATTGGATCGCTACCTAATTCGGCAACTTTTTCTGTATACGAAAAAATAAATAAATTTAGATTATGCTTTTAAATAAGTTAGACCAATTTCTTATCAACTGTACATGAAAACCAAGTTAACCAGTTTTAGAAACCACAGTTAGATTTACCCATTGACAAGAACATATTTCAAAACTAACCAATAATAAAAATACAAAACAAACTACTAATAATATATGGGGCCCGCCTTATGATGTCATTCTGTTTTCTTATATTCTAACACTATAATACACTTATCTATGCTATATACATATAATAAAATTATTTATTAAATACGCATTCCACAATCATAATATTTGGGTGCTTCCGACACCTGTTGTTTTAGAATAGATATGTTAATTTTGAACACAACGTCTAAACGAGCGATAAAACACGTGTTTTTCAGTTACAAAAAAATCATGAATGTGCGGGTGTCGCTGTAGGCCTAAGGCAACCCCATCAGCCGATACAATACAAGTGGTTGCTGTAAAGAGACACTTTTAAGATAAGCGTAATCAAATTATTTACGTTGCATTTGGATCATAACATTGTGCACGAGCAAGCCGTATAAAAACATTTTTTTCTATTTTAAGATGAATAGAGATTGTGTAAATAATAAATACATATATGAACATATGACATAATGAAGTCATATGTACTCGTACTTGCACGCACATCGCACATGAAGAGCAACAAATAATTTTTTTTTGGTTGCTTACGAAAATATTCCATTTGATTTTCAAATCATGCCTGTCACATTATAACTATTTACACTCAATATTTGTTAAAACTTGTGATTAGTGAGTTAATCATATTTTCTTGAAAATTAATAAATTTACCTGCGAATCCTTGCATTTTTGAAAATTCGTATTTTTAAATTAATAAAACTTTTATATTTAAACTTTTATGGTCAAAGATTTATTTTGAAAAATTCACAATCAATTATGGATAACACAAAAACACAACCAATCGTTCCGCTAGTTGAAAACTGATTATTTTTGTTTGTTGATGTTTATATTTTTAAAATAAAATTTTCGGCTGGTGGATGTTTTCAACACTAGACGTTCGGAGCTCCAACGTCGTTTATTTTTTTAAGAACAGAAAATGTATAATGAAAATGGAAACGTTGGAATGGAGTAATCACCATATTGCAAAGAGAGGAGTGTTTTCGTGATTCCGCGCACAAATCACGGTCATTGTTACACATATACGTTATACTATATATGTAAATACTAAGTAGGGGCCATGAACCTAGGCACCTTGCAACCCGACTGTATTTTAAATGCGACATACGAAATCAATTCATATAGAAATATGAATTGAATATGAATTAATTTTGATTTAAATGTGAATTCAATTCATATTAATCGTATTCAATTCATATTCAATTCATATTCAATTCATATTCAATTCATATTCAATTCATATTCAATTCATATTCAATTCATATTCAATTCATATTCAATTCATATTCTATTATTATCAATTCAAAAAAATAAGGAAAAGATTGAAATCGGGTGAGTTCGGTATTTTATTATAAATGTGACATTTACTACATAAACTAATTACTCCAGTGCTTGTGGGTGGTCTGTTATAAATCAAATTTTCGATACTTTGTCGAAATTTCTGTTTCTTTCTGTTATACTGAGTCGTCAAGACTGTTTCGTTTATAATTTTTTTCCTAGTGCTGTCGCAACTCGCAAACTATTATAGAATAAATGCGGCAACATTTCGTTATCTAATTTCGTACAAGTATCGAAATCAAATTATTTGGCGTTAAGAGCGGAATGGTAGATGCTATTGTATAAAAATTGAAACAGGGGAAAATTTTGTTCTACAAACACGATTCTTTGAACTTAGATTAAATACCGAGAAGGGTGATGTTGGAAGTACAGTCAAAATAAAAAAGTACCAAAATAGAATTGATGATATTTAAACCGGAGGAAACCAAGGACATTTGATTTTGAATAGAAATGATTGTATTTATATTAACTGATCTAGGTAACCATTGTCCTTGTGTTCACAGCTGCACATCGGGGTAGAAAAAACTTTAGTTTTTGGTTCTAAAACCAAACGCACCTGGGGTGTATTTATATTTGTACCCGTGTTTTTTTTCTGTTCATTTTAATAATAATAATAATACAGTAGCATACACACTGCCAATCCATATCTTCTAGAATTAAGCGACGACGGTAATTCAAATTTTCCCTTATCGCATAGATGTTTACAGATCAACAAAATATTGTTTTGTTCGAGAGAGTATTACAGTTCTAAGTTTTTGATATTTCATATTTTGGTTAAGAAACTCCTTCGGCAATCGATGATGTTACCATCAAATCTTAGCCCAAAATAACGGGTGATTTTTTAAGAGCTTGAGAACTTTTTTTAAAAAAAAACGCATAAAATTTGCAAAATCTCATCGGTTCTTTATTTGAAACGTTAGATTGGTCCATGACATTTACTTTTTGAAGATAATTTCATTTAAATGTTGACCGCGGCTGCGTCTTAGGTGGTCCATTCGGAAAGTCCAATTTTGGGCAACTTTTTCGAGCATTTCGGCCGGAATAGCCCGAATTTCTTCGGAAATGTTGTCTTCCAAAACTGGAATAGTTGCTGGCTTATTTCTGTAGACTTTAGACTTGACGTAGCCCCACAAAAAATAGTCTAAAGGCGTCAAATCGCATGATCTTGGTGGCCAACTTACCGGGCCATTTCTTGAGATGAATTGTTCTCCGAAGTTTTCCCTCAAAATGGCCATAGAATCGCGAGCTGTGTGGCATGTAGCGCCATCTTGTTGAAACCACATGTCAACTAAGTTCAGTTCTTCCATTTTTGGCAACAAAAAGTTTGTTAGCATCGAACGATAGCGATCGCCATTCACCGTAACGTTGCGTCCAACAGCATCTTTGAAAAAATACGGTCCAATGATTCCACCAGCGTACAAACCACACCAAACAGTGCATTTTTCGGGATGCATGGGCAGTTCTTGAACGGCGTCTGGTTGCTCTTCACTCCAAATGCGGCAATTTTGCTTATTTACGTAGCCATTCAACCAGAAATGAGCCTCATCGCTGAACAAAATTTGTCGATAAAAAAGCGGATTTTCTGCCAACTTTTCTAGGGCCCATTCACTGAAAATTCGACGTTGTGGCAGATCGTTCGGCTTCAGTTCTTGCAGGAGCTGTATTTTATACGGTTTTACACCAAGATCTTTGCGTAAAATCTTCCATGTCGTCGAATAACACAAACCCAATTGCTGCGAACGGCGACGAATCGACATTTCACGGTCTTCAGCAACACTCTCAGAAACAGACGCAATATTCTCTTCTGTACGCACTGTACGCATTCGTGTGGTTGGTTTAATGTCCAATAAAGTAAACTGAGTGCGAAACTTGGTCACAATCGCATTAATTGTTTGCTCACTTGGTCGATTATGTAGACCATAAATCGGACGTAAATCGCGAAACACTTTTCGAACCGAACACTGATTTTTGTAATATAATTCAATTATTTGCAAGCGTTGCTCGTTAGTAAGTCTATTCATTATGAAATGTCAAAGCATACTGAGCATCTTTCTCTTTGACACCTTGTCTGAAATCCCGCGTGATCTGTCAAATACTAATGCATGAAAATCCTAACCACAAAAAAATCACCCTTTAGCTGAATAGCTCAAAATGTGAGTATCTCATATAGAAGATCTTTATTTTGAGAGTCATATTCAATTTGCATTGCTTTTGGAACTCGTTTTTAGTGCCGGCGAAACAGTGAACTAGAACCCAAATTTTCAGCGGGATTTGGACAGAAATATGCATATTCAGTTTTTAATGATATACTACAAAAACAATTTGCATTTTTACACCTATCCCATAAAAAACTTGTAATAATCATTTCCAATTTTTGTGTGGTCTTTGGTTCGTTTACACATCGGCGCATTAACCCAGAAAATCAGCTAATCGCACACGAGACTGTATCATTGTAAAAGTTTGTTTGACTAAGATGCCTCAACTTTGTGTTAGTAGCTTAAAACTGTCTTGTGATAGTTTGGTAGTTTGAACCGTCTATAATCATTTAATATTCTTCTAGACAAAACGGCGACAGCTACAAGTTTCCTAGATCAAATGATAAATTTTGAAAATAATTCGATTAGTAAAATAGAATCCTTCGAGTATCCACCCCGGGTTGATCCAGGTTGATTTACCCTCCATAAGGCTCATGCAGTAACAAAAGACCCAATATCTGGTGGCAGTCTGGTATAATAAATTACTAAAGGTGGTATAATCGAGCTTTAAATTACAAATTTGACGCCTATATCGTCTGAAGCCAATTCAATCTACTTGACGTAACAATTATTTATTACAAACCTGGATCAGGTTGACCAGCCGTATTGTCTAAACCGCGTAGTTAATATTCTACACCTGTATACAATGTACATCGACAAATAAAAAGGTGTTCTTGACCATGTATAGAGAATGTAGACAGTGTTGAAAATTTTAGTTTCTGTCAGCAATCAGCAAAATTCTATTATTTCTTTGTTTGTATGGGACCATTTCAAAATGGCGGGCTACATTCTTTTCTCACATTTAAAACATTTGAGCCCAAGTTTTTAAATTGCAATGAAACACATTTATATTACAATTGAGGTTAAAGTTCGAAATCGATAACTGTTCGAAATTAAAAATTTTTCAAAACGTTCACACGATTCAAAAGCGATTTATAAATGGAACCTAAACTACCGACGTGATTGCCGAGCACTTGACCTAAATAACCAATAGTATTTTATTAAACTTGGAACGATTATATTTTGGAAAGAAGGCATTTCCTGCGTACCTGTGACAATCATGGCGGACGTTAACCGCAATACAAATCCTGGTGGCTATCGGTAGTTAAACCAAACAAGATTGCCATCGAGTGAATCATTTCGCGAATACATTTCGGATCAGTAAAACAGTTTTTGCAATTTTTATTTGCATATTAACCGATTTCGATATTTAATCATAACATTTTTACTTAATATGTGTTACTAGCTGAAGAAACCGGCTTTGCCTTGGTTATACAAAAATTATTTGTTGGCCATGAAAGAAGCAAGGACTTTCCAAATTCGCGCCTACAAACTTTAGGGATTGTCCGTGCGCTTTGTTGATGGTTATGGCAAACGATAATCTAACTAGGAACTGGACTCGTTTGAAGCTGAATGGCCGGTCGGTTGGTATCAATGGTATGCGAGGTATGAATACGTCCTCGGCAAAAGACTTTCGACACGGAGCCGTATTCCATTTCATAGTTTTGGTGGGTCCAGATTCCGCAGAAGCATTACTGATGATCCTTTCTTCAATTTCAAGATATGAGAAGGCAACAAATATTGATACATATAAAATATTTGTTAACACTCACATGGTTTTTCTCGGCTGACAAAATGTATTCGTGCAAAATTTGTAAGCACTCGCTATATATAGTAGATCAAAAGTTTGCATATACAGTGCTGGAAAAAAATGGGCAAACATATTTTATTGCAAATTGGAGTCTTATTTTGCTAAAACTACAAAACTTTTGAACGCAGTTTGCTAATTGTTTCATTTTAAATACAAGTATGACGTAATTTTTTGAAAAAAAAAAAATTACCTTCCATTTAGGGGAAAAAACCCCGAAAAATGCCAACATATTTAAAATACATTGATTGGAGTTAACGTAATGGAATAAATTAAACACTTATTTTTTTAATTTTTTTTTTTTTTTTTATTGATTTATAGAAGTTCTATCTTTAATATTAATATTTTGGTGGACCGCCATTTGCTTTTTTTACAGCGATACACCTCTGATTCATTATTAATATTAAAGATAGAACTTCTATAAATCAATAAAAAATAAAAAAAAAATTAAAAAAATAAGTGTTTAATTTATTCCATTACGTTAACTCCAATCAACGTATTTTGAATATTTTGGCATTTTTCGGGGTTTTTCCTCTAAATGGCAGGTAAATTTTTTTTTCAAAAAATTACGTCATACTTGTATTTAAAATGAAACAATAAGCAAATTGCGTTCAAAAGTTTTGTAGTTTTAGCAAAATAAGACTATAATTTGCAATAAAATATGTTTGCCCAATTGTTTTTCCCAGCACTGTATATGTGAATTCCAAGTGAGATCACTAACCCTCCTATGTTTTTTCTCGGCTACTAAAACGCATTGGTGCATGGGAGGCAATCGTTCGAGCTCATCAAAAGTTGTCATTTATTGTAAATTTCTCCTAACAGGTGAGCATGGGGAAGAGGAAACGTTTTTTGATCACTAAGCCCTCTATATTTTTTCTCTTCTACTAAAACGTGATCGTTCAAACTTTAGGAGCAATCACTTGAGTGGATCAACAGTTTTCATATATTGTAAATTTCTGCTTACAGGTGAGCAGGGGAAAATGTAACCAACAATATGGCAATATACCTACTGCACATATGGTAAAGGAACAAAAATTCCGAAAAATATGAAAATATGACCGAAGGCTCACTCAAAATCTACTTAAATATAAGTCCTGCTAACAACTTTCATTAACAGATACCTATATACAAATAACTTCTGAAGATTGTGTTGGTTACACTAACAATGCACCGTTAATTTGAATTCTTTTTCATATTTTTGTTTGTTTCTGCACCAACCTTCAGTTAAAAAGGTTTTGGAAAAACGAGGGTCCATTGATAATAAATTGATGAATCTCGCATCAAATGTAAATCTCCTGACCTGAACAAAATAAAAATCGCTTAAATTAAAAAATTTACACTTGTGTACTTGTTCATAAAAAGTTTAATTTTATCTATGCAATTCAATCTGGTAACACGACCGAAAACAATCAGTTGTGCACAAACTCCGGTCGGGTCAAGTCGGTATGAGAAATTAGCGTTATAAATATTGATCGACCTCATCAAAGGGCTCCCATATTTTTCGGATTCTTTGCGTCAACGCCTTTATTATGAAAATGAAGGGGACTACCAGTGGGGCTTCAATGAGTGCGCGAGAGCTTACGGTAAACCAAATATTACTAAAGCAATACCATTATAATTTAATTGATTGGTCCTGGATTTATAAAATAAATTATTTTTATTTTAGGAACGTAATTGAAATCGCTTATACCAATATCGATGACATGTCAAAAGTCCTGTCAAGCCGGTGGGAGGGGGGGGGGGGGGACTGTAGGAAAATATAAGTCCAGAAATGAAACAAGTTAACTTCGGCAATACATTTACTTTAAAATCGAATGATGCAATAAAAATTTCAAACAGTATCACGTAATGTCGAAAACGAAAATTAAAGATAAAACCCTTTGAGTGCCAAGGAGCGCGATCGTGATCCTCAATACACTAGCTGAAAATGTCAAGAGGGCGATCTCTATTTCATACTTGTCGATATATCACACAAAAATTTGCTTCATATTTTTATTACACACTCGAAAAATAAAATATAATTGTTTTTCTCCCAACGTCTTAAAAGCCTCTTGTTTTAATACTATTTTTGGGTAAAGTTGGCCTTTTTCTTACTATTTTAAAAAATGTGTGTGTTGCTAATCTACACTTTTAATCCTTGGTATAAAAATAGGTACTTTTAATACTAGGGAAAAAAATATTATAGTGAAGACCCAATGAAATGTAAATAAATAAATTAATAAATAAATAAATATTTTTATTTTTTTTTTTTTCGGAAAACTTTTTTTATTCATTAACTCAATATTTATATATTCATTTAAATAAATTATTTGTTCTAAATTAAATAAAAATTACTCAAACAGGATTTGTCAACATTATGCAGCAATGGTTTCCTCATCATAAGCGGTTGTATTTTCAGGATTAGTACTGTAGCGAAGTAAGTATCTCTCAGCTATAGTATTAGATTTCCAACCACCATGTCTTTTAAGGCAAGTGAGATCACCGCCAGAATCTAAAAGGAGTGCAGCTGAAGTCTGACGCAAGCAATGGCCGGTATATTCACTTGGATTTTTTAAATTTAAATACAATGCCACTTTTTTGCAACGCCACTAATTTTGTGAATGCGACATACTTTACCTTGGAATTTTATAAAAAAAAGTCATACCTCGAAATTTTCTGGGTGACGAGCAAAGTATTTTCTGCAAATCCCCAAATATTTTTCTTCCAAAACTTTAAAGAGTCGCGATTTGTTTGTTTTAGAGTTGGAAATCCAATACCAACAAATCTGATTGAACGTCTTTAATATCATTTATCATTAAATGGACTAGTTCGTCACAACGACATTCACCCGCGAACTTCCTTTTGGAAAAATACCAAAAAATAAGTATATATATATATTGTTTTTAAGTTTTAAAGCTTACCTTCGTCATTAAATGTTTTCACGGGAGCAAAGTTTAAAAACAAGTCTATTTGTGCTTTATCGAGAACCCTGAATTTTTTTGTTGTGTAACCAATATTCTGTTTTTTTTTCTTTCAAAAATGCTCGCAATTTTAAATATTTTTTGATATCTACGCCATTTTTATAATACAATGTGGCCTTAACCATTGAATACTGCGCCCAAAGAGTCGAACTTTTCTACGATAAATTGGCAAAGTATGCTAATAGAACACTTTCACACCACGGCTTATATGCGCACTCATAAATCTTACGTGGTTTTGATGGCAATAGGTTTAACACAATTTCTTTCGCTGTTTGAACCACATCCGGTGGTAAATTTGATAAATCTTCTGATTCAAACATTTGGTTCGCAACAAAGAAAATATTGTAATTATGGCTTTGCAGGTTGACGCGTACAATAGTCAAACCAAACAAAAGTCATGATCTCCTTAGTTTCACAAAATATTTCAACAAAATTATTCTTCGTTGGAGAAAAAATAGTAAGTGTTATTCGGATTAAAAGTGACTTTGTTTGACTCCTAATCTTTGATTTTGCTCGGCTACGCTGCGCTTCGCCTCGCATGCAAATATAATTGCTCGTCCAACAAAGTATCACTTTTAATCCTAATGACACAATGTACTATTTTGAAATACTTTTCGTAAATAAAATGCTTCGAAAAATGAATTTTTTTTTAATTTTCTATGTTCTCTATCCCTTTTTCTATCAAAAAAAAAAAAAAAAAATTGGCTCAGTTTAAGTCCAAACCTCACAAATGTGTGAGTAAAAAACCATACTATGTAATGGCGTTTTTGATAAAAAATTCGATTAATTTGAAGTACAACCAACACAATTGTTTGTATATAGTTATAGTGTGAGTTTTCGGACAAAAATAAGTTAAAAAGGAATTCACAAATGTGGTAAGTTGGTTCAAAAACATACAAAAATTAATTTTTGAAATGATTCTTTTGCCTGACCCACACAATTGTGTGGGCAGGCAAGAAAAAGGCTATAGTAGCGTGGCAAGAATGAATTATAAAATTATGAAAGTTTAAGCAGGCCGGAAAATTTAAACAGATTTAAAAGTATTTTCAGATTAAAAGTACATATTAAAATTTATCATTCTGAATGTGAACTGATGCATAAATGCAATGGCTGTAATATATTTTAAGAGCATTGGCTAATCTGCTAGAAGTTGTTTGAAATTCAATTTCTACCGGTAGAGTATTTCCGCTTAAAATTCCTCAATTATGAAATTCAAAGACAATTTTGCCGTTAAAGTTTCATTTATTTTTGTTTACATACAAAATATCTAAGCCATCTTTGACCATTGTTCGAATTCGAAATCGAACAATTGATTTTTCCGGTCGGAGTTCATGATATCTCCCAAGATCTAATGCTATAGACACATTACTAGTTTCATAACTATGGTTTCTAGTTAACCATGGTTTCGTTGTAATGTGTCACCCCTAACAATGGTTTGCAACTCGGTTTAAACATAGTTTCGGCATGAGATATTTTGTCTCATCCCGAGGCATTTTTGTGCTCCCAACGCCGAATACATCAAAAATGGAGATTCTGGACACTAATAGTTTACCAAGCAAATCTAGTTTCTTTTGAGTTTTCTATTTGTCATTGAGATATTTGGTTGGCGGGAACAAATTTTTTTCTGTTCTGTCAACAGAAAAGTCGTTTATGACAGTTTGTTGCATAATTTGGTATTTGTTGCTCGTGACATTTTGACACTAACAATTTCAAAAATGATCTCTTTAGCGTTCAATTTAGTTAGAATACTATACTGTAATACGTGACGTTAGGGTTTGTTAATGATACTAGATTGTAATGTGAAATAAACATTTTAATTTGATTTAAACTATCTTGCATTATTTTAATCGTACTAGCACAGACAATCAAATTAGATTTTTCATTTGAACTAAAAAATGAAAACAAAACAAACTTCTGATAATTCCAATGTCATCGTTGTATCTGTGATTTTTCGTTAAACTGCGTATACGTATACGGAAAAAAACAAAATATTTTTGATTGTATGCGGTTATTTACAGAAAATGAAATCGCAGTTTAAATTTTTACGTTTACATAGGATGAAATATCTCTTTTAGGTTGTCTCAGGCACAGAATATATAATACAAACAGAAGGGACATAACCCGATTTTTCTATGGAAAAATTTCGACCGTTATTTTTAACCTTGATTTGTATGGAAAAGGGTAGAATGTAGTAGTGAAAAAAATTGTGCACTGTACTTTTTTACATTCAATAAGGGTAGAGTCAAATATTTTTTTGGTCCACTTAGTAGCGTATATATATACTTTATAATATATGTCTCAGGTACTAGTCTCACAAATAGAGTTACACTAAGAAGAGCTGAATTTTTTTTGCCATATAAAATTTGCTCTTTCATTTGAAACACGTCAGAGGAGGATGGTTATATAACAAATGCATATGGTGGTCTCAGATGTCAAAGAAACAGCTAACCGGACAAGTTTTTGTTGTTGTAAAAAGTGACGCGCTAAATTTTGTGTTCTTAAAAAATCGTGATATTATTAATTAAAATAAATAAAATATTGTAAAACAGTTAGTTGATCGTGTACTAGTGCATCGTTTGTGAATAAATATTGAAAACTTTGAACATTGAAATACAAATTCATTTGAACATTGAAAGGAAGTGTCTTGTGAAATAAAATGTAAATTATGTTAAGAGCAAAGTGATTTGTGATAAAATTATCTATATTTTTATTTAAAAAATCAGAAAAAATTAATTAAAAAATTTTGGCTGTTGTTCTTGGCCTTTTTCTTTTTGTAAACAGATGTTATATTACAGTGTCGCATTGTTCTTATTACTACGAATATATTCTATTTGCTTTTCTTTTCATAATTACTTTTTATTTTGGAATACTATAAGTATAATTTTTTACCGAAAATAAAAAAAAATAAATCCGTACTAAATTGGAATAAATATAATTGTGAATTTGTGTAGTTTTTAATTTCGATTGAACAAACTCTAAATACGACCCGTTGATTTATATGCTTTCTCTTTTACCCTCCAAATTTGACTCACTTGACAGCTGCTTGACTAATCATTCATTCTCATTTAATTCAAATTCTATGGTCTCACATTTGTTTTGTAAAAATTGATTTTTACTCTAAAATATAAATAAGCCCAATCTAAACGGAGAAAGTATAAGATGACGACTTCGTACCAAAAAATCTATAGAAAAAAAAAACAAAAACAAAAACAAAAATTTTCTACGAATTATCGTCATAGTCGTGTAATAAATTATTGAATGTGGTAAAGTCGATCCTTATATTACATATCTGCAGTCCGTATCATCTGAAGCCATTTCCGCCTAACCATTAAAGGTGATTAACGTTTCTGCTTTAAACATGTTTCAATTCTATCTTTTCAGTTTTTACCCAAAAAAATTTTTAATTCACCTGTATGGGACTTTATTATACTGAATTAAATTTTATAGAATGTTTTCTAGAACAAGTTTTATATTTTAGTAGCTTTCTTTATTGATAAGTGTTAATGATAATAATCGATTTTCGGTAAAATTTACTCATGCGCACATTTTAGGGGGTGGTCTTGAACTAACGAAAGAAATAAAATTAATTTGTAATAAATTCTGGACCAAGAACCATCCCGATATCATAGCTACTACATCAAAACTAGGTACAGTAACCTATAGTTTTTAGGAACATAAGACAATTTTACGAAATCGGAAATATTTCATAATAGGCCCCCAGTAGTGGGACCGGTTTTTTTGTTCCCATTGCAGTTCGATATACCATCATTTTTTCGTCATTGTACAAATCCCCGTTTATGAAATTATTGGCCTAGTAAAGCCAACATTATGTAATGGTGGCCATTTTAGTATTATTGTTGATCATTCAAAACTAATTATAATTCTTTTTAGACTATTAGGCACTTTGCGAAAGATATTTACACTTGACAAACATATTTTATTAAACACTTGTTTTTTTATTTCACGCAAAATTAAATTTTTATCAGGAGCCGAAATCGATCGAATGATTTTTTAAACTTTTTGGACAAATTTTTTAATTAAAATATTCAAAAATTTAATTTTTTGCGAAATAAAAAAACAAGTATTGTCACAATAAAGAACTGTGAATAAAATGTGTTTGTTAAGTCTAATTATAACTATTCAGGTAAATGGTAATGATTAATTGTTTACTTACGTCTCCCAATGTCGGTTTAAAACTCATCTTTAATACATTAAAACAAAATTATATATTTTCTTAACTAATTAGATATTCTTATTTATTATATCATAAATATATTTTTTGAAATTAGCATAAATAGCCTCGTTAATTGTTTGTAGTTTTACTCAAAAGCTTTTACTCCAGCCTGATAAGCATCAACTGCGGCATTTTTGGTTTTTCCCGCTGCTGAGCTAATAGCCGAAGTTGTGGAATTTTTTGCATTGACGGCTGTATCAGCAACACTGTTTGCAGCATCGCATGCTCCTTCTTTTACGTCTGTTGCAGTTTCGCACGCCAAGTTGGAAACTTTTTCTATTTTTTTTTTGAGAAATTAAATAAATTCGTTTCTCAAAATTAGTTCAATTTTTTATTATTACCGGTGTGGCTCGATAAATTAGCCCACCTATGATACCATATTGTTTTTCTCATAACATTGAATGTCATTCATAAAAATTATCAATTGATAATTTTTATATCTTAATATGGAATATCAATTTGACCCTGAGATAGATCCGATATAAGGAATGATTAAACCGTGACATAACAAAATAATTAAATAAAATATGACATCATTGACCAGCTGTATTTTTTTGTGTAATAATAGTTGTCTAAATTTAGATAAATATTGTTGTGAATTTACAATTGTTTAAATATGTATGAAAAATAAAAATAAATTGTATGCGTTGCCAAGCTGAGATGTGTTATCGAGCTTTTGATAACATAAACTACGCATTGCCACTCCTGTTTACTAATTAATTGCACGCGCCGCGATATAACACATTAATGAAAAGAAAGCCACATATGAAGTGAAACCAAACAACACAAACAATTTTTTTGTATGAGTGTAGAAAATAATAGAATACATACATACGTATGTATTCCAAAAATAATTGTGCGTGCAAACGAAAAACAATTTTCAAGGTTAATTGGGAAAATTACAAAACGTTGAATTTCAAATTTTCTGAAACGATATCTCACACTAATCTCATAATAAGAATATTTTCTAATAAATTGACACTAATTAACTCACTAATTAAGAATTATTTTAATGTAGAATCATCAATATAAAATTAATAATTGAAATTTTAACAACAAAATTTGAAATATTTACCTGTGAATGATTTGTTGCCTGACATTTTCGATAATTGGTTAGTTTAACTTGTTTATTATTAAAATTTAATTAGGTTTTAAGTTTTGGAAAATCTGTTATTAATTGTTAGATATCACTAAAGCAAGACTAGGTAGTCGTTTTACTGGTAGTAGACAGAATGTTAGAATGTTTTGTGCGTTTGCTTTTATAAACTTCTAGAAGTTTAATTTATTTTCGAACGCATAAGAGAATAACAAGAGATAAATAAAAAGTTGGAGAGCACACGCTTTTTGTTTTTAGTACGAAAACGTACTAGAAAAGGGGAAATAAAATAATGCGATATGCGAGTATGCGACACAGAGAAAGTAAAATTAACGTTAGCAGGTTCACACCCGTGATGATAAACAAAATCTTTATCGCATAAACACAAATTTATTGTAAACTCAGTCATTATAACCTAGGTTTCAGTGGTTGACACTTTTGGCACATTGTGATACCACGCATTCACGCCACATCATTAACTTATTCACACAACTACAGTATACCACCTGCACATTGCAAGCTCCATGTCAACCTGTACATTGGTATGGACGGCGGGTCGGCGCTGAATTCTGCACTCCATCAGAGGGTCTTATAACATCACCGCCGGAATAGAACTAGTGATCATTTTTATAGGATTTGTAAATCGTTAAACAAAATAAAAATCAACATGGAAAGTGTTTGTAATCGACAGTTCTTACTACATTAAATATACTATAGGTCTTCTGAATCGCATGCGGCTGGTTGCAACTACCGTATGTGATGACTGCTTAGAGGCTAACAATTATGATATTCATTATGTATGTAGCTGTCCTGGTTTAAACAGGAGCAGATTCCACGTTCAGTCTCACTGTGGCTGAACCTCAAACTCGTCAAAATACCCCAACCATACTATGAAATTTTGCCCTAAATCCATGCTTCATCAAATATAATAATTTAATCAATAAAAACACGAAATTAAATATTAACATTAAATTTATACAAAATTAATTAGACTACACATTGAATTTTAAAATTTTCGTTGCGATAGTGTTGGTTTTTTCGGGTCTCATTTGAAACGCGATAGTCTAAAACACGCGATACGGTATAAAACGCGATATTTCTAAACGTGATATTTTAAAATGCGATACGGTACAAAACGGGAGTTTACGATTGGGTTATATCAGGCGGGTGAAGCGGAAATTTAATTTCACTTTATAGGAATTTAAAAATCGATAGGAGCGAGAGTATATAGGATCGGTATCAATCGGGTCGCTGCGCTCCCGTCGCTTCGTAATGCACATTCTGTACCATAACGAGTTTTGAAATATCGTGTTTTGTACCACCGCTGAAGTCCGCACAAGTGGTTTTCATAAATTGGGAGATCCCAGTGATTTTTGGCCGACATCGGTCTACCGGGTGTGGAAGCTTCCATAGAAACTTTTTCTTTTTTTGCAAATATGTACATAACTTTAAAAGAATATCATTTAGGAGAAAAACGACTATAAAATTAAGGATTTTAAATTAGTTTTGCAACAATACCAGTAAGTCGATTCTGGTTTTCCTATAGGAATAGGAAATAGGAAAGAATTTTAAATTTTTATAGCAGTTTTGAATTTTTTTCCCTATAAGCATATTCTGGTGTGCCTTATGGGAATTTTTTCTTTCCTATTTATTGCAGTTTTGACATTTATCTTTCCATACCTACTTTGGATACGGAAAGATTTTATAATAAGAAAAATGAGCAGTTTAAATGAAATTTTAATAGTAAAAGTAAGTAATCTAAGTTTAAAATAAAACGTTTATTATTAAATTATGTATTTAATTTATTTATATATCTATATACAGAAGAGACATACATCTAAAGAACAGAAAAACATGCTTATCGATAAATTGGAAGATGATCTGGATTTAGCCAATGGAAGGTAGATTTAATTAATTTTAAATGTAATAACAAATGTTAATTACAAAAATGTACTCATTTAGATTTTCAGGCATTGATGCTCGCAACACCATCCATCTTACCGGAACAATGTAAATTACCCCGTTTTTCCGTTGAAATCCTCCTGTATACAAAAATAAATAAAAATATGTGCATATATTAAAAGTACATTTTACTTAAATTAATTGTAGTACCTTCTGCTAGAAAGATTAGTGCAATAAATAGCCTAAGCTCTTTGGGAATTTCTGTGCTTCTCATGTATGGGCTTATTTCTTGGCTTAATAAAAGGACTAATTGCTGCGTTAACCGATATAATCCAGTAAATTCTGGCTTGTATATATCGAACGGGTCAGACGCATCCCGTAAATGTTTCCTCTGAATTCTTAGCAAGCGCCTCCTTTTATTCTCGTCATCGTCGATGTACGGTATTATTCTGGCATTCAACATCTAATTAATTTTATTTTAAACAATTCACATTCTTTTAATTTTTTAATTATTCAAAATAAATTATAATTACACACAATTAATGTAAGTTTGACATTTAATAACCGCTTACAGAGCCATGGTTTTCAATACTCAACTTAATCAAGAATTTAGGAAACATTTATTCCTATGCGTACCAAAATAAACCATAGGAAAGATTTTTTTAGGAAAAAACTGCTATCAATAATTTTTCCTAAATAGGAAAAAAATTCCTATTTCCTAAGGACACCAGAATCGACCCACGAGTGCGTTTACAAATTTTACATTGTAACAATATTGTTAACAATGACAGTTCTAATGCGTTCATAAACCACCATTGTAACAACACGCACGTGCTTTTTGTCGTTCATAAACTGTGTTGTACATTGTTCTAAACGTCATTTTCAATTCTCCTCGGTATATAGATTCTAAATGTCATTTTTATGTAAACGCTGTTTGTTTTATAATCAAACAATTTTTCAGTAAGAAAAAATTAGATTCCGAGGATGATGCAACTCCACCCAGAAAGAAAAAAAAACTAAAGAGCAAAAACTTTTGGATAAATTGGACGAGATGGAGAAAAAAAGAGAGGAACGCCAAGCTGCAAACCAACAGTTCCAAGATAGAATGTTGCGGTTATACGAGTCGACAGACCGACAAATTAATCAATTGATTGATTTAATAAAAAATAAAAAATAAAAAATTTGAAATTAAAAATTAAATAATATTAAATGCTCGTTTTATTTTTATAAATCGTTACACATTGCGTCACGTTTAGTTGCACCACTTCCTGTAGAGCTCTGCCTTGTTTGTTCAGTGGAATCGTTTGTACTATGATCAGAAAGCCCTTCACTAATATATAGTTCCACATCTTGCTCAAAATCAAGGCAAATGTTATGAAGAACACAACACGCTGTTATTGTTGCGGCCGCCCAATCGGTTCGGTGCAAATCTAATTTTTTTAACCGCCTAAATCTTCCAAATAAAAGTGCAAAACTGCGCTCAATCACCTGTCTGCAGGATGAATGTTTTTTATTAAAAATCAGCTGCCTCTCAGATAATCTGCCACGATCCATGTATGGAGGGATGCACCAATCCAATAATGAGTAGGCCCAATGGGTTATCACCCAAAATATATTCTCTATTTGGGAAAAATGTTGAGACTTCATTTTGGGCACCTTCAAATATGTGAGAGTTTTTAAAAACTCTAACATCTGGTACAGAGCTGGGACATCCACTGAACACATCGATATATTTCATATCCGCGTCGCATATTGCCTAGAGGGTCATCGATGTGTAGCATTTACGGTTAGTATACGCAAGAGAATCTGCTTTTGCTACGCTCAACGGAACGTAAGTGCCATCGACAACCCCTATCAGATTACTGAAGCCGCTCTTCAAACTAAATTTAGATTTTACTGCCTCTAATTCAGTGCCAGCGGGCCATTTGATATAGCTGTGAATTACACTATTTACTGCGTTGATAATTCTCACAAAGCATTTGTTTAGAGTGCCCTTCGACATATTAAACCGTTTGCCAACTGATCTACAACAGCACACATATATTTAAATAAATAGTTAGATGAATTAATGTGGATAAAATACCTATAATAGTTACCTATAGGAATCCGGTGTCACTAACAACCAAATTACTGCAAGTAATTGGTGTTTCGGATCAATTTGTGGTCTGCCCGCAACTGCATCCGCTTTAATTAAAATTGGAGTTACTATTTGGAGTAGTATCTCAAATGCACTTTTCTTTAGTCGAAAATTTTGTTGGAATTGTAAATCGTCGTAAAAATCAACAACTTCCGAAATATACGCGGTAATCCGTAGTGGTTTGAATTGCTTTTTGAATCTGATTAGTACATCTAGTTCTTCTACCTCGTCATCTTCGGCCGCATTGTTCACTGTTATCATCATCTAAAATTGGCGGGAATAATTTAAACCATAAACAATATTAATTTCAATTCATTCTAAACGAGTACTTACGTCCATTAATCCTTTTTTATAATTCAATAATGTTGCAAGCAATAGCAATTCTGCGCTTTCCATTTTTAAAATGTTTATAATTTTAGAATTATAATTTTTTTTATTTATTTGTATATGTAATGCCAATTTGACGTTTCAAACAATTATAGTTAAGATGGCCGGAACAATTACAATGACAGTTGTAACAATATGATTACAATGTAGCATTTGTAAACGCACTCCAGTCCAGGTAAGATTTTAAATTTTACCGGATATGATGAGTTTTGATTCTTTTACAATTTAATTTTTTATTGAATCTTTTAACTCGAAAATAACAATAAGTTATCGAATCTTAATCGTTTTCATTAATCGTGAAGACTTAGGTACATCTTTTAGATTTATAGCTGAGCCCCATCTTTTGTAATCTGTTTTTGACAGTTAGGATGCTAATGTTCGTCTGTATATTTTTATTTTTCACGAACCAAGATGCTCTTGTAATCATTCGATTGCAATAATTGAGATCCATACGATTAAACTGAAGCTTGTATTCTAGGTCAAGTGTTGAATATTTCCCCAATGTTGCATTTTATCCACTTTTGGTCTCGTTTCATTTCAATTTGTTTTCGCCAAGTTAACTGTTGCCCTAGATGGACGCCTATGTATTGTATGTTACACTTAAGTTTATTTAATGTGAATGTTACGCTGGTTGAATTCTCTTCATTGATCTTTATATTCCATTTCTTTAGCCAGATTTTCGATGTCATAGATATGTTGTTGTAGAGTTTTGTACGCCGTTTGTAGTTTTGCGAAAGTAGACATCCTAATTTACGAAGACATCGGTAGGTCTGAAGTGAAAATTAAATATAACATTGTGCCAAGAACATTGCCTTGTGATACTCCTGCCAGAATGTGTTTCTCGCCCGGTTTAGTGGCATTGTATTTTACATAATATCTGCGATTTGACAAATAGGACTTCATAACATAAATTTCTGGCAGTTTAAGATTAATTTACTGAAGCAGAGTCTAGTGCCAAACTTTATCAAATGCTTGGGCAACATCGAAGAAGACGACGGAGCTGCATTTTTGGTCTTGATCTTATTTCTGTAGCTACTCGGTGCACTTGCTCAATGGTTTCATGCTCGGCTCTGAAAAACTAAATTGATGATTAGGGATGATATTTCGTAGTTCCGATTTAGTATTTTCGATAATTGCTTTTTCGAATATTTTCGAAATGATTGGTAGTAAGCGTATTGGTCTATATGACGAGACATTGATAGGATCCTTACCGGGCTTCGGAATAATTTTCATAGTTGACAGTTTCGAAACGTTTATAGTTCTGTTAGTTCAACGCGTTGCTCTGCGGAGAATTTTTTGCGAAATAAAAAAATAAGTATTGTCACAACAAACAATTGTGAATAAAATGTGTTTGTTAAGCCTAATTATAACTATTCAGGTATATGGTAATGATTAATTGTTTACTTACGTCTCCCAAAATGTCGATTTAAAACTCATCTCTAACACATTAAAACAAAATTATATATTTTCTTAACTAATTAAATTTTCTTATTTATTATATCATAAATATATTTTTTGAAATTAGCATAAATAGCCTCAGTTAATTGTTTGTAGTTTTATTCAAAAGCTTTTGATCCAGCCTGATAAGCATCACCTGCGGCATTTTTGGTTTTCCCCGCTGCTGAGCTAACAGCCGAAGTTGTGGAATTTTTTGCATTGACGGCTGTATCAGCAACACTGTTTGCAGCATCGCATGCTCCTTCTTTTACATCTGTTGCAGTTTCGCACGCCAAGTTGGAAACTTTTTCTATTTTTTTTTTGAGAAATTAAATAAATTCGTTTCTCAAAGTTAATTCAATTTTTTATTATTATCGGTGTGGCTCGATAAATTAGCCCACCTATGATACCATATTGTTTTTCTCGTAACATTGAATGTCATTCATAAAAATTATCAATTGATAATTTTTATATCTTAATATGGAATATCAATTTGACCCTGAGATAGATCCGATATAAGGAATGATTAAACCGTGATATAACAAAATAATTAAATAAAATATGACATCATTGACCAGCTGTATTTATTTGCGTAATAACAGTTGTCTAAATTTAGATAAATATTGTTGTGAATATTATAATTGTTTAAATATGGTACGATTCGACCTGAAAACAAAAAAAATTTTCAAATTTTTTCCAGAAAATGTGACTAAGACAAGTACTGAAATTTACATTAGAGCGACCGAGATACAACATTTTTATTTTATGGGACAAAAAGTTGGGGAAATTTTGACATCAAAAAAATCTAACCTATAAATTATTTAAAGAATATGAAAAATCTTTATTTTTAATGTTTGACAATAATTGTATATCCTAAAAATTACTAAAAAAAATAAAGATTATTATTACGATGAAAAAATAATATGATGTTTGATTAATTTGGATAATTTACGATACTATATAAAAGTTGTTTTGCTATAAATTATGTGAGGGGAAAACATAAAAAAATCATTCAGCAGGCGAAAAAAAATAAAAAGAGCTTGTTGTGCCAACGCACCAAGCGCAAAATGTTACTACACACCATAAAAATATCAAAAAAATAAAAGTTTGCTGGAAGTGGGGGAATTTTTTCTGTTTTGTTGCCATTAAAAATAGTTTGCTTGATATTTTTTATTTATAATTATGGCAACAAAACAATAATTTTCAAAAAAAAAAATATTGATGTGCGGAGAGAGAATCTATATTTTTATCTCGTTCTAGTTTTCTGCAAAATAAAACGCTGTGTAGTGGAATAGGCCCAATATTTGTGATAAAATAAATTTTATGCGTTGTCAAGCTGAGATGTGTTATCGAGCTTTTGATAACAACAAACTACGCATTGCCACTCCTGTTTACTAATTAATTGCACGCGCCGCGATATAACACATTAATGAAAAGAAAGCCACATATGAAATGAAACCAAACAACACAAACAATTTTTTGTATGAGTGTAGAAAATAATAGAATACATACATACGTATGTATTCCAAAAATAATTGTGCGTGCAAACGAAAAACAATTTTCAAGGTTAATTGGGAAAATTACAAAACGTTGAATTTCAAATTTTCTGAAACGATATCTCACACTAATCTCATAATAAGAATATTTTCTAATAAATTGACACTAATTAACTCACTAATTAAGAATTATTTTAATGTAGAATCATCAATATAAAATTAATAATTGAAATTTTAACAACAAAATTTGAAATATTTACCTGTGAATGATTTGTTGCCTGACATTTTCGATAATTGGTTAGTTTAACTTGTTTATAATTAAAATTTAATTAGGTTTTAAGTTTTGGAAAATCTGTTATTAATTGTTAGATATCACTAAAAGAAGACTAGTCGTTTTACTGGTAGTAGACAGAATGTTAGAATGTTTTGTGCGTTTGCTTTTATAAACTTCTAGAAGTTTAATTTATTTTCGAACGCATAAGAGAATAACAAGAGATAAATAAAAAGTTGGAGAGCACACGCTTTTTGTTTTTAGTACGAAAACGTACTAGAAAAGGGGAAATAAAATAATGCAATATGCGAGTATGCGACACAGAGAAAGTAAAATTAACGTTAGCAGGTTCACACCCGTGATGATAAAACAAAATCTTTATCGCATAAACACAAATTTATTGTAAACAACATTATTGTAATCTCAGTCATTATAACCAAGGTTTCAGTGGTTGACACTTTTGGCACATTGTGATACCACGCATTCACGCCACATCATTAACCTATTCACACAACTACAGTATACCACCTGCACATTGCAAGCTCCATGTCAACCTGTACATTGATTCTGTTAGTTCAACGAGTTGCTCTGCGGAGAGTCGTATGGGGTTTTACATGTTGTATTCCGTAGCGATTTAGAAGTAATCTCTTTCGATTTAGAAGTAACTATATTTCCCTGTGCTTTGCTTAGTTTTTTGGAATAAAAAGCTATTGGGTTGATCTGTAGTCGCGTTCTGTGATTCCCCGTTATATTCCAGTTTATCTTTAGTTTTCATGAGATACGTAAGAGGCGCTGAGTTGGATGAGAAATTGGAAATAAACTACGGCACCACCCACATAACCCAAGAAAGCAGCGTAGATGTTTCATCGTCTTTGGAACCGGAAATTCTTGAATAGCTGCAGCCTTTTCAAAATCCACACGTAGACAGGCAACCTTCTCAAATTATGCGCTTCAAATATTTTAATCGTTTCCAAACAAATCGGCTTTCCTCCGCGTTTATAGTAAGATTAGCCTCAGATACCACATAGCTATAAACTTCAATAAACAAAGTGCTCATCAAAAGTAGTGCCGTGACCAAAAGATCGTCCAAATAGATAAAAATCAGGTCATGGTACTAATGAGGATTCACTCTGTGTATGAAGCGGCAAGTAGTTTGAGGTGCGTTGTAAAGCTCAAAAGGCATAACAGTTAATTGATACAGGAGCCTACTCGGTAGTTCGTTTACTGTTCGTTTCACTGTTAGTTCGTGGAACTTTCGGGTGTCCAGGTGCTTTACCATTCAACTTTTCTACTAAACTTATTGGTGAACACCACGGATTTTCACTTATTTCGAGAATGCCTAAGTCTGGTTAAGCCTAGTTCCTGGTTAAGCTGTTGTTGAATATAATGAAGAGTACCGTTGCTTAATGGGTTTGCTTCACCAGTCTCTATCTTATGGCAGATATAGAATAGATTTGTACGGCCTAGACGTATGTGCCGCCCTGGTGGCAAAGTGGTCAGGATGCTTGCTCCAGCGACCGGAGGTTCCGGGTTGGATTCCCGGTGGTGACAAGGAAAAAAATTCACGGCTGGTTTAGGATCAATGAAAGACTCATTATCCGAAATGAAAATATGATTATGAAACCTCATTTGAAGCGGCCAAGAGAGAGAGAGAGAGAGAGGCTTATGTGAGCTGAAGAAGGGAACATTTCTATGATTTCCGGAAGATCCTGTCGCTGTTGTATTAGAATCATCAGAGGAATCTTAATCTGGAAGAACATCAGATGGCACATGTAACTCGTCGATTTGAATTTTCATATTGGAAAGATTGAAAATGTCGATTCCAATATTATGGGTGTTTTTTAAGCCCGATAGAACTTGAAATTCTATAAAAATTATACAAAAAATTAAATTATAATCAACAATTTTTTTTATTCGAAAGATGGCATTATTATTTGAAAATGATTTCGAGCATATATGCACCGCGGCTGATCTTGACGAAACGCATTCTGGACGTGCAATTTTGGTCCACTTTTTCGAACATTGTTAGCCGTATGTCACGAATAACACGAACAGTGCTGGCCTCCAAGGCGTCAACTGTTGCTGGTTTATCATCATAAACCAGTGACTTTACGTAGCCCCACAGGATTTTGATTTTAATAAGTCAATGGTTGCGGTCGCCGTATGGCACCTAGCGCCATCCTGTCGCAACCACATCTCGTCCGGATCAATGTCATCCATATTTTCAAACAACAAAATGGATGGACGATTATGTGTGCCATAAAAATCATAAAGTCGTCTATAAGTTGCACGAATCGACGACTGATTTTCAAAGTAAATTTTAATAATTTCGTAGCTTTGTTCAAGCGTGAGTCTATTCATGATGATTTGCCAGAGTATATTTTTCATAAAAGTTTAATTTTTTGTTTTATTTTTTACAATTTTAAATTCTATCATGCTTAAAAAAACACCCTTTATAACAGTTGGAACAGTGGCTGCCAAAATAATCAAATTTGTTATATCTTTATTATTGAAACGAATTTTGAGAGTCAAGGAAAATAGTTGTTCACATCCCTTGCCAAGACCACTTATGTTAGACCAAAAATATCGACTGACATGGGGGTGGGGATGCACTACTTAGAGGTAGTTTTTCTGGGGGTTGAACTATGCTAATATATTGTAGCTAATTTGTAAAACATTACAGTGATTGGATACACTACCAGCCCACACACGAATTGCAGCTTAACGTGACCTGTTAAACATTTTCTAACTGTGTAACAAATTTGTAAATAATTTTTTCAAAAATGTAGTCCCGTCTTCATTGGAATGTGCTACAAGTGTTGGGCAGCATTAAAGTCATACAAATAAGATTCTTACGCCAATCCTTGTCAATGGCCTGCGATATATCCAAAGCGATTACAAATGCCTCGCCATATGGTTCTGGTAGAGATTCCATTTGTTTGTGACATACGTGAAGAAAACGAAAGCCATGTTATTTATCTCAAATTATTTTTTCAATTCCAAAACACTTCCCTAGATGTTTCCCAAAAGATTTCTCAAAAACTGTGGCGACGCCCGACACATTTGATATTGGCCCGTAGTTTGAGGGGTCAATTTTATCACAACCAGGATTTCTTTAATATTCGAACTGGAATTCTGTCGAGTTCCATTTTGGAACATCAATACGGAATTGACGAAAGCGTGACTCCACCCGGGGTAGTCTAACTAAGGTCGAGCTCGATGTGAAGGTGTTTGCTAGTAAGTCGACCTGCAAATGTGGATCCACCACCAAAGCACCGTCTGTACATTTCAATGCTGAACTGAATGTTTTATAAATATTGGCAGCCAATGCGATTAACTATTCATACGATTAAAGGGCTATACGATGAGGTAGTCATAAGGTTATGTATTTTCGATGATGTGCTCTACGATTAAATGTTTACGATGATATGGTCGGATACCTTTTTATCCATTACTGAGCTCTACAGCATCTAATTATTATTTTTGTGAGAGATGCGTAAAAGGTAAACAAATTTGACAATTTTCTATTCTACGTTGTTTACATCTAGCCCAATTTCCAAGTTTATCTCTTCATTTTTTCCTTTGTTTATTTTCATAATATGTAAACAGTGCTGAACTGTATATTATCTTATGTAAACCAAACATAACTCCCCACCAATACCAATAACATTTATTACATACATTTGTGCGTACTGAATATAAAAAATTAACAAACGAATGTTTTATATAGAAGGCACGCGCGTGAATATCTGTGTTCACGTATTGTTTCATAATATCCCCTGTAGTTCTCCTGTTCTAGTACGTTTTCTGCTCTAAATTTTGTTCTAGAACGTATTATTGCGTCGTAGATATTGTCTCTTCTATTTGGATTTGGAAAAACAGACGCCGAAAAAATAAAAACAGTCGGCGTTCTATTAGCTAAACGATTGGTCGTGTTTTAGTGTTATATAAAAAAGTGAATTTTTCAATTTTCCAATAATACATCTTAACTGTATCAGTTGTAATAATAATAAAAATTTTCACAATGTCAAAAAAAACAGGTAAATTGATTGATTTTATCGATAATTTTAATCGAAAAAATTTACTTTCCTCAAATTTATAATAATATTGATTGCATATATATGAGCTATGTATTTTCGGATAAACTTATTAATGTTAACATTATCTAAATAATAAATAAACTATGTGGTAGAAAACAATTGGAACACGTAATTAGACACACGCGTACTCCCTAATCGAGAAAATGTTAGCATTTAACCTTGACCAAATTGTTGCTTTTTATTTACTGCGTACGAATATAAAATTTTCTTTAGGGTGTTCAAATTTTCTTCCCCTTTATATAAATTGGTCACGTTCAATGTGGGTTAAAGATAAAAGATGTGGTGAGAAGTAAATCATTAACAAACAAAGTAAAAGCCGTTAAAGTGGAAAGTGATTTTGTAGCGAGGCCTATATTTTATCCTAGATCTAACAAAATTTTAAACTCTTGAAGTTTCAATGAGTTTTTGTTTTATGAAAGTGATTGATTAGATAGAAATTCTTCAATACAAAACACTTCAGTGAAATTAGATAGCGACGTCATCTTATCTAATCAATTAACATCACTGATATCATATTTTGTTTACTAGTTTTTTTGTGGTTGTATTTTTTAGATTTTAATAGGTAATAATTGAAACTATTTACTATATTTCGACATATACATAGCTATGGTGTCATATTAAATATTTTCTCTGTCCGATGTATTTTTACTCGTATACTCTAATTAGAACACGCACGTTATGGCCAGGAAAAATTATTTACTTCATTTTGTAAATCGGATTTCACACATTACCGCAGATTTTTTCTCAAGATGATTTTTTATCTCAATTTTAAACGGCCAAAACTAAAGTTATAGTGATTCATAAGCCCGTGGCTAATTTACGTAGTTTTGGTGCAGCTGCTAAAAGAAAATACATTTTTTAAAATTATATGTCATTGTTTATTTTTCTCGTAACTATAGAGAAGGTTCCCAATTTAAGTGGCGAAAATGCAAAAGATGTAAAAGAAGGAGCGGGCAGACGAGCTAAAAAAAATGGCAAAGGTGCTGATAATGTTGCTGATAAAGCCGTTGATGCAAAAAACAAAACAACTTTTGCAGTCTGCGCAACTGCGGATAAAAGTAAAAAAAACAAAATTGACTCAAAAAAGGCGGGAGTGAAAGCGGTTGACTAATTTACAAATTGAATACGTTAAGCTATACGATTTAATTTATCCAAAATAATTATATTTAATGAATAATTTTTGAAATAAGTATAAAATGTATATTTTTCGTCAAACTTATTAATTTCGATTTAGTTTACTTGAGATGATGCTACAATGTTTTCTAAGGTGTCGTAACTCGTAAGTGATTTAAACGTAAGCATATTACACTATATTTTGGTTTCTCTAACTTAAAATTGTTTCAAGTGTATTTTAGTTTACGTTTACCACACAATGACATATTAAAATTATTATTTTTTAAACTTTTGTTTCGAATTAAGCAGAAATCAAATTTTGCGACCTCGCCAAATGGAATATTAGTACTAAAACATTTTCCAATTGCAATTATTAGAACTAATACTAATGAAAAATATTGTTAGCGAACTGCACAATTAATGATAAAAATAATGTTTATAGTAGGTAGGATAAAGAAGATCTATGTTAAAGAGGAATAAACAGTGCTTTAAATCAACACCGACCAAATTACCCCGCCGCTACGAATTTTAATTTGGTACACTTTTATAACAACAAATCCCAATTTTATTACAGGTACCGTTCTCAAGAAACGAGTGGTCTTTAATAACTTTAACCTTTGATGTAGCTGTGATATCGGAATGGCTCAGAATAGCTCAGAATTTATTACAAAATAATTACACAACAAATCTAACACATACATAATGTATTAAATATAAGAGTTTAATCATAATAATAGTTTTGGGGTGAAATGTACCCTTAGGAAAATTATAGGACTGGTTTTCAACGAACTGACCACTCGTTTCTCGAAAACCGAGTAACAGCCGCTTGCTCATCGATCCTATTATGATATTCAGATAGGTTCTAATGCTAGATACAATCAAGCGGAGTGTGGAGCCTTGTTTACCTAGGACTAGGAGCTATCTGATAGTTGGATCAACGAGCAAGTTATAGAACATTTAGTTAATTAAGTATCGAAATTTATTGTAATTTACATTTCATAGGATTAAGACCAATCAGGTAAAATTATATAGCACCTCCTGGCGTATTTTTGGGGTAGTCTGATTATTTGGCGGTGCGGTGATAGTGCAGCTTGCTATATCGAGTAATATCTTTCGGCTGGGATAGCAAATTTTTTAACTGCATTACCATTTTTCGACGGAAATCTGCGGCTGTTAACCCTACCATTCCAGCCGAAAAATAATAATGCAGATTGTGTCTTTGCTAAAACATTATATTATTGATATGATAGCAGAGGTCAAATCAGAAATATACCAATCGCAAATGGTCGACTCGGTAGGACGAGTTGTGGCGAGGACAAAAATCACATAATGCGTGGAACGATTCTCGAACGGATGATTTTAAAAATAAAGCTCAAAATCCATAATTATTAGTATGTATTATGAAAGTCACCAAAAAATTTAAAAACATCTTAGATTTGTTTTTGGCAAGCAAAATCGTATATGGTAAAAAATTTATGACGATCGGTTGAGTGAGAAAATTCATGAAGTTGTCTTTTATATACAAAAATATATAAGAATGAGAAGACCTTTATAATTTATTTTGTAATAAATTTTTTTTTTTAAATCTTGATTTAAATCTCTTTTCTATTATTCTGTTATATTTAAAATATTTGATAATGACCGTTAGAGATTTTTTCCAAAATACTAAACTTTTATAAAAATTACTAATTGTTTTATTTGTTATACTTATACTTTTAACAGTGATGAAGGCTGCTCTGGCACCATGAAAGCTGTAAGCAGTTTGCTGATCGCAAAGCAGTGTCATGTGAAACTAAGAGAATCGCCGACACTACCTGGAACTGCGACATAAACTATATATCATAGAGCTTTAGAAAAATTTAAAAAAAACAAGCCGTCTCCAAAGCAAAGTGGTTCAAAATCAGATTACTCATTAGATTTATTCACTTTGAAATGGCAAAAGTAAGATCACAATATTTGATATGATATACACATTTTTAATATTTGTATTTTTCAATGTAGCTTCCTTGACAATCCTTACATCTAGAAGGGGAATGGAGAACAGAAAGAGTTGTCTAGTAATATTTGTAACTAAAACGGTAATAAAGCGGCTATAAAGTTTCATCCTGTTTGAATGCAAAATGTTACCCAATCTTCATTACGTGTACTTTGCAAATGAATTACCAAGCATATTATTTGACAAATAATTTTGCATGCGAACTGGATCGTAGTCTAACAAAATACCTTCAGAAACACTTAAATTATAATAATTATTGTAACACTATTGTCATAATCGTTACAAGTTTCGACTTACCGCAAATGAGGTCAAAAGGTTTTAAATAATTAAGACATTTTGGATTGTAATTGCATCTTTTTGTTATTCTCCTCGTCCACATTTTTAATATCGAGATGTAACATGTTGCTGCCAGAATTAGATTGACTCGCTGGAACTCAACTCTTAATGCTTACATAATCCAACCAAAGAATAAAAAACGACCACGTTATGTATAAGAAATTATTTGACATTGGGCCTACATAATTTAAGTATTTGAGATAAGTGCGCCTCTTTAACGAGAATGGTCCGTAAAGGATAAATTTGAATTCGATTAGATTTAATGAGATATCGGAATTATTAAAACCCAGGGCAGATTTTTTTTTTCTCGTCACAATTGTCGAATTAACCTAACATTTGCAATTTAAATTGGGTCCGAAGGTAAAACTGTCAATATAAGAATTATTCGACAACCCTACTCATTTATTTTACCGAACTATGTATAACATTAACCTTTACACGTTGAGAGTATTAAATTAATAGTATTTTATTTTTTAGATTATGGCTCAGTAACAAGATGTATGTTGGTGGAACAGAAACTTCCGTCCTTAGCGTTGTGAGTGGGAGGTGGTAGAGGCTTTGTCGAACAAGTGCTTGGAATTTTGGTTATGCTTGCTCAAGTTTTTGGAAATACAAACATTTGGCTGGACCGACTTAAGGGTTTTTATTAGAATTATCATTCTTCCATAAATGGAAGATCGATGGTATACGGAATATCTGACTTCCTTCCAAAAAATTTCAAAATGGAAGGACAGAAAAAATTCTGTTTTACTGAACGATATCGCGGTCATAAATAACAGTATGATGTAACAACCAATGATGTCCACTAGGAAGGGTGATAAAAAGTAACCTTTGTGCTGAACACATTTGCCACGCCATTCGTTATCGTATATTGTTGTGTCGCTTCAATTGAGGGTCGACCAGTGGCACTATTCTGGTAATGCCCTGGGAATAGGGAACTGGGGAAAGAATTATACAGCTTTTATTCATTAATCAGTTTTTTCTGGCCTACTGAGAAAAAAGTTTGATGTAAATATTTGTAAATTGAGAATAATTTTTCCGGGAACGGGTCGGTTATCAAAAAAAAAAAAAAAAAAATCCAACTGACCTGAATTTCCAAAATCTCGATTAACAAAAATATAAAATCCTATTATACAAAATACCATAATATAAAAAGCAAATTTCAAAATTCAAATTGAGAAAATTCAAAACATTATTTATTTAAAAAAAAAATTCCATTATTTCATTATTTTAATAATATTTGCAGCATTTCGCAAAAGTCCTAATTAATTTATTTCAATTAATTTAATCATTGTTATTTAAATACTTCAATTAATTAAATTTAATTTAATTGTCCTTAAAAATTATTACCAGAGTGATTAATGCTTGTTGAAAACAGGGTTGGGTTTTTTGGAATACCGAACCGTTCCCCTACAAACATACCAATATATGTATACTAAAAACTTGTGTATGGTGCAATCAATAATAAATAAGTACTGAAACGGTTTTAGCAGCAATTATAAGATTCAGTTGGATAATCCTTAATCGAAGATTTTCTAATTATAAATTAAATAAAAATTCAAAAAAAAAATATGAAAGGCGCGCGCGGAATTTTGTTTATTAGAATTTTGAAATTTGGCATTTTGTATAATTTTTGTTTGTGGAATTTTGTTTTTTGGAATTTTGTTTTTTGGAATTTTGATTTTGGAATTTCGTTTTTGGAGTTTTGGATTTGACAAATCGTACCCAACCCAATTTTTACATAGCGAAAACAAATAAAAATGTTAACAAAATGTAATAATCAACAGTGAAAATTTAGTTTAAAATGCCCTATCGCCAAACCACTCTGGACAACACTTAGTATTCCCGGGGAATAACCAGAATATGACCACAAGAGAATATTTCTAACTCATGAAAACCAAAACGGAATGCCTATTATAGTCTCAACCCATAATGACGAGAAGAACTTCACAGAATCTTTATCTTTAAAATGAGCCCTCTTTAGGATTATCGGGTAATTATTTAATTTTTTATAGCCATACAATACAGTGTACTTTTTATGTTCCAGGTCGATTTGGTTTGGCCGCCATTTTGTTTTGGATGACATTTGTCAGTTCGCATTTGACAGTCGTAGAGAGTGGTCGATAACAATTTATTTTTCTTAATTTAATGTTGTAAAATGCTGGTCACGTTTATGCTTGAATTTTGTTA
The DNA here is from genome assembly GCA_947310385.1 of Nephrotoma appendiculata. NCBI lineage: Eukaryota > Metazoa > Arthropoda > Insecta > Diptera > Tipulidae > Nephrotoma > Nephrotoma appendiculata. The sequence goes on from OX371223.1 coordinate 18,055,601, forward strand.
TGTTTTTTGTAAGAAAACACTGTATCCAGCTTCTGTTTTAAGAAAAAAAAAAAACAGAAGCTGGATACGGTGCTTTAATACAAAAAACAAAAAAAAATCAACAATTTATTTTGGAACATTTAACGCCGCAACAAAGTGTTGAAACTATTAAAACATTTTATTTAAATAATTGTTCAAATGTGAATGCGCGAATGTAATTTTTTAGTGTTAATCATGTACTGAGCAAGTCACTTAGCGTGTAATGAATAATTTTTAAAATTTGCATATACACTGAGAGATAAAGTAAAGACAGGGCGACAACTAAGCCAATGTCTCCATAATCTTTGTTAAAAATCCTAAAAGAAGATTTCTATGTTTTCCCGTGTAAAATTCAATTGACACAAGAGCTACAGGTGAGAGAGTGCTCGAGTTTTACAGCTTGGTTACACTGATACACTACTGTAACAGTTACTGATGACCGCTATCGGGACATGTTTAAAAACTTTCTTGAGCCTACAAAACATGTGGTTGCAATAAGAAGGTGCATTACACAAAGCTCGTCCTACGGTGTATATTTTGCGAGAAATCCCGGCTGAATAATGTAAAAAAGTGGTGATAGCGACTGGCCTCCACGATACCATGATTTGACCCCTCCCGATTTCTTTCTATGGTGGTACTTGACGGTAAAGCTGTTCATCAATAAAACAACTACAAGCTCGATGCTTATAAAGACATCATTTGCTGAAATAACAACAGAACTCTGCGAAAATGATATGAAAATGTGCTTAAAAGAGCTCGTTTTTATGCCACCCTTGTATTATAAAACATAATGTTCATAGTTTTTCTCAAAAATCATTTTCTATAATTGTTTTTTAATCAACCAAAGCATGAAAATCATAAAATTAAAAAATTTGTGCCAGAAACTTGCTATTTGACGTATTTTTCACCATATAAAAACAAATTATGGTCGGTAATTCGGTATACTGCAATTACTAATTATGTCCTGAATGTTCCGGGCGTTTATCGAATCAGAACAACCTCCACGGCAAAAGTTCATTTCGAAAATCACTTTTTCGTTCTTGTCGTTCTTTTATTTTCATTAGATAATTGATCAATTAAACGGTTAAAGTTTTCAGCAAATTTCTCTTATTAGTCTGGCGCCCACGATGACTAATTCCGGTTTAGAGAAAATCTTACTCCACTTATGTGGCACCTATATGTATTTTACTAACGTATAATAAAACGGAATAAAACTATTTTTAATCAAATACGAAGCTAAATAAGGTGTAGCCTAGGTCGTAATTAATTATATATCATCTGAAACAAAATGCTATCTACTCCTCTAATCTAAAATATGTTAATTATTATCAATTTAAAAAAATATTTTGATTCGATTAATTGCCCTTTACAAACCTACATACATTTGAAACGCAATTATCACGTATCATGTACATTTCCACATCCAACACAGTAGTTTGTATTTATTTAATAAATTAACTACTGGAATAGCTACTAACTTGGGCCAAGTACAACTTTCTAGATATACAAATACTAATGACATGAATTTGGTAATCACAATACCTTCAACCATCATTATTAATACGAGTGTGTATTATAGCGATGGATGGGTGTTTAGATTTTTAGCATGCAAACGACAAAATTACAGACACACATCGATGTTGATGTACATACACAAAACGACTAAACTAAGGTGTGTTGCATGGATTATACTCGCGCATATACACAAAACTTAAAAGAATTTCAATATAAAATGTATTGAAGAAAATTGCTTCTTATGTATGATTTAATTTGCTTCTTGGTTGTATTCTTCTTCTTCTTATTTATTAAGATTATTGAAAAACAACAACAGAAATAGAAATGACCGTACTATAAAAACTTGCTGTGTGTATCACAAACACCAATATTAAAGTGAGATGTGTGTTAAAGGTGCGTTCATGCTTATCCACTGCAGACAAATTGTCGAGTTCGTTGTGTTCTCAATTCTTTCATCTTGTAGCTAAGTAATTGGTCACTTTTAACAAATGGTTTAGTTTTCTGTTTGGAGAAACTTAATTTTCTTAGAATGAAAACTGTTAATGGTCATGAACGCGCCTTTATTTGCATTTCGTTATTTTCCTGCGTGGTGTGCCGGTATGTGAAAATATATTTATATATAGACTATATACAATTCTTACACATTGAAAATGAAATGTATAAATTAAATTAAAAACGATTCAAATATAAATTAAGCATAATTTTAGTACTTTAATTATCTTGAATGTGTATAGGATGTTGAAAAGAAGATAATAAAATGCTGACGCGGTCGTTCTAATAGTTTGACAAACTGACAGAATTTCAGTCATAATACAAACTTAATTTTATTTTATTTGTTTAATTGTCTCGCCCATTATAATATTTTCACCTAACCACAATCAGAAACAACAAGGCTTTGTGAACAAGAAACAATTACACTATTTCAAAAAATTAACACAACCGTGTCACAGCCGTCAAGGCGTCAACCTTGGGTTTTGCTGCTGTACAAAGATATTCATAGATATATCTGTGACACCGTCATGACTGACGCATATTTGGCTCATTCAATATATGAAACTACCATAAAAGCCACTCCGTCGATTTTCATTTGGTAGCCAAAGTTTTATCGCAGTTTGATTCACTTCATCTGACATCTGACAGTGTTTGTGGTTCTGTTGATTTGAACAACGGGTGCGGTTTTGGTCGAACTGACAAAGACATGGCGATCTACGTAAACAGAAAATGTAGTTAGTTAAACGGGAAATTAGTGTTTCGAAACCAATTAGAGATTCAAAATTCTCAAAATGTTCCTCCAATCATAAAAAAACTTTTAGAGCCCGTTTTCTGTATTACTTTTTATTTTTTTTTTCTCGAGAATTTTCAACTTTATCCTTTTTAACGGTGTTTAGCTGAAATTCAGGTTTGGGGTCAGTCATAAATTGTTTTACTCCACTACAGTTGGTTGTGCTCATCCACATTAATGCCCTAGCAAACCTGATAAAGGAATGATAAAGGATTAAAAGTTCAAATCTTATACATAGCTTGAACTCAGTTTGGCCAGATAATTTACGAACTCGTTAATTTAAATGCTTGCCCCGGTGGCAAAGTGGTCAGCCTGCTTGCTCCAGCGACTGGAGGTCTCGGATTCGATTCCCGGTGATGACAAATAAAAAATTTCACAGCTGGTTTAGGATCAATGAATTAATCACTCATTATCCGAAATGAAAATGTGATTATGAAACCTCATTTGAGGCGGACATCGAGGCTAGAGCACGAACTGTTTGATGTCTACATAGGTTTAGAAGAATGTGCGAATCGAACTTTCGAAACGTTAAACCGTGGTAATCGCCTTTTAATAACCTTAAACCGAATGGTACCAAATCTTAATCTAAAAGAGTTGCCGAAGGAAGTCCCCATAAAGCTATTGTTTATAAATGGACCGTGAAGGGCCGAATTTGGTTAGTTGTAGCCTGATTGGAGACCGCAAATATATCTTTATTGGCCTTATGTCCGCAGCTGGCTAAGTCTGCGAGTTTGGTAGCATGAACGAGCTGGACAATATCGGGCAACAAGTGCGTCTGACGATGATGCAAAACCAACGGAAGATCATTGATGAGCGGATTGAGAATAAAGATAAACAAGAAAGAGTACCGCTTATCATCAACAGTAATCCATTGAGCTCAGGCATAAAGATGATTATAAGATTTCATGATTAATTGTATAGAACATCCTAAAACCACTCTAATTCTGATGGATGAATGTGTCATTTTTCAAAAAGGACACTAGTTAATCTTTAATAAGGAAGGTTAGATGCTCCAAAACGCTGATAATATCCGTATTACGATCAACCGAAGCTGCGGCAACCAACAATGAAACGAAGTATGAGTTAACAGTTTCAGGATCCAAGCACTACCAGCTTTGCGATGGAGGTTAATGCCAATATCCTTTAATTTATAAACTAAAGACTGAGACAAAATGAGATATCTGTTGTACCAATTGACAAGAAATTTGGCGTTCTCTTCCACAAAACTAGCAAATGTGGTTTAGACAAAACCAAACCTGAAGTAAAGAAGTGCCTTAAGTTTAGGGAAAATCATACCGTTAATTAAAAAGCATTGTTTATAATGAGTTAAGGGAAAAAATGATACCCAGGCAACGAGTTGAGCAACGAGCATCAACTAAATTCATAAATACTCAAATAATGAGAAAATAATTTCTGGATCATTAACTGAGAAACATCATTCGCAGAGTTACCTACGGGCAACGTGCGAAATAAAGCTAATAAACGAATGTTGACCAGTAAATTTACAAAATGATAAGAACGTTAACGAGATCTCATGGTGAACCAGCAATAATTTTTCGAGAGAGAATAAGAAACCATGAGTTGGAAAATATAGCGAGGATCATTTACATGCAACTAGCAAATAGAAGAAATGTTTGGTAAATTCACCATATCCGCAGCCTACTGTCCTCCGAAACATTTAATTAAAAAGCAACAATTTGCAAATTATTTCAAAACCTTTGGAGAGGAGATTCTTGCAGAAGGTTTCAGATTAACGTCACTAAAAGACAAGCAGTTGTTGGCATATATGCAGGAAGGAAAACAAGATCATGTATCTGCGGCAACATATTCGAGTATTGCATAGAAAGTTACAAAAACTTGAAAAGGCCTACGCAATCATGTCCTTCGATCCACCTCCCCGACGGAAACTGGCAAGGAGCGATGCAGGTAAAGCAAATATATCCGCACAGTATTTAGTTTTATTCCGAACGATAATCATGAATATTCGTAATTGCTGCCTGAAGAAGTCGAAATTCCAGAATTTCAACCAATTAAATGTGTTAATAGTGTGACTTTATTACTCCCGGGCAATACTGCCCGCCAATATCCCTCGGCCTTTTATGCACCTCACGACAATAATCCGCTTCAAAACCTATATAAACCTAACCTTCATAACCTATTATTATCGATATAACTTTATTTCAATGAATCGTTAAATCTCCACAACTCATCAAAATTATTAATAAAGGAGGGGGAGGGGTTAATAATCACGGGAATGACGGAGGGATCCGCCGATCAAGCGGTCATAACGGGAGTTGATGAATTTGGGGTAATGGCCTGGAGGATAATGGCGTAGGGTAATTAATTATAAATGGCGTGAAGTAAAAGCAACGATTAGCGAACATATTAATCCATAAAGGCACTTAAACATGATCTAATTAGTGGAGAAACACTTTTATAACTTCCAGATACACTTGGGTGCAAAAAATTTCCACATTGATCAATTTTCAACAAAAGTTCAAAAATATCAAAAAATCCAATAATCCAATGTGTGTTTAATCTAGTGGTATGTTTTTTGTATTTATACCATGCCAAAACAGTGACTTTTGGGTCAACATCTGAAGTACAAGTTTTTAGCGGATTCGTTGTAAAAGTCGAAATAAAAAATGAAAATCAGCAAAACAAATATTTTTATTAATAAGAAGTATTCCCTCCCTAACTCCCTAGCCCAAATGATAGCTTTCATTCAATTTCGTTGGAGCTATGTCTGTGGCACGAACTCTTTTTTTCAACTCGTCCCATAAATGTTAAATGGGACTGTGGTCCGGGCTTTGAGCTGGTCACTCCATAACCGGCTCATCCTGGATTTATTAGTGAAAACCTCCTCTTCATCGCATTATCCTGCATGACCAGGATATTTTCAACAATAATTGCAGCAAAATGTACGATGTAGTCCTCGAATTCTTCCTCAATGTGCCATTGAGAAGTCAACCCTCTTGATCGACGACCAGTATTCGCTCCGAATATACAAAATCTGTTTTCGCCTCCAGTGATATGCCTACTCGGAACATGTACGATCCACCACGATTCGAGATAGGTTCTTCAATGCAACATAGTGCAAATCGGTCTCCTGATCCTCTATACATCCTTCCTCGTCCATCGTTGCCATGTTAACACATCCTTCACGCTTTAGAGAACAGGACTGTTCTCCATTGTTCTTCTGTCCAATCAAATACATTCGAGCGAACTGCAAGCGAGCTCATCGGTGAGCTGGGAACAATTTCTGCCCGTTTGCTGGTCTGTGTGCAGCCAAATTATCTTCTCGAAGTTGTCTTTTAACTGTCCGTCCAGGTCCTTGTCGCCCACTGCAGCAGCCAGATTCTAGATGTCTCTGGCACACTCGAAGAATGGAGAATCGGATCAAAAGATGTCGAACCACTTCGCTTATTTTTCTGCCCCGCAACACTTTGTGCAACCACTTCGGCGGCTACATGCTGTGGTATTCGTTCATACGTCACGATCGTTCAGACTAAGCGAAAATATGCGAATGATCACAATTCCCTTAAAACGTACCCTTATACACCTGCCACAAGCTACGCAACCAAAGTTACGCACATCGGCCAGCGTTTTGAACTGTTTATCCACTAAGGCGTTCTGCATTGACCGGTACAAACGTAGTCGGATGGGGCCAAGTCTCGTGAATATGCCGCTTGCGGGAAATTTCCCATCCCAAGTTCAAGAGGGTCTTCTGAGTCTCGCGTCATTTGAACAAAACATGTACTGCTCAGCAGCATTTTTAGACATCCGCGCTCAAGCTTTCGATAAAGTATGGCATAAATGGCTAATACATACTAAATCGGATATTCTTAGTGAAAACGCATATTCCAATTTAAATAAAATACACGCAGGGGCAGTGCACTAGGTTCAGTGCAATATTTAATTCATACTGCCTTCTTACTTCAAATTATGTAACAATTTCAACATTTGCAAATGATTCAGCATTATTTTAGCTACACATGAAAATCCTCAAATAGTTGCAAGAATTCTGCAAGAACAAATATAAGAAATAGTGACTTTCCAAATGGAGAATAAAGGCAAACGCGAGCAGAAATCGGCACACATTACATTCACCCTCAAAATGGTACTCAAATCCAGCTGAATTTATGAAATACAAATGTAGGGGTCAGTTTGTGCTTCAACTATATCAAAATGCTCGGGAAATATTATGGAGGCCTATATATCGGAGCGCGAAAAGGAAAGCTTTATAATGCGCATATTAATATTTGGAACTATCATATGTTAAATCTTAAGAAATTTTATTTAAATAGCATGTAAGATTTGAAATCTTCTTGTGGATTTCCCAAGATGGGAAATATTCAAGAATAAAGCCAAAGGCGGTTTAGTCAAATATTTTTACCTGCTCGTAAAAAAAATTTAATTTTCCAAAAGGGGAGCACTAACACAATGAAGCTGACTCAATCCATTGGTTTGGTAGCGATACTAGTGCTAATCAATCTGATCTGACAGGGCTTTCTGGTTATTATAAAAACTGATATCAAATTTTGCTTCACAGGGCTAAATCGAATAAACTAATTTTGAAGGTAGGCAGCATTTCCATCAATAACTTATCCATTTTGGGTCATACATAGAGTTTAAACCTTGGATTAAATATGATGTAAGCTACCTCTTTGTAAATTGAATCCTGGGCTGAAACATCATTGAGGTAGTTTATACATCGTCATGTTTAGCCCACGGACTATATGTGACCTAAACTCAATAGGTATACATTGATGTAAACGCTGATTACCCAAATTGTCTATATAGTGGCACTATGTTAAGTAAACTTACCCCATACAATTTAGTTTCGCAGTTAATTAGCCAAATATAAGAAATTAAAATACTTGAGTTTAATTACGAAAATGTTATAGAACATAAGCAATAGTTTTACTATTATTCAACAGATGGTGCATTATTTAAGACTACTGCTTTCAGAATTTCAATGAAGACGTAAGTCTTGATAAAACTTCACAAGAATGTTTTAGCTAAGATGGTCTTAGGCCCTTTACCAAACACTGAATTATTACAGACTTATTGACTTATTTGACACCATCTTGAATAAGTCGGTCAAGTCCTTCCAATTCATTGTACCGCCCTATTTGGGACGTAATAACAAAAAACAAAACGCAATTTCTATGATATGCAAAAAATACATTTTTTGACATGTTTGTCGTTGCCACTAGATTTGAAAAACAAACTGCATGGCTGCGTACCAATCCAAGGGTAAAAGTCAATTTTAAGTAAATTATTCGGTAAGTTCAATAATTTTTGAAAAACTTTGGTAAACTGATCGAAAAATCTGTACTAAAATCGATTTTTACCATAGCAAACGATTTACCCTTGGATTGGTACGCAGCACATGTATTACATTTAGTCAAGTCACATTTTTGGAGACATTTCTGTTTTTCATACTTATTCAAATGAGACTCGGTGTCCACAAATAAGTAGGTGTTTGGGAAACAGCCTGTCTTATCGTCAGAATCGGGGGGTTTGTCTTTTAATTCTTATTCAGCACTTATGCTGTGTGCCTGATGCCGTTTTTTTTGTCTAAATTTCCGAATAAATTGATTGTTAGTTCACTCAGATATTGCTAGATGTCTCTAATATTTATAAAGTAAAATCTACCCGATATTTAGTTCTAAACTGCAAACTTAGTTTCGATTTATCAATTACTGAAATGTTTTGTAGAATCTTAAATTAAAGTTTACTTAGCAGGATTTAATCAAACAACAGATACAGTTTGTTTTGTGCCATCTTCGAACGATTGGTATGAACTAACTATGAATTTAGTTAGTTGGAAATTTAGACAAAAAAATCGACGTGAGGCACACAGCACTAGTCTTATCTTTTAGTAGTTTTATAAAACTGTTAATATCTGCAAAATAGGAATCATAATTTTTTCATTTCCAGTTAATATTTTGACATTTATACAGAGACAATCCTAATGTATTAAAAACAGACATTATTCAAAAATAAAATCATTATTTTATTTTTTTATAATTCGTAGACTCTTACCATATTTGTAAGGTGCTTTTAACAACTTCGAATTTGAATTGCCGCTTTTCGTTCAAAAATTAGAAATATTATGGTAACTATTTGGTTTTGACAGCTCTACAAAAGTCTTTGGAGAGTTTCTAATATATTATTTAAGCCTTCAGAATTTCAGTGACGATTTAAGAAAAGTCTTGACTAGAAAGTCTTAGCTCAATCCACTATATTTTTTCACGTTCAAAATTACTTCATTGCAATTAGAGTGTTACCCGTCCCCCTTTACCTATAAAACCGTTTTTCATTTTTCCTGTTTTATAGGTAAAGGGGGAAAAACTCCTAGTGTGGATTGGGTGAATAACAAGTGAACGACTAATTATTTTCTTTAAACTACCAGTGTTGAATAGGGCACAAGTAGCTTTCAAATGTTATTGCAATGTGGAAATCTGTTTAAAAAATTCATACGTAGACAACCTTCATATGTATATATAGACAGGCGTTATATACTAAAATGCCATGACCGTAACCGAGCTTAAGCCATTACAATAATATTTACACAGAACAATCTGAAGTCACTCCTCAAGATAAGTATGTCTCAAGACAAACAGATATTGATTTTATTTATTCAGTTTGAGAACAAGCTACCAACATTTTCAACTCAAAATAAAAAAGATACATAAGGAAAATAAAACGTTATATAAAAATACTGGTATAGTGGTGACGCCATGTCTTTGTATTATTCCACTACACACACATAATTTTATAGTTTTTTTATATTATTATTTTATTTTATTTTTTCCAAAACGTTTTTATAAAGTGAAGTATTATATTCACAACCCATTTGGCAACATCAAAGCTTGGATTATAAAAAAAATAAAAAATAAACTAAAATAATATAAACCTGCTGCTGGAAAATCTGTGTTTAAAAGTGCAAAGTGAAAATAAAAATTTAGTGAATTTAGAACAGTGATTTTTAGTACGAATTGTTATTATAAGAAAAATTTACAAAAATGTTTAGTGGATTCACAGGTAAATTATTCTTAGTTGGTTTCTTAATTTTGGCGACGAAATTCTTATTGATTTAATATAAAGGAATCCGCAGAGTGACTTCATCATATCGATTAGATTCAAAAATCTTAATTATTAATATTGCATGTATTTTTATGAGGGCGATTTATAAACATAAAATAAATTAGTTAAGTTATACTGTGCTGTATAAAATCATGTACGCAGCCGAGGAAAGAAGTTTATTTTATATTCATAATATTTTAAGAAATATCAAATGGAACATCTTGGTTATTAACCTTGAAATATTTTGTTGCTTCTTTTTACGCCGTACAAAATGAATTTTTCTTTATTTTATGTTTTCCCATATATACACACATATATAGCATATATGTTTATATATATGTATGAAATAAAAACGCAAAACTATTTTCGATTCAAAATATGTAATTCTGTATGACTCATAACTAAATAACTTTAATTATTTTTTTTTTCTCGTAATTTGACCAAAATACCTAAAACTACTACTACTAATCTGTATATGCATTGTTAACGGAAACCAAATAAAAACCAAATTTAAATTAACAATAAACATGTTAGATGCATCGAAATGTAAGTATTATAAAGCCAAGTTGAATCGATCAATATTATTCAAATCGATTTTGTTTTTGTTCTGTACATTGTTATAAAGTTAAATTTTATATTTTTCACTGTGTATAACATAAAAATGGCGTCTTTAAATTTTAAACTGTATAGAGAGATATTATATCACTAGTTGTTTTTTTAACATTATGTATTACTATTTGATTGTACACCAGTGCCATCGAATAAACCGCAATTAAATGTAAATTTGTTCATTACATCCGCAATTTTTGTTTTATGATTCATCACGTACCTAAAATTTTATATTAATTATTAAATCACATAATATAATAAGCAACATAAATTAGTTTGTGTTCCGATATCAGCGCAACATTAATTTAGTTTTATTTATTAATCGTGGGGTATTAATTATGGTTTGTAGTGTATATTCTAAAATTAACATTTTTTAACGATTTTTTAAGTAAATTTTTGTGTGTTTGTATATACTACATTATACGAACGTGACCTTGACTCGCGAATATAAATCTGATGTCATCTATTTCATTTTTTCTTTTGTTATTTTTCATTCGCGTTTTGTTAAAATGCAAAAATTTAAATCTGCTAGGCAAATCTTTTATTGTTATTGTTTAGAATGGCCTTCATCAAATGCACCCTTATAGTGACGACAAAGGTACAAAGGTCCATTATATACGCATAAAGATACTTTGTGCGTATTTCGTTATTGCCAGATGAATTATACGAGTGGCAATTTACAAGTAGATTAATAATTTTTTTGTTCATAATCAATCATTTGTTTTTTTTATTCACAGACTATCCTTAAAATATACATCTATGTACATTGTACATAATCAAAACAAAATGAGTATACTTGCTGTTATGGTCTCACAATCTTCAGTCTTTCTTGTTTTTCCTGCGAATGATATTAGCCTACTTAGACAAGTCGATATTGAAAAACACTTTTCATGAAGATATTAATAATTATAGAAATAGAATTTTGAATCCAAGTTGGCAAGATTTGAACCAGTGCCGGCATGTTGTACTATCACTTTTTTCGTTCGATGCATTTTCAGAAGTGAAATAATTTTTTCTTTCATGTAAATTTTTAAATTTTCATCAAAGTAGCACAGTTAGCACAAATGAATATGGAGTGCGCGAATCGCATTTCTTGTATAAATTTTTTCCTTGATAGAAAACTATGCCTATTGGACCTTCCAATCAGAAAAAAATATTGTACCGCAGACATTGCATACATACTAATGGCTAAACGATTATTACGGTTATAACTTCCTCCATTGAAATCGAACAACAACAACAAATAATTATAAGCTGGATGGTTAAATTTCAAGTTAACCTAGTTACTCTATCATAATTGTATGCCAATAAATATTAATGAAGTTAGGTTTAATATGAATTTAAATTTTCCATAAGATGTGGAGTTAATTTTTAAGAAATTTAAGAACACCGATCACATCGAGGAACACAAATGATCTGGCAAACGATCTTTTCACTATGATCTGGCACTTACTCAGAATAACTCAAAATTTCAACACTGTTTACGCAACAAGAGATACGAGATGTTAAAGTACAATCCCCGCCCACAAAAACTGCACTATCGACTTCTTTCACATGAGGTAGTAACCGAATTTTATTATTGAATTAATTTTACTATGGACGAAATACAACCATAACAAACATGAATAGTGATTAAGTGGATTAAGTAAAAATTGAAGTGAAAATTGATGTGTGACGTAAGGTATTCTTGTAATAGGCACGTTTTTTACATAATTATTTGTGTTTTTCGTCCTTACTTTACGCCTATTCAGCCAAATCGAGGACGAACAGCTATAGGAACGATTTAAGACCATCTGCAAGCATTTAATCGGTAAATTGTAAAGTTAATAAGTAGTGAATTGCCTATTTTACGTTAGTGAGGAACGCTCTATAAAACGCAGTCATATAAATAAAAAAGCTTGATATCTGCAGTGGATAAGAGCAGTGAATTAATAAATTGATTGATTAGGCTGTAGGACCAAGTACTGGAACAGATGTGCCGGATAACGCTGGTCATATTCCTACAGACTATTTACTCAGAAAGAGAGGGCAGCATGGGAAAGATTTTTTTTTTGGGTCGGAAGACAACACAATCCTAATCTAATAGAAGAAAGAATAAAGGTTTAATAGGTTGGTCTTCAAATCAAACTTAAGAAAAAAAAATTTGCATCTGGAAAAAATGCATCTGGAAATTTCCTGAAATTGAATTCGAAATTAATACTTTTCGAGAAAACGTATAAAATTTTATAATTTAATCTTTCCCGAGCTACTGAAATTAAATCGAATTAAAGAAAGGCTTATTTATTTATTTATTTAAAGAAATCTACTCTGTGATTTACATGTATGGTTTCAGATTATTTAGTTTAAAACAAAAATTATCATAAAAAAGAAAATTCAAACAAGAAACTTTAAAACAAACAAAAAAAATAATAAATCAAATTTTGGCTTAACATTTAAAAATTTCAAAAATATTCTTCAGGCTTTTTTTTAGTTGCCCTTTGATAAATTAAAATCAAATATTAATGGGATTATTTTATCGATAGTTTGTGGGATGGTGTTCTAGTGCCAACAATTCATGGTTTCGAATTGTTCTGCATGGTGCATGATTTGATATGTTTTCCAAAATGTAAACTGAATCAATGTGACCAAGCAAAACGTTACCAATAAAAATCAAATTTTCGAATCCGTGCTTCTTATTGAGTACGGAGGTAACCGAACCATATTTTCATGAAATGGTAAATTGTGGTCGAAATCTCAGTCACATTTCTTTAACAAGAAAAACTTCTTTTGAGGGCTTTCAATTCTTTTAATGTGCACAGCATAATATGGATTCCAGACCGATATAGCCAATTTAAATTCAAAGTTATTCCAGTTGATATCGTAAGTGAAAGAGCGTGAATATAATTTTTGAATATTTATAACGGATTTCTTTTACGATGGAAAGACATGATTTTGCATTTCTTATTATTTAAGTAAAGCTATCGATGTCTTTTTGAAGTTTCTTCGCATCTAGCATTCCATTAACAGTTCGAAAATTTTCACGTCATCAGCAAATATGAGCACGTGTGAGTTTGAGATCTATGAAAACAATAAATATATGCCCGATGTGCGATCCTTGAGTTCTTCTTTTTTGTTTGCTGCTCTCCATTTGTCACATTATCAATTTGAGGCTACTTTTAACATCCGTTCTAGCTGCTTCGTGTTGCATCTCACGAAGTGGGCTGAAATTTTGTATCGCTGTACTAACAGATTTTTATGCAGCGATGTTACCTGCACATTTGCTGATGAGACAGGGCCAGCCATCATTTTAATTAGTCCTTAAATTTCTATAACACTTTGTTCCTTCACTGTTGTGATCCTGTGGAAGGATGCTTAAATAATACTCATGATTTTGATATTCAATTGGTCTGTTTATTTAATGATTATTGCGACCGCCAAATTCCTTGGTATATTTCGACAAGTTAATTTTCAGACTAGTTCAGATTCTAATCTAAACTAAAATACAACTAAAACACTTTGAGCTTCCAAATTATTTAACAAAATTCAGATAATTAATTTGTTGTCGAAATATCCTTTATCTAGAGACGTTAAAACTCGCATTTCAATCCCGAAAATAATAAAGTCGCAACAAATTTTAAAATTTCATTGCAGTTTAGTTTTTTGCAAGAAAACAGAAAAAGTCAACACCAAATATTTAGTTTAAAAAATAATAATTTTATAATTTGCTATGCACACAATTATTATCCACAACGGATGTAGACAATCTTACGTAGACCGCAATTGCAGTCTACACGTAAAACCCAGTAGATTACGTGAGGTAGTCTACGGGCACATTACTGGATTCACATCATTACCGACCACCTTTATCAATTTCATTAAAGTACACGATCAATATTCTTGTCAATACCAAATGTATGTCGTAATGACATAAATATCTGTTTTGTTTTAGCAAAGTACGCTTAGCTTTGAAAAATAAAATATCCGAAATAAAATATTAATTTTGGTTTCTGCAATATTTGCTTGTGAATTTCTAGTATCGGAAAATAATTGTTCGTCATAGTTGGCTTTTGTGTCAGTAGTAATTGTAATCTGAATCGGTTTTATGAAAATCTTATTTTTTAGTTTTATTTAAAGCCAACTCTACTTTAATTACTACTGATAAATACGCCAACTATGATGAACAATTATTTTCCGTTACTGGAAAACCACAAGCAAACATTGCTGAAACCAAAATTGGTCTATAATGGGGTAGGTACTCGATCAGCTAGCAAGAAACAAATTTGCTAGCCGCAATCCTGACTACTCAATCAATTATATCAAGGAAATTTAAATTTCAAAATACATTTGTCATAAAACTTTTGTTTGTGGTGTTAAAGTAAAATTTACGGTTTCAAAAATTAAACAGCAAATTTTTGTGCTGTTCTACTGTGCAATGGCAAAAAAAAACAAAAAGCATATTGAAAATATAATATGAAATTTAAATTTCCTCGGTAAAATTGATTGAGTAGTCAGGATTTCGGCTAGCACATTGCTTGCTTGCTAACCAATCGAGTATCTACAAAAACAAAACAGCTAAATATTGATAGCGTAACGGCCGCACCAGCCGACTATATTTTGTTTGTTCATATGCAATGAATGAAACGAAAGATGTACATAAATTTCTGATTGGCTAACAAAATAACGGCATTCTTAGATTTTGTAAATTAAACTTAAAAAAATTGTAACCATAACAACAAGTGCACCCTATTTGATTTTGATTAATATTTAATTTTACAAACATTTGTTTCAAACCGAACTTAATTAACGTATTCATATGATAAGCGACAATTTGAATTAAGAGGTCAGAATGTCATAACCTAATTTATGTGCTTTTTGGGTTGGTAAAATATAATGACATGACTAACTAGCGACAGTTTTTTTCTATATAGTATCGATTTTTAAAAATATTCCGGCTTAAACGGAATTTATTTAGTAGAGTTTGCATGCATACATTTTTATAACCGTAATTATATTAATGCATGTCTAATAATTATTATGTAGTAACTAAATTTCCCTATTTACCTATTTTAAGAATCACATGCAAATTAGTATTGATCCGTTATACATATACACAAAACTATCAAAAAACACATGGTGGAATTTTGTAATATTATTTTACTTCCCTCTTCAATGCAAAGTGACGTTATTTATTAAAGCGAAGTACAGTTATATTACAACATTACGCCATTCTCTACGGATATGTACATCCATACATACATACATATGTTAACTATTTTCTACTAATTTATTATATACATACACTTCAAGTTGAAATATTCGTATAAAATATTTTTAGAAATTCACTGACGTCAAAAACATTTAAATTCTTTAATATTAATCGTTTATTTTTAATTTATTTTTTTTTTGTAAACTATTTAGCCTCACTAAAGAGTTTTGGTGAAAAAACCGCCAGTCTCTTTGAACGCAAGAAGAAGGATGGTGAAACATTGGCCCAAGAGAAAGCGACGACTGCACAAAATTTAGTAGAAGATCAGGCCCGTAAAGTTGGTGAAGCAGTATCGCAAACAAAAACCGATGCCGAAAAATTAGCCGCCGACACCGCAAAAGATGTTAGAAATTTAGCTGATGATCAAGCAACGCGAGCTGGTAATGCTGCAAATGCGGTTGCCGGTAAAGCAAGTGATACAAAAAATCAAGCAGCATCTGCAGCCGAACAAGCGAGTCAAGCCGCCAATACTGCACTAGAACAAGGTAAAAAAGCGGCAAATGAAGCGATTAATGCTAGTGTAAAAGCAGCTGAACAAGCCGTCGACCAACAAGTCAAACAAGCAGAAACTGTAAGTCTTTATAATACATAACCTAAAAATATTTATACTTATATTGTTTTATGCTCCGTGATGTAGGCAATAGACGGAGCTTTTAAAGTCGCCAGTACAAAAATAGATGAGAAAATGCACGATGCTGGTAAATATATGGATGAGAAACGAGTGGATCTCGAGGCTAAAGTAAAGGATGCCGCGAGTAAAGCCCAGGAATCAGCCGAATCAAATACAACTAATTTAATGGGTAAATTAAATTTGGGTGGAGCCAAATAATTCCCGTTAAATACTCTTATTTATATATAATTAATTATAAATGTATGCGCAATTAAATTTTACAAAGGAAAGTTCTTAATATTATCGCACATCTTTGTGTATTTTGATATTATTGCTAAATTGATTTTAAATCAATTAACATGCACACAATTTATATATATATATATTATCTTAAGTCATTTTTATTATTATAAATTTAAGTTTTCAAATTAAAAGCTTTAATTATATACGTCAAAATTTGCTGCATCTTGTTCTTATAATATCGATGATGATCTAATTTTTTGGCTGCATACAGTTTCATCGAGAAACACAAATTTTATTATTATTTTTTTACTGTACTATTTTTATATAATAATTTTTAAATGTATAAAATAAATTTGTAATAAAAAAAAATAATAAAAATCATGTATTAAAGCTAACGTTGAGACATTGTTACGTAGAATTCGATTTCTTTAATTATTATTGTCAATGCGACTAAACGAAAATAGTAGAGAAAATGTTTCAGAATAGATGGCGCCCGCAACCATACCACATGAGCCAAGCTTATTGACACCGTCTTGAGGTTTCATCAAAGGTAGAATAGACGACGTCTATATATATTACTGCAGTCTATTAGGTGATTTCTAAACGGGGATTCTAGAGATTTTTTTAATTTTTTTTATTTTATTTTTTTATTTATTCACAATGCAATCTGTTTTGGGGCTCGAGGCTCATCCTGCTTTTTCGTGGTTATGCTTTTTACGTCTTTACTTTACGCCTACTTAGCCAGCTCGAAGACGTACGGCTATAGGACTGATTTAAGACAGGGATTTAACAAACTCATATTAGTCAAGGAATACAAAACAAGAGTACGCAGATTCCTGTTCCACTTCATATTCACAGTCGAGACATTAACAACGCGAGGAAGCTCGAATTGAAGACTGTCTGTAATAATGCGAATCCGGTACCCGTGAAAACGAAAACAAAAATATCTGCCAAATGTATAGAGCCAACATCGACTTAACCATTATCTGGTAGTTGCGAAGTATTATTTCCGTCTATCTACTTCATACAAAACGGTTTCAGCGAACAGTCCGTTTGAGTCCCAAAGCGTAAAATAATCAGGATACCGCTTCGTGAATTTTAGGGAATCAGCCATTTCTTGATTTCATCGAGGATCAGTGGAAGAATATTAAAACACATGCTCCGGTGTCTAACCTGTAATGAACCTCCAACTACTAGATAGTTGGACAGCGTAATAAATTTTAAAAGTATTTGTCTGATATGACTTCTAAAATTGAAAGACTCCATGCTTCTGCGCGTAACAGTACAAGTTGTACTATATCCTAGATGCTTCCGTTAAAATTCACTTCCAGTTTACAATTATTGCAGAATGCTATTTTCCGTTCATTCTTCTTGTTTTGATTTCGGATTAATAAATTATGAGTCCACTGCATTCTAGCTAGGATCCTAGAAATGTTGGTGTAAGCATACTGCCGCGCCTAATCTTTAATTTCACCCCCATGTAATAAAACTGAAGTGAACTTTACAAAATCGGCCTGGATTATGCAAAAGACATGAGCGTTTATTTCACCACACTCGAACATGTCCTTAGCGAAGTAATGTTCAACGGTATAGCTCTGAAATTAAGCCTACAGGTTTTCTATTCAATTAATTTTGATTTTAAGCGAACTTTTCCGATTACCAAATAATTGGTATATTTCCACAAAAAGCTTTCCATCAAGCTCCTTTCTAAACTTACATATATACATATTTTCAATTAGTTCCTGTTTTTTTCATTTAAGGTCCGGTCCTTATTTAATGACATTTGTTCTTTTCACACTGAAATACAAAATAGGAAAATAACACAACATTGTATTTCAATTAAGAGACTAATGAAAGACATTTCGATTCAAGTAACACTTTTCACCATTCGAATAATTTATTTTTTGTAACAAGAAAATAATCATAAATTTATAATCAATACAAAAGATTTTTATTGCATCTACAAGGAAAAGGGATACAATAAAAGTCCCTCCTTTTGATTCTATTATACACCCGTAAATTATTTCCATTTCTGTTCTTATTATTAAACAGTAACTGGCAAAGTTAATAAAACAATTTAGATGCGGATCAAGTAAATATTCGTTTATCCGTTGCCATTTCCTTGAGCCCATTATCAATAAAAAATATAAAAATCTGTCAATCGCTAAATAAATCTTTATAATAGACTTACATTGGGCTGATTAGTAAGTCAAAATTATTTTTAGTGTTACAGTGTAACTTTTTGGGTCTAATACTCTTGAGCTGATTCACTTTGCAATTTAAAATTTTACGACAACAAACATTAATTTAGAAAATATCGTTGCACTGCAACAGATAACAACAGATAAAAAGATTGGTTTATTGTCCACAGCTGCTTTTATTATCATCAAAGCATCATAAAGATTCTGCAAATTATTAGCTTTTTTGTTGTTTTGCCTTGAGCGAAGTAATCGTTTCACTTCTTCGTCACTTTCAATCACCGTGTCGCTGGCCGTTTTTTCTTCTTCAGTTTCCATTTCCTCCTCTTGAACTGCACATTACGTTTAACGTAAAACTGATATAGTGATTGAAACAGAGTTAGCTTTCTGCATACATTTTGAGGCCGTTTTTTGCATAAAGGCTGCATCATGATGCGTAGAAGCAATAATTAGTTGATTGATATTTATTCCAAATTTTAGTAGCTTATTATTTCAATAAATTTATAAGATGGCCGTTGCATCATGAACAGTAACATAAAGATATCGTCCGACGACCCTGTCTGTCCATTTATCAACTGTCAAATATTGCACTAGATTTTTTATGCGTTCTACCAAAATTTCCGCAATTTTGGGAGGTACAGATAGGTGGTTCACCAAGGTGTCTCGTTTGGTAATATCTATTACGTGTATCAACTTTAAATGTTTATATAATGCGTAAGTTGATGACCTTTACAACTTATTCACTGTTTGTATTTTCCTCGAAAAAATTCTACAGGGCTGACTTTTTTAATCTTTTTTATGGTGGTCGACTCTAAAAGTTAAACAATATATTAAGTAGAACTTGCCCCCACTGTCAAGCAATACTAGCGAGGGCGAGTTAGTCGAGCGGGGAGAGTTAGTCCGGTGTATTGCATACCGAACGGAGGTTGTGCAGAGTCAAAAAATCCGGTGTGCACAGAGTAATTAATTGTTTTTAAATTTGCGCTTTCTTAGAGTTATGCAATAAATCGGCCCTATAGCCGTACGATCTCGATTTGGCGGGTCGCAAAAATGTTGTGAATGCTTTGTCCCAGAACAGATTACAAAGATAAAAAAAAAAAAGAAAAAAAGAATAATTTTTCGTGTTACGTACAGGTAGAAGCTTTAAATATTTTTGAATTTTTAAAAGAATTCGTGACTAAAATGATGCTGTGTAAGATAGCGGAAATTTGACAGCGAAAAATAAAAGATTATGCTAAACATTAAAATATCTCAGCGTTTCAGTTTTATTTATAAAACATTTCAGTGTTTGGCCAATATCTCAAAAACATCCACTATAACCTTTACTTTCGGTTGTTTTTATAATAGCCTAGGTCATGCTGAGACTACAATTTTTTTTTTAATTTATGGAAATAACCAGATACCACAAGGTGCTAGATCCGAGCAATATGGTGCTGGTTGTATTTCTTTGATGCCAGAGATTGCAATAAAGTTACTCGTAATTTTAGCAGTTTGAGCTGGCGCGTTGTCATGATGTAAAAAGTAGCGCCGCAAATCCTCTTTCTTCCGATTTTCCAACAAATTTTTGAAAACTTTTGGTAAGCAGTCTTCGGTATACCATTTTGCAGTTACTTTCAGACCCTTTTTCAAGGGAATAGCAGCTACAATTTTTGATCGGGTGAAGTAAACTGACATCATTACTTTTGTTGCTGATTTTTGTTGCCTAGCTTTTACGCGTAGGTTTTCTGCTGTTGGGCTCTAGTAACGACTAAAGATGCTAGACTGCCCATTTTCGAATTTATTTAGAAAAAATTTATGCAAAATGCAATCGAGCCTCTTTCTTACATGATTACTTAATATTTGCGGTACAGCAACTTCACCACTTTGTACTTCACCAGGGCGTCATCGTGATGGGATTTTGTATGATCCATCCTCAGCTATTTTGCGTTTGCTCCTCGCTCAACCGATCGTAATGAAATTTTGTAAAAAGTCTCATAAAACAATTGCAAAATATTTGGTATTTTAGGTTTTTTAAAAAAAGATTTAAGTGTCACCAACTAAGCGAACTTTTTTTAGTCTCCTCGTACAAGCGGTTTTAGTTCTTTTTGGAGCTTGAAAAATATTTTATTTACAAAATTCCAAAAATATTTCAATCGAATTGGATCTACAAATAGAAATGCTCTTGTGAGAAAGAATATGTTGACTAAACAAAACAAAGTTTAAAAATCGAGTTTACCAACACACACATGAAGCGACTATCGAGTTTCGTCATTCACATAGCACAATGTCAAATCATTTGAGAGATAGCGGCTACACGTTTACAGATGATGCTAGATTTTTGAAGAGGGAAACAAATGTGACAAAAAGATTGATTTTGGTGAGTATTTACATCAAATATTTCAAAATTCTTCTCAAAATTTGGTAAACGTTCAGGATATCTCAATACAAATGCGTGCGTTTTAAATTTAGTGATGTCATTTCAACCCAAGTTCGTAATAAAAAAATTCGCCGGTATCGAGAGAAAGTATCGACGGTATCGACTCCTACTTGATTTGTGCACCGATTTGTGCATGTTTGTACACCCAAGTTTGCATTTGCTGGTGTCGAATCTAATTTTGGTCCAAGTTGGTATTTGGGAGCAAGATTCTTCCCCCGAAATGGTTTTTGCTTGATGATATTGTTGCACAACTCGGATATTATAGAATTATTGCATACACTTTTCCAAAACTATTCCAAACTCATGTTGGAGTTAACAAAATTATAATTAATAATAAATAAAATATACAGGAA
Source organism: Nephrotoma appendiculata (assembly GCA_947310385.1). Taxonomy (NCBI): domain Eukaryota; kingdom Metazoa; phylum Arthropoda; class Insecta; order Diptera; family Tipulidae; genus Nephrotoma; species Nephrotoma appendiculata. The sequence goes on from OX371223.1 coordinate 18,077,185, forward strand.
AGTTAAAAATAAAACAAATCGAATAAAAAACTAAAAACTTATTACAAAAATAAATAGAGAAAACATTTAAAACTTAATGCCATATTATTATTATTAATTCTCCAGAACCATATCCGGAATTCAAATTGTAGTCTAAAATAAGCAGAGTTTCACTCCAATCGGTATCATACATTTCATCATACGTACAGTTCAGAATCATTTCAATTGGTTGCGAGATATATTGGTAATTTTCCATTATCACATCCTGAACACACATTGGAAACCATTTTTATCATACACATCCAATTTTATTCTGATATGCTTAGAAATGGCCTAATTCCATTCAAATTTCCAATTTTACGAGGGGTTATTTCATACTACTTCGCAATTTTGAGAAACCAAATCTTAAACTGGTAGGATGCACGCAGATAGAGATAATGAGGCAACAAATACACCATACATGACAAGCAATCGTTGCTTTTCAAATTTGGGTGATCGCACGAAAAACTTAACATAAAATAATGGGCCTATTTAATAGTGAGACCTATTTCACCTTAATCGATCTTCCCATTTTCATCCTCTAACACGTCCGTCCCTGTTGGTCATATTCCAGAATTCTCCAAAAATCATCTTAAAATTCATTATCCACTATATCTAGTTTCATCGTTATTCTAAATCATTTTAGAATTCCATATTCTCCCCTTTACTCAATGATCGGTTAATAATTAATCCAGGGCCGCCTCAGTTGGTCTTATTCCAGATCTTCCTAAAAATCATTTCAAACATAAAGGGTTCTATCCACCTTATCCCCCAGCATTAATCAATAATAATTAACAAAAAAAAAAAAAAAATCCCAAACAAATTTTTCTAAATCAGCACTTATCACAATCGATTCCTGACACACGACAAACAAACCTTTCACATCGAAAAAAATAATAAAAAGAAACCACGGACCCCACCCCAGGGCCTTCTCAACTAATTTCCCCGAAATCATGACCCATCACAATAGATTTCCAGTATTCGAACCCATGTTGGACTGGCACATACACTGTACTAGCTCATTAAAGCGAAGCATCCGAACTAATCCGATGCTGGTGGTTTCAGGTGTTTGAATACGGTTTCTGCATGATCATCCTATCATCAAAATCTATTCGATTTCACTTAACAATTTTAACATAAATTATTTAAATGTTTGTCGTATCGGCTTATCTTAAGTTTTCTTTCGTAATACATTAATGGAATATTTCCATTTAATTACTTCAAAGAATTTTTCAAATAACCGACATAAAATCACGTTCAATTGCAAATTACAAATGACGTGAGAAATTGAAATACTGTAATAAAACAAACCAAAAACAATAATACTGACGTAAAGGTGACTCATTATAATCGCTACCTAGCACTTCGCAACTCTCTGACCAATTGTCTGCTCCAATAATGGCTATAAAATTATCAGCCCATATTTTTAATATTAAAAAATAATTTTTGAAAATTAGAACCGAAAATTCAGAACATTTATTAAAAACTATTTTTTTTATGTTTACACGACTTTTACCCAAAGGTAAACTCTTGTTGAAAATTCTTTGTAGTGAAGAAGCTCAGCTTAATGAGATAAGGTTAAATTTGACTTTGGATTTCGAAGAGTCCATCGTCATTTCGGTCGGCAAAATTTAAAAAAAAAAATTTTTTTGAAACTTAATTTTCAATCGTTTTTAGGTAAATGCTATATAGTACACTCGTACTTCTCAAACTATTTGCAAAAATTTAAAAACCTACTATAAAAGCTGCCACTTCCGTTGGATCGAGGCTGGCCAGAAATCACTGGGATATCCCAATTAATGGAAAACGCTTAAGTATGAAACACAGTTTTTTTTCAAATTCGTCATTTCCCTTTGGAAATTTGGAAAACTAATCTGGTCGGTCGTTCATGGTCGTTTTTCTCATAAATGATATACATTTGTCCAGTGGAGTTATTTCAGCCAAAAATCACTGGGATCTCCCAATTTATAGAAAAAGCTTCAGTATATGAGATTTCACTTCGATCAGTAAATCCTTCTGGGCTGTAAAGAGGACACACAGTTTTAGTCTGCACGCACCTCACACACAGAGGACACAAGCGAATAGTAATTCTGCAAAATCTCAAGGTCAAGATTTTTCATGACTGCGTGTCATGATCAGTCATAATCAGTCATAACCAACGAAAAACGATGTTAAAACACTAAAAATAAAAATTATTTAATATCTAAAAATCTTGTAAGGCTGAAGTTCACCCATAATAACCCCGCACGATAAGTTTAAGCTGAATTTTAATTTGCAACAAGGTAATTTGCAAAAATACATTTAAGGAACGAGCTTCAATATTTTTTGCAAATTGTCTGAGACTCACCTGCCTCACCATGAGAATGGTAAGATTACTTCCGATCAATACAAAGAGGTATCAGATTTTTAAACCGGCATTGGTACATATGACGAAATCTTGAATCTGTTACTACATGCAATTCATTCCACACGCAACATCAATTACGTTGATGAAATTTGTCCTAAATCTGTCCTGGAAATTAACAATAACCAAAACCGTGCAGATGTGTTTGTAGAATGTGATATAACGAATCTTGCAAAAATCATTATATCGAAATATTTAAAAAAAGTCGAAAACTCCTTGGAAAATCATAGGATGGCGAAATCAAAATTAATTATTTGTATAATAAAGTGCTACCAGGGCCTATTGAACTACAAGCATATAAAATTAATTAAGTTCATATTTGATTGGAGGTAGTAAGAAAACAAATATAAATAATTATCTTTAGGTAAATTAGGCAAAAATAATTATTTATACCTAGAAATTGTATTTTATTACATCAAAGCAGAGAGATAATTAAATTGAGCATTTTGATCTTTCATAGCAAGACAAACAAGGAACCATGACTGTTTTGTGAACTTTTATTTATTTTCGTTTATTTGCCACAAAATTGGTATTGGTATATTATATAGAGATGCGACAGGACCTAGCTAATTCAAAAATACATTGATTTTGGATAAATTGGGTTTTCATGGTTTGAGAATTTTTGAAAGTGTAGAACTCTTGTATAAGAGAAGATTTCTAGATATTTGAAAAATACAGAGGTCTGTATATTGCATTGCTTCTCATGGACACAACACTTTCAGCAGACTCATCATCATTTCGTATGATTTGACTGTTGGATCAAACAGGAAAATTTCTCGAAAGGCATCTCTGCGTACGGACCGTCTACCGGAAGAGACTGAAACAGCTAGAGGTCTTGCACATCACCAATATGGTTAAATTATGGCATAATAATTGCTTGATGCTATTCAGCTAATGACCAGGGTGGCTGGAAACGCAATCAGCGGTAGGATATTGAGAGGAGCCCGTAAAAAGTACCGCACCATTATTTAGTTATTAAAAAGGTATTTAACACAGCACAATGGAACATATTATAAGCGTTCTGAATTCCAAGAATGTGTCGGGCGTATGTTGCAGTATCGCAAATTAAAAGTGCAAGGGGGAAAAAATTACCTGTGGGGTCCATCATGTCAAATTCTGTGGTATTGTTATTTGACGTACGTATCAATACATAAACAAGTCACTTGCGTTGTAGCTTGGTGTTGTTCTGCCAATCGTATCTATTCTGCCAATCATATCAGTTACGCATGTCAAATGGTCGAACGGTAGACATTGACAACCGCTGGGTGGTTCCGTATTCGCCATTACTGTACAAACCCGACAAAGCACGCATAAACGTTGAGTTCTGAAGTTCGGCGAAGTCCATCAAACACATTTGAATACGTTCATAAGGGCAGCGATATTGCTGTATATGGTGTTCAAAAATTAAATGATAACGACGAAACAATGGGCCGATTCATTAGCAGCAATAAAGTAGTTTGGTGCAAGCAAGCCAACGTTCGACAAGCAAGCTAACGTTCGACCAGCACAACGTCTATCGGGTCCACTAGTTTTAAAATAAAATGGATTTTTTTAGTTTGCTGCAGCTTTGAAAATGTCGCGTTTATAACTGTGCTACGCAGCAATAAACTACTAATTTGAGTTACTATAATTATTTATGCTTATCCTATCTAAGCCGAAGCATTGCAATTTTTTGTCTCGTAAATGCTGTAATATTCAAAATATTTGCAAAAACCGAAAAATCTACTATTGAAGTTGGCATTTCCGATAAACCGATGTGTGCGAAACATCACTGAGACCTCCTAATTTATGAAGAAAACTTATGAAGTTTTCTCCCGATCAAACAATCCGTCTGGGCTGTGCAGAAGCCGAACTTTTGTTAAAAAACAGGTTTTGAAATTAAATTTTGAACAAACCGGAATGAAAATTTCATTTTTAAATTAGCCACTTCCGGTATACAGATTTCCATCAAATTTTGCAAAGATCTCTTAATTAATGGAAAAAGTTTTAGTTTACTTCAAAAACGTTATTTCCGCTTAAATTTTGGAAGACTCATCTGAACCGGTTTTGCTGTAAATTTAATTTAGAATCATTAAGGTCATAATCGTTTTTCTCATAAAAGGTACTTTTCGAAATATTTGTAAAATTTGAAAAAGCTATTGTGCAAGCTGATACTTCCAGCGAATCGATGTTGTCAAAAATATTTAAGATCTCCCAATTTATGAGAAAAACGTAAGTATGAAGTTTCATCCCGACCAATCTATTCGTCTGAGCAGTTCAGAGCCGATTTTTTTTCGATTATTAAAAACACTTGTACGTGAAATACAAAGTAACAGAAGGCGTCCTAATTTAAAATTCGGGTTTAGTTAACCGTTGGTAATTATCTCAAAACGATTCAATCTCATCACTTGACCGATTTTGTAATTGTAATTGTCAGAAAATGTCATGGGCCTCTTAGCTCCATTTTTGTTGTATTGCATACATAACGAATTAAGCCTTAAAATATCGATTAAATCGCTTAAGTTTTACATCCGTACATGCAGATATATAATATGATTCCATATTTTCAAGGCACAACAACTTCAACAAAAAAAAAAACTAAAACTTAAAAAATTTATTTAAATTATAAGAAGAAGAAAAGTTTTCCTGCTTTCAATTCACTTTATTTTACGCTTGAATCCATTTTTGTAGACATTTTCCTCATTGCAAATCCCGATTCCGCATGTATAATTAATATTTGTCCCTGTTGTGCGACGAATATTAATTATGTGTAGATTACATGGATATCATCTTTAATAAAGTAACGGACTTAAATTAATTTCCCTTAACCCTCTATATTCCATTTTGCACTTGAATAAAACAAAACTTTATCTTACATAGGTTGTGGAATTTCCAAAACCCTATGTTATATTGGTTTTGTATCCTGTAATGTACATCGGTATCCCCACGACGTGCGAAAATATATATAAATATGGACAATGGACTAATTCAGCAAGTCAATACCATGTTGTTTATGTTTCCGTAACTTCTTATTATTTTACCTCCGATAAGGGGAAAACACACGACCTGCGTACATGCGTCGAAGTATGTCATATGTAAAAATATTTTGTGTTCCTCGTGTTTGTTTTGTTTTTTTATATAATTTGTTTTTCCACGTTTCAAAACCAAGTGGTATTATTTTCTGTATTCATTCATTCTGCTACAACCTACAACGTTCAGTCAGTTATCATTTTGCTTTCACTGTGATCGGTTGTTTAAAAGTTTTGCTTCTGCGTTTGGAATTTATTTAATTCCCGCTATTTTTTTTGTGGATTGTGTGTGAATTTGGTTTTGTTTCAAATACAAGACGTGGAAAGTACAGAAAATTTAATAATTAAGTAAAAAAACGTGAAATAGATCTATTTTGTATTTATTGTGGGTGGATAAAGTGGGTGGCAAAGTTAAATTTAAATTTAGTGTTGACCGTTTAGTGACCATAATCTAATGTATTCATTTTACTGATATTTGCTTAAGTTTTACATTTTTTTTCTTCGGGGGATACTAAATTTTTCATCTTTTAAGCAAATTACATTTGTGTTGGTATTAATATTTAATCTCTACACTAAAATGGGATTATCCTAAATAGTTCGTGCCCATGATGAATAATTCTTAAGTTTAGGTTGAAAATTTCATGATATAAAATTTGCTACAGGTGGATGTACATAATGTGAATACCAAACAATTGAAATAAACAAAAGTCATTCAATTTATAAGTTTTCGACATGAATTTGTTAGATGCTACTTATTGGTAAATGAGCAGAGTTGAAAGTATTCAGTTTCGTCGCATTTTTATGGCTTTTAATTGGTTGAATTTGTTTGGATGGATTGCTTGCATTACAATGAGCTGAAATAATCTTAAAGCTAAAATTGATTCATGCTTGTGATGTGCTATGTACATGTATACGGGTAGGATTTCAATTTAATAAACATTATTCCTTATTCCCTGATGGCAAAAAGTAAATTTTTTTTATTTTATTTTGGTTATATAGGTTTTTCCCACCTTAAACCAATTATAAAAATCCATTTGTTACATTTTATGTGTGTACACATTTTTTTTTGTGCGGTATCATTTCTGTCCCAGAGCCATTGATGTTTTTAAACCTTTAGATAATCAGCGCATATAAAGGATATATGAACAAGGTTTATGTAGATTTTACGAGGCTGTATCTATGTATTACCTTTTAGAAGTAGGTTTGGAGGTGGGATGGATAAATCTGGCCGGTGCATATATCCATTGAATAAATTATTATCGACATACTATTTATTTCGTAGCACTTGGGAAAACTTTAATTTGAAAACCGATTGGTGTTGCGAGCTCTGTAGAAGAAACTTAAACTTTGTGATCCGATAAAATTGATTAGTACTCTAAACAGTGCGATTCCAAAATGACCAAGAGAAAAATTAGAAAAATGCATTAAAAGAGGCCGATAAGTTTGAAAACATTATCCAAAAACAAGAAAGTAAACATTCAGGTGAATTTATTTTGCAAAATTTTTACTAGTGTGAGACATTTAAACTTTTCAAGAATTTCAAACATTACATATAAGTAATTCATGTACATAAGAATAATATTTTAGGCCCATTCGAATATCATAATTTTTAATTTCATGAAACATTACTAGATCCTTTAGAAGTTCATGTAACAGCATATATGAACACTCGTTTAGGCCTAAGCAGTCCGGCAATGGGCGCTTTTAGGAAATCATCGCAAATTTCGTTTTAAAATTTTATGAAGTAAAAATTTTTAATAACGTTCCCCGTGATTGGCGTTGGCCCTACTGTAGGGTGAAAACGCCCAATATCACTGAATTTGATGTTAAATGCAAATAAATACCTAGAACGGATTTTTGATAGTGCTTAGAAATTTTATTTTTTTCACACACGGTGAAATTTTCCAATATAAATTCGCCTGATTGTTTACTTTTGCAAACTTTTACAATACTTTTGTGTTGTGTCGTATTTTTTCTTTATCTACAATTTAGGAGCATAGGTTGAATATTAGGATGGCCATTGAACTCTGCTGTGTGCAATTGCTTTAATTTCCATGTATGATTTGCCGATTTCTTGTTTATGTTAGAATCGCTCGTTTGCACGTTACAGCTGGTCGTCGGACTTTCCTTTTACCTTGTATAGGCTGTACTACAAAGAGTGTGTTGTTATGTCATATACGGTGTTTCAGCATGTGGCCAATCCATCTTTACATGCGCTTTCTTATTTATCCCCCAATCACTGCTTGTTTCGTGTGCCTAAGGACACAACATTTGTTATTTTGTTGGACTAGAAGCACCTCACTATTCTCCTAAGGTAGTTATTTATAAACACCATTAGCTTATTATTGATCATATGCGTATGCTTACAGATTTCGCAACCGTACAGCAACACTGATTTAACACACGAATTGAATATTTTCAGCTTGATGTTGCGGGATAGGACGGATGTGTTCGAGACTTTATGCTACACATTTGCTTTGTTGTTTTATTTATTTATGTCTTTATCTGTTCCACCTGTTTCCAGAGCAGCTGCTGCCGGACGAAGCAACAGCGATTACCACATTTCGGTCTGTGCGGATTTTTATCAGAATCAAATTGAGCAGAAATCTTTTGCCTGTACCTCCCAGTGCGTCAAGACACAAAATATCACTTTCACCATTTTCAACACACTAATCTTTGGGAAGATCGCTCCTCGCTTACAGAACCCTGTAAGAGTCGTTCTAGGTTGTGTCGCTGCTCTAACTCTAAAATTATCTTCGGTGAAGTAAATCTGGACAAATGGTCACCATTGGACAAATGCTCCGCTAGGTGTTCGCAATCCAATACTTGTTATCGAAAACTCAAAGCCATTGTTTGATGGTAGGTTGACGACGAATCTACCGGTATCATCCTTTCTAAAGTTCTGAGTGAAATGAGCTCGTTCGTCAAATCCTTTCGTAATCTAAAATCTCAACTATCTTTCTGCTGGCTAGATAAAACATTCGAATGTTGGCGTTCTTACCCAAGACAGACTATCCAAACTATAACGATTTGAAACAAGGCTCCGAAAAGCATATCCATCCATTTCGTACGATAGAACTCTGAATCGGCCAGCTAAACAGGTTACGGAATTTTCCATTCGGCAATGTTATTATTTTATAGCTACTTGTGCACGATTCCATAGTTATAACAGGTTTTTTTGGTATTGAAATACCCACTTTGGTCACTCTAGATCGAGAATCTGAGCTAAACACTTGCTTAATAGACTTAATTGCAAACCCGAACCGAGCAAAACCCGGTATCTTATTATTTCAATGTAACGGTTGGGAACTTTAACTGCAGCAGCAGCTAAAATGACAACGCAACCTTGGAGGTAATATCAGCTTCATAATATGCTTTTTCGAATGAGAAAAAACGTGTTAGACAGCCGAGATTAAATTTTCTGATTTCACGCTTCTTTTGACATTACTCACATTGTTTTGCTACTTGGTTACTTGAGATTTGGTTGCGATGTCATATTCTATTCCACCAGGTTCCTTTTCCATACGTAAAAGTGTGCAGCAACGTCGTTAACGACAATTGTGACAGGATGCTTTGAAACAAAACCGCTCTATGATTCTCTTGAAAATAAATGATACACAAGGAAAAACGTTTGGTCTTCGTCAAAACGAATTTTTGCAGTGTTAAGATATCAAATTGCTGCCACCGATGTGTGTCGTTCGCTTTACTTATACAGTGAAATTTCTCTTATTGACAGAATTTTCTATTGGTGCATTCAAGGTTGAATGACGGGTTGCAGATCGAGCTGCTAAGAAATTAATTAACAGTCACACAATAAACGTTCTGCTGACGAAGCGATGTTATCTTGACTTCTATTGGCGAAGTATGTTGAGCACGTTGTTGAGGCAGTAACATACCGTAAGCGGTGAAACAACATGCACGACAAACTATCGAAAAAATCCGGCTTAAAGACAGTATCATGAGCCGTTGATCTGTTGCTGGGTTTGGAGTTTCAGCTCTTATTAAGTCATCGATTGGGATTCAGCGCAACTTTTCCTTCAACCCTTAGACGTATTACTTCATGCGATGTGTCTATGGAACTTCCTGGTTACTAGATTTTAAAATCAAAATTTACTAAATTGTTTTGTTCAAAATTCCCAATGAAAATTTTTTAAATCTTAGTTCGCTGCATTAGTTTGAAATTTTTTTATTTATTTGTCACGTCAAAATCTCAAGTGATAGAAATTGTCGTTTGAAGTGATAGCAGTCGTAAGGAAATATTTATAAAGCAGCATATACTAAGATTAAAAACATCCAGAACGACTTTATTGAACAATTATTTCGTAAGTTTCGATTTATTGATCTAGTAACCAAGAAGATGAGTAGTCACATCACGTAAATCGAGTACAGAAAGCACCGCGTATCTCCGAGTATTTTACATTTTGTAAGGAGAGCATTTTGAACCTTTAATTTAAAACCACTAGCTGTTACATCATGCGTATCCGATGATTTTTGGTCGGACATTAGTGCTTCGCTAATTTTACGCGAGGTGGGGTTATAGGTAAATATAATAAATATTGTTGAGTTATCCACGAATGATGACAGGAGGATTACTAACTGTCTCAAGTTATTCAGTGGTTGGCACGTTAAAGAGTCTTGCACGTTGCGCACGTGGTGTAGGTGGACATAACTGTTACAATGCCATGATTCCAACTTTTACTATTCAAGAGCAATTTAACCACAAAATTGGTTCTTTGTTTATCGCCGCCAACATGCAACCACAATGTTTGCAGGTGTATTTCATGAAGGATCAGGAAGCCGACGTCAGTAGGGTTTCAGATTACGTGCAAGGTGTAGAAAGAGACACCGAGCAAAATGTACAGCGAGTTCTGCACGATATCATATTTTTTGTCGTTATCCACTAACGACTTTGTATCTTTCGTTTTGCATTCTATCCCCCGACTTGAAATTCTGCACACAAAAATGTTGGTATCGTGAAGAACTCGCTGTAAATTTTACACGGTATCTCTTTGTACCCCTTGTACGTAATCTGAAAGCCTACTGACGTCAGCTTTCTCATCTCTCAGGAAATACATCTGCAAAAATTGTGGTAGCATGTTGGCGGCGATAAACAAAGAAGCAATTTTGTGGTTAAATTGCTCTTGAATAGTAAAAGTTGGAATCATGGCATTGTAACAATTATGTCTGCCACAAAAGACGTTATGAGAAAATAGGTATTGGACTTTCTGATTCCATTCAAATTCGTCCTTGTTGAAAGAGAAAAGTTTCTTCAGATGTAAAAATCACCAAAACAAATTACATAAAAAATTAAACAACATTACATAAAAGAAGGGGTGTTTCAATAGGGACGCTCGCAATTTGTTAGGAGCAGCTCCATTCGAGAAAACTTCCGCGCATTACGTGATTTTTATATTTTTATCTTCGTCACAACCGTCCTGCCGAGTTGACTACTCGACGTTTGGTGGCCAAATTCGAGTCAAACGGTTCGATAAATAACCAGCCGACATCCATACGTCCCCGAACCGCAAAGTATGCTGAAAATATCGCTGCTGTGCGTGAGAGTGTATGGAAAAACTCGAGGCAGCTCGTATTTCACAAGAACTTGGCCTTTCTGCCACTTCAACTTGGTGAATTTGGTGTCCAGACTTGAATCTGCACCCGTATAAAATCCAACTGACTCAAGAACTTAAGGTAAATGACCATAGATAACGCCATGTGTTCGCCGATCGGGCTCTGGAGCTATAGGAAGTTGACACAAATTTCGCAATTTCGTTTGGTGCAGATTTTGGTCTGTTGGAGTCATCGGTCCATATACTTCTTACAAAACGAAACTTGCATTGCATAATATTGCTATAACAACGAGTGCTACAGATCGATGTTAAGCAACTTGTGTCCTAAATTGGATGATATATGGATACCGACGATTCCCTTTGACGCATAATGGATAATTGCGTATTATTATCCAACCTACCGACAAATATCCACATACTCCAATTCGAATATCAAGAGGATTATTGGTAGAAATAAATAATTCGATTATGCCGCCACTTTTGCATATTTTACAAAAATGGGTTTTGCAAAAAATTGCATGTTAAAATTATAAAAATTCGTAATATTTCATAGTACGCAAGTGGAAGAAAGATTCAGTAAATTATTTCTAGCAGTAATCCACGTGATATCGTAATGCGATTTTGCTGGCTAAATATTTAGTGATTTAGGACACTGAAACCTGAATATGGATCGAGAGTTCCGCCACATAGCTCTCTGCGATACCTCCGCTCATATTGTTGATGTGGAAACAATGGAAATTTCCGCATGATAATTTGCTTCTTTGATCGATTTTTTTCTGATTGCGAAAACAGATTTCATATAAAACATTTAACTGGCGCCGAGCTTGGGGCTATTCTGGTGTCTCAGAGGATCGTTTATTAAGTCACCATCTAGTCCACTTGCTGTCGAAATTTGAGGTTTGGAGTCTCCTGCTGTCCCAGCAGATCGTTGAGATGCCAAATATTGTGCCTGCTGTTGACATCTTTCTAGCTACTTTCATTGCTCGAGCTTTGTTAAACTTTGTTAGCTTTGTGTTGATGTAGTTTTGTGTTGGTTTTAAATCTTATTAGGTTGCTTAGATTGAATAGAATTTTTCAATCTGGTTACCTACTTCATAGTTGGATTGTTAGTAATTAGATCGAAAATACAATTCTACATTATATTCCTGGTCTAGAACTACATCTGTGCAAATCCGTTCAGTAGTATTGGCGTGAAGGGGCAACAAACATCCTAACAAACTTTCGCATTTAGTGAGATTCATTTTGATGTTGATGACCATTCTTCATTGCAAAATCACATTTCTGACACAATTTTTTCAACAAACGTATCAAGACCCTCTCGGGCTTTTTCTAAGGTAATCGATACAATATCTTCCTTCGATATCAGGAGGCAATTTTTTTTAATTTAAAATTTTACATATATATTAATAGCTTACGTCATATCTAAAACTCAATTTGATCATATTATTTATAAAATTTACAATAACAGATGTGCCTCAACGAAACCAAAACAAAATGTTCATTCAGCGAAACTTTCTTGTAACAATAAGCAAGCAGGGAACCTTATCGCACATCTCCATCCACTTTTGCGTATAGCATAAATAGGTAAACATCATATACCCATGTAATATACATATAGACGTTGTTTCATTCGAAATATTTATCCTTATTTTCCAATTTCCTAATACAGGAGAGAAAATATTTAGCAAAACAAAAAAAAAATGTAAAATTCATTCAACCAAAAAACCATTAAGCAAAACGAAGGAGTGAAATTTCTCAAATATTTAACAACAACACAAAAACCCTTTTCATATCGCTCTGCTTTACGAGTTGCGATACTTTTCATTGCGTTGTTTTTTGTCTTTCTAATTTCAAATTTTAATGAAAAATAATAAATAATCTAGAATTAAATTAAAGCAGATTAGGTACCCAAAAGGGTGAGGTACCCAAAATTTAAATTTGACCTTTAATTTTAAAGAAATCAATCAGATGAATATTTGTGAGCGCCGTCAACGACTTTTTATGAGGTCGAGGGCTAACCAACATGCACTTATTAGAAGATATTTCTCCCCCAATAGATTTTACCAACAATTTAAAAACAAATGCTATTGTGTATAAAAATTTAAAATAAAATGACGTCATCCGATATTGGGTTGATGGCAATAAACCATCCAAACCAAATAATATGTAACGATTCGATGGAAAATCTAAATGAAAATACAAAACCAAAAAGTTTACTCAAAAAAGTTTTATTGAACGTTATTTTTTCGACTCCCGGTCTCGTGATACTAGTAATATTTTATACAATATTTGGTGCTTTACTATTTCCACTACTCGAAGTACCGCTGAGAAATAAAAACATTATGTCGATCAGTAAAAGTCGCGAGGAGTGTTTAAAGGAGCTTTGGACTATTACGGGTGAGTTGCGTTGAACACATTTTTTTTTCTTGATATAAATTAAATTAAAATTTTATTGTTCTAGAACGCCTAAATGTGCTGTACGAACGTAATTGGACCCAATTGGTGCACGAGCAGTTGCGCCGTTTTGAGGGCACAATAATAGCGGCGACTAAAAATGGTTTAGTCGAAATGTCAAATATTCATGGATACGATGGAATAGGAGAAGCATTAAACGTTAATAATACTTCTGGCTGGAGCTTTACTGATGCTTTTTTGTATTCGGTTACCGTGATAACAACAATAGGTAAGTGAAATGTTTTTTCGCCTGTGTGTGTGTGTATATCTAAAGTAGATAATCTACGGTTTTAACGATTTGCACAATTCTGTTACTCTTAAAATATTTATATCATAAAACTGTTTGCTATTCTAACGGAAATTGTTGTAATTTTCAAGAAGAATTTTCACTATTGTCTTTTTGCAAACAAAAGATGATAATTTTCTATCTCATACAAAAACAACAGAAAATTGTAACAAAAATTCATTTGGTACCGAGTTTGAAGAAAACATTCAATTCATGTTTTGTGAAATTTTATCCAGGATTATCGTTTCGGGAGAGAACATAAAAGTTTGAAAGTTTTTAAAGGTTTTATTTTTATATTTTATTGTTTTGCTTTCGATAAGAGAAAAGCTTCTGAAATTATAATTCTTCTAGCATAAAAGTTTTTTGTTTTATTTGAAAGGAAACTGAAAACTGCTTTCTGTGCAAAAATTAATAAAGCCGCCAACAAATGAAACGGAAAACTTTGTTTGAATGCATCGCGCACAAATGCAAGTTTTATAAGCCAGTTGGAATATAATTTGGTGCCTGTGATGGTATCGCAAAAATTAATAAATTTATTTAAATTAGAAATATAACGTCCGACAATTCTTAAGAGATGTTTGTAATATACTATCCACCTTAATCCTGTTCATCCCTACTTATTCTTCTTCTCTGTCGCTGCTTCTTGAGTCAATAATCTATACGTTAATCATCTTGTGGTGACGCAGTGTGAAGTCTAAGCACTCCAGGGTGAACTGCAACCTATATGATAAATTTCGTATCGATTGTGACGTGTGGCCATTTCCTTATTTGGAAGCATTGTTTTCTGCCTGTATGCTACATTACTAAAATTCTATCTTCTAATTCTTGTTAAATATTAAAAGCGCCACTGAACCATATTTAGAACTCTATACTAACTAATTGCAGTCAGATTATAACCAAAGCAATATCTCGGATGGTTCAAGAATTTTTTACTAATGCTTTGTAAATTCCAAAGTCACTCTCGCTTGCATTTCCATAATATTCCTTTAATGCTGGTCGATTTTACTTAAATTATACCGTTGGTGATGTCCATATTTCTTTGCATTAATCAGTAGTGGTTATTCTTCTGTCCATAGCAGCCTTTGTAACTTGGTAAAATATTCATTTGCTTCTCCTTTCAGGAGGAAATGTTCAGAAACTGTAATGTACACACAATACAATAAAGTTTCGTCTCTCATGAAAATTTTTGCGATTTGGCTAAATCTTTTTCGTCGAAATTGACCGCGTTGACCAAATTAGTTTGTGTTCCAAAATTTTGAATGCAATCTTATGAGCAAATATTTATTGTGCCTTAACTTAAGTCCGATATCTAAAACATATCTCACCATTAAAGACAGATAGGGTCCAAATCTAGACAAATAGGGATCGAAAATTTGGCTTACACTAAAACATTCAATTTGATATTTAACTTACATGGAGTTAGACTAAAATCTATCGTTGGATGGTAATTGAACGATTGATTTACACTCAAGGGTGTAGGATGGGGTAAAAATCCTCCCCTACAAATTGTGCAAGAAACTGTAAATTTATATTTAGTTTTTCTACCTTGATTAGTGAAAAGTTTTTTATAGATGAGAATCCTACTCAACACAAATCCGAGTATAACGCTTGGTGGTCAGGTAATGAATACACCGCACGAAGTGTAACCATTTCGAAGATCGCTGGTTCGGGTCCAACACGAGGTAATGCGTTTCTTGAGAAACTATTATTCTAATTACCTATACGACGATGTTACCGATGTACTGATTGGAAATTGGATATTACAATACAGTGACATTCCATGTGGAGGGGAATATGACAATATCGAAAACCTTTGTATAAATGGCTGTTATAATCATCAAGGAAAATACTGGACATAACAACGGCGGAATTGATAATGTGGAATGCTCGCTTAAATAGTGGACAGTGATACGAAGTGAAAAATAGAAAGAACGTGAATTTCTTGGAGAAGTTAAAAGTGTTGGTAAATAAAGTTTGTAAATTTTAAATGTTGAGTATTTTATTTGCAATAAACATTACGAATTCGTACTGAACGTAACCGATATTCGTAACAATAGGTGTGAGAAGTGGACCAAAAACCATAAATACTTGTACATCTGAGCAATTAAGGAATAAGCTCGTACAAAAGGGGAGAGCAGGAAGTCTATCTTTGCGAGGAAAAATAAGTAAAAATTGGGGGATTCAGAGTGATGGATTAAACAGAAACAACCATATCAGTACAGTCGCCTACACCTGTACAACAAAACACCATCTTTGCACATGAGAGAAATGATGAAGGCATTCTTGCCCCAATTGAAGAGAATAAACGCTAAAATCTATCAACTTCGTACAGAGGAAATCATAAAATTAGACAAGCAAGATGCATGACAGACAAGCTAAGCAAGCGGCAGAGTGCTTAGTTTGCAGAACTACGAAAGGTGCAACTCAGTCAGTTTGCTGACCTGTGGATACAGGAGAACGTGTAGAATGAATAACTCGACCAAATTCAGCGTACCAAACATCATCAATTAAAGAGCTTAGAAGAGAAATAAAGTTCAGCTCGGGGAATTTGAAGGACAAATAAGACAAGAGCTTGAAAATTAAATTAAACAAGTGTAGGTCCACTTTAAGACACATATCTCGTAAACTGGAAGCTCAAAAAGAATTTTATTACAAAATTTAAAGATTCCGACATTTGATTGCGTGATCCCATTTGACAATTATAAAGTGCAGTTTCCGGCAGTAAAGCACAATGGTTAGGCCGGTCCTCCGCGGCGTATTTCGGCTCTTCGATAGAAACCTGCAAATGTCATGCAAACGAGTTATGAGCAGGTTTAGTCTAAGTTGGAACTAAGATAAGGGCAGTTACAAGTCAGAGAATTATGCAAGATACAGCTCCAAGGTAATGCTTCTGCAGATGAGTTGAACTGACAGTGAACGAGTGCATCAGTGCTGTTAACGAAGACTATCTGAAATTTCAACTGAGACTGTTGGCCGGAATTGAATCGGAACCAGAGGCAAACGGTCAGTTCAAAACCGAAAAGTGAAAGACTGCGTGAAGAGAGTGTACGGCCAGGGCAAATTCGGGAGATACTGGCTTATCATGAAGAGCAAAGGACCTAGGGGTATGCCAGTAGAAGATTCTAGTACGATTGTCGAGGGTATTTAAGAGAGCGAGAGCGATCCAGAAGTCCAAATATAGTTGCAAATATATTATCAAATATAGTTGCGTTAATATGGCCTTGACTTCAAGAGTAAAAAAACGATCAAGTGATACTAACACCCGTTCAACCAGGCGTAACAGCAACTACGATGGAATTGATTCTATGGTTTACGAATCATTACAATCACTCAATACATTTGACAATCTAAATTCAAATATGGATTGTAATGAGCAAGCCGATGCCGATAAATCCATAACTAAAAACATCAAAATACTGTCCGCCGATTACTATCCAGGGACAATCGTATGACAACATTGTTAAATGCCTCAAGGACGCTAACGTGCAAAATCATAAAATAAAAGTAACCTCCGATGGACACAGAATCCAATGTCCGTCCCTAACTGAATGACGACAAACAATTGAGATTTGTTCTCATGGGATTACCAAAAAAAGGGCCCACCCGAAATTAAAGACAAATTAGTTAAAAAGGGTCTTACGAGTATAGTATAAAAGATGTCACACCACTCAACATAAAAAAGAGACATTATGACGATCAGAATGTTTATCTCGTGAAATTTAAAAATAACTCCACGAATTCACGATGCCAAAACTACGGGCATGCTTTCTGCGAACTGTTTTCTAAAACCCCGTTGTTCCTTCTGTTGTGGCCCACACAAAATACTAGAATGAGACGGATCTGATCAATACAAATTAAGACAACATATCTGAGATCAAGCCGACTATAGCTGTAACTGTAAAGATGAACATAGCTCATAATCGGCAGATTGTCCAAAGAGATAGTTTTTGGAACATCAAAGAATCCAAAATAGAAAATTTACTCAACCTACAAGAAAGCATGGATATTTTGGTGACTAATTATGAACAAAATTTCCCAACGTATTCCAGAAACACTAACAACAATAAATCCTCATCTGCTATCAAAAATGAGAACATTCCTCTATTTCAAGCATGCAGAAATAAAAAGCAACAAAATAGACCAAGGTACAACGAGGTGGTACAATCGTTTGACTAATTTTCTGAAGAAGAAATTCGCAACTTGGTCAGAGAAATTATAAAAGCAGTTATAGGTAAGTCGCGTATAGAACAATTACAATTAATATATAGATTGACTATTAAGTATTGTTATGGCAAATAATTGCATAACAAACCAATTAAATACAACAATTTCATCCTTTGTATATTTAAATGTGATTTTCTGGAATGCCAATAGTTTAAAAAATAAAATAATAGCAATTTCTTTCCAACAAAAAAATTGATTTATAAATCAAAAAAATTGATTTGAGATCAAAAAATTTTGATCGAAATACCTTGGCACGTTCTTTCCAAGTAAAAAAATTGATTTTTTTTTGATCGCAATCAATTTTTAAAAATCTCAACATTTCATTAAAATTTTTTTTGAAGTTTACAAACACATAAATATGTTTATGTCGAAAATATAAACATAAGCACTTCAAAAAATAAAAACATAAACATTATAACTTTTTGACTAGTTGGCCATGAGAATTTGACATAGGAAATATTTTTATTTTTCGCATTAAAATAATTTCACTGTGGTAAAATAATTGTGTTGACAAAAAATTGTGTTGATAATTTGTTGACAATAAACTGTCAATATAAAATTTTTGAAAATCAAATGTCAATTTTTCACAGATACACTACCAATAAAAAGTCAATCGTGTATCGTGTTCTTTGACATACAAAAAAAATCAATTTATTTTTTATTTTTAGAAAGAACTTGCTATAAGTGAGCTGTTTAATTATGTGTCACGCAATAATATCCATATAGCAATGATTAAAGAAATCTGATTGGATTATTGATTGATTAATTGATTGATTGATTAGAATGTACGGCCAAGACTAAGCCCGGATACGCCGGGCCTACCGTACACCCCTTTTACATATAACAAGATGGAGGGACAGGAAAGGTTGTTAGGTATGATAGACTTGACCCACTTACAGACACCTAAGTAGTCAATAGTTAGTAAAGCACAAGACGGCGCAATTATTTTTGTTTTTCGGGATATAAATAATCAGCAATCAACATCCTAAAAAGTTATTGATTAATTAGTAAACTTCCTGAAATAAAATTTCATTATTATGAGGGATTAAATTTTATTTAATACCACTTCCTCCGCCATCCCCTCCCAAAAAAAAAAAAAAAAAGAAAAGAAAAAAAAATGAAGCAGTCAATGTCGCGACGCCGGGCCCGCCACACCTCTTTATTATAGCATCTTAAAAAATTGATAATTAACAATGTTGGCATCTTAATGGTAAATTTCCTGTAATAAAATGTCATTATTATGCGTTAGAGATTCCTTATTTTGTACGATATAATTAAATTATTCTTGAATAGAATAAATGTAATGTAATGATTATTATAACTAAATTAATTATAATTTGATTATCGAAAAACAAATAAAATAAAACAAATCGAACCCAAATATTGTAGTATCAAACGGATGGATCCCCTCTTCAACCGATAACCTTACCATCCCTAATAAACCAATATGTTTATTAATAAAAATAAAAATGAAACAAAGACATCTGTTTTCAAAAATAGCTAATCTGGAATCTATAAGGTAATATATAAATAATGAATGTGTCACAGGTTAAGAATCTCCAATACCTAAACAAATTAACACATTATAATTTATTCCCAATCAGAATTAAATAAAATTATTAAGCTAATCAGGAATCTGTAAGATGACAGAATCAGTAATAAGTAGCTATTAGCAAATAATCTAATTAAAGAAGTGCCATGATCCCAAAAATACAAAAAAAAAAAAAAAAAAACATCTATGTATCAATATTTGTCTGATTGTAAATTTTATTGTGTAACCTCCAAGCCAAAAAATAAATCAACCCATAAAGTTTCCCTCCACCGACACTTCAATGTTACATATAACCATAGTCATTTAATTTATTAAAATAATATTTGTAACCCAATTGTCGTGGGACAAATTAAATCTTACATATATAATTAAATTAAAATAAATTAAGAAAAATTACAATTAAATTGTAACTACAATTCGACCTATAATTAAAAATTTGTTATCTGGTTAATAGTGGAAATCTATTATATTCCTAGCTATGGCAATTGTCACTTCAATGCAGTTCTTGAAGCAAACTAACTTCGATCTGAAACCACAAATGGCGGTTAACAAATACGATCAATTTGGAAGCATTATACCCAGTAAAACCTATTGAAAGAGCTTATAAATAAAGAAATTCTTAATTACAGAATATATATCTAAACCAACTCAACCCGGGATTAAAACGTCTATGTACAAATTATAATTTATTAATTTCTAATAATAAAACTCAGTATTGATAGCTGTCCAATCTGGAAACTATAAATAAATAAAATATAGTATTAATATTCATTATCTCAGACGGCTTAAGAATCTTAAAATATTTAGAAATTTTAACACTTTAATTAGTATTATTATTAGTAGGAAGTCAAAATACGACCAAGTAGAAGCCGGACAAAATACACGGCTCTGCATACGTACAAGCCGTGTATTTTGTCCGGCCCAAATTGCACGAATGCAGACCCCACTCATTCACATCTCGCACATGTGACGGAGAAACAAACCCCCCAGTCACCCGAACACAAACTCCGACCATCCGTCCTGCATTCTGATAAAGTACCCCTTACCCTCAAGCAAATCTTCACTCAGAACTTCACCATTCTCCGCTACGACGTCCCTAATCCGATGACTATCGTACAATAGAGAAGAAAAACAAACGAAATTACCACTCTTCATACGATACACTCCAACCAGACTAAAAAAGACACCACCACAGAAAATGGCAAGTCTCCAAACGAAAACCACCTCAAAAACAAAAACCAATTCACCAAATATATGATATACAAACAAAGTCAATGCCCAGTAGAATGAAAATTCATTTATCCGCCGCACCTGATACAAGATACAAACCAATAAAGCCAAAAAACTCTCCAAAAAAATCCAGAGCATTTGCACGAAAGCTTCTCTCCGTGTTTACGTTCCACATACGTACAAATAAAGTCCCTACATTTCGAGACGACCACATACACATGCACAGACACTGATGAAATAGTTATCTGATTTGATTAAAGAAATCTGATTGGATTATGATGATAAAATCAGAAGAAATTGCAAATTCTGGATTCATAGGGGCTAGACAGAAAAGAAAAAAAAGAGGTGTTGCTGTAATAGTGACAAAAAGTCTGAAGCATGTCTGAAGCACTCCCTCCTTTATCGCGTTTGTGGTTATTGGTGTCTCTACTCCAACTGTCTCCGGTCCGTTAAATCTTTATTCAATTTACTTCACTTACGAAAATTCTCGAACCATAATATGCGGAGACTTCAATGCGCGTCCTTAGCTGGAACTGCTTCCGAGCTAATTCAGCCGGAAAGGTCTTATTTGATTTTATAAGTCAATCTCAAACTTCCTCGTTATTTATCCCGAACTCACACACATATGTACCTCTGAAAAAGTCTTCCCATCCACTATTGATCTAATAATTTCCAATAGCAAACATTACATCAACCAGCTAGTTACGTTCACCGATTTTCAATCGATCATTTGCCCATAGATTTTAAAATCAATTGTCAAACTTCTTATGTTCGGTTTAATCCACGAGTTTACGATTATTCTCAAGTCGATTGGCTACGCTATTTATCATACATAAACAATCATATAGAGTTTTTGAAAAACAAAACCCTTGTAGAAAAAACGCATATCCGGGAAAGTCACAAAATTGACGAACACCTAAACGAATGTACCGAAATACTGAAGAAGGTGAGAAACTCCTGTAACCCTTCAAACCTATAAATTTGAATTGCATTCAAGGAGAGCTATGACCAGTCAGCATACAGAAAGCCAAAACTCTCAGAAACAGATTGCGTCGCAGGTATACCACAAGTATTTCGAACCTCACATAAACAAGCAATCCTTGCCCTAAGCAGAGATATTAAATTTCAAGCTCAAAATTTTATAAATAACAAATGGGATTCCACTCTACATAAATTGAATTCTTCTCTAAATCAAACGCATGAAAAATGCCAATCAAGAATCCCTGCTCTAAAATTAGTTACTGGCAACGAAGCCAAATATTTATTGAAAGATGAAGAAAACGTAGAGGCGATTGCTAAACAGATCCATAACACAATGCTGGAACGAGCATGCATCATATTCCAAGCATCCTCAACCATATATTAGACGAAAATAAGAACTGTCATTCCCAGCGTAGTGACCTAACCACTAGCCGGTGGCCTCTAAATGTCAAATACTACACAACCCCTCAAGGATTGAAAGCAATAACTAAAAATATGAAAGTTAAAAAATCTTCAGGATTCGATAACATTGATAACATCCTGTTAAAACGACTGCCCAGAATAGGTATTGTATTATTCACTTAACATATTCAACTATAGTGTATGAAAACAGTTATTTTCCGAAGCTTCTAAATGCGAAAATTATTGCTTTACGAGAAAGATCAATTAATGCACTCAGTAACCTTGGTAAACTATTTGAAAAAAATAATAAGTTCTCTACAGGAATGCTAACACTTGATATAGAAAAAGCATTTGACACTGTATGGCTTGAAGGTCTCTGATATAAACTACACCTGTTAGAGTTCCCACATTACATAAGAGAAGTAACCAAAAGCTTTCTAGCCGATCGTACTTTTCAGATCTTTTATAACAATTTTGTATCAGGCCGAAAGTGTATTCCAGCTGGACTACCTCAAGGATCAGTCCTAAGTCCAATTTTATATTCATGATACATTTCGGATATATCGATTCCCAGTAGCTCTATCAACTGATAAATAGAAATTCAGGACATCGTAGAGTTTGTATTAAAATACTATTATGTACAGAAGATATTAATAGACTAAAAAATCTATCGCTATCAATCTGTTTGGAAATCAAAATACGTCACACTTTTTTATAAAATTAACGAATCCTATTGATATCTAAATCTGACGAAGAAAAATTTAATTGTTTGATCAAAATTATTATTTACATCTCGATGAAATAATTTTAGAAAAGTTGATTTGAATCATCACACATCAGAGATTTATTTTTTAATTTAAATCCTAAAAGTAATATTTTATTCACTCGCTTGATTATGCCACTCTACATATAAAGTGGAATCCAATATGGGTAATAAAGGGTTTTTTGGATAATAAGGACGCTTGTTCAAATGTCCGCCGCGGCATTGCTTTGTGGCACGTATACTCGGGACGAACGATTTTCGATTACTTTGTCTCATAAATTTGGCTGAATTTGCTGGAAGGCGTTCGTTATGTTGACTTTGAGGGCATCAATTGTTTGCGTTATATTCGCATATAGAACTGTGATTTAAGATCACAGATTTAAGCCCCAAAGGAAGAAGTATTAAGGTGTTAAATTGTATGATCTGGGTGACCAGTTCACGTAGCCGCAGCACGAGATAACCATGCTCCCAAATCGCTCCAGCATGGCATGCGCTTGCCTCGTGTTACTCCGTACACTTTCATGTACAGCAGCGATGTACTCAGCAGACCTTGCGTTTCGGTGACGTAGGGGTGTTCGCTGATTATTTACCGAACCCTTTAACTCAAATTGGCCACCAAACGAGAATAGTCGACTCGGCAGAACGTATAATGCGCATTGATCAGCGCTATATCCTTCCAAGGTGATTTGTTACACACTACTGAACGATTATCAACAAGTTTGACAGAAATTGCGTTTAAACATGGCTGCTATAAAATAATAAATTTCGAGTATTCTTATTGAAAGACCCTTTACAATGAAGACCTTAATTTCATTAGAAAGAGACGAAATACATTTTTGATTTAATTCTTTTCTGAAAAACATGACGTAAATTTCATTTCTTTCTGATATCGTCACTTTCACACAGAATAAGCAAGCTAAATTCTATGATAAATTTTTCTTTCAAAACTTCCATTGAAATAATCACCGGAACCTATAATTCCGGAATTGCGAATTATAAGAATCATTTCGTACTTATCGTCAGTAATTAAACATGTAGTAATAAAAATTGGCTTAAACAATTTTATTAGCTAAAAATAAAACATAAAATTTATAAGTTAAAATATTTTATTGCCTTAGACTTTCGAAGAAGTTTTAACACAATTATTCATTATTTATATTGTATTTTATGATCCATGTACTTGTGTTCGGGAACTTTCCGTTTATCATTAAGTTTTTACAATTTTCCATTAATCATAATTTACTGGCAAAATCCGTAATTTGAGTTAAAAGAACCATCTCCATATAATATAAAATATCTAATTGAAGTTTTAACACATAATTCCAATCAAAATATATATAATGACTTTAAGAAGTTTAAAACTAATTAAAAAGTTTTTTGTGTTAAACATACAACACATAACAACAACAACAACAACAACAACAACAACAAAATTAACAAAAAAGTTTCATAAACCTGTCAGTATTTTATTTTATTTTCCCTGTTTTTATATAGGAAATGAAAATTTCTAATTTTAGCTTATCGCGTTCTTATCATAATATTTTTGAAGAAAATCATTTTGTAACTGTTTTACAAAAGGTGTACATCCCAATTGTAAAATAATCATGCATAGATTATGATTCTATACATTTCAATCCCGTTTAATGTTTTTATCTGTTAAAATAAAAAATAAACCGACAATCTCATTTACATAAATGAAAATATTCGTACGGCGGAAAAATGTGAAAAGTTTGGCGTTTTTATGTATACACACTTTATACGACTTTAAGCACCTGTAAAAACTATGTAATATGTACGGCATCATTATATTTAACCAAATAGCATGTAACAGCGCCCTTTTGCCGTTTCGTCTGTACAAAATAATAATGTAAGTTCACGCAGAACACAGGGGCATAATACTTCAAATTATTTATAAATGAGTAACATAAAAACGTAAAGAAAGGCGAAATATTTTCAAGTTTTCTTGAATTGCCGAATTTTATACAGTTAAATTGCTAATATTACCCAAATTCTGTGGACCTGGTTGTTTTGTAATTTTGATTTATAGTTTTTACTCATTTCCATATGGTTTAAATTTGCTGTTATCACAATTTTCAGTTATAAAAGTGTTCGTAATGAGAAAATAAAAATGTTTCCCTTCCATTTAATTCAATAAATTGTATTTTTCCTGCCGTAGGTATGTAGGCAAATGGAATAAGCTTATTGAGGAGGTGCGTACGACGAGTACATAGAACATTATTGTTTGTTAATTTTCTTTTTCCCACTTTATAATGAAGCGTAAATTATTTTTATATTTCTTATTTAGCTTCTGGAATGGCGAAACACACAACATTTTTATTTCCCTTATATTATGCAACATATATAATTGGAAATTATTTTATGATATTCTCCAGCTAGGCAATGTAAATTTACACTTGGATCGGGGGCGGGAGTGAACGAATAACACCAAAAAAAATAAATTTTCTCGATTTCATTTTTACCAAATGAAAATGGATAGAAGAAATTTAAAAAAATAGGATCATTTAAATTCAATTTTGGAAATAAAATAAAATAAGAAACGGAGGGATTTTCCTCCGATTATCCGTTTTTTTATTAGCCATGATTTAAATACTACACTAGTTTATTGTTTTATTTTTGTAGCAACAACAACAAAATTAAATAAGTATCACACTTTTCTTAAATTGTAACCAATGAAGCAGAATATTTGCTTTAGAATAAATTACATTACTGACATACAATAAATCAATAGAAACATATTTTTCCTTACCAGCTCATTCATGAAAAAACTTTTCCAGGTAACCTGCCTGCCAACCACAAATTTAGGTACAAGTATTATTTAAAAAAAAAACACACAGAAATAAATAAAACAAAATCTCTCAACTTTTCATGAAAAACTGTTGTAAAGGCCAGAAAACAATAACATACACTCTAGCTCTACCCCATCACCAAATAATAATATTAATAATAATGATAATAATATTTTTTTTTGTTAGGTTGCCCATAAAAGAAAGTTATTGCGCCTTTTACAAAAATTTTTTATTATGTGTTTGATAATAGAAACAGAAGAATTTTTCTCAACTTTAGGGTTGGAAAACCACAAAAACACAAACATGGCCTTTACACTGTACATATATGTACCTAGTATATTGTACCATTGGTACTAAAATTAGACACGTTTGCAGTTGAATGTTATTACGAAATGCATCTGTCAAGTACGTCAATTTTTTAGATTTTGTTTTTTTTTCAAATTTGCACTATACACAAACGCTGAGCATTTTATTGATGTGCCCTGTATTCAAATGATAACACAATACTTTTCTTAATCATTATTCCATTTATATTGTTACAAGTTTGCCCTGTTCGTATCACTGGATTGTGAATAGAGATGTAAAATTTGACGGTTACAACATCAATTCTCGTAATTTACACAGCTTTCAGAAATTATCCGAAAATACCGGAAATAATCTCTAAATAAGTTTGTATTATTTACTGAACACCTACCACTGCTGCAATATTCGCGGAAATACCAGAAATATTACTATAAACACTAAAACACAAGAACAATTTCCACAATTATTTATTAACCCTCGTCCGGCGGCATAATTTTACAACGCTTAAACGCGGCAGTCGTACAATTGTACTTTCATATACATATTTTATATGGAGATCGTCACAAGACATAATTTTTATAAGATACTAGCAGACCCGACAGACCTGCCCGAACGTTGGTTTGCCTGCTATAAGCGGGTTCAGCAAACGTTTCGTCGATATTCGAATTTTCCATAAACTATATACTAAGTGACATTTGACATTGAGTTAGACATTTCAATATTTTCGTTTTGTCATTGTGTGATTTGCTGTTGCTGAAAGTAAAATAAAAAAATGAGCGGAATTTTTCATTATTCTGCGCCGTTTAATTCTCGTGTCACGGCCGGACGATATTTCGTGCTTGGCATTGGCACATTTGGCGAAAGAGGGGGTACTTTTCGTGAGATTGATGTTGTTGCAAAAAATTTAAATTTAAATATTACTGTTGTTGCAAATATAGTATGTGTAAATGTCTGACGGTTGTGTTTATCATATGTATTAACTGTGTGGAGAAGAGTGTGTGAAACTCAGTTGGTCGGTGAGCTCATAATGAATCCTTTTTACGCTATTTGCCGTCATAATGGATCTACAAATGACTGAAGATGTGGCGATTCATGAAAATGGACGCTTCTACGCTGTGGATCCACTGACCCATATGTACACATTTGTACAAAATTGGACGATTTTCATTTGGATTAAAAAATAGCAAACAAAGAAAAAACTCAACAGTGCCGATGAATCGTTTTGCAGTTGGACATGCATATTTATGTTAAGATGTAATGTGTTTTCATTTCACCATAGGTATGATTGTTTCAAAAATGCGTCAATTTTGTCCACACATGTAACGTGTAGAATGACCAGCAATATCTGTCTGAAATCACCGGACAGAATAGCAACAGTATAGAGCACCACCGAAAAGTCTGCTATTCTCGTTGAGATCTTTCATCGATTTATCGAGCGGTTCTTGTGAATGCTTGTGAGTCATAGTGTATTTTTGAAAAATTTTAGCCATGCCGAAATCCTTCTATATGTTGTACATTGCGTCTGGATATGTGTGAACGATCAATGGCAACTTGAGTGCTGAATGTGCAGTCCTTCCACCATCAAGCAAATGCCAAATGAAGCAATTGCCAACGCAATATGGTTTTGTGATCGAATGCGCGCAAGTATCAGTGTGATAAGGAATATTTTGTCAATGTCGCCTAGTGCATCCAAAAAAAAGAATCCGCCTTTGGACACTTGTTCATTGTTTTGCAACAAAAGGGGCAGTACCAAACTGTTGCTCATACTGAACTTCTCTATAAATGATGTCTGTTGCTGGACGGTTAGGCAAGGGCATACCGAATGCCCTGAGTGAGTGAATGAATGAGTGGCATAATCGAAATGAGAATGCAAATATCTTCAATTTTTATTAATGCCTCTTTATATATTTGTGGCGGAAAATCCATATTAAGATCTTGATCAGCGATCCAAATGCGATGCAGAAGAGTAGGATAGATTTATTGTCACTGAATGTACATGTTTATAATTGAAATTCATTGACGATCATATACGGTATTCACTTCAACACTGCACCTTACACATTTAAGTAAAGTAGTAAGTGTTTAAGTACACTTCATTTGCGATTTTAAACGTCATTTCAATATGTTTTGTCGATGAAAAGTACATTTCATATGCACGCAAACAGAAATTTAAATTTCAAAACAACGCCAAGCTACGACGCAAGTAGCTTGCGCATGTATTGATGCGTACGTCAAACACCACAGAATTCGACATGCCACCTATGGTACATAAACATAACTATGAATTGTTCTCAGAAAGTCAATTATTCACTACGTTTTTTTTTTTTCATTTAATAAAATATTGGGGGGCGGTGGGGAGTAGGGTGAAATTTTGAGGTTATATGTTCTGATATGTGAAAAATACAAAATTAAATTAAAAAAATAATTCGTCAAAAAACAAAATAAAAATTTCCTAGAACCCGATTGCAGTGCCACCTACTGGGTTCAATTGTGAATCTAAACCATCCAGGGACTCAAATTCACACACAAAATTTCATTAAAATCAGTCTAGTCGTTTAGGAGGAGTTCAGTCACATACACACGTACAGAAAATTTTGAGGTGGTAAAATTTTAGGGTTATATGTTTAAATATGCGAAAAATCTTAAAAAAATAAAAAATAAAATATTGTCAAAAAATAAAAAGTAAAATCCTAGAACTCAATCGCAATGCCACAGGTCCAATTGTAATTCTAAACCATCCAGGAATCCACTCAAACACACACACAAAATTTCATTAAAATCGGTTCAGCCGTTTTGGAGGAGTTCAATACTGGTAAAAGGAAAAGGTACAATAATTGTACTTATGCCGCCGACGAGGGTTAATTTACTTAACACCATTTACAATTATTACTTTCTCAAATTTTTTTGTTCTAAAAAAAAACAGAAGCTGAGCAAAGTGTTATATAATTTCATACATCACAAAAATTATTACTTTCTTTTGCGTGCTAAAATAAAGTTTAGTAATCATGATCATTTTAGCCCTCTAGATTTTTGCAGATTTATTTTTCGCTATATCGCTGAAGTAAAAAAAACCTGTTAAAGTTAGTCAATGTTTCAAGCCGAAAGTAAAGAAAGGTCGATAATGCAGATAGTGTCTTTGCTATATCAGTCGAAAATATAATATGTTTTGTCAAATATTAATATGCGTCAGCCAAAAGTGATCAGCCGACATATCAGCCAACATTTGTCAGCCGTTATTTTTCAGGAGAAAATGTTTTTGTAAACTAAAAATATTTGTTTTGTTGTTTTCTATAAAAAAAAATCAACTAAAACCGTTAAATCTAAAACATAAAATTTTATTTTTAAGAGCATTATTTAATGTTCCGAAAAATTTATTATCCTATAGCGAAATTAGTTTGAATCATACATTAAAAATTAGAAGATTTTTAAAATTAGTTTCAAGTGTCATGGTTGGAAAGTAATTCAAATGAAAGGTCCAAATGACAGTTACCTACGGAAAAAAATCAGGTGTCTTTTCACCAAGCATGGGAAAACTCGCTTGAATATGCCATACATCAAAATTTTTAAATTTCTAAAAATTGAAAGTTTGAAGTGTCATATTACTCGTTACCTCCAGATGTAATCATCGCAAAGACTTTTCATTTCATCTAGTTTCAAACCATACACTTGCAACGTTAAAATTTTCTAATTTTGTATGATATATTCAAACGAATTTTCTCGAGCTTTCCACATGAAGGTTAGGTTAGGTTAGAGTGGCTGCTATCGCACACTTAGGCCAATAATGGCCCATTGTGATACCACAGGATCCAATCTCCCCTTACTCCCGCTGAAACCAACCAGAGCTACTGATGTAGCGTAAAATATCTCGCACCCTACAGTCCGCGAGTTCAGAAAGGTTGTCCATGTTGTACACACCCAAGTACTTACGTCTTTTGTATGATAGTGCCGGACATGAGCATAGGAAGTGAACTAGCGTCTCTTCCTCCTCTTCGTCCATACAACTTCTACAAAAGTCATTCGTCTCTAGACCCAGCCTTCTCGCATGTTCACCAAAAAGGCAGTGTCCTGTTAGTATCCCTACGACCAATCCTAATTCTCGTTTTCCCAGGGATACAAGTGCCTTGGAGCGCCGCAGGTCCAGTTTTGGCCAAACCTGTTTTGCTACCCTGCACGTGAGAGTGTTGGTCCACCTCTCATCTGTTAAGGCGATTGCCTTTTTACTGAGCGTCAATTTGAGCGCTGCTATAGGCCTCCCCAGACCTGCCCTTTCCGGTTGCATCTGGAGAGTCGTACCGTACCTAGCTAGTTCGTCTGCCCTGCAGTTTCCCGTGACGTCCGAGTGACCAGGGACCCAGATCATCTGGATGCTGAAATACTCGCTCATCTCATTAAGAGATGATCGGCAATCCAGCGCCACCCGTGACTTCAGAGAAACCGCCTCTAGTGACCTGAGTGCCGCTTGACTGTCCACATAAATCGCGATATCCCTAACAGATACCACGTTATGCTTCAACCATGTCACGACTTCCCCTATCGCCACCACTTCAGCCTGGTACACGCTGCAGTAGTCAGGGAGACGAACAGAAATATTAACATTGAGCTTCTCACAGAAGACTCCAGCTCCTACTTTGCCGTCTAGCTTAGAGCCGTCCGTGAAAAATGTCAGTGCCTCGTTTTCCCGTATTGATCCGTTCCTCCAGGATTCCCTAGAAGGACAGATGATCCGGAAACCTATATCGAAGCACAACGTTGGTTTAATATAATCTAGATTCACCAGTTCTTCCCTTAGTGATCTAACTATCGTCGAGTGTCCCACCTGAAGACACTTCCACTGAGAGACAGCCGAGAGCCTTGTAGCCACATTGGCTGCCATCTGCTTACCAAAAAATTCGATTGGAATAAGGTGGAACATAACCTCTAAAGCGCGTGTAGGTGTTGTCCTAAGCGCCCCGCTTATAAGCATACAGGCCGTTCTTTGCACCTTCTCCAACATCCTTATGTAGGTTACCTTTTCCAGAGCTGGCCACCACACGCCCACCCCGTACATCAGCACAGGCCTTACCACTGCGGTATAGAGCCAGTGTACCAGCTCTGGTTTCAAACCCCATTTCTTCCCTATTGCGTTTCTACAAGAGTAAATGGCTACATTAGCCTTATTCACCCTTTCTACAATGTTAGGCTTCCAGCTGAGCTTACTGTCCAAGATTATGCCCAAAAATCTCGCTCTGTCAGCAAAAGCCAGTCTAATGCCGTTCACAGTAGGAGGGCTAACTACCGGAATTTTATATTTCTTAGTAAATAGTACCAGCTCTGTCTTGGACGGGTTGATCCCTAATCCGCATTTGCCGGCCCATTTCGTAACGATAAGGAGTGCATTCTGCATAACATCCCTAATCGTATCCAGATATTTGCCTGAGACAGCTATCGCTACATCATCTGCATACGCTACAACCCCCATTCCCTCTTTCTCCAATTCCAACAGCAATCCATTCACCACTGCACTCCAAAGAAAGGGGGACATTACTCCTCCCTGCGGGGTTCCCCTAACCACCCGCCTTTTAATGGTGGACTCTCCCAGTTCCGAGATAATAATCCTGCTTACCAGCATCTGATTTATCAACCTACTTATAGGATAATCCACCTTCAAAAATGACAATCCTTCCATGATCGCCTCCGTTTTTACATTATTAAAAGCACCCTCAATGTCGAGAAATGCTACCATACAATACTCTTGCGAGTAAATTGACTTCTCAATCATGCGTACTAGATCGTGCAGAGCTGTGTCCACCGACTTTCCCTTACAGTACGCATGCTGAGACATTGCCCAATTCCTCGGATCAACTTTTGTTCGAATAAGTACGTCTATCAATCTTTCCAAGGTTTTCAACAGAAAGGATGATAGAGTTATAGGCCTCAAGTCCTTTGGATAAGCCTGTGAGCTTTTTCCCGATTTCGGGATAAAAACCACTCTGACCTCCTTTCCACATGAAAAGTGGCTTGAAATTTTTACCACAAGTGACCACCGTTAAAACCTTTCATTTTACCTTTTATTATTTAAAACCTTTCAGTTGACATTTCTGTACGACGACTCTTTGTCGATTTATTGAAATTTTAGTGAAAAACGTATCAGAAAGCGCATACACGTTAACAAGTACATTTTTTTATCTGACAAACTGAGCACTCTCTCTCTCTCTCTCTCACAAATTTGCAGGAACTGCGAGATGCTTTACAAGAAAATGGCAACAAATACACAATGTTTTAAATATGCCACGGCGTATGAATGAAGTATTGCGCACTAGTAACATATTGAAAATTCCATTTTGTTCGTAGGTTTTAGTTTTATTACATTTGAATAAAGTATAAAAAGATTTTTGTTGCAATACCTTTTTTGAAATAAATCACGTTTTGTACTGTAAAACTTGTTTTCTTCTTGATCTTGAACCACAAAAATTACGACTGATATGCGTGTCTCTTTTTTTGGTTACGTTTCTCACAAAAACTTCAATAAATCAACAAGGAGTTGTCGTACAG
The DNA here is from genome assembly GCA_947310385.1 of Nephrotoma appendiculata. Taxonomy (NCBI): domain Eukaryota; kingdom Metazoa; phylum Arthropoda; class Insecta; order Diptera; family Tipulidae; genus Nephrotoma; species Nephrotoma appendiculata. Next base: position 18,109,718 of record OX371223.1, read on the forward strand.
AAATGTCAGCAGCATCGTTTTCAAGGTTTCAAGGTTTCTAAATTCTATGAAGAAATATCGAGCAAGTTCGTTTACAGTCTCAAACCAGCATATTTTTGTTTCTTTTAGAACATTTTTATTTTACTTAAAAAAGTCACAAAAATCGAAATAAAATAAAAGGGATTCCAGTATCGAAAAGAAGCAAAAATTTCTTTTAATTAGAAATAAAATATTTTTTTTTAAAAGTGTTATTTCATCAAGGTACATGCGTTTAAATCTCGGGTCTTTCTGGTTTCGAAAAAATTCGAAAAATTTCTGTTCCGATTTTTTTGTGTCGCAATGTACTTTCCAACCATGACACTTGAGACGTTCAATTTTTAGAAATTTTCAAATTTTGTATGTGTGACATATTCAAAAGAGTTTTCCCAGGGTTTCCACAAGAAAAGTCACCTAAATTATTTTTCAGAGGTAACCATAATTAGGACCTTTTATTTGAATTACTTTCCAATCATGACACTTGAAATACTTAAAACTATTGGGTGTACAAATGTATTTCCGACCTTTTTAGATAGGTGTCGTTAGTATCACTGCTTGCATATTATTCAATCGGGTAATACATGTTTTTTGGTTTGATATCAAGCTTGAATAGTTACTAGTGACATTTGTTCAAAGCGTAAACAACAATTATTTTCTCTTTTATGTAATTGAAAATGTCGAGTTTTGTGCCAAAAAAACAACATTTGCGGGAAGTTTTACTTCATTATTTTTTGTTGAAGAAAAGTGCAGCGGAAAAAAATCGTTTGCTTATGGAAATTTACGGTGAACATGCTCCATCGAATACAACATGCGAAGAGTGGTTTCAGCGATTCAATGTTGATGATTTTGACGTAAGAGATAAAGAACGTGAAGGCGGACCAAGAAAATCTGATGATACAGAATTGAAAGAATTGCTTGATGTGAACCTTTGTCAGACCAAAAAACAATTGGCAGAAGAGTTGAATATTATGCCCAACATTGTATTTCGCAATGTATACATGCAATGCGATTGGTTCAGAAGCTGAGAAATTGGGTGCCACACAAAGTTGCTTCAACGACAACAAAGGAAGGGGTTTTTGCATCGGATCATAACTCAGGATGAAACGTGGATTCATTATGACAATTCAAAGCGCAAAGCATCACCTTGGCGTCGACGCCAAAAGCAAATATCCATGGTTTGAAGGTGATGCTTTATATTTGGTGGGATATGAAGGATGTCGTCTATTATGAGCTGCTGAAAGATCGTGAAACTATTATACGAAACAAGTTTATCGACGACAAATGATGGATTTAAAGCAAGCTCTAGCTGCAAAATGACCAGAATGGGACAAAAGGAACGATAAGATTATTTTGCAACATGACAACGCTATTCCTAATGTTGCAATACCTGTCAAAAACTACCTGGATAGGCAGAACTGGGAAATTCTACCCCACCCACCGTATTCATCAAACATTGCTCCCTCTGATTACTACTTGTGCCGGTCGATGCAATCAGCCCTGGCACAGCAGCACTTCATATGAAAACGTCAAAAATGGATCGATGACTGGATCGCCTCGAAACAAACAGACTTCTTCCTTCAGGGAATCCGTTTATTGCCTGTACGAAGACTTTGGCTTCCGAAGCAGCATACTTTGAATAAAACATTCTTTCATTTTCTACACAAACTAATGTCTTTTGTTTCACTAAAAAAGGTCAAAAATACATTTGTACACCCTATAGTTTCCCAATAGGAAAATAAATTTTTCCGAACATTACTATTGCTCTTAAAAATATAATTTTATGTTTTAGATTTAACGGTTTTTTTGGATAGAAAACAACAAAACAGAAATTCTTGGTTTACAAAAATACTTTTACCTGAACAATATCGGCTGAAAAATGTCGGCTAAGGTATGTCGGTTTGAAAAATGTTGGCTGCGATAACTATCGGCTATCGCATATTAATATTTGACAAAACATACTATATTTTTGACCGATATAGCAAAGACACTATCTGCATTATCGTCGTTTCTTTCTTTCTGCTGAAGCTATCGGCTAACTACATAGTATAAAGAAAGTTGATTTTACCATTTCGTTGTATGTGCAGGCTAAATATTTGCATGGTTTTGGCTGAAATCGGTCCACAGGAAATTGCTGCTTCCATTGGAGTTCATTCATTTTTATGCAAATGTTTTGAAAAGTATATGCTACAGAAGTTAGCCGAAACTTTCAGCCGCAAAAACCTGTATTATCGACATAGTTTGTATCAGGTGGTAGTACAAAATTGTGTTGATATCAGCCGAAAATTACATGTAATTGAAGTTACCTGTAATTTTTCGTCGAAAAAAAAAAAATTAAAAATCAATATCACATAATTCGAATGTTTAATGGTTATATGAACTGGGTAAAGTTAGACCAATTCCTAAACTGTTGGATAAAATATTTAAAATTTGTCGTGTTATGTAGCAATGAGTTTGAGTTGTGGCACTAAGTGAACACCCGTGCCAAAAATCAGGGCATATTTTATGTAGCATCATAGTGAAATAAATTAAAAGCTGGTTGCACGTTTAGTGGTAATTTGGACTGGGTGAAGTTAGACCAGTTCGTAAATAGCTGGATCTCTTATTTTTGGCACAGGTGTTCACTACTGTTAGTGCCACAACTCAAATTCAGTACGCGATCCAGTTATTTACGAACTCTTCTAACTTCACCCAGTATAAATTACCATGACAAATTATAAATACGAGATCCAACTATTTACGAATTGGTCTAACTTCATCCAGTTCATATATTACAAATAAACATTCGAATTATGTGATATTGATTTTTCAATTTTTTTCGGCGACAATTTACTGCTAACCTCGATTACATGTAAATTTCTTCTTATATCAATAGAATTTTGTACTACCTCCTGTTACAAAATATGTCGATAATGCAGGTAGCACATTCGTAACATATTAAGTATGTCGTTTATGAGAAAAACGACTATGAACTAAATGATTCGAACTAAATTATTGACTATATTAAATATGCAAATATTAAGTATGCAATATTAAATATGAATTAAATATGCAATATTGATCCAGATCAGCTTTCCAAAATTTTAGAATTGGATATCTGTTTGTCATTTCTTTTAATAAGAAATGGCAGCTTCCACGTGCGCTTTCTTGCCAATATTGAGAAAAGTATATCATTTGCGTGAAAACGATTAAAACCAAAAAATTGTAATTTAAATTTGAAACAAAATATATTCAGGTCATTTTTTAAATTTTACCGGAAATGGCGAGTTTTGATAAAAAAATATTTCACCAAAATACAACATCTTTATACAGTCCATGTGGTTTGACTATACGGAATAAACTTTCATTCATAAACTGTTACTATTAATTGGGAGATCGTTGTGAGATTTGTTAGAAAAATGTATACCAGAAGCGGCATTCCGTTATCATTTACTAGAAACGACAAAGAATTTAAAGAATCAAATAAATTTAAAAATTAAATTTTGAACAAATGTTAGTTTTCTAAAATTTAAGCAGAATTAATGCGTAGTTTCCGCTTAAATTTTAGAAAAGTTATATGAATTCGATATTGATGCAAATATAATCTAGAATCTTTTAGAAATAAACATTTTAGAAATGCTGTCACTTTCGGCCGATCGATTTCGGCCAAAAATTACTAGGATCTCCAAATTTATTATAAAATCTTATGTATGAGATTCCAAATTGGCCTCTATATGATTGTCGTTTATCCAGAGGCATTCCTTCTTCGATCGGTTCGATTTATTGTTAATTTGTGCCAAAGGTATTTGTAATTTTTCTCCGTTACTATTCTCGTACAAATTTAGGCCTTCCCACAATGATGTATTGCAACGATTGGAATATAATTATAGCAAAGCCAACTATTTCCTCGGGGACTTGAAGTGTGAGAACATCGTTGGGCATAATATTTCAGAGAGCTGAACCCAGTACAAAGCCATGAAGATCCCACATAAGAAACTCTGTTCTCCTTTTATAGTGTTCTCTACGGAACTGCAAAATTCGGTTATAAATATAGCTAGCAAATAATTTTTTCGTGTATAGGAAAGCACTTCCCTGTTCCCATTTTGATGTGTTAAATAAATTTCTAATTCTATATAATAAATTCTCTGGATAATAAACACGCTGAAGGTTTATTTGGTTTCATTTTAAAAATTTTGGCTGTTTAAAAAATTGTCTTTAATATTATTGACATTTTCTGTGTTTTTTACAATCGCTAATATACATTTCCTGATTTTCTTGATACTGCTATAATGTTATTCCACTTTACAAAAGGGGGATCACTTGTTAAGAGCGTTCTTTACTAAATTAAAATTGTTGTTAAACCTAACCTAACAATTAAATTTCAAAGTGTTTATTTATACATTTTTCCTTTATCATTCGAACCTACCTATAATAGAAAGACTCCGTATTTGCATGCCAAACAATCACTGGCCCTCTATTGGCAATTTTCTGAATTAGTTTTCATAATATTTTTGGGAAATTATTGAGGACTGTTAAAGTTGGGAATGTGACATCTAGCGTATTAAAAATAAGCTCATTGAGTCTTTTTTTTCATGAAATTTTAGCAGGGCTGAAAATAAAAATTAACATACTAAAATATACCCAATAAGTTTAATTTTTGTGCCATCAGATCTACTTGTGGGTAGACCGATTTTATTTAACTTTTTTCTATAATATAAAATTAAAATATTTTCAAAACATACAAAACTAGGCGCGAGATTATGGATTTATTTTTATTATTGCGAAAAAATGTGGGTCGGACTTAGTACCTGACTGGAGTACCTAGACTTTAGTACCCATTTTGAATAGTTATATTTTAATTTTTTAATTGATTGATTGAGACAGAATAGTTAGGAATAAGTGTTTTTTTAAATTTGTAGTGCGCTGGATCTATTATCTGATGAATTGTTTTTAAAAGTAATATCGTTTTTAATTCTCTGTTCGCCACTGTACAAGGTTTAATGAAGGTCTTATATCTGGAGTACCTGATGCGATTTAAAGAAACTTCTGTATCTATTGAGGAATTCAAGTTTTCGTGAAGCTGACCTGGCCATATTCTAGCAATGTGTTCATTTCATTTTAAATTGTTGCTAATTGCTGGTAGCACCAAACAGGTGAATTGAATCAATCAATCAAGTAAACTAAACTTGTACTGGATTGATGTGTGTTACAATTACTACTACAAGTACTACAAATGGGTTAACTATGAAGAACAATTTTTTGAGCAACAAACTTACGTACTTTAAGAACTTTAACCTTAAATAAAAATTGGGGTTCCTCCCATTTATAATTATAAAGTTGACCCTCGCTCTATCCTCAGGAAGTGGGGTTGTTATCGAGTGGTAGGTATGCGAGTATACTTCTATGAATATTGAGTTGTAATTTCCATCATAATAGAAACCGAAATACTCGCTAATTTAGTTACTTGATTCTTGATGTGTGATATAGGATATGAGAATTTTGATCTGATCGGTTTCAGTTTATGATTTGTGAAACAATGCCAAGGCCTTTGCTCGAATCGAAATTTTCGATAAAAAACAAAATTTAAATTACGTTTTCCATATAAAATTTGAATTGATCTGGATTAATGGGTATCATGAAAAACAGCAGATGTGAAAATAATGTACAGCTTTAACCTGGTTAGATTGCTGGCTGATAAATAAAAATAGACCAAGGCACTTTGAATATTATATAAAACAAAATTCAATTTAACTCAAGCAAAACAATGGTAACGTGTCCACGCCAGTCAAAAGTCTAATTTTAAAGTTTAAATTGACCATTTCAATACACAAATATAAAAGGCAATAACAACAAATTAGGGGAAAATAAATCTGGGAGATCCCTTTTAAACTTGATTGATACACAAATTTTCCTGTCAATTTAATTCAAATTGGAAAAGTTTATTTTTTATGCTCTTGTTTTCCTGGTTGAATTATTTTGATGACAGAACAATTTATGAACTGGAAAATATATTCTTGTTTCTCATGTTGCTTGTTGTTGTTGTTGTTGTTTTTTCGGCTTAAACGTTTATTTAATAGATGAACGGTTATACAAGAATACACGTATAGGATATGTTACCTTACCAAAAACGATTTATCTATACTTGAAGATTTTTTTATTGAAAAATTTCTTGTTGATTTGGAATCAAGCACAAATAATTATGTGATAAAAATAGCGCTTACGAATTGATTTTCAAAAGGTATATAAATTTGTACATTTTAAGTGATTTTAATCAACTAATAATTTTCTATATTTTTTTTGTAAGACATTATTAAAAAGTAAATTGGGTTATACAACATTTACCTTGATTAGAAAATTAGATTAGAATCTTACACCCCAAAATTTTCTATTAACAGGTATACACGTTAACCAGACGAATACTCGTATATATCTACGTTACGTTTGTTCGAGTATCGTGCTAATTAATTTTTTTCTTAATTAACTAAAAACTTAATCAAAGTTTTATTACTCTAAAATTAAATTCAAATTAGTACCTGATTTTTCCCTTACATTTATTTATTATGTAGGAGTGAATATACGGTGAAATTGTTTCATTTTGATTTCGTTATATACGAGCAAATAAAGCCGTAAAGAAATCACAATCTAATATTATAATTCCCAAAAGAAATTTAAGCTCTCTAACCAAATTTTAATATTCAAAGCTGAACAATTTTACAAAAACAATTTTTAATTTTGTCTAGAAATACGTAAAGTACCCCAGACAAGAAACGGGTTGCGCATACAAAACGATATTTTTCTATATCTATTACATTCATTTAAACAGGGGGGAGGTTCATGCAATAATTATGTGTCCCATATTTGAAAGCAAAAAAAAAAAACTTTTGGTTTTATGTACTTGAGTGTATAACATGGAAATTAAAATTCACGGAAAATTCTGTCTCATTCCGGTTACAACTTAAAATACTAGAGTTTTTATTTATCGAGATCCAAGAAATAATATTATTATTAAAACATGGCAAATACAAATAAAAGTTTGCGTTGTACAGATATTTTAATTTAATATTTCGAATTAATTAAATCCAAATCCATTTATGTGTGCTAATGAAAATAAATAGGCAAAAGGTAAAAGGAAAGTAAAATTTCTTGTATCGCATATTCGAGCATTTTGCACTTTTATATATTTTCAGCTTTGTTATTACCAAATTGATTTAAATTTCCTATTTTAAAATACTGCTTAAGGCTAAATAAAATTAAAACCATTTTTTTAAAATTTTGATTTTGTAAGTTATGGTTTTGTCAGTGACAATGTTGTGAATATAAGTACACACACAAAAAGAGGTAGTGGTGTAGTCACGCTTTTAAAGGTAGGATTTTCTTAAGAAATTAAACACTTCGAAGTTTAGTATGATTTTCTGAAAGGTTTAAATTATCACTTTTCAACTTCTATAAAGCGAACGAAAATAAAATACGGAAAGATCCTACCTTGTATTCTATATACCTTGATTCTGAGTTTTGCTTTCTCAGTCATCAAATCGGAATCGGTTGTATGGTTTTCTTATACCATTTTAAATATTTATACCATTTAAAGCCACTGCAGAATCCTTCATCATATTGAATCGAAGCAGGACCGTGCAGATGCAGTCTCTCGGTTTCTGATGCCTACTGTCCTACCTTTTGCAATAATCAGATTTATCAAGGCATACCACAAAAATACCACTGAACATATCAAACAGCTGTTGAAAAGCTAGTCACAATTTCTAGAGAGAGGCGTTATTCGAATCAGTGGCAAGCTTATATTCTCTTCACTTTCTTAGTTCTCAAGATATCCTACTCCTTCCTTAACACTCCACTTACCAAAACTTTGCTTACGTTTGTTTATTCACAGCAAGCATCTTCATATCGGTCCTCAAGCACAATTGGTTACAGTGCGTAGGCAGTCGAAAATTAGAAACTCAGGTAATTCGACATTGTGTTCGATACCAAGGTCAATCCTCACTTCAACAGTCATACAAATTAGACATATACTGAATCAGCGATTCAAGCTACCACCTCTATTTAGCTGTGTTGAAATTGATTTTTTCGGACTATTTCACGATTTTTACCATTATGCATCTACGTCCGCATTTTTTGGGCTATACTTGAGGCTTTTACAGAAAGGTAGCCTAGTGCGAATTTTAACTTGCACCAGTTGTATATCGTCTTCTACATCAGTCAACTTTTCATCAAGCCATCAACACTATATGTATGTTGAATGGACATTTGTTCCAACACGATCGCCTCATTTTGGTGGACTCTACTAAGCGGCAGTAAAATAATCAAAATACCATCTGCGACGTATCATGGACAACCAAATGTTTAACTACTAAGATCAATTTTAAAGTGCAGGCCTTTAGCACCACTAACATCGATTCGAGACGGTATTTCAACTCTCACACATGGCCATTTGTTTATTAAACGACCACTCGTTGCAATACCTGACTAATACAACAACAGGCGGCTGATTCAGCATTTTTGGACCAGGTGGTATGATAATTATCTTTTAAAATTGCAGTAAAGACGCAAAAATTTTGCAAAAACCAAATATCAAAATTGATCAAATTGTAGTGGTGAAGGATGATAATCTTCCTCCAATGAAGTGGGCAATTCATTCTGTAATCCCTGGAGGCCCCTCAGGGAGGTATCAGGCCTTTTCAAATTAAGCAGGTTTAATTCGAAGTGATCACAAGGAGTCCTGTTGTTGTTTGCACTTTCTTGCATTATGTTGCAGAAGATTTTTTCTATGCTGCATTATATTACGTATGCTGCAATATATTCATCAGGTTGCGTTCATCATGTTGCGTCCTTCGTTCATCATGTCTTTTGTGATAATTCTATGTCAAGAGTTATGTTGCATTATTCATGGGTTCGTTTATTCATTATGTTCCGTTCCATGCCTCTGGTAATGTAGGCAATTTGAATAAACTTAGCCCATTTATTAGCCGCCCGTTTGTATGCCAAAAATACTAGTTTTCCCGCCGCTCCCCAGATATCAAGAGACAAATAGTGTTCGAGCGGAACCGCCACTATCAGCCATTTCCAGAAAGAGTGATTCAGGTTTGGTTAATGAATGAAAAATTATTATTTTTACCCTACTAAACGTACGCCGTATAAAAATTTTCGATAAAAATCGATATGCGTCAGTTACGACAATAACAAAGAATACATTTTTGTGTGGTTTTACTTTATAAAAAATGTTTGGTTCTTCACCCAACTTTCTATATAAGATGTTACTCGTATTTTACTAACTTCCATCGATTTTAATTAAAAGAACAAAAATGAAAATTATATCATACATTTTTTGACATTTAATACTTTTCCAAAGAAATTAAAAAATAAAATAAAGAATTGAGCATCGAAACTAAGAGATTAGAACTTTTTGTATTGAGGAGGAAAAAGGATCATTTATCATTTTGTCATAAAAGTTTCTTTTACCAAAACACAAGAACAAAAACAAAAACGGATTTCATCTTTTCAGATTTTATCATTTTTTTTTCAGGCCATGGAAATTTAACACCACAAACATCGGGTGGAAAAATTGTTACCATGCTATACGCGCTAATTGGTGTCCCATTGATGTTAATGTGCCTGTCTAGCTTAGGTGCTATATTGGGAAAAGCATTGCAAACAGGTTATAGTAAAATATGCATACGTCATTCAAATCGTACAAATCATCGTAAAAAACGTAAGAAACTGAATGACTCATCAGAAAAAACGGATACGGAGAGTGACACGGATCACGATACCTGTCATGGAAATTGTAGTGACGCTGCAGAACAAAAATATACATTATGCAAACCTGTGTATAGTAAAAATTGTACGATTAACAATTATATTCCGGAACAAGATATAACGCAAGTTGGTACGACATTATCGCGTATGATGAAATCGAATGAAGTTACGACAATGTGTAATGTACACGCTGCTGCAGGAAGGGGCCAACCGTTAATAAAATTCTCACCGAAACACTACCTATATGAAAATCCAGATCACACGTCCAGTTTACATATGGATACAAGTGGACATTTAATATCGGCACCGAGCTCACCGCAACGATATCAAAACATACAGTTCCAATTGAATAACGCAAATTATTGTAGCAATTCGCTGATGTATCATACCGCAACAGTACATGGTGAGTTAATATAAATGCGGACGTCGTGTAATAGTTGTAATGTGTTAAATTTCATTATGTTATAGGGATTGGATCACGTAGTAAATTTATCCCGAAACCAATACCACAAGAAATCACCCAACTAATGGCCGAAAGTGATTTAGGAAAACTATCGGCGTTCGGTGCAGGCGAAAATAAATTTACCACCCAAAATCATTTAATTGATGAAGTCCATGATATCGATGATGACGATGAAGATTGCCAAAATAAGTAAGTTAAATATCTTGTTTAATTTGTACCTCCCTAACAATATGCCCACCTATATACATACGTGTTTATGTGTTTGAAATTAAAACTGATTATATGTTACATGTCATGTATAAAATGAAACTAATATCAAAACCGCACGTGACAACAAAACACAAATATAAAAATAATTTTCGGCGTAACATAATATTTTCTGTTCTGTACGAAGTGATTTCCCGCAACACCGCAATGTTCTACACTCATGTCATTTCAATTTAATAAAATTTCAGTTTACATGACACACCATCACGAATACCATTGATAACAACATCTTCATCATCATCTGCAACAAAGCAATCATTAAATCAATCACATTATCAACATGAGCCACAACATGGTAGTGATTATAAAGAACGGGACCATAATAGCAACCGGGACGAGACTGTCGACCCAACATTAGGTAGTAGTCACTCATCAATGCAACCTGCATCCTCAACATATAATCAAGTGCCAATAACAATAATCTTAGTAATTTTAGTAATTTATATAGGGCTGGGGACCGTAATATTTTCAATATGGGAAAACTGGAGTATTATCGATGGGGCTTATTTTTGTTTTATAACGCTTACAACAATCGGATTTGGCGGTGATTTAATACCGAAGAAAACATTTCGTGGCACATCCCAGATCCAATTTTATGCATGCTGTGCTTATTTAGTAATAGGATTAATATTAGTTGCAATGTCGTTTAGCTTATTAGAAACACAATTAGTATTTAAGTGTAGGCGAATTGCTGTACGCCTGAAATTATCAAAGGACTGATTTTTATCAATATTGTACAAAAAATAAATTATTCGCGACTTTTGTTTTGACTTAAAAATTATTTTTTTGTATATTACCGTCTATTAATAAATAATTTTGCAATAAAAGTATTTTTTAAATAAAACGTTGATAATTATTCTACAAGTTAAAATAGAGATTGCGATGACTTGACGGTAAGTAATTTGTCAAATAACAATTTTAAACGTTTTGAAAGTGGGTGTCCGCCACTGGTGGTATTTTAATGTCCGATAAAATTTTACTAATTTCTTTAAGGATCTTTTAGCAAATTTTTTCGCCGAAATTTCTCTAATCGGATGAGTCATGAAGAAGAATACACTATAGCCACATTTTCTTTTAAATCTTTAAATATGATTTAAAAGAAAAATTCAATTGTCATAATGAATCACATATCATATGATAGAGCCTCATTGTCGCCCTTTCATTATATGTAAATAGCAACCTGCGTAGTGCAATAGATGCAGGCTACCTTATCACAAGGAGATACCTAAATGTCTATTTGGGCCGACAGGATGCCTCATCATAATTAGTTGGAATATTTCAGAAAATAGAAATTCTGTGACGGAAATCCCATAGACTTTTCTACATAGCCATGAAATGATGATGATCCCCCAAAAAATACCTCACATAACTAAGTGGACCGATAGGGCGTCTCATTTGTGCCCGTTCAACTTATCATAATTATACTGAAAATTGAAATTCTGTGGAGCGTTTTTTGGAAATGGTTTTTTTGACACATAGCCATGTACAAAGCGAAACAGATAAAAGCTTTCTAATTGTGAGAAAATACGCCACATGTCTATGCGGAATGTCAGTGTGCCTCACTTCTTGGCCCGTTCATTTTATCAGAATTATAATGAGAAAGGCTTAAAATGAAAATTGTGTGAAGCGAATTGTGGAAAGTTTGGCACATAGCCAATATATACTGCAATAAATGAAAGCCGATCAATCTAGAAAAAATATGCCAGATGCGGATAATCAAGACGCTCCTTTTTGTTCCGCTCATTAGTAGAAGGCTTAGTGAAAAAAATTAGAGGATTTTTGTGAAAAAAATTAGAGGATAATTATGAATGACCGGAACAAAATGGAGCACCCTGCTGATACGCATAGACTTATGACACATTTTTTCCAAATTGGACAGTTTTTTTGCTATTGCACTGCGGTGAAAATTTTCGCAAAATTTAACAGCTTTCTTCAGTTGCATCATGTAGAGGCCTATGTGCCAATATATCCAGAATTCATGTTGCAATATTGGAATATACTATACTGGAAACAGTTTTAAACAGGAGCCGCAATCAGTAATAATTAACATTTACAATCCTTATGTGAAATCATAATTAATTATCACAAATTATTTAAGGGCTAAATTTTGTAGAGCAAAACTTTAAGTTGTTCAAATTTAAAACAAAATACACGAGAGCCATCAACAATCGCCGCCATAATCTCGTTGCACAACACAGATTAACAACAGTCGAGCAACTATATCTAAAACAGAAGAAACTGAGGATACTTTTGCGATGTAACTCAACCTTTTACTTTCTTTTACGTGGTAAAATATATAATCATGAAAAAATTACTAATCGCTATATCAATGAAGTCAAAAAAGTTGTAATTCTTTGTGCATGCGAATCTAGTTCCGTGCCGACTAAATGTTCATTGGTCCTCTATACAACCCAGGCGGATTGACTGTTCGGAATGAAACATCAAAGCAGTTTCCAAAAATTGGGAGATTCCAGTGATTTTTAGCCAAAATCGGTCGACCGGAAGTGACAGCTTCCATAGGAGCTTCTTCGTTTTCTGCAAATACACATATTTTGATTAAACAAACAAATTGTACATAAAGTTTCAAACTAAATTTGTTCAGATTTGTTTTAAATTTTACCGGAAATGATGAGTTTTGATCAAAAAACATTGTTTCACCAAAATTCGGTATCTCTACTCGGTAATGCTGGAAACATATGTGCAGAATTCCGCATGCATTAAAATTAGAATACACTAGTGTATATGGATTAAAATACATGAATGACGCATGCCATACAGAACTCTGCACGTCGTCTCTCTTTCTAATTTGACTGTGCATCCATTGGTATTGACAACATGAAAAAAATAAAAATAAAAATCTTGGCCAACTTTATGCTACATTCAGCCTGTTTAGACGAGTATACACTACATGATGTATTTCCTCGTTTCTTACTTACCTCTTTACCTATAAACTAATTTTAGAGTGAGGATATTGTTGCACTTTTTTCTCTAAATTTTTTATTGCGGAACGAGTTGTTATTCACTAATACAGGGGTGGGATGTTGTAACATCACTTTTTTCGATACTATCGAAATTTACATCTCTTTCATCACGAATAAAATTTAAGGTTTTTTCATTTATCAATTGTATTGTTTCTATTGCGATCTCTATTTATTCGAATGAAACATTATGTCGCTTTACTCTTATTCCATCACCTACGTTTTTTATGAGTGATACTTTATCGAAAAACAAAAAAGAGATAAATAAACAATTTATTCTAGTAGCGTGCGATCGCAATATAGAAAGCAAAATTGAAAAGCGAAATAGCAAGCAATTTTATTTTAGGAAAAAGAGATATAATGTTCGATAAATATCGAAAAAAGTGATGTTACAACATGCCACCCCAGGTTATCCAATTCAAGGTTGATAAAGTAGAAATCTGTATACCGACATCTGTCAAAGATAAACGTCAAGTACGCTGTCATTTATTTAGTTGACATTCTGCCATTTAAGAATATGGAGCATTTAACAATCGCAAATTGGGTGTTGGAAAAACAGGCCATCGATGCTGATTTTTCGAACAATATTTTCTTCAGTGATGAAGCTCATTTTTCGCTTGGTGGATACGTTAATAAGCAAAACTGTAGAATTTGGGGCTCAGAAAATCCACAATTGATTGTAGAGAAGCCATTACACCCGGAAAAAGTCACTGTTTGGTGCGCATTGTGGTCTGGTGGTGTGATTGGGCCGTATTTTTTTGAGAACAACCATGGACGAACCGTTACCGTCAATTCTGAGCGCAATTCTGAGAAAAACCAACATTGTCGGTTTTGTGAAATTTAAACAGGAGTAATGATATTTTATTAAACAAAACAGTTTTTATGAAAAATCTGGTAGGTTGAATTTCTCGATTTAGAAATTAAATGTGATGAATTCTAGATTTATATATATTACTCAAAAAAAGTCGTGTGCTGGTTACACATATTCACCCCTCTGTTTTTTACTACGTAAAAGAAAATAAAAACGTTTTTGTCAGAAATCTACATTTCCGCTTAAATTTTTGAAAATTTATTTGCAGCGATGTTGTTGCAAATTTAATTTAGACTCGTTTCATAGTCGATTTTCTTATAATTGATATCCTTTACAAAATATATGCAAAAAATAAAAACCTCCTTTAAAAGGTGTCATTTCTAGTAGATTGATTTCGGAACTATTCACTGGGATCTCCTAATTTACCGATAAAGCTTAAGTATGAAGTTGCATCTCAACCAATCAATCTGTCTGGACTGTAAAGTTCGTTTCGTAAAATAGTTATTTCCAGTTAAATTTTTGAAAAATTAATCTCAGCCGATATTGTTGCAAATTTAATTTAAAACCTTTTAGTTCATAATCGTGTTTCTCGTAAATGCAATACTTTCTAAAATATTTACAATAAGCGAAGAAGCTCCCATGGAAGCTTTCACTTCCGGTGTACCGATTTCAACCAAAATTCACTGGGATCCTATTTGAGGAAAAAGCTTAGGTATGAAATTTTATCCCCAACGATTAGTCCATCTGGGCTGGAAGAGACCTAATTTTGAAAAACGAAAATTTTTTGAATTGTTGAAAAACGTTTTTTGTCCAAAAGCGTTATTTCCGCGTTATTCAATTTATATTCATTTTTTTTATTTTATAATTGTTTTTCTCGTCAATGATATATACATTTCAAAATTTTTGCATGCCACTTCCGGTTGACAGGTGGAGTCAGAAGTTTCACCCCTGGTACGAGTAGCGTTATCTCTTATTTTCGGCCTGCAAATTTTAGCTGTCTTTAGGGGAAGAAAAGGGAGGGGGGGTCTTAAGGGATAGAAAAATTAAAAAAAATTATAAACGTAACTTTAAAAAAATTATGTTTGCGTTAAATGCCGTTTCTGTGCTTTCGCCCATGGAAAAATTAATATAAATTAAAAAATTTAACGAAGCTTCGTTAAATATGAATTGTCACTTAATAAAAATTATTGGAGCGAAATTTTGCGTTCAAACGTAAAAAAAATTAAAATTTGTATCGTGCTACCTAAAAAAAACACAAACAATAAACAGCTGTCACTATAACAAATAGTTGTCATTCAATATTCTACAATATTAACGGCATACTCGTTACGTCTAGTATGGCTGGAATGTCATTAAAAATTAGTTCGTCAAAATTTTTAATTGTTTTTAATTTTATAATATTTTTATGGTTGGCCCTTTATACAGCATGTCTTACAAATTATTTAAAACAAAATAAATTTGAGATGGAGACTACGGTTTCTCATAGTCCTCACAGCAGAAAAAAATCAGATAGGAATTGAGATGGATTGCTGTATGATTTTAGAACTGGTTTACCGTATAAATTTTGGGCTGAAGATATCAAAACGGCAAATTTTATTCAAAATAGTTTACCAACAACAGCAATTAACGGTGTTATGTTATATTTTGGAACCTGGTATAATAGCAAACTAAGTATTGGTGATAAAGTTTGGATCGGAATGTTTTTTTGCGATACATCGGGAAATTGACAAAACTGGATCCAAAAGCAGTTTTTTATTGGGTATGATGAACAGTAGATGTTTTAACCCTAATACATAAAAATTGATTATAAGTTTATATGTAAAGTTCAATATTACTGGTGATTCAGTAATAGGCAGTAATAGGTCAACCCATAATTGTGACATTGAATCAGAAGACTTTAAAGTGAGCGGCTCTAGTCGATTGAATAGAGGTCTACCCAAAAAACGTTAAATTGAAGGAGCTAATTTAGTTGAGGTGAACATCAGAGAACCTGAGACATATAACGAAGCAATAAGGAGTATGGAAGAAGTATATGGAGAAGAAGATCATAAAGTATTCATGGAAATATACGAGGTTAGTATTCAAGGAATAACATCAACAACTATGTTGAACATTTAATGCAAAACCAGCTTGAAAACATCTTGTACTGGATAAAATTATCTACACGAGTCCACCAACTGGTTGCGTCAACGAATAAAGTGGGTCGCTTCGGAGGTAGGGGTATGGCATAAGGAACATACATAAAGCGCTGATGGAATAAAAATATATATTCCGAGGTTCAAGCCTGCATGTAACATCAAACGATAACAACCCGTGTTATGTATCAGTGAATATGTAATGTATGGTATGTTGGTGAGTTAGATAGTCGTGTAGAAAACAGACTGCATGTCATTATCATAAATAGAGGTGGAATTTGTATAAACTCGAAATTAATGGCTTCTTGCGTGGCACACGTCCCTTCTAATATTTTAGGGGTGGGTAGCTTTATTAAGTATCTTCTACACTTCTGAAGCTAGTTTTGGAGCACTTGTTTTTGGATTTTCTCTCACCAAATCATAAATCTTTCACTCGTCCCGATTGAAAAATGTTGGCTTTCGCCCTGGCGGCTGCCAGTTTACAACTGATTGTGTGACGTTGAATCTAGATATTATTTAGGCAACTGTAGAATGACTTCGTTCAACTAATTTTCTAGTTTCGCGAACAGATTTTCCAGTCCGTTTCATATTAATTGTTATCTTCGTTGGTAGTTTCCTTTCAAACACAGGCCGAACGTCTCGCAATCGTTATACATTTAAGTTTGTATACACCCGTATTCAATATGAAAGAGGTTATAAATATAAAGGAGGACCAACTCGATATTAATTATGAAACTTAATTTATGTAAATGATTTAAAAAAAAAATCAAGGATCGTACTAAAAATGTATGATCATTTTCGTTACAAAAGATTCTTGATTTTTCTTTTTTTATTATAAACGGTAAATGAATTTTTATTTCGAATTTTTGGATTCGTTAATTTGTAAAATAATTTAATCTTATAAAAAGCTGCAAAATAAGTTCTATAATCCTTAAATTTTTCTCAAACATCAGGGTGTATGATCATTTTCGTACGTATGTACTATAACTGTACATTTTAAGAATCTCAATTTCTTCTTTGCATACGACCTACACTTAACATCAGTATTATAGTTGCCATCATAATGTTTTTCATGCCATGTTGGGATTTGATCAAAAATATGCAGAAACTATATTAACCATTTGAGTCCCAAGCAGCACGATCGCACTTTGAAATTTTATGTCGAGAAAACCCAGCACATTTCGAACATGGTCGACAACTGACGATGCGTTACCGATTGTCGGAGTCCCGCGCTCAGATTTACTGAAGCAAGCACATCACACAGTTCCTTTTGATGTAAATAGTAGATTTTACAATAGGTTTGTCTCAATAGATTGCCTTTTTATCCATTCATTTCATCTTCTTCTATCATTTAGAGAAAGCGCGGTCGTGCTGTTTGGGATTCTTCGACAGTGTTTTTTCAATACTGAGACTCAAACGGTTAATAAAAATCAATTGGCGCATGTATCATCACTAGAGAACGGTTGGACCGATTTGGCTGATTTTTTTTTGTTGTGTTTGTAATTGTCAGGACGAGGTTTGTATGACAAAAAATTTTGGGAAAATCTACTGGAAAAGTCGGAAAACTCGGAAAATCGAAAAATGATGCTTTTGTACGGAATTTTGCACCTATCCGACCCAGATGGTCTTTTAGAAGAGAAAAATTGGAAAACATGAGTGGAAAACTCGGAAGCTTCTTGAAAAACCCGAAGAAAATCTATTCTATAATATTCGCCCCAAATGATGTTATTTGGAAGGAACCGTTGTTTTGTGTACTAAAGGGATTATTTATTCGATAATATAAATTATCGAAGCGTTACGAATCCCGAACTTGAATTTAATGCTGAGATTCACAACGAGGCGTTGATTTCTATTGAGGATTTGTGTCTGATGATGTGCGGCAAGATGTTGAACGAGTTAGGGATGTCTGCACCGAATCGTTACATGCACGATGCATTCAATCGAGAATTTGAACGAGAGCGGCAATACGATCGAAATCTTTAGAGTCAATCAGTACGGACAAAAGTCCAGCTTTTATATCAGCACACATTGATGATAGCAGCTAACGATATCTACGGAGGAATATTCTTCCTCGATGCAGCAAACCGAACTGGCAAAACGTTTTTACTGTCATTGATTTTAGCTTCGATTCGTGCACAGAGTCAAATAGCATTGGCAGTAGCATCATCTGGAATCGCTGCCACATTGTTAGAAGGAGGATGGACAGCTCATTCTGCACTCAAACTGCCACTGAATTTGCAAACGATAGATGAACCGACGTGCAACATTTCCAAAAAATCAGCAATGGCAAAAGTACTACAGACTTGCAAAATAATCATTTGGGATGAATGTACGATGGCGCACAAACGAGCATTAGAGGCGCTCGATCCAACGTTTAAAGATTTACGGTATAATCCGGACCTCGCTACTGATAAAATTAACGCTTGCTTGAAGACATCGAATTTGTCGAGATACGTGAAAATTTTCAATTCAACAACGAATATGCGAGTCGCCTTACAAAATGATGAATCGGCGGACGTTATTTCAAAGCAGTTATTAGGCATTGGCAATGGAAAATTTTAGGTTGATGCTTCGACTGGCCTCATTTCGTTACCACCTAATTTTTGTCAATTCACAACCTCTAAAAGAGAATGATCACGAAAGTGTTCCCGAGTATTGGTGCAAATCACAAAAACCATGATTGCGAGAAATCAGAACGTAGACGATTTGAATATAAAAATTCAAAGTCTAATAGCTGGCCAATTGCAATCATTTAAGTCGATCGAATCCATTACAAATCCAAATGAAGTCGTTAACTATCCAACTTAATTCCTGAATTCATTGGTTTTGCCAGCCGCACAACTTGCAGCTCAAAGTCGGTCCGAAAACTATGCAATGGAACAAGACTCACTGTTAAGAGGCTGAGGAACAACGTGATTGAAGCAACGATAATCATAGAAAAGTTTAAAGACGAGGATGTTCTGATTCCAAGAATACCATATATTCCAATCGACTTGCCCTTTCAATTTAAGCGTGTTCAGTTTCCGGTTCAAATCACAAGGCCAATCGTTGGAAGTGTGTGGAATAAACCTTAAATTGTTTTCGTGTTTTTCCCATGGGCAGTTGTACGTGGCGTGCTCGAGAGTACGTAAACCATCAGCGCTATTCGTTTTCTCTGCCGAGGTCGTGAGATATGACAACTCTCGATTCCTTTCAGAAAGGTTATTTAAAGTCACCGGATTATACTGATAAAGCAGCAACAAAAGACGCTTTGCGGGTTAATTACAGTTATTGGTTTAAAAAAAAAATAAAGTAAATAACATAATGTGGCAAATGAAATGCGCTTTAATTTCACATGCTCTTTGGTAATCCTAAATCAAAATCATTTATAACAAAATTTGCAGAAAAAATCTTCTATGTGTTCACGCCCAAGGCTGAACCCCGGGGTCTAGGGTCTCAGTACAAATTTTTCGTAAAATTGCAATTTTGGTTATTTTTTTATGGGAATGAGTTTAGGAAAGGGATTATATGAATTTAGTGATATGTTCGAATCCAAGTAATGAATAGGTGAAGAGGTGAAGTTTGTATGAGCCATCTGAAAGATGTAATCTGAAGTTAATTAAAGTGGAAAAATTATCAAATCGCCCCAAACATAAAGATACCAAATACTATTTTGTTAAAGATTACACTGATAAAAGAGGAATTGATTGTCAATACTGTTCCGCACGGAACTTATGAAGAAAATTCGCTTCCACATTCTGCTGTCTCTCCATTAAAACAGTTGAAGTTGTCGATAGTATATCAAAGCACCTTTAAACCGCACCTATTCTCGTATTCGAAAATCAAAAAAAAAATGTAATTTATTCAGTTCGGTTCGTAATTTAATAGACACGAGCCTATTAACAGATAGAATGCGTAAGGAGGAATATAATGATGTTTAAATAATCGCTTCGTATCGGTTTTTTGTTGCTCCAAAAATTAGGTATGTTTCCGTTGAAATTGATTGTATTATGTACTCGCACCAAGGATACAACAATACACGAGTAGGGAAAATGGATTTAACACTCTTAAAAGTTATTTTCATTTTGCTTCCTTTTTAAATTAATTTCATTGTAATTTTCATTCAATTTTTATATCTAGCTACTTTTATTTTTTTGCTGATAAGTAATCCCCTTTTAGTGTGTCTCTATATTAAATCCATCCATATAGATGTTCGCATCAGAAACGTTCGATTTACATTTTTATTAGGAGCCAAAAGAAAAAGAAAATATTCATGAATGAAAAAAAAAAAAAAAAATAGAAAAACAAAAAAATTAATTTTCCGTTCTTATATACCATTCGTTTGTTTTTTAATTTTATGTTCTCGTACTCGGGTTTTTAGGGTTTACAATTTTTTCTGCATACACGATTGAGTATATATATATATAGTATTCCTCCCCCCTATCTGACATGCGAGCACATTGGCTTACTGTGTATACGTCTTACTAATCGCACAAGAATACGAATATTAAGTAAAATTTTAGATCATTTTTAATCATATTCCGTATACAGATCCACTATCTGTCTTTGTATTGCTTTCTAAATGTTGCAATAAATTTTTTTGAACGCAATTGACAAAATTAAAAATAAGTCAGCTCCATTGAAACGTTCAATACGGTTGGGTGTTAAATATAAACTGTACGATGGGGTATATGTTTGCGTGGAAAATGACTATATATAAAGGAAAATTAATTCGAGAGATATGGTGGCGTATTCAATTACCTATTCATTGTTCGGGAATTCGTGTTTTATTAAATGTTTTATGTAAACTGTACACCCAGGTATTGTATTCCGCGAGACACATTAGACGAATTTAATTTATGTCTACTAAATTTAGTTATTATTAACGTACTAAAATCCGGGCAATCTAAAGGACTTTTACATGTTATGTTAACTGTGCCTGGAAGCAGTTTTTACGATGCACCAACAATTTGATCATTTATCGGCGTGTAAAATCTGGCGCCGTAACATAAAGCATTTCCTGTCTTACAGATTCATAAATTAATAATAATCTTAAAATTTATGATGCTTTAAAGCTAAAATATTAAAAGATTAAATATTTAAAATCTTTTCAAATTTTCTCTTTACACATTCCCGTTATAATCGTATATCGGATACGGAACATGTAAGTAAGCGTGGGATAAGAATAATACGAAACATAATACCGGGATTTTCCGTCTTCAACTTTATTCATCTTATCACAAATTGTTACTGTTTTCAATTGCGGTTAAAAATTATGTTTCATAAAAAAATTATTAGTTAATATTCCAAAATTACTTTATTTTTTGTGTAGTACTATATGAAGATTTTTGAGAATTTCTAATTTAAAATAAAACCAATTAATATTTTTCAGTACTTTCCGTTTGATTAAACAGAAAAGTGTACGGAAATTTAATCACTCGTATATATTGTAATCCGAGACTCTAATTAATAAACTTTTTATCTAATTAAATTTGGTTTAAGTACAAAAGCATAAACCGTGTTAGAGGTGGAAAATTGAATATACAAAATTAAAACGAAACGATTTGATCGGATAAATATTTCGACGTTAACATTATCCGCCTAGTCATTCGACGAATGTTTCACCTAAATTTGGTATGAGGCAAAATAAAGTTCGCAAAATAGTTCAAAGAATTAGAATTGCTAATAGCTAGCTGTTATGATTTGGTATTACTAGAAATACTAATGAATGAACATTGCTGTTGGAAAACTCAGATTGGTGTACTCGTATGAATTGTTGAATTAGTTTTTCCGAATCTGGGGCCCTATTCTTGAAATCGGTAGAAAATTTCGTAATCGGAATACAAATTTCTTATCTTTTTTTAAATTATGAAACTAAATTTTTTCCCCCTACTAAGAGAAAAAGTCCGACTGGGTAAATCGATACGGAATTATTCGCTTAAGGTCGGTATCCAGCTCGAGCTATGAAGATACACTTTATAGCTTACTAATTTATCTATAATTTAGCGAAGACTTGTGGAGCAAAATGCACTGCAAATTGTATTCCGATTACGAAAATTTCCAGCGATTTCAAGAATAAGGCCCCTGCTATGCATTTCAAAATTATATATGCAGTGTGAATTTTTTTTATATCACATTCAATTATTTGTGTACTCAGTTTCTGTTTCAAACTAATTTGTGCCTTATGCATTCATATTTTTTCCTGCCTTCCAGCTGTAAAGGTTGACGCTAGGTTAACACTAAGCAACGTACAAAACGGAATTAAATCATCTTCAAAACGGACCTTTTCATTATTTATTTGTTTAAATTTGGCTAAAACCCAAGTAGGTTCCGCATTCAATGCCAGCTGAGGATTGCAACTCAACGTGCAAACGCAGTTGACAGCTCTGGCAAACAGCATAAGCTTAAACCAGGTCAGGATACGCGGCATGCCTACATTAAGAGATTTATAGTTAAAAAACCGGGATCGCGCTATTTCGAAAGCTGCGTACGATCACAAATATAGTGAATCCTGTTATCGCTTTCTTCAAAACAATTGTTATATACCGTGTTTTTTTATTCATTACGAAAATTCCAAAGATTCCGAAATTGACATAAATCGTTCTTTTGTTCATTCTTTATATTCTATTGCTTCTGTGTTATATTCTATTGCTTCAACGTCAAACTCATTTTCGTGTTTATCTTTTCATAAAAAACTCTTTCTTTTCATAAACATTGATGTTGTCTAGGTCTGGCGCCTTACCTTCTCTCATAAGCATGATGACAATCGTGGGTTCTTCAATGTTAAAATGTTTCATCCGATTGGTGTTTGGTGCTATGTACCGTTAAGCACAGCATATTGTTTGCTCATTAGCCAATCTTCTAAACTGTCCGCCCGTTTCTATTGTAAGGTCAATATTCAGCTTCCCTTTATGACTATATGTATTTAGTTGTCCAACTTCATTCACAATGAAGAGGTAACTTCGTGCAATAAATTATTTAATGATGTTTCCTCCATCATTGGTCTCACTATTGTGTCACAATCGTAACTTTGAATTAAATTTACCGACCAACTTCAACACATACGAAAGAGTCGCAGTACTGTGATATTTTGAATACCTCCAGATCACCAATGAGAATACCAATTGCTGATTCTGTATTATCATCATCTCCAATGATAACGCATACCGACATAGCGATGCTGCCTACTCTACCTTTTACCGCATAGGGTACTTGCATACAAAGGAGATCAATGTTTAATGTTCTGATCATTGCCTGACCTTGTGTCGTACCACTTTAGCATTTGGCAGGTTTAGCTGTATAATCCTCAATCTAGAGTGGCTTGGTGAGTTAATTGGCATAAACTATCTTTCTCATTATTAGGACCAACGCCATTTTATATGCGGTATACACAGTTTACTCCGTCATGAATTGTTAAATGTTTTTTTAGCATTTTTTCAGCAGATATACTTTGTTACCTCTATCTTCTTTGGACAGACCTTCTGGTCATGTAGAATCACAGCAGGGTCCACAAATTTGATCTTTTTCTTTGCAACATTTCCAATCACCTTGTTACCCTAATAAAATCTTATTCTCTGCGTGAGGACCAACCTATATAT
Source organism: Nephrotoma appendiculata (assembly GCA_947310385.1). NCBI lineage: Eukaryota > Metazoa > Arthropoda > Insecta > Diptera > Tipulidae > Nephrotoma > Nephrotoma appendiculata. The sequence goes on from OX371223.1 coordinate 18,133,708, forward strand.
ATTCTGCGGTTTTTTTTTAAGAATTCCGTCTGGCCGGTATCAATTCAATGACCCAATTGACCAAAGCGGCATCTTTTAACCCTGTTTCGAAACTGAATTTCAAACTACAATTTTAAATTTTTTTATTGGTCAAACATCTCTATCTACGTCGTAGATGATCAGACGAGGCAACTTCTTCGCACGTAGCGTTGCTAACTTTCTTTACTGCAATATTACTCTCTGCTGGGTTTATGATTTCCCGCAATTTACTCATAGGTTTCTGCAATTTACGGTTGCCACTGAGGCTTTGGGATGTTTAAACGCCTGTTTTAATTACTTGTGTCTGTCTTTTTCTTGCGACTAGTGTCTGCGCGAATGTAGCTCTTAGTTTTGTTAGACTAGACGACCTTTAACCATATTGTGATAGCGTCACGAATTGAACTCAAACACTCAAAAATCTTGTTTCTGTCTGCAATAGTTATTTTATTAAGAGCTTGTACCTTACTTTCTACTGTGGAAGGTACCTCATTTAAAGTTTGACTAATGTGCGTTGCATTGTTATTGCGTTCAGTATCGTTTTCTCGCTTTGTTGTTTAGAAACATTTTACCCCGTCCCCAGCTACGTTATTTCAAGCAGAAAGTATTGTGCATCATTGCACACTATATGATTGTTCAGCCGAAACAAATATTCAGCCAGCACAGTATATGGCACAGACATAGTTGGTCGGGTTCTATAGAGTATGGTTCCGGCTAGCTTTATATGGTTCTGGTTGAAACATCATTAAGTGCACAATTCATCATGCTACTTGGGCAATAGTTGTTATGGTTCCGGCTAAGAGGTTCCGGCTGGTATGACGGCCACTAACGCTCGTGGTTTGCAACTAAGTACTTGCAGGAGGGACCAAAACTGCCATAACGTAGAAGAGACGTAGGTAGACGTAGAAACTAACGCTATCTATATTAGATGAAAATCATCAATACCATAAAACACCTCATTCGTTCTATAAATATTTATTAATGTTGATAACCTTGAAAGCCTCTGGTACCTTCGTTAGGAAAAGAAGAAGAGAAAATTAAGCTGGAAACGTTAGAGCTTCTATTTTAAATAAAACGCTGTCGCATGCTTCGTTGAGGTCGGTACATTAGTGGTTATAGATCTTTCATTCAGGAAACAACAGACACTCACGGTTCTTTTCAAATATTATCACCATTTTACAGTATAGTTCCGGACCGTAAGATGGACTACTAACCATATAGTAAGTCATATACACAATAATCTCGAACAGACTTTGCAATTGGGCTGTAGATATACGAATATCTCATCCATAGCCCATTTTATGGAATAGAACTATTAAAGAATCGGTAAAATGAGGGGATATTTGAAAAGAACTGTGAGTGGCTTGGAGAGAATGTCAATAAAACACTATCTTTCTCAAAGAAGGCTGGCTCAATGGATCCTGATGAGACCCACCCATTGCTAATAAAAGATAAGAAATATAATAAACAAAGATCACTATAATCGAAGAGTAGTATATGGCCATAAACGAAGAGATTTGTATAATACAAAAGACTATACGTTTGGAAAGAACAGATTGAATTATTCTTATAGAAATGATTGGAAAACGTAAACCAGAAACTAATACCAATGTGGCCGAATCGAGAACGTCGGACTGAGACGAATTGAATAGAGAGGTCGGTTGGATATTGTACTAAGTTCCATTCCACTTACTTCAAAAATAAGCAAAGTATATAAGTCTGTATGAGGAAATCGACAGAACGAATTATCCACGTAAAGAGTAAACTGCATAGCACATGTCAAAACAAGAAAAACAGGCAGTTTTTTTATTGTGTCTTCCATAATTTGCTTAGAGAATAGGAACATGAGACTATAAGTTATTGTCAAAAATAATGCCTTATCCTATAGAGGCTTGTTAGGCAAGCCAATACCAGTGCGTTGGCCGGGGCCTAAAATATTATTGTCCTAGTCTTCTAGAATATACTACCGTTTTTTGACTTTCATAAGTACGGCCAATGGTAAATTAGAGAGGAAATCTCATTCAAAGAGCGAAACCCACCACTAACTCTCTCTCTCTCTTTCTCTCTCTATCTCTCTCTCTCTCTCTCAAGCTTTCACATCCCAGAGTTTTTGTTGCTTGACTGTGGCCTTCCATCCGTTTTGAGGAGATTTGCAACATGGCCCTGCCATCTAACTCGATTGTATTTCATGAATCCGATGATATTGCTGCCTCCGAAGTCCGAGTTGCTTTATATCGTGGTTCATACAAATACGATATTCGTTTTGCGCAACTTTAATTGGACTATTGGAATGGTAAGGGTCCGGCTCTCGTTTCCTTTTGGTCATGTGTTATGAGTGCCTTTATAAAGCTCTACAAGCTTGCAAGTCTGGGGCAAATGTTTTAATCATAGTAACCTTGGTTGGGCGTAGGAAACTCGGTGTCCGGCAGCAATTCGGGCTTTTATTTCTGCCTGCATATCATTTGACGATATTATTACTGATCCGAGGCATTTACAATTTTCTGAACTATCAAAATTATGGTCGCGGAATCCGAGATTTGCAAACGGAGATGCTACTGGGTGTTGACAGAAATTTGGTTTTGCTACTGTTCACCTGTTCACCAAACGGTTCATGATATCACTAGGTATTAGTCCAAGGAGCACGGTGTCATTTGGATATCCAAGAATTTCTCTGGTTATCCAAGAATCTCCCTGTCGAACACCAAATATTATTTCAAATTTTACCATAAGTAGGAGTTATGGCTATAGGAACAGTGGCTATCTATTCAGGTTACAGATGTTCTCCTGCATAGCCTCCACTTCAGCACTTGATTCATTTAGATTTACCCAAAGGGCACCATGAAAAGGTATGAATGTCAAACTTCCTCGAGCGAGACCCACCGCAACCCATTTATCTTGATATCGACTTCTGCAATAAGTTTGGCATCACTCTTTAATTGATTGACGTTCTTATTTTTAACAGTACGGGGAGCAGAAATTGAAATCTCCCCTAAAGTTCACACTTTGGTCACTGAAGTAGAATTTTTTGAAAACTATATCACAAATTATTACCTCCAATGACGAACTTGGTCTAGAAAAAACCTTCTCAGAACTTCATGTGTCGTTAATAATTCAAAATTTAATGTATACGGAGCTAGGCCCAATGATATCCCTTGACGTGATCGAAGGAAGTCAAACCTAAAAGTGTTCTCTACACGAAAAATAAAAAATGATGAGGATGCGTATCCTGTACCAATGGCTGGACAAATTTATAATCCAGTTCTTTAGCAAGGCCGACATCGCCAAAATAAAGGAACTGTGAAGCTTTCAAACTTTCCTTTGCATATTTACCTTGGCTGAACTGAAAAAAATTGTTTCTAACAATTTCTGCGCGTTTAATGTTTTTATTCTGTGACCTTTCTACAGCTCAAGTCAGTTAATTGATCAACTATAATGATTTTTGGCCCAATTCGATTAATTTAATTATGAGCAACGCTATGAAATTTCTCGATTTGTGGAAATATTTTGAAAAGCTCCTCATTTATATCTTAACTCTCCTCGTTAATTAAAAAAGAAGAACCGGTAAGTCCCCTACAAAGTATTCACAGGTAATGGTATCGCTTTAAAGTAAAGAACCATCAGTATCTTTTGATTGATTAAAATTAGAATACGAAGTTCTTATTTCTGTGTACTAAAGTTTCACATATAGAACACTTAAATGTGTTGGACTTGGAATAATCTGCTTCTTACTTTAAACCCAGAAAAATGTAAAGATATTTTATAATTTTCCCCTCCAAAAACCTTAAAACAAATCCGACATTTTAAGAAATTTTTGGATGGTACCGTCATCTAATTAAAAAGCATGTTTCTTTTATCGCTCCACTTAACGTTTGCTTAAAATGTCTGTATCCTTCGGATGGAGATGATTTACCGAATTATATGCCGAGGTACTGAGTGTTTAGAAGTTTCACCGGTTTATAAAGAGTGTCCGGAAACTAGCTTGAGCCAAAAATCACAATTAATTCTGTGGTTACAAGTCAAAAGTGGTAAAGTCGGCTTAAGTACAAGCTCATATTTTATATTTTCCTAAACTTATCACAAAAAATTCATTTAGAAGTAATATAAAATATAAGTTTATACTTAAGTCGACTTTAGCACTTTTGACTTGTGATCACAGAATTCATTTTCAATTTGTTATCAAAAGGGATCTGTTAATGACGTAATGTTACTTATCGATAGTTTCTCATCTCAAACCATTAATTTTTCCTACTTTCGACCCAACATAAAATTATCTCAGTCTGGGTAAAAACTGGACGTATAAGCTCCTTCACTTCATCTTTGACTGAGCAAGCTCATGTTGATCCTACCTCAACCCACTTACGATTTCCTAAAATTCGAGCAGGGTCACAACAACTAAAATTTCAAATCGAATTATTTTTAATGTAAATTGAATGAACCAGTGAATTCTAGTTGGCTTTTTGGTTTATAAACTTTTGTAACGAAGTCGAAATGAAGCCGAAACGAATAACCAAGTTATAAATGTGAACATGAGTAGAACAATAAAAAAGCCGCTCTATGCAGACAAAAGCAAAACACATAAAATTTGTTCAAAAGAAACAATTTAAATTCTGCATTCTTAATATTTTCGTGCATTAGTAGTGCAAGTAATCATTCATTATTCGCTGCCTCCGTTTTGTTTACATAGAAATTAGGCTTTAAATATGCCCGTTTATTGCGCAAAGCTAACTTTTCAATCGTTCATGTTTCTGTGAAACGTGACAGACAATAGGTTAGTTGGGTTTTTACTATAGTACACTTTCAGGCGAACACGAAGATATTTTTGTAATCTTACATGTTATGTTTTAGTGTCAACAGTTAGGCGCACATAAACGAAATTTAGCACAGTTTTTTTATAAATATAAATAGAAATATTAATTTTGATTGGTAGCTAAATCTAACATGCGAATATACGAAAGTCTACATAAAGTTTATGTATCATGAGTCAAGTTTGTACATAAAGTTTATGTATCATGATAAGCGGCTGTACGTGGACATTAGTATTCATAAGGTGTGTGATATAAAGGTGAGCGCCCGATAAAAAAAACAAAAAATTTATTTATTTGTTTGTAAATACATAGTTTGAAGTGTCAACCTTCACAACGTACACAAGTTTTTTGACAAATAATCTCTCCCGGGTAGGTGTAACAACAGTATTAAATAACGTCCTCGAAATAATATCTCAATCAATCAGATCAACATTTTCCTGTTTTGAGATTATTTATAGCAAAATTTTTTTGCACATTTCAGTTGCCTAGAGTCTAGTTTTAATAGATACCACCCACCGCATTATGATATACAAACTCATAAAAATTAAAACTCACGATCGTTTGAAATGAAACTTTCAACTAATTTTATTTTCGATATAATTTATATACAAATTCCATAAAGATAAAATTTTACATTTTTAAAACTATTTAGTACCTAACTACTGTATCTCTTTCCAATGTACTAAAGCTCGTTGTGAATCAGGTGCGCTGGCAAATGGTCGGCTACCATCCGATGCCGTATATTCATTTACTTGATAGTCTAAAAGTGTTTTATACCCATATACATTCTCACCCAATTGTTGTGTTAACGGATTTGTGTTTGTCGTTAAAATACCGGCGAATTCCCGTCGCATCGCCAATTTTAGTACTTCATTCTCCATGTAATTCATTGTACTAATATTCTCTTGGGCATTTAACTCTTTATTTGTTCCCATCATGAACGAATGTAAAACTTTATTTTTACCTTGGGGTAGTACTTGATCGCGTATAGGACCTTCTAAATGTTCTAAAAATTCGAATACCAATATAAGTTTATTATTTACGACTACTTCCGGTTCATCGTGAATATCGAAATTTAGTGCAACCCCGACCGAACGGCCCGTACTGTCTTTAACAATGAATGAAAGTTCTTTTTCGATTAAAGTTGTCCAAATTGCTTCTAAAATATCGCCATAGTCGGTGCGAAGTATGTCCGGTTTGAGCCATTGCTCAAGATCAGCTTTCTCATAAAAACTTGAGGTAATAATTCTAAATAAAATAAAATAAAAAATTGTTAAACCGATTTAAACAGATCAGATGCGCTGCTTACTCAATTGTGTCCTGCTTATGATCCATTTGAAGTGGTATCGTGTTTAATGTCATTTCATTATTATTGCATTCATCCGTGTTGCTTTTATTAATTTTCGATTGGCTGATTTTGTTCAAAATATCACGTAAATTGTCGGCCCGAATAAAATCGGTAATACTAATGAAATATCCCTTGTTGCGTAGCTGTGTCACCGTAAATATTGAATTTAATGAATTTCCACCTAATTCGTAAAAATTACTTTCTAAATTTAGTACGTGACGGGTTGAACGTCCGATTACATGTCCAATTGTTTCGTACAGATCTTGAGCCACTGATATTTGTGATTCTGGTACTCCGGTGTAGTCGCATTCGAATTCTAAATTTTTATCATCTGGAATATTTAAAAAAAACTCATGAACACAATATGTGCTCAGATATTTTGGACGACATATGACTTACCATTATTATTGGTCGATTCATACATTTTAAGTAAACCTTGTCGATCAACTTTTCCATTTACCAAAAGTGGAATTTCATCGACGACTACTACTTGCGGTATCATGTACGCAGATAAATTTCCTTTTAATTCATTTTCAATTTGCATACCGCTGTGAATTAAATTTCTGTAGTCGGTTTCAATCGTAACAAAAGCTAGAAGGGCCTGATCGATTTCACCTGCGTGATAACATAAAACCACTCCCTTTTCAACTGATCTTAGGGTTAATAAATTTTTCTCAATTTCAGTTAAATCTACACGATGTCCACGTATTTTGATTTGCGAATCGGTACGGCCCTCGTAAATCAATTCCCCATCGGATAACGATGCGTAGTCGCCGGTTCGATATAATTTCCCGTAGACGGGGTCGATTCCCAATGGGTTCTCAATGAAACGGTCAGGATCTCTTTTATTGACATAGCCTGCAGCTAAATTTAATCCAGACACAAACAATTCACCAACGATACCAGTTTTAACGGGTCTGTAGTCTTGGTCTAGTAAATATATAACGGTATTGTTGACCGGTCGGCCAATTGGAATTTTATCGTAAATTTTTAACTGGGCTTTATTTTCACACACAAAATACGTGACATCTCCCATTACCTCGGTGGAACCATAAAAATTACACAGCACATGTTCTCCCTCGTTAAAATAGTTAAAAAATTCTTTAGCCAATTTTGCCGATAGTGCTTCACCCGAGCACACCCAAATCTTTAAATTTTCTAGCATATTTTTATCGTTTTGCAAATCCAAATACATTAAGATCGATCGCAGCAATGTCGGTACCAATATCAAACGTTCAATTCTGTAAAAATTAAGTATGGTGACCAGACGTTCGGGATCTTGTGTTATAGATTTCGGTATAATCAATATTGCCATGTTGTTGAGTAATGGCCCCCACAATTCCGATACTGAATCGACGAAAGTCAATGCGGTTTTAAAAACTCCAATTTTCTCGGTTTGCGCATACGGGAAACATTCCCATTGCCACTGCAACCGATTTAGTATTACGGAGTGCGGAATTCGTACCCCTTTCGGAATTCCCGTGCTGCCCGATGTGTACAAAACAATTGCTAAATCACTTTCTCCCTTTGTTAGCGTATCGCGTGTGGCAATATTTTCCGGACTAAAATTTAACGATTCGTTTAATATGTCACTGAACGAAATGGTTGGTGTATCCTTAAAGAGGCGCGAATCAATATCGTCGTCATGAATAATTAATACAGGGCTCGCTTCCGTTATGATATGTTCAATTCGATTTGGTGGGAAATTTATATCAAATGGTAAATATGCGCCACCTGATTTCCAGATACTTAAAAGTATTTTAATTAATTTTTCTGATGGTGCCATGCACACCCCGATAATCCAATCGCCATCGCCGTTGCACGACATTCGATGGTTGATTAAAATTTTTTCCAGGATAACACGTCCAATACGGTTTGAAGTTTGGTTTAGCATTTTATAGCTGCAGCGCAGTTCAACACCATGTTGATCGTTGTAAATTAGGGCAGGTAAATTATTATCAATTAATCCGTCGACATTTTGTTCGATGATCCGGTTTAGTAGGACTGAATTGAATCGCTTTTGGGATCCTTTTAATATTGATAGTTGGGGTAACGATCCCATTTTTTTTACGGTAGTTCCTGGAAATAGATAAAAAAATAAGATTATAAAATTGTGGAATTTATCAAAGCACAACTTCGAAAATATACTGAAGAATTATTTTTAAAATTTATTAACGTCTTTAACAACAGGCCGATAGCAGCCGTCGTTTCATTGGCGACCAAGGTATCTACTATTACCGCCATAGTAATAACCCTCCACTTATTCAAATCTTTTTCGAAAATATAAATTCGCAGTAATGCCTTCACACGAAAAATATTGTCTAACCGATAATATTCTAAGTGTCCAAACGATCGGTTATACAATATATAGGAAATCAGGTCGGGCAAGCTGAGTTCAAAAATTTCGGCATATTTAAAAATGGAAAACAATTGAATTCCGAATAATATCAATGTCAATGCCAAACAAGATAATCGCGTTGATATAAATAAATAATTGAAAAACGAAAGTAAAATTTTATGTGAATCGAAGGTTTAACGACCTGGAATTCATGTGTGCAAAGAAAACCATCGATTGATCTCAATTTTTTGTACTTTAATTTCCTGAAACGACTTTTTTTATTGTTAATACGTATTGCTGCTTTAGTTAGCTCAACTTTCAACAAGTTGTTCTTTCGAGGTCAAAATATTATAAAAAAGCGAGCTAATGAGGTATTTGTAAATTACAAAAAAAAAAATAATAAAGTTAATACTATCACGGATCGGCAGCATATGTAGAAAGACATTAAAATAATGAAAAACTGAAATTTTCGAAATATTTTTTTTTTCAACCGATCATCGAACTTTATTATTATAAAGTATAGTGTATGTGGTGTGTTACAAAATTTTTAATTACATGTCAAAATTAAAAATTTTGAAATTTGATTTCATAAAGCTTATCAAGGTGAACAAAGTTGTTTGGGTTACATTTTTAACCAGGTACTTATGTAATTCGATTCGGGTGTGAACTTGACCTTAAATTATAAATAGATAATCCATATCTCGGCGGTGGAATTACTAAGCCATTTCTTTCATTTCCTTGTTACTTTAATTTACTGTTTTATTTTTTGTAAAAATTCTGTTCTTCCTGATTTTATTTTTTATTTTTTTTTTTGTTTGTAAATCATAAAAAAGTAAAAGTATTAAAGTACGATTATGCCCTCACTTAGTGCTGCTATATATTATAGTCATGGCTGTTTATGTAGCATAACGTGTATACAAAATTGAAACATTCACAAAATCACATCCTAACGAAATCACTTTTCATCAGGAAAAACAATCATGGCCAAAAAGTTATATTTAAAAGAAAAAAACAAGATCATGATCATAAAATAATGACAAAATAAAATAAACAAGTGAACATTTACGAGTATAATGAAGTTAGTTGCATAATATTGTCTATAATTTAAATGTTTTTATGATCATAAACCTAAATACAAGCTCATACAGTATTTCGTATGCGGTATATGTGCGATAGAGCAGCACACTATTCGTTATGCAATTATTTGTCTTACATTGTTGTTAGCATTCGGTTCGCGACCGTTGCTTTAAATGAAAAGAAAACGCATTTTTCATGGTTTTAACATTAATTTTGTACTCGTGCATGCGGGTAGTAGTTTTTTGATTTACTTTAAACCGAATTGCAGCAACTACTTACACCTTGGATTTAAGCAGCCTTGCTGTCCTCATCACGGCTTAACGCGATAAATCATTTCCAAAACACAAAAATATAAATTTTAACTATATAATTATTAAACCACGCGACCAACAAAACTTGACAGTTTTAGATTAATACGCACGTCGTAATGGATAAAGTGGTGATAGCCACCAGATTTATGAACAATTTGTTTCTATATAGCTATCTGTTTTATAAAATTATTACGATTAACAAAGTAGTTTGAAACAAACTAATTGAAACGCCTTATTTTAATAATTATTTACATTTTATTTAAATTAATGCGATAAAATCAAATATTTTATTGAAACCTAAAGCACCAATCAGATGCCAATTTGAAAAATTGTTTGCATGCTGCATATTTTAATGGAAAAGCGGTGTATTGCGCCAATAAAATAAAATTTAATTATAATTAATTTGAAATGCATTCTCCGAGTGATTGACAAGGACACCTATAAATATCTTCGGTCCTCTTGCGTTATGACAGCCTTTATAATTAACAACTAAGGACGACATTATATGCAAAATTGTACTATTTTTTGTTTCAATTGAAGCAAAATTAATTAGAAAACTTCGTAGCGCAATTTTTTTACGACACAAGATATCCAATTTAGGATTTTCTTATTTTGTTGCATATTTTACGGATATTGCCTTCATGTCATTATACGTGCTGTGCACATAAAAATTATTTAAACACATTAAAGCAAAATTAGCATAAACATAATGCCAATATTAACTGTCAATTAATCGTAACTGATTTTTAATTAATTTAAATGAGTATATTTATTCACATAAAGGTTCCGATCTTTATATGCGTAATCCCGGTATTATATGCAAGGATATTTATTATCTAAAACATCTAATTGGCAACATTTAACCTTTACTTCACTTCTACCCGTTATTTGTGCGTGATTACCTGGTTTTGGATCTAAATTTTCTTGTTGCCTGGCATGTCTGATATTGTCTGTCATCTCACCATGATCAATCAATATTTGATCGAATGTCTATTTATAAACATCTCGAATATAACCGGTGAGAGGTATTGGTAGAAAAATGGATTAAATAACACATCCAAAATCGATGAATCAATCAAAAAATATAAAATTGTGAAGTATGTGAAGTTATCCCCGATTCTATTCCCGAAATAAAAAAATAATAATCAGGCAACACTAACATAATTATATCCCTCTAACTCTTATGTGAAGTTAGCCCCGAATTTTATTATATGAAAAATAAAAATGTTTATTAAAATTATTTTAATTCGGAAAACACACAAAATAAATGTAATAATTTTAATTAATTTTTAAATTGGCTCATAAATTTGTCAGATTATGATAATTTAGTTATAAGACGGAAAAACACATATGTAGCATTTAGAAAAACACGAAAAAACCATATAGCTCATTTCACATGTAAAATTAAAATATTATTTTTGGTAAAAAATAAATTACATGTAAATATTTTGTTTGGAGCCTAATTCGCTAAGTTGCAACGATATGATTTTGTCGTGTTTTCCTAAATGCTAGATATGTGTTTATCCGTCTTATAACCAAATTATCATAAACTGACAAATTTATGAGCCAATTTACAAATTAATTAAAATTATTACATTTATTTGTGTGTTTTGCGAATTAAAATTATTTTAATAAACATTTTTATTTTTAATATAATAAAATTCAGGGCTAACTTCACATATGAAGTGTCATTTGGAATAAAATATTGACAATTACTGTTAAAGTGGAGAATGTGACATCTAGCGCATTGAAAATAAGCTAATTGCGGTTTTTTTTTATATAAAATTTTAGCACGGCATACTTTATGAAAATAAAAATTAACATACAAAAATATCCGGAACAAGCTTATTTTTTTGCCGTCAGATCCACTTATAGTTGTCTATTGGCGATTTTCATCGAATGTAGATAGCGTTGGTTTCTACGTCTACAAGGGGGACGAGAATTGTCAAATCGATTGTTATGACAGTTTTGATCTCCCTTGTTTTGCTCACCAGATGTCAGCTACTTTGTTGGAAATCGCGAATAATATAAAACGAGGTGGGGCTAACTTCACATAAGAGTTAGAGGGATATAATTATGTTAGTGTTGCATGATTATTTTTTTAATTTTCGGGGATAGAATCCGGGAATAACTTCACATACGTAAAATTCAGAATTGTTAAATTTGTTAACCTGAGATCCGTGCACATACAAAAAACATATGCCCGTGTTAGGGGGCATTCAGTACCCGTACATGTATTTCATACTATTTCTATTAAGAACTCATTCAAATGTGTAAATTAATTGTAATTATATTAATTAAAGAATACAAAATAAATTATTTAAAATAAAAGTTAAAAAAATTATAATAGTTATACGATCTAATTTAAAAAGTTACAAAAATTATTGAACTGGAGAATGTAATCTTTGGCGTTTGGTCGGAGGTAAATAATAAGACGTTGATGGCACCACACTGAACAGTTCTTCTACTTCCTCGTCGATGGCTACTGCCTCTGCATTTGTCTGGTAACATTTTTGGCAAACCCGAATATAATGTTTTAAACAGGTCGGCTTGGTGCAAACTTCGCACACTGTAGTTTTGTCTCCCTTTTTTGCCTTTGCGATTAACTTTACAATCTTCACACCGATTTGATGTTTTACTATTTTCTTGAATTGGCGGAGAAATATTTATAGTTCCGACAGTATAACCACACAATTTTATGGCTGTCATTGCAGAATCTTTTAGGTTACCTTCTTCTATACGATTTTTAATATGGCAATCAGCAAGTTCCACCGCTAAGGCCTTAAGGAAAATCTTTCGTGTACTCGATCTAGCCTGCGATCATGACGGATTTGTCAAATTAAATAAACGATATGCTGGAAAGCTGCTGTGTCGATTACGTTAAAAAACAATACCAACGTACAGCGATTTATTTTTATCATGGACGTGAACGATTTCACCACCTTATCGAATGTATCGACGCCGCCTTTATTTTTGTTATAGTCCAGAATTATTTTAGGTTTACGTTTGGTTTCATCAATCTCTCGTGTGACATGCGCTGTTGATAGTAGTAAAACATTCTTTTTTGCGTTACTTGCGTAACTAACATCATTCAAGTTGGGCCTGAAAAGCAAAATATTGAACTAAAGGGGTCTCGCTTTTTTGCTACATCTGCGTTTACGAAATCATGTGGCAGTTCCGGTTTGTTTGATCTTACTGTCCCCACTATAGTAGTATTTTTTATAACAAATTCCTCGGCTACCTGAATGCTGGTGAAAAAATTGTACATTGTTATATTATATCCGCCATTCAAATAATTATCCGACAAACGCAAGACCAGGTCAGTTGCTATGTAACTACTTCGATTCTGAGACGGTTGCGTTCCAACATAAATTTCACCAGTTAATGGAAAGTTGGTGCGCGCGTCAACCAGTCAAAAATTGTTTAATCCATATTTGCCTGGTTTACTTGGGATATATTGACGAAAGGAGCAGCGGCCTCTAGTAGCAACTAGTTGTTCATCAACAGTTAGTTCTAGAGATGCTTTATACAATCCCTGCAAGTTATCTAAGAACAATTTCCATACGTACCGGAATGCAGCTAATTTGTCGTCTTTCAAACGCATGGGTCTTGTGCGTGAGTCATCAAATCTAAGAAAACGAGTCAGTTGTTCAAATCGTTCTAACGACATTACAGCACGATAGAACGACATATTTTTTTGTGAAATAAGTCTTTTGCTGGTACCGTTGATGCTTTTTCAGAACCGGCATAAAGAAGAACAGCAATGTAAGCATATACCTCATCCTCATTTGTGTCATGCCACTTTCCTGCGTTCGGAGTAGTACATGATTGGTAGAACCGCCTTGCCTTGCAATTTGTTTCAATTATACCACGTTCGAAATAATATTTGGTGTTAGTAAACATTTAAATGTATTAGCTTTTGAATCGAACGTTTGCTTTACAATTGGAAGGCTGTTTTGCTTGCGTTTCTGTTTTGCTGCAGCAGTACGCTGTTCTTCAGATTCACTCGGTATGGCCCACCACACATGAGGATTATTTTTGTTTTGTGGTATGTGGCACTTTTTATTTGTCCAAACATCTGAGCCGATGTCAAATTATTATCCGCTACTACTACTACTTCCTCCTGATTGCCCGCTGCGTCTTGTAAACCTTCGGCTAAATCCAGTATTCGTGGGTCTATAAGGGTATGTCCTACCGTTGCTGGTTCATCCATATCCGAATCACTATTTCCTTGGCCAAAATCTTCAACGTTACTATCAGAATCACTATATCTTACTGCAGTGTCGCCGATATTCTCTCGGCCGTTACAAACATTTTCATCAACGACCAATAAATTGGTTAGTTGTTCTTCTTCCCCTGCAGAGAGTTCTCTTCTCATTTGCACGTTCAATAATTTTATAATCTCATTGATACTGTTTTGGTTTTCCATTTTACGGCACTAGTCGTATGATTTACTTACGAAATAAACGATGTAAACTATCGTATAAAATAAACTACAAAACTAAATACTGAATAACGTACAAGTATTTATATATGAATATCGAATTCCGTTCTAAACGATGGGAAAAACCAATTTATTTTTCGTTTTAGTACCGTTTTCAGGAAAAATAGTGCAAAATATATGGGGAAAAATTAGGGGCGCTGTATGCCCCATAACACGGTTATGCTAGAAATTTCCCCTACAAGTGTTTACCAAATACTACAACAATCAAGAGAATATGTATTATTTCCGAAACGCTAAAGTAACGATGTATGACTTTCATAGTAATGTTGTTTCAATACAAATCCACTGTAAGAAACAATTTATTTTCATTCGAAAATCGATTGGGGCACTGAAACAAACGCGGTTTTAAGGTTAATTTGTTATTTTTTCCAATTGGAATTTATTTTCAAATGAAAATTATAAAATTGTACACAATTCTTAATGTTGTTCTGTCGAATCTAGAAATATCTTCAGATTCTAGCGGACATTTTTGGGAAAGTAAAGCATAGAGACATGTTGCTAAGATTTTTGTAAAGTATATTTTTGAGGTTTATTCTAAAATTATATTTAGAAATTTACCAATTCTGGAGATAATCCAAACTTCTGGGTCTATAGATGTATGTGAAGTTATCCCAGAATTCTATCCCAGAAAATAAAAATATGTAATTAGGCAACCCTAACATATCAATAAACAATTTGATTTTGTGTGAAGTTATACCAGCCCTGAATTTTTATCAATTTTAATGAAAAAGCAAAAAATTATCAAATTTATTAAATTTGCCACAGAACGGTTTCCTTCTAATTCAGCTTAAAGAATTAGGTACTAGTGTATACATATATTTCAAAATCATGTACCCCTGCTCCAAGACATTTTAAGTTTTGGCGAAATAATTTGAAATTTATCGAGCGGGACGAAAAATTATATAAAAATCAATAAAATTCCTACCCCAGAGTTCATTTTTGGGAACTTTCCACGGAACGAATTGTTTCTTACATGGCCCGTAATTTTCTATTATTTGATAATTCTTTTGCTTTGCCATTAAAATTGATAAAAATTCTGGGCTAAGTTAACTTCACACAAAATCAAATTGGCTATTGATATGTTAGTGTTGCCTGATTAAATATTTTTATTTTATGGGATAGAATTCTGGGATAACTTCACATATGTGGTCAATAGCGAATGAGATATAATTATGATGGGTTTTACTATGTTCTATAGATGTTAGAAAAGAAACTTTACAATTCTAATGAATATTTCAAGTATTAGGTATGCAAGTAGAAATTCTGCTTTTTTAGTCAAATTCAACTTTATTGAAAATGTAATCGAATTATCGAAATATTCGCCATTGTTATCTATAGTGTTTTGCCATTTATCAAGTAGATGATGAATGCCCCCGATAGAAAATACGCCACATGCTGTAAAACTTCTTAGCCTAAGGAGAAGATGAGTTCCACACAACGAGCGTTGCTATGCAGCAATGTCACCTTCCGCATTCCTTGGCCAGTAAGTGGTCTTTTTTCCTCCAGAGCATCACT
This sequence comes from Nephrotoma appendiculata, assembly GCA_947310385.1. Taxonomy (NCBI): domain Eukaryota; kingdom Metazoa; phylum Arthropoda; class Insecta; order Diptera; family Tipulidae; genus Nephrotoma; species Nephrotoma appendiculata. The sequence continues at coordinate 18,149,621 of OX371223.1, forward strand.
TAATTTGATCAACTAGGCCTGGTTATGTTCAGTTGTAACAATTTGACCAGGTTGCAGAAGCTCGTAGTAAATAACTGTATTCCAATCCCACCCACAGTAACACAGTCTTGGCATGGATATTCTTTTTTATAACTGATGTTGATAGCTGGTCTGGTTCAACCCATGGTTTTCTGCATTTAGGATTATCGTACAAAATCCACTTTTCATCACCCGTAATCATTTTTTGCAAAAAAAAATTTTATTTTGTATCGAAAAAGCAAATTCATGCAGATGTCAACTGTTCGGTTTTTGTTTTCATCGGTCCGTTTATGAAGAATCCATTTTCCTTCCTTCTGTATTTTTCCCATTGCACAGAATCGAAGTGTTATTGCTTGATGAGTAACTACTCTTAACTGTTCTGCAAGGTCTTTTTGAGTTTGACCCGAGCAAAACTTTAAGTTCCTAAAACCTTAAATGTTTTAGTGTTCGTGGATGTGGATTGCCCTCAAGACTAAAATTGCCATTACGAAATCTTGCAAACCACTTTTTCACTGTTGAATGACTCATAGAATGTTTATTCGAATCATTCGAAAGTCGAATGAATCAATTACATTCCAGCTTGGCCAGCATTTCTTTTTTTCATTAGAAAACAGAATAGAATGCAATGACGTAAATGTTGCTTATGCGACAACCAAGTAGTTTTAAGTTTTGAATTTTCTGCTACGGAATTTACATTTTTGAAAATTTTAATAGTGTAAAATTAATTTTAGTGAAATTAAAACATTCAAACAAAATATACTACCAACTCACCTATTGAGCAACTTTCAAACTACAAAAATATTTACTGGTTTTTATTATTTATATCAGCTTTATACTAATTTTATTGGGGATTAAAAAGCTGGTTATGTTCAATAACCTGAGATACAAACAACACTTTTCAATGTGGTTGACCCGCACTTCTAAATTGCGTGCCAGTAAGCAAAACAAAATCTATTATACTGATTAGTTGTATTTGACAGTACAATTACCATCTCAAAAGTGTATTAAAGCATCGCAAGAATTTAGTTATAAATGAATTAATACTCTTATTTAATTTATTTAAACAAGTTAACAGCATTTTAATAGCTTGTTGTTGACATACACACGGTTGCCTTTAATTGTTAATTTCTGACAGAAAAGGAAAAGCATGTCTGACATATTTTCAAAGCCTTCTATACTAATATTGCGTGGGTTAGTTTTACTTGTGAAAAACAATGGGCATATCCAGCACACTGAGTACTCACAAAAAATAAAAGAATGTTTCATATAAAATTTGGTGAGGCCTGACTAAAAACAGTGAGAATCTCAGTGTGCTGGATACGCGCAATAGCTGAATACAGTTGTTATAAACAAACGATTGCCTATAATTAAATTTTTAAACAAAGAAATTTTTCTCTTGGTTGAAACTAATTTTATACTATCTTTTTCATTTTTGTGTTTTCCTATTTTGATTGCAGATAAGAATTAAGCCAGTATTCGTTTTCATTATAGCTCCTCATATTAACAAATATTGAGTTCAAGTTTGACGTTAAATTCCAGGTAAAATCGTGTCCTAGATCGAATGAATTTATTAAAACGGACGGGGAAACCCAAAAACTTCACAAAATTAAAGTTAAACGCGTCACATCCGTAGAAAAATATATGCACGAGCTTAATGCCCCCTATATCTATGACATTTATTGTGTAATGCAAACGAAAGTTTTTTTTACGAATTATTATTGACATTATTTAGCTTCGAATTTGTTTTGGCAATGATTTTGTATTTCTTACGTATTTGAAATATAAATACTTTAAAGTGGTTTTCATACAAAATTAGACATCAATTATAGCGAAGAACTCATAACATAGTATTTCACCAGTTGAAAATACCAAGAAAGTGTTAAGTTCATTGTTTGTTATAAATGAAGCATGTAAATAGTTTTGAGTAAATTTTAAAATTGAAACTCGGTCGTTCATCTCAAACAGTTTAATGTTAATTTAAAACATTAAATTTGACTCTAACATTAGGGTCAAATTGATACACACAGTTTCTGAGTTGAATGTTTTCGTAGTTCTAGTGAATTAGTTAAATTTGATGAAGACTTAAAATGCTTCACATCCAATAGGTAAGGGTGTTAGTAAAAAGGGTTGGAATCTTTGTTTTGTGGTAAATGGAAGTTAAACTGAAATTGGCGTGATGAAATGTGTCCGTATAGAAACATTAATTACTATTTTTACCGTAATTTACCATTATTTACGTTAAAAGTGTTGCACCACAATTTGTCCAATAACAGAAATATTCGTATTCGTATATAAAAACGATCAGATCTAGCTAACGAAGTTGGTCTCAAGATATACAGCAGTAAAACCAAGACGATGAGACTCAACATAAATATAACCCATCCGATGCACACAATAATCTACAAACTGAAGATGTAAATGAATTTGTATACCTTACATATGCTGAGGAAACCACCGAGTGATATAACGAGGATGTCATTGGACTCAAACCCGCAAGGAAACAGGAAAGTAGGAAGACCAGCGATGACATGGAAGAGAACAATGCTAAGTGAAGCGAAACAACTTGGTAAACCATGAGAAGAGATAAAAGCTGCAGCCCCTAACAGAGTAAGATGGACCAGCCTAGTAGACGACGCCGTATGTACCTAAATTGGAGATACAGGAAAACAAATAAAACGATAAGCAGAGGAAGATTGACAATATAACCTAGGCCGATGGCCTAACCCAGAAATAATTTTTAAAACGTGCACCATCTTTTGTTGCTTATTGTACAAGAGATTTCATAAAATTTTGGTTACTTAATTTTAATGAATTTTGATCAAATAAAAAGAAGCAACATATGTTGCGGTGAACGTCCGAAATATAAATTGGAAAAAATAGATTTATTGCTCCAAAACCTATGAAATTAGCGTCCTATATGTTCCTAATATATGTAATTCACCCTTCAACCCTCATGCCACTTAGCCCTCTAATTGGGAATCAGTGAAACTACGCACATGTAGAGAGAAAGGTCAGCAAACATTTCGTTCGTGACAACGAATTTAAAAAATAAATATTAGGGACATTTACCGATCTCAGGCTTATACCGTAAAATATATATTTTACATTTTATCTTAAAAAAATTGGTTGAATCCAAAAGAGTTGATCACTTAATGCCGTAAATAGCCTATAGCCATGCTCCTAACAACCTGTATAATGTTTGACCAAGTAAGAAAGTTATGAAATGAGAGCACACCGCAATGTGAAGAGACTTTGGTTACTTTGACGAAAGCTGTGAAACCATCCGTCTGAAACTCAACTATGCCAGACCTAATTATATGAGACGACGTACAAATTATTGCACTATATTAAGTGGCAGTCAGGTGCACCAATGCGCAAAATAAATTATTGAATTGAAGTTATGACCGGCAAAGCAGCATAATTTTTATAACTGTCTTCTTTGACATGGATGATACTTTTTAAGTTTTATCAATTTGAAGAATAGAAGATACTATTCCTTCCACTATAAGTGTATGGGTTGGCCTGGAGGCTAAAAAAAGCACAGATGATATTCGAAAATTATGCGAGCATAGTATAGAAAAGATGGAATTTGTGTGAATTGTAAAAGAAATATTTAAAATTTTCAAAATTAGTTCTTGGTCATATAATGGTTCATACCATTCCGAATTTTATTTTTAGTTAAAAGCGGATTGCCAGATTTGACCGTTCCAAACTTCTTTCTTTCGGAAAAATCTAATCAACAGTACTTGGAAGAAATGAGGGCATACTAAAGTTCGTAGGATTAGTATCAGCTTAACATAGAAGCACAACGAAAAGCTATGCAAGCTTCGAAGAATTAGAACAAATAGAAAACACATGTTCTAACTCTGCAAAGAACCGGTCAGGAACATGCGATCTGGTCGTATATGGTTCAAATGAGAACAAACAAATGCAATGAGCCAATTACATTGGCATTCGGTTGTACGGATGCATCAAATAAGCGAAGACAAGGAATATTGGGCAAAAGCTGGAAATCTGGAATAGAAGACGGCAGAAATATTATTAGATAGGAAAACGCATGATCTGGTAAGAACTGAAGAAACAGACTTTGTAGCATGCAATAAATCTATGGCGTAGAGATGATCCTACATCAAATCCTATGTAAGACCTATTGATGAGAGTCTGGAACAAGAAATGGTCTTAAATGGTTTCTGGTTAATCCGGAAAACAAATTGTTAGCGAATGAAATCGCGTTAGAAGTATTTGCGGAAGTATTTATTTGTGAGAATAGCGCTCCAAGTTAACTTCTTTTATCGTCTCTGGAGCTTCTCTGGCAATTTGGCCTTATAGTCAATGTCGATGGTTGTCGTGGATCAACCCAAGACATTTGGCGCTTTGGATTCTAAAAATAGATCCATTTTTCATCACCTGTCATAATTCGATGAAAAAATGACTTTATTTTGTATCTGGCGAGCAACATTTCACAAGTGGTTTTTCTATTTTCTTGCTGCCTTTCATTCAGTTTATGCGGAACACATTTTTCTAGCTTTTGTCAAAATCACCAGTTTTGCGTATCTCATCATTCGCTTTGGCAAGCATTCGATTTGATTCTGCAGCACTTTTCTTCAAATGATAACAAAAATTCAATGATGTCCGCAAACCGTAATATGTAGGCTTAAAACTCGACATTTTTAACACGTAAAAAACATTAGTTATTGTATGAAATGATTTGGATATTGTTGACTAATGTCAAAAAAAAAACAATTGCGCCGATGACGTGGTTTGTCGAAAGGTACATTGACAGGTGGCGCCATTTATTTGTAAATTCCGGTTTCATAATTAGACACCTGTGGCCCTATTCTGGCTTTCCCGGGGAATTGGGAATTGGGGGAATTTTTAAATTTTGTAGCAGTTTTATTCCCGTTTCCCCAAAGTGTATTCTGGCTATTGGGAAAGAATATTTGTTGGGAAAAAATTATTCCCAATTATAGCAGTTTTGACGGTTATTATTCCATACCTATTTTACGATAGATTTAGCTGGGAATAAGAGTTTAAAGGTAAAGTAACTTGTTAATTAAAATATAAAAAAGATATTAATTTTAATAATAATTATAAACATCAAATTAAAATGAACAATTGAACAAAATTCTTTAATTGCGGAACTGATTGATGATTGGGATATACACGACAAGAAATTCAAACCAATTTTAGTTTGAAATGTTCCTAAAAATTTTTTTTTTACATTTTCAGAAATAAAATAGAACAATTAGAACAATGACAAAATAAATACCTTCTGCTAAAAAATTAAGTGCCGCAAACATTCTTAATTCCTTTGGAATTAACGTATCCGTCATGTGGGGAGCAATCATTTCCTTTAAAATTAATGCCAGTTCGGGCGGCATACGATAAATTTTTACAAACTCTGGCTCATACAGATCAAATGGATTGTTTGAATATCTCAAACGTACACGTTGAATTCTGAGATTGTGTCGTATTTCCTCCTCGTCATCTTGAAAATAAATGTTTCTTCTATGTGCCATTTTTCTGACGACGTTAAAAATATATATATATTAATATTATATATAAATAAATAAACGTAATATACTAAGCGTAAGAGTTGTAATTCAGAAAAAACAATTGTTGTTATGACAGATCGCAATTGAGTTATTGCGATTTCGTGGTAAACATTTTAACTAAAACATAATTCCCGTGGAATTTATTCCCAATAGAACCAGAACGCACTTTTGGGAAGTGGGGAAAAAACTTTAGGGAACAACTGAACTGGGGAATAACTGCGGTAAAAAAAAATTATTCCCCGTTCCCCCGGGAAAGCCAGAATAGGGCCACTGGTATATACGCACTCTGCGTCAAGCTAATAATAAATAAATACATAATCATTCTACAAAAATTATTTGCATTTACTAGGGGCCACCGTAAACCCAAGCGTTTCACTCTCTCAGCATTTATAAATTGCTGTAGATGAAATTCTTAAGTAAAAACTTAAAATTGGAGAAAAACGTCTCATCCATCTCAAATATAAAGCCAGTTTACGAATTCCAATCGCGTGTGCCGAGCATTACAAATCCGAGGATCCTCTCTATCAAAAAGCTTTCCTTCTTACAAAATTTACCTACAAACCCTTTGATGTTTTTAATATTCTTTAATATTTTTAAATCATTCTGCGGATTATTATGTGCGACGCAAACTGGCCTAACTGAACTAAAAACTGTTTCGTAGACCGAATCATATTGTTAAAGTTTAGACATATTTTTGCTATCCCAGCCGAAAACAATATTTTATAGTCGACGCATCGAAATTACACACTTTTGAAATTAGCTGAAAGTTTTTCCAGTCGAAAGATGGTGATGCAGATAGTGTCTTTGCTATCTCAACCGAAAAAATAATTTATATCCTAAAGATACGTTACTTCAAATATCTAGTTCTAAATCTACTATGTTGATTTTATAAGTCATAATCATAATCCTAGGTAAACCTATAAGTCATAATCCTAGGGGTGTAATTTGGTATCTTATGCTAGAAAAGTCGAAATTTTGGAACTAAATTAATAAAATGGTCTGAAATTTTTGCGTAACCCACTGTCCCATGGATCTTTCTATGTTTATTTGATTGGTTGTATTCCTAGGTAAACCCACAAGAAATTTGGGGCAAGTCTGAAGGGGATAGGGGAGTGTAATTTGGAATAAAGTTGATATAGGTATAGCATCGATAGGAAAGCAGGTTACTCAAAAGTTACAGTACATTTTATTAATTTAGTTTCGAAAATTTTAGGTTTTCTGGTACAAGATACCAAATAATTTTACCCCTATCCCCTTAAGACTTGCCCCACATTTCTTGTGGGTTTACTTAGGATTATGACCTATAAAATCAACATAGTTTATTTAGAACTAGATATATGAAGTAACGTATCTTTCAGAAATACATTATTTTTCGGCTGAGATAGCAAATGCGCTATCTGCATTACCATCTTTCGGCTGGAAATTTTCGGCTAACTTTAATAGGGTGACCGTAATACATCTATCTTGCCAAGTTGCAATGGACACATAGTATTTGAGTTTTATTCCGTAGAACATCATGCCATTTTCTAGTTTTATATGTAACCTATCGTTTCCTGGGGGGAGGGACACAAAAGAGAAGGGAAACAAATGGGACGTAGTGGAGAAACCGTCCCCATCCACATTCCGGTATGTACTAGTCAGCAGAACTGGTACCTGGATTGGATTATATCGCTTAATGTACCAGTGAAAGAAACAATAGCAAATGCTCTTCTTGAACATCATCCTCCACACCGCTGTTCAATACTATATTCTACTTGTGCTCTCTGACTCTTTAGAGTCCTATGAAAACCAATTTTTTCTGAAGCCGATATTCGTAAGTCAGATTTTTTGTTACTTGTAACATGGCATGATTGAAATGTATGTTTGGAGATAGGCGTGGTCATCGAACACCGTCATTCTTGATTATAATAAATTTTATGTATTTTCAAGATTTGGAGAAAGATTCTTCTATCCAGGTAACATTCAGAAAGTTTATGATACTCGAACCAACCTGATAAGAGATTATTGCTGCTTTGGCTATATTAGTGTTTTTAATATAATCACTAAGGCACGTCACATAATGATGATTTTTGTGCGCACAAATCAGTTCGTTGGTAAAAGATCAGTTGACAACCCGATCTACACAATTTACTTATTTACTTTACATTTTATGTCATCTACAGATGATACTTTTAATCGGTTTATTATCTCTTACCATTTTATTCTCAGCAGAGTGGAGAATCTATCGCAATTCGCGTATCTCAGTGAGTATCTCAGATAGTAGATAGTAGATTGATAGTAGATATTTGACTAGATAAAAGTTTTCTGCACTTTGAAATGTCACGCATTTTTTTTATTTTTTTTATTTTAATTTCGGCCATCTGTTCTGAGGCCGAAGCACTCCCTGCTCTCTCGCGATTCATTTTCCCATCCTACTTTACGCATTTCTGCCAAATAGAAGACGTACGGCTATAGAATCGATTAGATTACCCATATGCACATTGCAGAGCTCCATGTCAGCCTATAAGACTGGCATGGAAGCTGGGTCGGCCCATGAGTTTTGCACGCCGATGTAGTTGTGTTCCTTTTAATTACAGATCGTAATCATCTATTGATGCAAGATTCCTTTTGCATCCTGCCCCTATCGGGATTCGAACCCAGTACCTCCCGATCCAAACGGCAAAGCTTTAACCACTCTGCCATTTGGTCGACATCACGCATTTCATACTCTAAAGCCGAGTATTTTCTTTAATATTGGAATACTATTGACTGCGACATTGGTGATTTTTCTAAACAAGTTTCAAATAATTTAATTAAATGATATTGACAGTTTAATTGGCTTACGATTTAATAAAATAATCAATTTTCTATATTAGATTAAAATTAATTTTCAACTAAACGTGTTGTGTTAAGTGAGGCAATAAAGTTTATTTAAGCGATTAAAACAAACAATTAACAATTATATTGATGTAATCGGCTTTAATACCAGATTTGCCAAACGCACAACGAAGTTTTTTTAATATGATTCATTTGAATATAGGTCATTAAACCCTTAATTTACCATAAATATTACTTTCGATTTCAACGCACAACAATAATTTTGTATACACTAATAACGTGACATTGACATTGAATTAATTGTTAAATTTAATTACACAATTTATTTATAAACAAAATTGTTAATACGATTTTTAAATCAAATTTTAATTTTACAGCATAATTGAAAATTGTCGTGACATGTCTATCAAAATACCAAACGAAAGCCTGACCGCATTATTTAAACACACTGTGAAGGATAAATCGTTAAGCTGTGTATGTACTCTCAAAATATCTGCATGTCAAAAATATTGATCTCCAAAATACATTTGATTGATCAATAGTCGATCATTTCAATTATTCAAATTAAATAAAACGTAGAGGCAAAAGAAATGAAACGGTGTATACAACGAAAAAATTCCTCTCAAGGTCGAATTTATAATTTGTGTAGCAAAACGAAATAAAAAAGAAAAACACAAACCGCGAAAATAAATTATTATGAACCGCGAATGTTAAATTTCATTCATTCATTTCGCCAAAAAAAAAAAAGTTGCGAATACACATAACGTGTTCAAGTTTATGACCAATTTATGTAACACGAAATTAAATTGATCGTTTTGTCGGGCCACATTACTAATTAAGTTTATTCAATGCCATAAAATTACGAAATGTAAGGATTAGATCGTTATACGACTACTGTGCTACTTGTTGTAGGGCCCCATATTTAGAAAGGTTAACATTTAACTGTTGCCGTCAAACGAATTCGTGCAGAAAACTTAACCACATATCAAATATGTTAACACCACCACAAGCAAAATTACTGACAAGTTTCTCCTAAACTTATTTCTCGTATATATTGTTTGGTATTCACTATATTGGTTGGTGCTTGCTTAGTCAATAAATGCGGCGATCATTAGTTTTGTACTTTTATTTTTTGCTGCACTTACAATTATATAATTTTATGTGCATGTTTTATAAAAAATGTTAAAGAATTATGAAAGATTAGAAAATGTGAACGAAATGGAAATTTGTGTTCGCGCCGGTATATTGGTACACATATTATTGCAACTGTGTTATTTACGGAAAAATAAAATCTGTATTACAAATATAAAATTGTTGCATAATTTCTAGAAAAGAAATTAGAAAGGTAAACTTTTTTCCACACAATGTGCACACGTTCAACCTTCAAATTTATTTTCTGTATAATTAAGTTAATAGTAATTTTTTAATTATAAGAATTAATTAATTTATATAATATGTATACAATAGATTATATTGAAATGATACGCGGCTTATTTCAATGCATAACATGCTTATCGGTTTACTTGAATCAAATCAAATATGTATAGACTTACAAATTTATAACACGATCTTTAATCAATGTAGTTTTATTAATGCATTGTCCGTGTACTTCATTAATATTCTACATATATGTAAAAAGTTGACAAGATTATGTCGACAATGTGAAGAATGTAGAAAATATGTTAACAATGTCCAACATAATTGTTTTTTAGTAGTAAATACAATAGATCATGTTATTTCTGTCGGACAATTAGCATGAAGCATTATAAATGCCTGAGCAAATGTGAAGAATTTGACATTTCGTTTCAGCAGTGCGTAGAAAGGCAACAAAACTGCAGCACTTGCCTTTCTACACAAAACTCAAGTGTTGCTTGTGACTATGTATGTTTAAAATTATTTTCATTTTATATTGGATGCTTGGGTAGAAACGGGTAGAGAAAACAAAAAATAAAGTTTAAAAAATCTAGTAGGTATTGAAACAAAATGTCAAAATTTGCTCAGGCATTTTTTTTTTTACCAAAATTAATTTTAATGCTAATCGCATAAAATCAAAAAATCTGATCCAATTTTTTTTGTTTTTTCGTTTTAGTTAGTGCTGCAAAAATCCCCACTTTAAAATTTTGTTTATAGGCGAAGAGATAAGAAACGCATCGTATGGAGCGACACAATGGCCACCTCAGCGTTTCCATGCGACGTTTACTCCCAATTACATAGATTATAGTACGACTACATACATTTTTCTACAGAAAATAGATCGCCAAGCCGTTTTCTAGCTACTATTTCTGTTTACTTTTGATTTTATTAAATTTGAAAAATTGAAAAGGAAAGTGATAGTAACTAACCACCCATAATACAATAATGTAGTAATTCATCTAAATTAGCCTGTAAGGAGTAAAATAGATCAATCCTTTACTATAACATATAAACTGGAGCGGGATCATAAAATACAACCGGAAAATTTAAACGGATTGAAAAATATTTTCAAACATTCTCCTTTAAAGCTATTAAACTTATCCTTAGTGGATTAGAAGTGACGCATAAAGGCAGGTTCACGTATGCGATCAAAAAATGATTCGTGTATCAAGCCAATCAGTGAGCGTCTTTATAGCTCAATTTGTTTTATTTTTTTATGTTGGATGCTTGTGATCAAAATTTGCTCAAAGTTAAAATTATTTTATCTCGTGCAATAGTTTTTTGATCGAAATAAGTGAACCTGCCTTAAATGCGATTTCTATAATAATTTAAGAAAATGTCTAATATGCTGGAAGATTTTTGAAATTTTTAGCGGTATTACATGTCCGTTTAAAATTTGGCCAACTTTGACCATTATTCAAATTTTTAGTAATTTTTCATTGAAATGTTTTGGAACATTTGATTTTTTTCTGGTCTGATTTTATGTTCCCGCCCCTGGTTATTCAATATTAGACGACCTTTGCCCTAGTTTCATAATACGTCACACACTTTGCGAAAAAAGGCGAAACAAAATTGAGAACTATAAAAGTACAAGGTAGTGACATCTTACAATACAAATCCAAAGCACTTTGGGACTGTAAAAAAATGACATTTGAGTTTTGTATGGTAAACTCTCCGCGAAATTCAATTAAAGCCACACGTAATTTTAAATTATTAAATAACGAATTCTTCTTTTGTTTAATTTGTATTGTAGACGGATTACGAAATTTTAGACTTAGCAATTGGAATGCATCATGTTTGAACGAGAAAAAAAAAGTTCCGATGCAATATCACTCACAAGTATAATTGCGAAAGTCAATTATAAAGCCCAGTTAGTAAGCCGTAGGCATTTGCTTTAATTAGTTTACTATTAGCATTTCTTAGAGAGTTTTCTAATAACTGACATTATTAGATGGTATTTTATAAAATTTTGATAAAAATGGGCTAAAATCACTAAAAACCGAAGAAATAGAAAAAATTTGCTATAAAATTAGACAGATCACGAACGGCCATCAATATTTATGAATGAAAACGAGAGTTATGGAAAAAATCGAAAAATTAAAAATAATCAGAAGCTTTGACCGCGCCACACAACGGCCACAAAAATCGTTTCGAAATTAGTTTTAATGGAAGCACCTAAAATCAAAATATTAAACTTTGCCAAAAAATACATGTCCATATGGGACCAATTCGGGAAAATGATATTTTTTCGGACGAGAAGAAGTTTAATTTAGACGGACCTGATGGATTCAAATATTACTGGCATGTATTAAGATCGGATAAGAAAATATCAATGAGCCGAAACTTTGTAGGCGGCTCCTTAATAATTTTGGGCCACATTATCCTATTTTGGGAAAACCCCTATGTGTGAAATTTCGACTTGAATGAAGTCCAAAAATTACATAAAGCTATTATATGAAATTTTAATAGACTTTAGTGAAAATGAACCAACCTCGAATTCGAACTTCCAGCAGGATAATGCTCCCATTCACAAATTGAAGGAAACGATCGATTGGTTTAGAGAGCGACAGATCGAAATTTTCGGCTGGCCAGTATGTTCTCCTGATTTATATCCTATAGAGAATTTATGAGACAATGTGGAACGAAAGGTCTATGATAATGAGAATCAGTACAACAACTTAGGTGTGCAGTAAATTGTGGGAATGGAATTGCAAGGCAACCCAGCAAAATTATGTTTACATTCTCCGATGGAGCCCGTCTTCTTTTTTCATATTTTTTTCTCAGCTCAAATTAAAATGACCTTGATAAAAATTGCTGACGGGTTTTCCAGTACCAGGAATCAATTGCTGTGGATCCGGATTTTATAGGAATTGGATTGTGTGTGGAGCCCGGGTCATATTTTAAATATTTTGTTTCGTTTGCACGGTTTTATTAAAAATTGGTAAACCGAAATGAAATAGGAACCCCTCTTTCATTTGTCAGGAATCGATTGCGATAGGCCCCCATTTCTTTATTTTTTTTCGGCTACCACGATTTTTATAAAAATTGATGAGAAAGGGTTTTCGAGTGCCAGGAATTGATTATGGCGGGTGGTAATTTCTAAAAAAATCGTTCAGAAGGACGTCTAGAGAGGTTCGGGTCCATTCTTTAATTTTTTTCATCTCGCACGATTTTTATAAAAATTGCTGGAGGAGCGTTTTTGAGCACCATAAACTAATTGTAATGGGTCCAGATTTCGGGAAAATCAATTTAAGAGGTGCACAGTGGGGCCGGGTTCCATTATTTAATTTTTTCCGTTTGCACGATTTTGAGAAAATTGGTGAAGGGGCTCGTTCAAATGCCTGGAATCGATAAGTTCTTATTTCAAGAAAATTCGGTAAGGAGCTCCTTCTGTGGGGCCTGGGTCAATTTTTAAATTTTTTCGGCTCGACCGACTTTAATATAAGTTGCGGTAATAAAGGGTTTCCGATGCCAGGAATTGATTGCGATGGGTCCTAATTTTGGGAAAATCTGGTTAGGAGGTACTTCAGGAAGGCTCTAATGATTTTCATAAAAATTAGTTAGGAGTATTTTCCGATGCCAGAAATCGATTCCAATTTCATGGTGGTTTTTGGACTGAGGGCTTTCTTTTAACATGTTATTGGGTCCAATTTTGCGTCATATTGCACCATCTTGTATGATATTGCACCACGTTGCATTGCATCTTTTTGATGGATGTTTGTGATACTCCACTATTTTGCGTCATGTTTGCTTGGGGCCTTCTTTTAACCTTTTATTTGGCTAGAACAAATTTGATAAAATTTTGGTGGGACACAGTTTTCGAATACAAGGAAACGATTACAAGGAGCTCTGGTTTCTGAATAATTCATTTATTAATCCGCCGGATGGGCCTATGCATGACGTTGCAACACGTTATGATGTTGCACAATGTTGCATTATGTTGCAACATGTTGTGGAATGTTGCACGATGCTTCGGGATAATGCATCATGTTGCGTTATATTGCACTATATTCCATGACGTTGCACCATATTGCTTGATATTGCATATTGTTAAGGGATATTGTTTGGTCTTCTACTATGTTTTGTCATATTAGAGAATATTGGATGCTGCGTGGTGCTATGATTCACCATGGGGTGCGATTTTGTATCGGGGTGGGATATGTATGTTCCCAAATTAAGCTTGGTCGTGCAATCCCAATCAATCAATGTTGCGTCTTGCTTCGTGTTCGGTCTTGCGATTTTCTTTAATTAAATATCTGTCGGTATATTGCTTGAACATATTGTCAAATCAAAACTAGTATCATTTGTTTCATTTCGCAATCGCTTCAACACTAAATATACATATTTTTACATAAATACATAACCAAACCAAAATTTCAAATGTTCGCAATGTCTACAAGTGACCCGATAAGATTTACATACATATTTATTATAAAACAACTTGTTTTACAGCACGTCTAAAACATTTAAAAACAAAAATTGTAAAAATTAATTAGAAGCATAAGATTTATTGCAAATAGTGACACCTTTTTGCCTTTTAATAACGTGTATCGTAATATTTTTAGCATGTGATAATATTTATTCGGGCAAATAATTTCACAAAAATTATGTCTAAGAGTAATTAATAATTATATACGAATATTGAATGTTGTTATTTGGTAAAACAAAACTCGTTAAGTAAGGTATGCATGCTTGCACTTAATAAATTAGTAATTTGCGAAATAGATTTGCGAATCCGCCTCATAAAAATTATTCCATTGGGGTATTATTCCAATATCACCAAGCAACAAAAAACGATTTACATGAGAATTTGGTTTCAAGTTGTTTTTTTATAATATGAACATCATCCGTTCCCATGTACTTTACATATTATATTAATATTTATAATTATCCAATAAAATAATTTATATGATAATCAATTAATCTTTGTTTTATTATTATTATTGTATTATATAATTATCTCAATGATAAACTAATTTATTTATTTTTTGTTGCGCATTGGAGGAGGGCTCTGCATACCGACTTCATTTATATCCACTTGTAAATACGAGTATGTAAAACTTTATGCAAGCAAAACTTTATATATACATAAGATAATGACTATATGATTAAATAAACAAGCAGCTCCTAGTCATTTTATTATTATTCATATAGTGACGCATTACACGTTTCTTCTTATAAATGTACGTACTAAGTACTTCAATTGATATACTTACGAGTAGGTATATTACAAAAATACGGGAATTTGGGATTTACAAACTACAGTTTATCATAAATAATTAAATGCAATGAATAAATTGGCACATTAGAAAGCGTTTAAGCGCACTTTGAAATTGTATACATTTTAATGTCGATAGCGAAGACTATGTAGAATATTGCTTTTGTTGTTACTTTCAATATTGTTTTTCAGTATACGAGATCGCAGTTAAAATTAAAGTTTTCCTAAAGCGCATTCGTTTGAGATACTTGATTGTGTAATTCGTATCAATAGTTCAACATGAGAATTAAACTAAAGGGTCAAAAAAAATCATTCATTGAACAAGCAAAATTGTCGGATTTGAGGCGATACCAATGCACACGAGATACACCAGCACCAAATGCATCCCGAGAAAGTCATTATTTTGTGCGAATTTTGGTTCGGCGGAATCATCGGTCCGAACTTCTTCCAAAACGGAACTGGCGTTGCCATGACCGTCAACGGCGAGGGCCCGTGATTTATTCCATAAATTGGAAATCATATATAAATCCTATTGGAATTCTGCTAATTCCAATTGAAATTTTATAAGTTTTCTATGTAGTTGTATATAGAATACACTGTTATGATTTTTAATTTGTGGAATTATCAATGAAAAGTAAAATATTACGTTTGATTTTACATTATTTACAAAATTTCTACATAATTTTAATTCAAAATATTGAAACAAAACAAAAACGATTTTAAAAACCATGCACATCAACGTAAGTTAGACGAAATCGAGCAAATTTTATCAATATATTTATTAAACGTACATCAAATTGTCTTACTGAAGTAAAAAATAAATTTTAAATGATAAAAATGTCGAAGAAAAAAAATTATAGCAGCATAACCTTAAATTTTAATCAAAATTCAGTAATAAAACAGTCTCGATGCAAATCATATAGCCTGAACAAATTCCATTTATTAATTTTCTACTATTTTCTAATAAGAACTTGATATAGTCCAACTATAGCATTTTAGTTTTACATAAATTAATAAAAAATCCAGAGATTTTTCCACATATTTAAAAATATACCGAATCAAATTAGTTTAGTTTTACTTTAAATTGCATCTAAGAATTAAAATGATATTGAAGATAAAAATTGGTAGCAATAAACCTGATGCTTTGCATTGTTAAAGCTAGATGGGTTTAGTTAGAGGACTCAATGACCAACATCATGTATTAGCGAGACCTGTACTCAAATTTTGTTGGCCAGTAACGGTCATGCCCGGAGATCGTGATTAAAATCTGGCTAGTAGATGAAGTTGGTCATTGAGTCTCGTAACAAAAACCACATAATGCTTACCATTGCACGACTTTCAGTTTTTTGCTAGTAATTTTGATCTTCTATAGATGTACTAATGTCATCATAACTCAAATTTTGATGGCATTCCCGGAGATCGTGGTTGACATCTGGCTAGTACATGAAATTAATCTTATGTCAACTAAAACCGCCTAATCGTAATCACGTCGATTATAGAATCCACGGGAGCGAATCGAATGCGGATTGGAAAAGAAAATGCATATAAATAAAATGGAAAACAATTGCTCTCAATCAAAGTAACCAAGAAATTGTGTATTGATGGCTGGGCTCCACTTGCATATTTTTCTCCTGACAAAAAATAAATGGCTTCGGCCAAAACCAACAACAATATAAAGCCATGCTAATGCGACAAATACACAAAAAACTACACTATAGATAGTTGTATTAGAATCAAGGTTGCCAATGGCTCATCGTCATAAGCAATTGGCATGGTTGGATTTATTTCTTTTAGGTAAAATCTTGAATGAGGAACGATTTTATTAACAAAAAATCGTTCCTCATTCAAGATTTTGCCTAAAAGAAACAAATCCAACCATGCCAATGGCTTATGACGATGCGCACTAGTTTAATAAGTAGTGGTGCGAAAGAAAAAAATTAACATGGGATTGTTAGTGTAACCAAAACAATCTTCTATAATTTATTGTATATTGGTATCTGCGTTTCAGACTTTGTTCAGGGCTTTTAATTGTTGTTGGTTTTGCTTCGGCTCATGACATTATTAGTATAGTATACTTACTACTACACTCTTAAAAATTAGACATATTTTCTCTGTTTTGAATACGTAGAAAAAAATGATTTGCTTTTGTCATTTTAGATAGTGGGATCATTTTACGACAAAATAAATTAAAATTTTCATTTGTGCCTGTGTAATAATTTATATAAATTATTAATAATAATTATTAGTGTTATTAATTAATATTCATTTAGTTGTTTCATTTGGTAGCGATTATTCTAACAAACAAGAACATGAACATGCACGATTTTTTAATTAGAAATGTCAAAACAATATAATGTGCGCTCAGAATTGAGCATAAAAACATAAATTATGCTCAATTGGCACAACCTCGATTTTGGAAAATGTACTAAAAAATGTCATAAGAAAAAAGTGGACTAGATTTTTGTTCCGTCACGAGAAAAATATGCAAGTGGAGACCAGCCATGATTTCCAAATAGTTTACAAATCGTTTTTTTTAAATTCCCTGTACAAACGCAATAAAAAATTGCGAATCTAAAACAAATTTTACTTTACTAATGCCAGGTTGCCCAGAAAAATGACTAATGCCTCAACCAGTCAGACTTAAGAGCTTAAGTTACACGCCAATTGCACCACTTCGATTAGTGCTACAATCACCAAAATTTTATAGGCTTCTGGTCACAAATAAACAACTGACCTCTAAAATTTTGGTGGTCGTACCGTTCTTCTAAGTGGTCCAAAATGGAGCACAACTTAAGCTCTTAAGTTTAACTGGTTGAGGTTTAACGCCTAGCTAGTTGTGAGCCAGTTAAATGTTTTATATGAAATCTGTTTTCGGAATCAGAAAAAAATCAACGCAAACTTGACAGCGAGTTCATACGAAGGATAAAAATCTCGGATTTTTCTATCCCATCATTTAAACCAATTACATCACATAAATTATATAACAGACACGCCTCTTTTCATACAAAAAAGTTGAACAAAATTAAACAAAAATCTGGGATAGAAAAATCCGAGATTTTTATCCGTCGTATGAACCGGCAGTGATTAAATATATTTTATTCCATGGAAATATTTAGCTTGCGTATAAATTGAATAACTTTTTAACTATAGTCGTTAAATATTTCCATGAAATAAAATATATTTAATCAAGTTGGCGTTGATTTTTTTTTGATTGCAAAAACAGATTTCATATAAAATATTTAACTGGCGCACAACTAACCCGACCGTTAGTCATTTTTCTGTGCAACCGGGCACAATTGTAGCAAAATCCATAGGATTTTCTATGATACTGGGGTAGATACTCGATTGGTTAGCAAGCAAGCAATTTGCTACCCGAAATCCTGACTACTCAATCAATTTTACCATTGAAATTTAAATTTCAATTTGCTATTTTTCAATTTGCGATTGTACAGTAGAACAACACAAAAACTTGCTGTTTAATTTTTGAAGCCGTACGTATTTTACTGTAACATCGCAAAATAGACAAAAGTTGTATGACAAGTGTGTTTTGAAATTTAAATTTCCTTGGTATAATTGATTGAGTAGTCAGGATTTGGGCTAGCATGCTTGCTTGCTAGTCGATCGAAAATCTACCCCATTATCGGTCAATCCCAGAAATCGTGATTCGAGTCTAGCTTGTACATGAAGTTGGTCATGGAGTCACCAAACTAAAACCACCTAGTACTAATATTGCACGATTTTGGAATTTTTGCCAAGAACTTTGATCTTCTAGTTGTACTAATATCAACATAACTTAAAATTGGATGGCCATTATTGGCCGTTCCCGGAAATCGTGATTCAGATCTGGCTAGTACATAAAGTTAGTTGGCCATTGAGTCTCTTAACTAAGCCATGGAATGGTGATAATAATGCACGGGTTCGCAGTTTTTGCTACGAATGTTGAACTTCCAGTATCCTTATATTATTTCAGCTCAAGTTTAGTTTTTGATTTTCTCTTATTAGTAATGTTTTTGTAATCGTTTTATAGTTCTCATCTGTTTAAATAAAAATATCCTTATTTCTACACAATAAGTATGTTATAAATTTATATTTAGCAAAATATTATAATTTTTTTATTTAAATTGAGGATTAAGCCATTTTATAAAAAAAATTCAATCGTATAAGATTGTACTAAAATTTCATGTAAGAATTATTTTTTTCCTATTGGATTTTGGTGTAACAGTGTAATACTCATATAATCATAACATCTATGGAAAGACTGGAATAGCGAGCACTACAGATCGATGATCGCCGGCCTACGCTAATACGCACAAAGTCAATATAATGAACGCCATCCAGCAAATTCATTCAGTTCTACTCGGCGGTCATGGGAAATTTGAATACATGCGCAACCAAACAGAGCCGCGATGGACATTTGAACGACGTTATATTTCATACTTAATGCAATAAAATATTCTGACCGGGTAAAATCGTATGAATTACAGTTGCACAGTTTCGACCAAATTCAGCGTGCAAAATAATTTGTAGCGAAGTTGGTAAATACAGTCACGAGGTAATTCAGCTTGATTTTATTGAATTCGAACTTTTAACGAACACATGTATAATACACTGTTGCTCTACATCTATAATTTCTATGTGATATAGAAAGGTTTGTGGCCCCTCGAAAGCCCAAACAGATTGGCTGATCTGGATGTAATTTGATACTTAGAGTTTTTCATAAATTTGAAGGTCTCAGTGATGTATGACGGAAATTGATCTACCGGACGTAGCAGCTTCCATAGTAGGTTTTTCGTTTTGAATGCAATTTAAAAAGTACAGGGTTATCCAATTCGAGGTATATCATTCATTTCAATTTTACACAAACATTCGGTTTCTCTACAGCTCAGACTGATATATTAAATGATCAGGATCAGGAAATTTCAATCTTAAGATTTTTCTTTAGAAAAAAAATCTGGGTCAAAATTTAAGCGGACAGTTCCCTTTAGAGTGTTTAGTGTAGTATACTTTTTTTACGACGTAAAATAAAAAAGCGGCTTTTTTAGGGTCTGTTGAAGTTAAACATGGGTTTATATAGTTACGGGTATTATTAAGGCTTGAATCCAGTCAGTGAGATTTACAAGCACAGCAACCATCAAGCGATACTAATAACATTTTCACCACAATGTTGAACAATGTATACTTGGAAAGTGTATCAAATTCTAGAGTAACCTAATGTGTTATGAACTATGCATGTATGCATGTATGGCTTTTAACACAGCAATGAAGCTATAAAGTAGCAAATAACCGCTATCTGCCGAAATATAGGTGGAACGAGGAAATGTCCAAATTGAGCAAAAATGGAATCTCGTCCTAGTTTGCAATGAAAATCTCATTTGTAAACTTCTGGCATATACGGCTTGGATTCGATAACCATTCAGTGGATAAAAATCTTACTCAATTGTTGTGCTAAACGGGAGATTATTAACGTTACACTCCTTAAATGCCGGAATCCATCAGGAATCAGGTTTATCACCAACTTTATTTTTGTTGTACATCAATGGTTTGCTGGATATCACTGTTAACCCTATCCATAGCTTCGCCGTTGACGCCACATTGCACTTTTCTAATTCATTCAAGGTGGAATAGTACTATAGTCGAAATAGTGAAATTGAACACTCTAGAAAATGTATTAAATTACTGTGGTATTACTCATGATATGCTAAACTGGTATTATAAATACTTCACATACATTTTTTGGTGGTGGCTAAAAATAAATTACAACCTACAGTTTGTAGAAACATGTTTTTTGAGGTTTCTAATTTTTACTTTTAGAGGGTTAACATGATTTTTTTATGTATTTCTACTTTACAATCGCAAAACAAATTTAAATTTAAAAAAATGAGCATGGCAAAATAAATTTAGTAACCATATTTCTGATCGCAAATAATTAATTTGTGACCGGATAGAGCATATACCCTTAAAGCTCGAAACAGAATATGAGCGACAACGCCGAGCGTCGACGAATTAAAAAACATATCGCCGCGATATCGTTATAGCTAACAGAACAAAAGCGTTAGCGTATGGTGATAAAACAACAACCACAAACGACATAACCGCGACATATTTTATATATGTGAAAATGGATTCTAAAAGTTCTCTAAATTTTAAAATTATAAAAACTGTTTATTTGTTATGCTTTTGGCACATGACGTTGGGGCGCTACCAACTTATATGTATATGTATATATGAAAAACAGTTGGCAACATTGTTTCGCTGGCGAAATTTATTTCAACGAAAAAATCGTCATCGCCTGCTTCGATGGTTGTGTTTATATTGCATGTTTTCGGTGTTTTGTAATATGGCAGGCAGTTTTGCTCACCGCCTTCGTTCTTCTTCTGTATTGAGCTTAACGTGGAATGTTCAAAATTTTTGAAAGTTTGGCAAAGATAAGTTACCTTCTTCACTTAGCTTTTAGCCACATTTATGGTCAATCTGGCCTTAACTAGCAGCCACGCCACTTTCTGCAGTAGGATAACATATTCTGATAACGCTGACGAAGTGATAAGAATATAATCCAAACAAACAAAGATTTTGTCGTGTAGTTGATACGGATTTCCTTGGTGCATAAACGACATGGCATAATATGGAAATGACAAGGGTTGTCCTAGTACTGTAAATGTAGTTCTATCTCTAGACACAGAGGCGTCTGGGCGGTGATCGGCTAGAGTCGTGAACTTTAAACATACCGCGAAGATATATAGGAATGCAACGATATTTTTTTCATAGCACCGTAATCTAAAAATTCAGGAATTTACAATAAAAACTAGAATTATTTGCATCGTTTTATGAATTATTGGGCAAAGTGATTTTAGAATTTGCGTTTATTGAAGTCACACGTTCTTTTGTTCAAAATTATTTTGTTAGCACTTCTTATATACAGGGATTCTGATACAAAAAGTATTAAAACACAAACCCATTCATTACAAAAAAAAATTGTATTATTCACAATCCACAGTTTGGAGTTGCTTTTAATGAAAGAAGACGAAAAATGATCAAATAGCTCAACTGTTGCATCATGTTGTTTTCATTACTGAAATGGACTCAAAATATCTTAGTCACATTGTACGCTCATCTGAAACAGCTGAGAAAATTAATGAGGACATTATGAACTTCTTTGCTTCAAAGGTGGATATTTCAAATCTGGTAGCTATATATGATGCAACAGGACTATCGTTACTACCGGAACGAGAAAATGATGTAATTCGGACAGTTTCGTCTAAATTTCCAACTAAAAGGTTAGTTCATACCAGTTACATATCTATAATGTTATTAACCCAAAACGTTTTCATCTAAATCTAAACTGCAAACTTAGTCCAGATTTGTTAATCCCGGTTTAAGGACAGTTTTTTCGATCAGTCATTGAGTCATTGAGTGATTTAAAAAATAATTGATTTTACCGAAAAATTGCAGCCCCAGTTAGCAAATTCTAATTCAACATCAGACACGGTTCGTTTTGTGCCATTTATGAACGACTATCCCTCTCTTTAATTAACAAACATGGGTGTGCATAAGAAATACAGTATATGTAAATATCAGTTTCTTCAACTTGTATTTTTAAAAGTTGCCTCTGTAACGTCATCTTTTTAGAAATGGACTCACAATTTTACATGTTGTGTCCTTGAAATCATATTTAAGATTTTACTACAGAATATACCTGTTGATGCATGATGTGAAACGTTGGTTGTGATTTTACTCAACACGTTGGCAACAGTTGAGGATCTGAAAGCGCCCAAAATTAGTAAAATTATCGTCAACCCCGATAATTTATAATTAACGACCAAATGGTCACCACTGCTTATTTTGAAATTTCAACTTAAAGGTGTCTCAATATGTGGTTAATAGGTTTTGCGGGAAATTGGAAAACTTTCGAAACAATATTTCAAATTGCCCGTAGATTCGATAAGTTGATAAATACATCTATCAAAAAT
Organism: Nephrotoma appendiculata; assembly: GCA_947310385.1. Taxonomy (NCBI): domain Eukaryota; kingdom Metazoa; phylum Arthropoda; class Insecta; order Diptera; family Tipulidae; genus Nephrotoma; species Nephrotoma appendiculata. Next base: position 18,172,609 of record OX371223.1, read on the forward strand.
AACAACATCTTTTTTTATGAATTGAGGTTCTATTACCATCGATTACCTGACGCTTCATGGTGCCTGCACGAAGCGAGATTATTTTTAATTCAATTGTTTATCCGTTCAATTTTTAATATTCAACTGGGGCCCGCCCATTTTAATGTTTAGTTAAAATAAATATTCATCTTTTGAACAAATCATCTTGGTCGTACCAACATAATAATAAAAATAAATTCAAATATGAGCAACTGGTGCTCATAGTATGTTTATTGTTGTTAATTTAAAAAAAAATCGAATGTATTTGTCAGTTTATACTCTTAAACTAATTAATTATATTGTAAATATTTGATGTGATTTTTTATTCGCTATCATATTCGCTGTACCATTCAAATTAAAAATAAATTCATCCGTAACACAAACTTATAACGACCTGAACTACATATACCAATTGACATTTATTTTGACATGACGCTATAAACACGATTTCATCTTGTTTTCAATTTTTATTGTAAGATTAAGTTTGTTATGGTTTAAGGGTTGTACAAAACAAAGGCCTTTTCAAATTTCCCATTGAAATGAATAGCGGAGCCCGATAAATTGGTAGAGCAAAATCGATTTTTTATATTGATCTAAAAAGTTGAATGAAAAATATTAGTTTGGAGTTAAATAAATTAATTATATGCAAAAATACCGTGCTAAATATAAGTTTTGACATAGAAAATTGGGTGCTCCGGATACAATCTATCGGACGCTAATAAAAAACACGGCAATTGTTTGTTAACAGAAAAATGATGTAGATGAAATGAATTGTATAAATATCTTTGCTAAATATCTATTTAAAATAATATGGGGGAGAAACGAAAATGTTGTCTTTCCACAGGTGTTAGGTTGCAAATTCCTCATGTTATTTATAAAGTATGTATTGGCCAAACATTATGTATATTCGAATAAATTAAAATAAAGCCCCAACTGGTCGCAAGCCAAGCACAAGTTGAAGGTAAACAACAACAATTACAAAGCAATAAAAACCTATAACTCACATGACAGCCTAAGTGTATTTTTTGAGCAAATTTCACGTGTGATTGAAGTTGGCAAACAAATAATCCAACTAATGCAGAAACAGATGTGCAGATTGTGTACATGCAGCGCCGCATACTGATCTGCACGTAAAACACATGAGCATTTTGACACTTGTTGCGGCATTTTTTGTTTAAAGTTAGAGCAAGCTAAGTGTTGTGATTTTTTCTGTGTATTTTGTGTATTAACAAATCTGTCTTTATTAAACTCATTAAATTTTTTATCACGCAGATAAACATTTTTGTAATTGAAATGTGTTTTATCGTGTAAAAATTGTTTTTTTTATAAATCCTACGCTTTCCCCTCCATCTTGACAAAATTTAGTGTCAAAAGTGAAAAACTGATAAGAAATTAATTTTTTTTTTCATATTTTCAACACCGACTTATGCACAGTCAAATTAGAAATAGAGACGACGTGCGGAATTCTGCTTGACATGCGTCATGTATTTTAATCCATATACACTAGTGCATTCTAATTTTGATGCGTGCGGAATTCTGCACATGTGTTTCTACCATAACTTCATCGGTTTAGTCAATATATGCTTATAAATATATGCGTGCTGTAACAAAAAATTTAATACCAATTTATAATGACATGGCCCAAATTACATCATCTACATACTTATATGCACATACTACAAATTTTAAATTGAGACTAGAGAATCTATTTTTTATTTTCTATTCACTGCAGAGAACTATATACAATGGCCAAATTACTATGAACTAAATATTTTTTTAAATATCTTTTTAATTACTGTAAATTTTCATAAAATTAAAAAAATGTTTTGTTACATATTTATATTCCTTTGTATATATTCCTTGCTGAATCCTCTCTGAATTCCAGAGCTGGTAATTCCCCAGATATGAACCCGATGGAAATATTTGGGCTGTATTAAAACAGCAATTGTCGAGAAGTCATCAAAGTTGAATGAGGAAATTAAAACGAAATATTAGCCGGTTGAATTTCTTTTATTTTTTTTTTATAGTATAAAGGTTAATAAATCCATTTAAATGAACTACGGTAAATAACGTGCTTTTTAATCAAATTTCCGGTGAATACTTAATTTTTGAAAACTTCATATTAATTTGGCCATGTACTGTACCATAGAACGTATGTAAAGTTTTTTCCCATATAAAATTTGCTATTTCATATGTCACAAGCCAGAGCAGGATGGTTATATAAAAAATGCATTTGGCGGAATCATATTTCAAAGTAAAAACCCACCAAACTAATTTTTGTTGTTAGCGTAGGGTTCTTATTTGTGTGTTGTAACAGTGCCGCATTGTTCTTATTACTACGTATACATATTACCATGTGCTTTTCTTTTCATAATTACTTTTTATTTTTGAATACCATAAATATTAGTTTTTAGAGACATTATGTGAAAAACATATTTTGTTTTTTAGGATAAGCTTAATGTGAGGAATTAAAAAAACAATAATTGAACCCAATTGGCTTCGATGGACAAGATGTAAAAATGAGTGAGCCAACGACTAAGTTTGACGGCTATGACAATAATATTAAGTTAAATAGGGCCAATAACTATTTGGTTATACACAGGTTTAAATCTACAATATATTTAACTTAAGGAAAAAACAATTAATTTTTTGTATTGGATGAATAAAAATATAATTCAATTTACATATATTTTTAACTTTAACTTCCTAACTTCATTGCATTCGTGCGAAAAAAAATCTTAATAGCGCCCTGTTGATTTACTCGTTTTCATTTTTACCCTCCGAATTTGTAACGCTTGACAGCTGTTTACATTCATTCTATTTCTATTTATGATTCTATGCAAGATGAATAATCAGTAAAATATTGCTTTCTATTCACTTTTGGAAACGATCAGTAGTAAAAATTATTTGTTTGATCAGTAAAGAAAGAATAATATATATTGTACAGTGAATTTTAGAACCGTGCAAAAAAGTGTTCTGTAAAGCATAAAAAAAATGTTCGCGTGAAAACCATAATAAGGAATTTGTAAAGCCATCTCTAATTTTCATTCATAAATGAATGTAACAGTGCAGTTAAATGTAAGAATCAGGTACATCAGGAATGAAACCGTATTGTATGATGGGAATGGGTTCTAGATTAAATCGGGCATTTAGGCTTCAAGGAAAATATATATGAATTCATTTTCATCGTCGCTCAAGACTGTGGTATGTTTTTATTTGTGGTGAAATTCTGAGTGTGTTCATCACATTGACCATGACTCACTATAATGGCACGTTTAACGGCGAGTGTTGCAAAATTGCTCTATTTTATACCGAATGAGACAATCATCTAACAGCTGGATAGCAACTTTATCAGACTGGCTAACGTAAAATAAAGAAAAAATTATTGAAATAAAAATTATGTTATGTTATAAATTATGATGCCAGAATTTAACACCAAATTCCAATTTCTTCCTAATTTATTAATAATATTGGTTTAGTTTCTGTTGTGAATAATAGCAAACCTTTAAAAGGCAGGGGCCGCTGGTTATTGTGGTTAACAGTGTAACACCAATTCAAAAGCAATTCAATGGCAGATTAGGTTAGGATATTCCGTAATTAAACAATTGTTGTAATTTAAAACGTTTTGTAACTTTCGTTGCTCAATTAATTATAGTATTTAATTTACATTGTGATTCTAATTCCTGATTACAATACCAATGCAATTTTATAATATTGCAATGCAATATCCATATTCATAACCCAGATTCATCTAAACTTGCGCGCACGTACTGACTTACTCATCCAATGAACAATACAAATTTCTGTTCAATAATAACCCTACCATTAAATCAATTATTTGATTGAATAAATCTTATACATAACTTAAATCAATTCCGATTGCATAATTTCAATTTAACAATGTATTCTTAGGTACATGTATTATAATGGAATAAAACTATAATAATTTAGCTTGAAGGTCAGATATCAAAATAATTAGATTCAAATTAATGTTGTAGTTTTAATTGTTTTACACTCGTCCTTCTGGGCCAAAAACTCAATCAACCGATCAATGTTTTGGTTCTAAGTGATTAAATTAATTTAATTACAAACAAAAAAAAATTATAAAATAAATTTGTTCTAATAGTCAACAGACCTGAAAATAATTTATATCCTTCAGGTTATATTTACTAAACGCAATTTAATCACTTTCGCAAATTCAAAAACTAAATGCGGAAAAACGATTGTAATTTAATTAGGTATTATTAGTATTATTATTGAAGAATATGTCATTTGAGTACATTCAATAATCATTAAAAAATTTATAAAAATGATCCAAAGTTTAAGGGGCCTCGAAATAACAAAACAACTTATGAAATAGAAGATTATTATGTGAATAGAATACTCAAGGTGAGGTTATCTCGAATGCAGCTATTTATATATATTTGTGGACGTACTTAATATTCAACCGTCTCGGATTTGTAAATTACACCAGTTAAAAATTGATTAATTAAATACAAATTGAGAACAAAAAAAAAATATTGGTGAGAGATGGAAACATTTCAAAACCGTCAAGTTCAACTGTGTCTACAAGAGAAACTCACCTTCAGGTGTAAATATTAACGATTTACCAATATAAAACAAAAAATGTTCGAATTACGAATTAGAGTATTTAATTAAAAATAAAAATTTGGGTTATTGATAAATTGTATCTCAAATAAAATATAGAAAAATTCTTTCCGTGCAAAATGACATTTACTATTTTCAAAACTATTTTCATTTACACCTTCCCATTGGCTTATTTGAATAGTTCAAATGTACATCAATAAAAAATACTAGATGCATTATGAATAATGCATATATGCAGAAATTGTATATAAGATAAAATAGTGTACATATAATTAGAAACCTTCAAGTTGATTTGAAAGAAACAGAATCATTAAATGCATAACGCCATAATAGTCGTGAACTTTGGCGGACAATTTATTATTGCAAAGTTATTAAACATTTCAAACTACAACACTTACTCAAAATATTTAAACTGTATCCTTTAAAAATATTTTATAATCGCTTTTCAAAAATCACTTATTATTTGTAATAATATACACTTGTAAGCAAATAATTTAAGATCACTTAACTCAAATTGAATCACTTAAACAACTCTTTAATATAAATATTTTGTTTAGTTCGTCTAATAATTTTTTTTGCTTATATCAACCGATCTTCGCCAGCTCCCCACGTTTAATATATATTTAAACTTAATACTAAATTTTAAATTTTTATTTTTATATAGTTAAAATTGAAAACAAAAAGCTTGAGCGCGATTTTTCTTTTTTGTTGTTAAATTGTAAATATATTTTCTTGGCGAGAGAAACTCTGCGTTTAAACAAATATATCAAACTAGACTAAAATCAGAATTCATGAAACAGTTTTCTTTATATAAATTTTTCTTATAGTGGCAAAACCAACAAACAAAACAAAACACTACACACAACTGTTGTAAAATAAAAAAAAAATAGTTAAAAGTTTTAATAATTCAATTGAAGCTTATTATTATTTAATGGTAATAAAATAAATTTAAAATAAGTAGTTTTATGAATATAAATAAATCGGAGAGTATTATATAGTGGAGGTGCACTTGTATACTCGTATAGAGTCTGCGATCAAGAGAACTGGGTATGTAGTACAATAATAACGTTTTAGTTTTGATTTTGATTGCATATAGTAGTCGAGATTCCCTTTCCACCACTAATACAAATTTTACTCCGAGTACGTAGCGTATCGTGTTTAGTAAATCTTTTGTTTGTTGTGCTTTTCATTCGCTGGAAGTTTCTTATTATTATTGGGTGAATGGGAAATATTTTTAATTTTTTTTTTGTAGTTGTACGCGATCGTCAATATTATTTTATAAGTGTACATAGTGTATGAAGTAATTAATTACAAAATAATATGGTTAAATTTATTAATTTGTGCTGAAGGTTAACAAATTTGTTTTGGTCAAACTACACACAAATAGTAAAATTCTCTTTTCTATTTCGATTAAGTTTTATTTTGTGATCGAAGGTTGCAGATTATTGGATCGGCAATTTTTTTTCAGAATTTATTGAAGTATATTAGTAAAATGTACATGAAATTTTGGTGGCCTAATTAAATATTACAGAAATTATTGCACTGGAAAACTAGAATATTTAAAAAATTAAAATTCTGTTGCGTGGTATGTGACGGGGGTAATGACTAATTCGGAATACCCCGGTTAAATGGTTAATACTTAATGCAGACAAACAATAATATTTGGACAGGTAATTCAAATTAATTTCTGCTAAGTACTTAGGTTTATTGATTGACTGGAGTGTTCCACCATAGAACTGTTTTACAGTCACACCCTTATTCCCTACCCCTATCTAGTTACTGGATTTTTAAATCGAAACTTACAAAATATTTGTTTACAAAACTAGTCGTGGCTATTTTTTAAATATATTTTAGTATGCTGTTTAATAAATATTGGCGACTGCTATCACTTCAAATGTCAATTTCTATCACTTGACAGATAAATAATAAAAAAAAAAATTAAGGCAACCAACGATAGGCGTAACCAGCGAGTCTGTAAGAAATTTAAGTAACAAAGCGACATCTGAAAAATGTATGTTTATTGACATTACTGACCAGCGAAACCCAAAGTACTTTTCGTTCAGTTTCGTTAAATTTGAATTGTCATTTAGCAATCCGTAACAAGAGCGAAAATTATCGCTCAAACTGAAGGAAACTTCAAAATTGAATACAATTCTAATATAAAAACAATTCTAATATAAATGTCATACCATCGTGGCATGGTTGATTTGTGATTTATCAATAATTTATTTATAAATAGATATTATCTATTCAATTTGTTCTGCCGTTTTGTAGGATGTATAGTAAATTGAAATTTAAAAATTCAATTGACAATAATCGTGTTACAGATTCGCTGGTCAAACTGTCAAAGATTCTGTAATAAAACATTTTCGTTAAATTCTGTAAGGTTTCGTTACTGACTCTTACAGACTCGCTGGTTATAGCTTAAGATTTAAAAAATATGCACTGAGTTTTGTACAAAATTATTCAGCAAATTTCGAGTTTACAATCTAGTAACCAAGAAGATCTATAGCCACGTTGCATAAAGTGGTCCGACTAATGCTGGAAACACATGAGCAGAAACACATGAGCAGAATTGTATCTGTATTCAGATGCATGATGCATATCATGCCAAATTTCCCACGTCGTCTCTTTTCAGGGTGCATCCGTCGATATTGACAACATGAAAAAAAAAATAAAAATCTTGGCTAACTTTATGCTACATTGTTTGTTGCTTTTCACTTTTGACACTAACTTTTGTCAAGATGGAGGAGAAAATCGTAGAATTTATAAAAAAACAGTTTTTATACGATAAAAGATATTTCAAATACAGAATTGTTTATCTGCATGACAAAAAGTTTATTGAGTTTAATAAAGACAGATTTGTTAACACAGAAAATACACAGAAAAAATCACAACACTCATAGCTTGCTCTAACTTTAAATAAAACATGCTGCACACAAGTATCAAAAAATTATATGCTCATTTGTTTTATGTGCAGATCTGTATGCGACGTTGCATGCGAAAAATCTGATCTGTTTTCAACATAAAGCTCGAAACAGAACAAGAGCGAAAACGACGAGTGTCGATGAATCAATACGAAAAATCGCCGTGTAATGATATCTCGGTTTTCAAAATCTGGGTTTGTCAAAAACTCGTTTCTAAATCTCGGTTTTCAAAATAATGGTTTTCAAAATCCCAGTTTTCAAAATCCCGGTTTGAATTTTTAAAATTTGACATGTGTGAAAATGGCACTCTTAAATGATTTTTTGACAAAATTCAAAAATGAGTTTGCGATAAAGTTTTAGAAAATGTCTGATAGGGATGGAATTTGGATGAAGGGCTAAGTGCCCGTGAGAGTTTTCGAAGCCGTCAGCCACTACAGTTTTTGCTTTTCAAAATGTTGCATTAACAAAATATTGCTTTTTTTTAATCTTGCAACTACAAAATGTTGAAATTACAAAATGTTGCAAGTACCTATTACCTATCTTGCAATTAAAAAACTTTATCAATTATTTTGTACAATAAGAACTAGAAGAAAAGAAAACCGCATTTGAAAACCGGGATTTTGAAAACCGGGATTTTGAAAACTGGGATTTTGAAAACTGGGATTTTGAAAACCTGAATTTTGAAAACCGAGATTTCGTAGTACATCCATTTTATCTATGTGACAATGGAGTCTAAAAACTTGCATACTCGAATAAAGAAAATTTTAAAATTATAAACAAATTTTATATGTATTTATGTTTTTGGCACATGACGTTGAGGTGTTAAGCTACTAAACCAATAAAAAACAGCTGGCAACATTGTTTCGCCGGCGGTAAAAATAGAAATAGACTCTAAATTTATTTTATCGAAAAAACCGTCGTCGCTAGCGTCGGTCCAGACCATGAAATATTCGACATCGTCGAAAATAGGCTATGAAATTTATCGGCACGCTTTTTTTCGGTTAGATTGAGTTTTCATCTATTATGGAGTTACAAACAAATGCCACTGCGCCTTGTTTAAGATAAAAAGGAATATTATATTTGTACGACAGTGGCCCTATTCTGGCTTTCCCTGGGAATAGGGAATTGGGAATAATATTTTCATAGCATTTTTGTTAAATTTATACTTTTCTGGCCTACTGAAAGAATAAGTTTAGTGCAAAAATATTCAAAACAAAGTGATTTGGGAAACTTTTGTTCCACAAAATTTTTATAGGGAAAAATATTTTCCCATTTAACTTTGTTTCGAAAATATTAACACCAATCATGTTCCCTCAGTAGGCCAGAAAAATACAATTTAGACAAAAATGATATGAAAATATTTTTCCCAATTCCCTATTTCCAGGGAAAGCCAGGATAGGGCCACAGGGTTGGGCGTGGTAGATTACGCAATGTAACGTAGATTACATAGCGATTTTAATGCGTTCCTGGCGTCAACAATGTAGACAACGTCGACAACCTAGAAATGATATTAAAAACAAAATTTCATCAGTTTTTTTTTCTTCATTTTAGGTTAGCTGATATAACAAAATTCCTGGACCGACTCATACGCTAACCTAAACTTATTTTCAAAAAACACATGTTGACTTTCAAACTTGGAGAAATTGTGCAAGTTCTACAACAATAGACTCAAACTTTTTTCGCAATAATAAAGTTAGATCCATATTCTGGTACGCCTAGTTATGTTTGTTTTTAAATATTTTAATTGAATATAATAGAAAAAATTTAAATAAAAAAAGATTAAACATAAATTCCATAAAAAAATTATGAAAACTAACTCAGAAAGTTGTTGATAGACGGCCAGGGATTGTTTGGTATGCAAAACCGGAGTTTTTGTATTAGCTAGGATCGAATGATAATGGAAAGATATATATGTAAATAAACACATTGAAATTAAATTTGTAGGTTAGGTTCAACCACAAACTTAATTTAGTAAATAACGCTCTCAAGGTGCGACGAAAATGAATTCATACATTTTCCATCTGGCTCATATGCCCGATTTAATGTAACATCCATTTCCATATTTAAAATAATTTAAAAAATAATACAATAATTTGCCGTACTGTGAGAAATTTAACAGTTGTATATTCTTGTATTGGCTGGCATAAGGAGCCAGTTACCGATTAACCGATGTCTCATTTGAAATATAGATCATTATATTAATCGGTAGCTGGATTATAGTTTGAATGTGATGGCGGTAAGCAACAAGAGTGGCAAATTTTTAAACATTCTAACAGGCGTATCTGGTTACCAGCGTTACGTAAAACCGTAATAGCAACCACTATAAAATTGCAAATTTCCCTCCATCTAAGGCCAGTGCCAATAATAAGGGTATTTCGACAAGGTCATCCATCTACTCACTGCCTAAAGACAGACAGTTTAGCTTGTTGCATAGTCGCGCTCGTTCCATTGTAGAAAACTCATTTAACTGATCAAAATAAGATGCCAGAGCATTTTCCTAAACCCTTGAAAAATGTTAAACATTCTGTGAAAACTAGTGTAACAAGTTGTGTTATGCACAACATTTTTCGAGATGACGGGTTCCATTAGAAACCGAATTCACCGGAGTGAACTTTTTAACGAAAAGAATAACTACACAAATTAAAGAAAAGTGGAATTTCTAAAAAGTGTAAATAGTACACCTTTACTAAAAAAGATTGCCAAAAATGTATATTTGATGCAAATATCGTTATCAAATTTTATCATAATATTTTAGTTATTAAAAAAATTAATTCTTTAAATGTTTGAAAAAGACATATGCGACACTACGGCCGATTAAAAATATCAGAGATGTTTCCAAATGAACCTTGTTAAAGTTAGACGAAAGTTGCCAGCCGAAAGTGAAAAAATCGATAATGCAGATAGTGTCTTGACTAATTCAGCCGAAAGTTAAACAAATGATATATTAAATTGAAGTATCCCAGCCGAAAGTGACTAACCTACAAAATCAGCCGAAAACATATATTAAAACAAACAACAATTAAAATCTTCAATTTAACCAATATTAAATTATTGTTTCATATCAATTGTGAAATTTGTTTCCCCTTCTCCTAGCAATACAACCGTTTATCATTCGAGATTTTGCCAGATGGACACCAATCTGACCATGCCGATTCAATAGCCCATGACCATAGGTACATTCTGAGTATGGTGGTGAAATTTTGATTTTCCCCATTTTTCATAGATATAATCGTTGGTCATTCAAGATTTTGACATATAGACACCAATCTGTCTATGCCGATTCGATAGTCCTTGCCCATGGGTAGATTCTGAGTATAGGTTAGAGGTGGGTCTGATAGGGTTATAGGGGTGAGATTTTGTTTTTCCCCATTTTTCGTCGATTAAATCGTTCGCCATTCGTGATTTTGGCATATACATACCAATGTGACTATACCGATTCGATGGCCCATGACCCTATATGATGTTCGAAATGTTATCGGTACATGCATGACAATGAAGTTGACGTGGATATATATAACATGGATTTAACTCAGGCATTTATTGCTCACTTTGTCTCTCATAGACTAAGTAATATTCTAAAAAATGTTAAGAAAAAATATTTGTATGAAATGAAAGTGTAAAGTGAATTATATATTTTTATTTTTAATTTTTATATTAATTTTTATTTTATTGCTCCTTGTGTTTTAATTTAATGGAGCTACACATGGAAAATGAGAAGCGAAGTCCGAGATTCATACCTCCACGTGGTGCTCGCCGGGTAGCTCTAAATGAATTAGGCAGTTAAATATAGAAAGAAACAATTTTTTGAAACACCAAACCTGCAAAGTCCCTCTAGCCATGGCCCCTCGAATTGGAATAGTCAGGTTGGTGTGTATCTCTCAAAATCTCGAAAGTCAAACGGTTTCATCGATAAAACATAAGAAAAATCAAAATTTCACCCCTATAACTCCATCAGACCCACCCCAACTCTATACTCAGAATCTACCGATGGTCATGGGCTATCAAATCGGCATAGTCAGATTTGTGTCTATATGCTAAAATCTCGAATGACGATCGATTTTACCCATGCAAAATGGGAAAAATCAAATTTTCACCCCTATAATCCCATCAAACTCACCGCTAACCTTATAATCAAAATTTACCTATGGTCATGGGCTATCGAATCGGCATAGTCAGATTGGTGTCTACATGCCAAAATCTCGAATTACGAACGAATCTTTACGATGCTTGATAATTTTCAATCTTCTTTATCGACTACTTTCGGCAGATTTGCCGTTTCATCCCTAAAACCCCATCAAACCCACCCCTAACCTATACTCAGAATCTACCTATAGTCATGCGCTGTCGAATTGGCATAGTCACATTGGTGTCTATATGCCAAAATCTTGAATGATGAACGATTTTATCGTTGAAAAATGGGAAAAATCAAAATTTCACCCCTATAACCCAATCAGACCCACCCCAATCCTATGTCATGGTTCATCTATTTGGTACATTTAAATAGTTCATCTGTCAAATTCTTGATATACAAACCATTCATCAACTAAACGAGATTGCGTCCATTTGTAACTTTTAAATCTGTATTGCTGGCATTTTTCGATTTGAATATTGAATTTAGTCTTCTTTATCGATGCAATCTGCATTATCGACGTTTTAAAATATTTAGTTGTGGTAACAAAGTTAATAGCTGTATTACCATCTTTCGGCTGAGATAACAAAGTCACTATCTACATTACCATCTTTTGGCTGGGATAGCAAATACACTATCTACATTACCATCTTTCGGGTGGAAACTTTCGGCTAACTTTAAAAGTATACCAAGTGAAGGTAAATGCCATCTAATAGTGGACAACTTGAGCTGTTCAAAACAGTTAACTAAATAAAAATAAATAGTTTTGGGATGGCTCCACTCAAGTTTTAGGAAGTAAAATTTCATAAAAATTCAAATATTCTTGAAATAGTTATATGGGCATAGTTATATGGCCATAGTTTTATGGGCATATTCGCTTAATAGTTTTTTTCCTTTTTTTTTGTGTTTATCTCTGCAATCTGTTCTGAGGCCTGTTCAGCTCTCCCTGCTCTTTCGCGGTTTGCTTATTTCGTCCTTACTTTTACTCCAGTCAGCCAATTCGAGGACGTACGGCTGTAGGACATATGTAAGACCATCTGCACATTGCAAGCTCCATGCCAGCCTATACTGACATGGAAGATGGGTCGGCCCATGAGTTTTACACTCCGACAGGGGGTCATAGATGTGTTACATTTCATCCCAGATCGTAATCTGTTATGAAATTTCACTTTTGCATCCTGCCAAAGCTTTAACCACTGTAATTGGTCGGTTTTTCGCTTAATAGTTGGCAGATTAAAAGATTTTGGGTGTATAAAAAGATTTTAGGTGTCTCCACAAAACACATTTTATATTTCATTTTGACACATTTCATTTTAAACCATAATACCAATCGTCCAGTGTACTTACATCTGACACAATATTCTCGTTTACACATGATTTTCTCTAAATTGAGTTAAATCTCGTATTTTGTTAAATCTAACTTGTGAACAATTTTGAAAATCAATTATTTTGTTACTAAAATTGTTGACACTAATAAGCAAGCAACCTCGAAGGAATGTAAATTAAGAACCTGGTGGTTAATAGGAAAACTAATGATCACTTTAATTTAGTTGGCAACTAATGCTGTGTGCCTTATGCCCGGTTGCACAGAAAAATGACTAACGGCCGGTTAATTGTGCACCAGTTAAATGTTTTATTTGAAATCTTTTTTCGCAATCAGAAAAAACTCAATGCAAACTTGATTAAATATTTTTTATTCTATGTAATCGATTAGTTAAAAATTTATCTAATCAAAAATGGCCATTTAAATATTTATACGTAAGCTAAATATTTACATGGAATAAAATATATTTAATCAAGTTTGCATTGAGTTTTTTAATTAGAATTTTGTGATATTTAGATATTATCACAGTACTGTAAAGGCGATGATTCATGAAGAAATTTTGTCGGACAGACATAAATAATAATCGCTCTGATTGGTTAATATTTTTTTGTCTTATACGATCAAAATGAAATTCACACGTAAGCGATACATGTATAAAATTTTTTCGTATGAATATATTTTGACATTTTATAAAGCAAGCAACCTAAAAAGTGTTTTTATTTTTATTCGTTTAGAATTTTTTTTATTATGTATTCTTTTGTTCTCACTGTACGATAAAAAAATATGGCCGACATTGAACCAATCAGAGCGATTATTATTTATGTCTCTCAGATAAAATTTATACATGAATCACCGCCTTAATGAATTTCCTTTTCCTGCATGCCTGTGTAAGTAAGGTAAATGAATCATGTCAAATTTTTTTTTTTTTGTATGTGTTTTGAACCAAGTTATAAAAAAAAACAGTATACCCCTTTCCTGCCCCGGATACACAATTTTGTATGGAAATTTCAATTACGACAAAGGACTATGTCAATTGAACACCAGCATACACATTTGTGGATAGACGTAATTTTGTTTTCTTCCAAATCTAACACTAAATAAAATAATAATAAATATTTTATCAAAAACAATTAATTAATATGTTATATAATTTATATGTTACCAAATTATAATGCTTTTTTCAAAAAGAATTCCGATTTAACTAAAATCCATTAAAATTCGGAGGACATTACAACCTGTCATTACCGTAATACACATTTGTGTATAGGGAACTTAAATTGAAGCAAAAAAAAAATGTTTGAACTCGAAAGAGATACCTAAAGTATACCAAGTATACCCAGTACACACAATTGTGTTGGTTGTACTTCAAATCAACCGAAATTTTTTATTAAATCGCCATTACATACTATGTTTTTTACTCACATATTTGTGTGGTTTGGACTTTATTTGAGCCAAATTTTTTTTTTTTTTTGGTTGAAAAAGGGATATCTCTATATGTTAAAGCAATGCAGAAAGACATAAACTCGGAATTTTACGGTGTATCTTTTTTTGTTACACGATCGACAAAAAGTTTAGTTATGGTATTTAAAGTGTCAGCCGCTACTCTTAGATGTTCTCTAATAAATACATTGTCGTCGACATTATCCTTTGATAAATTTTAGAATCACACAATTTTCGTTTTCGGAAACCTAAACAAAATTACTGAATATATCACAACATAACCTCAAATATTATATATTCAATTACATACTTTTGTTCGATGTATCCGTTTATTTCTTATAACGGGTGATTTTTTTGTGGTTAGGATTTTCATGCATTAGTATTTGACAGATCACGCGGGATTTCAGACAAGGTGTCAAAGAGAAAGATGCTCAGTATGCTTTGACATTTCAGAACTGAAGCCGAACGATCTGCCACAACGTCGAATTTTCAGTGAATGGGCCCTAGAAAAGTTGGCAGAAAATCCGCTTTTTTATCGACAAATTTTGTTCAGCGATGAGGCTCATTTCTGGTTGAATGGCTACGTAAATAAGCAAAATTGCCGCATTTGGAGTGAAGAGCAACCAGAAGCCGTTCAAGAACTGCCCATGCATCCCGAAAAATGCACTGTTTGGTGTGGTTTGTACGCTGGTGGAATCATTGGACCGTATTTTTTCAAAGATGCTGTTGGACGCAACGTTACGGTGAATGGCGATCGCTATCGTTCGATGCTAACAAACTTTTTGTTGCCAAAAATGGAAGAACTGAACTTAGTTGACATGTGGTTTCAACAAGATGGCGCTACATGCCACACAGCTCGCGATTCTATGGCCATTTTGAGGGAAAACTTCGGAGAACAATTCATCTCAAGAAATGGCCCGGTAAGTTGGCCACCAAGATCATGCGATTTGACGCCTTTAGACTATTTTTTGTGGGGCTACGTCAAGTCTAAAGTCTACAGAAATAAGCCAGCAACTATTCCAGTTTTGGAAGACAACATTTCCGAAGAAATTCGGGCTATTCCGGCCGAAATGCTCGAAAAAGTTGCCCAAAATTGGACTTTCCGAATGGACCACCTAAGACGCAGCCGCGGTCAACATTTAAATGAAATTATCTTCAAAAAAAAAATGTCATGGACCAATCTAACGTTTCAAATAAAGAACCGATGAGATTTTGCAAATTTTATGCGTTTTTTTTTAAAAAAAAGTTCTCAAGCTCTTAAAAAATCACCCGTTATTTCGTTTATTTAAAATGAAGAAGTGTATTGGTAAATAAAAAATGTGGCACTATCATATTGAACAAATCGACGTCAGGCCCGCATTATTAGACGAAAAACGGTATTAGTCACACAGTATAAGTTACTTGGAAATATATTTTAAAGTATTAATAGTAAGCATTTAGCTAAAATCTCCGGAAAAAGAAATTAAAAATTCGTAGATTATTCATTCACTACTAGCTGAATTACAAGTGTTTGTCGACGTTATTTACGAGTAGTCGACCTTGTTTACGAATAGTGGACGTTTACGAGTTGTTTACGCAATCACGTAAAAATAAGTCGATGACGCGAAGCGCCCATTTCTGGCAGGGATGGGCAAGGTAGATTACGCAATGTAATCTATGCGGTTGGCAACACGTAATCTGTTAGGTAGATTAAATAGGGATTTTTGACGTTCCTGACGTCGACAATGGACAATGTTGATAACGTCTATTTTTTATTATTTTAGCCGGTCTGATATAGTTGCTGTCTAGCTTTTGGATCTTGTTGCTCTAGGAGCAAAATAAATTTAGAGTTGAATTCTAAATCGCATAATTTCTTCGTCAGTATAACGACCGACTCCTACAAAGCTAAACTAAGTAGACCACCGTAGATGTTTTTCATTTGATTCTATTCAACATAATAAAGTAAATTGTACAATATTAAAATACTTATAAATTATAAAACTAATTCTAACTTTTAAAGAGTATGATGAAGCATATCCGGGTTCTTTGATAAATACCATGAGTTATGTAAAGTCAGCCACATTATTTTGAGAGATTCTTATCGTTATTCTAACGTGGCCAACGTTTAGTAATAACAGCTTTGCCGTTACTAGCTTTAATTTGCTAATCAATCAGAACTTCACAATGATTTATAGAAGAATCTGAAGATATGCTTTACTGGCCGTACGTAAAAATGAATATAATTGATTACAGTCCACTGGTGCCTTTAACTAAATCCACGGGTGTCTCTCGTTATCACCACTAAAGCATGTGATATACTTCTAAAAGGTTATATTTTTAAATCCAGCAACTGCACACAGATTACGTTAGTCGATGTTAGACTGGTACCTTATGTAAAGTCAATAATTTACTTTAATCTGCTAACTTCAGTTTGCATGCTACACATCAGCGGGTATCTAGAAGTTGTATTAAAATTTTTAGAATTGGTTGTAAACGTTTTGTAGAACTGAGGCCCAGATCCGTTTTAGTACGGTGTGAACTTGGAAGTCATGTAGATTTACCGAAACCATAATGTTTGATTTCTGTTTATCTAATGGTAAGGAAAGCGAATTAAAAATTTTAAAAACATAGTTGTTCCCGCATTGGAGCAGAAAATGTACATTTTTGGTATATTAAAATGATTGTTATTACTTCATTATTACATTTATCTGAGGCAGAAATAAAAAAATTGCAGGATCACAGCTTATAGCTCGTATATGTTGCTGGCCAAACTAAATGTATAAAACCATAAACCCCGAACAAACAAATAATTTCCTGCCTTTCACATTTTCATATTTTCATGAAATTTGACATAGGTAACTGAAATCGATAAAACCTGCTTCAACATGTAACTTATTAGAGGCTAACAGGAAAGTTAATTTATTTAAACATTTCTGTACACGAGTAGTGTGCCTCTAATGCATGTAATGAATGAAATATAAAACGTTATAAAATTGTCTGTATAAATAGAGGTCTATTTTATATTTTCCTATAATTCGTTAATTTAAATGTCTCAATCACACAAGAAATTTACCCTAAATTGGTAATCTCCAAGGCGATCGAGGTGACAACGCTATTAATGTCGCTTAGATTGTGGCGATACTAAAAATTTCCTATTAATTTACATTAAAAATCAATAAATACGCTAGTGTAATGTCAATCGATTTTCTTGGCAAATGTATTTTTTTTTTGCATTTTCTTAATGCGGGTTGGGAATGTAGGGTTAATGTAGCAACCTGCCAATAAACATATATGTTTTATTACAAATGATTTTTTTCTAGTAATTTATCTTTCATATAATTTAAATTCTCGTTTGGAGTTTGGTATTCCTTTGGCTAGACCCCTTTACAGCTTCATTAAATTTTAGTCGATCCAGATTAGATCTAGTAGATCAAATGGTTTCTTCATTCGTAGCCATCTTACTGTATCTCAGCATTTTGAAGTAGACTTAATACGTTGCATGTGTTTTCTCGCGTGTTTTCTTATTCTTTCAGAGACGAAGTAAATCTACAGGTTGTCACTTCTTATGTACCACGGTATATTAACTATTCCATGTAGTTAACATTCGTTTTTTTGTACAGCCTCTGAGCGTAAAACCGAAAGCCCCAAGTTTTACAATTTTCCGATGTAATAGCAATTTATTATGAAAACTCTAGAGTTAAGGTTTGATTCTTTGTCGTATTTGTATAGGGAATTTGCTGAGAGTTTGTTTCCAATGCTATCCAGTTCACCTTTTTGTTGGTGCATGGTTACGTGAACCGATTTTGTTTCATTAAGTTTTATCCGCCATCTTTTCGTGGAGGTAATGACAATTTTAGCAGCTCTTTGCAATTTGCTTGTCGATTCTTCTAAGTTATCAGCAACTAGAAACGTTGCTATGTTTGTCTCATATAAAGTTGGTACCAAAACGCTACCTCCTGGTAATCCTACTAATTTCACATACAAGTGTCGTTTAGCTATTTAAGATTTTAGCTATTGTAAGACTTAGCTTTGTTAGACTAGCGCAGTGATCTAATTAAATTACCACTTCTATGGTTTAATTAGATATGAGAGGATAAAATTGTAGTTGATTTTGGTCAATTTTAATCTGTCTTTATTTATTCATTTTTACGGGTTTATATAAAAAAATTATAAATGTTAATCATACTAACAACAATTAAATTTTAAAACCATTAATTTTCTATTATTTAATGATATCAAATTTAATATTTATAAAAAAGAAACAGAACAGATCAGTGGGGTATAGTCACAGGCGATTCAAATCAGGAGGCAACGCATCAGCCACAGGAGAGACCAGTTATAGCCAGAGCAAGCACTAAATCAAACTTGTTTGCTGTACACGCTATCAGTATTCTGTATATTGCAAATTGTGCCATCAGAAACAACATCGAAGAACATCATGTCAAACTTAACATCCCATTCAGGTATCTACTTCGGCAAAATTAGCCAAAGCAGTCTGCGAATGGAAACTAATAACATACATTAATGTAAGAATATATTGGGCAGAGCTAGATCATATAGAAGAATCCACTCGGCAGCTAAATGATATACGCAATACACTGTAGATTAATTTCATCCCAAGTGCGAAAGGTTAACTTTTGACTTCGTTGGAACTATAGACATTTAACTATTTAGCCTACAAGAAGAGTATAGCAAACCGGAACCAACAACATCAACCAAAGCTTTCTCAGCAACAAATATCTATAATAGAATCGCCAGTGAACATTCAACCAACTAATAGTCGATCTGACATTTCACGAGGAATTCACGTGCAAATTCATTCATTTTGGCACCACACCAACGCCAGGAATAAGCCAGGCAAATAATCGACAATCTTAAGCCAAGTCAAGACATACCGTATCACAACAAAAATAAAGCTACTTTATACAAAATCACAACCGTCAGAACCATAAAAATTAGAAAAATCATAATTTTTGAATGTAAAAATCCCTTTCGTACAGAGAACCCGATCGATATACATTGTACATTGCTATCTCTGTACCAACACTAGCTGCGGTTTTTTGAAAACAATCGAGTAGAGTTCGCGATAGCTATTTTCAAATTTGTCCAATTTAAAATTAAAAATTTAGTTTTTTTTTAAATTAAATAATTTAGATTTAATAGGAATCTATGTATAACCAAAAAAATCCATCATAAAAATTGTATGGTTTTCTTGTTTCTGTATAGTTGTTTTTTTGGTTATACATAGATTCCTATTAAATCTAAATTATTTAATTTAAAAAAAAACTAAATTTTTAATTTTCAATTGGACAAATTTAAAAGTAGCTATCGCGAACTCTGCTCGATTGTTTAAAAAAAACGCAGCTACTATATCAACAGAAGTATGTACATATTCAAACGTTCAAACGTTATTTAATGGTAACACGCCAACAGTGACACTATTCTGGTAATTCCTCGGTAATAAGGAATTGAGGAAAGAATTTATATGTAATTATGTTCAAATATATTTTTTTTCGGCCTGCTGAATAGAAAAGTTTGATGTAAATATTTATAAATTTTGAATAATTTTTCCGTATCTAACTTGGCAGGGAAAATTATTCTCAATTTAATTTTGTTTTCAAAAAATTTTTTAAATCGAATTTGAATCTACAGATCATACTACAACTGATAAAGAAGCCAACTACGCTGGGTGCGGAAAGTATTTGCTCAAACGATTTATCAATTTTTTTTTTTTGTTAAACTACTTTTCCAAACACAAAATTTATTTTGTATGTAGTAACATTAGACGTAATTCGATTGTTCTCGAAAAAAATATTTCCTTTGTTTTTTGTCAAACTCGGGGAATCATCAACAGAGTAAGTATAAAGAAAAATGTGTTTACTAAATACTGCGTTTTTAAAAGGATTATTAAAATAACTTGGAAATTTTTGAAGATGTTGATATCGAATAATTTATTTTTAAACAAACAACAGTAAACAAATTTCTTCCAAAACCAATTAGTAAAACCACCGTAAGAGATCGATTGAAGCAAGCTGGCCTTTGAGGGTACGTGGCGTTCAGAAAGCCATTGCTTAGAAAAATAAATAACCAAAAACGTTTACAATGGGTCAGGCAACATATAAAATGGTTAATTCGGGAGTGGAAAAACACACTTTGGTCTGATGACTCAAAATTTGTTGTGTTTGGGTCCAACCGTCCAAATTAATGGAAAATGGACAAATTTCGATCGAGTTGTTGTGGGATCACCTTGACCGTGAATAGAGAAAAACTTGTCCAACTTCGTCTAAAAACTTGTTTGAAAATCAAAATATTTCGAAAAATATTGAAACCGAAACTCTAGATAAAGTAATAAATCGAATGCCAAAACTCTGTTCGGCAATAATTAAAAGACGAGGCGGTTATATTGATGAATCCGTAATTTATTGAATTTTTGAACTTCTAATTTCTTTCGTATTTTTAACTGTTATTAAATTGTTAATGGGACTGCAATAAATTTTAAACAGAATCTTCTTCTGCAACGATAAATTCAGAAACCAACACTGCTAATTCCAAAACTGGCCCCTAATTTTTTTTTTCTCAACAAAATACAGCTGCATTAAATTACGTTGTTTTACATAATACACAGACACATCTCGAATACAACACAAACTTCAAATGGTTGTTCTTTTAAATTTTCATTTTTTTCAGTGAGAGGCGCTTATCCTACTTTTACAATCGTCAATTGACACTGGACATTTGTGGCCCAACTTTTCCGTTAGCTGGGTTTTCCAACTTTTACAATCGTCAATTCTTAATGATTTTTGCTGCGGTTGTTTGCATCATTTTATTCGAGAATGGATCCCATTTCATTTAGAGAGTCTTGCTGTTTTAATCTATTGCGTAGAGGCATTTCTCTTGTTTATCTAGCCGAATGTTAAGAGCTTGGCAATAATTTTTTTAAGATGCTTGGCAATAATTTTGGTTCTCCGCTTTAAATTGCATGAGACTTTCGTTTCTCTTTGATGAAAGATTGGTTCATTTATTCCGATATTCCCTGATTCTGTTTTCGCGATTTCTTTCTTACATTTTGCAGGTCCTTAGTCACTCCGCATCCTCTGTAGTTTGCAGAATGTTGTTTCTTGCAATTAATACGCCCAGTGATAATATCTTTACTGACCAGGCACTTATCTATACCAAGCATCTCGTCTCTCTTTTGGTTCTATTTTAATATTGCCTTGGTTTTATACACATCTTCCACTTTTCATAGTTTTAGCATGTGTGGACTAAAAATTAGAAATCTAAAGCTCTTAAAAAATGTAAATTGAATTCATCCGTCATAAATTATGAAATAGTACCGGGTTTACGGATTACGGATTATATACCGGATTATGTAGTATAAGTTGTGGCGCGGAAAAAATTCACCCTCATGAGTTAACAAAGTGTGCTTGTGTCATGGTTCACCCCCAGCCAATTTTCGAGAGAAAGAGGATATCGGATTGCCGTCTTATTTCTATCTTACCGGCTATTCCTAAATTATTTGAATAGATGGTCAAGAACCGTATCATTTTCTTATTTAAAAATTCCATCTCTGTAAACCAGCATGGGTTTTACCCCGGCCGGTCAACTGTGACAAACCTTGTTTTGTTGAAGGTGGTGATACTGTTAAAGTATGTGTGTTGTGTTTTACTGATTTTTGTAAAGCATTCGATATAATTGATTATGTCTTACTTATAAACTGGAACAGCTCAAGTGAGATGTCCTTCCTTTAAAAGATCCATACTTTTCACTGATCCATTTCATAAGGTAGCCATCTTAAACCTTTCTTATGTTTTGCATTCATAGATGATGTAAACCGATGGTTCAAACATTGTGAGATTTTCATTTATGCTGATAATGTTAAAATGTTTTGCAAGATTCGAAATGGTGGCGATCTGTTAATCTGTAACACGAAATAAATATTTTCTGTCTATCGTATACCTTGAATAAGATTTGTCTCAATGTTTCTAAATGTAGAGTTACTAAACTTTTCTTCGTATACTAGAAAAATTTAGATGTCTTATTTTCTTGAAGTTTAACGTTTAAAGGCCGTTTCATGATCCGTATACTCTAAAAGTCCTCTTCATTCCATTTATTTATTCTCACTTGGAATACGCCTCAATTGTCTGGAATTCGTACTATAATAATTGTGTAGAATGAAATCAGAAGTGATTTCTGTTGTTTGCATTAATTCAACTCCTTCGAGAGATAACCGCTCCTAAGTATGCTACCACCGTTTAGGCCGTTATGGGCCGAGTTGGGTCACAGTTGAAGTAGGCTTTCTTTGAACATTTCTTCAAAGTTGGAACTCAATGTTACTTTAACAACTTTTGTGATTTTGTTAAATTTACTCATCACGTTAAATTCCTCACAGCGAGATACATTTGTTTATTTTTGGGAGTTATGGGGACGCCTACTATAAATTACGATCATTGCCCAACTAATATTTTATTTGAATTTTGGATATGGCATCCAAATTTCTTTTTGAATTCTAAAAAAAGGGAATAAAGTTTTGCTGCTCCGAAAGAAATCAATAACAACATAATATTTTATGTTAGAGTGAGATCATAATAAAAAATCAATTTCTATGAACAGAAGTGGACGTAAAATAATTTGGAGTACCGTGAACATCGAGTTAGTCATCGAGAAAGAAGCAGGTTTGCCATTATAGCTAAGCGAATTTTAAAGTATGTCAAATCCAACGAATGTAATAGAAAAGAGTTTGTTATACTCTGATAAAGCTAGTCTTAATTATAAAAAAATAAATGTTATTACTATTTGTAGAACCAATGACAGTCCGATAGTATAGGTTGGCTAATATTAAAATTATAATTTTTAAATTATTTTCGCTATTGGTTGTCGAGACAGGTTTTTTATTTTGAATTTGTCAATAATTTATATATTTAATATATTTTAATATTTTATTGTAAATGGTCTGATATTGACAATTACAAACCACAGATAAAATATGTAATTAATAGAAAACGCATAAATTGCTTACTACTATTAATTGAACTGTCAAAATTAACGTAAATAATAAGTGCATTATAATTTAGAAATATAATCATACTATATATTAAAGATAATGTCATAAAGATTTAAAAATCATGTATTTCTTATCGCGTTAAAAACTGTGCACTTAAATTTTATTAATTAATGGTAAATATTTCAAAAATGTGAACCGAACTTTATGCTAATTGAAAAATGACCGCAATATAACAAAAATTAAAGCCCCTGTGTTTATGCCATCAAACCCCAGTTAAGTCCTAATATTCTGAAAAATAGTTAAAATTTTATTAATAATTTGTAATTCTTAACCGTTCTATTATTATTAACTTTAATTACAATAAATGTTGAATCACTTAAAGTTATATTTAATTCCATTTTCGTTGTTGTCAAGTTAAAATATTTGATTAATTTAGTAGTGACATCTGTTAACCACAACTACAACTAATTTGTACTAATTATTTTGTACAATTTGTACCAAAAATTAATTTTGTTTTATCATTATACGTAGCAATTGCCAATAAAAGAAAATTGTTGGCCACCTTCCAAATGTATCATGAAAAAAATAATAAATTTATAAAATTAAATTAAAATAATAATTGTGCTTAAATTATTTCAGGGATGAATTCACAAGAATCTTCCAAAAAATTTTCTTCCAAAGGTTTATATTCCAGCCCAAATGTCAACTTCACTGGCACGTGGTGTTCCCTACTGATCAACCAACGAGGCTCTGGCTCTGGTTGGTAGCTGCTGCATTAATCAGTCGTTAAAGCATTGTGTGTACAACAAAACAAAACGGGACTTTGACCCCAGGTGGTACGCCAACGACACAGTTGGCCATACCACCCTCACTTGAGGTAGGCTAAACGGATTATGGATTGAGAGACAAGCCAAATGCATCTCGCGACTCAGCAGGAAAACAAAAATGCTGAACGCTTGGAGAACGTCAACCTAGAAAATGCCCACTATGTCGCTAGAGAAAACACTAATTTACAGAAATCGTTAGAAAACAATGCAACTTAATGAACAGCTATTCAAAAAAGTCCATATCTTAAAGTAGAAATTGATATAATCAAAAATGTGAATCAAGGCAAGGTAAATACTATACATATAGCACCTATGAAACAGATGAAGACGAACGCGTATGAAACGTTGGTTTTATACGAAGGCAAATTAAAACTAAACTTCAAAACACAAAAATAAAACTAGGTTCTTCGCCTGAGATGGGTAAATCAACGCAGATCGTTGTGAAGGTACATAAGAACGTATCACTGCTACCAAAAGAGAGACCACTGTGACCAATTAATACACCCAACGTAATCAATCAAGAAAAAGTGCAGGAAAATCTACCAATACTTAAAGAGATACCCCCTCCACGCATCCATTAACATACTTAATGTTAGTGAACATGAAACAATTAAAAAAAATAGTGAAGCTAGTTCGAAACGATAAATATAAAGCCACTGAATGAATAATAACGTTTGGAAAGTGAATGCACTTGACACTGAAACCTACAGAATGCTATCAAAAGCGCAATCCACTACTCAAAACATCGAATGGCTCAAACTGAGCAACCAGTTAAAGTCATGGCCAGAGGGCTACATCATACATGCCCAAACGAAGAAATAATTGAGAACTTAGCCAGTAAGGTTTTAAAATCATAAATCGCTGTACTCGTACTACAGAAAAAGGTAACTAAAAAACGAAAACGGTGAAAGAGAAATTCAATTGGGCCAATTCTGGATTAGCACAAATTCAGAAACTATATTTTTCGGATGACAATGAACATGCCTGACAGGAATATATTATCAGAAATGCTTATTCTATGATTTTATATTATTTTATTTATATTTTTTAATTTGTTGTTCAACAAAAATATTATTGAACGGTATACCGCTGTATTTTTTTGTTTTATATAGTATCTTTTAGGGGCTAGTTCGTTTTTCCTCAATTTATGAATTAAAATTTATGAAAATCATATTTCTATGATAAACACACTGTTTTTTTCTAGAAATTTTTATTTGTTTCGTCTTTCAGGTAAAATTTGAAATTTTCTTTTTCCATGCTACGGCTTCTGGACTAGCACTATTTTTTTCTCGTAAGCACTAATTAGCCCAAATTGGATTTAATCGGTATGCAGTTTCATTTTGAAATTCGAAAGTTTCTCTGCTGAAGTTACCCACACATTGACAAGTGATAGAAAATTCAATATGGTGTTTTGTTTTATGTTCAATGGATCAGTCAACGGAATCTAAATTTGCAGCTTTCTTAGAATCAGCAAGAGAGGCTGGATTTACAGTATTCTACAAAATTTCAACAAGGAGTTAAAAACTAAGATCAAAATGCGAAATTCTAATTCCTTTAACTAGGAATTAAAAACAAAATCAAAAATAATTCAAATTTATTCTGATAAAGTAGGTAGGAGCTAATTGGCTATTAGTAGCATTGCTACGGTGAAGTGGTAATGCACCAAACGATCATGTTTAGTTTAAACGCCTACAGAATTAATTGATTAGTTGATTAAATAAAAAAACCAAAAAATCACTTGATGTTTAATAATAATTCATAGAATCATTGATCTTTTACGTGCTCATTGTCTAAATCGTTCGGACTACATATGAATCATTTTTTGTATAGCAATTTGATACAAAAACATTTAACGGGGTTTTTTATTATTTTCATCATTATACGAGTAAAATATATTTCTACACGTCAACACCCAGAAGATAAACACGCGGTGTGAAATATGTTTACAATTCGTACACTTAAATAATTGACAACATTTCTCAGGAAACAGCATCGGTTTTTTTATGACGTTTATGCCACTAACAGGTATTTTTTTACTTTTATGGTTTTTCGTGAAAAATTTTTGGAAACACTGTGACAATTTTAAATTATTTTAACAAGAAAGTGGTAAATGCAAAACCGTACATAAAAACGATGAAGTTTCAATCTCAATGTCTTGGTTTGTGTGCCTGTGGCTACACAGTAAAAAAAAGCGCGGTGTGAATGGAATTTAATCCGAAAAAATACTTTACATTCTATCCAATTACGTCAAATTAACTCTGCAAGGAAGGGTACTATTTTTAAAACATTCGATAGGATTAAACAATATACTTTTTACACCGTTTGGTGTAAAAGTAATAGTTCTTAGTAATCGACGGTTATAAAAATAGGACAAGTGCCGATCTAGTGGAAAAAGTATAAATAATAATTTCATCCGAAAAGAGTAAATCACGATCAAAATAAAAATTCCACAGGGATAAAAGAAACTTGTATCCGATCGGTGTAATATTATTTGACACCGATTCGGTGCCAGGAGAACTCCGTTTTTTTTCTGTGTACCAAATTTTATAATCAATTTTTGATGCACACAAATCGACAGACAAAACTAGTAGAAGCGGACAATTGAAATTGTCCGACAAGCGCTCGATAAAATAGGAAAAATGCAACAGATGGACGGACAGAGGTGTAAAACCTCTGAAACAACTAAGGTGCTAATACAACAAATTAGCCCAATAGACAAAAAATGAATAGAATCTTAAGCAAATCAAAAAAAAAATTACAGAAACTAGTTTTGAAATAACACTCTTTTTATTTTAGAAAAGAATAATAATTGAATAGTAGCCTAGAATAATAATTGAAAATTTTAACAAAAAGTAGACAGCCGCATCTATGTGACCTCTATTTTTAGAAAAGTTGAATATCTCAAAAACTACTTGACCTAGAGTTCCCAAATTTTAAATGTGACCTTTTTAGAGTAGAATCTACGAGGACTGCTTTTTATATTTCGGGATTAGAGAACAAAAACAAATATTAATCATCGAAAATCGCTTTATTGTTTTTCAAAATATTCCCCATGAAGATCTATACACTTTTGCATGCGTTTGAACCGATTGTCGACGCACTTTTTCCACTCTGATTGAGGTATCTCCAAAACATGCATTCTGAACGCAGCAACCGCTTCTTCAGGTGTTGAAAAACGTACGGGGATAAAAAGAAGTCATTTGGTGACAAGTTAGGACTATACGGCGGATGACTCATCAAATCGATGTTTTGGGTGCTCAAAAATGCAGTTGTTTGAGCCGATGTGTGAGAGCTCGCATTGTCGTGGTGAAGAGTGATCCGTCTTCGGCAGTTGGTTTTCCTGATTTCTTGGAAGACAACTGGCAAACAAATGGTTATGTACCACTCAAAATTGACTGTTCTGCGTTGTTCTAGTGGTACGGTTGCGACATGTCCATTTTTTCCGAAAAAACAGGTGATCATTTGTTTGCAAGTGCTTCTTGCGCGAACAACTTTTGTTCGATTCGTCTCATCTTGAAACACCCATACAGTCGACTGATGTTTACTTTCGGGCTCATACGTGTAAATCCACGATTCATCACTTGTCACTATGTCATAGACGTGTTTTGAAACACCGCTATCGTATTTTTTGAGCTTTTCTTTCGACCAATTGACACGAGCCTTTTTTGAGCGATTGACAAATTGTGTGGGATCCAACGCGAACAAATTTTTTTGACATTCAAATGTTTTTGCA
Source organism: Nephrotoma appendiculata (assembly GCA_947310385.1). Lineage (NCBI taxonomy): Eukaryota > Metazoa > Arthropoda > Insecta > Diptera > Tipulidae > Nephrotoma > Nephrotoma appendiculata. Next base: position 18,200,595 of record OX371223.1, read on the forward strand.
ATATTGAATGTATGCTGGTCCCACTAATGCCTAAGGTTGTCTCAATCTCACGATAGGTCACATGACGATCTTGCAATATCAGTTCGCGCCCAGCATCAATGGTTTCCGGAACAACAACTGATTCTGGACGACCTTCATGAAATTCGTCTTGGAGTGAACTACGACCTCGATTGAATTCACCATACCATCGATAAACACTGGTCGTTGATGGAGTTTCATCGAGAAAAATTGAATTAAGTACATCCATGCATTCTTGCTGCCTTAATCCACGTCGAAAGTTGTAAAAAATAATCGCACGAAAATGTTCACGATTTAATTCCATTTTTTCGCCGAGATGTTGAGTTAATGAGTACTGTAAACAACACAAATAGCGCTCGAATGTCAAAACGTTCTGAGTACGTATAATCTCAAAAATGTCAAACTTTACAGTAGATTTGTCAGTTGCCAGATTGCAACACTAGGGTTGTCCAATCCCGAAATATAAAAGGCAACCCTCGTAACTGTGTGCAAATTTTTGTGCTCTCTGGTATGTATAGTTTTTGCTGTGATAGTGCCAACAGACAGACGGCCTAAGTCTTTGTATAAGCTTGCTCGCAAGAGCAAGCGCTAAAAATTAGAAGTCTTGTAGTTTGCATAGCAACTTTACGACCCTTAACTGGACCCAAGATGAAAACACACAAAACCAACCTCAAACAAGCAACAACTACAAACGGGAAACTTTAGCAAACGAAACCGCTACGCAGAAGCGCATTAAGTAAAATTAACGATTACAGAAAAAAATACCAAGAATCTTTGGTAGAACTAGAAAAGTATTAGATTTTCAATTAAGAAATCCGTGAGAAGGGGCAGTTGAGACACTGAGGCTTATCTAAATTAGCAACAGGTATTCGATTAACAGGTATCGTATAATATTCATAATATGTAATAGTGAGTGAATCGTATTGCTTACACAGCACCCAAATTATCAAAAACATCAAAGATGTTTACGAAAGATGTGTAAACAAACAAATTCGCACGCTATCTAGAAAATTCTCAGGTGAACGCAACCTTTTTATTGGAACAAAAGCTATTTGCTATTCATTATGCTTTGACATCTCTGGTAGTTTTGCTATATTTGATAAGATTTGTAAACCATTCCATTCATAGTTCATTTACACTGTTCACAATTTAACGTACAGTTGCGTAAATATGAAATTAATAAAAAAAAATTAGAAAAATTAACAAATGTGTTAAGAACTACAATTATTAAAATATGTGGAATAGAGTTTATCAACATTAGTAAATATTATATTTAACATAACCTATTCGTAAATACACGCTAACACGCTCAAGTCGAGCTCCGCAAAACGAAATGCTGATTGGATAAAGACAAATCCAGAGCGTTGAAGTTACCATAGCTTCTCTGAATAAAACTCACTTATTAACGCAGGTGTACATCTACCACCAATAGACCAACCGAATACGGACGATAGGCCTTAATAATATTATCTCATCAAAACATTAAGCCATTATAAGTGTGGACGTATGAGTATTACACTGTTCAATCAAATTCAAATAGGAAAAAAAATCGTATTGGAAATTTTAGTACAAACATGTGTGCCTGTGGTATAAAAAACAAAAACATAACTCTAAAATTTAATATTCCAATTGGGATTTAAAACATTTTTGTTACACTGCTACAATACGGAATTTATTGCGACAAATAAATAAAATTAGAAAGAGTTGGCAAACCATTTCTAATTCAACTCAAACAAAAAAATCAATTTTTTGTTTATTAATGTAAGTTTTTATTGAAATAAAAGTCTCAAATTTTCAAAGATTCTTTATTGAATCAAATGGTTTGGGATAAAATAAATTTGAAATATTTAATACATTTTGAAAATTTATTTGTTGCTTTCAATATTTAGTGAAGAAAAATTTGAGTTATAACAAAAATTTGACTAATCGTTCTAAAGTACAGCAATACGGAAGAAATAAGAGTAATGCTTTAGAAAAAGTTCAATTAAAAAGTGTTCCTTGCTGATTAATAAGGCTCGAGCTATAACAAAAATTTGGGAATTTTAAGATGAAACTATGTGAAAGGAATAATCAGATGTCTTAGCGATCTAATGAGCTAATTATGATTGAGCCCTCGGGCAGTTTGCTTTTTAATTACAAACATAAGAAAAGACATTTTCTTTTTATTGGGTCATATGCCGTTTCTAAATGGGGAGGTAGATGAATTCCTACAAGTATTTGAATAAAGTTCGAATTTTACTTGTTTGAGTAGTTTTAGTACTTAGTTATAACAAAAAGCTCAGAGTTTCTTGTAAAATGCCTCCCTTTGGAAATTCCGACCGCATGTATGTTTACTCAAGTGTGCCATACTACTTTTCTAAGTAGTGTTCAGGGTATTTGCTTCAATTGTTTGAATAAACTTTGATTTTTACTTGTTTGAGTAGTTTAAGTATTTACTTACAACAAGTAAGTATATAATTGTCAAATCCCCTGCCCTCCGTTTAGAAAGTTCATATAGTCCATTAGATAGACAGACATATATTTACATTAAAATTCGGAACACTTGAATTGGACACGAGGCCCAATACTGTGTTCTGAACGATCACTAAATTTAGTGCGACATCTAAAAGATCCGATCTAGCCACGGTTTTATATTTAAGCGGTTAACTATTTTGACTTTATGTAAATAAATTTAGTGATCAGAGCATAGTACTGCACCCCGCGTCCCAAATTTTAATGTGAATTAAATATTGCGAATTTTCGCCATTTTGTATTGACACAGTATGTACTACGCTATTTCCAAAGTTAATTATTTATTTTTTTATGAGGCATATAGGGTTTTTTATTGTGTTATTTTCTAAATTTCGCCTGACCCTTTAGCGAATTGGGATGCTATTTACGAATTTTCTCGAAAGTTTTTAAATTTGCTCGAAAGTGTGAAAGTGCTATTCATACAGCCAAAGTATCGACAAAAGTACTATAGTATCGACCAAATCACCCCTGCCTGAGTTCATTGCAATTGTCACCAAAAGCAGTATTTAACATTTCTAAAACTTTACCACACTTTATTTCAATCTTAAGGCTAGTACGCAGCTGACGTGGATTGAAATTTTCGCTATTCTCCAAAATTAACTAGACTGGAACTTATTCCATGAAATATTAGTTTGTCGATTTTCGTAAAGTTTTAACGCAGATAACTTCATGTTGAATTATTATTTTTTCATAACTTCATATCAAAATATTTTTCTTGTGAGTTTGGTTAACAATAAATAAAAATAATTGATGAAATGTCAAAAATTTAACTTATTACATACCCTCTAAGTAAAGCGTAACATAAGCGAAACAAAAAATGAGTCAACTTCATATATAAGACTTCGCAAACGTAATGTTTTGGCGTTAAGAAAGCGGACCGTTTCCGTAAATTTTGAACTATGAATTTTAAAATAGAAATCGTACCACTGATGTATCACGTTTTCGGTACGCCAAAGCGGCCTATTTGCGTACCGTAAAAACGAAATGATTTTATATCGAAAAAATGAAGGTTTTTTATAACGCCAAGGCGATATGTTTGCGTTATGCAAAAGAGGAATGTCTTTGTATCGCAAAACAGAACTTTTTTTATAACGCCCAAACGTATTATTTTCGATTCCATTTGGGTAAATTTAGAATAAAATAAAATTATTTTTATGTGTAAAATATAACAAATTTATCATTTAAATAATAAAAAATTAAATATTTCAAAAATTAATTTATGTACTGTACTTATTTACTAATTAGAAAATTCAAAAATTCATTAATGCTTGTTTACTAAATATAAAATTCAAAACTTAATTATTACACTTATTTACTAAACTAAATCGATTATTATCGCAATCGATTATTATCGCCAACCCTTGCCGATGAGTATTTCTTCATTGCGGTTTCTGAAAGGCCATATAATAACGAATTAGAAGTTGAAATTAGATTATTAATTTGTTAGTTCTTACCTTTAATAATATTCATTAAGTAATATGATTTAACGGCAAGAATTGATGGTTTAAAAGCAAAAATGCGATTGAAAAGAATGACAAAAACAAAAGGTATAATTACAAATGGCGGACTACTTTATAATCTTTATGTATGCATACGATGACGTTTTGCCATATTGTCAGTAAAACCCGCGTCACGTAAACGTTCAGTTTTCATGCCGTTTTAAGCGGCTCGCTTTTTTCTTTAGAGGGTAGCCCGTAAAAGTTCCCGATCTGACACATAGATGGCGCCACAAATTTAAAACCCATAGGGTTTTAAAATTCTACCAACGTTTAAATGATACCTGTAAAAATTTCATGACATTTCGATCATCTAGCTAGTTTACCAGTTACAGGTGTTTTAGTGACGCTACTTTTATTAATTACAAAAGAATGGAAGAAAAAAATTTCGTGTGTTCATTAAACACTGTTTTTTGATGGGAAAAACGAACTCTGCGCCAGAAAAACCAACCACCATTGACTGGTATGCCAAATTTAAACGTGGTCGTACAACCACCGATGTAGCACCGCGCTCTGGATGTCCAAATAAGGCTGTGACTCCAGAAAACTAGAAAAATCCACGTCAATGAGAAAGCTGCGTTCAAAGTGGGTACCGCGTTTGCCCATAATGGATCAAAAAAGACAACGCATCGATTATTCCATGCGGTTTTTCGAGCTGTTTAAGCGCAACAAAAGGATTTTGTATGCGGTATGTGACAGTGGATGAAACATGGATCCACCACTATGCACCAGAGTCAAATAGGCAATCAGCTGAAGGGTGAGAGGCCCGTGAACCTCGTCCGAAGCGACCATAAGCACAACAGTCAAAAGAAATAGGATCAAGCGAATATTATATCGGAGTAGTGGTAAGTTTGAAGGAAGAAATCGCTAAAAAAAGGACTCAAATGAAGAAGACCATGTCACAAGTCGATCACAACAATGGCAAAATTGCACGAATTGCACATTGAATTGCTTCCGCATCCACTGATCGAAAAATCTGTTCTAAATCTGATTTTTACCATAGTAAACGATTTACCCGTCTATTGGCTCGCAGCATTAGTCGCAGTACCATCGCAAGTAGCCATTAATCCAATAAGAGAGGTTAAATATGCGAGAAATTACAACAAATAGTAAAGGAATTTAAAAATCGGTGGCATCGTGATCATGACATTTTTGATTTATGTACCTAAAACGCTCTCCGATATCTTCGACAAGTATCACGATAAAAATTATCAATGCTCAGGCTCATTGTTACTATGGTACCAAACGCACTACATAAATTTTTACAAATTTTCTTCATGGACGAGTGAGCACATCAATCGTATTGGTGCACGTTGCGGATACAATAACCTCAATTTGCCTAATGCCGCAGGCGCATCAGCAAAGTGAAAGGACAACAGTATCTAACATATAAAGATGCATGCCTAGCACTCGGCTTGCTCAAAGACGACAATCATTGGGACGATATGCTTGCTGAAGCAGCATTGGGCTGTACAGCAACACAAATTCGTGTACTATTCGCACCCCACGTTGTGGGATAATCACAAAAATTCAATGACTGACGATATATTGCATCGAATTCGTACACGGTGTAACGATCTAACGACTACATTCAGCGACGCTATGTACAATGAAACATTGATTACTATCGAGGATCTTTGCGTTGTCATTGCCAATTTACCAGTCATTTCGGTATGAGTTTACCAAATCGAAGTGCATCTGAATTAATGGACACCGAAATGCATCGTGAACTGCATTACGATACTGCAGAAATGGCAGCGATTGTTACTCGCAATGTCCCACTACTGACTTATGATTCTTTTTTTTGGATGCACCAGGTGGAACTAGCACAACATTTCTCTTTTCGCTAAAACTTGCCGTAATACGACCAAATAATGGCAATGCATTGGCCGTTGCATCATCTGACATTGCAGCAACTTTATTGTATGGTGGCAGAACAGCTCATTCCGAATTTAAGCTCCCACTGAATATTCAAAAAAAAAACCAGACGCAGTGTGCAACATAAAAAATCATTCGTCCATTGCCACAGTGCAGAAACAATGCAAAATTATCATCTGGGATGAATGCACTAACACACAAACATTCTCTTGAGGCGTTGAACAGAACACTCAAAGATATAAAAAACAACAGCAAAATGTTCGGCGATACTCTGTTACTCCTTTCAGGTGATTTCAGACACACACTTCCCGTAAATCCACGTACGCTGATGAGATCAACGCTTGCTTGAAATCATCTCCACTGTGGCGTAATGTTGCAAAAGTCCAGTTAAAAATAGGCTTGCGTGTCCAAATATAAGATATCGGCGATGGAAAAGTTGCTAGAAAATACTTTTCTCTCTCTCTCTCTCTCTAGCGCTATAGCCCATCAAGGGATTTGGCCGCCTCATAATATGAAACCTCATAATCATATTTTCATTTCGGGTATAGAGTGATTATAGTTCATTGATCCCAAACCAGCCGTGAAATTGTTTCCTTGTCACCACCGGGAATCGAACCCGGGACCTCCGGTTGTTGGAGCAAGCATGCTGACCACTTTGCCACCGGGGCGGTACACAAATAAGCTCAATGGTCTGCCCACGCGAGAACATGCCACGTATAATTGTCCGTGTGAAAAACAAGGTATGTCCAAATTTAAACCGCAAACAGACAACGTTTGGCCTTGCGACTTATTGATTGTCATTGCGAATGTCAATCTAATAGGAAATTGCACGTGTTTGAATTCAATTGGCACGTCTGTGAGAGTCATTGGAATACGTGGCAGCAAATCATATTCGGCTCGGAATTTGCCATTCAAAATGGTAGCTTCGATAATGTTTTTCATCAATTTTTTAATAACTAATCGCGTGCCATTACACAGCCGTCTTGGGTTAAAATTCCGAAGTAAAATAACCGTAGATCCAACTTTCAGTCATAGAAAGCATGGGAGCATGCCTGGCAAAAACCAATGAGTTTAGAAGCTCTGTTGGATAATGTCAGAGCCATCTATGATTTTGAAGAGCCGTAATATTAAAAAGAGAGCTTTCAGTAGAGGGGAAGCTTTTATTGAATTACTATAAGAAACCGTGGTAATTGGAAAATTTTTGAACATGAATTTATGAATAAAAAATTAAACAAATCATCTAAATTTTAATTTTATATTTTTATTAAACTATTCAAAGAACACATATTTGAAAATCAGCCATCATAATGTAGTATTTATTTGGTAAATTTAAACTAAAGCGGAGCATAAATTTATTAATTTTCTATAAAAATGAGCTTTCCGTTTAGTTGTGTAGGTTTATAAAGTAAGATAATAAAGGGTGGTGCCGCGGATTCCTCTTACATCCAATTTGAAATTTAGTTTTATAAAAATGTAACTAATTTGGTAAATTCTGGTCACATGCACCTCAGAATTTTTGAGATGAACGATGCACTTAATAGCAATCTAAACATTCTCCATTTATAACAAAATTAAAGAGAAAACGTGAGCTGAAACGATATTTTATGAATCACCATGTAGAAACAATAATATTATTCATATAATAAAATTTTTACATCAAAATCTATTTACGAAAATTATTTTTGTATACAAAAAATCAACGTTGTCATGGTTTTCTTAGTTAAATATTATTACAAAACAGAACAAAACGTAAAAAACTTCAATTTTATTCGATTGCAAAACCGAGCTTTCTGTAATTTGAAAATCCGTTTACAGATGTCTATGTAATAAATTTACTTGAAATTACAGAAAAGTGTAAAATAATTAAATAACTATTTACGAAAATAAACCATTATTATTGTAAGTTAAGTGCGAAATCTTTAATACAATAATTTAACATAATTAATAAAACTCAAAACAATTATAAATTTTATTTATTATTCGGTTGGCGTAAATAAAACTTTTCGTCGTAAAATATTCACCATCATAGTTGCTGCGCGCTGTAAAACAATAATAGAAAAATGTCACAATTTTTCCAAATTTTTGTTTTTTTTTATTTCGATCCAATCCAGGCGGGAATTCTTACAATGTACACGAATTTGTTAATACAAGGATTTATTGAGGATTTTTGATGCTAAAGGCCCTCGGCTAAGGTGTATGATAGACAGTTTGTATACATTGTAGTAATTCCCGGCTGGTTCAATAGATTATGCAGATCTACTGGTCTTGAAAGGCTATGGATGTTTCATTTTTCATTTTTATAGCTTCGTCCGTGCACGTTTTCAGGGATCGTTGTTGTGTGGAATTCAATAAAATAACCCAAGGCCTTTGTATACTGTTAATAACTTAATGGTTTTTGTGAGTATATAAATGGCCCGTGGCTCTACCCATTTTTTGCATGGTTGGCTCATATACGGATACAAAATCTTTAAGCACAAGTCGTACTTTGAACTCGTTTATACAACGAGCTGCTTGCTATAAGACACGCCCGTTACAACCGTCCTAACCTGGAGACCCCCTTTCAATTTGTGTAACAATTTCTATACGGGTAATTTGAATTAATTTATTAATTTGAAAGCGACATCTTTTAACAGGTTTAGTAATTGCGAAAAGCTTAATCAAATTATAATATTTTTATTTGATGAAGCTCTGTGTTGTTTATACCACATGATGAAACAATATAGGCTGCGAATTTGTTGCGATGAAAAATCAAATTTTTAACAAGTAACGAAAAAACAGTTTTCGAAGTCTGTCATCAACAATGTTGAAATAGAACCCAAAACACAATAATCCCCATATTACATTGCTACTCCAAAAGCATTTTTTAACGAACGTTTATTTTGGAAAAATACTGCTGACTTTTTTATGGAACACTCTATACTAATTTCTATTTTTCTGTACATACACATAAAGAAATTCTTGTTTCTACAAAAAAAAAAAAAAAAAAAAAATGTGTTAGCCAAATTTAAATGTTTTGCGTTAACTCAACATAATATGACTCAATATTAAAATATGCTTTTCCTGAATATTGAATTAACCATTCACATTGAAAATTCAAACAAAGAATTTATGTTTTTATATACAAAAAAGCTTCTAAAAAAACACTAAAATACACTGGTTGGTATGAAAAAGTACAAAAATCTTCCCCTCTATGGAAAGCACATGGAAAAAAATGGCGGAATCTTACGGCTCTTATATTAAGGAGGCTCTGATAATGTACAGCTTCGTCAGCATCGCAAAATGTATCAATCGATTTGTATGATACCAAGTCGCCTGCCAACGACTTTTGTATCTCGAAATCTAAATCGTCGACGTCCACATTTTTTGCTGTCAAAATGGGTCTCTCTGCCAGCTACGCATGATTTATGTGTACGTCGGGAAATATGCGGTCAATGGGAGCATTTTGCGAATCAACGATTGCGCAGAAATTAGTGGGTAACTTTATACATCCAGTATTAGCTAGCAACTTTTCCATCGCCGATATCTAACAATTGGTTCGAGAATGTATCAGCGGATAGATCTTGTAGCATTTGGACGCGCATGCCTAATTTTAACTGGACTTTTGTAACATTACGCCACAGTGGAGATGATTTGAAGCAAGCGTTGATCTCATCAGCATACGTGGATTTACGGGAAGTGTGTGTCTGAAATCACCTGAACCAGCCGAGTGACTGTGCCGTCAAGACGCAAATTTAGTTTAATGCAATATCTGCATTGAAGTTCATGAAATCAAAAATGTGACATCAGTCGCCAACTTATTTCTGCTTTGAGTCACCGCATACAACAGAGAAGATCACAGTTTAGTAGGTAGTTGTTGTATCTACATAACGGTCATAATAAATTTTCAATTATGCGTAATATTTTTCTACCTAATACCAATGTGCAAAATAGAAAACTTATGGTAGACCTTATAAAAAGGTTAGATAAAATTGAAAATCGTGAAGAAAACCAAGAAACTGGCTGAAACTGATATAGGGAGTGGCAATGAATTTAAAATGCCAATTCCAATAGAGGAAAATCTGAATTTAGCTATGCAAAAATGTTTAAACTCCTCAAGAAAAATTCTAGCCAAAGTAGGAAGCTTAGTTTCCAAACTACAGAAGGAATTGTCCTTATTTGAAGGTGGTGGGTCCAAAGGTGACCACCTTCAAAAAATTCATAATTATTGACTTACAATAAAGCCAACAAGTGTGGAGTGTAAAAGGGTTTTTTCAGCGGCTACTTTCATAAATTCAAAAATTCGAAATCGGCTTAGCGACAAAATGCTCGACAGCTTATGTTTTTGAGCGCACATTTTAAAAAATAATTTTTTATGTTTTTTTTTAAATATATTCAATAATTTATTTTATCATATATAGTATATACCTAAATGAATTTTTAATGAAATATTTTTATTATTGAATAAAATATATAATTTATATAATTGTTTAATTTTAAATTGATTTGTTTTCAAGGAAAATTTGGTTTTATTGAATCCCGGGATTCCCTGGGATTAAGTTTTTCACTCATTAAGTAGGATTCAAAAATTCTGGGATTTCTTACATCTCTATTCCTAGTATACCAAGATTTTTCACTTTGATTTGGAAATACCATTGAAATCACAAATGGGTATTTTCTGAGAGTTTGGTAAACGCTTACCATTCAAACAATAGGAACACGGACAGCTCTCATGGCTGTTATCTATTGATGGAGCGTTAATTTTTAGTGATGCCAGATTATAGTCTGCAATCGAACTATTCCGGTAGTTCCGGTAGTATCTCAGACGATGGAGTTTGAGCAATAAAGATCCCTCTAAGCAGCCCTCAAGCGGAAGTAAATGTGTTTAATTTTTAAGCTGTAAAACTTTCAGTGTCTTCACATGCATGGTGCTTAATTTTATTTTATGGGAACGTAAGTGGCATGGTTAAATTGTATAGCTAAAACACGATATATCATTTTTCAATTAATCATGATTAAATCAACTATAAACGGGAACAGCAGCCGTCTAGCCGATATAGATAATTTCACTTGAAAAAAGTTGTTGTCTTCATATTTTGTGTTATTTTATTAAAATTTTATTAAAAAATCACTGAAAATTTTATTAATAAAATTTAAATTTTTTATACATACATTAAATTATGTCCAATTATTTAATCTAATTTGAATTTTTGATTTCTTAAACCACACACACACAAAAATAATTCAATTGAAACATAATCCCATTACTAAAACGATAACGAGTAATGAAACGTGGGTTTATCCGCTAATGCGATCGTTTACCGGAAAAAATGCGGCAACATTTTATAATCCAAACATGATTATAATTTTTTACAGCTTAAGTCATTTTAATAGTTTATTATTGAAAATCTATTAATAATTTAATATTCACTTGCTTATATAATGAAAGGTGTGTGATACGATACATTATTTTTTGTTTGTATTCACTCGATACGGGTACAAAAAAAGGGGCCATTAAATTTTTGGCACACTCCACGTTAATTAAATTAGAATGCCAAAATAAAAATTTTAAAATTTATTTTTTTTTACCCCCAACGTAACATTGAATATTTTTTGTGTTATAAGTTTTTTATATATCTGCTGTGATTTCGTCAAGTCTGTCTGTTGTATCTTTTAGTAGCAATCGATATTTAGTATTAGAAGATCAAATTAAAACAAAACAGAATTAAAAGAATTGAAATGTTTATAATTTAATCATGTCAAGAACACCTAATTAATATCCCAGAGCATTGAATTCATGTAGCGGCTGCGATTACCACCGCCTCGACCATCACTATTATGTCGGTTTAATATTTGAAAATGATCGATCTGCGTAGGAAAAAATAGTGGTCTATTATAAATAGTTATAGTTAATTCTTAGTCGCGTATATACGGGCAATATAATAATAATTATCTCATGTCAGAATAAATTAAGATCAATTAAAATGCGCGAGTGATTATGCGCTCAGTATTCAGTAACAGACAGTGTCGGACGTAATTATATTTATTCTTGAATTGTAATCAAAATACTCCACCAGTGTTGAAAAATATTATAATTTCGTGTGTGGTCTCAAACGTTATTATAGATACTCGTATTTCCGACTAATGCGATTGGTGAGAGATAAAACTACTCAATGTAAGACCAAGTGCGACCACTTACGAGTACCATAAAACTTTATCAATTAAAATGTCAGACAGAAAAAAAACTGCATAAAATTGATTTACTGTTATAATATTAATAAACGAGTCATATGTAGAAGATTAATGTGTTACATTATACTATATACTAGTATAGTGTTATGCAATGTTATCATTACATTATAAATGAACCTTTCTAATCAACTATATATTTAGAAGGTGGTGAACTACACATTAATATGTGATTGATTACATTAATTTTCTTTACCTTGAATTAATTTACTAGCTGAAAGGATATTAATACTACTTATACCAATTAATCAACAATTAAACACGCAATTTTCAACGGGATTGCATAATTTTAATATTAATGGTAAAAAGAAAAAGTGGTCGCACTTCCGAGGATTAATGTGCTTACGAGTATACGAGTATAAACAAACGCCTCTGCTACTGCTATAGTTATAGTCGTACAAGATGTAGTGCCCCAAGCAGCCATAAATATTAAGGCTGGCAATTAATTACGAATTCCACAATAACCTTTGCAGTTAATTCTCAATTAAATTTTGTGTAATAGGCAAATAGCTAAAACGCCTTGGAATTACACCAAACCATATAAGTGTGCCGATACAACATATAAGGAAAAGTGTGCGAGCTCAATTTATTACCAGAAATTAATCAGTTTAATTGGTACAAAAAAATATTGATTTATTATTTACATTAATATTCATTTAAATAATTTTAGGGTTGCGTTTATAGACCATAAATCTTTAATATGGCTTTGAGCATATTTTCATTATTTTCCGTAATTTTTATATTTTATTATATTTTCAAGACCACAACGTTTTGTGATTTTATAATTTTTCACCACATTCTAATTTTACCCGCCCCTTCTTACAGTGTCCTCAATACCCACGCACTTTTCTACGAAAGCCAATAGAATATCTAATACGTCAAGCGCAAGAATAGAGTACAGGGAAATTTGACACACGCAAAGTAATCACCGTCTAATTAATTAATCCATTTAAACATAGATTAAACAAAGTTTGATCAATTACATAAAACACTATACACATCAATCATTCCAATTTACACTTTATCTTATTTTATTCACAAACAAATTAATTACTTAATGTCATTAATCTCATCAAAGTGCTTACATTGAGAGCAACAAATTGTTCGGAAAAACTGTTATACTAAATTAACTATACTATATTCTGGAATATTTATAGTTATTTTGAATGATGATTGTTTAATTATTTAATAAGCAAATGGAATATAATTATAAAATAAATAATTACCATAAAAATGAAAAGTAACAATTCATATTTTTAACGTACCTACACGAGAATATGTAAATATTTTAGCGGGAGCGCAAACCAAAAGATAACCCCGCCTAAATGTTGATCATTTCGAATATCACACTTATATTAATGTATAAAAAATAGAAATTTGTTTAGAACACTTTTCGATTATTTTATTTTTTGTTGCAGTATTTCATGTACAGTCCGTTATAGCTAATTAAATCCAAATAAAATGATGTACAAAATGCCATTTAACTTTGTTAGGTAAATTACTACCCACTGAAAAATAAATAGGGCAATAGTCGTAAATAGCAGATAAGTGATCTATCTATAAATTTAAAGTGGAACTCGAGATTTGAAATCATTTAGTTTGAATTTATCGAGCAGGAGCACTTATCTAAAAATGAACTTTTACAATTGAAACATGACCTCAGTTTGTGGCACCTCGTCTTCTGGCACAAGCTACTGCTGCAATAAATTCAAAAGTGACCATTGGATTCATTATAAAAAATTTATACGGTTATGGGCTACATCATCTCAATAAATTTAGTTTTAAAAATTAAATATTGCAATAATGTATATCCGAGCTTTAAGGGATAATGGCATAGCTTGGGGAAATAACCTATTCAGGAGGGCCAATTGGCTAAATTCAGACTGGTTGGCAGTAGGTTTTGGTATATGTGAAACATACCATTTTTTTAAAGGTTTCACACACTAGAAATAGTTTTGATGGGTTTTCTAAATCATTGCATTTATTGAAAATGATTTTTTTAGAACTAATAACTGCAATCTAATTGCTTACTTTTCTCAAATTGTTATTAAAGGTAAAATAGAAGTCATAAAAGTTGTTTTAAATAATTTGTCTGTGTACCTGTGTGTGTGTGGTTCTTGGTTCCGTGCAGACTAAATATTTGTTGATTCTCGATAGCCCAGACAGTTTGATTGATCGGAGTAAACCCCCCATAGAGCCTATGGGAATCCAGGATTTGGTAGAATTCGTTGTGATGTGAGATGAGGTTATGGTAGGAAATATGTGACATATTATGGTTTATTTCCCACTAGATTTGCAGGATCATTCATATGATTTACTGGCATTCGTGAGTTCATTTGATACTCCTGTTGTTGCATTAAGTTTGATTATGTGAACTCTATCCATCAAGGCGATGGTGCGCTAGACCCAGATAATTTTTTTAGCATGGGACGTCGTGATATTATTGGTTTTATAACGGAAATGTAGTCGATGCCGTTGTAATATTTAGTGGAATGTATCCGATGCGATTTGGTTTCTCTTTTGACGATTTTGATTTCTTCGCCCGGTTCTTATTCCAGCGTAGACATGATTGTTGAAAGCTCTATTTTTTGCTCGAATGAAATTTCTCGTTATGCAAATCGTAACTGTATTGCCACATAAATTTTAATTTACACAAACTGCATGGTGTATTGCTTCATATTATTGTTACATTCGCGTTTAAAGTGACTTGGAAGTCATTATCCGTTGAAAATTTCCGTCCACAATCAATACAAAAAAATTGATTTTGGTATTCAATGTATTCAATTTCTAAATGTAAATTTTGTAACTGTTTGTGACAAATGATGACACAAATAATTTGACAGATAGTCGAAGAGAGAGAATTATTTTTACACTTCTAAAAAGTTTTACTGTGTACCCAACAATTTTTTTTTTCAAATTTAGTGCTATCTATTGGCAAACGTAGGAACTATTTTAGGAGGATTGTCAAAAAAAATGGTCTTTAACTGTTGTTTCTGTAGTATTCTGTGGAATAATTTCTTGTTTCGTTTCTCGCGTCTTATCTTTTCATGTTTGTTGCATTTTTTCTTTGTTGAACTACTTTTTGGATTTGTTGTATCTATCTTGTTTCATTTCGAATATGATTCGGAGGGAACTGCCACCACCATCTCCCGGTTATCATATAGTTTTTTCTCTATTACCTCTTTTAACTCTATTGCCTCATAATTATCCGGGTCTTATCCTTGCTTCTCGATAGCACCACCAGGTCGCAATATTAATTCGTTTTGAAATGATTCGTATCACTGGTTATTTGCGGTTTACAGCAGTACTTATAATTTACACCGCTTCCGGAATATCTTAAAAATAACATTTGTCTTAACACTTAAAAACACAGCAACAAATCTCTTTCACTATTATTTATTATTAATTCACTTTCAATAATTTAGAATAAATCATAAAATTTAATTCCCTTTAAACACCACTACCATTTCTCGCAATTTCCCTCTCAATCATTCGAGTACCGAATCTCCTGAATGACTAACTCATCGCCCAGACAGTTTGATTGATCGGAGTAAAACTTCACAATAGATTTTGCCATCAATTTGGAGACGCCAGTGATTTTTGGCCGAAATTGATTCAGAGAAAATTGTTCATAAAAATAAAGCATACATTTTGATTCGAAGTTGTTATTAAATATTGATTTCGTATCGCTCATAGTCTAATTAGATTTAAATTTATAGCAATGTCTCAATTTTAAATTGAGTGGAAATTTTTGTTGTACATTGCGAAGATTTTATAATCGATTTTAATTTTTTGAAAACTACTAACGCTATCTATTATTGACGGAGTTATGTCGCTTCTGTATATATTTGGTGCTCATACCTTTATTATGAATCTCACTTGCTGCACTATAATCCAATTTTGGTATTATGGTATTACACCTACAATTTCTAGGTGACACCAAGTAGAAATTTGAGTATTTTTTCATTTTATGTCAAAAAATTTTAAATTCTCAGTTGGTGTCGCCACTCACAGTGAGAATCATAATACTTAAATTGAATTATAGTGATGTCTCTTCACCCGGTGACGAGTAAGTGAGATTCATAATAGGGGTATTAAGAAATCAAAATACGTGACGATAGATTCGAGAAGAAAAAGGTCTCGAAAAAGATCTTATTTCCGAGATTCGATGAAACAACGACGTTTGGGATTTTCAAATTCCAATTCCAATTTAATTTTCCTTTACTTAATTCGGATTAAGATATTATGCTATTTCTATTTATAGGGTGCGCCAGAGTGAACATTTTGAATGCAGCACTACAGAAATTCAACAAGATGTTATTTGAAAAACGTCGTGGACTGCTCCCTAGTATATCCCTTTTTCAACCAAGAAAACAAAAAAAAGGCTCAGTTTTAGTCCAACCCACACAAATGTGTGAGTAAAAAACCATAGTATGTAATGGCGGTGTTGATAAAAAATTTCGCTTTATTTGTAGTAAAACCAACACAATTGTGTGTAACGATATAGTGTTTTTTCGGACGAAAATAAGTTAAAAAGGAAATCACAAATGTGTAAGTTGGTTCAAAAAACATACAAAACTAAATTTTTGACATGGTACTTTTGCCCTACCCGCACAATTGTGTTAGTAAATCACTAAAGGGATATAAAATAGTAAACAATTTACATGTCATATTTACAGCCTTGGCCAAAAGTATTAAGCAGCCTATAAATTTCGGGCGTACACGATAAGCATAACAGGAAACAACCCCGTTTGTTTGTTTATTATTTTTTCGACATCTAAAAAGGACTAAAAAAGTGACTCACACCGCAGGTGTGGCAATAAACTATCTGGTGCAATAAAATATGTTATTTTTCCATTTTGTATTTATTCGTCAGTTCGCTACTTTCACTCATTGTGCACACATCCAGTGATCTAGTCCGCTTTTAGTGTTTTTATTTGTTAAATTTAGTGATATTATTGCAATATGCCGAAACAAAAAGAGTTAAGTTTAGAACAACGTGTGCAGATACAGCTTCTGCATGAGCAAGGGAAATCACAAGTAGATATTTCTCAAACTGTGAAATGTTCCCGCCGAGCTGTGCCATATACTATTGAACGATTCACCGCTAGTGGATCACACAGTAATAGGTACAGAACCGGGCGCAAACGCATCACCACATATCGTGACGACTGAAAGTAAGTGGGAGAAGCTTTAAAAAAAGACGGGAAAGTTTCGGAACCGAACTCTATAAGCATTTTTGTTGCCTACAAAGATGTGATGTGCGATTTCCATATTTCAAATATCACACCCACCCACATCCACCCACAATCACCCAAACCCACCAAACCCACCAAACCCATCTACACCCAGCCCAACCGACCTCAATCCACCATAACTCAACCGACCCCAATCAACCGCAAACTACCATACCTAAAAATTATGACCACCCCCCCCCACCCACTATCCAACCCCTAAAACTCATCTCAGCCGCACTACCCTATACCGCATTATCCATATCAACATCACCTCCATCCCCACTCCCACACACACACACACCACACAAACCCTCATCCATCAAATCCCAATTCCCACACCAAACCCACAACACCTCATCCCATCCACCCCCTCCACACCATCCACACAAACCCACATCCACACGAGATATATTTTTATTCCACATTCACATGCTCTCCAAATCAATAGGGCACTTTCCCATGAATTGCTTGAACTTTTAGTGAAAAAATTAAGTTGATATCTCTATCCGTTCTCAAGTTATCGTAGACACAGACGGACAGACGGACAGACGGCAAACCGAAACCATAATTATAGCATTTTTTTTAACAAAAATGCTTAAAAATAGGAAAAAAACTTCTTCAAACCTCGCTGCTGAGTTGTCATTGTCACTAGAAATTAAAAAACCAATATTCATGAAGCTAGTTTGAAAGGCTGTAGCAAGAAGGCTCGGCATAAATGGGCCTTAAACTACAAATTTCGCCGAAGAAGATTATGGATTATGGAAATAATATGGTTTTAAAATAAAATTCATCGGTACAAATTGTTTAGTTTTCCGAAGTCTCTACATTTTATTTATTTCAGTATATCGATTTTGTCTCGTGAGTTACTCATTTAAAATGAGTGAAGCAAAAAAAATCGAATACGTACACAGTGTATAATACATAATTATGTCTTTGTGTTTCTATTTTTCTTTTGTTCGTATTTGTGTCATTTGTATGATGAACAGTACCAAAATAACGCGATCCGGGCGAATCGGTTTAATTTTTATGGTGCTTATATCCTTTTCTCAGCACATTACGTCTGCTCTCGAGCTGTGGAGTATCATTATTTAACATGCTAATTTATTTTATATTTAATATTTTCTTTTATCATAAATTAATTTTATATGTATAAATAAAATTTTATAGGTAAATTTATTTTAAATTTCATAAATTTTAAAAATAAAATGTATATTATAAAAAATCTAAAATACATAAACAACACAAAAATATGGCGTTTACAATGATTAACCCTTTGAGTGCCAAAAAGTACAATCGTGCCCCTCAATACACTAGCCGAAATCATGTTGGCACTCAAAGGGTTAAGATAAATAAACAAAAAAAGAATGACACGTGGCTTGCATATGCAGTAAAACAATCATTCGCACGAAACAAACACAAACGCAAATTCTACTACTATATCTTTCCGGTTACACTCATTTCGTTTCACACATTTTGAGACAAAATCAATATACAGATTTTTGGTACCTCGATCGTGTGCCTTTTTTGCGTCGCCGGGTAGGTGAAGCATTTAGTCCAGAGTGTGTGGTACCAACCATAAAACACGACGAGGGCAGCATAATGGTCTGAGGCTGAATGACTAATTCTGGAGTTGGAGAAATGTTCGTGTGTGAGAGCCAGATGAACTCTTCTAAATGCATAAACGTCCTAGAATCTGCGTTGCTGCCCTCATTTTTAACACTTTTTGGTGATACAAACATGGATAGCGTTAAATTCCACTAGGATAACGCGCCATGTCATGAATCTGCTCGCACAATGGCATGGTTTCGAGAAAATGGCATTGGGGTTCTGGAGTGGTCTGTCCAATCCACGGGCCTGAACTCCATCGAACATTTATGGAACTTATCAAAACGCAGAGTCTGGCGCTACACAATAAATAACAAACAAGGCCTAAAACACTGTCTGCACCAAGAATGGAGCGCCATACGTCCTGTAGAATGTTAAAATCTTGTGAGCTCTGTACCCAAAAGAATTTCTGCCGTAATTAAGACAAGGGGTGGACCCACAAAACATTAATTTTATATAAATAAATAGTAATGTGAATCTATAAAAATTGTTTGAATTTATTTCAAATTGATTGATACTCCCAAAAAGATTGTAAGATATCATGGGTGCTCAATACTTTTGGCCAAGAATGTATATACTCTAGAACATTGGTGTAAAGAACTTAGATGTTTATATAGCCATTAATATTTAGTTTATGTTTTGGGTATGGGATATTTTGATAAGATCCACACAACTGTTCAAGATCGCGTTTTGATTTACTGACGATTAACAAAAATCTTTTTTACTGACAGGCCTATTTATGGATGAATGGGTAAAGTGGTCAAGCTAAATTGTCGGATTTGGGAACCAATCCACACCAGATACACCAGCACTAAAGGAAACCCGAGAAAGTCACTGTTTGGTGTGGATTTTGGTGTGGCGGAATCAACAGTCCGTACTTCTTCTAAATCGAAACTGACACTGCCATAACCGTCAACGGCCAGCGCTCGATGATAAGCAACTTCTTGTGGCCTAGACTGGGTGATAAGGATATAGCGACATGTGGTTGCAATAGGATATTCCGATTTGAGGATATGATTATCTAGCGCGGCGGCTTTGGGGCTTTCTTAAAGCACAGGTCTATGCGAATAAACCGTGAGCTTATTGAATTCTAATAAGCCAAATGGTGTAGTGATTGCTGTTTGGTGAGTGTCTTCAGGAGCGACGAGAAATAAACGGTAAGCTATGGCATGGCAAATTTCTGCAGATTATATTTCAGCGATGTAAGAGCATGGAGAAATTTTGTATTTGAGCTATCCGTATTTAAACATATTTAATCGCCGATAACCGGACAAGTGGTGCAGTGGTTAAAGCTTCGGCACTTGGACCGGGAGGTACTGGCTTCGAATCCCATCAGAGGCTAGATGCAAATCGAATTTTCATCGTGATGTTAATAAACACAACAAAGATGGAGTGCAGCATTCCGCGACGACCCACCGTCCATGTCAATGTACAGGTTGATATGGAGCTTGCAATGTGAAGGTGGTATACTGTAGTTGTGTCAGTAGGTGAATAGGTGAATGGGTTAATGATGTGGCGTCCAGACGAAATTTTATTCCATAGGTATTTATTGTCGAGCCAAAATGTCAGCTCCCGTGTCAATGAAAAAAATCAGGTGGTTTGTTTTTTCTAATATCAAAAGGCAGCTGTTGTTTAAGGTCGATATTGCCGCCGACTCGATCGAGTGAATTATTCTTTTCATGGTGTTCACTGCTGTTTTTCGGGGAGCGATGTTGGTATCAACAAATGCCATGTGGATTGGTCTTCTTTCAATCTTTCTGATCTTCCAGATTCTGCCACCAATATTACGGACAAATAAAACAAAGAAAGGCATAACAACTGGCCCGGGGTGCTTCCATAAATTGTACATCGAAAACGTAAGACAACTTCAACAACTCTACAGAAACGAGCACAAGCAGTATTATAACCATCGTTATTTTGTTAGTCACGACTATGTTAAGCACGACTGGTATACCTCAGACACTATCTGCATTTTGGCTTGTTTATCATTTTTTGTATTCGTCACTTACGACGCGTGACTGTTGACGTAAATTGGTTTAAAAACATTTTTCTGTAAAATTAGTGACATCTAGATTTAAGTAGTAGCATTAGAGGTGTTTTTATAACAATTTAGTGATGTTGGAGATTATAGCAGAATTCATGTGATACAGAACGATATATAAATACAGGTGCAATGAGCACAATATTTGCTTTCCAGTCGACCAACCATAGAAGAGGTTTTTGCCTTTGAATACTTAACTACTCGCACTGCTATTGTTATTTTAAAATAAGTAGTAACGTCAAATTTATCTGCTAGCGTAATCGGTTAAAAATTAAGTTTTTGTCGGTTTTTCTTTTCAATTTTGTTTTACAATCAAAGAAAGAAATTTGTAACTTATGAATTACTAATGTAAACACATTTTTGAGTGTACCAGTCGACAATTTAGGTTAACTACCTACAAGTATATAAGTACTAGCGGTTAGAAGACACGGTATGCTAAATTATCGAAAGTGAACAGTGCGAAAAATTATTAGTGATGTAAAAAGTGAAAATATTGGTAAAATAAAAATTAATTGCAAATGGTGTGTTTAGTGAATTAATAAATAATTGTGGGTATTATTTATTGCTGTATTTTAGTGACTGGTGGATAATAGGAAAATTATTGTGGGAGTATTCGGAAATGTTCCAGAAGGGGTGTAAGTATTACGGTAGTAGTGAATGCGTTTGAGAGATTATTTTCGGTATTTTCGGGAATAATTAGAATTATTGTTATAACCGTTACATTATATAGCTGTATTCACAATACAGTGATACGAAAACGACTTGATAGTAAATTGGTTTCCGTATATTGCTTCGATCCAGCCTCAGTAATGAACGAATGAATGGTGTATTTTTTATTGTCTGATTAAGAATTTAGTAACATTTATGAACAAGTGACATCTAGATCTAAGCATTAGAAGTAGTTTTGCAACAGTTAGATTTATATCAGATTACAACAAATTAGTCTAGAATAGAACCGATGCTAGCGAATATTCGTGTAGAATCTGGATTATTCAGCGCGGTATCCGGTATACAAATGAGTTAGTTTTGAGTGAGTCTTTGGTGAGTGTTAGTTAAGAAAAGTGGTGTAAATTACAATAATTTTTGTTGTAATCGTCAAATTTATAGCGATATTCACAAAAGAATGATACGAACCGGATTTGACAGGGCAAACTCGTAACTAGGTAACTTCAAATTAATAATAAGTTTTTAATTATTTTTGATAAAATACAATTTTCCTAATAATATTGTTGGTAAATACGGTCCTGATAGACATTGCATCTGTATTTAAACATTATAAAAAATTATGATGGCTATGCTGTAACAACAAGTTGCATATAAATACAACATATTTAACTGTGTGTTATCATAAACGGAAAACAGATTTCTCCAGATTTTTGATAACGAATTTTATTTAAAAATAAACTTATTTCCAGCGAAGTAGATTAGTAGTGGTTACAGTTTTACGTTTCGCAGCAGCTCATTATCATTCTGTGTGCTAAATTCAACCATTCTACAAGTTGTTAATTGATCTCAAAGTCATCTGTTTATAAAATCATATGTATAATTTAAATTAATTTTAAGATTAAGTGCAAAGTTAAGAAGCAAAACAGTATATAAATATGGCGCCCGAACCAATAGAAAAATTATTTTTCCTAATAAAATCTAACAAACCAGTTGCCATTATGTTTGGCTTATCGGTGCTCGGTTTAATTGTTATACTTGGGCTTTTAATAAAAGAACTTGTTACGTTAGCCGTAATGTCGAGTGTTCCGTGGTGTGAACTGCAAAAAACAAAGTGCGGCGGCCAAGGATATCATATTGGATGCCAAACAGATCATTTTCCGGTGAACAAAGAATGTGTAAACATTATACTGGTCGACATGGATAAGCCACTGAAACAGGCGATTTTGCATAAGCATAATGAAATTCGGAATGCAGCAGCTAGTGGATACTACGAATATAATTTAACGAACAAAACACACCAACTGAATTTCCCGAAGGCGGCTCGAATGCGTGAAATTTTATGGGATGCACAACTGCAGCAGGTGGCTGAGTTGCATGCGTTAACATGCACATTCGAACATGATCAATGTCGTTCGACGGAACATTATTCGTATGTTGGACAAAATATCGGGTATTATCGTTACCCGCGGAAAAATGAGGATGCTGTCAGTGTTGTGATCTCGTTAATAAACGACTGGTACGAAGAACGAACTAGAACAAATCCTAAAATATTTGAACAATTTTCAGACGAATTAAATAATCATAACTTGCACTATTTACTAATGGTGAACGAAAATGTTGAAAAGATCGGTTGTGCCTACATCAAATACGAGATTGGGACAAAGAAAAAGAGCAAACTTTACGGCCACCAGTTGACGTGTGATTACAGCCATACAACTATGCAACACGAACCAGTGTTTAAAGTTGGTGAACCGAAAACTGATTGTGAATCGATTAATTCGCATGGTGTGTCACTTTTTAAGTATTTATGTGGGCCGATGCCAGAAAATTGAAGTGATTATACCACGGGTATAGTTTTGTATTTATTTATTATTTTTTTAAATTTGAATCGTAGAGGTTATTTAAATAAAGTTGTTTATCGTTAATTAATCGTGGTTTTCAGATTTTTAGGAGATTATTTTAGTGATATGAAGATAAAAATGCGGTATGGTAACAGATAGACCATGCATTCTAATATGGATGAACTCAAATCATATTATTGTCATTAAAAGGCTAATTCCCGAGCAAACCGAATCTTCTCTGTATTCATCTACGACTATTGTACACTGTCAGTTCACCGTCAGTCCGTTCGGTTCGTGACAGTTCGGCCTGGTTATGGATGGTCCACGATTCTCTCGTCGCCGTTGGATTCACATTGATCTCCTATAGCATCCAATGGAGGTGATGAACTGCATTGAGGTTTCATTCTGGCCGACGAATAAACTAAACTGAAATTCCCCGATTTAATTTGCATTCCTTTGATAGGCTCAATCACATAGCTGTGGTTACTAAAGACTTTGGATTCTGCTTTTGATACACAGAATTTTCTTTCCAATTTACGAGATTCGAGTGTTTAATCTTCCCCGGCATATTTCTTCGTTTTGATGTGCGAATTTTTTCTTCCGCTTTTCTCTTTCGTTCGTCATGTTTTAAAGAGCCTGTTCCTGTATATTGCATCTAAGGCAACAACCAAGTTGTTCTGAATGATGTGGTTCGATTTGAAATCAAAAACTAATTCGTTTGAGCTGAACCGTCGTCAAATTCTTTTGTGAATCCGTCGCATTCTTACCGTAAGTTCAAATAAATGACAATATGGTTTGATTTCCTCACCCCACTTGTCCATTCGCGTGATGAGAACGTACCGTTGTTTTGATCTGTTGCTCACAATATTCATTGACACTTTCGATGTCAAAGATATGTACATCGATCACTAACGATACGGTTCGGAAGCCCAAAGTACATAGTTACGTCATTCTAAAATTTAATTTCCACTGGTGCCTTCATGTTTCCAGTGTCTAGCTCCACACAAATAGGCCAAGATGGTCGAAATGTATAAAATGAAACGATATAGGTTCCATGGGTCTAAAACTCTGAAGTGTAGAAGACGCCCATGGTTTCCTAGTTTTTCGATTTCAATTAACAGCAATCCACGCATGTGGCACTGTAAGACTTCACATATCGTCGAAAATTTTCCAAGCCTCTATTTGGGAATTCGATTCGAATGATCAATTCGATTCGAACATGAATTGGTAATTGGGAATTCAATCGAAAATAGAAATGTACACTGTCAAATAAGATGATAGCGAATTTTTTTGTTAATAGTCATACCTGTACTAAAATTAAACATCTTGTTGAATTTTGACATTTAAAGTGTATATTTTGTTGTTGTTGTTGTTCGTTTTCATTTTATTCGTTCTCGAATTCACAAATTTCGATTGATGGAATATCGAATTAACGCTAATTTTTCAAGTCAAGTTTTATGTTAAGAGTTCGGGAAAATTTAGGGGAAGTGAAATTCACTTGCAAACTTCAACAGTTTTTGAATTTTAACGTTTAAAGTGTTTTGTCTGAAAAGGCCTCTTTGAATCAGTTTGTGAATGGTTGTCGCTGGAAAATTTTACGGATCAAGTTTCATGTTAAGAACTCGAGAAAATTGGAGGGAATAGGATATACGTGCAAAGTTCAAAAAATCATAAACTCTTAATGTTTAACGTGTTTTGTCTGGAAATTGTTCTAAGTCAAATTTCATGTTGGGAGTTCGTGAAAATTTGGTGAATGAAATACACATGCAAATGATGTTTAAAGTGTTTTTCTGCAAACAGTATCATTTAAATCGGTTAATCGATGCGGTTATCGCTGTAATATTTTCTAGATTAGTTTCATATTAAGAAATTGGAAAAGTTGTGGGGATGAAAAATACGTGCAAACTTCAAACATTTCGAAAAACTGAACGTTTAAAGTGTTTTGATTGGAAAAGTACTCATTTAAACCCGATCGTCAATGGTTGTGCCTACGCGCATTCGGCTAACCCCAATTTTCTTATCAACTGAGTGATACAGAAAGGCTTAATGCTAATATTTGCTTAACTCTAATATATGTATACATTTTGAAAACATCGGGATGAGATAGCAGCAGAAACTTTTGTTACCAAATTTTCAGACATCTCGTTCGTACAGCAGTCACTTTCGACTACGAGTCGATTTCTTTCAATACACAAAATGTCATGATCCAACATTTTGGGAAATAGATTTGCCCTAAACGAAGAGAATTGGCGATCATATAGTATCTACTTTGACATTTGTGGCAATAAATTTTTGGCATACAAATTCGCCACCCACCACCATACAGCAGTTTGATGTGTAGTTCATGCAACGTTGGTTTTTTGCCATTTTATTGACAAATGTCCGGGTTTCAAACAATTTGTAAAAGATCAACGAATTAGGATGTGCATTCATTTGTGTCGACGGTTTCCATAATTTGACGATGTTAGTAACTGCAATGATTTCGATTTTGATAACGGTATAAACGATTCAGTTTTCGACGGAAAAGAAGACGATTTCGTTTACGGATTCACTGTTCCTAGAAACGGATTGTAATTTGAACGCAGTTTAGATTTTCTTGTTCAAATCATCGTGGTTGATTCCATTAATCGTATGTTTAACAATTCAGTCGCCTGAGAGTTCGGCCTTTTGTCCCAGAATAACATTAGATAATAATACCACTCAACAGTTTCGTAAATTGTACGCTCGGTGTACACAATTTCTCTATATGGACATCTGCAACATTCATTTCGCACGGGAAGTCTTGAAGAGTTTCAAACTGCTACTAAATGTTCTAAAATCTTCCAAGATGCCGTCTACCCACTGTTTTGCAAGTCCTACAAGTTTCGAATAAATAGCAAAAACCACAATTTGATCGTCCTAACAATATATACATTCATTAAACTGTTGGTTTCTGAATTAATTTAACTCAGGTCCTAACGATGACGATATTGGTTTAAATTCCAGTAGTACAAAAGTGGTTTGCAGACTACAAAATTTGTCGAAATAACAAAAATGCACATGGATTAGTAAACCAGTCGACAAAAGCAATGTTCGGATTATTTAACAATTTTAATATGAAAAGCAATTGCTCGTGATTACGCATTCAGCAAACTAGTGAACTAATGGCAATAACAATAACAAAAAAAAAATCTGTTCGTGTGGTTTGATAGTGGGAAAACATGGTCCCGCAACGTTTGTCACTTTAGAAATTTTATAATTAAAATACTTTGAAGTAATTTCTAACATATAGTGACAATATAAGAATTTTATTTTGAATATCGATTTTGAAAATTTTCTTAAGAAATCTTAAACAAACAAAAGTTATCCCCATTTTAATACGATCAGGTAGACCCATTTGTTGTTGACCCCGAACTTGATCAATTTTTGCAAATTTGAAATAAATGGACGAATTTACAAATTCACTGTATCGAGGATTGGCTAGTACGCAGAGATTTACGACGGACATGCGTATATATCATTCACCTCAAAAAGGACTCGTTTATATCTCAATTCTAATACACGATACGAGCGGTCACTCAACCTCAAAAACCAAACATTCGAATATTTGTGCCTGAGCCCATAAGGTATAAATTTTAAGTACAGCTCAGTATCATCAATTATTTCGTATTTTATTTCAAAAAAATAAATTGGCTTTACAGAAAACTTTCTTATTCTCGTAGTCGTATACCTTACATCTCCACGAAAAATAAAACACCTTCTCTAAAATCGAATTCCAAAAAACTATCATCCGAAAAGTAAACAGGACAAGCAAGAAAAAAGGAAATGAATATTACGTGATAAGGTAAATAATTTCTTCGTACGACAAAATTGATTGGAAATGTATAAAGGGTGGGAGCATATTGTTAGTTGTTGGTGTTATACGGGGTGCAAACAAAAGTTCGGATATCGAGATAAAATTTATTACTAAACGACATAATACTTATAGACAACATAAAACTTTTCACATCTCATAAAAATTAAATGTTTCTTCTGTATATACGAGTGTTTGCTTCGACGACGTTATCACCATCGAAATGATAAAAGAGAAGGACATGCACAAAAAAAATTAAATTCGTTGATGAAAATTTGATTTGAATTTTATTGTAATTTTCATTGGATTTATTCAGGAGTTTTAACACTTTTACAACACTGATGCTTTATCTATCTACAGCTTCTTTGCTTAAAAAATTAGAGGACGCCGCCAATTTTAGAGGACACTTTAATATTATATAGCCGCCTGGCACGTTAAAGACACTGTAGACTTTTATTGTTAGGAAAATTAAACAAAACGGATTTTTGTTTGTAAAGCAACAAGGAATTGAATTTTTCTTTACTTTCGGTTGTTTACTTTTTTGCTTTTGCATTTATGTTTTTGTGTACTTGTTTGTCGTATCGATTGATTCTGCTTTAATCGAATCCTTATAAATAATTTATGACTTTTAACTTACCCATCTTGTAATATACATAATACTTACTGTATACATTAATAATAAAAAATGAAAATTCAAAGTGAAAAAACATTAATTTTAGGCATTCAATGTATTATGTCTTTGTTTATTTATATATGGTTTGGTGTCTAAGATATTGCCAGTAAAGATTATGTATTCTTAAAAAATCTCTAAAAATAAAACTCTCAAGTGTTGAACCCAATGAAATTTGACCGTAAAATTCAACACGAACGGTAAAGTACCATTAAAAACGTGAGCACACCCGTAAAGCAATAAAAGGTCAAACAATGAAGTTTTTATGTCATTTACGTTTATATAGACTTAAAATTTCAGTTGGTTTCGTTAAATGATATCTTAAAATTGATTTTGAAATGAATTCAAGCTTTATAAACAACTTAATTGAAACACGAGATAGGAAAATTTCAACATAGTCTTTCTTCTTTTCTTCTCTATATATTATTAAGTGCATTGAGGACCTGAAGAAAATTTATTGATATAATAATGATATTATGTAACGCAGCTCCTCAAAATATCAATGGCTTAAAGAAACAACTTGGATTCCGACTGGTTGCCCATAAAACGAATATTTTGCTGATTATAACTTTTCAAAGTTTCTTTTATTTTCGTAATCCCGTTCGTAATCCCTGTCGTTCACGATTGGATTCGCGTAGCTGTTGGTTTGCCTAATCTCTACGTCAAATGATATGCCAGCGTTTGGATTCGATGTGTTTGGCACTCTGTTATTCCAGAGAGTCCGTTATTCACACCACGTGTGTTGCATAGATCACACTATGTCCGCCGTATTTTGATTGTACCGTGCTGTGAAGGTACAGTTTTACTCGAACAGATTTATCATGCCACTCCGTACGTGTACGAATATATCACTCATCATTCGTTTTACTTTATTCTCTCTCTACGAAACAACACTACCAAGCCAATGAACCACAACCAAAAAAAACTGCAGTTCTTCATTTGTTTATTTATGCGCTTCACTATCCATATGTGTGTGGTGTGCTTCACTATCCATATGTGTGTGTTTGTTTGCATATACACTTCTCGCAATTGATGCCCTTTTCATTCTTCTACTTGCATCTGATATTTTTGGTTTGATTTTTATTATTTTGCCTTTAGCAAGAAGACGCAAAGACTTTCTTTGGTAATGTAATTTATGAAGCTTTGGATCATGAACAGACGTAATTTTATTCAGATTTCAAAGGAACCGCTACGCTACGCCAATACCTATTCTTGTAGTTATTGAAACCATCGGAAAATTGATAAACACGCTGAACTAAGTTATTGCTAAACTTAATTCTGAGGATAAGTTTGTCATGCTTAATGGAAAAGCAACTTCATGGTTCCCGAATACAGATACTGCGATACAGTATTCTCATCAGCTTAGCTGACCAAAATTAGCGAAATACTACAGCACTATTCTAATTACTACAAAATATTCGTTCACGATCAATTTTCATTCCTGAGATGCTATCAGATCTTTTGGCATATACTTGCTAACTACTTTCCCTTCTAAATTTGACAACTCGAATATTTTCGATCTTACATAGTTTCGTTGCTACGACACAACTAACAAGAATGTGATCGAGCATCGATTTATAATTTTCTATGACCTTCAACTGTTTAAAATTCGTTTTTAATACCTGGGGCCGTATTCTTGAAATCGGTGGAAATTTCCCCGATCGGTTTAGAATATTTTGCTTTGAAATTTTCTATATTAGTCGAATTTTTCGCCGGCTACTTTAATCATTTTTTTAAATTTCGTTTCTTTTTTAAATTAAGAACATAATTGTTTTCCCCTACTAAGGGAAAAATTCCAACTGGGTAAATCGATTCGAAATTGTTCCGTTAGTAGGGAGACAAATATTAGTAAACTTGGAAACAAATTTGAAAAAAATGATTAAAGTAGCCGACGAAAAATTCGACTAATATAGAGAATTTCAAAGCAAATAGTAATCCGATCGAGAAAATTTCCACTGATTTCAAGAATACGGCCCCTGGTCCTCTACCACCAAATTTTAAATTTTCGACCTGAGGTATGTATGAATATTTTCGATATGCGTTATCCATATGTTTTTGCACCTTGCAAAAAGTCGATCCATATGTGGTTTGTGGTGGGATTGTATCATTAAAATGTAGTCGACCAAAATTAACATTGTATGGAGAAAATTTGGATGAGTCGTAAAACGACGTTCGTATCGCACACGCAATTTTACTGACATTTTCAGCCCAATTCCTTTGATAGAATGAGTGTGTCCATGGGTGATTGCCGTTGGCCGTAACGGTAATTTCGGAAACCCCAAGTACTAGGAATAAGGACCCCTCCGTGTAATTCATAAGAAAACCCGTCTCCGCGTCGGTGACAACATTACAAATTTTGAGAATAGGTGGTTGGTATGGTGATTTCTCCGTTTAGATCTTAAATAGGAGCCAATATAATTTACCGCGACAATTTACCAAGGGCGCATTGATGTTTTGCCACCCCCATTGGTACTCGAGATGTATATGATTTCAATGTTTGTCTACATGGTATGCTTCACACTTCCTAACATAGACCACGAAATTTTTAATCATACGTGGCCAATTCAATAATAACTCTTCCTGACTTTACACAAAGTTATGGCAAATACCATGTGGGTCGCGAGGAGATCGTCATGACAGCGCTTAAACACCTCTGGACACAAACCATACGGGACATACATAAACTTACAGTCTAGAAATCCAATTCTCACTTGTCTTTACTTCCACCGCGTGTCGGGTCCAGTCGCGTTCCATCTAGGAACTGAAAATCCGAATATTTTTCAGTCTGATCCTTTATTTCTTAAGCTTTTATACACCGCGTTCTCTTTTCCAAGTTGAACATATAAAATGGCAACAGCTCTTGAAAGCGAGTCGGGAATAACATTCAGCTTGCCTTTGCGGTGTTTCATTTCAAACGTGTATACCCAAGACCCATCCAGCTAACCGAGAAGCTGAATCCTTTAGATTTCTCAACCACATAAAAGACACATCCGTAATAACCATGAATGTCATTGCATCAACGTAGAGCCTATATTATCCAACTTACAGGGCGGATAGATTTTGGCTCATAAAAGCTAAGACATTCTCATTCATCATCTCCTCTCCCTGTGTGAGCACCGTATACAACCCAACATCAGATGCGTCCAATTGTATAGTGAATGGCTTAGCAAAGTCTGGATGTGTTGGTGTGGTGGCTGCAACCAACGTCGACTTGAATAGAGCAAACGCCGCGTGCAATTCTGCGTTCCATTACAGTTTCTTATTTTTGTCCTTGTTTAGAAAATCAGTGGTCGATCCCGTCACTAAAGAGAATTTCAAAATGAAACATTGGTACCAAGCCGCAACTTCGATCAGTCGTCATAAGTCGTTAATCGCCATCGGAGTCTTGAAAGTCATTATATGCCACTGATTTTGTCGGGGTCAACTATCAGACCGAATTCGTCCAAGCTGTAGCTAAAGTACTTGTTCTCTCGGACACAGAAGTGACACTTTCCCAAAATAAGCGTCAAGTTTATTTTGTAAGAATTCTGTCGATCTCTTAGTAAATCTTGTCCTATACATAAAGTGATATGGGTCTGGTTTTGCTGGTCTGGTTCTGATCAATTTGCTCATTACTCAATACATGACTAACTCTTCCATCCTCCACCGATCCAAAGTTCTCTGTAATAGTTGCCTCAATCCACAAGAATTCCGACACCTGTAAGTTATCGATCATTGGTCGTATATTAAATGCTTCCCAGTAATCCATTCCGAGAATGAGGTATTCAGGGAACTAAAGTTGGTAGGGCGTACACTTGTTTATTGAATGAAACAGCAAGTCAACCATGTGAGTTCGTCGGCCGTCATAATTTCTCTATACTATGGAATACACAAAATCACCACCAAGTAAAATGCAACCTACACCCGAGTTCAGCCATCCGAAAATCCTCTAATCCAGTAGATCCACTTCGGATTTTCTCGCCGACACAATTATTGGTTGGCCGTTGCTTATGTCGTCGTCTATAGATTGTTGCTCAATTTATTTAAAGCGAAGGTTTCAATGGATTCGGTATCTTCTGAGTGGCTGCTCTTCGTGCTTCCATCGATTTCGTCACGTAAACTAGTTTTCAAAACCTTTTCAATGGTTTCATTCAAACTATCTCGACGATCGCTAACAAAGAGACGTAATGCGGCAGAATAGCAGGCAGTATGGATAAACGCATTGAAATAACATCTACATATAGTTAGTTGGTCTGGTAATTTTTAACTCTTGGTAATTTTTATAAAACAGATGAGTCGCCCAGTACCATGTTGGAGATCTGCCCGTCAATAAATGCAGCTTTGAATGAAATAATTGGA
Organism: Nephrotoma appendiculata; assembly: GCA_947310385.1. Classification (NCBI taxonomy): domain Eukaryota; kingdom Metazoa; phylum Arthropoda; class Insecta; order Diptera; family Tipulidae; genus Nephrotoma; species Nephrotoma appendiculata. The sequence continues at coordinate 18,232,953 of OX371223.1, forward strand.
CACACTTTTGACTATGGAATATAACTGCACTTGTGACATGAAATTCATAAACGAGGTTCCACCTTAGCCATTGAAAGAGCCTCGTTACCGATGCTTAGTAAAATCATTCTTTCCACCATAGCAGCTTCCTCTTTCTTAGCCGACTGAATAGATTAGAATTACCTGGGAAACCACGGGCCCTGGATCTTCAGCTTTTGTCTCTGTCGCCTTCTGACCTGGAGACTTCCTCCGTTTTGTGATGAAGCTGTCTTGAGATCCTTTATCGTTCTAACAACTCTGCGTACCATATCATATATTGTGTTCGTCTTGAAATCATATCTTGCACTGCATACTCTCTGTCTGTCTGTCTGTCTGTCTGTCTGTCTGTCTCTCTCTCTCTCTCTCTCTCTCTCTCTCTCTCTCTCTCTCTCTCTCTCTCTCTCTCTCTCTCTCTCTCTCTCTCTCTCTCTCTCTCTCTCTCTCTCTTTCTCTCTCTCTCGATTTGGCCACCTCAAATGAGGTTTCATAATCATATTTTCATTTCCGATAATGAATGATTAATTCATTGATCCTAACAGCCGTAATATTTTTTCCTTATTCTTTTTCGTCACTGGAGCAGGCATGCTGACCACTTTGCCACCGCGGCGGCATATCTTAAAAACTTCCACTAGTAATCACACTTTTGGTTGTTTTTCTAATAGTTTAAGCCATGCGCCTGGTGAAAGTTTTTGAAATATTGGCCAAAAACTGAAAATGACTTATATACCCTGCAGAAAATCAAAAAACTATATTGAAAATTCTGATCTTTAATTTTTTCCGAATTGTTTTTTTATGCGATGCAAATTTTACAAAATTTAGTTAAGAAATAGCCGCGTTCCCTCCAGTATAAACTTTATTTATATCAAGTAAAATGTACAGATACCATTTTTCATCAGGACTGGTTATGAAATGAACAGTTTAGTCCAGCACGAACAGATCCCTGAATTTTATCCAAAACGTTTAAGATCCCTGATCAATACTACCATAGAAAAATAAATTTACCATAGATTTCTCATTTTGATAAATGAATTGAGTAATGTTAAATTTCAAGATTTTTTTATGCCGAGTTCCTTTACTTCGGGGATCAATCAATTTGTCATTTTAAGGATCACTTTTAATATTTTATTCCGCTGAAATGTTTTATTTAGTAAAAACAGTGATACAAAATGAATAAAAAATTTCCGCTGGTAAAAACATAACAAATAAATTCTCTTTAGTGATAGTGCTGCCACTTGCGGCGACTAGCGTAAGGGTAGGGTATAAGAGACTTATTGAAGTTAGTCCATTCAACTTGTGACCTGGGGTGTTTTTTGTTTTATTTAGACCGTAATCTATGAGAACTTTTGTTCATCCTTGAATCACGATCTAAAATTATTAGCCAAGAGCCGATAATTCGGTGAATTGTGATTTTCGGTGAATTGTAGTTTTCGAAGAAATGTAATTTCCGTCATTGTTTCCGATAAACTGCCAGTTTTGTTTTCGACGAATCATCGCTTCGTTGAATTTTCATAGTACCAAACCAATTGTCATTCAAGAACCAATGACAGGGGGGACGTTTTAAACATATATTTTGGCAATTTGTTAGATTTATTTCATATCGTTTATATTTCTATAGATTTAACTAAGCAATGTTAAACTTTTAAGATTATTATGGAATTAAAATGTTAGCATAGCACATCCAAAATAAGTAACACAAAGTAATTAAATATTTAGATTTTTCTCTTTATTAATTGACAGAAAATTCATGTAAGGAGCTTTAAATAAATTATTTCTCATAAATAATTTATTTATATTTAAAAATATTCTTAAAAATTTAACAGTAATTTAATAAAACCAACTACTTTATATCGTTTGTAAATTGGTACGGTTGCATAACTTATCTTAAAATAATTTTAAATCGTATTTTTAATAGTTAAAACTGAAATCTATTGATTCGGGCTATTTTCATTGCTTGATTAGAGCCATCCAGTTTTTGGTTGACGTCTAATCGGCTTTATGTCGTCTACTTTACGTACAGGCGTACTAACTGTATCACTGGATCGTCCCATGGTTATGACCAGCTTCTCGGTACTTCCGGTTCGTTCATCTATAGTTATGGTAGGTGATGATGTTTTAGGTTTTTTCTCCGGTGTTTTTGGTGGAATAGGTGAAGATGGTCTGCTTAGAGCTGTAAGTTTGGTCGAAGCTGATTGCTCAATCTCGATTATAGTTACCTATAAAATATAATATTTTATATACCAAATTAAAAACATGACGTAAGAATTTTATTAACCTCAGGTTTAGTGGGTGGTGGAGGTGGAATCATTCCTTGCCCGGGTTGTGGTTTTGTTCCAACTGGACGAGAAACCGCAATATCCGTTGGTACGACTGGTGGAGCTGCCGACTTTCGTTTTACTACCAGTGGTGTCGATTTTATTGCGCTAGGGATCGTTTCTGGTTGAAATTATATGTTGATGTTGATTGAGTTTTTATTAAATTTAGAAATTTACTATTCCATATATCAAATACAACTACTAATACGTTTGTTCTAAAATTACAAAATAACAATAAAATTTTAAAATTATTACCTTCACATTTTTTTGGTGGTTGAATTGGTGTTGATGATCTTGATTTCAGATCCGACTTTTCTTTATCAACATCTTCAGACAATTCGCCACTATCACGTTTAAATAATTGGCTTTCAGTGCGGGTTATGTGAATCAGTGGCGGAGGAGATTGGACAGGAGGTATCGGTTTGGTGGACGTATTACATGCAGGCGGTTCAGACTTACATGATTTTTGATCGCTTGATGTACTAAATGAAGGTGTAAATGATTTATTTAATGAGGATTTTTCATCTAATGGTGGTGATGAGAGATTCGTTGAAACTGAAACTGATGTAGACGGTGCCTGAGTTTTAGTTTCAGGAATTTTAGGAATGGATGCTTTTGTTAGTAAACTCAAATTAGGACTTTTTTCTAGTTCGGATTTTAATTCTCTTTGCAACTGTGGCGACAACGTTCGACTTTTAGATAAGGCATTGACACTTAAAGTATTTCCGGGTGAAACATCGCCACACTCTTCTGAAATATTTTTCAAAAGTTCCATAAGTGTTGAGGTTGTCGGATCAATCACGTCTATAGGTGACACTGATCTAGATTTCATTGGGCTTTTCTCAACCAACCTGTAAAATAATATAATTTATTTTCAAATTAAATATAAAACATTTTTTGTGCGTATACTTTTTGGCCTCGGCCATAGCCTTTTTCAAATGCTGCTGATTCTTAAAACTGGCACGATTTCGGCATCTTCCAATTTGTGAATTTATGTTAACGCCCACTTCTTGCATTACTTGACCCCATTTGTAGCTACTTGATTGATGTGCAATTTGTCGAGCCACTCGTCGGAATTTCGCAACAGCTGATTCATTTGGAGGTATCTCCACATCATCCATTTCGTTAATATCTTCTGTTGAAACAGGCGCAACTTGGAAATCCTTCATTAAGCGACGTTCCCATACTTTCATCCTCTTTGCAAGCACAGCTAATTAAGTAAAAAAAATTGTTACTTTCCAGTAAATTATTTGGCATATTTTTAAACTCACTTTTCTCTTTTCGATCAGCACTTGAAACATCCATTCCATTCCGCTCAAATATTTCCAGAAGTTCATATCGCAAGGCAGAAATTTCTCCCTTCACTTCATTTATATCGTCTTCATTGACCACATTTTCCTCCATTCGCCGGTGCATTGCAGACACGTAGCGCCAGACCAGCGATCGCATCACATTAGTATATCGATTATCACGTTCTCTTTCTTCTTTACGCCTAATTGTTGATTCCCTCTCTATTGTCCGCCTAGTTTTCTTACCAGTACAGGGTTTCGTTACTTGTTTTATGGTTGGGAATATATTAAATGGTGGAGGAAGTGTTGAACTTTCTTCGAAATAACTCATCCATAGTTTAGTTCTCGCAAATTTCCATTCGGTATCAGAATGTTCATCGATCATGGCGTATGAATTCGACATCATGGCAATGAGGAGATTCAACAATACGATCACGTTGATCACACTGTATGAACCGAACATGAGTAATCCCCAGAACCGAGTGTATGATTTGATACCAGCCAATTCAAATGTTTCTAGTCCAACCATGCCAAAACTGGCCCAAAACAATGATTGTGATGATTCAAACAGGCTTTAAAAAAATAATGAACATTTATAAAGCGAATATTCATTTTTAGTTTTTCTAACTGTCTTACTTTCCAAAACGACGCCATTTCATGCAAGCATCTGCCTCATTATCCCAGTCTGGTAAACCTCCAGCTAAACTGTAACATTTTTTCTTCTCCAAATCGGCAAAATACCATAACAGTTGGTTCAAACCTGTAATTAAATTTTTTATTATGATGTACCAATATAAAATTCAAGTTTCAATTCTACCGCAAGCAAACGCAAACAGCACTAACGAATAGATAAAGAAGAATTTAACAATATCGATAACCATCCGGCCCAATGAAATTTGTAGTGGTCCTAAATGCGGATTTATAGAGAACAGATGAACTAATTTTAGCGCTGAAAATATATTTGCGGCAGCAAACAATCCTTCAGCAATCAACTGTGGATCAAAATCATCCCAATGCTCCCGTGCTATATACGCCGTGGATGGGTCACGATCAATTTCATTTCGCTGCTGAATATACGCTACAATCCTCAGCAGGGCAACCAAACAATATAAAAAATTCCGAGTGAAATCAATAAAATTCCACATATTCCGCAAATAACTTTGAATGCCCTCGGAATAAATTTCTTGTGTTTCTTCCCATATAAAGCCGAGTACATAAACCACGACTAATAATTCCAGTGGTGTGGGACCAGCACCCCGCTGTTTCAGTAATTGTTCTTCTAAGGCACGCCTCATACTTTCGGTTCCGAGTAGTTGGATAGCATGTACTTCAGCCCGTTGTGACACTAATATCAAGACAACTAAAAATAATTAAATAAATTATTTTCTAAAAATCTTTAATTAGAAATGCAATATGACGTTTTACATAAAAAGAATAAATACGATGACGCATGAATTAAAAATTTCATAAATGGTTTTCTCATCAGTTTTCCGGTTGAACTATTCGGTGCGATCATATACAACATACAATATGCTGGAAATAATGCGGCTACTTTAAGTATAGTCATCAACTTTTGTACAGCAGATTTGCGACGAAAACCCGGCACGCCCTCGTACCAAAGCGACGCAAGCAACTGTTGAATATTCGGATGTGCAACAAATTTTTTCTGTTTAAAATTTATTGCTAATTCTAGTCGGGCCAGTTGCATGTGGTCACCATCTTCGTACGGTGGTGATTCAGGATCATAATTTAAAATAATTGCAAGTTCTTGTGAACTTCGCGACTGATCTAATAAATCGACCGCGAACTGTTGACATTGTCGACGCAATTCTAAATATTCTGATTTGCATTCCTGTTCGGCAAATGCTAAATTTCGTAACTCCCATGATAACTGGAAAGCTGTTAGTAACGGATCGTTCGAACTAAGCGCTATCAGCGATGGACTAGACAAGGCACGGTACTCATTCACCCGCGATAACGAATGTCGTAATGAATCTTCTGACGATTGTTGAATACAATCATCGCAACCGCATTTAATGTCGTGTGGCATGGGTAGTGTTGCGCCACGGTCTAATAAAATTTTTAATATTTCATAATTATTTCGATGGGCGGCCAACACTAGCGGTGTTACATCGGGTGTAAACATAGCCGTATTTACATCGGTTTTTTGCCAGCTCTGAAAAGTATTGAGTATTTATATTAAATCACGTTAACAATTAACTATTAAATCTTATAATTACGTATGGCTCATTTTCCTTGTGAATTAGTTCTTCGTGTTCGAGGAGTAACTCAACAGCTTCCACAAATTCGGCATTAATCGCTTGCAGCAGTGCATCTTTCGTTTCTACACCCATAATTACAAGTAGTTCGACCATTTCTAAATTTTCACCATCGATCGCTAATGTTAGAGCTCCTCGGCCGAGAGAATCAACGCAATTTATGTTTAAATGTTTTCTCCTATGTGCTAGTTGAATTATTCTGTAAATAAAACCGTGGTGCTTATAATTTTAAGTAATTTGCATATTTCCGAAGAATTTAAACACTATTCTAATTGTTTTTTGCTTTTTTGTTTGCTTATTAAATTTGGAAAGATCGGTCATCAAATAAATTTCTCGTTATTCCGTTTCAGCCCATCAGCAAAACATGTAAGTAAGAGTTTAGTTTTGCATTATGAAATTATTTTCAAAAACGTACAAACGCAGAAAATTATATAGGTATATACTAAATCCGAAAATAGTCTGTTTTAGTAGTTTATTCTGCTGCAGGTAAAACGTGACTCTAGCCAACATTGCAAATGGTATACACGACAGTAATAAGAGGACAACATCTTGATATAGAAAACTACAATTAATGGCTACCTAACTAACTTCTGGTTTTGCATTTGCACCGCATATACTACGAGTAAAGCTGCATAACAGCATTTACTCGGGAGGCGTTTATAGGACAGAATGCGTCTTGAACGCACTCATTATAATATTAACATGAAAATGTGATTGAAAAAAAATAAACAAAATAAAATAAAACAGAGAAAAACAAACGCAGTTTTAGGCCTGCTCTTCAATAAAAATGAGGTGTTCTTTCTATAAATAGTCTATATTTCTCTCAAAATAAAATGACTATAAAGTAAGCACAAAGTAAGCGGAACGATAAATTTAATTGAGCCAAAAATAAACTGTGAGAGCGAGTGCACGTGCAACCGAATTTGACTGTTTGGAATGGATTCCAATTTATACATGTAAGTATCTAGTAGGGTAATTTTTTGAGTTATTAAGCTTTAAAAAAAGTTTCTAATGAATTTTTATGATATTTATTTGTATTTATTTAAATAAAAAAATTAAAAAAAATATTGGTGTTTGTATTTATTGTCCCAAAGTGCCATTTTTGGTTAACATCATATTTCAGCCTCAAAGCACGTTTGGCACAGTTTTAAAGGAATTTGATTATTTTCATTCCATTTTGCCCTTCATATGTAAATATTAGATTTCTAGGACAAAAAATAGTTCAGGGGGTCAAGTCGCGTTCCGTGAAATAATAAATATAAAAAGTTTTTTACACTGCCAATCTAGTAGCTTAAATTATTTGTAAGTAATTTAAAATTTTACTGTGTGAAATCAAATTAAATTGCTTATGGGGAAATCAAACCTACTCGATTGCTATTGAAAAAAAAACTTTTCTTTTTCATTATTTCACGGAACGCGAATTGACTCCCTGGGCCCAAATGGGTTAAATAAATAAAATAATATGTAAAAAATAAATGAAGTAAAATAATATAACGGTCTTGAAATAATAATTTGTCCTTTTGCTTGCGTTGAGTACAAATGATAAAATCTGGACGTTTAAGATTTTTCTGTTTAATTGTTGATTTTACATCTGATCTGATCCAATCAGCCCGCCTGACCAAATCAGATCGTGTGTAGGGGGTAATAAATTTTATTACTAATCGAAAACAGCTGATAGTGTTAGTGATTGGAACGTTCTACCGATTTCCAATAGTGTCTTACATTTTTGTAGTGTACGAATTTATAATGATGAACAAGGATCTACTCGTAAATTACGTTAATCGAAAATGTTAAAAATTTATAAAGTAACCATTTTCAAACTTACACCCAGATTCTGAAGCATAGTCACTGACTGAAAAATGGTCTTAGGTAAAACTTTTTGTCTTTGTGTTGAGTTAACTCTTAACTATGGGAATTTTCGTATTCTGCGTGTAGTCTGTGACCAATAAGACTACCAAATTTGTATGTCTTATGGAAGGTGGTGTCACAAAATCCAAAAAAAATCCAAAACGGACAAAATCCAAACTTTCGTATCGAAATCTAAACAAAAAATAATCCAAACTTTAAAAAGCCAACTGGGATGAAAATCCCACGAAAACCAAAAAAATTCAAATGCCGTATAGGTAGATAGACTATACCTGTGGCCCTATTCGGGCTTTCCCTGGGAATAGGAAATTGGGAATAATTATTTCATAGCATTTTTGTCTAAATTGTATTTTTCTGGCCTACTGAGGGAATACGTTTGATGTAAATATTTTAGAAACAAAGTTAAATGGGAAAATATTTTTCCCTATAAAAATTTTGTGGAACAAAAGTTTCCCAATTAACTTTGTTTTAAAAAATTTTGCACTAAACTTATTCTGTTAGTAGGCCAGAAAAATATACTTTTGACAAAAATGTTTTGAAAATATTTTTCCCAATTCCCTATTCTCACAGAAAGCCAGAATAAGGCCACTGGAAGGAAATTATGTAATGCAAAGAAATCCATCAAAAATTATTTATTTATTGTTGAAACTCCACCCAATTGCCGACGATATCTACCGTCAAATGAAGTGCAAAGAAAAAAAAATCTTTCGTGTCCGAACAAAAAATTCAATCAATTAAGGAACCAACAAATTTGAACGAAATCCAAATCCCAGTCTATTTGAAACTTTTAGAAGGTGAATTATTCGTTCTCAGTGAAAAAGAATTTGCCGGAGAACGTTTGAATTTGCCACGCACGAAAAAATCAATTGAATTACTAGGTGAATGCAAATGTTGGATAATCTATGGGACATTTTACGATGCACCACACCATCTATAATGCAGCAGCTATTTAGTATTCACGGCACAATTGTAGGCCAAGCTGTACCTCTTGTATTTTGCTTGATGAGCAAAAGGTCGAAAATAGCGTACAAGGAGTTTTTACGAGCTCTGTTGTTTCGCCTGTGAAAGTTGTGAAACAACGAAGATTTCAATTTACAAGTTCGAATGTGAAGTAATTTCATACTTTAATAATTTAAAAAGTATGTTAAAGATCCCAAATGGCAAAAATTGGCAAGCATGGTTTAAGAAAAATTATATAGTTGACACAAAAAAGTGGGCCCAAGATAATTTACCCGAGTTCTGGTGTATTGGTGACAGAATTTCACAACACTTTCCTCGAACACAAAATTCGGTAGAGGGTTGGCATAATCGCCTCAAAATTTTAACAAAAAAAAATTGTAGAAAATATAGTATGCCATAATCAAAGAGCTGCAAAAGGAAATGCTGGTGGTTTACATCAATGTTGAAAAAATTAAATCCGGTGAACTTCCTACAAATAAAAACAAGCTTTTGCTGCAATTTAAACATTTTAAAAATATTATTATAAAGCGGGAAAATACGGACTTGTGTAAATTTTTAAAATAAATATCTTACAATATTTCGTTATGTTAATTTCATTTCATGTTAATTTTCGTTTATTTTTACTTTGTTATTTAATTTTATTTATTATTTAATGTTATTTTGTTTTTGGATTTTATTTTTTGGATTTTGACACAGATCCCTTGCGCTAGACTGTTTTTTAAGACCAATGCCAACTAAAACTATGCGCAGAATACGAAAAGTCTAATAATTAAGACTAAACTCAAAACAAAGATAAAAAGTCTACCCTTGTGAGCTAAACGCGTTTAATCATTTTTTCGAGTTTATCTCTTAATGTATCAACTTCGAGATTAGCTAAACGGGTTTTGTTTAAGGTTTAGTAACTAAACCGGTTTAGTGCACTAATCTCTCAATATTTTGAAGTTTATCGCATAAAAATGGGTCTAGCGAGAGCGCCATCTAACAATGAAGGTTAAAATTTATAAATAGGACAATGTCATTTAGTGCTGTGATACAATTATAGATGCCGCTTACTTTTTGAGTTATTCCTTTCGAGTTCAAATTTTTTTTTGCTTCAATTTAAGTTCAACATACACAAATGTGTATGTACATAATGACAGGTTGTAATGTCTTCCGTATTTTAACGGATCTTAGTTAAATGGGAATTCTTAAAAAAGAGCATAATAATTTGATAACACATAAATTATATAACATATTAATTATTTGTTTTTGATAACATTAATTATTTTATTATTATTATAGTTAGTGTTATTTTTCAAAACAAAACAAAATCAATGGTATGCACAAATGTGTATACTGGTCCTTAATTTAATTCTATTCTGACACATTCGTTTCTCGTAATCAAAATATGCATACACAATTGTATATACTGACCGGGCAAGGTTATATCCCTTTTCCTGCTTGCCATCACAATTGTGTAGCTAACGAAAACGAATCGTGTCAAAAAGTGATTTTTGTATGTGGTATGGACCAACATACACATTTGTGCATACCTGTTACCGTAGAGTGCGTATTATAATACCATGACAAATAAAACCTTCGTTTTTTTTAAAACAATCGAGTAGAGTTCGCGATAGCTATTTTCAAATTGGTGCAATTTAAAATTAAAAATTTAATTTTTTTTAAATTAAATAATTTTGATTTAATATAAATTTATGTACATTTAATAGGATTTAATAGGAATCTATGTAGTAGATTAACTAAACTAATTTAGCTAAACACGTTTAGCTAAACCCTAGTCTGTCAAGGGTATTACCTATTTTCAGTTAATGACTATGCTTCAGAACCTGTGTTAATTTTAGGTTATGGTTTTGTAAACAAACAACTACAGGGTGACACAAAAGATAAATTTTGATTTGACGTTATAATTTTTTTAATCCATTTTCTCTATTTTAGTTACTTTTTCAGATTCTCAAAAACGAGATTGCTCTCCAAAAAAAAATTATTCAGCGAAGAAGATTTTGGTTACCGCATTTTAAGTCAAGAAAATGAGGACCAGAACTTTAAAGTCAACGGTGACTGCTATAGAAATTCGATTTATTGAAGGACCTATGAATTCGCATCAATTTCGTGTGATTTAACACATTTTTCTGTTTGGATTTGTGAAGTCGCTAGTTTACATTGATAAACCACATACGAAGCCGACTTTCCCGCCAACATTCGCTGGATTATTACTATCGCTGCTTCAAAAGTTTATCTTCCAGATTGCTTATTATTCGAGTCAGCAGCGGCTGCAATATGCTGAAAGTCACATTTAAACACAATATAGAATTACAAGACATTTTTGATTTAATTTGCTTTCTATTTACAAATATTTTGTATGTCTGTTTTCTAGGTATCGTATTGAAGGCGGTGAAAGCAAATTAATTTACTGTTTAAATATTTTACTAATATTTTAAACAGATTACAATTTTAAGATTTATTGTCGGTGCTAGCAATCCATTTTCTAAATGACTGGCTTAATTGTACGTAGAGCACCTTTTCAAATAATGATATTTTGTTGACCATGTATCGTTATAAATTCACGTTTTATGTTTTGATTCGTTTCCATCCTTGGTAATTTAAAAATGTAATGACTTAACAAAGAAAGGTTTTCGCTCCTCAAACTGCTAAAAACAGTTTACCCTCGGGTATAATAGATTACACTATGTCTTGTGAAAATATGTAATTTACAATGAATGGAAACGTTATAAAGCACAATAGATTATTTGTGATGTACTCGTAAAACTAACAATCCAACAAAAGTTCATTGAACCTTTCAAGTAAAAGTTTTGTCCAGATTATAATTTAATCTTTAAACTCATAACAGGATCGGAATTGGATCATGTAAACTGTAAAGCTCTATAAATTTCATACGTAAGGCTCGGTTAGTACAATTACATCCTAAACACATTGAACTATTTTGTATTTGTTTGTTTATAATCTTGGCAATCTGTTTTGGGGCCGAAGCACTCCATACTCTTTCGCAGTTGTCTTTAAACGTTTTTCCTACCTTCCAAAGCAGCTAATATTCCAAGCCAGCCTATAGTACTGACATGGATGGTGAATCGGCTCATGAGTTTTGTAACTATATTTTGTTTTGCTGGTGCAACGCCTCTATAGCATTTTACCTCCTCATATCTGGGGTTAAATAATAATATTACAATCGGATTAAGAATTGGTTATTTCATTCACGCCAGGTCTCAGACCTTAATATTCAAATATTTTCAGACTAAGTTAGATAAGTCAGATCGCCGAAAACTTCTGATTTGCTAGCATAAGTTGCGCAAAGTAAGTAATACCGGAAACGACGGTACATAAAATTGGAAGAAAATTCCACCCACACGGAGTTTTCAAATTAGAGAAAGACATCAAGATTTCATATAGCTCAAGGTGATTAGGGGAAAAATACAATCACTAAAATTTATTCACACTCTTAATTCCTTAGTCGCATCACTTCATGCCAAGTGGATATGGAAATTTACTAGATAATTTTGAACAAAGCACACAGTGACTATTTCTTAAATCCTAGGTGGCTCTGCCTTAGTTTGATTTGTTTGTTGCCTTAAAATTTCAAGTGATAAAAATTGTTGTTTGAAGTGGTAGCAGTCGAAAGAAAATATTTATGAAGCAGCCTACTGGGATAGATACTCGATTGGCTAGCAAGCAAGCAATATGCTAACAAAATCCAGGCTACTCAATCAATTTTACAAAGGAAATTTAAATTTCAAATTATATTTTTTATAAAATTTTTGTTTAATTTTTGAAGGTGCAAAATTTACTGTGCAATTGCAAAAAAATAAAAAAAATTTGAAAAACATAATTTCAAAATCAGATTTCCTTGGTAAAATTGATTGAGTAGCCAGAATTTTGTTAGCATATTGCTTGCTTGCTAGCCGATCTAGTATCTACCTACACCTACACCACTAAGTTTCAAAAATCAGCAAAAACGAGTTTAGAAAATAATTATTTTGTAAGTTTCGCCTAGAATTTCACCACAGCACTCGCTGCTGGTCGTAACAGGCGACTAAAATGATTGGATTGTTGAACTGGAGCCACATTCGTAAAACATATTTTCTTTTTTGCTTCTCGTTAAAGTCGTTAAAGTTTTGACGTTTGGATTGGGAGTTATCTGGTTGTAATCCCGATACGAAGAGATGGTTGCAAAAGGCATTTTCAGCATGTTATTACGATCGGTGATGAAAATAATATTGCTGAAGTGGGATTGAATTATTTTACAACACGTTACTTTGCTTATCTAGAACCTATTTTGCTTAAAAATTTAGATTTTATTCTAACGAGGATGTTTAATTTATAAATTAAGAGATGTTCGTCTGCATTTGGTAGTGTACACAGCGCCGTCAAGGTGTGGTAAAATATGGACTCTATAATGGCAGGTAATTGAATTTAATTTTACTTAAATGAAGAAACATTATATATCTTACAATTGTGGCATCAAGGAAGGAAAGTTGGAGATTGTATTGTAATTCGAGTGAGAAAATTGGCTCCAGGGGCCGAAGGCCAACCAACGTTTTTTTTTTAGTGGAAATATGATGTTTCTGTCGGGTTACCCACGAAATTCATTATATCAAAATCCATTTCTCTAAAATCCACTTTGACAAAATTCACTTTAGTCATAAACCATTTTAGACAAAATCCATCTTTTTGCTGTTTCCATTATCATAAAATCTATTATTGACAAAATCCATTTATGTCAAAATTCATTTTAGTCAAAATCCATTTTTCCAAATTCCATAAAAAATCCAACGAATCGAATATCGAAAAATAATTGTGAAATTGATTGCTCCAATTATGTTACTCCTTTTCATGTACATATCTGTGTATCTTCGTCTGTGTCTGTGTCTGTGATTGTGGCTGTGGCTGCCTCTGTGTGTCTGATGTCTGATGTTTGATGTCTGTGTCCGTGTCTGTGTCCGTGTCCATGTCCGTGTCGGGAATGGCGGATTTGGTAAACAATTGATTTTGTCAAGTGGATTTTGACAAATTTGGGTACGGATTTTAAGAAAGATGGATTTTGACAATGAATTTGCTCAAAAGTGGTTTTCTTTCTTAGTGGATTTTGAAATGAAGGATAAAGTGGGACTCCCATTTCTGTCAAGTATTTTAGCTCGTAGTAAATGTATTTTTTCTTACATGTCCGCCGAGAGACATTTTTTGATGAAACCTGTCCAGTTTTCATTGAAAATTCGTTTTCAAAAGACGATTTGCGATTCTCATACAATTATTAAAACATGCTCACAAATATTAAGTTGCAACTTCCAAAATTTTATATATCGAGAAACCAACTAAATCTTTTGTGGCGGTACTGTATTTCAATAGGTTAAAGGACGTGAGGTTGAACTCTGGTTATTTAGAGTTAAACGAGCGCATACATTTTCTAATGTCAAATTTGACAGCTTTTGAGTTAACATCGCGAAAAAATAGTTTGATGTAAAAATGGGGAAAAACTTAGATAAATCATTTCACACCAAATATCCATACTTATTTAACTGGTAATTGCTTAAGTTTTTTTTTAGATTTAAGTGGCTATCTTGTATCTTCCTCTGCTATGAAGCTTAGTAGAATCAATTTGTTTCAAAAATTCGAGTCAAAATTAAAGACCACGCGAACAAAACCACAGGTAACAGTTACAGTAAATTAATAATAATTAATGCTAATAACGAGAAATTCATGTAATTGATCAACTTTCCAAAACACATGTGAGATCGATAAAAAATATTTGAGGATATCTAGGTTTGCTTTCTTACCTCCGAACGTTTGCCAAATCACCGCGCTCTACAGATAAAAGAAACTTTTTCTCTTCTAACGTTAGTGGCTTCGGTAAATTAGGCAAATGGACTGCCATTTTATCCATGAATGGTGGATCTTCAATTTGAAGATTAACCTAGTATTTTAAAATACGTTTAGAAATACTAAGCAAATATTTTGTGCTGGCCTGCTGTACTTACCCCGCCTGGATCTTTTTTCTCGTTCGTCATATTTATTTATTCCTATTTCCGTTAAACGATTCCACAAAACTATTATTTCACTTTAGAATCACAAAAAACTTCTTATCCAACAATATGTTACTTAACTTTATAATCAGCACCAACAATTTTATTGCCACATGCACCGCCACTAAAAACTTTCGCCTACACTACGGCCTCCTCACCTAAAGCAAAATTTATTTTATTTTTAATACACAAACTTAACTAATCCACACTAACTAAATTTATATTCCACTTAATAATAATTTTTTATTTGAAAAAAAAAAATCGCAAATACAAAATAAATAAATATTTCAGTTTTCTTGTAAAATTTTCTTTTTGTGGTTTCAACAAAATAAAAATAAATTTTCAATTTGGAAAACCTCTAAGACATGACATGATTTTTTATTTTTTTTTATTATTTACTTTTGGGAATAATATTTTATTATAATGATATTGATAGTGGGATAATATATTGTTGGTTGTGTATATTGAACATATGTATATGTAACTTTTCCTATACCACTGTATCCATACAGTAAACACGATAATATCCATTCAAATTCAATTTAATTAAGCAAATTAGTTTTATTTAACATTTTGTTTTTATTTAGTTAGTATTATATCGATTTAGAACAAAATATAACCGGAAAATCCAATTATAATATTACTACTGTAAGTAGTTTATTTTAATTATTTAAATTCAATTTTGTATGGCTTCGGCTTATAATGTAAAACTCGGTAGGTACCATTAATTAGAATTATTACCACTAATAAATTAATTTTCACTAAATTTTCAACTCATATTTCTCCAAAATACTGAGAAAATATGCTTTATGTGCACTATACGGTAAAAATAAAATTATTTCGAATTTTTCGAATTCTTAAACAAATAAATAATATTTTTTTCATTTACGCTTTTCAAAACTGTTAAAATATTTTTTTTTTTTTAATTCACACAAATTCACCTTTTTATTTAAACTAAACTTCCCTATGAAAAAATATTAATTCGATTTGTATAAATAATAAATGATAAAGTAACGTTTTCCATATGACGGTCTGTCGCTGGAAGCTATTTGAAACCATCAAAAGCCAAAATAAGTGTGAACACCGCTTTATATATTTTCGCAATTTTTTTATTTATTTTTTGTTTTTTTTTTTTTTTGTAAGGGACGATAAGTAGCTATTTACCTATAATTTAATTAGAATATTAAAAAAAACACAATAAGATTATTAATTTGTTGTAGGCATGGTTTAGAATGTTTGAATAGAATCAGTACAAAATCTTATATAGAATATACGATATTGTCTCATATAAACGAAAAGAAGCTATAAACAGTTTTGTGAAACATTGGCCGCATTAGAAACTAAAGATCTATTTAAATTTAAAGGTGAACATTGTATAGGGCAATGCCTTAGGTAGTGGATGATTTAGAGGCTCAGAATAATTGATTAGTTGATTGAGATGTACGGCAAGCCTAAGAGTGTAGTCCCGAATATTGATGCGTCCAGCCATACACTTTTTCATCCATAACAGAAGGATATGAAACGGCTATCAGTGTAACACTTTCCGATTATTTTTAGCACCATAAAAATCTATTTTGTGCCCAAGTTCAATCTGGCATTATTTGGACATTTTTGACATAATTTTTGCACATTCAAAAATTCTACATTCAATAATAAACTCATCTTTACAATTCGCTTATAACTGAAAAAAAAGCTTCTAAAATTTTGCTTATTAAGATTTAATTTTTCGATTACTGCAACTTTAAATTCCTAAGCAGTAAGAAACAGTTTTAAGTTTGTTAAACTGATGAAAAGAATAAAATTTCTTTCAATTTTATCTTAGTATGTATTAGAATTTAATGCACAAGAATATGGCTTATACATGTAAGCCATACACTTGATAGATTCTAAGGGCATTTGGAGACTTTTCGAAACGGAAAATATTTAAAATTTGAAGTCGGTGAAATCAGCCCGAAAAATGTTATCTCGAAATTGTTGGTGCATTTCTTGTATAAGTGTGATCAACCCGAAAAATGTGTAAATGATAAAAATATGTTGGATTATCCCGAAATTAAAATGTAATTCACAATGTAAGATTTGTCGAGCGAAACTTAAAACTCTGTTTATTCAATATTCTCATTTCTTCATGGCTTCGTGAACTAAGAAAATCTGAAGGGATTCAGACCTAGCACAGACGAAATAAAAACCGTAATCAAGTTTATAGCAAACAGCTTTTGCTAATCGGTCCACAATAGATCAATTGTTAACAATAAGGCGCGTTCTAGACTATTGATATATTGATATATTATATTGATATATTATCTATTGATTTGTGAAAGCCTTTAACCGAGGTTTCTGAATGTTTACAGCAATATGTATTACTCTATTTGTTTAATCGTAGCATCAAGACTTGTTTTTGGGAACGTACCTCATTTAAATGGTATTATTTTAGTACTGAAAAAACAAAGAAAAATAAAGGGGTTAAACAGGGCTGCCCTATTTCACCTCACGTATTTTCAATTTTATTTTAAATTTTAATTACCGTATCAGATTTACACCATGAATTTAAATTGGAACAACAAGGGGAATTACAATTCCCACCCATTATGATGATGGGTCCCACCCATTATGATGATTATTCTTTTTACTCGAGATGTTACTACAATTGAACCCATTCTTGAAGAATTAATTAGTTCAATAATTGTAGTTGCGGCTTAGAGATAAATTCGCTCAAGTGTTCTATGCTTATACGAGATACAGATTCCTCTTTTGATCCTCCTTCTAACATTATTTTGGCTGGGATAATTTTCACCCGTGTTGATATGATGCAATATTTAGGTACCTATTTAAGCTCTACCTAAATGAAATTATTTTTAAATCTGTAGTAGGCAAAAAGGCTTCATTATCTTCAACCGGTGCATCTGAATGAGTGCAACATAAACTTCAGGCATTATTAAAACAGTACAATAAAAATGATATTTTTAATATGGATGAGACCGGATTGTTTTTTAAACTGCTCCCGGATAAAACAATGGCATATAAAAATTCTGAATGTACCTTAGGCAAGAAAAGCAAGGAACGAATAACAATACTAGTTGGAGCGAATATGTCTGGAACTGAAAAGCTGCCAATTCTAGTAATCGGAAAATACCAAAAACCACGATGTTTCAAGAATATCAACACTATGCCAGTTATGTACAAAGCAAATTCAAAGGCATGGATGACCTTTACAGAGTAAGATGGCTATTTAAAATATCTTGACCAATTGTTTTAATCACTGCAGCAAATTGCCCGTCACATTTGGAGGTTTCTAGATTAAAATATATTAAAATATATTTTTTGCCGCCAAACACAACTACGTTAATTCAACCGATGGACCAAGGGATTATCCAGAATTTTAAAATTCATTATCGACGGCTTTTAATCAAGAAAATTATAAATGAAATTGATCAGGGTAACGATATCCCAAAAATCAACATTATGGATGCTTGTCATTTTACAAAGCAGGCGTGGGATTTAGTACTTCCTACTACAATAGAGAATTGTTTCAATAAAACATGGGAAATTACGGCAGATTGTGAAGTAATCGATACTCTGGATAATAACATAACCTGCATAGCTCAAGACATTCCCTATCAATATTGGGATAATCCAGCCATTAACGCTCTAACTACCGATATTCAATTAGATGATTACTTAGGATGCGACGGAAATTTATTAATTTCTGAGCCTGTTACAGAACAAGCAATCTTAGATTCTTTACTGATTCCATCAGCCCACTTAGAAGACGTATCTTACGATGAAAGTCATGACGAAATTCCACCAATTCCATTAATGGCGGAAATAGCGAATAGCCTAACAAGCTGCAAACAATTTTTTAGTTCTCAATTCAATTGCGAAAAAGAATTGCAATTTGTGTACAACTTAGAACGTAAGCTAGATGACCTAAACACCAAATCTTTAAAACAAAGTGAAATAACAGATTATTTTAAAACTTAAAAATGCAATTTTTGAAATGAATTTTTGAATTCAATATTTTTTTTTTATAGTCTACCATTACATGAACTGCAAAGTGAATTCCATATGTATGTATATAAGTACATACCTAATTGAAATAGATGTGCAATTTTTTATTTAAATAAATATTTATAAAAATCAAACTTAATTGTTTTTTTAATTTTTTGGATATAAGGAACTTCTCATTTTAAAATCTCGATATAGCGAAGCTTTAATATAACGTTTCTTCCATATAACGAACAAGCTTTTTGGTCCCTTGAAGTTCGTTATAGCCAAGTTCGACTGTATTAGGATGTATAATACTATAGTATTCCCTATTATAACCTATGGGCTAAAGACAGCAGCACGCACTTTTGCCAATCAACGACGTTTAAGAAAATAGGAGTTCTATCTTTTGAAAAAATTACCTGAGTATAGTACCAATAAACCCACAGTTTGTAAAATAAAAGTTTTATTAAGTGGCAAAATTATAACCAAATAGATCAAGGCCATTTAAGTTATTACGACAAATCCACTATCGAATGAGAAGCACTTTTACCAAATCGCACTGAACTGCGAAAAACGGTCAATGAAATTTACTCAAATGCGATGAGTCCGATTCCCGTGAATTACTGGAAGAAGACGTCCAGAAGTAAACATCCAGCTATATAACTTGACCCAATAGAATCAATTAAATGTACATTCTATAATTCCAAAGTTGAGGATGAGGTGTAATACATTTGGGAAAACCTGAAAAATAAAACTTATTGAAGCCTACCTCTTCAGTGATGGTGGACATGGCTTAATCCCTATACTAATGAACACCCAAACAACTTAATTTCATCCTCCTAAACACTCACTCTGGTTATCAAAATCGACCTCAATTTTTAACAATACACGACACAAGCAACGTGCAGAAAACATTAATGAGCAATACTAATTACTACTATAACTACTGATTCATTCTATTACACATCTAATCACGTTCACTACATTCTTGTACCCATACCACGCATAAAACTTGTCACCCATTTTAAAGCTTAAACCATTCAAACTATAATCACTTTCACTATCCTCGCTATGTAGGCATATATTTCACTAGACTTACAATCACGTCATCATCAAACTGTACAAAATACAAACGAAACACACACGTTACATCTTCCAGTAGAAGCGACCCGAGCGTCCTGATCTCTCTGGTCCGTGCTTACAAGGCTGACGAAGCAGCCATCAATACAATGGAAATGTACTAGATGAATCTAACGACACGTAGATTTCAAACAAATCATACGGACAGAAGAAATTTGAAGAAACAAAAGAAATATTGAAGCACGCCTGTTAAGCAATACCAGTGGCCCTATTCTTGATATCGGTGGAAATTTTCGTAATCGGAATACAATGTGCTATATGCAATTCTTTATATTACTAAAGTTTTTCGCCGGCTACTTTAATCATTTTTTTAAAATTAATATATTTTTTTTAAATTAAGAAACATAATTTTTTCCCCTACTAAGGGCGGGTAAATCGAATTATTTCTTAGGCTGCGGGCCAATAGTTGGGTAAATCGTTTACTATGGTAAAAATCGGATTTAGAACAGATTTTTCGATCAGTTTGCCATAGAGTTTTTGAAAAATAAATGAATTTACCGAAAAATTTACTTAAATTTGACTTTTACCCGACTATTGGCCAGCAGCCTTAGAAGGTAAATAAATAATAGAAAACTTGCATACAAATTTGAAAAAATGATTAAAGTAGCCGGCGAAAAACTTTAGTAATATAAAGAATTGCATATAGCACATTGTATTCCGATTACGAAAATTTCCACCGATATTAAGAATAGGGCCTCAGGTAACTCCTGTCGTTTCCATCCATATCTAGCAATTCTATATTTCCTTTCATTGATAAATATCATCTAACAGAAGATTGACAATCAGCTATCAGAACAAGCTACACACTAAAACAATCTCTCGCTATGTGTCTGCAAAGTTAGCAAATCTACACTATTTGTATGTGTATGTAGATATCGCCTTAATTGGCAAAGACACAAACCACTAACCAAATATATTTCCGCATTAGACAATAACACGCCACACTGCACAAAAACCATCCCCCAAAATATAATAAAAGACACATCGCCTAAAAAGTTCCCGATCTACAAACAAGTAATAATCGCTGGGGACCAAGGGGATTCAATATACAATTCGTGCAATTTTTGCCATTGTGACATTGTGCTTTGGCTTGGTGAAAGTGCCAGTTTTTCTTTTTCATTTGAGGTCGTTTTTAGCGATTTCTTCCTTCAAACGCACCAGTTACCCGACATAATATTCGCTGTTGATCTTATTTCCTTTCTCAAGGTAGTCAACGAATATACCATGTGCATCCCAACAGACGCGATAACCTTTCTAGTCGACTGTTGTGCTTTTGGTTGCTTCGAACGCGGTTCACTGGCCTCTCGCCATTTAGCTGATTGCCGATTTGACTCTTGTGTATAGTGGTGGAACCATGTTTCAGCCATTGTCACCCATTCCCGCACACTTTTATATCGGTGACCGTGCTCAGAAACACACTTTTTTTCAATTGATTATGACTGCCATATGAAATTGAGCATTCTTTATATGTTTGGAAGTGAAAATTATCACATTTTCTCACAGTTTTTCCATGAAAACTCTCGACGGTTATAGCCGTCATTTGCTCATCACATCATTTTTCTCTGCAGAGTAAATGACGGCTATAGCCGTCAGATTTTTGGTGATATGTAGGCAAATGACGGCTATAGCCGTCCTGCATATTTTGATTAATAAAAAAAAGAACATCATTCTTACGAAGTGTACTAATGCAGTTATTTGTTAATTATTCAGTAATACATCTAAGAAAAAAAGATGAAACATTCCAGGTAACATATCAATTGTTTTTTTGTGCGATTTTTCATGATAAAAAATTCAATATATTTCCGCCTTCAGAGACAAATGAGGGCTATAGCTGTCCTGAATATTTTAATTAACGGACAATTTTTTATTTTCCATTTTTCGGTGATCGATTATGATGGGATTGGGTATGTTGGATGGAAATGGGATTCTAAAATGATTTTGGGAAGAAATTCTGGAATATGGCCATCTGGGACGGAACTCGTTCAATTCTTAACCGATTGTGATGGAATTGGGTATGCTGGATGGAAACGGGATTATTAAATGAATTTTGGAAGAAGTTCTGGAATATGACCTCCTAGGACGGTTATTGGGCATTGTGGATGAAATGATATTATGAAATTATTTTTAGAAAAAGTTCTGGAATGTGGCCATTGGATTATGCGCTCTTATATTGCAAGTAGCTCAAAAATGTAAATTGTCGCTTGGTTTTAAAGGTTCTGAAGATCTCATGATCTTAGAAGACATTATATTCCATGTTCCCTTGAATAGTTTTCGAGGTCGTTGTTGATACGAATAATATAAATTTATCAAAGCCTTTTGTGTAGGGTTCATAACGTGATATTTTGTGAGAGTAAATAGTTGACCTGCCGCTCAACCCACTAATCCCATGAGTGGGGTACGTACTGGTGATAGATGTTAAGGCATTTTGCTTTACTAGAAACATGTTAGCATCACGAGCCGCTTGCTGTAAGAAAGTTACCGTTGTAGTTTAAATTACCGAGTTTCGTGGCGATATTCCAGAATTTCTTAAACAGAATTCCTTTTCCATACCCATTCTCATCATAATCGGTTAAGAAATGACCGAGTCCAGTCCAGGGTGGCTATATTCCAGAACTTCTTCTAAAAATCATTTAAATATTAAGGACAAAGCCGTAAAAACTATGGCTGTAAATCTGAAAATCTGAAATGGACGAACATATATAAATAATATATGACATGTTAAAAACACCCAGCCGCAACTTTTTTACTGGTTGAGGAATCGAACACGGGACCCCCGAGTCACAGAGCAAGCACATTACTTACTAAGCTAACGAGGGCGACTTTAAGAATCCCATTCCAATCCAACATACTCAATCCCATCGTAATCAGTTAAGAATTGAATGAGTTCCGTCCCAGGTGGACATTTTCCAGAACTTTTTTCAAAAATCATTTAAGAATCCCATTTCCATCCAACATACCCAATCCCATCATAATCGATCACCGAAAAATGAAAAATAAAAAATTGTCCGTTAATTAAAATATGCAGGACAGCTATAGCCCTCATTTGTCTCTGAAGGCGGAAATATATCGAATTTTTTATCATGAAAAATCGCACAAAAAAGCAATTGATATGTTACCTGGAATGTTTCATCTTTTTTTCTTAGATGTATTACTGAATAATTAACAAATAAATGCATTAGTACACTTCGTAAGAATGATGTTCCTTTTTTTATTAATCAAAATATGCAGGACGGCTATAGCCGTCATTCGCATATATATCAACAAAAATTTGACGGCTATAGCCGTCATTTGCGGGAATGGATTAAACAGCTCGTGACGCGTTATCCTTTTTGATGCATTGTTAGCAAACGTGGTAGCCACTTCGAATACAACTTTCTTATGGACAAATGTTCGTGCAAAATATGACCAACTCGCTACATTGGTATCTTTAGAATATCAGATATCTCACGCAACTTCACTTTACGGTCTTTCAAAACATTTTCGTGTACCGTTTTTATGTTTTCTGGAGTTATGGCCTCATTTGGGGGTCCAGAGCGAGGTGCATTATTGATGGTTGTACGACCACATTTAAATTTAGCATACCAGTCAATGGTGGTTGATTTTCCTGGTGCAGAGTCCGGATAACAATTATCTTAGACAAGCAAATTAGATTTTTCATTTGAACTAAAAAATGAAATCAAAACAAACTTCTGATAATTCCAATGTCATCGTTGTATCTGTGATTTTGCGATAAACTGCGTATACGTATACGCAAAAAACAAAATATTTTTGATTGTATGCGGCTATTTACAGAAAATGAAATCGCAGTTTAAATTTTTACGTTTACATAGGATGAAATATCTGTTTTAGGTTGTCTCAGCAATTATCAAGCCAAAAAACATCAAAAAATAACACACGAAATTCTTTTTTTCCATTGTTTTGAAATTAACAAAAGCAGACGCTCTAAAACAACTATAAATTGTAAACTAAATGATTGAAATGTCATAATATTACTAAATATATCTCAAAAAAAAATAAACGAACCAACCAGCTTCAATTAAATCAAATCATGTGGCAAAATAATCAAAAACTGTGAAAAAATAAGACAATAATTTGAGGAGTTAAGTAAATTTTGAAGAGATGAAGGCATTGCAGCAAGTAATAAAGCAAGATTTTGATAGGTACCGAAAACATCGAAAACAAAATAAACGATAAATTAAGAAAATTTAGAGGTTCAGAGCTTCGGTCTGGATATTTAATTTTCAATTTGAAATGACGGTCAACAAATGTACATGGGTCGAAACTAGCCATATCGTAGAATTAATAATACTCCTTACAGATCCAGATTTAAAAGGCAACAAGTGAGAAATTTACCACACATCGAGTGAATACCGATGGGAATATTTAATGGTCGACACTAAGATTCTGAGACGACAGTAGCAGGCGCAACGAACAAAGCTCAAGTTTTGACTATGTGGCAAATTCAGATATATATTAAGAGACTGATGGTAAAAATGACGAAAAACCTGATACAGTGGGCGCTTTCAGATCTCCTATGATGATTAGTAAAATCATCGCCAATTTGATTTGAAAATTTTGTAATGCTCAATATGTTCATTGCGTTGGCCACAATTGTACTCAAAATTTTCCCAACTGTTGGGTGCCCAAGAAGCACCCTTTGAAATTGGTTATTAAAAATTGATAGTTGTTAGATACTTTTCATAAACGAAGTAGGATCACTTTCTTGAAAACTATTATGTTGGCGTATTAAAAGTTGATGTTAAGGCGGTGTCAAAAATATGTAGAGGGTACTACATGTTGGGCATTTCGAAGTTGTTATGTATTGTCAAAATTGTACCGATATTACGTGGACTGAATAAAGGGAATGCTTGGTTGAATACGACAATCTGAATCAGTGAGAATTACAATAGTAAGTACAAAATATTCCAAACACAATGAGTTTCGCACAAGGTTTATAAGTTTGGCTTACCATTTTGCAGCGAATGGGAGTCGATAGGCATTTTTTTGAAAGGGATTCTTCAGTATATAGTTCATTTGAGTTTTTTGAACCAGGTCAACGAATAGCGGTGAGCTAAGAATGGTTGAGGCAGATCAGATGATAAGCTAAACCCTGGGGGTCTATTATGAAATTTTCGACGCGCGTATTTTTTTCGACAACGTCGACAGTCGACAACGTCGAAAATCGCTATTATGAATTTTTTTTTTCGACGATGTCGAAAAATTAAATTAATTATTTTTTATGTAAAAAATTTAAATTAATCATTTTTTATTAAATTTAATTTAATTAATTAATTTTTATTAATTAATTTTTATTAATTAATTTATTTTTATGAATTAAAATTTTATAAGTTCAAAATATTAATTTATTTTTACTAATAAAGTTTTTTTATTTCTCAACACTTAACACATTTTTTTATGTAATCGACACCTCAAGAGTTGTCGTAAAATAGTCGACGTTATCTAACAAAAAGCGCGTCGAATATTTCATAATACAAAAATTCGACAACGTCGAAAAAAAAACGCGGTCGAA
This sequence comes from Nephrotoma appendiculata, assembly GCA_947310385.1. Classification (NCBI taxonomy): domain Eukaryota; kingdom Metazoa; phylum Arthropoda; class Insecta; order Diptera; family Tipulidae; genus Nephrotoma; species Nephrotoma appendiculata. The sequence continues at coordinate 18,258,363 of OX371223.1, forward strand.
AATATTTCATAATACCAAATTTTCGACAACGTCGAAAAAAAACGCGGTCAAAAATTTCATAATACCAAATTTTCGACAACTTCGAAAAAAATACGCGCGTCGAAAATTTCATAATAGACCCCCTGGTACCACGAAATTTCACACGAAAGTGAGTTGGCGGAGCGGAAAATCACCGATAGGATGCCGTCTGACGAGAGACGCGGGAATGTAAGGAACTACCGAGGGCATTACTAGATTGGAAGGTATCTAAAAGGGCGCCCAGAAGATACGTTTCATCGTTTGGTTCTATAAAATCTGTGCAACAAACGCATAGTTTTGAGACGCGTAGACGGGGGCCTTGCGATGATAATGTTATGATCGCGTCGTTTTGGAAAACAAGGCTTATTTAATTTGGATAAAACGTACAACAGCAAAAGTAAAATTAAATGTGATTTACTGTGAAAGCATACCAATCGCCGGAGGAACATGAAACGAAACTACACGTAAATGTCCTAACATCAACATATTTTTTGTTAGTGAAACTCTAAATTAAATAAAACTAATAATACAGCTGGTTTATTCAAATTTATTAAATGTTTGTAACCAAAACGATACACTGTTATTTGCAGCTCCAATTGCTACGGTATCATCATCAGCTGTACCTAAAATTAAAACCAAAAGAAGAAAATTATTTTATATTCACATCACACTTACCAACTTTGTTAAATTGAACCAAATAATATGTATCTAAAATTAAGAAACTAATTAATAATTTTATATTGTCAAAACATTTATTTTATATAATTTATACTTATCTTTTGACATTCCTGTAAAATTCACTTTGTAAACATAACTTGTTGACTTAACTGTCATTATTTTTATTATGTCATGTTGTAGTACTAGAGTAGTAGCACGATGGGTGCGTTTTATAATATAATTAGTTATGCAGTATATCGTACTAGTACTTTATTTATAATTATTAGTAGTATATTTTTATATTCAAACTTACAATCTACATTAATTAGAATTCAAACATGACAGTTGGGGGTTAACGTATAATATGAAAAATATATATTGTAAAATTTAATCTCAGTCATTCGATTACAAATTAGCGACAAGTTAACATTAAAAAACTAAAAATATACAGTGTGTTAGTTCATTTATATAAAAATAAATTACTTTGGCTTTTATTAATAATAACGTTAAGTGCGTTAAGTGCTCAATAGTGTAGTTTTATTTATTTTTTACTGGATCATCTTCAAATTTCAACTCCATCAATACATCTTTTTATTATCTTTATCATTGGAAATTTGGAAATTTTGTTCACCATTTTGGAACATCAACCTCATCATCTTCACAAACATTTTTAAAGTTCGCAATTCGTAAAAATTAAAAACAATTGAATAGAACGATTCAAAATTTTAAATTAATTGTAAGAACCTTATTGCAAAAAATGTATAAGCGATGTTGCTTCAATCGTCAATGAAGTAAATTTAATTGCGTTAACCCTTAAGTAAAATTTATAAAGAAGGTAAATTTGCTAATTTTAGTTTTATTACTGTGTAACGCAAACTGAATGCTAAGCAATCCCAAACGAGGTCGCGGAGTTTAGATTGGGAATTCCTGCAATAGATAAACGTCTAATCTTAACTCATGACCGTTTCCTCATCGGCTCAACCGTATCTATGATACTAGGAAGGAATTTATCTAATTCAAATAGATATCAATTTCCAAGGTGACAGATTTTAGAAATGTTCGAACAGAACTTCTGTTTCAAATGGAGTTATAATCGAAGAAAGAATATAGAAACACAGGTATAACCGCAAGAGACATATCAAAACAAATGTACAGTAAATACAAAATTTTCTCAAGATAACAACACTGTGGGTGACATAATCAAGCACTGTTCCAAAACCGATATTCAGCAGCATAACAATAAAATATTACAACCTTTACAACATATTCTGGAAATTAATATATTAATGCCCGAACAAAAAAATCGAGTATTTTTAAATCCGGAACACTGGCCAGTATACACCATTACAAAGCATGCCCAAGAATTATTTGACCGGTAGTTTTCCACAGTAATAAATCCGGGAGACCCCTTCTCCAGGAGAGCCATCAAACGCGAACATTTTAACGTTTTTAACATTGTTTAATTGTAAACAGCTGTTAATTTATTTATATAATTTTTAGCACAGACCCACGTGTATCTAAATGAAAAATGTGTGCAACATCAGGATGTATAAAATGCGTGTGCATTATATAGACCACCGCTTATCTATAAAATTACTGTTACATATATTTTGTATTTGCTGAAAGTGACGACGTCATGTTAAAGCAATTAGTTTGTTACAAACACGCGACATACATTTCACGTGTGTACAAGTTTCAATCGATGGGGTATTTTAAATATTATACAGTAATAGAAAATAAAAAAATATTTTAACGATTATGACATACACATCACATTTATATTTATTGGTTAGTCGCAACTATGATTTGCGACCATTCTGCGGCAGTTGAGTCAAATTCCACAATATTTTGTCGTACTAAAATCATTTGGATTTACGCATTCTTGGGCTATACGAAACCAAAAGTAAAATACTCGGAAAATTCTAATTTTAGAATATTTTCGTGACAACGCAGTGGTGCCGCACGAATACAGCAAATATTATTGTTTTCATCATCATCGTCTGTAACCAATAAATTTTTCTTTATCTTTTACCTTGATGTTATAATTGATTTTCTATCCGTGTTTTTTTATATATGTGATCTTGACTTTAAATATATGTTATGTGTACGATTTGTACATGGGATAGAGGAGAGGAAGTAAATGTAGTTGTTCTGTACCAACGCAATATTTTGAGATATACATATAATTTTTTATGTTCTAAATTTATTTTTAAATTCATAAGTTTATCGTTTTATGATTTTACCTTTCAAGGGTAATTCATAATTTATGTCCATACGGTGAATGATGCATGCAATGACAATTGAAAAATTATAGGTATTTCGTGGCCGAGAGCAATTACCATGTCGTTGCGGAGTAAATAGAAATACTAAGTTATTAATATCGATCCGAGAAACAATCCCAATTCATAATTACGTATTTAGGTTAGTTATGGCTAGATAATCAATAAATATTTATTGCAGAAAATTAAAATGAGTACGAAACCATATAAATATTAATAAGTATACAATATAATCCGTAATTTTGAATTAAATAAGAGAATTAGCTTTAAGCGATTGGTTTAACATCAACAACCCAAATTTATTATTTGATGACTTGAATTTTTGCTAAATTTAGCTGCATGCAACGCAATTACAAATGACGTATAGGCATTGTGCTTTTAATAAACAATTCTCCTTCTTAAATATCACCCTTATAGGATCACTTTTCACGGTACTTAATAAAGGCAGTAAGGTTAAATTTGGCATTGTCATAAATATTAACAACACGCTGGTGCCTTGACTATTTCAAAATAAAAACAGGTATATAGAAATTTATGGGACTAATTTTCGTGTGTGACTCAGTGTTGCGCCGTATTGTCTACACCGCGTGGATAATTGATATTCTACATACGTAGAGAATGTATCTATAGACAATTTAAAATTTCACGTCGACAATGTAGAATGTAGACAATATCGGAAATTATTGTTTCTCTTATCAATCAGTAAAATTCAATTATTTAATACAAAACTGTCAAAATAAACTACTTTAGGTGACGGTTCTTCAATGAACAAAATCATCACTGCACAATAAAATGTAAAGCAGCTGTTCATGAAAGAATGCAACTTAGTGCACATTTTATTCCAGAAAAATTTTCATGTCCGCACGCCAACCATTTGCTTAAGAAATGGATGTTAAATTTGGGTAATGAAGGTCGACACAGTATTCGATTCGAAGGTGTACATGATTAAAAATGAAACGACATTTTATTTGTTCTCGGTAAACTTTATTTTGATGAACTCGATTCCGACTATAATTGAAATTTTAAATTTTCTTTAAAGCAGCGCTCAATGCAGAATTTTTTTTGAAAATGCGCTCCTATTTTCCACATTCCTTGACTAATTACTCACAGTAGATTACATCAGCGACTGTGTAGCATCGATACTACAAATAACTTATAAATAAATGTAACAGGATCATGTAAAACACCTGGGATACCAATATAAAAATCACGCGTGCTGCTTCAAAATAATTTTTAAACCGATCCAAAAATTTGAATTTAAGAAAATGAAATCACTATATTATCTCTATGTTAAAATCATCGGTTAACCAAAGTATCGATCGAGACGGTATACAGGACCGAGAAGTATTCTTATATAGCTGGATACAAATACAAATTTAATCGTATCAACGATGCTCATTTGAACTACGTAAGCCAAGTAATCACAAGTACATAATAGCTGATCATAACTACACAATCAAAAATTGTATTTTCTTAAGGTACCCAAAAACCTGCAAGCATGCTTGACAAGCAACACTAAATAACACTAAAATTTCTAAAAAAAAAACTTTCTGTGCGGCTCTAATTTTAATTTTGGAGGCTCAGTCGCTGAAAAAACAAACAAAGAAAATATGGATGAAGGAATGGCTTAAAAGCAACCTAAGTTTTCTCACACAAACCTCCTCGGGAACCTACGGTTGTCCTACAGGTTATCAAAAGTGCCTGCGTATGGATTACGCGACATTTTCAGAGCTTTCACAAAAGGTTACCCCGATAATAGTGAAGCAAGATATGATTTTAAGATCTGGGATACCACTAACTGAAAGTTTATTCAGCAGTGTGACGTATAATTGGTTTTATTTGTAAAATCATTACGAAACTGTATCGAAAGACTAAAGTTCGTAACAATATTTATAAAAATTCATAAAAATACCCAAATTCCCATCGGGACGAGTTTTTCCGGACGAGTAGAGCAGTGCGAAAAAACGGTTAGTAAAAAAAATAAAGAACCAACAGCCTCGAGTTAAGATATAAGTCTATGTAATCTCTAATGAATTGAACACTAAGCAATACAAAATACATGAACGTAAATAAAACTCAGTAGAGGACGAAGGAAACATTTAGAATTTCATGATAATCGGACACCTCTAGAAATAGGCCTTATTCGCTCAAAATAAGTTGTGTGGTTCGATAAATTGTAGTAAACAAATAATTATGTAAATATAACTTCGTATCATTTAGAAAAACGGCTACTTCATATGAGCCTTCAGAAAAAGAACAAACACAGGACTATTATAGTTTGCTTAGAATTTCTACCACTTCAATCATAATGGTCCCTATTACGATTCTCAATTCTAGAATTACTTTACGAATTCCAATACCATCCTTCAATGTCATCATCGTAATCGGATACGGACGTATATTGAATTCACTGAACAACACCTTCAAATTCTGAAGTAGAACCGTAACCCAATTCGGTTAAGAATTGATCGAGTACCACTAAGCACGGCGAAGTTCAGAAAATGTAGTAATAAAATGACCGAATTGCATTCATTTTGCTTAAATATGTACAAGGATCCGAGTACCGTTTTATTTTTCAATTTCGTAAAATTCGTTTTAGAACTGGAACACTAAAAATACTGTTAAGGTTAGCCGGAAATTTCCAGCCGAAAGATAATGCAGATAGTGTCTTTGATAGCCCAGCCGAAAGACGGTAATGCAGCTATTGCTTTTGTTATCCCAGCCGAAAAAATAAATTATAGCCGAAAAATACATTACTTGATATACCTAGTTCTATATTATTTATACTACGTTTATTTGTTAGGTCGTAATCCTAATCCCCGAAATTTGGGGCAAGTCTGAAGGGGATAGGGAGGGATAATTTGGTATAATGTACCAGAAAGTCAGAAATTTTCGAAACTAGATTAAAGAAATATTCTGTAACTTTTGAGTAACCCACTTTACCATCAACCCCACTATGTTTATTAGAAAGGTCATAGGCCTAAGTAAGCCCACGAGATATTTGGAGCAAGTTTGAAGGGGACAGGGGGTATAATTTGGTATAATGTACCAGAAAGTACGAAATTTTGTTATTTAATATCTAAATTAATTTCTAAAATGTACTACAAATTTTGGATTACTTAATTGTTTATAGATCTTATCGTCATCAAACTTGGCCTGTACACACTCCATCGTTACCTAGAATTGGGCTGTGTTAATTAGTTAAGTGGAACTGATAAGCAATTTTGTAATTTATAAGCTACATATCAAAAATTTTATAGTTTTGGAATATTTGGTATTGTAGTAAATTTTTATTTAAAATTTACTACACTCAAGGAAACCGAGAACAAATACCATCTTCTTAAAAATTAAATTTTACAGAAAACAATCACGTTTAAATAATTTCTTTTAGCTCCCCAGTTGTATACATGCTGAAAACCGTATGAAAAGATCATCAAATATATTTGATACATTGTACCAAATTACACCCCCTAACCCCTTCAGACTTGCTGCAAATCACGCGTGGGTTAAGCTAGGCCTATACCCTTTCTAATAAAAATAGTGACATCGATGGTAAAGTGGGTTACTCAAAAGTTACAGAACATTTCATTAATTTAGTTTCAAAAATTACGGGGAATAGGGATAGACTTGACCCAAATTTCGAAGATTAGGATTATGACCTAACCAATAAGTATAAATAATATAGAACTAGGTATATCGTGTAATGTAACTTTCGGCTATAATTTATTTTTTCGGCTGGGACAGCAAAGACACTATCTGCATTACCATCTTTCGGCTGGAAACTTTCGGCTAACTTTAATAGGGTACCCTAAAATAGAAATTGTATCATAATCGTGCGTGACAAAACTACAGAAGTTTGCTGTTTAGAAGTTTAGCAATAAAGTAAATTATGTTTGTTCAAAAAGCTCTTATTTTGACAGGATAAAATAATTCTAAAAATGATTAAACCTTGGTGCAAAATTCGGCCAATTGGTCGATGCCTCAATCAGAGGCAAAATCTGGCGAGCAGGACAATTCTTCGTAGATTCAATCACCGAACAATAGATGAGAGGCTAGGTTCAACAAAGGTCGGCACCTTCGAGAGCATGCTAACTTCAGAGACATTCTCTAAGACAGGACAGAATACATCATTGTATATATACATCTTTCTAGTTATCAGCATTGATGAATCTCCCACGAAATGTTGGGAACTTGAAGATAAAATCACCTGCACCTCCAACATTGGAAGAAACTTATTGCGAGAACCAACAAAATAAACCACGGCAGTATGTACATCGTTGCTTTACTATTTGACCTCAAGGACGCACCACTTGCAGAATCAAAAGCACAAGCCGCCTGAAGGCTCCAATCTGTGGAGTTTACACATGCAAGAGATCCGAACCATAAATTAATTTCCATAGAAAGCATATTATACTTGCTTAATCATTGCACTGTAAAGAAAGGAGCACCACAACTAGAGTTCAAGTCGTTTTTGAAATCTCGGCCAAAAACCAAATCAGAGAGATCTCTATAAGTGAAAATCTGTTTATTAGACCATCAATCCATCAAACTCTGCAACAGATTCTTCTGCGCTTCCAATTTTTATCGTTCCGATATGTTAAGACAGCGGACCAAACAACATACAGATTATCACAGAATTATGTGGGGAATTTTGTTTACTTACACTTCGTGGCACTTCATTAACACCATTCCTGTTAACCCGACTTTAGAAACAGATTGCCATTAATAACCCACAAACCCGGCTGATCGGAACCAAAATCGAAGCTTGGTCTCATAAAAATGAGTTTAGATTGGGAAGATACCCTGTCACAAGATATTTTAGACGATTAGATCAATTAAAATTAATTAAGTTGGTTACCATACCAAGATGACTGAAACATATATCTAATCAAATATATTTGCGTATATTGCATGCGTGTGTATGCCACATGTGCCAATGACAGTAATGGTATGGAAGTGACGATTGTGTGGGCTACAACAAAGAGTGCACCAAAACAGCACCAAGTAACTGTGCCAAAAGTAGAACTATGCGCGGTACTTCTTCTTCGATGCAACGATTACCTTGCAATCACTAGCCACGTTTACTGGATGTTTTTATGGGCAATCGTGTTTCCCAAATAAAACACCCCATGAAATATTGGTATCACATAACAACAACCCAAAATGCAGGCGAATGTGCTTTCAGAGGCATACTTCCACCTGTGATGGACCAGACGAGAATGGCGTAAATTATGGTACTCGTGTTCGAGTGTTGCAATCAAATTGCAATCGACGGTAGCCTATAATTTGGTATCATCTCCAATAATCGTTGATTGTGATAGCATATTGCAAAAGTTTTATTAAGAACTGAAAGGTAAAATCTAAGGAAAGACTTAAGACATTTGTTAGCTGTGCAGCATTACGTGATTCTAAATAACTTCTAATTAAATTTATCCAAGCAAATAATTTTCATGCCGAAATTCAGATATTAAAAGACAACTTAACACTATAACAAAAACCCACAAACTTTAACCATAATTATTTTCTTGATAAAAATTGTATTTTTAAAATTGGCGATTGGATAGAACGAGGAACCATTTCATTTGATGTGAAACATCCAAAATATTTCCAAAAAATACGTTATCACGGAGCTCTTGGGCACATCACGCATGAAGCACTATTATCTGGGAATTATGCATTTCTGACTACAACCCTGAAATATAACTATACTCGATTATAAATTGCAAACTACCTAGTCTTTCGACGCAAAATCAAAAGGTGAAGAAGGTGCTTCCGTTACACCTCAAATAATATCCAATCGATGATGGTCATTTATCTATCAATCGAATCACACTTACTATGTCTACAGGTGTGGATTAATCTAAGTTAGACTAATGAAATGCAGAGAGCTCAAACCCGATAAGGCCTATATTGCCTTGTTCGCATGCCTGGGACAAAAGTCAAGTTACCTCGAATAGTGGGGTACCGAACGAAGGTTATTGCAGTCTTTTGACGTTTCATATCACGCAGTGGCCTTTATCGTAAAATTGTTAGCGACAATCGTTAAATTTTATCGGGACAAAAACTCTTCCCTCAATTTTCTTTCCCAAAATATTATTACATGGAAGTTTAATCCACCAACCAGCTCATATTTTGAAGTCGACGAAATATCATCTGAAACGAACATTATCGGGAATATAACTTACCGATGAATAAATAACAAATCTTCAGGCACCGATTGAATCAATCCTGAATTCTAATTTGGGCATCCAATTTTTGTATTGTTTACTGAAATTCTTCTTCACCACAACCATAAATATTTGAAGTAAAGATTACTACTAAAGTATTTCATTCCTCTTCTAAAAGATATTTTTAGAGTTTCCTCGTATTTCCCTCCTCGCGGTGTATACTGCACGAGTTTTGCATCCTCTACATTTATCTATCTCGTTTGTAAGTCTGGAGTTTAAATTATACTGCGCGATTGCATGGTGTAATTCTTGTTTTATAATTAAAATGTTTTGTAAATTATTGAGCAAACCGTGGCCGGGAGGTCGACACAATGTTAGTGCAGAGCAGCACAGAAAGAAAACACTTCAACAACTGCGTCACGACGTCATCGTGGGAACACAAAGAATGAAAAGTACCTTTTTGGTTTTTGATGGGTGAGTCTTATAACTCTACTCTCCTATCTCATAAATGGACCTTTATATTGTCCATGAGATTTACATTTATGACTTAGTGGCAACCTATATGGAGGTAGCAAATATTCCTTTAAGTTGATCCGTGTAAAAATATGCGCGGTTGGTTTCCGAGAACTTAATTCAATCCTATTTTATGTATATGATGCTCCATTTGTGATAAAATGGTTTCTTCAACACCCTGTATATACATACGAATGCAATAAAATATTATGAATTTATTATATAAAATAACGCCACAAAATTGACTCAAAAACACTGTTCATCAAAAAATACAAAATTTGAATTTTCTTAAAAAAATAATTTTAATTAAAATTAGAAAGAAGTTTTTGTTAGAAGAATGTCGACAAAATGGAGCCAATTTAATTTTAATTTTGAAGTGTGCTTGTAAATAGTATTAATGTCTATGTCATTACTAGTAGTAGGATGAATCACAAGAATAATAATTTTACTAACGATGCGTGTATTGATCACTTTTCACACTGCCATTGTGCGTCGTTAAAATTTTATTAATGAATATAAAAAGATATAAGTATGTGTTTCATATCTTTATGTGGACGTTAGTGGAATCAAATAAGTCTACTGTTAAGGAAATTCCATATCGGCCTTGAGCTTTGCTGGTGTTTTAAATCATATAATTTATAAATAGACAGGTACCAACCATATCTAATGGAAATGTGTCGTAACCTCAAGCGAGATAAGATTTATGCAAAAACAGACATTTAATTGCTTGTAATAAATTAAAATTAAATAAATAAATATCCGTTTGTATTTCTTGTTTGCGTACTCGTATAATCTTCAATTCATCAACATACAAAAATGTATATGATATTGGCAAATACTCAAAATTGAAAAAAAAAATTTAAAGAATTTTTAAAATTTGTTGAGTAAATATATAAGAAAATAAAATTAAAAATGGCTTTTATAGCAATTCAAATATGTAAATAAGCGCAATATTTTATTTGCCGTTACCTATTATAGGTAAGTTAATATCAAACATTTTAATTTTCCTCCTTTCATTATTTGTATAATATTAAAACAGTAAATTATGCAAAGGAATTAAAATTTTTGCTTCCTCGTACCAAGTGGAAGATTATATACAAGCAAATTTAAAATATAGTCGTTCCTTGTTAAACAAGTAAAGAAATTTACAACATAAAACATCCAGAGTATAAATTATAATCCAACATTGGCAATGCCAGGAAAAAAGGGAACAATTCATCTTTTATAAATGCACGATATAGTGCATTATTGTGCACTGTCTATGTTTTGATTAGGAATCATAGGCACGAACCAATTTAGGTCACCGTGCACTAAGAAAATGCAGCCGGAACCAATACAATGCTAGACGGATACATAAAAAGAAAACCGGAACCAAAGTAATACCGCTACCAGCCACCTTTTATACACCAAAATAAAATTTCAAAATTGTAGTGTAAGTTGTTTCAGGGAATTAAAATATTGTTTCATCTACAAAAAAAAAGAATTATGGTACAATTCCATCAGAAAATAGGAAAATGTTTCGAAATTTTTTCCGAGAATGTGACAAAGACGAGAACTAAAATATACATTAGAGCGACAATTTTGGATAATTTACGAAATTATCTAAAAATTGTTTTGTTATACAATATGTGAGGGGAAATTTTTGACAAGTTCATAATTAGCCTAAAAAATCAAATGTAAAGTGAAATTTATTCAAGCAGGCGGTGCAAAAAAAATTGACAAACTATAATAACAATCGAACCTGTCAAATTTTTTAAAATGAAAAAATCCTAATAGGAATGGCAAGTGAAGGATATCCCAAAATATTTACAAGGTGATGTATATTCGATACACTATGATGGTGTATCTAACGTTATAAATCCTACAGGTTTCGAAAAAGCACCAACCAGTTTATGTTCTGAGTGCATCGAGGAATTATCCGCTCGAAAAAAGTGTATCAAAAAAACGTGAACAAGCAGAAAGGATTCAGGTTCAAATACTAATTTAAAAATCGTCATTGAAGAATTAAAATTGAGTAAAATTGATTGAGACTGCGAGGATGATGAGGATGAAAGTTTTATGTATGGGATCATTTAATTGAGATTGCAATTTAAATAACGTTTGTAAATCAAACAATTGCACAATTCCATCCACAATCATGACCAACCGTTTATTTGTTTTGATACTAAATGAATAAATTTCAGCTCATTTAAAAACTAAGAAGAACTCGATATGCATAATTTCGTGCATCACACATCCGAAAATGTCATTAAATGTGCCCTAATGTAGCAAGGGCTTTAAAACCATCCAAGCGACCACACAAATCGGTGTGGTGAATTCTTTCACAATCCAGTAAGGATCGACTAGCACCACATCAACGTATACATACTGGAAGGAGGCCACATAAATGTGAAGGCGGATTCATTGTTGTAGTTCGTAGTGTTCGTTCCGTTCCTTTCGTTCGGTATTTTTTCTGCAGTATTATTTTTTGGGTTCATTGTTGATGAAAAAATTACAGAACATTAGTATCGTATTAGTACAAATCGTACATTAGTAGCCATTTCTAGTTAATTAGGAATTTTAAATTTATTTCAAATTTCTCATTTCGTGTTTTTAATATCATTTGCTAGGTTGTCGACGTTGTCAACATTGTCGACGTCAGGGATGCAAAAATTTGCTATGTAATCTACGTAACAGATTACGCTTCAACAATCGTGTAACTCGTCTCCACTGCACCACCTAATTCATTTAGAATTGCAGAGGGAACATCGCGAGAAGCTATGAATCTAGGATGTTGCGCACACACCGACAAACTATTAATTATCCTCAACTATTAATTGATTCCGCATATGATGGTAAATGCAATGCAATTCATAATTCATTGATCATTACGAGTGAAGTGATAAGATAATAATATTCGCTTGAATAATTGCACAAAAATAAAAATTAAACAAACTTCGCGAATCTGTGTACGTATTAATGTTGTTGTTAGCACGCTAATGATTCTTTTCAACGATCTCTCCGTTTAGAAATTAAAAATAGCATTGTTACGTATCACACATACGTAGCATTAATAAATTAAATAACGTAATACTATCAATATACATACGAGTATATATACAGATATATAAGTTTCCAATTTTGAATCATAAAATAGCAGAAGAATGATAATCCCGATCAAAATAAATTCTTGAGTAAAACTGCTGAGAATTTTATGTTATCGAGACGAGAAGAATGAGAATACAATTTCTTTACATCCATACATGCCGTATATTCTTTTTGGTCTGGTGCTGTTGTATAAAAGAAAAACGAAAAACATTTTTAGACAAAAATAGAAAATTTTTCATTTCGATCGCTTTTATGTCTGATTTTGGCGGATGAAAATGTTTCTTAAATAAATTTTGTACGTTTTTGTGGTAAAACATTGAAAATGAATTCTAAAACAATTTTAGGGTTTTAAACAAATAGCAGATATGTCTAGTGCACGTTACCACACATGAAAAAAGTAATTTAGAAATTTATTAACACGTTTCACAATTATTGCACGGTTTTGTAAATAATTATATATTTTTTCTAATTTCATAAATCAATCAACAGGTAATCCATGTAGATACAGAGATAAGTGTATTGTGTATACAAATTTTCTTCATGGAATGTAACGTAAAATTAACATAAAAAAAAGTTGCGGAAAATACTGTGCACCCCAAATTTTCCGGCGCCCATGTTTTGAAATAAAAATTTTTCGTTTTCTGTTTTAAGAAGAAACCAAAGTATTTTCTTGTATTTAAATATATAATTTCGTCGGGTAAATCTGTCTTTTTTCAAATATTTTTTTTGTAATCGAAAATTTTCAAATATCAAGAAAAGATCTACGAACGCGCGCGTACAAATATATTTTCTGAATAATTAAATTTTTTTTATGCACAAATTGCTAAATATTTCCAATAAATTTTTTATTAATCGATAAAAGTGTGTTTTTTTTTAAATATACCTATAAATATAAACACGTATAAAAATTATATTCACTTATCAATTAAATTACTTATTTTATCTTATCAAATATTTTATCACGCAGCCAACAACAACAACAAATAATATTCGAGTAATAATTTTTATTATTTCTATCAGAAAGAGTTAAAATTATATATTTTTAACAAAAGCCAAATAAAAATTAAAATGGTCTGTGCTAAAAATTGCTGGAAAGGTGATAAATTAATTGTTTACAAAATTGTTTGAAAATAAGGTGTAAAAATATACCCGCGGGGAAATATTGTGAAAATTGTTAGTGAAATTTAAAAAATTTATATATAAATAAAGTGAGAATTAAGTGACGAAATTTAACAGCCTAATATACGTAAAATATAACATTTACATAGTGCAATATCCACAAAATTAAATTATCAAAATGATTATTGTTGATGAAGCGGATCCTATCGACGGTAAGTCAATATTGCACCGCGTGTTTGTCCCTCTAATACTGCAGTGACCTAAATATTTCAAATTCCTAATTCCTTTGTATATATAGTGCGACGTTGTCAACTGTGTAGAATTTATATTTATTAATAATTTTTATTTGGGAAAAATGGTTTACCAATAGTATTTTGACATTTGAGATTTAAAAGTAAGCAGACGTAAAGCGATACAAATACGAGTGTGTTGCTTTCTGTCACAACTAAATTAAAAAAATGTATATCGCAAATTACAGAAGTTTATGAAATATTTTAAAAAATTGTTGGCATATTTTAATAATGAGTAATGTTTTACGGGAGGTGCCGACACATGCATCATTTTTCATAAATACAGACCACATTTGGTAATCTTACTCGAATACATATATAAATTAAAATGTGAAGTGGCACCATTCATAGAAATTTAATTTTAACTATTTATAGAAATAATGAGAAATTAGTAAAAATACATTAACGATTCACAAAATATTTATTAATGAATATTAATGTACTGTGTTCTAATTCTCGCCACTTGTACATACTTAAGAATGTTTTTGATGCGTTCCCAGATATTATATATTGTGCCCTACCACCTCAGAATTTTATATTTATAACCAGAAAAATGTTGCCATTATTAATTATAAGTCATCATTTTAGTCGTGCAACCCCTCTATATATAAAATTAGGGTCGTTGGAGTAATATAATAACCAATTTAAATTTTTTTGAATAATTCAAGATAATTTAAAGTAGCAAAAAGTTGTAATCCTTTTTTTAGTATTTTATTCTTGTTTAAAGGAATCCGTTTTTCTTTTTAATTTAGATAATTTTAAGTAAACATAAAAAATATTTCGCATTATCCAATCGAGAACAAGAACAACAAAAAATTGATAGAAAGTAGAAACAACACAGGGTTAATTAAAATTAATGGGGTTAATTTTGTGTTTTCAGCTTATAGCGGCAAAAAAAATCGTATAAATAAAATTAAAAGTTTAGCTCAGTTTTATCATGTAATTAAATCAATAAATTTGTTATAAACGCTCAGAGTACAGCAACAAGAACAACAACAACAGTAAAAACCTCTCGACGAGATTTATTTTATTTACATTGATTAAAAAATTTTTAAAATTAGAATTAAAAAAAATGTTTATAAATTTTATTCTTTTTAATGAAAATGGAAAATACGAAATACACGAATGAAATTTATAAATAACCGTTGTATAGTAATTTTGTTTAGTCTGCACAATATGTTACAAAGCAGAAGAACATTACTTTGAAGAAATTCTCAAACGAATGTTTTTCTTTTGTCGAATTCTAAATAAACTTTATATTATAAGAATATTTAGTTAATTGCCAAAAAAAAAATTTTTGAAATTGTCCAAATTGCTAAGATACACTTTTTACGTGACGATGCTGTTCTCACCTGTCGTTAAAAAAAATAGTCCGCAAAAGATTACAGTATACGCAATTTAGCAAGCCGAATTATAACTCTTCACATTAATTTTATTCTATCAGCATTAATGATTTTTCGCACCTAAATTTCGACGTTTAATTAAATTTTTCTGATGTGAGGTGAAAATAATTTAATCATGTACTCGAGAACAGGTATTTAAAAAATTAACTCAAAATATGTCAAAATTATTTTTTCACTTCACATAACTTCATAACTTGACTTAATTTCACTCGAAATACATTATGATTGGCTTTACTATCGATTTCCTGAGGATTCCTGTGGACACTCTGTAATCAAATAACGCACCTAAAATCCAAAGTATCCAATATTTTATTAAGTCGTTTAACCGGTTCACACAGAACTTGTCTCTTCACGCGAAATCCTAGTAACCTTAAAAAAGATAAAAATCTAGTAACCTTTGAAGCGAAATCTAAAATCCCGCATATTTGACGATTGAAGCCGTCATTTTAGTCAATTGCATGGAATCACAATTTTTTAAATGTAACACCTTACCATTTTTAGTCATTTCATAGTGTTTTCCCGACATTACCAATAAATTGGGCCCGATTCTCGGGGCATAAAATTGCTGTTATATTATTTTAATTTCCCGCTTCCTATTGGAATTTGTATTGAAAAAACAAAAATAACAACATAAGATTCCGCAATCGACCCCATTGTTATTTATTTTATTTCAAAAACAAATTCATTAGTGCGTGTATTGACAATTTTTTTAGTGTGATGACACGATCTGCATATAAAATCGTTGTTGCACCGTGCAACAAAAAATTTCCACAAAAACAATCACCAATTTAGTTAGTTGTTAAGGCAAAGTTATATTCTCAAAATATGTGTTAATAAACGAGTACTATAGCAGGGTGTGCCTTAGTTATTTATTATGTACAAATCCAAAAGACAGTATACTGGAATGCAATGAAACTTCCGAGAATTGTGAGGTGAGTCGTACATGGAAACTTATACACTCTCGTTTGAGAGGATCTTTTTCATAACCATTTCATAACTGTAGATTTATACTTATTAGAGTTTCATTACATTATCTTCAGTATGAGGTTAGGTGTGATCGAAGTAAATTTTTTAAGGAAAAGTTGGAACATTTGGTAAAATCCCTGAAATTTTTTTAATCGTTCTTAGTGTGACAAATGTCATTTCAAAACTATTAAACGATTAATTTTTTTTTAGAGCTAATAGATTAGAATTATTTTGGTAATATATAAACACTACAAACAAATGTTTGCCTAATACAGAAGCTTACCTTTTCAATGGTTTGCAATTCAAGTAGAATCTTTTATACCCTGATTCTGAAGCACGGTTTACATAAGATATTTTGTCTTCGTTTTAAATTTAGTTTTAATTATAACGCTATTCTCTTCTTAGTAAGAATTGATTTTAAAAAAATGTCTTAAGTACGACATACAAATTTGGTGGTCTTATTGGCCATAGTTTTACATTTCGCTATAAATTGTTTTAAGCTCGAACAGAGTTTTAATGACAGTTGTATTCAAAATTAAATTATTTTAAAAATTAATATAATTTTTTTGATTATTTTAACAAATATTAATTTGGCATCCTGAAAAACATATATGTATCTGCATTAACCCTAGAAAGGTATCGCTACTTTTTTTACCTAATCTGGTAACGCGGGGTGAAAAAACACCCCAATTTTCATGGGCCCGTATCTCGGGCTCAGTATGACTTTGAGGATTCCAAGGGAGCTCATTTTTTCGTCTTTTAATATAGAATCGCGTGAACTAAATAGTTTTGGCTAAACGTTTGAAGGGTCCTAGAAAATTAACCAAGAAGGGTAAAAAACGTGAAAAACTAACAAAAATGGCATTTTTTTCTAAAATCACGATGTCTCAGTGAGTTTTTGAGCGAATCGAGTATTTCCAACGGGATTCTAAAGGGGAGATATTATGTTTTAAGGTTATTATAGTGGTTTTGGCTAGTTCTCTAAAAAGGTATTTATTTTAAGAAATCAAAGTGTGCAAATAGCAAGAATTTGAAAAATCGATTTTTTGCCGCACAGGTCGTTATAATCATTAAGAATTTCGTTCAAATTGGTAAAAAATGTCTTTAGTTGGAATGATTAACTATACAATTATTGAAAAAGAATATTAAATTTATCATTAAACATTTTTTATCTTGATTTTTATCTCTCATTCTTGCTCACCACACGCCTGACAGATAACAGCTCTATGGTCTTGGCACACGAACGCCTGACACTTGGAGCATTTGACTCCATATTTTCGGTCGATGGTTCGGGGACAATGAACACATCTTGCCTGTCTTCCTGTTCCATCTATGTCCCGTCGTATTGGCCCTTCATCCAATATCTCTTGAATACAAAATACTGTTTGGTGTGGCAGATTTTTCAACTCTTTCCTTCTCCGTATATGAGAAATTGTGAGATCTTCGACTAAACTTTTCCTGTTGAGTGATGGATTTGCAGCATTGAAATTGTATATAATCGAGGCGTTGATCCCCAATTGGTCCAGCATCCTCATGAAAACTCGCACTGGCCATCTGTTAGTTTTTCTTGCTGTTATTCGTGACACATCTAGTCAAATGTGTCAGTGCCACCTTTTGTCTTGTTGTAAAAATTGACTATCTCTGGTTTATTTGTAGTCTCACATAATTCTTGCAATCGATGGAACGTTGATAAAACAAGGACCACGTTATTCTTCTTAGGAGTGTAGGAAACCAGAGTTTTCGTTCGGCAATCTTGAAAAACAAAAGTATTTGCGGTTTATTTTTTTTTAGTGTTCAAACCATTGTGAGGTTCTTTTCCAACATTGTATCGAAAATGTATGTTGAGGGAAACCAGTTGTCGCAGGTTATATTTCTGGAACTTCCATAAATTGGCTCACTCAACTTTCTAACATAATAGGATGACACTTTTTCTGTTTTATCCTCCAAAACCACTTTACCGACATATAGAATTGCGTTGATTAAATAGAATGTTTGAGAGTCATTCAAATTGACACATTTTAGACCATATTTATCTGGTTTTTGACCGTTATAAATCTTAAAAGGGCAGCGCGCAAGAAAAGATAGCACTTGTTCGTCAATGGTACAGTGCTTTCCGGGGCTGTATAGAGTCTTGCATTTTTCAATGAATGAGTCCCAAATTTGTCTTATGGGGGCGAATTTATCCTCAACACGACGAATTGCTCGAGTGTTCTTATCCTCAAATCTCAGGGATTGTAGAAGGGCTGGAAATCTTTTTAGGGACATGACGGCGTGGTACCTTATGCAACCGACTTTTAGATCCCATAGATCGTGAATATTGGTCATATTTGTTTTTGATGACCAGAAAAATACAATAAACCAAAAAAAGCCTTCAATTCAATTACGTCGACATGTTTATATGTATTATCCAACTGCCTGTTTATTTCTCGATCCTCTGGTATAACGGTCGATTTCTTCATTAGTATGCCGGACAATCTTCGACAGCATGGCCTCGTCAAAATATAAACTCCAACTTTCATAAGGAGATTTGACCTCGTTTGTAGGTCAAAGTAGAGTGGCAAGATTCGTGACTATGTGGCCTCTATTTGACAGTTTTCTACGTGGAGTTGTGTACCACTTATGCCCATCTTTACCCACAACAATACTCTTTCGTCGTCCACGATTACTACCACTGCTGCCTCTTCCCCCGCCTCTTCCCGGCCTCTTCCCCTACTTTCTGTATTACGCAGTTTCTTGAATGCTGGATCTGTAGCCGATCCATCATCATCTGACTCCTCCGACTAAAAATTACAATAAATAAATAACTAAGAAATACATTTTCTCGCACCAAAATTTATTGAAAAATATGATTTACATACCTCAATTTCATTCTCGGGCTCAACTTGTTCGTTGTCTGATTCTGCACTTTGCTCCGATTCTGAGCCACTCTCTTTTTCCGTTAGATTTTTTTCATCACTTAGATTTTCCACAGGTTCAATGTGGTCTTCCTCCTGATTAATGAACTGAACTACAGCCTTCAAAGGTCTTAAATTGTACCGCCTATAGCCATTTTTCGAATCTTGAAACAATGAAAACTGAAGTGAGGTTATGGTACCACACGCGAGTATTCAGTATATATATATATATATATATATATATATATATATATATATATATATATATATATATATATATATATATTTAAATATATATAGTGGGCCACTATACATCCATTACTGCCACAAAAAGTGTACAAAACACGAAATTATAAAAAACTTTAAGATGACGAAAAATATACACAAACGGAAACGCGTTGTGAAAAAACACCCCAGACGCACTTCAAATGTTTACTGCACCAGCTTACACGTGCTCCGGATGCTGCGAGTGTGCTCCCTCTACTCTCAGATGATGAAACTGAATTATGGTTACGGTCCCGGGTCGTAAACGAAAGCCGTTTGTGTTTGCCGCGAGATTTAAACTGGTCTCGGGTGTTTTTCCACCCCGCGTTTCCTTTCTAGGGTTAAAACACTCTTACGACCCTTCACACGAGAATGTATAAAATAATATAAATACTTTATTCATGAGTGCAAGAACACGCAGGGATGTGAATAATTTGTGATTAGGGTTTCTTAAACGGGATCGCGGTATTCCGTTTTGTCGAGATCTCGGCGGTAAAATTGATAGCGGGATATCCCGGGATATAAGTAATATAGCCCTGAAAACCATTTTTTTTTTGTTTAATTTAATTTCTATATTATTTTGGGTTCTCCCTTTATGCAAGACCAATATGGAACAGACTTGTTGCGATGTAAGAGAAATTTCTTGAATTAAAAACATGTATATTGAAGACAATGATCGATTTAAAAGATTCTCTCGATATTTCTGATGAGGAATATGCCGTAATGAAAACAATAATAACGTCGTGGCAACCAATAAAAATTGGAATAGAACGGCTTGGAAGAAAAACGCTACTTTACTTGACGCAGAAGGCATTATTCTTATTTATCTTCAACGATTTACCTAAGGAGAAAAATTTGTGCAGCAAAGAATTTAAGAATGCAAAAATATAAGTTTAGTTGGCTTACTAAAATTTTTAAATAGCCCGTCAAATTATAATTATGAATCGGAAGAAATCAATTCCAAATTGGGCTTGCCCTCCAAGTATGCATTACATGCAACAGCTAAATTCTTTTCACTAGGCTATACATTGAGGATGCTAGTGGTACTTCGGCATATATTCAAGTAATAGACGAGAGTCGTGGTAATGAAGACGACATTTCATTGATACCTTAGCCTGGTGCCTCTACATCAATTAGCGAAGTTGATTTAACACTTTAATCAAAAATGGATGCTGCTATTTGTAATGTAATTTGTAAACGAGTGGAAGGGGAAACATCAATCGTAGGTAACCATTGCGATTTACGACGGGACTGTTTTTCACAAAAAATCGTTCAAAATTAAGTGATAAATCAATTGATTTGTGCTTTTTGAAACATTTCTTTAATTCAAAAAATAATTTAGAGTAAACGTCCTAGATTTGTTATGCTTATGATTATGAATTTCGAATTGTGATTTTTATTTGTTATGTTTTCAGACTCATATTTTATTAATTTATTAAATTCTACAGTTTCTGTTGTTCAAATAAATTATTATTTTTTCTAGAATACGTAATCAAATTTAATGTTTTAAAATAATAATATTTTTCCCGTGGGATCCCGGGAAATCCCGTAATGAAATAATGTTTTACCGAGAATCCCGGGATTTTAAATTTACGGGAAATGAGAAACCCTAATTGTGATACCAATGAGTATCACACTATATGAAGAATTAAAGGGAAATCTAGTGGTGCAGTGTGCATTGGTTAAAGCTACACTTGGACCGGGAGGTACTTGTTTCGAACCCCACCTGAGTCAGGATGCACAAGTAAATATTCCTTGTCGATTACGATCGCTTATGTTAATAAGTACAAATATGATCCTCTGTTGGAATGCAGAACTCAGCTGTAATCGTGTGTGTAGGTGAATAGGTCGGTGAGTGGTGGTTGAAACGAGTGTGATTATTAATTTACCTTCAAAAAACACAAACTGGCTTGTCTAATTAATACGTTCTTTTTCGTAAAAAAAAATATTTCTAAAATTCATTTCGTTGTCATAAATGATGCCTAAACCACAAGCGGAAATGTTTCTGAACGCAATACTAATATTCATCAAATTCAAAATTGGTGTTTCAAACCGGCAGACTGAAAAGTTAGCAAAAGATTTGTTATGAAATTGGGAGCATTGGAAGAATGGTTTTTGTATTTCAAAGTACAAGAATATTCGTTGAATAGTTTCTCTAAATTGATAAATTTCAAGAATAATTTAGAATCGGCGATAAGTTCGGATTCTATAATCTATATCTATCCAACAAAAGAGGCGCGAATCACTCTTGAGACCAAGAAGATATGCCGGAGAATTTTAAGAGCGCGGCCAAATCGTCCTCACAGATCGTCAGGCATCGGCAACTATCAGTGTGGTTTTTGTCCGACCCGATCCACCACTAACTGGTGCTTTACCATGAGGATGGCTGTGGACAAATGTTGGGAATCCATATAACCATACATCAACCATACTGTATATACTCTGTCTTGACAGGTCCGAAGTATGTAGAACATACAATGTTGGCCCCAGAACGCTATCTTGTAGTGCTCTTGCTGATATTTTATTTATTTCCGATTATTCACCATTTAATTTAAGGCGAAAGTGTCGGCTAGCTATTTTAAACTTTGGTATTTTAGTAAGTATAGGCCTTTACGAATCTTAGTCATTTTTAGACGTTTGTTGGTTTGAGGTATCATGATAACTTCAGCGATTTTCTATTGATTTGGAACATGTCTGAATAATTTCAGGCGTTAATTATTTGGAGTAGTTTACGTAATCCTTTTTCAGGAAGAGCTTTTACTATTTGTCCTGTAATTAAGTCATACCCTGGAAATTTTTTTTGTATTTAGGTTAAATTTGATTCCTCTTTTAATGCTTGTAATGTGACAGGACATATATTTTAGTTATCCATTTTATTTAGAGGTGCTATATTTTCACCTACTGTTTGTCCAGCCTCTAGAAACGTATTCTCGCAGTGGGTCGCAAACAAAGTAGCTTATGCTTTGCGCCTATGCTTCACTTTCCTTTTTAACTGGTGGAATTTGAGTTTAGGTCGTTTCATCTGTTTGAGTTCTATTCAAAGGGAATTCTCGGTTTCTTTTTCCTCAGTAAGGCCACTTAGGTATTTACTAATGGATTCGTTCTAATTTCTTGAAATAGCACCTTTAGTTTATTGAACAAAAAGTTTAGAGTTGTTTTATATTGACACGATATTGATCAGGTTTCAGAGCCTGTAACTTTAGTTTACCAGACGCCATTGTTTAGAGAAACGAGTTTCTACCCGGCTTTCGTAACCGACTTCATAATCGATTATATAGTGGAATAATTTGCTATTCCAATCACGTTATTTGCTAGTAATAGCTAGTTGTTTCTTTATATTTAATTGGCTTCTTAAAACCTCTTTTGCAGTTGATGGTAAAGAATTTACCATTTCTGGTGAGTGTTAAATTCTTCTGTAATTCTTCTTCATTCAAATGGGATTGATTAAGACATCATCGATTGCAGGTTTATATTTCGTCCCAAGTGCCGCACATGACGCACATAAAATTACAAATTTTAGAATAATTATGTTTGTAAAATATTATTTTCGAAATTAACCATATCGACGTTAAATTTTTAACCGATCTTTACATTGATATAGATGGTAGCCCAGGTCTGAATCCCAAAGATACGAATTTTTGCTGTGCAAGAAACTAAGCACCTCAACTAAGGTGGCTAAACTAAGTGTGTAAACTAAGACAATGACAGACATAATGAAAAACTCTATCGTTAAGATTAGCCTTGCTGATAATACATTAAGCATTAATACATAATTCCTATACCACATGTATTTTGGTTCGTATACACAAAACTAAACAACCAAACTAAAATTACATAAAGAAGATTAAAAATTAAATTAAATTTTATTTCGCTTTGATTTTTTATGTTTAATAAATACATCTATAGCTTATACCTTACACATAAGTATATATGTATGTAATATTATGTATATATGAAAAATACATAAAGAAAACACAAAAAAGTATACAACGGATATAGGGAAAACCTTTTCGAATTATTTGTGCCTCTACAACGTGCTGTATGGATGTGAAAATTTTCCATTTCTTTAATGTCTGCGTACTTTTCAAATATTCCTTCTGAACAAAATTTTTCTTTTGAAACAAGTTAATTTGAAAATTTTCGTTTTTCCTGTTTTCATTACAAATTTGTTTTTGCTCCTCGTTGATATGCTGCTCTCACTATATGCTCGTACTCAACCCCAAACTCAAGTATAAATGAATATTTAAGATTAAGAAGCATGAGAAGTTAACACTCTACGGAAATCAGTTCGACTTTGTCTTTTATTACACAGTACTCCCGATTAATCATAGTGTTAATAATAAAAGTCGTATAAAATGTCAAAGATGAAAAAACACGAAAGCGCTTTATAAATTACAACAACAAAAATATTTTTTTTTTTTTTTTTCAGAAATGTTATTTTTTTATATTTTATTACATTTATGTGACAGTTTTTCAATTTTCTGTTACAATTTTCATCTTCAGTGCGCTTTCAATGGTTAATGTTATAATATTATTTCGCAACCCCTAAAAATGTTTTAACAGTTTTTTATTTCTTTTATTAAAATTTATTACGAGCCTAATTAAATTATTTAAAACAAAAACACGAACGAAAACATTTTCCATGTTAAAATACGTGATAATTTTGGTTGTATACACAACTTGTTTATGTCAAACATTTTCACATTTAACTCAACATTTTTTACGAAAGATACGAGTATTAATTAGATAAGACATTATTTTTGGTTTGTAGATGTTGTTGTTCTTAGAAATACGCGCGTGCGAGCCCAATGGCGAATTGCTTCAATTAATTGATATTTTTGTGGTTCCATTACGTTAGAGAAACGTACAAGTTATAAATTATACACTCAGCGAAATGAGTCCTTGATGAACAAGTAAGATAAAAGAAAAACTATTGGTGGCCAAGCAACGATAAATCTGATACCATATAATTTCAAACACAACAGTTCCAATATTTATTTTAGTTTACTTGTTTCCTTAAGGTAACACGGTTTCAATCTGTTCAAGGGAATTTTACATTGTTCGCACCGAATTTCCAACGTAAATATTTTTCAGCAAGATTGATGACTAAGTATCCACCCTTATATTTTTTTAACTGCCTAAGCCGATTGACAACTTATGACTAGTTTTGATCCATCTTTGACTCTACAAGCATCTGGTCAAGAATCCGGATCTACTCTCCAAAAACAATTTCTGTTGAAATGGTTGATACCTTTGTGCCAGAGAAGAGCCCAAATAAATTGTTCTGACAATGACTTTAACGGTCGTTTGAATACCTGGATATAGATTATTTATGGATTTAAATGCCCACTTTAGGAAATCCAATGGTATAAATAATCGATGTTTCCCCGTCGAGACGTCACAATAGATGCTCAAATTTGAATTGAAATCTAACGGAACTTTCACAAATTTCAATGTAACGTTGGTCTCCTAAGATATTTCTTAATTCCTCATCTGATTGTTGTGCTTCTGCTATATATTTTCTTTGTTTATGATCTCGTGATATATTAATGTATGATTCTTGACAATCTGCAATTTGTAAAAACATCTTCCGTCCCGAAAATGTGTTGTAAGTCGGTTATAAATGCAGCAAATAATTGTCCTAAGTGCTATTCCTTTGTCGAGTTTTCGTTAACTTTGATGAATAGAACGATGAATAGTTGCCAGGCATTTTCCATTTTTTAATAAATATCTGCTCCAATTTCTTTGACGGATGCAACCATTACTGCAAGCTCGTCTGTGGGTGACAGGTACACTAACAGAACAACTTCACTTAATTGTTTTTTGGCGAGATCAAATGCAGTACCAGCTTCCTCTGTCAAATTGATAACTCGCGAATCATCAGCCCGCTTTAAGATAATGGCAGAAGATTGCTTGGTCCTCTTCATCATCCGATATTAATGTGCGTAGGCTGCAAAAAGCTCAAATTAATGTGGATATTGTTCCTCTTATTGTTACTGGCAGGTCTTACAGAAATGTCTCCTCCGGTGTAGCTTAAAAATTAGTTTTTGTTGTAGGATCAAAATCTTTGAGGCGACAATTCGACTATTTTTCGGCTTCCTCCTTAAACGCCGATGGAAATAGCATACCAATGGAAATGATCCCTTTGCTGAATCAGATTGTCTGCTGCCCTATTTTGTAACTGCAACTTGCGATCAGGAACATTTCGTGATCTACCACACGTCACAAGGCAATCCGACAATTTGTTAAATTTTTTTTTTTATTTAATATTTCCAATAAAAATTTTACAATTTTAAATAGACATGGAAATTTTATATTTATCTTTTATCTAATAACTTTAAGATGGTTAGATTGTACTTTAATTTTAGTATAATAGCAGTCACTTACATAAATTTAAAAAATTATACGTTACATTAATTATTATATATATTATATATCTCTTGTTATTATCCATTGTTCAATTATGTGTTATTATAATTTAATTTGTTTGTAGGGATATTCCAGTTAAGTATTCATAGTAATAATAGAAATCGATTTATGAACATTCGATCCTTACAATTTTATTAAAGATGAGTTTCCGATGTTATTCCCGGTAGAAATCACGATACAGATTTTGTTTAAAATAGGTTTTAAATTTAGAAATTTGTAGTATTTTTGTATTAGATGGTAGCTTATTAAAAAGTTTAAGCCCTTGATAGAATATAATTCATGTAGATGAATCGCCTAGTATTTCTCATAGTCATTTGGAAATTGGTTTCCAACAAAATCGATGATTTTGTCATATTGTGTTGTATTTTAGAAATAAGCATAAGGTAGTTAAATTCCAGCAACTTTGTGACAGGTAACATTTCTATGGAATATAATAGTTTGGTTGGATACCTAGGAGGTAATTGTAAAAGGGCTTTCAAAGCCTTATTTTGATTTATTTGAAGATCTTTTAGTTTATTAGTAGAACCCCAAATAGGGATTAAAGTATAAAAGATTAGACTGGACAAAGGAGTAATATAGTTGCTTCTTAATTGTTGTCTCTAAAAAAAATGGCTGTCCTTCAGACATTTATTATTCTAAACGAAGATTTAATTTTAATGCACGAGATGACCAACTAAGTCTGCTATCAATATGCAACCCCAAATTTGTAACTTCGTCAGATTTTTTAATTATTTGATTATTAACTTGGACATGCATAGAATTGGTCGAAGTTGCAATATTATTGAATGTTATATAGGTGGTTCTATTAAAATTCATTTTCAGTTTATTCCATTCAAAATATTTATGTAGAAGGCATAAATCATGTTCCATAGCGAGATCATCAGCGAATAGTTGTGCTTTACCTTTCAAATTTAATTTAAACAGATCGTTAATGTATATAAGAAACAGGGTAGGAAATAATATTGAGCCTTGCTGCACACCGGAAATTAAATTTGTTGTTTGTGCACAAATAGTCCTCAGCTTGACAAATTGCCTTCGATTGGTTAACTAATTTTGTAATAGGCTAAGTGCTTTATCATGTATTCTAAAATTGTAGAGTTTTCCAATAATCTTCACATGGTCAACACAATCGAAAGCCTTCATTAAATCAATAAAGTTACAACCAGTTGCTTTCTTCATCTCCAGAAATTTAAAGATATTGAAAATTAAACACAAGGTCGCTCAGATAGTTCTCGAACATTCTTGAAACCCATATTGGAATTCTGAAATAAAACTATGAGATTTAATATGTTGAACTAATCTACTGAAAATTAGTCGCTCATATATTTTAGAAAATACATTAATTTGATTATAAAGCTGGTTTGTTGATACCGGTATTACGTGAGATTTTGATAAGGTCTCTAGTATACGATTTTCTAGGTCCGCCATCTTCTTTTATTTATTTTTTGCTTTTTTCTACTATATAATAACAAAATTTTTACTTTTACAAATCCGTAGATACTCCTGACCTAACAAGTCGAAATCGATCGAATGATTTTTTAAACTTTTTGAACATTTTTTTTTTTTAATTAAAATATTCAAAAATATAATTTTTGCGAAATAAAAAACCAGTGTTTAATAAAAATGTGTTTATTAAGTGTAAGTCCGCTAGTTTAGATATGTTTAATGAATCTATAGTTGGAGCTAGTCTCGCATGGACATCAATTGGTAATCGTTTTAGTCAAATGATGAACCTATCGTCCAGATGAATTCATCGTCTACATTATCCCCATCGCTTGTCATTAGTACGGAGTAACTGTGATAGTTTCATATCACCTAGCTCAAAACTCTGCAACAATCTATGGATCTGCATTTGTTTGGAATCACACAACCTATCTCTAAATTTTTAAGATCGGTGTATGGTGTATGAGACTTGGAACCTATACCTAAATATCGCTTACATCATTAACGACTTCACTAACGGCAAAATAAGAAGCGCCCGTACTAGTTATTCCATACATTAATCAATAAGTACCTGACATAATTCACGTAGAATAATGACTAGAAACAGCCGACTAGCACAACTACGCCAGTTAAACGTTTTATGTGAAATCTGTTAGCTCTATCAGAAAAAAATCAACGCAAACTTGATTAAATATATTTTATTCCGTGGAAATATTTAGCTTGCGTATAAATATTAAAAATTTTTTTTTAACCGATCGTCAAATATTTCCATGATTTAATCAAGTTTTCGTTAATTTTATTCTGATTGCGAAAACAGTGCTGAGCTGGGATGTTCTAACATCACCATGTTTCGATAATTTATTGAAGTTTATTTCTCCTTCCTGTAGAATAAAATTTATCTATGTTTCAATTTTATAGCATTTACCAGCCTGCTAGATTGCAACATTGTGATGTTTCTACTGTGTTTCTATCACCAAATAATATTTTTTCGATTGTAGAACGAAAATAAGTGAAATAGATATTGTTCAAATACATTCTAGTAGGCAGTGATAGAAATAAAGAAAAAATAATTGATAATTGAAACAGAAGTCAAATTAATTCTAGCTAAAAGAGACGTAGACCCAGTAGTAACATGTTCTACCATCACATTTTCGATACTTTATCGAAGATTATGTCTCGCTTCTTTAGAATAAAATGTGACACTATTTCACATTTTATATCATTTTATACCAGGTTGCTAGATTGAAAAACTGTGATATTCTACTCCATTTGTATCACGAAATAATTTGTTTTCGATACTTGAACGAAATTAGAGAAAGACAATTTGTTCGCATTTGTACTACATAGTAAGTTGTGATAGCAACAGAAAAGAAATAATTCATAAATGAAACAGTTGTCCATTTTAGTTTAGGAAAACGAGAAATAAACTTCGATAAATTATCGAAAATTGTGATGGTAGAACATGTTAGCACAATAGGAACCAAGATATCAATCATAAAAAAAAAATTGTTTAGGAAAAGATGGAAAAGGTTTCAAAGGCTGCTAGACTTGTTTTGGTTTTAAATTGAACCATATCCGCCAAGAACTATTATTTATATAATTCTGTTTTTTGATCGCCCAGTAAAATCCTGCTGCAATCTTATTTGGAATTTTATGGATATTTGATTTTTGATTTTTTTAATCGATAAAATATTCGCTCGTTTCCTACTCAGATTTCATATAAAACATTTAACTGGCGCATTTCATATAAAACATTTAACCGGCCGGCAGTCACTTTGCTGTGCAACCGGACATTACAATTCTACTTGGGCAACAATGTCTTAGTTTGTAGAATTTGAATACAGCGCCAATTATAGCGCCAAAGCTGACTCAGGGACACTCTATTCTTGAAATCGGTTGAAATTTTCGTAATCGGTATACAATTTGCTATGAAGTTCACTATATTACTAAAATTTTTCGCCGGCTACTATAATCATTCGGTAAAAAATATTTTGTTGTGATAAAAGTAGTTGTGGTCTTATCATTATTTCGTAAGGGTGGCAAATTCAAAGTTCCTTATCTATGTATTTATGTTAGTATCCCAAATAAAGTTTCTGCTAGTTTAAACTAACTCTTATCATTTAATCATTTCGTGAAATAAACAAATAATGACTACATTATTTAATATAAATATCAGTTTTTTAATTTGGTCCTATCATTATTTCGTGTAGTTTAATTCGTTATTTAGCATAATCTTCATTCCATCCCCAGATCCCTACAGCCCATTCAGATTGATTGATCAGGAAGAAACTTCCTGATCAATCGAAAGTAAAAAAAGCGATAATAGTGTTTTTGCTATATCAGTCGAAAATATATGGTTTGTCAAATGCTTCAGCCGAAAGTTATATTGGCTGACACTTCTCAGCTGGTTTTTTCGGCCGAAAGTACATATTTCTTTATACCAAAAATATTTGCTTTGTTGTTTTCTAAAATACTAAATTATATTTTTAGGAGCGTTGTTTAATGTTCGAAAATATTCCTATTAGGAAACTGGTTTGGATTGAACGTTTCAACTGTCATAGTCGAAAACGAGATGAATTGAAAGGTATCAGTAACCATTACCTCTTGAAAAAATATCAGGTCACTTTTCATGTGGCAAGCGTATGGAAACTCGTTTGAATATATCATCCATATACAAAATTTACAAATTTCTAAAAATTTAATGTTTAAAGTGCCCTGTTTGAAAAGTGATGATTATCATGACTTTTCACAGGAAAACAAGTTTAAAAAAATTCTAAAAATGCTGCTAAAAATGTTTAGTATTTTAGATTTAACAGTTTGAGTTGAAAAAAAATGAAAAAATACTTTCGCCTGAAAAGTGTCGGTTGATAACTTTCGGCTGAAGCATTTAAAAAACTAGATATTTTCGGCTAATACAGCAAAGACACTATATCTGCTTTATCGATGTTTCTTTAGTTTCGACTTTAAACTATATCGCCTAACTTTAATAGGGTTGGAAATCTGTATACCAGAAGTGGCAGCTTCAATGACAGCTTTTTCCACTTTTGCAACGATGTTGAAAAGTTAAGCATTTACCAAAAACGACAAAGAAATAAAAATTTAAATAAATTTAAAGATGAAATTTTCAACTATGTAATAAGGGTTGACCTTGGGTGGTATATTCGAGATCTTTGACTACATTTATGGTAAAACAAAGTCGTGTGTTGACCACAACATATTCACCCCTCCAATTTTTTCCATGTCATATGAATGGATTACTTAATTAAGTAAATTATATTATACAAATTGTATTTATTAAAAACTTAAGTATTGTAACATGTATTTAAAATTTGTAGAGTCATAAGAAATATAAAGCATACATGGACACCAAAATAGATTATTTATTGTTGGGCTCCCATATAATTCAACATCAAATAAAATAAATTTGACCTTGTTTACCAAAAAAAAAGGTCTTCAATCCTTTTTACTTTATAATACTATCGGTTCGGATTTTTCGTCGTGTATAAAGCCATGTTACAATTTGATTTATCATCTAAGAAATCAACTATGTTAACAAAGCACAAACAATGTATTGTAAAGCTAGAGAGCAAGCAACACGAAAAGTTATAAAAACCTAATCTAAAATCAAAAGCAAAACGTTAAAGTAATAAATTTTTGTTCTATACAGCACCAACAATAATAAAACCAACAACGGAAAAAATTAGTTTTTCCGACAAAAAAGGAAACTTGCATGCACGTTTTCTGGTAAACAACATCAAAATTCGTAGTCACATATGTTTTCAATGGTCAATTCTTAACATATCATAATGAATAATTGAGTATTTTTTCGTAATCATGTTACTATTTTTTTTGTGTACGGCATGGGAAAATTGAAGAAAATCCAGAAAGTGAAAATATAAAATTGAAACACATTTTTCGTTTGTTGTATTCGATTCGTCTTTTAATCTTGTAATCCAATTAAACTGCCCTACTAGAAAATATTGTTTGTTTTGTGTAGTAAAAAGGATAAGTTATGGAGCGAGATAGTATCAGATGTATAGTGCCTGCGTATTCGACAACATTAGGAGCAAGTAGTTTTCCAATTTTTCACTATATGAATCAATTTAATGTATAATATTCAGCTTAAAGTACTTCATGGCAATGAGTTTTGTCGTAATAGTTCTTTATGTATTTTCCCTAACTGAGTTCTACTTACGGTAAAATCTTATATAAATTTTACATGAGATACTAAAAAAGGCACAGAATGTTTAATCTTTAGCAGTTCATTGTGTTTGTATTTTCATATTCTATTGTATACTTATAAAAAATATTTGAGGCTTTAAATCTTTAAGAATTCTTTTACATTTTATACGTTGATAAAAGATGAAACAATTTTTATAAATTTTTCATTGCAAAATGGAAAAGAGATAATACGCAAGTAACAAACAAAAACAACACTAAGGATATACAATTAATTTAATGTAGATCTATATCGAGTGACTTGTTCTTACATCTTGAATTATTTTTTTAGAAATGTGTTACATAAATTATTATTAATCAAATACTGTGACAAAATTTAACTGCTTCTCCCACCAAATGCAAAAAAATATACAAAGAATCACAAGATTTCATCACATGAATCATAAATGATACACAGGATACACGTCATTTCTGTTTGCGTACCCAATTAAATCTAAATTAGGAACAAATCAAATTTTAAAGTTTCGATTGAAACAAATAAATTTTCAATCTATTTCGAGGAACAATAAAACTAAGTATAAAGTAACTCTTTTAGTTAGTTCTTGACCTTTTTTTTTTTTGATCAGCATCTAAATTTGGCACAAGTTCGAAACAAATAAATTAATTTATAATTGAAAAACGCAATTATAAAAAAGTAAAATTAAGTTCCTTCCTTTCTTATTATTACGACAGCACAACAAATATTTATGCACTTAGTCATGATACTAATTTTGATGAACAAAAATTTAAGAATTTTTTATTTCTATTGCAATTTCGTTTTGTATCAGCGAGCATATATATACACGAAAACTTATATTGATAAAGCAATATTGATAACGATATAATAATATTGATAAAAACTTATTGATATTTATACATTATAATGTGAATAAATTGATTTTAACGGGGGGCACATAGTAAGCTTAGTAAACGGAACTGAAAAGATTTTTCATGAAAAGGAAATATCAGCACTCAACACTAATTAACAGATGTCAGACGAAATATAATTTAATTAACAGAGTTTGCATCGGTACAAAATGTAATGAAACAGCATTACACAATACAGTAATTATTCCCATATTTATCAAAAAATAAAATTTGTCATTTCTATTGTGCAACTGGCAAAAAATCATTTGGCAAGTGTTCGTCCTGAAGCATGAGGAAAATACTTGTCTGCCAAGTTATTCGAAGTGTAAATATAATATTGCATAAAAGCACATTTTTGTGTACCAAACTACTGGTTCATTGAATTGTCAAGTGTGACGGGATAGTTCAAAATCATGTAACAAAATATTTGCTCAGGGGTTGTCAACCAAAACTATGTTGGTAAACAAACTTATAATTTATAAATTTTCTTAAAAATGTTAAGGAACGGAAATTTGTGGTATGTGTGCTACCAAAAAAGGTAAACAAAATTCGATGTTTCTCAGAAATCACGATTGTCAAGTTTTATTTTTATTAAACAAGTAATTTCAAATATTTGTATTATAAACGTCTCATGCCAACTTCATTATTTTGTTTTGGAATGCGATCATAAATTCAATCTTTATTCTCGCACAGTGTCTGATTGATGAACGGCATCAATTACGGAGTACGGATTATACGTACACTTTCACGTACAGCAGCTATATGTTCTGGTGTTCTGACTTTACATTGTTGCACACACTTTGCCTTATTTGCCACAATCTCTATTTCTTCAAATTCATTGATAATCCGGGCTTTGAAGGCAACATATTTATCATATAATTGATGTATGTAAAAGGTTTTCACTATTAAAACGCGCTGTGCAATCGAATATTTTTAGATAATTAATTTGCCACGTGTATACTTTACGACTCTCCTCAAGTATGAGCTGTCAATATTTATATTTGCCTAAATGGCGGCAAAAAATAGTAAAGCTTTCGGATGGACATCCTTTATATACAAATCCAATGAGAAATTTTTAATACAGAAGATGTTTAGTAACTACAACGTCAAACGAAAATTTTGTCGAAATAAATATACTATAACAGAAAGAGACGAAAATAGGCACCAATTTTTCATATTGGATTTATTTTCCAAAGGCGGTAGCTATAGAAAGATTTGGAAAATAATCTTTTCCATCAAAATAAAACACATTAAGTAATTTAATTTGGGTCTATAAATTAATTTAAAACTATGTAGAATTTAGACATTATTTTTAAATTAAACATTGGCATATTAAGTATTATATACACATATACGTGTATATACCCGTAAAACAATTTTTAGATTTTTGGCCAAGAAATGACTGGGTTTTGACCATTCGACCGTTAGAGACGAAATAAGTCAAAATTCGGTCAACTGTTCAGTCATCTGTGCGTCTAATCCTTGCCAGAAAAAGGACGAAATTTAAAGACAATTTTGTCTCTATGGATGTGCCTTATATTTGACTATTGTAATCGTCTGACCAAATATGCTTGAATTAGAATTAGAAATTCGACCATCATTTAACAGTTAAAATTAGTAGACAAGCGTAACTCACAAATTTCGGCCTTTTGTGAGCCTGTTTCGTGTTCCAATAAATAGACGTAATGAACTGGTAATTGGGAGACATTTACGGTGGACATTTTATAGTTAAAATTGACAACCTGTAGCGGTTCACAAATACTGGTTTACTGTAAACCTGTCCAGTCTTCCAATAGAGAGACGAAATCAAGTGGCATGTGGGGAGCTTTCGGTGGACATTTTTTGGTTCAATTAGTCAATTCAAATTCATTCAATTTTTTATGATATATTCAAACTACTACTGCTTAAAACAAGAACATTTTTTAATTTTACAAATGTTCTTGTTGCAAAATTTTTTAGAAAGTTTAAATAAACTCATAATTAATTCATGTTTTAAATCATTAGGGGTTTTAATTTTTAAAAATCAGTTTCTTCTCATTCGCAATTCGGGCTTAATGTGAACAGTTCTCCCTAGTCTAAATGATGTTTAAGATGTTGTATTGTTTCTATAAATTAAAAACCACTTATTCATTTTAATTTCATTTAATTTATTATTAATAAAATAAATATTGTTACACTATTAATATAATTAATTATGTATATAATAACATTATTCAAGTGTATGAATTAATATTATGTGAAATTCATGTGGAAGATTAGAAAACAACAACAACTTTTTTTTTCTTATTGTGTGAATTAATTGTAGAAAAGTTAGAGGTTTAGGCAGATTCTGGCGGCGTAGCTCTACTACGCGTGCATAACGATACCGCTCAACAGCTCGCTTCAGAACATGGATAAAAAAAATCGAAATTCTGACTTACTGACTTCGGGAAATCCCAATTCTCGAATAAAAACCGCTGACGTTCGCTCGATTGCACGTCATACCATTTATAATGTTAACCGCCCCCGTCCAAGTAAATGTATTCAAGGTGTTGGGTCGATTAATTTTTGAAGTATGTTGCGAATATTTTTATTTATTTTCCGACCATCTACTTCCGACTTAAGATAAATTAACTAAATTTATAAATAGACAAAAACTTTATTTATATTTATGTTTCTTTATACCATTCGATCGCTGAATATTCTTATCTTTAATTTCCCATTAAACTCCTCGACATCGAGTATGCTGGTAAATGGTAGTGTTGGAATTTTCAATAATGGATCTTTCTCGATATCACTTTAAAAATGACAGCAGGTCTGGTAAAATCTGTAGGAGCGGCTCAATGGTATTCTAGATATTGTTAAATGACTTTTTTAAGATGTGCATTCCTAAAGCCAAATCTGTAATCTATTTAGCCATTTTGCTCAAAGCGGTACTAGTTTGATCGTCCTCGCATTGTTGGTCTTCCCTTAAAGTGGCATTGCACCTGAACACTTGATGAGCTCAAAACACATTGTGTTTTAATTTGATTTTATTTTGTTAACGATTAAATTACCTGGATTGCTATTGATAATTAAACCCGAATCCGGTACTTCATGGACCATGAAAGATATGAAAAGTGAAGATGGTGTAGCCTGATTTACGTTGCCTGTTAAAATTTAATTTAATTAATTGTATTCTTAATGTTGCTTGAAATGTTCCCTTGATTATTCACGATTACAACTGGATTGGAACGATAACTCATAAATGAGGAGGGTATTTCAATTCCATTTATGGTATCTATAATAATAATTGTTAAAATCGTCCATTTAAATATTTAGTTTTAATACATATATAGTATGTATATATTTTTTATTAGTTAACCAATTACCTTGACTGTAACTGTTGGTGTCTGCTATCGTAATTTAGATATCTCCGTCTGTATTATCATTGCTATTTGTAATGCTTTGTGCCAATTCGTCATATTGGTCGTTTAGAATTATGGTTTGAAATTTCTTTATATTTATTAGAAACCGCCTCCGATTCGGAATTGGAATATGGTTCTTAGACTCTCTCTCTCTCTCTCTCTCTCTCTCTCTCTCTCTCTCTCTCTCTCTCTCTCTCTCTCTCTCTCTCTCTCTCTCTCTCTCTCTCTCTCTCTCTCTCTCTCTCTCTCTCTCTCTCTTCAAGGGGGCTCCTTTCAATAATAATGAAATTGATTAAAAAGTTTAAATACAGAATAAAATAAAATCTTACTTATATTATTTTGAAGCAATTTATATGGATAGTTCAGCCATGTTTCAGTTAGAACAGCATGCTCTTCTAGCAGTTTCCGAATATTCCATTTATTTATCCATTTATTAGAAACGATGGACACCTCCTTTTCGTTATTTTTATCGGTCGTCTCAATAATCTCAAACAAATAATCGTTATGAATAACGATTCCGATTAATTACTGAATACCCTAAATTAGATTTGGGGCTGGAAATTCACTGAAGGCTTTTATTCGTTCCCGAAAGGGTAGAATGCCAACATGACTGATTTTATGGTTAAGGAAGTCAGAAGTGCTTACTACGAAAACACAATTCGAGGTAGCAAACATCAAAGTCTAGCTCTATAACGATTTCATTGATAAATCGCTGGAACGTGTGAGTGGCGTTTCTGAGACCAAATGGCATTTGGGTAAATTTGAATAAACTAAATGAGGCAATCCCCGTTCTGTGAAAGTGCGACTGGAATTAAGTGATACACTCTGACAAGATTCGTTTCAGTAAAAAATTAACATTCCGGTTGATCATGCTTAGCAGTTTGCTAGCATAAACTTTTTAAGCCCTCTTCTGGTTCCAATGACTTGTGCACTCCTTTCCCTGTACGGACAACCAGGATGGCAGCCAAACTAGACGTGCGAAGCATATGATAGAGCACAAACCAATCAGATACTGTTTCTGCAATCCATCGATTCCACAGACTAAATCCGTTTCAAATTTTCATTCGATATTGCTCTTGATTTCATCAGAAACGCACTTCAAGACATGGAAGCGGTGCTCAAACAGCATTTAATTTCGTGTTCTTTGTTTGGTCTTCCAAACCCAGGCCTGGATGTGTCACAAATTCAGCTTTACGATGAAGAACAAGAACGCGACGTAGCTAAAGAGCAGATTGCGATGCTGAGCTCCTTCTCGATGGTGGTTCAAGAAAAACATTCTCTACACTAAATAGATGGCATTTGTGTGATGTCGAGGGTAACCTGTGAATCCGGGTGTCACGACAGAAATTGTTAGAACGTTGCTGAAAGGTAGCCGAACAGTTTCTTCACTAGAAGATCGCCGAAAGGCTTCACTCATCATCATCGATGAGATCACAATCTTTACCAAAAATGGATTGCGGTACATTAACAATGCGGTGATGAACAACGGCAAATCATTCGGTGGAAAGTATTTGTTATCAGTATATAGACTTTCGACAAACGCTTCTTGTTGTGTCAAGAGGAACTCGCACTGGAGCTATACTTCATTGAGTTAGCAATGACAAACGGCAGGAGCAGCACAACGAATGGCTTCTTCAAATCGGCATAGGTATGAGCATTCAACAACACTCGATGATTTCACTTCAAATCCGAACAATTTTCGACAGAGGGATTAATCTATTATCTACCGACAAGCTATTCAAGCAAGTTATTGTTGCTACAACCAAACAACAGACGCTTGAGATGAACCGCAAGATAATCGACATTATTAAAGGCCAAAGTTTACTACAATGCGGACTCAATCATTTCTGAACAATCTGACACCATATACGGCATATCGCCGCATGTTTTTCTGGCGAGGCCTGGCGCCATTGTAAAAATGCTCCGCAATTTGCAGCAAAATTTCGCTACTGCTGAAATCATCTCCGAATGCAATCGTGGCGACAAATTCTTCATTTGACTGCGTTGGCATTGATCTCGAGACGGCAATCTTCTTGTTTACACGGTCGAAAAACCTAAACAATAAAAGGTTCGCATCTCAGAAAATCCGAAACAAACACATTTGTTACTTAAGTAACTGGCAGAAAAAAAATTATTTCAATCTCCATTTAAGACCCGTCCACACTTTATTTTAAGGATGAAAAAATCCGGCCGAAGGCATGATACATGAAATTGGGCAAGTTTAATTTTTTGTAGGTAAATAAAACACTTTTGAATTTGCAATCGACATCAACTCAATCGAATCTATAATTTTAAATTTAAAATAGCAATAGATGCTGCGAAGCAACCCCGGGGTTGGAAAAATATAAAAGTTTCTATCATCATCTATCTATCTACATACTTCCGCTGGGCCAATTTCAGCCAAATTTCACTGAAAAAGGTTAAGTATGATATTTCATCCAAATCAGTCAATCCGTTAAGGTGCAGAGAACACAACACACAGACCGCCACACTTTCAGACACGACTCAGTATAATCCACATTTCGCATACTTCAGCGCTATTTGGCTACGGAAAAGAAAATAAAAATAGTTTCTAAGATCTTAACACAAAACGTTAGATTTACAAGAATAATGCTAATGTCAAAACTATATGTATCTATGTTTATTCTATTTATGCGTAGCCTTGCTTCAATATTAGAGAACCTTTGAGTAGTCATATCAAACATTTCGCTCATTTGCTCCAAGAGTGACCCAATCTAAAAATTTTAATTTTTCACTAGAGCGATTTGAAAATATCACTCAAAATTGTACGTAAAAACGGCCTTTTTTTAAAAGTAAAGGAAAATACATTCTGATTGTTAAAATATTTTTTTTTCTATTCATACATCCTCAGTCGGTTGTTAATTTTCTTATGATAGTTTCCAATACCTCAAAATGTAAATTTCTTTCGCGAATTGAGTGATTTTTTATATGGAATATCACCTAATTTGCTAGAAATAACTACATAAGACATTATGTTCGAATATCTTAGAAATGAGTGAATATTAAATTGTGTCACTGTTGCAGCAAATGAGCGATTTATCAAATTCTTTGATAGCGAAATGTTTTTTCAAGAACAAAATCTAAATAAATTTAAGAAGGCCATTTCTCATGACAAGGGCATATTGTGGGTAGTGATTGCTGAATAAACAATGGCTTGATGGCTCATTGTAATATAGTTGGCACACGACACAGATATGTGTGTGTGTAAATCGGAAATATAACTTAACTGAGTATTCCACGATATTGACAATCTTTCCTCATCAATACCTTGCATATGACCTCATATTGTTTCGACCTAAAAATACCAATTTTCCGCTGTTTTTTATAAACTCGAAGTTGTTTAATTTTTTTTCATGTAGTCAAGTCAACATGAAAATACTTACTGAATTTATCATAAAGCGGAATTAAAGCGAGAACTCTCATTTTTATAAATATAAAATTATAGACACGTGTAGCACAGGTGTATGTTAGGACAATGCTATCAATTATAAAAAATGAAAATTAAAACTGTATGAGAAAAGAAAATTTTAACAACATTCATTTATTTATTTTCAGATGTTACACCAGAACCAACCTTACCACAACGCGATGTAACAATAAAACGTGGCATTGATGCAAACGAATATTACGAATTAATTGAAGAAATTGGACGTGGTAAATTTGGCACGGTGTATAATTGTCGCGAAAAATCGACTGGATTAAAATTAGCAGCAAAAAATATACCAATACCAAGACGAGATGATCGGCGTAATGTTGAACGGGAAGTCGAAATCATGAATTCTTTGCAGCATCCAAAAATAATTCAATTATATGATGCATACGAGTACTGTAAAAATATGTGGGTGATATTGGAATTGTAAGTATATGTATATCTAAAAATTATATTCTTAGAATTTTATAATAATGATGACGTAGATTTGTGATTTATACAACCACCGCTTTTGTGGCGCATTTTTCTTATAGAGTAATGCGCAGCGTTTAAATCTAATTTTACTTTTAACGATGATCGTGCTAACGCATGCCATATAAAAATTCGCACACTGTTCATAAATTATTTTTAAGCGTATGTAGGTGTACCGTGGCCACTTGGCCACCACAATAATAAACAAACCATAACAATAATTATCTCGTAATTTAATTCCAGAATCGAGGGAGGTGAACTATTTGAACGTGTGATAGACGATAATTATTTATTAACCGAGAAATCATGTATTGTGATAATACGGCAGGTGTGCGAGGCCATGGAATTCGTGCATCGCAATTCAATACTACATTTAGACTTGAAACCAGAAAATATTTTGTGCACGACGCGGGAAGGAAATCGTATCAAAATTATAGATTTTGGTCTGGCTCGGAAATACGATCCGGACAAAAAATTGCAAGTTTTATTCGGCACCCCAGAATTTGTGGCGCCAGAAGTTGTAAATTTTGATACAATATCATTTGGTACTGATATGTGGAGTGTCGGCGTGATATGTTATGTATTACTGTCCGGCCTATCGCCGTTCATGGGAGAAAATGATATTGAAACCATGACAAACGTTACAGTATCGAAATATGATTTTGATGATGAAGCATTTAATGACATATCACCGGAAGCCATCAATTTTATATCGAAACTATTAATAAAAGATAGAAATGAACGAATGACGGCGGCTGAATGTTTAGACCATAAATGGTTAAAAAGACGTCCGAGTTTGCGTCCGCAATTAGCGCCTAAGCCAATTATACTACCACCACCGAAATTTAAACCAATTATTACCGAATCGTTACCAATTATTACATCACCACCTATACCAACACCTATAATAACATCACCACTGATACAGGCGATAGAGTGTCCAACGTCACCAGCAATCACGCTGCCCCTACCGAAGGATATCGAACTAAATATGGAAAATGGTATTTTAGATAAGACGAAAGAAAATTTAAAGGAATTTGTGCAGCGATGGGGTGAACATCCTAATAGTCCGTATATTTTTGATAGAGAAAATAATTATATATCACCGCCAATACAATTAGAACTAAAAGCTAATAGTAACTTATCATCTAGAGGTAGGTAATTAGCATTTGTTTAAAATTGCTGTGCTTTGGATGTTATCTCCTATCTGTTTCTATATATATACTACTCTGAATACTGATACTGCTCAATCCATCCCAGTGGTCTGAATAAATTTTGATAAGGGAATGGATCCATTCAATTTATCCAGAAGCGCCGGACCGGACAAAATATATTTTATACAAAATACTATACAAAAATTTCAATTTATATAAATACTATTTAGTTATGGTTGGTTTTTTAAGTATAATTAAGCTTATTTTAACACACCTCTATTAATCGCTTATCAATCATTTTCGAACTAAAAGTTTCATTTTCAATATCCATTATATTCAGAAGTCAGACCTAAGCTCTAGGTTTAAGTAAAATTTATTAATTGTTTTTATACTAATTTACTATTTCTCTCTACATATTTTAATTACGCTGATAACCATAATGGTTCTGCTTATGGAAACATTTAAAATTTCAATAGAACTCACTACTGTAACCAAATAATTAGCAAAACTACTTAGTTTACTTTATAGTAAGTAAATGTCAGTTTACACAAACAATTTGTGTACCTATATGTAATCATATGCAAAAGTTCATTTATATAAATCATAATGAACATCAGATTTAGTTCATCTAAATAGTTTTAAATTGAACAACATCGGATCATCTTCAATTAGTAGAACGTTGTAAAACCGAGTCAAAAAATTAAAAATTAATTAAAACAAAATAAGCAAACTTTTACAATAAAGTTGTGTTACGGATTTAAACCGTACAAGTATGCAACACATGATTAAATCGGAATTAAAATATATATTTACCCGCAGCGCCATAGCGGTAGCTTTGAGTACTAAGGTGCTTTGAATTACAATCTTCAAAACCAATTTAATGATATGCGGCTGATGAATATAATAGGTTATGCACTTCAAATTAACGATGTTACAACATATACTTTCAAGTTTTTACAATTAGTGTACAATCCTTCAAGAACAACAATTTTAATTTGATTGGTAAAAGCTTGAATTTGAATTGTAAATACATATACCCAAAATTGAAATATAAAATTTATTTTAGTTAAAATTGTAAATAATTTTGAAAAACGAGAATTTGCCGTTTTTGATACGTTTTTGATACGTATTTGTGAATTAATATGTTAATAACCAAATTGTTGCTTGCTCCAAGACATTCTATAATAAATGAATACAATTGCCACCAGCGCCGCAAAGGCGCCACAAGTCTTTCAAATGATATACTTTTTTTTTTATTTATTTCAAGAAATCGATTTAATAATATAATACAGTTATGATTTCAAACTTAGAATTACGGAAACATTTTTTGATACTCTACTAGAATATACATATAGATAAAATATTAAAAAGTCCAATTCAAATTGAATTTTAAAAATTAAAAAATTTTAAGGGTAGTTCTTCAAATTTGAAGCAGTCAAAAGTAATTATACATTTAAAAAATATTTTTTCAAGTTAGTTTTGAAAGTGTTTTTAGATAAATTGAAGTCGAAGTGATCCTCTCTTCTATTAAATGTTTTCACTGATCTATTGATTGGGTTGTTATCTCCGTACTCGGTGGAATGGTGTTCTGGCGCCAATAATCGATAATTACGAAATGATCTACTTGCAACATTAATAGAGATGTTTACCAGTACGTAGGCAGAATCAATGTGACCAAGTAGTTACCGATGAAAGCGGCATCTATAAGAAGGCGTCTATATCGAAGAGTGCAAATATTGTATTCTTTGCACCTTGTTGAATATGGTGATAATCGAGCCACATTTAATTGGAATGGTTCCCTATGGTCGTAGTCCCAACCAGATTTTTTTAACAGAA
Organism: Nephrotoma appendiculata; assembly: GCA_947310385.1. Lineage (NCBI taxonomy): Eukaryota > Metazoa > Arthropoda > Insecta > Diptera > Tipulidae > Nephrotoma > Nephrotoma appendiculata. Next base: position 18,301,275 of record OX371223.1, read on the forward strand.
ATAACATAAATTTATTTTGTATGCTTTCGATTCTCTTCATGTGAACATTGTGGTAAGGATTCCAAACGGTTACGGCGTATTCCACTTGAGATCTTAAATAAGCGAAATATAGTGAACATAACGTTTTTATATCCTTGAACTCTCTAGTCCATCGTTTGACAAAGCCAAACATGGAGCTTTGACAAAGCCAAACATGCAGCTGTAACAATACAGTTATCGATGTGCCTGTTAAACCTAATATTTTCAACGAAGGTGACTCCCAAATCTGTAATCTCGTATACCCTCTGAATTTCTACGCCATTGATGTTGTGTGCGGTAATTATTGGATACCGTTTGCGATGAAAAGACATAATTTTGCATTTTTTGATATTCAAATCCAATGAGTTTTGGTCACACCATCTACTAAGTCTATTGAGGTCTTCTTGTAGTTTGATAGAATCGCAAATTTGTTTGATCGTATGAAAAATGTTTACGTCATCGGCAATTATAAGAACATTTGAGTTTTTTATTATGTTCCTTATGCTGTCAATGAAAACAATAAAAACCATAGTCCAATGTGAGATCCTTGGAGAACGCCAGAAGTTGATAACTTTATAACTTTAGATTTCGTATATTACAAATTGCTGACGACTTGTTAAATACGACTTGAACCAGTTGATATTCCATTGAAAATCTAAATGTATACAAGTTTTGGAGTGCTTTATGATGACAGATAGAGTCAAATGCCTTACTGAAATCTATATATGCCACATCAACTTGTTGACATGGCATAAATCCATGCTGGTTAACAGATATATGACGTATTAATGTTGATTTAAAACTATTGCATACGACCAGTTCAAATATTTTAGGAATTATGATGATGTTGTTGATATTCCTCTGTAGCATGTGACGTCATCTCGTTTACCTGATTTGAAAATTGATGTTATCTTAGAGATTTTCCATTTCTCGGAAAAAACAGCCGATGTTAACGAATGATTGAAAAGCTTACATAACGGATACCAAAATATTCGCAAACCTTTTTAACATAACTGAAGGAATGTTGTCTGAAGGCTGATGAATTTTGTCAACGGATACAATTGGAGGAGTGATAGAGATGTTTGTGGGGCTGGTTTCATCAGTAGATCCGGTATTATTCATTGGTCGGTATACAGATTGAATAGTGGCCGGATATACTTCGGTTTCACGTTCAGTTCTGAAGTATTTCCACAATTGTTTGGGATTTGATTTGATTTTGTCTTGAATGCCAGCCAAATAATTCTTATACTTTAGCTTGAAATACGTATCCGAACTCCTCGCTCTGCTTTAAGAATGCCATTTTGTCTGTTTCTAGATCTGATTTCCTCATTTTTGTGTAGGCTTTGCATTTGCGATTTTTAAGGTTTATAAGCTGGTCGTTGAACCACGGAGGGTGCGTATTTGGAGTTTTGTTGAAAATAGACACATGTAGATCAAATCCTCGATGTATGATGTCGTAAAATGTGTGAACATTATCATTCACCTCCTTAGCGTTTAAAATTTGATCCCAATTAACTGGTGCAAAAAAACTTTCGAGGCCACAGTAGTTTGCCTTCTTAAAGTTGTATTTGATATAATTCTGGAGTTCTGATCTTTTCGCCGCATAGTGGGTGATGTTGAACACAATGTAAAGAGATTTGTGGTTATTGTCGTTCACGACAAATGGATTAAGTGATTCAATAACATTAAACGCATCTACTTCATTGGTGAAGAAAAGATCTAGAAATCTGTCCAGATTATTTGCAATGCTGTTAATTTGGTTTAAATTATAACTCAACATGGTATCGACGAACAATGATTCTGCATCCGACTTTATGTTGCTTGGGAGTATGCAATTTAGTTCCTGATCAAGATCCCACGAAATTTTTGGAAGATTGAAATCACCAAGTACAATTGTACTAAATCGGATGAATTTGATGTATTAATGGCCTCATTGATCGAATTAAGGCATGCTGCATAAATGCAATCGTATAAATTTGGTGGTATGTATACAGTGAAGATGAATAAATAACGTTCATTGGTTTTAATATTCAAGGAAATCTGTTCAATTCTTGATGGGAGTATTTTAACTGCATGACTCTCTAGCTTAGAATGAACGGCTACTAAAACACCCATGCCTGATTTCTTAAAGCTGGTATCAGGTGAGCGATTACATCTATAAACAACGTAGTCATGTCCAACATATTCCGAACTATGAATTTCGGAATGGAGATTGGTTTCATTAATTACATAAATCAAGTAGTGTGACTGCATCACGAAAGGAAAAAATTGTGATGCTTTGGATTCCATTTTGTTAACATTTTGATAGTAGACGGAACATATTCCTTTGAACGAATTACAAGATCTTAATAATGGTTTAGTATTTTCACTTAAGTGTTTTAAGTGTTTGGCCCTGTGTTCCGAAAATTTGTCTGAGCAAATTCGAACTTTTGTGATGAATAAGCCACGCGGCCATTTTCGAATATTCGTTTGCCGGGATTACCTGAAAGCATTTTTATCACATTTACAATGGTAAGCGACACTTGTATAATCGAATCGATACCACATGTGAGTTGAAGTGTTGCAAAAAAAATTTTGGTTGGTTTCTTCCTCCTCTTACTCCTCCGTAACCAAAACGCGGATGATCCGCTATAGGTCCGATTTACGTAGAACTACCCACACATTGCATAGCTGGATCCCAGCCTAAAGCACTGATATGGATGCTCGGAGCTTATGAGTCCTGCATTCTGCGAGGGTTATTTATTTAATTTTATTTTGCTGGCTGCTACATCTCAAGTGGTTCTTTAAGGATACATTATCAGGTTATTTTCAGATTATTGAATAATAAGTTTATTGAATTCTAGCCAGATCCCATGGCTGCTGGAAGGGGCATAATACTGGAGGGGTATGATCTCGTTTCCTTCCATTTTACAATTTTATTATACTGTTCCCATGCGGTCATCCAAAGTTGTACTAGATCAAGGAATGGCTTGACAACAATGGTGATGATGTTGTCGCTACGCGCTCCTGAAGTCCGAAGGACATAACTGTGTTAATTTCAACACTGATCATAATTAAATGATGGAAAATCTCTTGTGTATTTTGCTCCTAGCGAATAATATACGTACTATGTATGTGCTACACAATTATATAAGAAAAACAAAACAGACTGCTTGGGTACAACCCGTGATGCTCCATTTCATATAACAGCTCGTATAACGTGCTAATTTGATCTATCTAAAATCATTGATAAAATGACAACTAGCATTCATTTTATTTGCGCTTCCTAAAAATTCTTTTCTGTAGCGTTCAAGCAAACAAGTCTACCCCAGTCATACTTTCGCAACTCTTCTCGTGAATTATCGTATTATTTTTATGAAAATTATTATAACAGTATTTGGATGAGACTGTAATCTTTTATTAGAGCATTTAAATTTTTTCGTGTTGTCGTGATCGTGAAGGGTATCGTTATCACGTCACACTCTTATGTACGATATGGTACACCCTCATTCTAGAATGACCCGCAATATATTTAACTCAGTTGTGCTGCGGATGATCTATCCATTCCCATTGGTTTTACAATGTTTTGCTAAATCATGGACGTCATTTTTAGAATATATTACAAGTAACACCAAAATAATTGATTTCACCTACTAAAACTAATTATTATTAAAACATTTTAAATAATTAAATTGAAAACTAATTCATATTAAAGCAGTTATATCAGTGTTAATAATGTGTGCTCCATCATAAAATATTTCATATACGTGTATATGTTCATAAAACTACCTATGATGCAATTATTTCAAATTCTTTGCTAATTTTTTTCAGGTTGCTCGCCATCTCCTTGTGAATCAATTACAAGTACAAATGGACTAAATGTCGAAAATAATGAGGAGAACAACAATCAAAATACTAACAATGACAACAACAATAGTATAAATAGTGATAATAATGATGTATTAAATAATGTTAATAGTAACGATAATGATAATAGTAATAATGAAAATAATGATAGCAATATTGATACTGATAACCTCGAAAATAATGATAATATCCAAAGTGATAAACAAATCGATACCTATTTGCAGTCATTTGAACGCCGCAGCTCAGACAGTAAATGTATTGTGACGAAAGACAAGGCGAACAATAATTATGACCAAATAAATTTGGCCGATGAGATCAAAAAGTTATCTGAACGATTACTAATGTTGTCCCAAATGAATATAGATATTGGTATTACAGCGGGTGAAAATCATTCGCCGATTCATTCCAATGGTATTGATAGTAGTACAAGTGTCTCTGATAATATCGATGTTACTAACAACGATACATGCAACAATAATAAGCAGGATGAAATTATTGCAGAACCGAAAGATATTATAAAACCGGAACTAAAGAAAAAGCCTGAGGTTTATAAATCAAAACTGAATGAGGCATATAATCATAGAGTTCAGATACCGAATCAATCACTGAAACAATCAATATTTAGATCGATGAGATCAAATTCATCATCGTTCGATAAGCTAGAGGAAAATTACTTGTCTGATCTTAGTGAGCGATCCCAAATTCTTCATTTTAATGGCCGAAATGTTGGCACCGGAACTAACATCACAAATGAAACCTTGAACCAGTTTAATCGACGATCGTTTACATCGTCATCGCGGGAATCACTATTTTCACAAATAAATGGTCACGATCTATCAAACAGTACAAAATCTCCAGTATGGGCTGCCGCATTAAACTCATCACCATCGATTCGACGTACCAAATTCCGTATAAATCATGCTAGCCGTGATGTACCGTTGGCCCCGACACATCATCAGCAGCATAAAACTATTTTATTAGAAGACTCAGCCAAAACAACCAAAGATTGCCTATTAAGATTACTAGAAAAATACGATCGTAACGGTACTAGTAATAATTATAATAGCAGTAGTAGTAGCAATTTTTTAAAATCATCAAAATTATCATCACCGTCATCATCATCATCGTCGGCCACATCACTTAATTGTAATACAATTGGACGACACCAGAGTATATCGGTTGAATGGGGAATCTCAGATAATCTAGAAAATCATACAATGAATTCGATCAATGCATTTTTCCACCGTTACGGTAACCGTAACAATGGTTGTGTTAAAAAAATCCAAACTCAAATTGAATCTAGAAAATAATCAATTCTAAATTGAATCAATTATTATCTTAATTTTTTATGTTTTCTATTTTATAAGTTCTTGTTTTATATATAAATATAATAAATAATCGTCATACATATTTAATTTATATTTATTATTAATGTATTTAATTTTAAATTGAATGTTTGTAAATATATCATTAAAATAAATATTTTAAAACAAAATTATTTATCCAACCCTGTTTATGTTTTAACTCATTCAAACTAGCTGGCAAAAATCTCGAACTACACAATTGCGGTCTTACTTTGAGAAATTTACAACAACAATCCCATACATGTAATTCCAAATTGGAATTGTTTTAAACCAACTTTTTTGCTGGTATAGAATAATTCTATTCTACCGCTTGTAAATTAGTTACGATTTGTAATAATATTCAATATTATTCGATAATATTACTATTTAATTAGATATATTTCAAAATGCAATTGTTCCCAGCTAATAAAAATAAATTAGAAAATATTTTTGGTTGTTACTTTGAGCACAATATATTTATTCTATTCCAGAATTGATTTAGCTTGTACCAAAGTAAGACCGTAAATAATTCACTTTCCAAAATCAAAACATTGAAGTTATATTGTCCAATGAACACTTAACCGTAAGATCAATTAACCCTTTCAACTTTTTGCCATTTTGTTTGTCCATTTCATAATATTGGCACTTAATCGTACTACTAGTAATTTTATTAGTCTATGAACCTGTAATATTATTTTATGGACAGTTTATGGTAAAGTAAATGCCAGCCTATGTATTGGAAGATGGGTAAACCCACATTTGGTAGTTCTCTGGTAATTTGACATTTTGCTTCAATTTGCTAAGTATCTAGTTATTTCAATTACCTTAACTCTTTTTTATTTCTCGTAACTTTCTTATGGTTTTCTTATGGTGGTCACACCAATAAGCATTACCCTCTTGAAAGATTCGAAAATAATTATATTCCTCTAACGATTCGCAACGACATTACTTTAGCTGGTTGAGTCAAACGGGTCGTTAAACTACTTAGCCTATTTAGGTCAAAGTGTCAAAGAATATAGCCTATTTGAAACTTCTATAAGAACTATTTAGATTATCTAGAAGAATGGACATCACAGTTTTATCATTCGATAACATTAAAGAAACCAATTTTATGGACTGCTGTACAAAATTCACTGGAAATTGGAAAAAGTAGAAGCCGATCAAAAAGTGGTAAAAATATTTATACATTTACAATCAACGGATATTTCATTCAATATAGTTTTGCAGTTTAGGGAATACTTGCTTTGGTGCCCAGAAAGAATGATGCAACGGAACGCGTTTTCTCATCTGATAATAAAATTTGACACATCGGACATCCGAAAATATTGTACAGAGTGGTACATATTCGTTTAAACACACAACTGTTTTTAAGCAATTTGATGTGAGAAATGAAAAAAACATAAATAAAAGTCCATTTAAGTTAATATATTTCAAGATTCAATGTATGAGTTATTAATATATAATTCAAACAAATAAAAATACTTACATACATACTTTTTTCAAAAACTTATTTTTAAGAGCAATGGTATTAGAAGAAATATTCGTTTAAACGCACTTAGGAAAAGTAATAAAATTGTTATATTTAATAGTTTACTGATTTCTCATTTTTATGAATAAGTTCAAATGTTCTATTTGGCATCAAATTTACTAAGTATTTCCGGATCGATTTCGGTCCAAACTTCTTTAATTTTCAATTTGAGCTCCATAACCTTACGAAAACTTTGATTTTGAGGCTTTTGATCGTAAACCCTGCAAATTATGACGGCATTAAGGTTTCCACGGGCTTCAAATCGGGACTATACGGTGGCCATTCCAGTAGAAAGGTCTGGTGCTCCCTAAACCACTCCAATGACACCATTCAGACATGGATTACCGCGTTATCCTGCTGGAAGACGTAGTCATCGTCCATTTTTTCTTCCATAAAAGTGTTAACTTTCTTCTTCTATCATTTCGTTGTACATGACCGAGTTTATTTTTGTAGGAACAAAACCAATCTGAGCCTTTCCAGTAGCAGAGAACGCCGCCTACACCATAAAGCTGCCACCTTTTCTTTTCGATATTTGAACATCATTACTTTGAAGATCATGCCAATACCAGTTGGAGGAGTCGGGGCCGTTTAAATTAAATTTATTCTCATCGGAAAATACTATTTTTTCCATTGGGTTGTCCATTACATGTGTCTACAACCAAATTCTAGTCGTGCTGTTACGTGGTGTTGTTTAAGCGATGGTTCGAAAAGAGGCTTCTTATATTTAATGTGAGGAGTCAATCGCTAAATATGGGATAAATGATTATTTGATACTGGCAGATCATGCGCTTTCCTTGTATTTGAGTAGCATTTAGTTTATGTTTGGTTGCCTCGTGTTTTATCATCCCAATTTGTCGCTCTGACAATTTTCGATTAATTTTTTTTGGTTCTTTTAAACCATACTTTTCTCCTTTATCTTAAAAGGTCCAGGCGATAAGCTTAGATCGGTTTATTAGACGTCTGATTTTGCGATTTGAATATTTTTTTGTGATAAAAGTCGATTTTAATTTTTTTTTCTCCGACAAGTATTTTCCTTTGGGTATTTTTCTTATCTTCTGAAAAAATATAAAGGATTCACTACCGCAGGTTTTTATTCGCGTTTAAAAGAGATAACTTACCAATCTAGTCTCTAAACGTAAAAATATATTTTTAAAATTTTAATAACTTTAAACAATACGAACAATTCCATGCTGCGTTTAAACGAATATGACCGGAACATATGCACTAAAATAATGATATGCGCAATAACTATTATTACAACAACAACAGCAATACGAATTTTACCGTAAACAAGAATCATTAACTTATACATCAATTTCATGTGGCGAAGGTTTGCCGAATTTAAACGATTTTCTTTTGAATTTAAAAAATTCAGAAATAAATCAAGTGCGTTTAAACGAATATGTACCACTGTATGTTGTGTTATGTTATGTTTTTATTATCTACATTCATACATCATACTACTATTATATCTTTATTATCTACAATCTGTTCTGGGGCCTAAGCACTACCAACTCTATCGCGGTTCACTTTTGACGTCGTATAGGTCCGATTTACGTAGAACCATCTGCACATTGTATAGGTCCATGTCAGCCTATAGGACTGGCATGGACAATGGGTCGGCCCATGAGTTGTGCATTCCGACAGGAGGCCAGTTGTGTTCATTTCCATCACCGATCGTAATCAGATGATACAAAATCCCTTTTGCATCCTGCCCCTATCGGGATTCGAATCCGGTACCTCCCAATCCAAACGTCGAAACCCTCTAACCACTGTGCCATTTGGTCGGTCATCCGAAAATAATCAACTACAGATTGCAATAGTTAAATGTGGATAAGTGTAAAATATAACTTAACAAGTTCTTGTGACGAATTTTATAAAATTAAGAATAAAAATTTCGTACTTTTAAAAAAATCACTCAAATGAAAAAAAAACAACTGCATGTCAAACGTAAAACAAAACAGTATTTAAAGTAGTTTGTATATTGTTGAATATTATTATTATTATAATTATTTTCCGTGTGATAATATTCTAATTTAATTGTTTTTATTATTATTAATTTACTTTGTGATGTTAAATTTTTACTAAAATATAATAAATTTGTGTCGAAAACGAAATCGAATTTTAACGAATCTTTAAAAGTATTAAACGATGATGGTTTTGTTTGAACGTAAAAGTTAGTTTCAGTAATAAAGCAAAGGGGGAAGATAGAAGTTAGAAGATGTGTTCTAGCCAAAGGGAAAATCTGGCCAACTTAATTAAATCCTACTTTGATATATGTAATATTGTAATAAATATTTGATATTTGTAATAAAATCCGATAGAGGTTCGGTAATATGTCTGTTTTTGAACTCGGGCCCAACGGATTATAAATCGCGAATCTCCAGATGGGTTTACTAATTAACTTATGGTGTTGCATCCCATAAAATGATACTTCGTTCACACCGATTGCATCTGCTTTATCAATCAAGTTTTCTTCAAAAAAATTATATTCACAATTTTGCTAAGTAATTAATATTAATTATTCAGTTTTGATACAATATGAGTACTGTAAACTAACAATTATAGACAGTCTTTACGGCTGAAAGTGATTTGCTGAACATGTCGAAAATTTCCAATGCTTGCACGACTTCGATAAACATCGAATCAGGATGTTATTGCTATCGCCAGAATAGATAAAGCTTAGTATCGCATTAAAATTCAAAATTTCAAATTTAAACGGGTACCAGATTTTGAAAAGGTACAACCGTGCTTTTAGACAAACGGTATTTCTACTAAAAAATTTACCGAAAGATGTCAGTAACCGTATAACAGTATTGTAGACACAAAATCTGTTATAAATATTTAATTGCTTATCACTTCATAGCAATTAATCAATTTTGACGTCTTGTATTTTTAGTTGCAGACAAAGCGAGTTGTATGAAAATAAGAAAGATTTAAAAATGCAGAATTTAAAGAATATGATAAAAGGGGCTGCTTTTAGTGTGGCGGAGTCCATTTCTAAAGTTTCAACGGTTTGTAAATTCAAGTATTCTCACAATAAATAAGTTAAATAATGTTTTATTTTAAAGGAATCAAAATTTCGTGAAACTGGCATGATAACACCTGAAGAATTTATTGCTGCTGGAGATCATTTGGTACATCATTGTCCGTCATGGGAATGGGCGACTGGCGATGAATCAAGAATACGAACTTTCCTGCCCAGAGAAAAGCAATTTTTGATTACACGAAAAGTTGCTTGTACGCAACGCTGCAAACAAATGGAATACACTGGTGAGGAAGTTGTAGTTGAAGAAGATCTAGGCGGAGGATGGGTTGAAACGCATCGTTCAGTTAACGAATTAAGCGACAAAGTATCTGATATGACATTAGACAGCAATAAATCTGATGATGAAAAAGATAATGAAGTGGCTGATATGGACAATTATAATGCCAGTAATGATGTAGACGATGATGATGAGGATGGGGGCTTCGATGACATGGAAGAGTTCGAGAGTAGCGGTAAACTAGAACAGGTTGATTTAGCAACGGCTACGATCGCCCGAAAACCACCACCAAAGGTAAATGAAACCGAACAAAATAGTTCAGGTAATGATGATTCCGTGATCAAAACAAGAACATATGACCTTCACATAACTTACGATAAGTTATATCAAACGCCTAGGCTATGGATGATTGGCTACGACGAAAATCGAAAACTATTAACCGTAGAACAAATGTATGAAGACGTAAGTCAGGATCATGCCAAGAAAACAGTCACAATGGAGAGCCATCCACATCTTCCTGGTCCCAATATGGGATCGGTTCATCCATGCAAACATGCCGATATAATGAAAAAAATAATTCAAACGGTTGAAGAGGGTGGCGGTGAGTTAGGCGTACACATGTATCTTATTATATTCCTGAAATTTGTCCAAACTGTAATTCCAACAATCGAATATGATTTCACAATGAATTTTTCATTATAAAATGTTAAGCTAAAAGTTAAATCTAATTATATTTTTATATCTAGCACATTCATTAAATATGCAATTAATCAATCAGCAAGCACTAAAATAAAATACTCCTTTTGATTTGAAGCTAACGTCTCTAGTCATCATCGATCCAATTCAGTGGGCGCTTTCAGGTCACCTATCATGATTAGTAAAATCATCGCCAATTTGATTTAAAAATTTCATAGTGCTAAATATTTTCATAACGCTGACCGCGATTTTACTCAACATGTTCCCAACTGTTGGGTGCCCTGAAATCACCCAGTGTTGTAGGCGTGTGCTCAATAATTCAACAATTAATTATAATAATCATGTATTAATTATGTGTATAATAGGGCATACTATCTGATACAGCTTATTTACTGGCCAAAATCCTTATTTTTATATATGTATTGTAGATTTTTTATCTTAAAATACGTTATGCAAATTTAGTTAAATTTTTGAAAATTCAATCATAAACCATAAATATATAAAAATAAATAAAATATATATTTTAAAATTGTAAGTTGCTATAAAAACGTTTTGTTGCTCAAATAGACTGATGTCCTTTACTCTTTGTAAAATAAGAAATGTCGCTTTCAATCTATAAATTTTATTCTACTTAGTTATAAATACATTTATATTGTACACATTAAATACATTTATTATATAAAATTAATTATATATCCTGAAAACAGACATTCAAAATGCATTTTATATCTTAAGTCCCCATCTGGAACTACTTAGGTAACCGTTTCAAATATTTGATTTCGTGTGTCATCCAGATTGCTAATGTTAGTAGAATCAATGAGCCGGACTGATGACTGGCGGCCACCGGTACTGGAACGTACGTCAGCAGTGTTGTTATACCCAAAGCGACTTGCAACCATCCCATTGCCGTAACAGCGGCAGCTGCCTTATACGCTCGTGGCGGTAAATTATGAATCCGTTTACTCATAATATACAATCCAGTAATTAATAATAACGTTATCGTTCCAAGCACCCGATGATCAAATTGTACTGTTGTCGGATTTTCGGTGAAATTTTTTATCTTTGGTGACATAGCTAATAAATCAGATGGAATCCATCGATCTGCCATTTTTGGGAATGAATTATAAACAAGTCCTGCATCCAAACCAGCAACAAAAGCGCCTGATAAAGCTGTCAAAAATATCATTCCTTTCGTGCCATGAGCCAGTCGACGAAATTTTATAGCGGTAGCAGTTATCGCTTCGGCTGATGGTTTGATTGCAGGCAGCAGGTGATCGAATGCATTCCATACGAATAATGTGTAGAGCACAAATGCAAAACTTAAATGTGCTGCCAAACGATACTGCGACACTCGAGGCACGTCATTTTCACCATGGAATCGATCTTCTAGACCTGATTTTACCATATACCATCCCATTAGACCTTGTAGTCCAATTAAAGTACCAAAAACGAGTACACGAATTTTCATAGGTTTAGCGAAATACCCTTTGGCCCAAAATGCAATGGCCGGCACAGCGAAGAAAAGTCCAATAGCTCGGCCCCACATACGATGTCCATATTCCATCATCCAAATAAATTTAAACTCGCTCAACGTAATATCACGATTTTTTCTAAGGTACCAAATAAAAATTATGATCACAACACAAGAACATTCACCCCCCAACTTACATTTTATATTCTGGATATTGTTGATAATTAAGGAATTCTGCTTCCCATTCCTTTTGACTTCGTGGCATTTTCTCTCCGAGAAGCTTCCACGAAACCATGGACAATCCGGATTCCGTTAAACGGGTTACACCACCTTGAAATAAAAACACAGTGTATATTGCAGTACAAATATGTATTACAAACAATTATTGATCATCTTTACGATAACAGCCAAAATATTACTTGATCAGATTAATCAAACCGAAAAGTAATCGGAATTATTTCGGTTATTACATAACATATACAGGATAGAATTATCACATAAATTATTGTCCCACCTAAAATCACAGCAACAAATACCATTCCACTACATCCTAATAACCAATATCCAACGAGTTTTTTAGATTTGGGATTCTGGGATGATGAAAATCTAGCCAATATTGTGTTATTAATAATTGACTTATTCCTGGATAGAAGTCCCGTCTTCAAGTATAAAATATAATACCAGTGAGCTTATCGAGACTTTCAAATAATGCAGAATTACATACCGGGTGCTTCGGTGCCTGGAGCCGCATCATCGGTAAACTCGAGTTAAACCGTCGAGTTGTTAATTTGGTGGTTAGATTAACCAAATTCCGCGAAAAATTGAAAAAACTCGGACGATACATATTTATTGATGCTTATTTTATTAAGGTAAGTTAATTAATTTTAAACTAAAATACATCTATGTATTATTGTATTATTGCAAGATTATAAGCAAATGAATGTAATCGCGATACCAAACGTCAAACGCAGTAAAGGTTCTTTTAGCTGCCCCGGGCGCCATCTACTTTTTATGTTCAATTATTTTGGTACCACAACTGAATCGTCGATATTGCAGTTTATCTTGGACTTTTGAATTTTATTCTGCTTCTGTTAAGTTTGACTAATAAATTATTTAATTGCTATTTGTTCGTTTTGTTGGATAAGTATTAAAATTGGTTGTACATTTAAAAGAATATTTATATTTTCTGACACTTCTGAACACAAATATATCTTTTGTTAGCGAGATATGAAAAACCTTTGTTTTACATCTCCGTGATTTTAGGCATAGTATTTTGGAATCCGGGGCTGGGATGTAGTAATTTCACTTTTTTCGAATTGAATCGATACCAACGTCTGTTTTTGATTGCGATAACAATAGATAAAGAATAATTGTTGAACTAACATTTAGTAAAAACGTTAAATTTCGATTCGAAAAAATTGTCACAAATCCGATTATTTCGATTTTATTTCATAGTGATCGTTTAGTGTTTATTGGGTTAGTGTTAAAATTTGTAAAAACAAATTAACAAATTTTAAAATTGACAAAGAAAGAATGGGCGTAAAGAAATCCAGTTTAATATTGTTTTATTCTAACACTCGATTTTGTTAGAACATTGTTGGCCATATTTCCGTATGCTGCTGATTTCCGTAAATGTAACATCCCAACAGTTGTGTCGCGCGGAACAAATGCTAGATGACCTAGCGACATGTCCGACGACAAGCACAAAATCGACGCAAGATATGTATTTTGGAACTCCTCGTCTTGCAAAGACCTGTTACCTCGTCCGTTACAGGTCTTGTGCTCGTAGTCGGTAACATGTCTTCCTGTCCTCATCATTTTGACAGAAATGACTAAATCTTGGAAATCTACTTACTACAATCGCTCCACGTGAACAAGATCTGTTTATTTAAATTAAGAGGTGGCGGTTAAATCAAGTCCAAAGAATTGAAGTTATACCGATGTTGAACCAAAAAGTCGAAATTCCGGATATGTTAGACTGGCACTGGACACTTGATGACAGAAAATCTGATCACGCTCTCTCTCTCTAACTTTAGAGTTGTCTCTCACTCACATAGAGAAGCGTCCACCCCCGAAGAGGGATTACATAATCAAGTTATATTCGGATTAATATTTCAATAATTCACTGGACCACATGATCCCAGCTTTACTTTATGAGACATTTCTGGCATAGCGAATTAGCGTTCTCTTTTATGTTGTCATTTCTCCTGCGATCTTGCCATGTGGTCACCCAAGTTTGTACTACCCCAAGCAATGGCTGCTTGACGTTGTGGGAATAGTTTTGGCCGCATTAACTCTCTTCGTACTTTAAAGGAGAACACATAAAATGGTTGGCATTTCACTAGCAATTAAGCATAAGAGGAATTATTTAATTATAAACCATCCTCATGACAAAGGGGAAACTTACAAAACCTGCACCAACGAGTGTCTTCAAATGCTAAAACGCAAGGTCTTCAATATTGAGTTTTGGGATTCAATTATCATCTAAGTTATATCAAAAAACATGATAGCGAATCTCTAACATTATTCGAGATGCCATTAAGAACAAACTCAAGGGAAATTCAATATCTAGAAAATGTTATTCGTAATAAAATGCCTCTCAGTCCCAACACTCTGTGGCGTTCGGTAAAACCAATAATCTAATTTCAGAAAATTGCTCAATGACGGTTGAAGCCGCAGTTTTAGAAGAAAAAAAAATTACACGGAACCACAACTTTTAAAATTTGCCGCTTTACAATGTTTTGTGAGAGCTGGTGATCATATTTACATGGAACCACACCATTTTTTATTCTGAATTCCGAAACCTTTTCCCTACAAAACCAATTCCAAAATTTTTTTAACGGTGTTTTCATAAAACCAATTTCGAATTATCTGGTGAGTGCCATCTAACAAAATCAGTAAACGACTATCTCGACTGATGAATTTAACAGTTGCATTGTCCTTAATGAAGATTACTTCTTCTGTATACAACTGGTGACTTTCCGTCATTGTTATCTGATCAGCATGGACCTATGTATATGGGTACATAAATATATTACCGTAATATGGATTCCACTGGCCAAATACAATACATGGACTTTGTCATAAAATCCAGGACTTAATATGCGAAGGTGACAATAGTGGAGGATCCAGACAAGTCTTGAGAATGGATTTGTTCACAGTAACAAGTTATAAGTCAAAAGAGTTAAAAAAGTCCAGCAAAAATTACTGACCGCAGGAGTTATTTTGCAAGACCATTTTGGATTCAGTGGTAAACCTTTATTTAGGTATTAAATTTAAATCCCTAAGTCAACTGAATCTACACCCATTCATTGATAGAGATAGTTTCAGCTTATTGGCGTTTGATAAATGGCACAGTGGTTAAAACTTTGGCGTTTGGATCGGAGGAGGTTCCGGGTCCCAATCCCGATAGGATGCAAAGTGAAATTTCATCAACATATTTCGATCTGTGGTGAAATGTAACACGTCTATGACCCCCTGTATGCAAAACCCATGGGCTGATCTATCTTCCATGCCAGTATAGGCTGGCATGGAGCTTGCAAATGTGCAAGATGGTCTTAAAGCGGTCCTATCGGCCGTACGTCCTCGAGTTGGCTGAGTAGGGGTAAAAAGGACGTAAAAAGCACAACCACGAAAGAGCAGGGGTGAGCCTTGAGCCCGAAACAATTGCATTGTAAATAAATAACAAAAACAAAAAAGTCCCCAATGTTCCTCAAGAAAAACAGTTTTTTTATTTTACACAAACATCAAAAGTTTTTCTAATTTATTAATAAACTATTAATTATATACAGACAGTACAGTACATCTTAAACACATTATTATAAATTTTATGATAATTAATCATTTTTAAATTAATATATTAAACAAAACGTAAAAATAAAAAATTAAATTTATTATGGCAAATTAAATAATTTTTTAAAAAAATTTTATTTAAAACAAAAAAAATACAAATATTTGGTAGATTTTAAATTAATGCTTTGCGTTTATTTAACAAAAAAAAACTTGATAAACCTAATTATTAATAATTTATAATATAAAACAAAAAGGTTCGGATAATTTATAAATATAATTTGTTTAAATAAATAAGAATTAATTATAAATCAAATCATTGTGTATAGAGTACGATACATACGAGTACGGAATACGTAGGCAAACAATTTTCCGAGTAACCGTCTATTTACAGCTATTAAAATTTTTTATTTGCTGTAACACCCAACTACTTTTATTCTTATCACCTCCAATATCATTATCATTATTATGATTATTATTGCTATTTATTTCGGTATTGCTATTTTTTTTGAGGACCCCACCCTCGCTAATACTTCGATCATATTTCGAAAGTAGTTTATTTGGTTTTGCCGGTAACGGCGGCGGTGTACTAAGATGATTACCGGTCGTTAGCGATTTAGATTTGGCGACAATATATTTTTTATCGTTGTTATCGTCACTATAAATCGCGGAATCGCGAACATTATTATTTTCTAGTAATTCTTCAATTTTATCCTCGTAGTACGAATCATTTTGATGCGATGCTAACGATATGGACCTATTCGATCCATTATTATTCACACTATCATTAGACGAGGTTAGTGATACGACCGAGTCGCGTTCTTGGTTTGATTTTAACGAATTTTTATTTATTAAAATATTGCATTGTGATTGCACTGAAGGTAATAAAGTTTTTGGATCGGCGTAATCTAAATGGGCGATACGCGATCCCAAATGTTCACTACCCTGTTTATATATAACGCTTTGGCGACATAATTCGGTTACATCGGAAATTCGGCGCTCATTCAATTTACCCAGTTTAGAATTATTTGTGTAGTTAATATTTGAGTCACTACTCCGCAGCTTCATTAAATCAACGTCACTGCCACTCGCAATGTTAGGAATTGGTGCTGAATTACTGTTGTTTATGGTTAAATTTTGACTGTAATTTATTACCGCATTAAAATCGAGTGTTACATAATCTGAATCGGGGCGTTCAATTTTTTTTACTTTAATTGCTTGAGTATTAGGATATGGCTGTGATTTTGATCGTTGTAAATTTGGCGATGGGCAATATTTATACGGCACATGGACATTTCGTTTTAATGATTCGTATATAGGTTCGGGTTTTCGACTATTCAAATCCATTTCGATTTCATTCAATTTTAGTATTAATTCGGCTTGTTTTTTCACCAATTCGGTATTTGTGTCAAGTATTGGTGTAATAGAAATATTCCCACTACTGCTACTGCAGCTGCTGTTATTTTTATCTAGGCTGGTATTCAGCTGAGGTTTCTTATCGGCTGCAGAATGCTCGCTTATTTTTTTCGGTTTTTGGGATTTTTTTACCTGCCCCGAAGACGAAAGGAGACGATCAAAATTTTTATTTTCTTTAAGTAATTCGGTAATGATTTGGGTGTCATTTTTATTCAAGGAGTTATCTATCTGCGGACCATCCTGCTCATCGTGATACGTATTTTTATCGTGCGACGTATTCTCATCAATTTCGTTGTTTACTTCGCTCGGTATATTATCCGAAGATTCTGTTATTTTTAACTCCATATAAAATTTGGAATTCTCCTTAAGACTCTTACTTCGACTTTTTTTAATTTTCTCGATTCGTTTCGGGATATTTTTTTTATTGTACATTTTTACTTCGTACAGATCATCGGTGGAATCCGTTGGCGGGGCCGATTGTGGCGTACTCGCATTACTACGATTTAGTGTATGGATTTTATAAAAATTTAATGGGACACGGGTTTCAGATTTACTTCGACTAGATTTTAAAGTATTTGTTAATTCCGTTTTAACAATTTGACAATTGCAATCGGGATGGTGATCATGATGATTAGTATGATCGTGATGTTCAGTCGTATGGATACAGTTAATATTACTGCTAATTGAACCGCCAATCAAGTTTAATTCGTTACTACTGTTGACAAGGGACTGGGTTGAGGCCGATTTTGATTTGATGAAACTATCGTCTAACGATTTTGTCGATTGAATTAGATTTTTTCGAGCCTTTTTCGAACGGTATCGCATCTCACTACGGCGATATTGATTGCGTCGTTCTAAATATTCGGGTGTCGATGAATGCCCCCATTTCCAAGTATTTTTATCGGATGCTCGTTCTACAAAAATAAAAATAAAATTTACGATATTAGTTGCTGTCGAACTGTTGATTGGGTTTAATGACAAATTTTGGTGTGGTGCTGAAAACAAAATAATGTTTCGAATATAAAATGGAAAAAGCGTTATTTATAAACAAAATGATAAGACAATACACAATGTTTGGGTGTTGTCTAATTTTAGGTGTCCAAAACAGTTTTATTAACCTTTTTTGTTTCTAAACAGAATTCTAAATATGTACAGAAAATTAATTCAAACCCTGGGCTACCAAGGTGTTCCAATTTCTCAGAAAAAACTAAAATGGCTATTAATTTAATGGAGAGCTATTCCACATCGAACCAAACCAAACATTAATTATGGGAAGGTTAAACTGTTTTAGTTAGACACTCACAACAAATTAATAAGGCGAGTATCAAGATAAGGTAGAAAAGGCGAACGCCCAAATTTTATATAGGTAAATGATTTTCGATTTTGCCACAAATGAATTAAACTAATTTTAAAGCAATTTATTCTAGGAATAGCATAATTTTGTTAACTAACCTACTAAATTTTTTCCGCAAGTCTTTTACCGATAAGCTTCGTTTTAACGGTCTTACATCATCACAATCGTCTTCGATGTCTGTAAAACAATATTTGAAAAATATTCAACCAATTTGATACTTCAGCCTTAATAATTCCTAACAAAAATTGCAACACGAATTCTGCCAGCAACGCGCAAAATTTATGTTCCAATGTAAATTGCCTAATCGGAAACAAGCATTGACTTAAACATTCTCATTCATCTACAGTACATGCTATTTATTTAACTACTGATTTTGTTTTTAAAAAAAGCTGTATGTTATGATTATGATACCAGTAAAATTAAAGTATCTAGATTCAAGGGGGTATTAGCATGCATGTTTCATAGAATATTCAAGTCAATGTAGGTTATACAACACAAGAATTATTATTAAAATAAAACGAAGCAAATTAAAATGAGTATCTAGATACGGTGATTTGGTGTCACAATTTCCAGTTTATTTTTGAAGTGCAGCGAACAATTTTAAATAAAGGATCATAAAACAGTGTGTGATCAAACCAAAAAAACTTATAATCAAATTCATTCAATTAAATTAATTATTTTTACCTTCGAGTGTGCGTGTGCTTTACCACTTTTTTTGATTTTATTTGAAAATTTTAAATTAGTTATTTTAAACCTTTTCCCCCACCCAATTTGATGAATAATATATTTTTATGTGGTTCATGGTAGTAGTGGTAGGTATATTTTGTGATTGGGTTTGAAATAAAATATTTTTAACAAGAATTTCTTTATTAACAACATTATTTATTAAAATGTACATTCGAAAAACCTACCTTCCTCATCGCCTAGTTTAAATACCAGCTCCTTAGCCCGATTCGGAATATCGAAATGTTCTAACATAACTTGTTTGATTAATTGGGCCCATAAACGTTTCGAGTCACGATTTTTTGCTGTTAATTTTATTAAATTACGTGGTTCACTGAACGGGATTACATTGAAACTGGTTGGTTCACCTGGGATGTGCTCGATAAGCATTAAATTCTTATGCTAAAACACAAAATATTTATTAAACAGTATAAAAATGACTAGGAAATATAAACTTACGTGGATATACGTTTTACATTGTAATCGTCCATCTTCCTTCCGTTTCGTGATAATTAACATGGTTGCGAATAAGAGTACAATTCTCGGTTTATTACTTTCCATTAGAATACCCTCGTGACGCAATTCACCGAGTACGGTAAGCTCTGGTCCTAACCACCCGTCTAATATGCCGGACAATTCCTTAACGCGACTTTGTTGCTCCAGAGATTTTTTTACTTGATCTATATGATTTGCGACTTCACGCATAAGTTCATGTGCCGTACGAATATTTTCCGTATCATTGTGTTTCCTTAAATTTTCAAGCAATAAATGATACTTTAATATCCTTTGTACTGGTTTCAGGAGGTAGGAGCCTAATCCTAATCGGTGCTTCAGTAATTTTTGCGTTGACACCAAAAGTGCGTTCGTATGCGATGCTTTGGCGAGCGATGTAAGTAGAGATATTGCTTCCAAATAGCTTGTACTATGAAAAAAGGACAATAGGTAAATAAATATAATATAGGAGACATGCACGTTTTTAAAACTTACCAGTACGTTGTATATACATCAAACTTATCCTTCTGCTGGATAAAACATTGTGCTATTTGATCTTGATCGGTTCCCGAATTGATTAATTCCTTTAATAAAACTGTACTGAAATCATAGATTTCAGTGATATTACTAAAAAGTATTCGTAATTCTTCTTCCTTTAAACAGGCTCGTTCTTTCCAGTCTTTTAAATATCTGCAAGTAAATAAAGCAAAATGCAATTAAGATTATCTTTCCAACATTATTCTACAAAAAATCATCAAATCCATCCAATTATCGGTCGATGGCTAAATTATTTGTATTTGTAAATGAGAGGTAGCACAACAATTTGCCGAAAAGCAAATCACAGAAAACGACAATTCACCGAACAAGACAGTTCACCGAAAATACCATATACCGAAAACGGCAAAATAATTCACTCATAAACAGTTACTCGGGACTTGGTATTTTATTGCATATTTTGAACGATTTCCATAAATATCTGTGAAAATGTTGCTCGAGTACCAAGAAAATTCTGGCGAGTCTAATTTCGATTAGAGGTCCTCCGACGAGGCTCAGGCAAAACTAGTTTAGGATCTTGTTCGGGGAGGCCTAGACGTTTAGATATGGTTGCATTTATGATTTTTCTTTTTTTGTAATTTTTCTGGAATTCTCTCAAATTTGTATGAATACGGTTCTAGCCCTGGAAAGTAGGCAATTTAAAACTTCCTCCAAACTCGTTTACGTCTCTTATTATTCTATTTGAGGACAACTTGGGGACTCCATTATGAGCATCGTCGGATATACTTCTGAAAATGTTAATTTGAATGAAACTAAAATATTTTTTCTATGCCGTTTCGGAAGCAGGGTATTATAAAATTGTATTTCAATAAATGTTTTGAAAATGGATCTGGAAAATTAACAATTTGTGTGGCACTAACCTATTTCTCAACTGATTCGAATAAAACTGGGTTTGATTAGCGAAAATTGAATTGTGTATGATTTCGGGGTGTGGTTATTTATAGAAAATGGCCAACTTGAAATGAACTAAGCCATTTTTCAACCGATTGGTATGGAATTCAGTTTATTTATCAAAATTGGACTTTAATAAAAGTTTCTGATATAATTCTGGAAATTTTACAATGTGAGTAAATCTAAATAATTTCGGTTAATAGAATGAATTCGTTATTTGCATAATGAAAATGGGATTCCATATGATTTGGGAAAGTATTTCTGGAAAATTTTTTAATGTGTTTCTGAAACTCGGATAGTCGGATTGCACAAAAAAATACGATTGCAGTTTTACATTCTTCAGTGGTTCTGCAGAATTGTTAATACGGATGGAACTAACTCATGAAAATCGGTTGTATGATGGAAATAGAATTCCAATAATGGACGATTTACCCGAAATTCTGCCAATTATCAACAGATTGAAATGAAACCCGAGTCCACGAATAACACAAATAAATTACACCTAACCAGTTAAGAAATGGCCCTTTTTTGTTCTAGAAAGCCGTATAAAAATCTAATTTAGTTAGCTAGAGTCTGATAGTTTCCTATTAGTTTAATATGTATGAAGTCTCAGGCAGCCGCGGTGCTGCTTGTGGGAGTAGTAATTTCTAAAAGAAGAAGATCAAATTGCTTTTTTTAGAAGCCTTGTTGGCTTATTTCAGTATATGAGATTATAGTCTTTCTTGTGACCAGCTTTAAATATTCTGATAAATCTAGATTCTTTCATTATAAAGCAGCAAACAGCTTTCTTATTTATAAGGCACTCAGCAGCACTGGAGATTAAATTTCAATTAAAAACATCTAGACATAAATAAACAGTTGCACAATTCAATCAGTAGTTCAACATCCATCTAATGTGGCGGCGCCGAACTATTACGGAGAATGTAAGGCAACCCACAGATCCGGGCAGCTAGTATAACTGCGGTGACATTAGATTAGAATATTTTTGGTGTAATTACAGGACACACTATCACACAGTTTAGTGCTAAGCAGAATAAAGTCCTCCGTATCTTCTCCTAAATTTTCGGATGAACTTCAGTAGGACGGATATCAAGTCTATCAATCAACAGCTTCATCGAAAATTCATGATAACTTCCCTTTTCCTCTTCTTCATGCCCAAACCTTAACCTTACTTATCTTTGGAACATACTGAGCCGTTATATGGACAGCAAATTATTATTACCTTAAAACAGTCCGAAAGTAGGTTCACACTTAAAGGCAGTTCTTAAACTGTAGCAATCAGAAATATATTTTTTAATAACCCCGCTAAAACGCTAAAACCTTGAAAACCCTGAACGGAAAAGTATAAGACTAAGAGTGGATGCAAGAAAGAATCCACTATGTGGTCATTCGCCATTATCATTTATCAGGCCGCATAATTTGCTTTAGTACCTTTCAATCATCAAATAATACTATAGGGGCAGTCTCTGGCCACACATAAAATTAGAGATAATTTTTTGAACTCATTCAATTCGTTTTAAATTTCTCATTCCAAAATGAGCAATTTGGCGATGTTGAATTTATTTAAACAAGACGTGTTTCATTTCTTTTGCCGTAATTATAAATTCTTGCATCAGATTTACCATCGACAGAGAGAGTGAGATGAATGGGCTCTCAATCGATGTATCAATTACCAAACGTTTCCCACAGGGTGGTGTTGTTTAATTATTCCTGTGGCTTCTGGTTACCGGTGAATTTTTCATTAAACTTTAAACTCTTCATATCTTAGAGGCCTGGTGTGTCTACACGTAAATCAATCTAAAACGGAGTTGATGGTGTTAAAAAAAGGCAGGAAACAACATGGACTTTAATTCCAATATTTTGGAAGGTTAATAACATCATCAGATCATCAGCATCAGATTCTTAAAATATAAATTTTCATATTTCAGAGCTAGTGGCATTTATTGAGAATTGTTTCCGAATATGTTGTGCTTCAATTTCCTAAAGTTATTAGTTTTAACCTAAAGTAACTTATTTTTAGGTTATTAAAACATATCTTAGAAATTTATTGACGAACTATTCAAAACACAAATTTACTCCTTGTTTTGGCACTAGCCTTGTTACCGGCTTCTAGATATATTGCCCAAAGTTTATGGGCGTTAAGCAGTATGAGCAGCTCATTCCATTGTACGGCTCTTCCAGCTAATAGCACAGCTCTGGCTTTATCTATATTCAACACGTTAAAATGCAACGCTAAAAATTTCTGTATATTCTTATACACTGACTGCAGAGCACTGTTTAATGCTTTGATTAATTCCTTGATTGATTTCAACCTCATGAATGGAAACGTTTCATTCATGATCCGCACATGTTGTTCGTTTATAATTTTAATAGTGGGATTATTAAAGGCAGGTTCCACCTGGATGGTTAGCAAAGTCAGATTCCACGTAATTAATACAAGCTCGATTGACATTCACATACTGTGGTGTACAATTATTCGGTTTGCCTAGGATGCTGCGTGCACTTAACAGAGCGAACAAAAATCCTTACGGCTTGCATTACGTACTTTTGTGGCATTGAGTGTGGAGTCCTGTTTAGGTTTAGAAAATGATATTGATATGCATGACTTACTTTAAAAAGCTAACAAATAAAGGACGACCGAGCGAACCTACACCAAGAGTGCGGGCGCCAAAAGCTCTTTTTGGGATTGGTATTGATTTCACATAAACTGCGTAAAACTAATTTATGAAATTTACTGTAGAAAAAATTGATTGTTACAAAAAAAAAATTAACCACAGATATTCAGAGGGTAAAGGCAACGTAGAAGTAGTATCTAACCCTAATCGAGGTTATGATCTTCTAGTTAGATAGTGGCAATTTTCGTTCCATTTCTTTTTCCGCTACACCTTTTATGAGATTTTTAGATATTAACTGCACAAATTCATTCTAAACTTTTAACGTTGTGTGCATTTACTCGAAAACAGATCCTGCACCTGATTCTGAGCCACACTACGCATCAATAAAACGCACAAATGTATAAAACGAATTTTATGGCGCTTTAAACATTATTTTAGTTTTTGGGATTCCGGTTTGAATAATTTCACCGCGATACCACAAATTTCCGCGATTAAGTAAATATAACAAAAAAACACTGATAAATGAATGAATCATTCACATTCATTTATAAATACTAACTATTTTTAAACCATTCAAACACTTTTTCATCAAAATTGAAAATGAAACACACTACTCACCCATGAATAATTTGTCGTAAATCTTCCACATAACTTTTCTCCGTTTGTACAATTTCGAGTACCAGCTTCTCCGTAACCGTTAAATTATGAATATTGTTTACCGCCAATTCGGATTCACTATGATCGGCCAGACTCTCGACACTGGCCAAATATGAAACGGCATGTTTCGATGCTAAATGATTTTCGGAACTAGAACTTGAGCTCGTCGATGTTGTTGAGGTGATCGACGTCGCCGATAAAGGACGGTGTTGTTTTGTTTGTAAGTCACTGATATCACTTGATTTCGCTTTTAATAAATTATTATTTATGATAATTAGACTACTATTACTATTATTATTATTCATATTACTATTAATATATTCATTTGAATTATCTCGCAACGGATTTGTTTCGGTAATATGTAAAGCTTTGCTCTTAGATTTTTCTATACTAGTATTGCCCCTGTTATTAACATTATTATTATTATTATTATTATTATTAATATTACTACTACTACTATTACTATTTATATTATTTTCACTATCACGAGAAATTGTCACTGAAACACGACCATCGACTTCATACTTTTCATGTAGACTAGAATTTTTTGCTTCGACAATTAATGATTTCGGTAGGTC
Source organism: Nephrotoma appendiculata (assembly GCA_947310385.1). Classification (NCBI taxonomy): domain Eukaryota; kingdom Metazoa; phylum Arthropoda; class Insecta; order Diptera; family Tipulidae; genus Nephrotoma; species Nephrotoma appendiculata. Next base: position 18,326,513 of record OX371223.1, read on the forward strand.
ATCGGGTATATTTACATAGTAATTACTGGCGTCATTACAATCATGATACCGTTCATCGTCATCATCGTTTAGATCATCTTCCTCCGTATCGGTGTGATTTAAATTTTGTGACGAGACTATTTGCTTCTTTAAAAAACTATTATTTGATGATAGCGAGTCATTTTCAGGATCATGCTCACTAGAATTAACACAATTATTAATATTATTATTGTTGTTGTTATCTATGTTGTCGAATGAGGTCTCCAGCACGCTCGAACTAGTACGACTGTGTAAATGGTCGTATAAAAAACTGTGATTATTTTCCGATACCGCCACACAATCATCTAATTTCGTTTTAAATTCGTCATTGCAGCCATTTTCATCATTTAACAAATCATTACTCGATAATGATAGTTGTTGTGTTAGTTTTGACAGTGGCAGATTAATTTTTTTCCCTGACGATGCAGACGATTTAACTGGTGTACTCGTTTTACACGCAGTGTTTACATAAAATTTGCTATTACTAACACTGTGTATACTACTGTCAGTCGAACGGCCAGAAGATTTTTTCTTTATCTGTTCATCCTTCATTGTGCCCGAATGAAACATCATACGCTGTACAGTCGGCGAAAGTAGCCTTATATTACAATTTTTATTAGGTGAGCTGGGCTTACTGTTGTGATCATTTGGCGTTGGACTTTTGGATTTGTAATCACTACTCGTTGGTGACGAGATAAATTTATTTGATAAATTATCGTAGTACCCAATCAGTGATGGTGACAAATCGGTTGAACTTCCTGTAACGAAACGTAAGATAAAATAGAAATTAGTTAAAATTCTAAAGATTCAGTAGTTATATTTAGTGCTTTATCAAAGTTTATGAAAAATTTAAAATGATTTTTTGTTTTGTTACTTCGGCACCATGAGAATAGACTGGAGATGGATCCGGTATCAATTTTTAATGGATTTTTTGAACGATTCCCCATTTTGATTTGCAATTATATCGCGCTAAAGTATACGTATGCAACTAATTTGTACAATAAAAAAAATAGTTCAACAAGCCCCAATCGGTTATCTATGTTTCATTATCGTATTTATTTATAAGTAATGACTAAAACGTACTACCAAGTAATTCCTATTCAATTATCACACAATAAAACTTGGATTGCTTTCCGATAAGCTACGTATAAAAATAATGTCTAGTGTATCCAATTTAGCTTAATAGAAGAAAGTAAGTAGCCGCGACAGTAACGGATAAGTCAGTACTAAATTTGGAGGAATTAAATTGGTGGCAGTGAGATTTTCGAAAAACTGTAAGTGATGAGAGCAATGTAGGCTCCGATTTCTTTCAGTTCCACGAAAATCCAAGAGCGAATAACTCAGGATGCAGTCCGTCTATGTGAGACTTATTCCAAAACACGAACCGAGCATTTAGAAAACGCTATTGTTGTTTAGGTAAGTAACACCATTATCCATTGACACATAAAATTGTAATTCACCAACCAAGATAAGGTAAAACTATGAAATACCGTATTAAATATCTATACAGTAAACAGTGGTGTGCAATAAAACAATTTTTAAGGAATTCAAGTAAATATTTTCATTGATCTTCTCAGCGTAACAGCTTTCGTTCTCGCAAAATGTCAATTGGTCATTTTCTATTTAGGCTTTTTACCTGTGTCGTACTGTGTCGTATTGAAGATAAACGAGTCACGCAATATGGTATGTTAAGGAGATTGCCCGGCGTAGGTTTGTATTGTTCAAGCTGTCATCAACTAATGTCACTTCTGATTGGCATGGACTATTTAGTGTAGTTTCTAACACTTCCAGCCGCCTTAACATTCTTTAGTTCGGATATTGTTGGTCGGACGCCTGTCAGGCGTCCTTAACTTTACCAAAAATATTGTATCCAAGTTTTGTGTTTTGCGCAAAGAGTATGAGCTGTTGACACAGGTACTATACACAACAATAATTATGAAGCATTACAATGACATCGGCTCCGAGTTGTCTTTTCGACAACGGAGGATCCGAAAGATATGGAAAGTGTTAAACCGATTCATGGTTCGAGTTTAAATTCATCAATTAAACGCAACATGGACGGTTGCAGTGTTTTCCACGATGAAACTAAGACATTTACGATCCCGATTCAACACATCAACGAATGATGGAAATAATTTCCAATGAATACTATCGGACGTTGAGGAAATCACCTGACTGTCAATGATAAACCGACGCTGGTTGTAACGATCTCGTAAAGTATATGAATAAATTTTTGAATTCTATCCAGTTCGTATAACTGCCGATATTAGTGATCTTTTATTTATTTATATCGCTTTAGAGTCTGTAAGTTGGAAACAGCAACAAAGTAGTAGTCCTTGGCTTGAGTACGCATTCTAAGGACCGCATACGGCTTCGACCTTAATCGTACACCTCGCAGAACTCTCGGTAAGATAATTCCAAGTGGTTCGAGACTGTCACTTGTAATTTCTTTATCATAGTATGCTTGACCGCTGGTTCGAAAGCTCATTGTAGCAACGGTTTCTTCACTTTGCACGTCATTGCACTATTCACAAGAGGTTATGTATACCACGATAAGCTTGTGACATCTGATACTATCTTCACTTGACTTTAACTATACACTTGTGATTAAGTGATCGGATCCAGATTATAGAGTATTTCCTTACAAAAATACACAGAATATTTGGCACATGGAACTTTCAACACAAAAAAAAAACGTAATATGATGTTATACCACCACCTCCTCTCTCCCCTGCTAGTACATCCGCGGACATTATTAAATCGATGGGTGACCCATTAGGTCTAACGGAAGGCGAGTAATGAAAGAGTAATTTTCCCATTTTCCCACATGTCAAATTTTAAAAATTCAAACCGGGTTTTCCTAAAAGTCGGGATTTTTTTTTATACAAAAACCGGGATTTTGAAAACTGGGATTTTGACGGCCGGGATTTTAAAACCGGGATTTTGAAAACCGGGATTTCGTAGTACACTACATGAACGGAAGAGATTGCGATGCTACTGAGCGGATGGTAAATACTTGGTGGGGTAGAGCAAAGAAACTGGCCAGTTCTCTTCAGACGATTTTAACAATTATTTTTCGTTTAATAGCGTCGATCCAGCACTGTCTGATACCAATATTATGAACGATCTTATTAATTCTACTGTAGCTGAGGAAATTTTCAGCTTTTATAGAAATATTGATTTTGCTGATTCTTTCAACTCGATTAAACCCAATGCAACTGGTATTGCATGTATTTAATAGTCTAATTACGTTTTCCGTTTTTTCATCTGAGTGGAAATATTCAATAATTGTACCTATTCCTAAAAAAAAAGACGCCAACCAGCTTTTCTGTGTTTCGGCCTATTAGTTTGTTACTTGCGTTGTCTAAAGTATTTGAAAAGATACTCCAATCACTAATTTTGTTGTTTGTTGAATCCAGCAAACTATTTTCGACATTTCAATCAGCCTACAAACTAATCAGTGGTCAATAAATAATAAATTGGATTTGAACAGTGGCAAAACGCAAAGCATCATTATATCTTCCACTAATCGTAATACGGATCATTTCCCTAAAATTCATGTTAATGGATTAAATGTCGATTACTCCGATGCTGTTTGCAATCTGGGCTTATTTTTTGCTAAAACCATATATTGGACGTATCATATTGAAGCTGTCTGCCGCAGAGTTGTGTTATTATTGAGAATTTTGTGGTCTACGTATCATGCCAGACGAGCATTATTTGTATTTTGGCATTTTTTTTCTACCAATGTTTTGTTCTGCTCTCTCTTAAATTAAAATTTTAACTAAAATGAGTCAAAAATGTTCTTGAAATATTTTTTATTTCATTTATGTTTGAGTTGTGTGGTTGAACAGAAAATTTGTTTAAGTCGCAATTAAAACTTGTATCATAGGTAAACGGGGAAAGAAACGAAGAAAAATGCCGCATTTTTTTTTTACGTGTGGCATGGGCCTACTACTAGATTTTTCGACTCATTGAACTTCAGTCTATATTTAATTCATGTTTAAGATATATCTTTGGCTTAAGGAAATATGACTACAAATTCCATCTCACTAATTCATTACTGGGCTGTTCTTTAGAGCAGTTTTACGAATTCAGAGTATGTTTGTACATATTTAAGTTTCTGAAATGTCAACAATCTTGTTATATCCTCGACAAACTAGCAACCTCATCTAATCGCCGCAATCAACTATTGGTGCCTGCTATTAACAGGTGTTGGCTTATGGATTCCTGGTTTTTTGTCAGGGAAGTATGCATATGGAACTCCTTGAATTGTGTAATTAAAAATTCTAAAACACCAGTTATGTTTCGTAAAAAGTATTTTTCATCATTGAATTAAAAATTTAAATTTTGTTGTTTTTTTTTTATTAGATTATCGCTTTCACTTTTATAGGTAATATAATTAGTTAGTATAATAATACTTAAATTTAGGTTATGTCATGTTTGTTGGTATTAATTGTATTGAAATAGCTATCCACATTACATGAAATTTCTGTTAAAACCTGATGGAATAAGTTGGTAAGAACTTAAAACATTTATTGAATGAATAAAATAAAATAAAAATAAATAAATAAATTACAGCGAAGTAAAGACATGGGGGAATGAGTAATCGTCATAATGGAGTGATGATATTCGGAGGAATAGCGTCGCGAACTAAACAAATAAAATGGATCCAAGGGAAAATATCAAGATGCCAAGCACTTAATTATTTTACTATTAGGTTTTGAGATTCGTTCTGCGTTGAAAGGGACTTCATCGGATAAAACCATACAAATTTGCTGAATCCATCGACAGCATCGGAATATAAAGGGAATCCAAATAATACGGTACAAGCATTAATTATATTTTGGGATTGGGTTACATTAACGATCTTTTCTCGTAAATTCGACGCTAAATACTGTTTTACTGTGTAACAAGCCTACTCTTCCGTCTTTTTGACTCCAAAATGGCCTTGCTCTTCAGTCCCTTGAATGGGTTTAAGCCCAAGACGATGTCTTAAATCATATATGTCTTTCATACGTAGAACCTGTTTTCAATATTCGAAAAATAGTTTTCAAGGCGCCTTTATGGTTGCGTTCGTTCATTCAAACAATTTTTTCGACCAATCATATTGCTCCAAAAAGATGATATTTTTCTTCTGCATTTTTCACAAGAGGTGATTTGTCGAAAAAAATTATTTGAATGAACGAACGAACGCAACCATAAAGGCGCCTTCAGATGATTTACATTCTTTTGGCCAGCTTAAACTCGATTAGTAAATTCATTTGATATTATGTCTTGATAAAGCATCGTGTTGATAGATCTTATGTGCTGGTACGTGCTCTAATTAATAGTCAAACTTTTGCAGGTGAAGAGCCCAACTGCGGTGATATTTTAAGACACCTTTTCTGTTCTACTGTTTTAGGCGCTAAAATTCAGTACTAATAAAAATTTAAGACGCATTAGGTAGACGCGGGAATTTTTAAAGGCGGTAACGACCATTAAAAGTTTTAGCTCGTAATTGGTATACATTTCTCCACATGACCTAGTTGTATGACTGTATAGTGAACGATTGGATGAATTAGTTTGTTTTCGGCGTTTTCCCGAAGAAAAGGAGCTCCATAACAAATTGCATACAAATGAAGGTTTCTTTCGTACTTTCAAATTGACCCACTGTGATAGCTTCACTGTTCAAATATTAGTTACAGGCACGGTCAAAATTCGTTTAGTATACACATAAAACATTTTCATTGCATAGTTGGTTAATATAAGCATATCTCTAAAATAAAGTTAGTGAGGTCCATAAACAAAGGAAGCCCGGAATAATATTACCCAAAAAGCCTTTATGGATTCTTCTGGTATTGATATATGAAAAAATCCCATTGCGATGATCGATATAGTTGTGAATTATTTTGCACTTTACAATCTGCCAATGTGGTGATCAATTAGCGGCATGAGATAAATTGCTAAACTTGCCATAATTCATGCCCTTAGCCTTACCGTCTTTTTTATCGCACAGAACTACGAGTCTAATAAATCGTTGCGTACAATGCCAAACTCATAAAGCTTGTGAGTTCTGATTCGAAATCGATATGTGTTTTGATTGGCCAAAAGCTCAGATCCGATGACGCGAATTACAATTGTTTGACTATCAAAGATTGGTGCACCAAGAATATCATAGTTTTTCTGAGCGTAAACTTGAGATCACTTCCGTTTTCCATCAATGATAATATTTAAGGCATATTCAGTGTTGCGTTCTTTCGTTCCTTCCTTCCTTCTGAATTTCTTTTAAACCAATTTCATTGGTTACAAATGACGCTTTTCTTCTTGTGAATTTTTTTCAGCAACTTGGATTGATTTTAAAAAAAATTCAGAAGGAAGGAAGGAAGGAACGAACGATCGGAATACTGAATCCGCCTTTAGAGCCTCTGACTTTGTACTTACAACCTTAATTAAATAGCTGTTGTGCGATTTGTACAGTACGGTTTTGTCGTATTCACATTTTAAAAGCCACTAGGAGCGCTAAATTTGTTTCTAATTGAAATCGCCTAACTAAAATTATTTTTAACACCAAAAGAGTGCAAAGGCGTAGCACAAAACAAATTCAGTATAGATGTTAAATCACCATCTGGTGAATCCTTATTTCTGAACTCTTGTTACAAACGTGATTTTAGGTCCTCCTCTTAATGGAATGTTAAAAAAATTGTTCAACCTATACAAGATATATAGAAGTTCTTCCATTTATAGAGCTAAATTCTTGAAATGACTTTAATTGTGGTTCAAGTTATCTTTAGAGGTTTGACTATATAGCTATGTTTAAACGAAATGTCCTAATACCACCCATTGTCACATAATAAAATACGGCACACCTTTACCAATTCAGTTCTATAGATTAAATGTATACGGCATCTAAGACATACTCATATGGATACATAAGCTCAAGTAACATGGAGGTGATAAAATTACTGCTTAGCTTCGAAACAAAAATAAACAAAAATAAATTAACAACTTGTTGATGAATTGTCTGTGTACTAATGAAATATTGTTTAAAAAAATTTAATTCCAAATAGACCAAATCAAATTGTTCGATTCTATTTCACCTAAGATAAAACGTGTGCAGCATTACTTCCTACATGCCATCACCATATTCGGATTGAACTCGAATGAAATTTATTTGATCTGTATAGTTGTTATAAAACGAATATTTGAATAATATTTGATTCGATGATCTGATATTTTCCATCAGATCATAAATCACGGCATCGGTGTTATCATAAGAAATTAACATAAAACTTAATTAAGATATATAGGCGCGATAAACCAATCAATAATTTATTACCGTGGATGCGGCTATAAATCGTTATGGATGTTAGTTGTAACCGAATATATGACAGGCTGTATATTACTGCTGTCCACCCTACACTTTCTTTCAAATGGTAGAAATAAATATAATATTTCTTATTTGAAGCCGAGTATTCTTGTATAAGAAAGTTAGAAAAATTCACTTAACGGTAAGAAATATAAAGTGCTTTAAAAAGTGTAATTAAGTGTAGCTTCATACATACTTTCAGAAACCCATTGCTTGTTTACTGAATTTATATTAGTATCTAGGGGTGTAATAAATGCTAAAGATGAAACACATATTGTTCTTGATACTTTTCGTCCAGTTCTAGAAGATCGTCAGAAGTAAAATTAAACATGAAATCGTTTTATGATTAAAGTTTTAAACAGTTCCACAACTCTCTTCTTCTCAAAACACAATTCAGGCATAATTTAAAGAGATATGAAACCATTTGAAAAATATAATACTCCTCCAACGAAATTTTTTCCACAATGCCAGTGCGAAAAGTTTCTTGACTGTATGAGCAAGTAAGTTTAAGTTGAAGCAAACGACGGTTATTACAATTCTAGCGATCACCTTTCTTGTGGATAAGACATAATTCGCCTGATTCCTTTCCTCGTTCAAGGTCGAATTTGAGTAAAAATCACGTTTTCGAAACTATTATGAGTAGAATATGAGTAAACCAGTGAAATGTTTTGGTTGATTTGGTGTAACAGTCAGAGGGATTGCTCGCATGCTCTAACAATCTTATCCTAACATAATATTGGGCTTGATTCATACTTAAATTTCAAATGGGGGCATGTTTGCTTTTAAAATATATAATATGAATTAACTTAAGAACAACCGGGCAGCAGGTGCAGTAGTTAAAGGATAAATAGTGTAAATCAAATAACTTCAGATTCTCAATTATTAATAAACTCTTGTGTTATGTATTATCATCACAAGTCATTGGGGGAGCTCTCATTGACAATATGTGTCTATATACATTTATAATAATGTAACGTGGTTCCGCCAAAACAGTATAGTAACCGAATTAAGATTTATCATTTTTGTAAACGATAATTTCCGGAAAGGTGGAAACACTATAAAAAAAATTATTTAATCTTACTTAATACGAAATAGCTACACCTTCAATATATTTAAACGGCGCCGTAATTTGTTATTCAACTGATTTATTACGTACGTAGTTGATTTTTTAATGACTAAAGTAAAAAAATTTAAACACGATGGCTGATTGAAGTTTGTATCGTGGAATTGTTGTTGCTTTATTTCAATGGCGTTGCATATAAATACACATAGTGAATTGTACCAAGGAAAACGCGGAAAAACGAAAACTGTTCTTGTTAGTTATTGGTCTGGAAATCGCAATTTCATAAAAAGAAATGCCGAAGAATTTACGACGCCTCTAGCTACTACACCTACCTAAACCCGTAATGGAATTGGTAATTGGTATCACTTACTTCCCCAACATCAAAGCATTTAATTTTATTCTATCGCTATGTACATTTATCGATATTTAGATTTATGTAGCGCGCAATTTGATATCATCGTCAGCCGTTAAACAAAAAAAATTCTTAGAATTTAGAAAACAAAACAACAAGACGTAAGTATGGAGAAAAAACAACTTAAGAAACTGTTACATTATCATCTAGTTTTGTGTACACAATTTTTCTTTCTTGTTTTTCTTATTATTTCTATTATCGCTGTCTTCATGCCGTGGAAATAGATAAAAATAACTACAAAATAAAAATATCATAGTATCGTAGTATTAAGAATAAATAAATGGTTTAATGTCATTGAACTGAATTTATAGATTTATTGGTTATTGGATTGTTTTCTAACCGTGCCCTTCTAAGACTGTGAAATTGTATTGTTAACAATAACATCTTATACCGTTTATTATGCAATTAATTCGTCATGTCAATTGAATTAGGGAGAATCACTTAATGCTTTGTCTGAATCTTCAAGGAAGCGACTCGATGAGATACATAAAATGCTACATACTAGGCAGTATTTGACTGGGTTGTAATATTTAGGACGTATTCTCATTTACTTGATGCTCGTATCTCCTATTACCGCACCAGATTCCAGTGGCAAGCTGCAACCACAAAACTGTAAACTCTAATCCAACTGACAAAATATCTTCTTGGTATTCTTGGCATCCAAAATTTTCTGCTGATATTTTACACACTTAAAAATTTTGCATTGGTTCTTGATGTAATCGTTGCATCGTAGCTTATATCCGGATAACAATCACATAGCATTTGTAATTTTTGTTTTGTGAATTAACATCCCTTTCGTCTTCAGAAATCTGAGACAATGGATGTATTTAAGGCCACTGGACACCCGATGGAATCAAGGCAAATACCCGAACGCATGGAAGAGTGCAATGATACAACCAGTTCCGAAACATGGTTGTATCGAAATTGACCCTCAAACTACCGCTCAATATTAATTGTGTCAGCCGTCGCCAAAGTTTTGAGAAATGCGTTAACCAAAATCTAGTGAAAATTACATACAGATAAGCAGTACGATTTTCGTGAAAGCTGGTCTACAATCGATCTCTTGACGTAGGTCGCAAACAAATGGGATCTTGTACTAAAACAACATAGGGAGGTCTTTGAAATCACTTTGGAGTTATCCAAGGCATTTGGCAAGTTGTGACATGAGTATCTCATTTGTAAACTTATTGCATATGACTTGGATTAGATGACCATCAAGTGGACAAAAATCGTTCTCAAAGTCCAAAAGACCAATGTTGTGCTAAAAGTGAGATCTTCAACGACATACACTTTAAATGCCAGAATCCCTCAGGGAATAGTTTTGTCACCGATTTTGTTCTTTTATACCATCAATAGTTTTCTGTAAATGGCTAGCAGTTGTTGCTTCGCTTAATTCCGATTTGAGTACCATATTTGAGTACCGAGAAAGAAATCAGAACGAGAAAAACCAAAATATGTACATCTCGCATAAACAAATCACGACGAATTCCCTTTTGTTGTAAAAGATCATGTACTTGTTCGTTGTGACTCAATTCGTCCGCAACACATTGTTACATTGACCAAGTCAGCTTCATGGAAACTTGGGTTCCTCAGTAGATGCAGAAAGTTCTTTAAATCCCACCAGGCTCTCCCAAGACCATCATTAGACCATGTATAGAGTGTTGCTGTGAGCATGTGATATTGCCCTCTAGTTACTAGATAGGATTCAGCAGCGTACCATCCGAATACTACACAATCCCCGACTTATAAAAGATCTACACACCATATAACATCGCAGAGATGTTGCTGGGTGATTCGCGGTGCTGACTCGTGTTCTACAGATTAATTCATGGTAAATGTTCTGTAGAACTAAAGGAGAAAATAACACCATTCCAGGAGGAAGCCAGACGTGAATTTATTTATTGAACATTTGATGGTTTAAAAGTCCGTTTTCGACCCAATTAAAACTAAACACGAAATAAATAAAAAAAGGTAAAGCATTTGAAAAATGAAAGCTAAAAACTGTTTAACATTTCTCATCTATACATAACGGACGAACGAGACGGGTTTATAAGTAACCACACAACCTATTGATTAGGACATATCTATGTAACTTGTCCGCATGGCCTGGGCCTGTTGGCTGGTGTGATATATACCAATGTAACAAAGTATTTCAACGCAGTTATTGTTTGGGATTAACTCTAAATCGAACGAAGCAAGTTTATAATGAAATTTTGCATGGGACAATACGCGTATTACGAGACGATCTAAAGACATCAAAATTTATTAACGAATTAGTTGATTGTATTGTAATGCAAGAAAGTCACCTTTAATCGAAATTACCGAGTTCCACACAGTAAAAAAATTGAATTTTCAACGCAACTTTTACCAACTTTGTCTCACAAATTTAAATTTTGGATGTAATAATGCACAATACTATGATTATTACGTGTATTTTCTCTCTCTTTTGAATATTTCTGTATTTTTCAACTGGAATTTAAAATTACATGAAATGTACCGTACAATTACAAACTAATTCAACCAATTTTAGTTTCTTCTTTAAATTTGAGAGAAATAATATCTAACGCGCACCGAAAACATAAGTTATTACATAACTTTACTAGCAAATTTACGGTATAAACCATTTAATTTTCAATAAAAACTTATTTTTCAAGTTTCATGTAATTTTACTTGAAAAGGTTCGGCAACTTTTGCCTACATGAAAATTCATGCATTTTTTTTTTTACTGTGCACTTCATAATTCATCCACCATATAATTTGCTTTTAAATCCCAATCCCATTTTAAAACCCGGTGAATTTGATTGAGCACGAAAAAACTAAATAGTAAAGAACGTAAGAATCTCAATCGCTTGATCCAAATTATACAGCTAGGAAATAGATAAATTGCAGGGCTTTGTTCAAAATTAATTTTAGTAACTTTATCCAGATTTCATGTTATAATTCTAACACTGCCCTGCCCGACGAATTAGAGTTTAGTCGAAAAAATCTAGTCGAGTTCCACTCAACATATCAAAACTGTAGAACTCAGTAATAATTTGTTATGAATATTAACCGCAAATTTGTATATTGGAAAAAGTAGGCATTTAGGCGAATTTTTATTCTAAAACGGTGTGAAGCCGTCTTTTTGTGTAAATTTAATAGTTCGTTGCAAGTTTTTGTTAGCTCATACCAGCTATTGATAATCGTAGATGCCTCTAATTAATGCATTTAACCAATCTGGGTTTAATTAATATTTAATTCCACATTGCCAACTTAGTTTAAATTTATCAATCTCCGATCAAAAATATTTTGGATAGATCAATTTTAATTTATTGACACCATTTATGAACCACTGGTATTAACATGCCATCAATTTAGTTAGTCGGAGTGAAAACGAGAGTGAAATACTCAGATTTTCCAAGAATTGCAATTCGTAAATTTTAACTATTTTCCAGGCATTGGCATTAATTTCAGTAGTATTACTTAACTACTTAAACCCAAACATTGTTTTTTGAACATGATTTTTATATGGTCTAACATACTTTCGAAAGATGAAAATATGATTTTAGAAAGAGTCTTAGCTAAATATCAGACATTTAACAGCAAATTCAGTGATACTACCGAACTGCTTAGACCCAAAAGAGTGTTACTATAGGCAGTTACATGATTTTCTAAACAGTTATATGGGATAAACTACTAAGATTTTTTAAAAGATCTTAGCTACATTCGGAAGTCATTCGAAATACTGTCCAGAATAAATTTGTTTGCTTTGTTTTTTTCGAATTTGTAAGATTATTAGTAAAAGTAGACATTTAGGCGAAATTCTGGTCTAAAATTGTGTGCCGCCGTTTAGTTGTGTATATTTTCTAGTTCGTTTGTTTCCCTTTGAATATAGAGTTAAACCATCGGTCCTCGTAAACCGCGATTATATCGGTGCATTGTTGCATATATGAGAAGTCGTAAATTACGTGATTCAATGAGAGAAGAAAAATTATGAAAAAATGATTGGATGAAATTAAAAGAAAACGCAATAGTTCGAAATGTAATAAAACAAAATCGAATTTTTGTTTACAAATAATTTCAAAAACATAAAAAAAAACGCAAGCAATTTTGCAGCTACCCAATAGAACACTTAAACCGTTTATGACTAATAATTATTCGTAATTTTTTTCAAAAATTACGTTGTATGTAATATAAAATACGATTGCTTATTAAAATTCAGCTGGGTAGTTCACATTCGATCGCAGAACTCAGAAAATAAGCATTCCTCAACAAATTCGTTTGGCCTAGATTCCCTATAGATCCAAATTGAATTATACAACAGTTTTGGTATGTTTGATAACGAGTTGAAAACTATTTCTCAATATTTTCCACCAAATTGTTTTTAAATTAATTTTATTTTCGTATATACATATATGTATATGATAACATCCGTACCGTGGTTATGTAATTAGCTTATTTAAAACGTGCGGTGTGTTATTAATTACTCATTCGCGTGTGATTTATAAGCTACACACACAAAAACCAACTATGTGTATAAAAAGTTTCTAGAGGTAAAAACAATAGGAAATTTTATTGCTATTTGAATACAAATAATTACAATGTTATATATAATTTTGCCCTGATCATTCCGCGTTGGTTGATGATTTTATTCAATGCAACTCAAAATAAAAAAAAATGTTTAATTTTATCTGTAACGAAACGCCTGAATGGTTTCAAAATTTTTGGAGCAGTCATTGAGGTGTTTTTAATTAATTCTCGAAAAGTTCTAGTAATAATTGAATGACAAGGAAATTGAAATTGAATATTACAGATATTTAAAGCAAATGTCTTCAAATTTTTATTACTCAAATAACGTGCTAAAAACAAAATCAGTACTGTATATCCGCTTTATATGCAGTCGAAGAATTTCGGATTATCAAAAATAAACTACACATTTGTAGGTTATGTTTTGCTTTTGTAATTTTTTGTGCTTTCCAATCGACACTTTGGCCAATACACATTTTTCGCACTTACAAGTATTTGCGGTGGTCGATTGGAAAGCAACTAATATGAAATACTCGATTATTGACTGAGACCTAATTAAACGGTAGTTTAAGCGTTTACCATAAATTGATGTGTTATTTTTAACCGAAATCGATAAACCGGAAGTTGCAGTTTCCTTAGGAACTTTTACGTTGCAGATATTTTAAAAAGTACATAGCATTTACGAAAAACGATTGAAAATAAAAAGATTGTAAATTAAACTTCAAGCAAAATTAGTTCAGGTCATTTTTTAAATTTTACCGGAAATGAACGAGTTTTGATGAAAAACTATATTTCACCCAAATTTGACATCTCTACAGTCCAGGTGGATCTAAGTACTCCCCAGAACCAATCCTTCCAATTTTATTTTAATTTAGTATAATCATTTAATGTTAGTTACCATCCATTAATTATAGCTTAGTCAAACCAATTCAAACTGTTGGACCTTGTAGGGAGGGGTTAAAAGTTTCGTGGAAATAATATTATTATTAAGTTGAAAATATTGCCGCCGTAACCGATCGGCAGGCAGTAATCAATATAGTATCTGCTTTCATTAGCGAGGCAATGTGGTGGCCAGAGTCATTCCGTTCACCGCATATGTTATCCGCGCCTAAATCACAATCAACCATTTAGTAATCAACCATTATACACAGATGACATCGTGCTCTTTGTCTGAAGGCCAAACATTTGTTTTCGGCTAAACAAAAGTAGAGCGGCAATTCTATCGATATCAAAAACAATCTGTAGGATTCATATGGTACAGCCGCTAAAAATAACTTGAATTAATTTGAAGAATTAATATACCTACTATAATGCGATCGAACTATACATACATAGAATTTGACATGTAAATCTGTATTGTAATAGGAGACGAGTCTTTTCACCATTCTTCAGGAAGCTGAATCGGCAGGTTATCATGGATCGACCAGGTATAGATCAACTTTACTCTGCAAATGGATTTACAACTTTGGATTTAAAAAATAGCCACTACGAGCTCCTTTAAAGAATTAATATCAAATGGATACGGAGGCTTGCAGATAGATTGACTAATTTTATTATTAACTGGATTCAACCAATCCTGCATATATTATGTGATTACAACACTATCACTATTCAGAATCATCTTCGCTTCCTTAACGGACATAAATAATTTAAATCCGACATCTTTTGTAAGGAACATTTTTGCCGAAACCCTTTGGAATAATGGTTGAACCGATCTGGATTTATGTTCGCTTCGAATATTTCAGTATAGTGTCGTTTTATTTTTTATTCTTTTGTTTTCAAATAATTTTCTCGTAAACAGTAATAGAAGTGCGTTTACATGTAAAGTGATACTATATGGACTTCAGCAAAAATATTCTGGATTGTAGGCATTTATTATAAAATCATAAACACAAAGTTGAATGGAATGTGGTGTGGTTTCTATACATATATAAATACTTGATCTTGTGTCACATACATACATATATGCATCATTATGCTGAGACGACGACGTATCATTGAATTTCACAATCAATCAACAAATTTTATTGCACACAAAACATTTTTAAAGGTTAATCGTGTCATTGTGTTATTTGTATTTGTAGTGTGGAAAAAAATAAATTAGTTAGTTAACAACGATACATAAAGACACTTCTAAAAGACAAATTTCTTAAAGCAAGTATTGTACTTATTGTTAACACCTTAAATGGAATGTGCATGTTGCATATGTATGCAATTATTTAATTGGAATAAGATCATTTCCTGATAATTGCTCGCGAGGGGCCTTCGAATGTGTAATTCCAATACAAATGTGCAATTATTTGTACATATATGGTGGGAAGAATTAAAAATCAATGTATAAACTCTTTTTTGGAAATTCTTCTTACTAATTCTATATAAAGAAAGATGCACACTTGTGCATCATTTATCACGTCCATTAGACGTAAAATTTGGTTCAAATACTAAACGCTACAAAAAAGGGCGAAACACATAAAGTCGTTGTGTTGAGATAAATTAACGGCTGTAATCAAATTTTAATGCCACATTTAATGCGTTGTGTTAGTTAATTTATATCTGTAAAACTACCAGCAACGAGGGAATTTCCAAAAATAGATCAAAATTAAAAAATTAAAATTAACTAATTTTAGCCATTAGTGTCGGTGTAAGTTTGCATCCAAAATACTTAAATCATAATGTAAAACTTTTGGAATTGCCTATTCATGAATAAAATAGAATGCGTTATAATCAATGTTACACCTGAATATTAGATTATCTCAAGAAATCATATAAGTAATAAAAATTTTCGTGCCTGCCTTGGAAACGAGATACGTAACTTAACGAAATTCCACTAGTTGTTTTTGTACAACCAACATAGATACGTATCAATGTACAATGTACATTCAACAGATCAAACCGAGATGAAAATCTATAAAAAATTCACATTTTATTGTTATTGTTGTTTTTGTGTGCTTGAAGATGGAAATAAAAACAGAAACATATTTTTATGATTAACCTTCAATCAAGATACAATCAATAATAATCATTACAAGATGAATACTTTTTTATTCCTTCTTAAAGATCTCTAATGATGATTACTTCATCATGTAATAATAGTTTGAAGTCAAAATTATAATGTAATCACAATAAGATGATATTCAGAAATTGGTATATAAGTACTTGTTCGTGATGATTTAGAAATTGATGATTTGATTAGGTGAAAAAACTTTTGCGACTAGGACCGAAATTATTAGGTAAAAAATAAACCTTCGAGTATCATTGCATATCTTCGTAACCCTTATATCCTGTTACTGAGTATCATGATGCTCGATAGAGACCTCCTACTACTATAGGAATATGTTTTAAATTAAGATCAGACTAAAAATCTGACTGCTTGATTATTATTTTTCCGATCTCCGTCTTGGTAGGAATAATGGATGGCCAAATACTTCCTGCTAGTAAATTTCATTAATAATTAGTGTTAAGACAATTCAATGTTTATAAATTTTCGACATCATATTGTGCTTTTAAATCGAATTTCGGATTGCATAAATTTAAATATATCTGTTCTGTGGAAATCCATCGAGAATCCAACCTAGATTCTGGAGCCTTAAAAGAAGAACTATTCTAATCTCCCAGCATATTGGCAACTATTAATTATTTTATTACACACCTACAATGTCCGTCATTTTTGTAATCCGACAATCAAAAGTTAGCAGCACAGTATATTAGAGTTTTTCATTTGCCAACGATGGACAAAGGACCTTCAGTTAAACTTCGTGAACTAATTGACAGTCTCAAGAACCACCTTAATTGTTTGAAAAGTATTGGCCAGCTTACACCTTATTCGGGTGACGTAATTGTAAATATGGAATTGCAGTCTACATAACCTTAAAGAAGAAAATGGGAATGTACACTAACACTCTCGTACAAATGAAGATATAACTTTAGTTAAGGAACAAAAACCATCAGTCTAGCAAGCCTCATCATAATCAAATAACTCTTCGTCAAAGTATTTCGAGATTATTCGTTTCGCCGACCAAAGTTGTCAATTCAAAGCCGACCCTTAGTATCAATCAGTGCAACTAAGGATTCTTCGTACTGCGTTATATCAAAACACAACATTTACTTAACGAAAAACGCAAGATATACCTAACATTAAATTTCATCAAAACAACTTTTATCATTTCAATAAGCAGCCTCAGTGGCTCTACTGCTCAAAATAAATGTAGTAGACGATGACATTGTTTAAATCTAAGAACTTTGGGCTAGTGGAGACCGGGTACTTCTTTAACGACTCTTAACTGTACACTGCAATATGCGAAGAATGCTGGTAATATTTGTTCTGGTATTCTCATAACAACGCTGATTGCAGCACTGTCAAAATCTCTGACTTTTTGTATGTTATGGAGGAAATCCTACCTGCAATTCTAGAAAACTTATTAACGGTTAGTTATTAATCCTAGGAAATGATTCGAAGCCACATAATACTGAGGTGAGTTACTCATTCAGTTAAATGTTAGTACTGACTTCTGATTAGACAAGAAGTTTTAGACATCATTATAGTCCCAGATTTCATTAGTCATAATATAGATATTGGAAAGCGGCCAACGGGCGTTCCTGTTGTGATCATTGTTGGCTCCAGAACGAAATGAACAGAAAACCCACTAGAAAAGGTTTATTCTGGAATAGGAGAAAACCCGACCATTCTATGAAATTTGATACCGGCATTGGTTCCAAAAACCTTAGTACCAAAACTAGAGCTTAGTGTCCAAGTGACTTTAGCCACCTTAGTGGTTTTCTTTCAAAACTATAATGTAAATGAAAATCTGTTAACAATTCAAGAGGCTTTTCAGGAAACCCAAGAAAACCAAATCTGTTCGGGATGAAACTAATGTAAGGAAAGCCTTAAAACGTTGGTAGAACTACTAAACTTTGCCATGCCAGGATATAATGCGATATAGTGCAGGAATCTTTAGTGGTATTTTAGCTACGTAAAGTATTATCTGCCAGTCATAATACTTCGAGTTAACTTCCGATCTGTTGAATTTTGGATCATTACTATCGCGGAATAATTGAATAGCGGAGCTATTGATGGAAACTGACTTCCCGGACTGGCAGAAACTGTACCACATTGGCCAAGAACTTCTGAAACCAATTAATACTCAAAACAGAAAGGAGATCTAATGAGACTATAATGCAAACTGCAAAAGTGTTCCAGCACACATGACTTGGTAATTTAAGGGTTTTACCACCAGCTTGTTTGTATTCTGCAGCTTGATGATGATGGTTTCTAAAGTATTTTACGATTTGCTTTACATGCTCTTTGACTCCCGGCAATTCGATATCGTAGGCAAGCAAGTTGAGAAAATGTGCAGAGCAACCATATGTAATTATATCACAGGTTTCCAAATGTTCTACCATCCTTAGCCCATTCCTCATTTTAACCATGTTGGTCGCATTATCAGTAACGAAACTAGCTATAGTGCACCCGAAATCTTGTTGTTGGTTAAGTATTTTGAAGTATAGCTTTTATTTGCTGTGTCAATCGATTAAATAGGTATGGCTCATTGTGTACATTACTCCATCCGTCTAACGCCATGCACACGGTTTCTCCCTCAAATGAACGTTTTGTTTTAGTTAGCATTTCCCCATGAACTTCGTTTAACAACTAGTTACCAATTTCCCGCCGATTTGGTGGTACCTAACCGGGACACACTAACGGAAATGTTTTAATAAACTCTGGATGCTCTACACTTCGAAATGGTGATTTTGTTGCAGAAATGAATCTAGTTATCTGGACATCAATTTTTGTTTGCTCTGAAACGATTGTTCTTATAACAAATCGGTCTATCCCCCAATTCTCGTTTCGCATGCGGTTTTTTCATACTTTGAATTTTTGATTCTGGCGATGATACATGATTTACTGATGCTAAACTGATGTTAATGCTGGAGCAAGAGCCAACAATTTTCAGGATGTTACTGTCATTACCAGTTTCAGAATCTGTTACAATAGAACTATAGAACGTCAGATCGTTAAATTTAAATATTCTATTTGTACTCCACAATCAAAGAATTTATTAACAAAAAAATCGAAATCTTATTCAAAACGAAATAAAAATCAGTTAGCCTTATTTAAAAAGATTTATAACAGCTTAATATTCGGATATGTGTGACGATTCTTCGATTACCATTTCTTCGACACCATCAATATCATTAAGCATATTATGCATTATCACATTTTTGAAAATGAGTTGCATACGTGATATTAATCCACACATTTCCACTTTGCATTTTCTGTTGTCCGCGCGAGCGGTTTTCCGTTTGAGACAGAAATGAATTGATTCCAAATGGGATCCTTTCTTCTGCCAGTCATTTTTATTTGACTTCGTCGGTATATTGTTAGAATAATTAAATATAAGAATAAATAAAATTATACGTTAATAATAAACTTTTGACAACGACGAATATCATGCACTCAAAAATGTCACTTTTTCTGTTTTCAACAACAATTAAATAATTAATTATTATTAATTTTAATTATTAATTTATATTTAATTATTTATTTATATCTCGTAAATGTGGCAGAAAATTTAATTTTCATTCTCCTGAGTGCAAACTTTGTGGTGAAACGAAAGGAAAAGATGTGATTTCAAAACCGAAAGAGATTTTAAACATGTTTTTAAAAGTTATAAACACTTTGTTAAAACATAATTAAAAAACATATTAAAAACTAATAAATTCGTTTAAAACAATAAAAAAACTTCGGTAGCTTGATTTAGCGCTGTGTACATTTTCGATTAATCTTCCTCATGTAATTTTTTCATTATCAATCTTAGAGAAAAGTGATATACTAGAAAAGTTCTTACAATTTAATTTTCTACAAATCTGGATTTAAAAAAAAAAACACTTTTTTTCCAACCTTGTTAAAAACGGCTGATTCTATAGATCAATTTCTAAACTACCCTGCATTTGGAAGCCCTTTAAAATATCCCCCTATGCAAATATTCCCCATTTCAACAAACATTTTATCATTTGGTTATCAATGAAAACAAAATTGAATTAACTCAATAAAATTGGATTAGCCGCTTATTTGGGAATTTCATTTTCAAATTAACGACAAATTCCAAAACATCCTATGGAATATTCTGCGGGAATTGTTTGACTCTCGCCAATCCTAATAGTTTCACAAATTCAACGATCGGAGTCCTTTGGTCATCTGTCATAGAGAATTGGTCTGTAGCGGATATTGTTCCTTACCTAATGATTTATTGCTAGTTAAGAACTCATCCTTTCCACACGAATAGGACTTTCCACACGAATAGGACCAAATATACTTATACACAACATTAGATACAAATTTATTTTATTTTATTTTATTGGCGATAAATCTCATAGAGAGATTTGACCGCCTCATTTCTGAGGTTACATAATCAATTTCTACTCTGATGATTGATTATTCCGTTAAAGATACATATTGTTACTAACAAATTCATTCAACATTCATTTCATTTGCCTCAATCGACTCACCTGACTAAACTAAATTACGGCAAGAAGTTCGTGGAAAATAAAACAGATGTCATTAAAATCAAATTCTTAATCTGTGCCTTTTGTTTGTTTATTATATGTAAACAAATATTTAAAATTATTAGAAGTATGTACAGCTTTAGAAAATTATAAAAATTTACGGAAAAGTCATTGAAAAGTATCCTCGCAAATTGACTTTTTAACAGCGGCCGCGAAGTGTGAAATAACCAAACATTCAAAATTAAGGTTAGGCAAGTTAGCTAAGTTTGTTCGGGACACAGCATTAGAGATGTATTCGTCAAACTCGAATTTATACTCGTTACTACAACTAAAAATCATATTAAAGTAACTGGAAATTTTCAGGTAAGTTCACACATTCGTCGATAACTATGTCGATAGCAAATGAGAAATATATGTATCTGTGTACTATCTTGGTATTAGAATATCCGATAATGACCGGATATAAATCCTGGTCTTATAGTGTTGTGGAGAAATGAGCTACACTAATATAAGTATTAAAATTATATTAATTCATTTTCCGTTTTATACAGGTGATTTATCCTTACAATACAAACGTTTACCGGTATTGCGCTAACGTTAAGTAACGTTGATGATGAGTTGTTCTTGCTAAGGAGAAAATTAAACAAATTACTGATAAATAATAACTTATTTTATTTAAATACATATAAAAGATATCACAGTTCTAGTCAAATGATTTTAAATAACGCTACATAAGTCCAAATCAATTATAATTCAAAATATAACAACGCATGTATACAACCGAATACATTTTATATAATATAGAATTTATTGTCAAATCAAATTCAATTATCATTTCAATTTATAAATTTGACATTGTTATATGAAAGTAGACAATAATAAAACAATTTTTAAAGCGCCCGTCAAGATCTATTATTTAAAGATCTATGCATATCATTTCTTTTTGAAACTAAAAACAGAAAATCTTACACCATTTAATGAGTATATCGCTTAATAATTGTCGTGTCGTTGATTCTCAGCAACATTAAATTTTCTTTTAGTTGCGTTTACGTTAAACAAGAAAAATAACACATTTTATAATAAAATATCCATGTTTATGCGGTTTTTTAACCCAGATGTGTCAAAAACTTCGATGCACTAAATGACTAAAGTAATCATAATTACCTTTGTTCGTATCACACATATGTATATAGTGATCGTAATTCAAGGGTTAAACAACTTGAAAATAGAAAACACATACACAACAATATGTTGTAACCGCATCTAACCTAAATTTATTTATTTTTATTTAAAATGTGTATTTAGTTATTTCGATGCTGCTGCTTACAAAGAAATCTTATGCTCGTTCGTATATGTATAGTTTTTCCATGTGATAAACTATGATAGAGAAAAACATATTTTAATTAAATACGTGGGCGCAAATACGAAAGCTAATATCATAATGTAGACAGTTAGTTGAATATTCACGCATTTAAATTAATTCCACGTTAATCTTATAAATATGTGCCACATAATATTATGCTGAAGGTACACACATATTAAGTGTTTAAACTGTATAATCAATATTATGATTTTATGGTAATATAGAAACTATGCGTCTATCGTATCGTAAGTCCATTCATTCATAATCATGCAGTCATTGATAGTTTTTCTATTTTTAATAATAAATGAATTTATAATTTTGTTGTTATTGGCGCCTAATAATTTTCAATTTTTTAAAGCAAAATGTAAATAAAAAAAATAAATGAATGCTTTATGATTATTAATAATTAATTATAAACCTATAATTATTATTTTGATCGATTTAGGCCAAGTCGAACGATTTGAAATGAAAGAGAAATATTATATTCATTTATAATATTTAGTTCTGTATGGCATTCAAATATTTTGAAACTTTATAATTTTTAGGTTTTGGTTACTTGCTCAAAATAGATTGATTAACATTTATTTTGCAAGAACTTGTGAAATTACTTTTCTCTTCATCTAAATACAGACGCAATCAAGCTATCTACGAATGAGTACATTATGATCAAAACTACTATTAATAATCGTTATACAGAACTCTTGAAAGTAAAATATAAGTCTAGGTTCATTCAATGGCCGCAGTAAAAAAGAAAAATGAAATTTAGAAAAAAAAACACTTAAATTTTTACTGTATGTAAATAAAACCAGAAATTGGTTAGCTATTTTTCTAAAAATAAAAATCAAGTGCACTCACTTTTAAGCTGTATATTTTGATGAGTGTGGTCGTTAACATAATTTGCTACTTGTTTTAAACAAAACAAATACTTTTTACTTATTTTCCTAATTATAAAAATAAGTAAAACAAGTTTTTTCTTTTTACTAAATATACTTTTTGCTTTGCTTTCTTTCGAAAATGGTAAGAAAATCGATTGATTACGTAATTGAAACGCATTCAAAAATAATGGAAAAATATTAGATGAACTTGATCAATACACACGCATTCCATTTATAGAATTCAGGAAATATTTTAAGGTAATATGGTTTTATTTCATTGTTAATTAAAAATAATTAACCATTAATTTATATTGGTCAATTATTAGTTGAATATTGCTGGTTGTAGTTTCACTTAACGTCCGCATAAATCGCTGCGACTGTTATAATTGCAATTACAACAAATTCCGCTTAAGAGAGGTACATTTATTTTACTATCACTTTAAAAAAATGCATAAAAATGCATTACACTATTTAGACACATCAATATTTTTTCCTGAAATTTTTTGTAGAAAAACCACTGAAATATGGAATACATATGTATATCCATTTTTGAAAATGATAGCTATATTTACGAAACTTACAAATTCAGTACATATTAATAAATTGTATATTTAATAAAAATGAGTTTAAAAGCTGCAACATAAATGTTGCCTTAAAAAATATTTGGACTGAACATACTTTATAGAAACATTCTCAATTTTATAGAACCATTTACTCAAAAAGTGCGTACAAAATTGTGCATGCTAAAGTTGTCTTTCAGGTGAAAATTGTAATATGCTAATCGACCATTACCTCTCTGGCACTATTATATATCCCATCAAAGGATTAGGCCGCCTCAAATGAGGTTTCATAATCATATTTTCATTTCGGATAATGAGTGATTAATTCACTGATCATAAACTAACCGCGAAATTATTTCCTTGTCACCACCGGGAATCGAACCCGGGACCTCCGGTCGGTGGAGCAAGCATGTTGACCACTTTGCCACCCGGCAATCGACCATTAATGGAAGAATGAAAACCTCAAAAAAAATTTAATTTTTCCGGTAAACTGGAGATTAAAACGTAAGTTTCCAAAAATTGGTGTGATTGTTACTTGAATATTTGAATTAAAGTAACGGTCTCTTGGTACTTTAATTTAACAATTCAAAATTTGAATTTTCTAAGTTAAAACTCGTTTTGTGATTTTTCAAGCGTGCAAACAAACAACCAAACTATCATGTTTATTAAGCAAGGTTTTAAGGAGTAGTAAAAATGTTTCAAATTTGTAGTACATATATAGTATAAATTGAAAATTATAAGTTTCCCCGAAAATAGATCGTATAGAGACTCTAGATTTAACCCAATCATTAGTGTAGCAAAATATTGTGTTTATAAAATGAAAATTGAATTTGCGTGGCTTCTTGACTACACAAAATCAAATTGGATATTTGATTCGCAATTTCCATCCAATATAAAATTGTTCGTTTACAGTTTCTCCTATATTATTATGATATGAATACGTGGATCAAATTTTAAGGTATCTATCAATCATCCACAGATTATTTGATTTCGTTTATTTTCTAGAAACTATGTACCAAAACTTATTTCGACCACAACAAATAGTTAAATTTAATAGTATTGCGAAGACATCGAGCAAGTAACTCCCGAAAGGCTTTTGATTCCATCGATCACTGCAATGCTATAGAAAGCGTGCACTCGTTTTGCCTCTACAGATTTTGTGTTCTGGTTCTCCTCATATCGTTATGACAGAACATACAATTTTTCAAAATTGATGGTCGAAGATCCGATTTAATTGTGGTACATCACGAGACCTTCACGTAGGTTCATAAATTTTCCTAATATTTAGTGACGGCATCTTCATAACTCTTAACTGAACTCTCCAGTTCGCGGATGACTTAAACATCCTTACAAGTTTCAGACGGCTAAAATGTTTAAAAGTCTGGACGATTTATTTGATTTTTCATTATCTAGCGACGGTTTCAAAAGTAAATTGAAGAAACATTTTTTTAAATTTATGTATTTTTTATTTTATTAATTTTATCTTTTTGGTTTAAGTTTTATAGTCATTTTAAATAACTAGCTATTACTTTACTTTATAGTAAATGTTATTTTTATGTGTATGTAATTACGAGTATTTTGCTAACACCAACGAAACCCGGCTAATATTACTCTCCCATTAAATATACCTAATAGAAAAACATGCTTAACTAGCCTACACCATACAGTGCACTATATAGTATTTTATCGGTTTTAATTTTATTTTCATTCGATTTCCCATTATTTAATTGAGGTCAATTAACTGAATTATTCTCAAATCTTACATTTTACTTAAATAAAATATAAATTTTCATGAAAAATAATTTCAATCTTTAATGTGTACGCTATTTATTAAATGTACGAGGGGCTATTCAACATATTCGTAGCATGCGTATGAAAATGAAGAGTGGCGAAGATGATTTCTTATAATGTAGTAACCAAATATTATCACGTATGAAAAACTTTAATAAATTCCGTTGTATTCGACAACCGTCGAACGAAAATTAAGAATTAACAGGAACGCTGTTGGAACGGTATTTTTGAATTTAATATGTCGAGCATCAGTAAAAAAAGTTATGGTACCTGACAAATTTTTACATAGAATCAAACGGTTAGATAAAATTATAAATAAAGCTTTCTAGACCAGGCAAATATTAAATTCCGCTTTAACGTTTATGTCGAGTTCACGTATGCGATCAAAAAATGATTCGCGAATCAAAGGAAAATTAAATCATTGAAAACATATACAAATTTCCCCGTCTGAGATGAATTATTTTTAACTTTGGGAAAATTTTTATTGGAAGCATCCAACATAATGAAAAAAAATTACAAATTATGAGTAATAATGCGAAATAATTACGCTCAAAGATTGGCTTGAATCGCGAATCATTTTTTGATCGCATACGTGAACTCGACATTAAGCAGTAAACCTCTATAAACCGATCAGTTAGAAATAAAAATAAGCTCACTTTGATAAATCATATTCCTAACTAAATTATATTCCATCGTAATTTAGAAGCGTAAATCGCATCAGCCTTTTGTGTAAAACCCAACACTGTTCCGGATCCTATTAGGGCAGCAATCTAATAGAATGATCATCCTATGATTATAATCGGAGAAGTTAATGGGCCCGTTCAGATGAGCTTTCTTTCAACGCGTTAATTGCGGGTGGTGATTTGTCATTTTCTAGCATGTGTTACCAAAAGGACGGTTCAGGTCCGAGAAATGTGGTGGAAGAAAACGCGTCTGTGTTGAAAAATTATGTATCGTAAGTAAGGCATTTTGGATGCCACCTCTTTTAACCCTAGAATTAAACTTTTACACAATTTCTAATGAATTTCCAGCCATGGCAGAAATAGTAATTTCTAAACTAGGAGCTGTGCTACATAAACAAAGATTACATAATATTGAAAATTTTAAATCCCGGAATCGACCTTAATATTGGCCTCGTACACCTTTAAATGTTAACAATTCAATAATTTACCTCTAATTTAAACGAATACCTCATTAGACCGAACGCTTTAAACCGCTCATACAAAAGTTTCACTGAAAACAGTTTTTCTCTATTAAACGGACAACTTTAGCAATAGAACTAATTGGATCCTTTGATCCAATTAGATAATACTCGTAATAGTTGGCCCTTTGGTGCGTGCTGCAACCCATAGTTACGATAAGAACCAACGAATGCTGCGTCTGCCAAAGAAATGCGACCCGTCACTTATGCAGAGATCGAAATTTAAAAAAATTCAACGAACAATTTTCAGTTGAATCATGCAAAAAACCGAGTACCCAGTTTGTAAATACTTGTTAAACTATATCATAAAATTATACTACACTACACCATTTTTCATTTAAATCTTTAACAAACTTTAATTAAAAATGAGTTTTCAATATAAATGTTAAAATTAAACAAAGTTAAAACTGTATTTCACATTTGAAACGGCATTCATTCAAAAAAATTTCATTTACAAATATTCCAATTAGATTCA
The DNA here is from genome assembly GCA_947310385.1 of Nephrotoma appendiculata. Taxonomy (NCBI): domain Eukaryota; kingdom Metazoa; phylum Arthropoda; class Insecta; order Diptera; family Tipulidae; genus Nephrotoma; species Nephrotoma appendiculata. Next base: position 18,353,628 of record OX371223.1, read on the forward strand.
AATAACAGGTTGCATAATATAATAGTATAACAGGTTAAATCATATAGGAATTGCAGTTAACTTCAATATTTATAGCAGAAAAAAATTGAACCGCAAAAAAGTACAATTGACAGACGTCACGTCACAACGAAAAAAGAAGACAAAAGACTTTCGATAAATTTGTGTAACATATTAATTCTTTTTCTTTTTCCTCCAAATCCATTTTCAATTGAGTTCAATATAATTTATCAATTACAATTAATTACCGTCACTTTAATTTATTATATATTTGGATTTTGCTCTAAAAATAAGTTTAAAATTTTAATAATTCACAAGCTGTTAAATACGCAAGTCGTTTTGTTTATAAAAATTTAAATTCAAAATATTTTTGAATAGCTATATTATATAGTTATTATACAATATATTTTTTAAAATATTTTTTTTTATATACATATAAGTATATAAAATAAAAATTTAACATTTTTATTGTTTTTTGTGCAATTAGTAAATTTATAACAAATTGAGTGTTCCATTCCACATCTATCTACTTTTTAAAAATCATATGGTGGCCATTTTTTATTCCACGAGGAAGTCCATCAAAATTGTTTTGGGTAGACAGGAAAAAAAAGAAAACACGTGCTGGATTTCTTTTTTTTAATTATTTTGGTTTTAAATATATTTAAAGTCAAAATTGATTTAATTTTTTGATTGGATAGATTGTATTATGGGACAATTAAGTATGTCGGTTCAATCCCGAGTACGATTTGGTAAAAAATGTTAATTTAAAGTACTTTTGGTTCCATACCCACAGGTGACAAAGATAATCTTGATTTGAATGATAATAAACTTGTAATTGATAATATGGAAATTGAATTAATGTCTGAAAAAATGGAGATGAATGGCGAACCATCGGAAACAGGTAATGGAGCCTCTCAAGCGCTTTATCGATACACCCTTGAAGAATTAATCGAAATTGGAAAGAGACCGGAGTGTCAAAAGGAATTGAATAATATTGTGATCAAGACGTTAAGATTATCGAAATATGATAAATCTGAAATACGTGAGAGGACTATGAGTCTCAATCGAAATCTCAACTCGGCAGAATCTTCGGCTCGGAAACATCTTAGTAATGCGGGTGCCGGTATGTATCGCTCCAAAGAAAATGGTGATAATTTAATATTGTCACAACACTTTAAATCGTTCAACATGGGGTGCCATATGCCTTCTATGATGAATCCAAATATGGCAACAGCTTTTAATCGAGATTTTAGTGGCCGTGGGCGAGTTGGCAGCGGTCGTATTTTAAGTCGTGATGTTCCATGGGATTATCGACCAGATGATGGTGGGACTAGTAACTCAGGTTTTAATTTTCGCCCAGGTGGTGGCCTGATGGGACTTAGAGAGTCCAAGCGAGACTATCATCGTGATGAGAAATTCTATTCTCGCGATCGAGAGGTTCCGTATCCGTATGATCAGAGGTACGCAAGGCAATACAGTAGTAGCTATGTAGACCGTTACAGCAATAATTACAATGGTTATGAAGAGGAACCTGAATGGTTTAGTTGTGGCCCAAAATCGCAACACGATGTGATTGAACTTCATGGATTTGATGATGATAGAAATCGTTCGACACATTCATTGAAAAGTGGTAAAATCAGTTACAGTGAAAATAATGAAAGCTCTATGAGTGATTTGCAATCGGAATTATCGAAAAATAATAGTACCAGCCAGACAAGCAGCCACCGTAGTAGTACCCCGACTAAGAAAAATGATTCAAATAACAATGAAGCAATTGTAAACATTCATGGCGATGACAAGGTACCCGCTGAGATTCCAATCAAACAAGAATTCAATTTTGAAGACTTCCTAAAATTGGACTCAATAAATGGATATGTTGCTGTGAATATTTGTACAAATTGCTAAAGACATAATTATTAATTATATATTATTTTTTTTACAGAACGAACAATATACACGAGACAATCAAAGTTCGAGATTCAGTAAATGGTTTCGACAGGATGTCAATCCTAAAGCTGAAGATGAACAAACAGACATTCGACAAAATGTTAATACGTTGGATCAGTCCTCTAGTAAGCACTTGTCAACAAGCCTGCTTAATTTATTACAGAGGAATGAAGGTGGAGTAAGCTCAAAAGGCAGTAGCATCCAAAGCGTCGAGGAAGTCGAGGCCAAAATATTGCAAAGTAAGGAGTTCGTACCGAAATCGGCAAGCGGCTCAAATTTACAGAGTTCGAACGAGAGTTTAGCGTTTAAAAAACTCTTAGCTCAAATTCAACAAAATCAAGCAGCAGCCGCATCCCAAACAGTATTTAATCCAAATATTGTTCAGGCGATGCAGCAAAATTCGAGCTACTTCAATGCAGCATTTTTAAATCAGCAACAGCCTCATTTGAACGGATTGAATTTGATGAAAATTTTAAGTGAACAACAAATGCAGTTCAATTTACAGCAGCAGCAATTTATACAGGCCCAGCAGTCATTATTATTGAAACAACAGTTACAACAGCACAATTCCCATCCATCTATACAGCAGGCTCATCAACAGGAAATTTACAAAAAATTAATACTCTTGGATCAAATACAAAAACAACAAAGTCAAATGAATTTGCCACAATCAAATTTAATGTATTTGCCAAATGTGCCGCCACAATCGCAGGATACACAACCACAATATCGAGGCGGATCTTACCGCAAACCGCATACGTCTCTATCACATGACCAAATTTATATTAACCGCAATCAAATGCCGCAACAGCAAAGTTATTTAAATCAACCTGCATTTACCCCAACCTCGGTAAGACGACATTTAGCAGCGAATATGGACAATACTAAACTACCACCCGGACCCGGCAACATTAAACAAACGGAGCAACAACAAACTAATTTGTTAAACAATGTTAATTTTAACGCGCTCTCAACCAGCGGTCGTATCAATTACGAAACAAACATGACAAGTGGTAAAAATCGAGAAGAAGCAACATTACACCAGCCACAAATAAATGCAAAGCCCGGACGTCCAATTTTAAAAGGCTCACAGCATCATGTGCAATTTGCTCCAACAAATTATGTTCAACAATAAAAATTTAAAAAGTAGATTAAGTGCCCATCGTTAGCTGTTTTGTTACCATCATCATAACCCGTCCAATCATCATCACAAAATCATTATTTTATAAATATCAAAAAATTATTTTTGTTTGAACTTTTTTTTTCTAGTTATCTATTCTAATTAATTTCCCTAAAATATGTTATAATTATACAGACCGTTTCTTATTATTCCTTTTTACATAAATTTTCGCGTAAATTTATTTTTTTTAAAATTGTTTAAGAATATTTATTTAAAATTGATAATATTGAAATTTTTGAAATTTATAAAATAAAACAATTAATTAAATTTAACAAGATCATTGAAATAAAAAAAATCGAATTTACAAATAAATTAGAGTATGCAAATTTTTTCCGTTGTCTTCTCATTTTTTAAGAACGATTTTATTCAAAGTATGCACATATTAGGCGAAAATTACCCAATCAATTATGTCGACAAACAAAAATTGCATTATAAAACAGTTTTAAAGCATAAACTTCCCAGTAGTTGAATTCTTGGCCGCAGCCATATCCCAATTTCTCATCGCTGTGCCATCATTGGGCCATTATATTTTCCAATAATCGTGTGTACCTACTTTTCCCCCTTTCAAATCAAACTCAATATCTTTTTAAAATATTTTTCTTTCCTTTATTTTAAAATAGTGCAGATTACAAATTTACATGAAAATTTGTGTTGAAATCCAAAAATTTCCATAATTCAATCTAAACCGTCAAAACTCGTTGGATTACGTTTGTACTGCATGAAAATCAGAGCCACACTTCATCATATTAATCGTTACAAAACGAAGACTTCGAATTTACAAACGTATTCCGCGGCTTCACCCTCCCAACTGATGGCGCTTCATGATGTCATTCTAAAAGGAACATTATCAAATTTATCGACCTAAAATTACATAAACTCAGTATTTCATTTTAAGACGAATTTCCCGAGAAAAGAAATTAAACATGTACAAACAATACATTACAACCCATTTTTCAAAAAACATATTCTGATGGTGAGAAGGAATTTCGCTACCGTGATGTCTATATATTATCACTGTTTAAGAATTCTTCCTGGAATATTCTGTAAATTTCAATGCTGTTGTAATGGTATTATGATAACACATACTGGTTTTTGATCAGACACTGATTCTCTGAGTTATTCAATCGTTTAACCCTTTTTCCGCCTAATGGTGTGTGTACGTCATTCAAATCGTTTAGCCCTTTTTCCGCCTAATGGTGTGAGTACGTCATTCCACACTTTGATTCTTTCCTCGTTTCCTTCCCCTTCACCTACAAACTAACAACAGTTTGTAGGTGAAGGAGAAGGAAACGACGAAAGAATCAAAGTGTAAAATGGCGGAATGGGACTGATGCTTTATCAAAATACCGCTTTTCAATTATTATTTTAAAATACAGTTTTTAAAGCGGGATTTTCTGTTTTAAAAATTTATTAAAATAATTTGGTATACTAAAACATTCTAAATTTGGATTATGAGATGTGATTTCTATTCCAAAATGTATTTTGGCCGACATTTTGGAATTTGGTAATGATCAATGGGACTTGACCGTTTCTTAACCAGTTATGACCTTATTTGGTATATAGGTTTGGAATGGGATTCTAACATGAATTTTGAACGAATTTTAGGAATTTAACCTTTGTAGGATAACATCTAAATTATGATCACAGATTTGTTTTTGGATTGATTTTTATGTACCTATTATCGATTATAAGTTAAATTGAAAATTTAATTATATATATATATATATATATATATATATATATATATATATATATATATATATATATACATATATATATATATATATATATATATATATATATATATATATATATATATATATATATATATATATATATATATATATATATATTATTTAACTCCATACTCCATTTTTTTTTTTTCAAAAATGGAAAAATGTGTATGAAAATTATTCGATTTTCATAATTAGATTAGTCCCTAGGGAGAAAAATTCAGCATTATTTACTTGTTCTATAATTAATATCATGATGAATTTTACTTTCGATTTTAAAACAGTGTGCTGCTTTTGGTCACAGGGAGTCAATTCGCGTTCCATGAAATAATGATAATGAAAAGTTTTTTTCATTTGCAATCGAGTAGGTTTGTATTCCGCATAAGAAATTTTGATTTCACACAGTAAAATTTAAAATTTACGTGCGAATAGTTCAAGCTACTAGATTGCCAATGAAAAAAACTTTTCATTTTCATTATTTCACGGAACGCGAATTGACTCCCAGGAGTGGAAAGAAGTGTTTTACGCACTAGAGAAGAAAACTAAAAATTCAAATTAAAATATTTTAGTATGTACATACAAAAAATTTTATTTGCTATTTTTATGTAAAAACACTTTAGCGATAATAATAAACATCTTAAAAAAATGTTTCAATTACAAAGTATTTGAACACAATCCGAATGATTTTTCGAGGCGAGGCGTATCAGTAGGTCACAATTGGATGGGAGATCATTGGTTAAACAAACGCCAATTTTGTACAATTTGTGATATTTTGGAAAACTTAAGAATTTGGAAAAGTTTTGAGTAAAATGTATGGAGAGATTGGTGACCATAATACAAAAATAATTTGAATTTTGATAAAATCAATTCTCTTCAAATTCACTAATTTATTAAACAGCCCTCATATACTGGATAAATAAGCTCAATTCCACACCTATAGAGCGCACTATTCGTATACTTGAATCCTTGAGTCTACGTGTCAACAGCAAAACTCCAATAAAATTTGACTGCTGACACACAGAAACAAAACAGCCCACATTCGTTGTTATGATAAACCTTGAATCTACATAAGAAAAAATCATCAGTACCACCAAACATTATTTTAAATAATAATTTTACCTAAAAATAAATCAGTCATTGTAAGTGTATAAAGATGTTTTATACAATTGCATATAGTAAATAGTTTTAGTATACATATTCTTAATTGATAAACCCCGCATAAGAAACCGAATTATGTAATAAACAATTTAATTAGCGTTTAGGCCATAGGTCACAAATTAGTAATAAAACATACTAGATGACGAAATGAAATGATGCAAATAAAAATTCATGAACAATTAGTCGCTTTAAACCGCACAATTTAAAAGAAAAGCTCTATTACTACGTTCACAGGCAACTTGCCCAAAATCATAATAATTATCTACATCCAACATAATTATTTCCTTATTCACTTTCAATTTTTAGCACTTGATCTTTACGAAGAAATAGTAAAAAACTGTAATCTTAACTTTATTATCATGTTTCAACAAAAAATTATATTGGAAAGAAATGATTTAAAAGAAATTTCTCTTCAGATTCCGCTATGGTACAAAAAATCATATACACACACGTAGGGTATACAACAAAAAAAATTGGTAAAAGTTTTTCTTGATGCGTTTAAAATAAACCGTCGCCGTCACACATAACAAATCAATTTACTGTCTTGTCTCCAATTAATTACATCTAATAATTATGATTTTTATCTATAATGAATGACTTAATTTTTTATGTATATTGATCGACATATCCATAAGAGCGATGTAATTGGTGGTTATGCTTAATTACCTGGGTATAATATTTTTTTTTTGCAAATTTATTTATGTGATTTTCATATGAGTGTGCTGTGTGAGTAGAACAGTAAATAGTTTTTGTTACCTGATACCTGTATTCGATTTACTCATGCATAGTTGAATCTTTGGATGTTATTTGAAGTAAATTACCTGAAAGAAAATATAAAAATAAAATTAGTTAGTACTATTTATAGCGCGTATAAGAAGTAAGAACTAAAAAAAATTTCTAAAATTTGCCTATCACCGCGAGTCCGCGTACCTCATTAATATTCAGTACAACTTCTAATAACGTAATTAATGCAAATTATAACAGCAATACACAATTAAACCGGAGTCCAATGATGGCGCCTCGATTGCATCTCGCATGTTTTCTATGGCGACAAGCGGAATTTCTTCTTCAATTATTATTAAAACCAATTTTTTTGCTGCGCGCTTACTTCACTTTTTCGCTTATAATAATAATATGCTGTAAGTGATTTGTTTGTTGTCTGGATTTTATATTTTATTTGAACAACTTTTGCAATTTTAAAAATGCAAAATCCAACAAAAAATATTAATTGTAAATTGCGAAATTTAGAAGAAAAGAAATGAAAAAAAGTTAACTTGTTAGTATACGGTAAAACATCTTAAAGCGCAAGAAAAACAAAAACTATTTTGAATTAATCTGAGATTATGTTTTCAATTTAAGGTTACCATTTTATAAATTCTTAGTTGATTTACATTATTTTTCTTTGAATATTTAATTCCTTTTATACATTTAATTTTAAAATGGCAATTTTAATGGTAATTTTATGACGAGGAGAGTCGTTTTTCAAATTCCTAAGCTGCACTTATAATGATTAGGTTGAAAATTTGAAATAAGTACAACAGATTTTTAAAAAAATAAACGAGTACATATTAAGTTAACCTTGCTTAATTCAAAACTTTCCTCATTTAGATTACATTCATCAAAAAATCTGTTTAGCGGGCGATCATATTTATCCTCTTCTCTCTTAACACAATTGCCTTTTGTACCCCACATTTTATATTACGAATTAAAAGTAACATTGTCGTATACGTATCCGCAAAAACAAAGGTGACTAGGTTGATTATACTGTAATTATTGTGACGGAAACTGTGTAAAATGCATTTCACTTTCAATAGGACGAAAAGACTCCGAAAAAAATTAAAATTGAATTGCACTACTTATGTCCGATTATTCCTGCGCTCCAGCTAACACTTTCATATCAAAATTTGTGTCGCGGACATAATAAAAGTACATAGTTTTTTCTAAGAAAATATTTAACGATTACGTAAAAAATTATTGGATCAAATTGTTCGTTTAAATATTAATTCGCAAGCTAAATATTTACCTGGCACTAAATAACCTTATCAAGGTTGCGGTTCGTTTTGTATGATTGACACACGTGATTGCATTTTTCTAATTACATATTTGTTTGTTACAGCTTATGTGTCTTTAAGACATGCACATTTTTTGTCGAATTCACTAAAAGTGAAAAAATTTAGCTTCTTCTCTGTTGGTCCCTTTCAACTCAAAAACTACAAATGATAGAAACTTATATTTATGCATATAAAATGGTCGGTTTAAGTTATACAGGGTTATCCAATTCGAGGTTGATAAAGTAGAAATCTGTATACCGACATCTGTCAAAGATAAACATCAAGTACGCTGTCATTTATTTAGTTGACATTCTGCCATTTAAGAATATGGAGCATTTAACAATCGACCAACGCGTTAAAATTATTAAATCTGTCGATGCTGATTTTTCGAACAAAATTTTCTTCAGTGATGAAGCTCATTTTTCGCTTGGTGGATACGTTAATAAGCAAAACTGTAGAATTTGGGGCTCAGAAAATCCACAATTGATTGTAGAGAAGCCATTACACCCGGAAAAAGTCACTGTTTGGTGCGCATTGTGGTCTGGTGGTGTGATTGGGCCGTATTTTTTTGAGAACAACCATGGACGAACCGTTACCGTCAATTCTGAGCGCTATGGCCGCATGTTAACCGATTATTTTTTTACGAAAATCGAAGATTATGATCTTGACGATATGTGGTTCCAGCAGGATGGAGCAACCAGTCACGTAACCAGAGCAAATCGAGATCTTTTGCAAGAGAAATTTCCTGGACGTTTGATTTCGCGATTGGCTGATGTCAATTGGCCTCCAAGATCCTGTGATTTAACGCCTTTGGATTTCTTTTTGTAGGGCTACGCGAAAGATCGTGTTTACGCAAACAATCCTCAAACTCTTGACGAATTGAAAACTAATATTCGTAAGGTAATGGCCGAGATACCGCCCGAAATGTGCCGAAAAGTCATTGAAAATTACCTCAAAAGAATCAAGGCCTGTAAGAAGTCCCGTGGAAGACATTTGAATGATATCTTGTTTAACTAAAAATGGCAAGGATCAATCTGTAAAATGAAATAAAAATTACAATACATTCCGAATATTTTGTGTGTTTTTTTTAAGTTTACTTTATCAAGCTTGAATTGGATAACCCTTTACATATTCGATAAAAAAAATTTTGGGGATTGACCGGGATTAACTGCAAATTGGTTGAGGAATGGCCAAGTTCAATCAGAACAGGCCCAATTCTAAAAGTTCGAGAATAATTCACATTAAAATGCAAATTATATCCGATAACCCACATTTAACCAAGATCGGCCAAAAAAAGACCGAGTTCTTTCTTAATAAAAATGAAGATAAAACAAAGAAAATTTAATATTTAATATATTTTTATTTTTTAAAATCCCGACTTTTGTCGGGTTTTTTAAGGTTTCAGCAAAATCGGCATTTCGAAAATCGGGATTTTGAAAACCGGGTTTTTGAAAGTCGGGATTTTGAATGTCGGGATTTTTAAAGTGGAGATTTTGAAAGTCGGGATTCTGAAAGTCGGGATTTTGAAAATAGGGATTTTTTTTTGTCGGGATTTTGATAATTTGGTCTTTTGTAATTCGGGATTACGTACCGACGCCCTTTTTAACACATTCATTAGCAGAGTGATTACGGCGAAAATCGAAAATGTTTTCTAGCAATAAACGATATTTATTCATAAACCTTTCTAGTGGACTTTTCGTGATCCCTCTCTCTATTTTAACATACACATACCTCTATAATTTATTGGTAGACTCCCAAGCTCTATAATAAAGTATAGAGGCATGTGTATGTCAGATCCCATATCGAAACCACTCTGCTTTCCTTCCAGTTTCCGGTACATTTGGTCACTCATACATAAACGTTATTAAGAATCTGAAGCCAAGGTTAATTGGCCTCGAAATCATAATCATTTCATAATTCACCCTATGTATTCCGAGTGTAGCATAGAATTAGAGGGTTTCTGAAACCATCCAGAATTCATTCTAATCAAATTCAAGACACATTTAATTAATAATTTTATTTTCATTTTCAAATTTCAAAGATTCAAATTACCTAAACTATTCTGTACATCTATCATCATTTGTAAGCATTGATTTCCATTCTCTTGATCATCTACCATCGCATTTAGATCAAAAATCATTTTTCCTATCACTTGCTAAATTTGTTAACCACAACACTCTCAGTTGTGGTTCTCTGTGTCATTTCAGAGACAAAGCTCTCGTTTTGCACTATAAGGATAAGTACTTCTTATCATGCCAATATTGAAATCTAACTTATTAAAACATCGATGAACTTTAACTTTTCGCTCTTACTTGCGTACAGCAGGCATCGTTTACTCTCATTATACTCAAAATTAGACACTTCGACAATTTGAAACTAATATTGCTTTTGAGTAATATTGCAAGAGCACTGAAACCATCGACCACACAGAATACTGCAACTATTCACTCTAAACAGTTTGTTCTGACGCATTCATGTTTCTCATGTAACAAATTCAAATCATTATTGACTAGATAATACCGCAACATATACGCTAATAAATATGGGTTATTTATTAATCTAGCCGACTCTCATAAATACGTTGATTTTAACATTCGCCTTATCATTCAAAAAATAGTTGGAGATTATGTTGAAAGATAAAAATATTTTTGAATAAAATTAACCATTATGTATTTCATATAGATTTACAGAACTTATTGAACTGTCCTCGACTAATTTCTGGAACTTGGCTAGCTGGGGCGAAACCTTCGAATGACCTAGACACTGTCTAAATCCGCAATGGTAAACTTTAGTACATCCTTCTAAGGAAACCTTAAACGAATTTTAGAAACACTTCTGTAATATTTCTTTTTGTAATTGAGGTATGCTTTGCTATGGGGAATCATTTGATTCCCCATGTCCAGGCTCTGTAGCAAAATAGTGTTCCTTCACGTAAAGAAAAACCTGCTCAAGAGTGGTTGCCATTCCAATTTACACGAATTTATATCATTGGAAGAATGGCCTGCTGCGGACCTAAACCCTTTGGATTTACAAAAAAAATAAATTTGTGTTCAAAAACTAAAGTCACTTCTCTTTAATCATAATATGCAAGGAGGAAAATTCTGTGATAGCGGCTGTACCCTAAGTAGTTCAATCAGAACAAAAGGAAATTGCTCAATTTGCAGTAAATCTCAAGTCATGCGCAAATACGTGATAAAACGCAACAAGAGACTAATGTAAAGGAAGCCAGCTTAAAAGTATTGAAATTTGTCCGTTATACGTCAAAATATATTAGACTTGTGAAGTTATAATAAAACGATTATTGTATAGCAATGTGCTTGCCAAATTTTATGATTGGTAATAATTTATGGAACATACGAGTAATTATCAACTGTACAATTGGCCGAGTGCGCCCAATTTAAAAACGCGCCTTATAAACGACAATCCCAAAATTAATGTTATCGCGCACATAACAGTATTTACGAGTGCATTAAATTTAATTCTCCGATAAACAAGCATATTTATGTTTATCTATTAATTATTTGAACAACATATGGTAAAGTACACATATAAGATAAAAGTTCATTTATCCAAGGAAAATTACCAACCGTTGAAATGTTGTATAGAGCTTAAACAAAAATAATTCAAATGCCGTACGGTAAACCATATTTACATAATAAAATACAAATTACATTTTCAAATAACAATGAAAAGCGAAAACATCTTAAGAAACGTGATCTATTCTTATAATTTTATTTGGTTTGGAAGTTATAACTTTCAATCGAAAACTGTAAGATTAGACAACAACAACGAAAAATATAACAAATATTCATCATTATGCGCTATCATGCTGTTGTATGATCCAAAATGTTGTAGAAAAGTAGACAACAATACCAGTAATAATGAAAACTGTGAGTTTACTATATCCATTATTTTCTATATGTATAGCATTTATCGAATTCAAACTAGTTCGGCCAGAGTGGAGCTATTTTTAGAATGGAATTCTCACCACTGTACCTCAAAATTGGGATTTTTGCCTTTAATATTTAAAAGATCAGCACGATATAAAATTTGAAGTGCAAATTTACAATACTGCGAGATTATACCGACATGTACCTAGCAATTTGGTCATGAAAGTGTTAATAAAGAAAGCATGATTCTGTGTAAAGTTATAGTTTAGTAACACAGTAAATACCAAAAATAAAAAACTTATTACTTTCGATCATTTGGTGCCGGTTTTTTGTGTTGTGATTTATTTTCACGGAATTCCATGACTAACTTTTAATTAATGCAGCGCACTCGTATATAGCATTTTTAAATACGTGCATACATATTGTACATATAAATTTCACTTAATAAGCCTTATTTAAATTATATCAATTTATAATCCCATCTTAGACAAAGATGAAAGTTTTATTTTGTCTATTTTAATGTGTTTGAGTAGTAATAAATAATAAGTGTTTTTTATTTGCGGTTCAATTATAGATTTCAGAATATTTTCCATTTTTTATTAGGGTGCGTCTTAAGAATGCACTGCGGACCTTTAGATCTATAGTGCAGCGACGTGAAGTAACGATATAGTCGTTGATGAATACCACTATTCCAGGGAAAATTACGACAATAGGAATATTTTAGTAACCAGTAGGTCATACGGTTGCACCGCAACAAGTCGAATGCAACAACATCGTCATCTTGTTTAGAGGTTCTGAAATTTATGTATCCACAAGTCGGTAAACCCATAAGCAAAATTATATATCTGTGAATGTTTGTAATTTATTTAACGTCATCAATTTCTTCTGTATTCTATAATTTTTATAATTTTGGAGTCATTCCTTTGTCGAACTATGCATAGTGTTGTTACAATTCTAAGTGCCTTAAAATGTTAGCAATTTATTTGACTGTGAATAATAGTGAATGAATTAAATTACACCAAGAAACGCTATAGTGCCACAACTAAGTTGGCTAGTTATATAGAAAATGAACGGCCTTAACATACGATAAGTAGAACAATCTTGTAAATATTTAAATTATAACCTAAAATTCGTCATACATATACACAATTAATTTATACCACAAGGTAAATTGTGGTTTCAACTAAAACATCAATCTATAACATTTGTTAGTAACAATGATGCTGTATGACAGCTGAAATTTGCCAGCGGAAAATAAAAGATTGCACTACTAGCCACAAGTGGCAGCACTATCACAAAAGAGAATTACTGTTGTTTTCACTTTAATGTTTTGCTTTTTTGGGGCCATATAAATTCTTTTCAATTTCTGGCCAATTCTAACCGATAAATTCTCCCCAAAATTCCCAAGTAGTCTCAGTATTAGCTATTAGAGACCTTAGCTATGTATTAGAAAAACAACCGAAAGTATTGGTTACTTGAGGGAGTTTTTGAGATGTTGGCCAGAAACAGAAAAAATCTTATATGGCTGCTGAAAATCAAAAAATTATAATGCAAATCTAAGATAATCTGAAACTTAATTATTTGGCCGCAAAAATCAAAATACGACTAAGAATTCTAAACGATAATCTACTTCAATTTTCTTATTCGATTCCCATCAACCCTGCACAACTATTTTTAAATTTACTTGTAAAGAAATAGACGAGACGGCTCGTCATATCATTGCTTCATTTCAAAACTTTGTTCAAAATACCTAATATAATAACAATATAGACCTGCAATGTAAATTTAACAATTATTATTAATTAAGGATTTGGCGAGTGCTCTTCAGCTCAACATCCATTTTAATCGTGTAGAATGGGCAGACATTAGAACTTCAACAAAAATATAAGTTTTAATCCAAAATCAATGTAGAAGCCAAATTGCATGAGGATTGGTTATGAAATGGCCAAGTTTGGTCCACCACGATCAGAGCCGAGGATTTTGTCCCTTTAGAATCTCTAACTAATATTTCTAATAAAATCTCATCGTAATTCGTTAAGAAATAATTCGCGGAGAAAGACGGAACATTGTAAATTTTCTTCGAAGGTCAAGCAATTTGCCATTTTAAGAAACTGTTTTATGATTTATTCGTACAATATTAATAAAAAAATCCGTTTGGCGAATATTTCAGGGAGTATAAACAATAGAAAACAATTTATTTGAATTTCGCGGCAAAATTTCCAAGTACGACGAATTTTAGGAAAAGTATTTTGAGTTAAAGGAAACCTTACTGCGCGCGCTTTACGTACCTTGGTAGGTACTAGTTCAACTTCGGTAACATCTGCAAACATATCTATTGTGCAACCAACACTTTTGGAGTTACTCGAACAGCAAAGGGAATTTTTACAACATTACAACAACTAATCTGTTGGCTGATCGGTCGGTTTTAAATCATGATCACGTTAAGTTAATCAGTGTACAATTTACGAAATTTGATGGTGATAAAAAATGGCCGGCCTTTAATAATATTCATGTGTATATCGTCCATGCATAGTAATCAAGCGCTTATATATATTTCTAAATTTAAATTGCTTGAATTGCTCTCCCATGCCGATCGGGATGCATGGTTGATACACATTACGAAGTTCAGCGCGTCACAGTCGACCCCGTGTTCATCATCAATCAGTATAGTGGCTGACAAACTCGCTACCATGATTACAGGCCTGGTTCACTTAGATGTATCATCAGGATTTACCTTGTGAAACCATAATTTGTGGTCTACTGGATCCTATCCGCTTCTGATTGAATAATACTCGTATAGTAATTTAATAACCTCCTCACATAACTCTGTGAGCAAATATGCAGAGAGAGATGGTATTTAGTTTCTCGACTTACCGCAGTGGATTTTTGTGAACTATGAAGAGAGCCTTGTTTAATCAACTGGTCGATAGGAGGTTGCTAAAAATTTGCTTAGGGGTCGGTGGTTGGGCTTTGATCTCTTTTTAAACCTTCTCAAGTCGTTTATTTAAATAAAAATTATTGAGACAGGGGTTTATTGCAGAGAGGGCCAATAGACGAATGCAAGGAGTTTTGATTTTCGGAAAATTCATTTGGGAATCCTATACTGTGGGACCGGTGGATGTTTCACCATGTTGTGTGATGTTTCACCATGTTGCGTGATGGTTAATCATGTTGCGAAAGATTACACTCTATTGCGTCATGTGTCGTGTCTTAATTAGATGCACAGTAAAAAAAATGCATTGAATTTTCATGTGGGCAAAAGTTACCGAACCTTTTCACGTAAAATTACATGAAACTTGAAAAATAAGTTTTTATTGAAAATTAAATGGTTTATACCGTAAATTTGCTAGTAAAGTTATGTAATAACTTATGTTTTCGGTGCGCGTTAGATATTATTTCTCCCAAATTTAAAGAAGAAACTAAAATTGGTTGAATTAGTTTGTAATTGTACGATACATTTCATGTAATTTTAAATTCCAGTTGAAAAATACAGAAATATTCAAAAGAGAGAGAAAATACACGTAATAATCATAGTATTGTGCATTATTACAGTCAAAATTAAAATTTGTGAGACAAAGTTGGTAAAATTTGCAAATTCAATTTTTTTTTACTGTGTAATTGACGTTGTGTTGCATCATGTCTCGTAATGGCGAGACATGTTGCGTTGGTGGCATTACGGTTACGTGTTGATGTAATATGTACGATGGCGTTAACAGCAGGCGTATACATTAATTTACACCGTTCATAATCCAATTATGTTTCTTCAGTAATTTATCAATTATCGATCGAATTTCTGCGGTTTTGTACCAAGGTTTCCGGAAACCGATCTTCTCTAGTGCCAGGCACAATTCATTGGGTGAGATCTGGCTTTCTCTCTCTCGATTTGAAATATCTCTTATCGGCTCTAATAATTTGTATGAGAGAAGATTTTCTAGTGTCAGTAAGCGACTGCTATGATTCGTTACCATGATTTCGAGAAATTCGTTTAGTAGTCTGGTGGGTATGTTGCACCATGTTCCACATTAGAACCAAGTTATTTCTCAATCGTATGGGATTGAATTACATTATATGATGAAAATGCGATTATATTCCAGAGGGTGAAGCATAAAAACCGATGTTTTGGGAAAATAAAAGAAAAGTATTTAATTGTTCAGCGATATGATAATTAATCATTTAGAAGAAATATGGAAGAAAAAACAGAAAGATAGAAAATAAAAACATTGCTCCAAGGAATGTCTTACGCTATATGGTAATAAAAATTTATCGCAGTCTGTTCTAAAATACCACTACACCGGGATAAGTCTGCTGTTAGCAAAAACGATCTAAGTGAGATCTAATCCATTCGTTAGTAATTTATTGACAAAAACCTCGTTGGATTTCACTAAGGCCTAGATAGAAAATACACTAAAATGCCACCATAAATAGATAATTCCTCATGAACTTACCTTATCAAATGTGCTTTGGGAAAATCAATTATTCCAAAATATTTTATTGGGCAAACACAAAAGAAGTGGTGGTCGAAAAATTGTCAAAGTTGGAGATGATACTTATTTTATATGAAAATACAAATAAACGAAAGTTTAACGGCAAAATTGCATTACGAACAATTTTAAAGGGAAATGTTCTATCGGTACGAATTGAATTTCGAAAATCTTTTAGGCAAATTTCTTCAAAATTTTTTTGAATTTTCGATTTCGTTTAAATTTTCATGATCCCCTCCCTGTACTATTTTGATACAAACTTGCTCAGTACGATTTTTAAGTAAAACTCTAAAGGACCTCTTTGATTTTCGAGCTCAATCAAAAAATGTTTTCTTCTACTTAAACAAAGCAGATATGTCGTTTGATAAGCTAGACCCACTGAATTAGCTGTTTGAGCTTTCTAGTGAAATATTTAATTAGTGAGATATAGAGACGATATTCAAATCTATACCGATGTTATACTTACATGGGTACTTAAGCATATTTTAGCTATATGTATTTGATAAAAGCTTAGATCTAATTTGTCGTAATGGACATAAAGATCCTAAAGTACATAATACATAAGCCACAATGGATCTCACTCAACAAAGTTGGTTCACCAAATTCATACACCGTGTTTATTGCGAAATGTAGGCTAAACATTAGTATTAATTTAGACAGCATTTAGCGAAATTTATTATGAAGTGTTTGTTTTACTGAATGCACCCAATAAAAATTTACAATAAAATGTTAATTAAACAAACAACAAATAAATCGGGGTTGGCTTATCGCTCCGACACAATTTTATAAATTTGGTATTCTTGTTATTCCATAACTTCATTGATAAAAATGTATGTACGAGTGTATACATACGATTAATTCACAAAGCGTAACAAAAGATTTAAAACTAAAACTTAAAGACATATAAGGCTACCACCGTTCACTACCCAAGTTATTCCATTGACCTTTCGCAGTACATTATCGATCTCGCATAATTCGCTAAAAATAAATATAAATTTATGAATTTCAATTTCACTAACCTTTCAATTAAAATACGAAATATAATGACATTTTCAATGAAAATTTCACACTAAACCCATTTTATACGAAATGAAAATGAAAACACAGAAAACTACCAATTGAAAATTTATTTTCTTTTAATGCAAACGGCGCGGCGCGCGGCGCAGAATTAAACGTATGAATACTTTCAAATACGTCTAGACGACTCTAAAAATAACTTCTTTAGCGCACAGTAAGAGTATATTGATGATGATGATGTATTTAACGTGTTTATAATTTTGCTTTGCTTATGTGAAACTGTGGTGAATTTACTTTTTCCACAAAAAACTGTTGATCAATTCCGTTAAACAAATAGCGTTCGAGATAAGATAATTCTGATATAAAACTACATACATTTAATGAAGTCGCGATAAGATAACAGTATTATCTGAAGAACTGGGGGAAAATTGATAACGATGTACCTATAAACAGGTAAGTATGTATACAGAATTCATAACGAATACCAGAGCGTAGCATATAGTGGCCCCTAGTAAAATCAGCCAAATTATTACAAAACCATAATCATCAACAGTTTTGTTGTCATTGTGGTAAAAACGTGATTTGACAATTCAAATAATTTTTAAGAATACGCGATTCATCTCACACACAACCACACAAGAACATCGTGCTATGGAATTTTAATTCGCGATGATTTTGCGAATAATACGCAATACACCAAACTGTACCCCTCAATATAGAATACTTAAAAAAAATAATTTTCGTTAAATTTTTTCTTAAAATATTACGCCGTTTGGATATCATTTTTGTTGTTGTTGATTTATTTATAGTTCATCAAACGCCTCTGCTCACAAGAAACAAAATATGTGCATGTAATAGTTGGCTTTAATATTGAATGTGTTAATTAAAGATAAACGAAAAGGTAAATTGTGTATGTTTTGCTGTGTTTAGAATGTAAATATAAACAAAATAACTGTAGAAACGATGTAAGGTGTTGCTCATATAATATTGATTAAGATTGAGTCTAAATAATTTTTTAGACTTATATGAACAATCATGTGTAAGTTGGTAGCATGACACGTCAAGGAAAATTACAATTCGCCGACAGACATTTCATTGAAAATAATTTATGATTTATTACACGACACCGATCTTATCACCATTCAAAACAATCAATTGTGGGCTTGTTAGGGAAGGTATTGTTTACCTCACAAAACCTTAAAAACGATGACTGCTAATCCAGAAACTATACCAGGTATCAGGAATACTCCAAAAAATCGTAAACAGAACATCTAAACAGGTGTAATATAGTGAAAGACCTGTTACGCAAATATCTAGGACTAGATTGATATTCCGACCGTACTATAAAGTTACGTCTCTAGGCACGTAGCGCGCAAAAATTATTCAAGAAATATTTAAAGAAATAATGCCATATACCTTTAACTATATGTATATGAACATTTAAATTTTTTAATAATCTCTGATTTTGAAACTCTAAAATGTAAAGCAGCGCACAGAACAATAACTTGTTATTGGTTATATAAAACAAGTTGATATCTATGCAAGTGGCATACTGGAGACAATATGTATAATGTAATGCATGTATAAGTTCATGTGTAAAGGCCAAACAATTTAAATTTACACAAAAGAGGTATTTTCCTCCATTCCATAGTAAACGAAAAAATGTGCTCGGGGTGTTGGAGGTATTTTAATCAAAACTTATTACTCAGCATGATTAGATTGCGCTCCACAAATGAAACTATCATAAAGTGAAGAGAAGGCAACAAACAAAGGCTATCAGAAAGTCTTCTCATTAACGTCATAATCCCACATGCAGTTGACCAAGAAGCAGAGGCAACCGAACGGCCCCCACATTTCATCGCATGTTTTTTTACTACCCCATCACATAGAGACCGGACCCAAACAGGGATCTTCAATTTAATCCACGAACAAAGTATTAATATGCGTCACTAAACAGCGATCAATCGAAAATCGAGGCCAAGTAAGAGTTTCACTAAGAGAGTGGTGAATAAAACCTAAATGTATAAAAAAAATCGTTTCATATTTATAAAAATGGGCATTCAATATGATTTTTTTAATGCTAATAATCACCAACTGAGCGTACAATTTTCAATATTATGCGCACAAATTCAAAGAAACTGGGTCGATAGCAGAAATGACATCATCAGTCATTGTGTTCATACAGGTCATTCAGTCGAGAATATTGTTGCAGTATGTGAAAGTGTGATATGAAGAGGACTACTGTTTGGTGTCGTTTATAAGCTGGACAAATTATTGAATCCTTTTTTAGGTCGAAAATGATGCTATTGCAGTGCTGTTATATTCACATGTTGAAACTCTTATTGGCCCACCCTTTACCAAATCAAATCTTATAATACCCATACCAGTGCAAAGTTTGCTCTGATTATAATCAGAATTATTAAATCTAGACATGGCTCACCTATGCTATCTAATTTCTGCTAGATTTTTGTAGTCTTTCGAGCCGGATCGAATGTTCCAGCAATATAGGCAATACGGCGTTGCCTACGCGATGGACCAGCACAACTAAATGAACCGAATCCGTACACCAGATACTACGATAAGGTACGTTAATTCAGACCCAGTTCGAAAAATATCAGGCGAGAAATATTATCAGAGGAATACCAGAAACTGTCTGTTGGGTTGGAGGGCTCTTGTCATACGTACCATATAAATTCGGCCGATCTACCTAATATGGATGGCCTTGGTCCAAATCAACCAAATTGATCTTGATTTGTTATATAATTGGACGAATAACAATAAATTTTATCTTCATTAGATTAAGTGCAAACATATAAGTTTTTCAGAAGAATAGTAGGTATTGCTCATCCCTATTAAAATGGCAGCAATCTTCTAGCAGATGTAACTTGTGACTAGAATTTTCGTAATCCACATGGTTGTGGTAAGATTGTAAATTTGGACAGGTGGGATCGTAAACATTTTTAAAAACATTATTAACAATCTTCTTTAATCGACTCATCCATCATTCCTCTGTTGCATCTTGCCGAAACAACATTATGTAATAAACGACTGCAATCGTGCAATGCAACCTAGTTTGGAAAATATATTCTAAATGAAGAACAAAGTCAACTGAATTAAATTTTAATTCTGCTCTTTTAAGATAAAGATGAATAAAGCGATGATATCACCAGGATAATTACGTTAGGGAGGTGAATTCAAATTTTCATAATTCTGCGAAGCAGGATCAACAATAAGTTACTTTTCATTAGTTTGATTAGTCTCAATAAAAGCCGATAAGGCGAACCAGAGTCTCAAATCCGATATTTTGCTTATAGGTAGTCTAAAAAACGATAACATATTTTACGGCACTACTACATATGGACTTATTTTTTGATGAGCAATTATTTCAAAGTAATCGATCAATACTATATAAAAAGGTCACGTTTATTGGTCTCACAGTTCTTTAATATGGGGGGTTATCCTCGCCTCATTCAATTTATCCTATATAATATTTTTGTTCGCTTCACTCAATCTCTTGATCGCAATTTGAAAATTAAATTATGTATTATGACTAAAATGTAGTCTGGATTAATTATTGTAAACGTCTTCAACACGAAGAAATACGTGCCCTGTTGTTTGTCCTCTGTCCCTGAATTTATTTTGTGATTTAAGTCTCTGAAGTGTTTACCAGATTTCAAAAGATCTCTTGGTACAAAAATACAAAATGTTTTCTACAAATAAAAATTTCATGTACATATTTAGATCAAATGCGGAAAACCTTATAAGTATAGTATTTTCATTTTGGTAACGGTATAAACATTTTTTTTCGAATTTTCTCTAATTTTAAAAATCCAATTTGATTCTAAAAATACAAAATGCGTATTTTGTTGACCTAAATAGGAAAATAAATAGAAATTTATAGACGAAAATTTCCCCGTCGCAGATGCATGATTTCCTAATTTTACAATAATAAACCAAGTATGTAGTAAAAAACTTGTATATATTTTGTGTATAGACCATGGTAAAATTTTTCGTATGGTGGTATGGTATTTGGTATCGATAAAATCTAACTTCAAAAATATGTTAAGCGGCATTTTTAGTTTTATGTCAATTCGAATGTATAAATAAAGCACGCGATCTATCCTTTTTTGGTAAAAAGATATGTTTACCCTAAGGGTAATAAATATGTACCATGTACTATGTGTTACCAGCGTTCTGATTTTATAACCGAATACGAATATGTATATAAATAAAAATCGTAAATTAATTTTCTGTCTAATTCCACAAATTATTTATTTGTACGCCACTTACATGTTAAGCTCTCATAACTAATTTATTTAAATTGTACGGAAAATTAACGGCAAGATCTTCGTTACAACAGTAATTTGAAAGGTATCATTAGGTATACCTAATGTAATATATATATCATTTCGTAAGCTAAGTCGAATGACGACAATTTATCAAAATTTCATGGATTTAAACTTTTGAAATGATCAAGATTTAAAAATTCTTGCGTTTACGGTTCATCAATCATTACGATAGTTTTAAGAAAACTTTTAAATGTAATTTATCAAATCAAGATAATTAAATTACCACAGACAAAGATTATAATGGTCTGGAGAAAAAGTCTTAATTACGGGACTTTGACGCAATTCAGCGTTTGTAGCAATCGTCACAATATTAATTGTTCTCAGCATTTAATTTTATTTAATCAAATGATTTTGTTTGTAAAACAAAAAGAATGTGTTTGTGTTTCAAATTTCCGGTTTACGAAATATTTTATTTATCGAAACTACCGGAAATTGCTGGTGTAGTTCGATATTTTTCATACAGGTATACATTTTTTCACAGCGCCAACTTGCAAAATTTTATACATCTGCACGTCCCACAAAAATCTCAGTGTCATTAAAACGTGTATAACTTTAAAATTGCGTATTGCCTACCTACTGCATTGGTCGGTAAATTGAAATAATATCGCATTCTCTTCTTTAATCAAACAACAGCGACTACTTTCGTATACTTTGTTCCGTTTGATTATGATTCATAAACTATTCCAAGAATCGATAATAACAGAATGCAAATTTAATAAAAAAATTTCTTATGTTTTGTCTTTTGATCTTACATTTTTTATAGCGTTTTAATAGATGTATTGGATTTTCTATATATATAGTACCCAACTACACTAAAAACCAGCGATGTACAAACTCCATGTTGCGGGCCCAAGTCATCTCTAATTTTAGCGGATTTATAATCGATTAGAGTATAACTATTGTGAATGGCACAAATTTAATTCAAATATAATGGGCTACAATACTTAACAGTTTAAGAATCGCTGTATTTTGTTTTGATTGCTTTCAAAGCAAAAAAAAAGAATGCATACTTTACGTATTCGTTATTCAACACTCATAATAAAATAAACATGCATGTGCTGTTTACATACTATGTGTAAGAAACAAATATCAAAAGTCTTTTTTCATAAAATAAATAGATTTTGAAGAAAATATTATCGATTTCATGTTTGAATATGGCTATAAAAATGATTGTGGTAATTAATCCAGATGCAACATCAAGTTTGGAATGAAAATTACAAAGTACTAAAATTATATGTACACTACACTACAATATAATATATCTATCAATTTTAATTAATTAATTTTTATTATTAAATTTGATTACAAATTTAAACAAAAAGATAGAATTGAAGATGATTATCATTGTTCAAATATACTTAAGGTTTGTGGTTTTCATTTCATATAGCTATAATGAAATTAATTAAAAATGTGAATGCGTCCGCTGATTGGAATGCAATGTTGACGTTAGGCCTTACAATTAATATTCATCTAATTAATTAATGATCGAATATCGGATCCTTTACTATATCAGAATAATGTATTACTAAGTATTTCACGAGGAAGTTGAAACGTTGATTTTATTACTAAATTTGTCAACAAAGGCGAGCAACAAAGACAACATTTTAAACAAGGTTTGATGAATAGGTCACTTAAGTCCTCTCCTAAATACGGCAACATTTCTCAAACCCTATTTGCTAAATTACCGACAAATTTTGACACAGCAGCCAATATCACACAAATACACAAAATTTTAAAATGATCAACGAAACAAAACTATATTCTGCCAAGTTGTATACCAATCATTGCAGTTTTATTATTATCAGCAAACAGAAACCCTTACTTGGATCACGCACTGTCCGTTATTAGAAGTTGAGAATGGGTACAACTGTTTGTTAAAAATTTTCAACATATCCGCAAAACGGTTTAAAAAACCAAAACTTCGATACGGAGCGGAGAGGATCCTGCGTTTAGTTTTCAATTTAAGAATTACAATTTTCAGTCGCTGTTAATAGAGCGGAGTGCACTAAATTTACTCATGCAGTAGGAGTGTTGGATTACAAGATTAGGCAATCAGATTACACAATCAATTTAATCACGCGAAATAAGAGGCCACATTCGAATACCATTTTTAAATACGAAATTATTACTATTTTGAGTGATTGTGCGCGTGAAATCGCAACGTTTAAATGCAATTCAGTTGAATTCCAAAAGCAACTTTAATGATAATTTCCTTCGACCATTGTAGATGAAGGGATTGTAACCATTGTCCGTATACTAAGAGCTGACTAAATGATGAAAGTAATGCCGCAGTAATATACAGGGTTATCCAATTCGAGGTTGATAAAGTAGAAATCTGTATACCGACATCTGTCAAAGATAAACGTCAAGTACGCTGTCATTTATTTAGTTGACATTCTGCCATTTAAGAATATGGAGCATTTAACAATCGACCAACGCGTTAAAATTATTAAATCCGTCGATGCTGATTTTTCGAACAAAATTTTCTTCAGTGATGAAGCTCATTTTTCGCTTGGTGGATACGTTAATAAGCAAAACTGTAGCATTTGGGGCTCAGAAAATCCACAATTGATTGTAGAGAAGCCATTACACCCGGAAAAAGTCACTGTTTGGTGCGCATTGTGGTCTGGTGGTGTGATTGGGCCGTATTTTTTTGAGAACAACCATGGACGAACCGTTACCGTCAATTCTAAGCGCTATGGCCGCATGTTAACCGATTATTTTTTTACGAAAATCGAAGATTATGATCTTGACGATATGTGGTTCCAGCAGGATGGAGCAACCAGTCACGTAACCAGAGCAAATCGAGATCTTTTGCAAGAGAAATTTCCTGGACGTTTGATTTCGCGATTGGCTGATGTCAATTGGCCTCCAAGATCCTGTGATTTAACGCCTTTGGATTTCTTTTTGTGGAGCTACGCGAAAGATCGTGTTTACGCAAACAATCCTCAAACTCTTGACGAATTGAAAACTAATATTCGTAAGGTAATGGCCGAGATACCGCCCGAAATGTGCCGAAAAGTCATTGAAAATTACCTCAAAAGAATCAAGGCCTGTAAGAAGTCCCGTGGAGGACATTTGAATGATATCTTGTTTAACTAAAAATGGCAAGGATCAATCTGTAAAATGAAATAAAAATTACAATACATTCCGAATATTTTGTGTGTTTTTTTTAAGTTTACTTTATCAAGCTTGAATTGGATAACCCTTTATATATATATATATATATATATATATATATATATATATATATATATATATATATATATATATATATATATATATATATATATATATATATATATATATATATATATATATATAAATAAAATCCCTAACAATAATGCCACAGTGATATAAAATTGAATTAATTGTATATTTTAAATTCGAAGACAGAGCGCATAACGCGGTGCAAGTTCATCGATAAATTCAATTTAAAAAAAAGCAATAACTTTTAAATTTGCATCGGGATGTGAGCCCAATCTCTTATGAACAAACTAAGTTTCTGGATCCCCTGAAAATTTGGCGCTTGAAACAACTAAAATTAAATTTTGCTTTTATACTTTTTAAATCTTACGAGAGACACCTTGAACATATGTTCTTTCTAGAGAAATTATAAGCGTCTATCAACAGTCTATCATTTCAAAAACGTTTTGTATTTCATTAACTGTTTATTGACATTTCACCCAAAAGGCAACATCAGTCCAAATCCTAACCAACGATCTTTTCAGAGGTTACGTAAATTCAGTTAAACTTCAACAATTAGTCAGCTGAATCAATTGAAGTTTTCAACAACTACAAGGAGAAATCAGCAATGTAACTTTTCTCACACATTTTTATTTTATAGTACGATTATAGCAATAATGGTGGACGAATCGGCCATAACGTTAGGAGCTATTACCATCAATAGAAAAATAGAAAAAAACAATGTAACACAACGTTAATCGCCATATCCAGATAAGATGACTGATTATTTCAAATCAAACTTAAAACGCTCAAAAGAAAATAACAATTAACCCTTTGCGGCCTTGTGATATATTGTATATACCACAAATTTAAAAATTAATGCCTCACTACCTTATGGTATTCTCAGCTATATCATGTTTCAAATGCAGAACTGCTATCATCTTCTTAGAATGGAAAAAATAATCCAAATGAAGTTTGGTTCGCATTGCGGCCTGGAAAGGGTTAAAGTTGAACATATTGTGCTGTTATTTTAATTTTTTCAATACAAATTCCAATAGGAAGCGGGGAAATAAAATAACAACATGAATATACTTATTGGGGTCGATTCCGGGATCTAAAATTTCATGTTATGTTATTTTATTTCTCCGCTTCCTATTGGAATTTGTACTGAAAAAACAAAAATAACATAACATAACATAAAATTTTAGATCCCTGAATCGACCCCATTATTTAATGGTTAAATCGATTCACAAAATTTATCAATTGTTCCATGTACTGTAAGTTGTCTGATCTTCTTCATAGCCATGCTTGAACGTTGGTTATGTAAGCAATACAAGTCACGACTTATACGACAAATGACATCAAAAGTATTTTTTATTTAAATCAATTTTGGTTTTTTCTTTCTTTTTATGGAAAATTTGCCTAAATTAACTTGCACTCGTAATTTGAACTACAGCTTACATAATCCTTGATTAGGATTTTCAAATGTTGGAGAAATTTCAATTAACTTGTTGAACAACCTACTAGGTTCTAAACATAAAACTTCATACGGTCATGTTCTAGGAATAATTCCGTTCCTAGTTCTTATAATGGACCCGATTCTCATGGCATAAAATTTCTGTTATGTTATTTTATTTCCCCGCTTCCTATTGGAATTTGTATTGAAAAAACAAAAATAACATGACATAACATAAAATTTTAGATCCCGGAATCGATCCCAATGTCTCTCATCACTCTAGAGAGCATAACAAAAGTTGAATGGAATGGATGGGAGCCATCACCAGATTTAGGTTAAGGTATCCTGAAGGTGGCTTTCATTTGAGCTACACACGTGAGTTTGTCATTTTCTTTCTTTAAAATTGTACATTCGTCACATAATTTGACTGTGCATTTCTCTTAATTATGTGAGTACAACATTTTCCTTCCGCGCTAAAATATTATTACAGTTGCAGTTATTAGTAATCTTAATAATTTCGAACTTTGTCCATGTAGGTTCAGCACTTGGGGCATTTCTAATTGTTCAGAAAATTCGTGATTGTATGCCACTCAAAAAAATTTGTTGTGTAATATTCTTTAACGGGGCATGTGGAATGTGCCGTGACTTCATAGAAAGTAAATCTTAAAGTACGGTGAACAGCAAGTACTTATATGACCCTATTGTGATCAGGCGATTGAGGTGAAGATCCAAATCATTTTCTCGACATTTTGAAGGTATGAGTCCAAAGTGTGAATGTTTAATAATATTTTTATTTATTATTTGATTTCATTTTTTTTAAATACTGTATATTTCAATGAAATTTTTTTGGCTTAAACGTGAGAAATGATATCTCGCAAATGATGACCATTTTCTGTTTCACACATTACATTCATGCTCTTTCTTTCAATATCAGACGATGATGGAAAATATTTTAAAATTAGCTGTGCCAAAGCTGCGGCTCCAGCATGATGGAGCTACACCCCATACTACAAGGGACGCAATGGATCTGTTACGAAACATCTTTGGCGAGCAAATAATTTCGTAAAGAAACAATTGCAATTAGCCACCGCGCTCAAAATTTAGGTCCGTTACACTTCAGCTGTGTTTTTTAAGCAAAATGAGCTGTTTTGAGATCACAGCTTCTCAGGTTAAAGCCGAAATAAGTAAAACTAAATTCGTGGAGTTTAGCCCAAGCAACTCGTACGCCCTGATTTATTTAAATGCTATATTGAAACCTATGGGATAGAAACATAGTCCACATCGCTGTAAAATGAAAATATAGCTCACATAAGTCAAAAAACATAGCTCAAGTGTGCAACGGGCCTTAACCTCCCGACAATTTCCTTTGGCCTTATTTGAAAAAAGGGAGTGCGCCAATAACCTAGAGATCATACCAGAACTAAAAAACAACATTCGAAATGAAATCCCGGCCATGACACCTGAAATTTTGAGAAAATTTATGGAAGGTTTATCGCAAATAATCATATACAGTAACATAAAACCGCGAATAAAATTTATAAAATCTTTCATTAAGTATGTCTTTTATATAATTACTGATAAACAGTTCTGATAACATTATGATTATTTTTAACAACAAAATTGTGAGGGTTGTCTTTGCCTAATCAAAATGATTGACACAAGAACAATTTTGATTTTGAACTATGTAAGTTATTTATATGTTTTATATGTTTAATTATTTCCCAATTAGGAAGTAACAAAAGTTCAAATGAATTAAATTAAATTTTATTTAATTGTAATGTTAGTAAAAACATTTTGAAAGAATTTTGATTGATAAATCGTTAATGCTCAAAAATCAACAGAGAAGTCGGAAATAACATGGAGCATCCGTCTATGGCTTTGACTAATGTTTAAACAAACTGAATGTGATGATCGTAGCCCGCAGGTTCTTGCAACGCTACTGAACAAATAGTTATTTTTTATTTGTGTCACCCTGTAATATTGATTGGTACGTTTCTTATGTGCACAACAACGAAACCAAAACAAAAACTGCCCGTATTATCGTAGGTATAATTTTCGTTTCACGTGTTATACACTAAGTAGTTTGTATTGTTTATGAATTTAAACAAAGAATATTAAAATTAAGTAAATACATTACATTATTTTTACATATTTTGCTGACATTTGTACAATTTTTAATTTCATGTGAACATGTAATATGATCCCCAGAGATGTTTAATCTGATGGCGGGTGATAACCATTCCAGATCCAATACCTTAAAACATAAAACCTACTCATAATTTAATTAGATTTGAACAGTGCAGCGAGAAAGTTACGCGGCCACCAACCGTAACTTTTCCAATTGAAAAAACCCCGATGAATGAAAAGTGAATATTTCCATTTTTTATTTACTTCTAATTAAACATATATTCAAAATAATTGGAAGGCGTTCAAAATATTAACAAAATAAATTTAAATTGAAAGTTTTTTATTGTTTCTTTGAAGTATTGTATTTTTTTTTTAATATTCCATAAACACTTCTTACATACTTAAACCTTGAAAGGTTTGTAAGGTTAATTACACCTACTGCTTAAAAGGTGTTTGAGTAAATACTTAACAGTTTTACTTGTGTTAAGAAAGTTTGCATTATAAAATATTATAATAGCAAAACGTAATAAAGATAAATGGGATAATAATAAAAATAATAATCGACGGGTAGCACACTAAGAAAAGTCTTCAGTTCTGGATGGAATATCAATAGTTAATTAGTTTTGATTAAACCACATGATTTCACACTATACGTACGATGTTGATTAATCACTATTACTGTAATTAAGTACTTATCAAGATTAAAGCTGCAAGGAGACAAGTTTTAAATTCCCAATGTGACAATTATTTTGTATACTATCGTAATTTATATTATGTACTATACGCACAAAAAGGTAATAATTGTATCCTCGAGGCTATATATTTCTTACCTAGATGGTGTCAAATGATATAATTATAAACTGGAATATTAAATGAAGCTATCCATAAAATATATAAATCGTATATTCCTTAATGCCATTAGACTAGCACCAGACGTGTTATGTACACATGTTACTAAATCAAAGCAAAACATTTTCGGATCATACCAGTGTACCAATCGACTATTGTTGATCGTTTGCCAAAATTTATTAATTATTGCCTAAGTATATAACTAACCGAATACAATTTTGTAATTAAATAATTTTTTATTTTCTATGTGGGAACTATATGATGACATAATGATCTTTAAGATAAACAAGAATTGCTGCTACGTCAATATACTTTTTTTGCAATACATTCAGGCCAAATAAATTAGAAGCCAAAATATTAATTAAGAAATGAACTTTATACGTGATCCAGTCATATACAAACGTATTATTGAGACGCCTCCCACGGTTGATTTCCTCTAGTTTAAACCTATATACATTCTAATAGACAAGCGACCAATTTAAGTACAATTCGACAGTTCATCAAAGTTGTGGCGGAGTATATATTAAGTACAACACAACATAGAATGATAAGAGGAGATGAACAAGCAGTTCATATTTTGCAGCCGTCAATAACAAACCTCGTAAGATCATTGACTTACGCATTATCACATTACTCCTTACCATACAAGTATTTATAAATAAAAAGGACACAAAATAGCTCACTCTCCTTAAAAATAGGTATAAATCGTCTCATCTACGTCAAGAATATCGTTTCATTTTAATTCGTATTTTTATGTAAAGTAATCATAAGTAAAAGTGAATCATTTCATGATCGTATAAATAATTCAACTTTAATTTAATGGCATGATAAGAAACAATTTTCTACCGGCAATATTGTTATCTTTAATTCTACCAAGCGTGAGTATATATATAATGATAGAAAGACATACGAACTACTCGCAAAGTCATATGTAAACGTTATTTGAAAGTAAAATATAACTGTTACAATGTTATGAATCACATCGATTGGTCAGTCAGTGTAAAATACACAAAGTCTAATCGGGGGAAATTCAATATCTAGGAAGATTAATGAGACATTAAAAAAAAATCTTCAAAAAATACTAGTAGTTAATTATACTAAATTAAAGAAGCTGAAGTCAAGACTGCTACCAATATACTTGGCCAACATATCATAACTGGAAACAGTTTATGAATGATTCAAAGTGTCTAACAATGCCGAACAAATACGACGAAAATTCGAAGGGAATTGGAAAATACAAACCAATAATTCAAAACGATGCTACACAATGGCAAATTAAAACAGTACACTACAAAAACCATTAAGCATAATATAAATAGCAAAGCCTAAGGCGCATATGAGCATCATGAACACCTGCTTAAGAGTATATGTATAGGGATGTTGAGAATATTATTGGAAACAAAATAATAAGTACGGCAACTCCACGAGTAGCAAGGAGCAGAAGAGTGCGTACTTTTCTCATTACGATTTTTCATAGTACACTGAACAGTGTCATTCGAAAGCTTGACAACTTAAGTCAAGCTCATCAGTAATCTTATTTACATAGATAATTTGGCTTCCAACACACAAATATATCAAAATGCAGAAGATATCAGTCCTTGCACATTAAGGACCGACTTAATGTGCAAGGACTGATATCTTCAAAAATAACAGAAGCGGGATGAAACCCGACCATACGGCACCAAATAATCGATCAAGTGCGCATTAACAAAGCAAGAAATGGGCTCCGCCTTTATAGCACCCCATCTAAAGAATTTAACAAAAGTGATGATTGAATTCGTTTGATCATCGTTTGGTCAGGATTGGGCACTAGTTTTATCGTTTGGTCACTTATACGATTAAACGATAAATAAATAATCAAAAAATCAAAAAAAATTCCCGGGTAGCACCTCATTGTAAGAAAATCATGCCGTTAGGTAGGATTGGTGACCACATTTTGGCGTTTGGTCACCAATACGTCAGTTTTTATTGCGAAAAAACAAAATAAAAATTGTATTACTTCAATAAAATCAGGTTCGTCACTTATTAGGGAATTTCATTTTACGAAATTAGTAAAAAATTCAATTGGAATATATACCATTTAAGATAAAAATATTTCTCTTTTCAAAGAATTGTATCTACAGTGGAAGACATAAGATATAATCAATTTAATTTTTTGGTTCTTCATAACTCGTTGAAGAATGGTCACTAGTTTATTTCGTTTGGTCATCCCTACATAATGATTTATTGTGAAAATTCTTTAAAAACTCATAATATCCACACGATTCGAATTGTTCGGGGCTGGATACTTGATCAATACTAATAATTTTATAAATCCAATGATTGGAATCGTTTGGTCAATTGCCACTGAGGATTGGTCACTAGTTAAGTATTTTCGTTTGGTCATCCCTACTTAATGATTTATTGCGAAAATTCGTTAAAAACTCAGTGGAAATGATGAGTCATTTAAGAAGTTTCACAATAAATTGTTATGTAGGGATGACCAAACGAAATAAACTAGTGACTATTCTTCAACGAGTTATGAAGAAACAAAAAATTGAATTGATTATATCTCGTGTCTTCCAAATATATTCCAATTGGATTTTTTCTTAATTTTGTAAATGAAATTCCCTAATAAGCGACGAACCTGATTTTATTAAATTAATATAATTTTGATTTTGTTTTTTCGCAACAAAAACTGACGTATTGATGACCAAACGTCAAAATGTGGGATTACCTAACGAAATTTCATAAAAACGGTATAATTTTCTTGCAATCCGGGAATTTTTTTTTTGATTTTTTCATTTTACCATTTAATCGTAAATGACCAAACGAAAAAAACTAGTGGCCCATCCTGACCAAAATAATTCAATCATCAATTTGACAAAACTAGATGGAGTGCTAAAAAGGTGAAGCCCAAGAAATGTCTATTCCAACTACAGCTCAGAACTTACTAAGGAAGTTACTGGGGAATGGGGATATTATTGAATAGAAGCGCGGGAAATTAGGGGCATGGATTAAAGAAGGTTAGTAGGGAGACGATTTTAAAATTGATATAGCAAACAGGCCAAGAAAAAAAGAAAGAGATGAGGCTATAATAAGTTTATGATGACGAGAAAAAAAAGGTGAGGACTGGGACCAGGAAGGAATGGTGGGGTTAATATTAAACAAACAGAAACCAAATTTGTGTGATCAAGAATGAGACACTGTAGATATAGTAATGGAGGAGGAAACATTGAGCACTACCTGGATAGTATAGTCAAAACCTGTAAAATGACTGTGTGGTTATTAAAAAAAATGTGTAGAGTTCCGTAGTTCCTGAAGTTATAGGCGGCAACTGTTCCGCCTGATTATCGTTCTATAAATGTTTTATCAATGTTGGATAAGATATTGAATAATATGCTGTTCATGTATCAGTCTGGGTTCAGGAAGCAACATTCTATCGAGACAACATTTCAAATGGTGGCTGAGGAATGTTAGAAAGATAAAGAGGAAGGAACGACAGCAGTAGTCATTTTGTAGGAAGCATTATGCAAAAATAACGATGTATCCTCCGACGTATAGTTGACGTAAAGAACGATGTACCACAAGAAAATAAGATGCCAAAGATTTTAAATAGACCAAGAGTTAGGTGTAGTGGCAAAATGACTTTAATAAATCAGTTAATGTTAAATTTAAACAAAACAAAATGCATGTAAGTATATGGGGAACAGTATATTAAACGGATGACGGAAATGGTAGATAGCCTAAATATTTAGACATACTATGACAAACTAAATTTTTAAAATATGCTGGTTTTGTTTCAAAAAAGTTAATAGTGAAAATACGAGTACTACGTAGCAAGTTATATAGGAACTTGTTACTAATAAAAGCGAAAAAGAAAGTACTTATATAACACATCATTGGATATAATGCAAGTATGTACTTAAGTATAAATCGCATTAAGCATCATATTAAATAGAGTCTAGTACATGATGTTAAAACAACTAGGTTTGCTAACGGTTCAAAATCCTATGTATATAAAAGTAATTTTTAGCCTAAAGACCATATTTGATAAAGTTATTCAACCGATAATGTATATTATGATTATTATCTGAAAACTAGCTTTGGGTTATTTGCAAAATAAAATAAATAACCGCAGTAATAGTGCTGCGAGATTTTCCGAATCCACTTTTATTTGCATGAAAGCGGCCATCACTCCCCAAAAAGAGGAAAAATTGGCCTTTAATCAATAGCGCGAAACAAGATACAGTGAAAAAATAAGCTTTACAAACCTAATGAAAATGAAATCGAATTTCTTAGGACTGAACAAATTATGCCGGTTCACACTGTGCATTTTTCAAACAAAACTCAAGCAACACTTGCCTTTCCACGCAAAACTCAAGTGCAGCACGTGTAAAATTATTTTCAAATTGTGAAATTGTGAATTTTCTATGTGTAAAATTATTTTCAAATTATATTACTTAGGGGTTTTTGGAAATAGAACCCGCAAAACTTTAGGATAACTATGAATTTTTATTAAATATGTTCTGAAAAAATTATCCAAGATATCCTTTCCAGCATACGTTTTTAATTCATAGCCTCTTTTTAAATGTGTGTGTGTAAGAGTTTTTTGTCGAATTTTGTTGGTAGGTTGACTAAATGCCTAATTTATCACAAGTCACTTGTCAGTTTCTCTTCTAAGTTCAATAAGTGTCAACGTTAGACGACAAGCTTGAGACATGTCATATACCGTTCTTCTTTCATGAAAATGTCTTAATCGAAACATGTATAACATGTGAAATTTTGGGTTATTCTGGATTGATAGCCAGATAGCATTACATTACTTAAGCATTACATTACTTAAAGGTGAGGTTATCAAGTCGATGGAAGTTACCTCACCTTGATGTAAAAATACTATCTGGCTATCAATCCAGAATAACCCAAAATTTAATATAGTTAAATACAATAAAGTTCGAGGTTACCAAGGGGTTGGCAATTGCGTAGCGAATCATTAAAATTCGCTAAGGCATTGTGATTATACTTTGATTAGTTCAAAGTACATATTTTCAATAATTTTAAAAAGTTTGGTCACTACAGTCTGATGAGACGACCAAATTTTTTAGTACAAAAATTCAATGTTTCATTAGTTCGAAACCAAACTTCCATCGGCCAACCTCACCTTGATATGTATGACATGTCTTCGTTTTCGTTGTTTTTCATTCTATCAAATACTTTTTAAAATGACGTAGATAAACAATCGAGAGATAAAAAATTATTTTTCTTTAATAGCCATGGTGGGATCAAGTGTCTGATAGAAGAGGTTAGGACATTTCATAATAGTGACTCATCTAACAACTAACCCTAACATGGGAATGGCCGCGTACTTGAATGAAAGAGCCGTGTACTTGAAATCAAGGAGGGATTTACCATTTAACGCTCAAAATATTCTTGGTAATCTCCTAGGGGACGATTCCTTAGGTATTTTATAAGCTTCCAAACTACAAAATAATGTAGTAACAGAAGTTCAGTAACCTTTAGCAATTTAATTCAACATGAGTAAGTATGCAAATATTTTCGATTGATCAGGGTGATCTTTTAAGCGGTTTTGATAAATATTTTTTACGTTTTCAAACATACAACATTTGTATACCGCCTCGTAGGAATCCCGAAAATCATTATGCTAAAATTCATTCGATGATTTTCTTTCATATGACCTTGCCAAGTAAATTCCTAGACCTATCTGTAATGTCTTAAAGTATGAGAGGAATGCAGAATATAAGATTAAAACATAATATTGTTTTGCGATACTTTAAAAACACAAGATCAGTTGGAACGGGTTACTAAAGTGGAAAACGTACTTATACGAAAGACGTACCTAAATAGTGAATCATCAGTTTTCTCTTAAAATCAATTCATACAAGTAATAACTACATTACAAATTAACATATTAATTCGTTCCATGATAAAATAAACAATTTCTTAGAATCACAAGGGATTTTCATTGAAAATTTATTACTAAATTCCGAACATATGTTTAACGTTTTCATGCCAAGGGACAGCAAAGAGTACACAAATTATTCAAATTTCTGTCGCAAGATGTCGTTACAATTACCAATCGAGTACATGTCAAAATTTGTGTGGGTTATTATTCCATGTTATGTTTTTATGAAAGTTTTAAACATTTTAGATTCACTAACAAATTATAAATGATTTAACAAGTATTTACCAAAAAAATCTTCCCATCGTTCTGATTCATCTGATTCTATATCCATTATAATATTTCACACAAAACACAGTATTTTTTATTAAAAAGACACAATTAAATATAATACACTTCTTCTTTATAATATATTTTTTCGGATAAATATTCACTATAATCAAGACACTTAAATATCTTCACAAAAAACTATTAAATTCTTTTTACTTAATTTATAATTCACTCCAAGATTTGCAACAAACTATTTATTCAACTTTCTTAAAATTCCAATTGGACGCCATTTTTAATGTAAATAAATATGGCAACTGCAATAAATAAACAAAAGAATACACGGTTTCATCGTACAAAAAACACCGTGCAATGTTCACCATTCAATTACCTTGCCTCGACTGAAAAATACTGAATATGTGAATCAAAATCAAAAGAAACAAAAAAATACAACACAAATTTTCTTGATTGTAAAAATATTTGAGTGAGATTTTTGTTTATTTAAATTTAAGAATGGAAGAAATCGCATGGGAGAAGGAGAAAGAGATTTGAATGTGTGTACGCAGTACAGCGATTTCTAAACTTTTGTTTGGCATGACATCTATCGGATAGCACTATTATAAAAATATACCTATTCGATTTTTTAAAACGATTTTCAAACGTCTCGCTTTTGAGAGAACATAAATTTTCTCATAAATATAAAACATATTTCATGATAATTTTGATAAGGTCTCAAATCTGTCACATATTTATCTCAGTTACGTTAACCTCAAAAAACTTGTTATTCTTGGCGTCCGTATACACGGATTAGTGAAAGTCATATTCTCAATATTTATGAATAAAATAATAAAACCTTTGCTTAGAACATATTCAGTAAACGGTAAAATGAGTTTAGAATCGGCCAAAAAAATTGCTGCCTTCCAAGCGGTAGATGATTTTGTGAAAACGGATACGGCCATCGGTGTTGGTAGCGGCTCAACAGTTGTATATGCGGTACAGCGGCTCGCCGAACGTGTTAAGAAAGAACATCTCAAGATTGTATGTGTTCCTACTAGTTTTCAAGCCCGCCAATTAATAATTGAGAATGGCTTAACATTAAGCGATTTGGACCGAAATCCCACATTGGACTGTGCAATCGATGGGGCCGATGAGGTTGACGACAATAAAGTACTTATTAAAGGTGGTGGCGGCTGCATGTTACAGGTGAGTAGAATTAACAAAAAATTTAATCAACATAAAATTTAGGAAACATTTAATTCAAGACAAAATAAAATTGTTACAAATAAATCAATTAATTTCTTATTCTTCGGCTTCTTCCTCCTCATCGTATTCCCCTTCATCGTCGGCAGCCGCCTCTTGGTACTGTTGGTATTCCGAAACCAAATCGTTCATATTACTTTCAGCTTCGGTGAATTCCATCTCGTCCATACCTTCCCCGGTGTACCAATGCAAGAACGCTTTTCGACGGTACATCGCGGTAAATTGTTCAGAGATTCGTTTAAATATTTCCTGAATCGCTGTCGAATTGCCAATAAATGTCGCCGACATTTTAAGACCTCGTGGTGGAATATCGCATACAGCGGTTTTACAGTTGTTTGGAATCCATTCCACAAAATAGCTGCTATTCTTATTTTGTATATTGAGCATTTGCTCGTCCACCTCCTTCATAGACATGCGACCTCTGAAAATAGCGGCCACTGTTAGATATCGCCCATGGCGTGGATCGCATGCTGCCATCATATTCTTAGCGTCGAACATTTGTTGTGTTAATTCTGGGACGGTTAGGGCACGATACTGCTGTGATCCTCGACTTGTTAGTGGAGCAAATCCAGATATGAAGAAATGTAATCGAGGGAATGGCACCATATTTACTACCAATTTTCGTAAATCTGCGTTCAATTGGCCCGGGAATCGTAGACATGTTGTGACTCCAGACATTGTAGCTGAGACTAAATGGTTTAAATCACCATATGTTGGTGTGGTTAGTTTCAAAGTACGGAAACAAATATCGTATAGGGCTTCATTATCAATACAATATGTAGCATCTGTGTTTTCTACTAGCTGATGGACACTCAATGTAGCATTGTAGGGTTCCACTACGGTATCGGATACTTTGGGCGATGGTACAACCGAAAAGGTGTTCATGATTCTGTCTGGATACTCTTCACGAATTTTTGAAATAAGTAGAGTACCCATTCCCGATCCAGTTCCACCGCCAAGCGAATGAGTTAATTGAAATCCTTGGAGGCAATCGCATCCTTCTGCTTCTTTACGGACAACATCCAATACAGAGTCTACTAATTCGGCGCCTTCAGTATAATGTCCTTTGGCCCAATTATTACCGGCTCCCGATTGCCCGAACACAAAATTATCTGGTCTAAAAATTTGTCCGTAAGCACCAGCTCTAACGGAATCCATGGTCCCCGGTTCCAAATCAACTAAAATCGCTCGTGGCACATACTTTCCTCCCGTAGCTTCATTGTAATACACATTTATTCGCTCGAGCTGTAGATCACTGTCGCCGTAATATGTTCCGCAAGGATCAATGCAATGTTCATCCGAAATTACTTCCCAGAATTTCGCTCCAATTTGATTTCCACACTGTCCGGCTTGTATATGAACAATTTCACGCATTTTTTAAATATTTTTCTATCTAATATTTTTTTTTTTTGTTTATATTTTATAGCTTTTCCAAATTTAAAATGAAAAATTGAAAATATGTGTTATACCCTTTTCTTTTGAAGAAAAACAAAAGAATGGAAACAAATGGTGTAATATTACCCGAGTTCTATTCTACCCCGATTACTTTGTCGATTCAATTTTCATTTATACATGAATTCAGTAGTTTTCCTATAAAAAAAACACTTTCATAATTTTCACTAGAGTTCACATCTCGTTGCAGGAAAAAATTGTGGCATCGTGCGCCGCCAAGCTAATAATTATTGCAGACTACACGAAAAATTCTAAGAAATTAGGCGAGCAATATACCAAAGGAGTACCAATCGAAGTTATTCCCATGGCATATATTCCAATCCAGCGAAATATCGAAAAACACTACGGCGGGTCGGCCGAATTACGAATGGCAAAAGTTAAAGCGGGCCCGTGTATCACCGACAATGGTAATTTTATCCTCGATTGGAAATTTCCCACCGATAAAACATTTGACTGGCTAGAAATTGATACAAAGTTACATTTAATACCGGGCATTGTGGAAACAGGATTATTTATTAATATGGCAGAGCGCGTATACTTCGGAATGTCCGATGGAAGTGTAAAAACACAAAACTAGATTTGGGTGGCGAATCTAACGGTGAATATTAAAATTAAAATGTATAATCTTATCGTTATCTTATCTCAGTTTCAACAACAAAGCAAAAAATGAGCAGGTTGAAAAATTATTTAGTTTTAAATAAATTGTCATATTGGAATTAATAATAAATAAATAAAATGAAGTCACACTATAAAATAAAAATAATTTTTATTGTACTTATTGGAAGCAGTAGTTTTGTAACAGGTAAGTGGCATCATGTTACATTCTTTGCATTCACTATTTACTCCAAATCCTAATCAGGCCAAATACTTGGAAACGTGATTCATGAATATTTACTACCGTGCTACCGTGGAAACAACACCCAAACCTGGATAGGTAACACAATGCAACTGTTTCTCGAAATCATACGTAAAGCTGAGGATGCTAATCCAACCTCTATGGATATTCGACGGCTAAGTGTTAATATAATGCATCGTTTACGAGTGGACGGTATAGAAAGATCGGTGACAGGACAAGAAAATGAACATAATGTTCCATTCGGTGTAATGGGACGGATATCACCAAAATATCCCATACTTCTAGAATTAATATCGGATATACCAGGTCCAATAAATTTTACGACCTTTCTAACACAGGACGATATATGCTACCTGCACTCAATCCTAAGTACTACAATTGAGCGGCATAATCGCGGTGATGAATCTCGTACATGCCCAATTACGATGTTAAATTCAACACGGCTACAATTAACACCGACAATATCTCGATGTCCGATAGAACGAGGTGTGGTTCGATCTCACGAATTTGGCACAATATCGCCAGGTACAATAATCTCATCGATTGCGGCCGGTCTTCAACCGCAAAAAGTAAGCATTGGTAATTTTCTTCAATTTCACAATTCGGAAAATTTTAAAAACCTCGAAACAATGGACGATTCGGAGGGAAAATTTTCCCGTTTACTATCGTCTATCGAAACGATCGATAATCAATTCGCTGCCGGTCTATCTGCGGATTTAGCGGAAGTTTGTGTACTTCAAGGCCCAATACATGGCACGAATATGAAGGTGGGTTTATCAGGCTCCTGGAATGATACTCTATTTCCACGAGTACACTATTTTCCACAAAGCCATAGAGAAAAGTGGGAGATGACCGATTCGGAGATTTTGGCCGGAATAGACGGATTGTTCTTATCACAGCAAATACAATCGTGGAATGAACGAATAGGCAGATTACGATTATCCCAAATCATTGATATGTATTACAGTATTCGAGGCATTCCGACTATAAACATCGAAAATATTAATCGGGGCAATACAAAAGTGTATATGGGACGACGAAAAGTAATTCCGAGTGCTGAATCATCTGAACTCGAAAATATAATTAGTTGGAACGATGGAATTAATCGGGCATGCCATCGAAACGATATACTAAATTCAATCGATGTCGAGCAATTGAAAAATGAGGTACTGCAGTTTAGTAAAGTGCTACAGCTCGCGACACCGAGTGTTATCGTATCAGATGAAGTTCTTCAACGAAATTGTGATTTTGCCGTTGACCAGTTTTTCGACAATGCAAGTAAATAATATTTAAATTTTCCTGTTTAAATCACACTTATTAAAAAATATATGTTGTAGGAATCATTCTGGATACCCTATCGAAGTGCGATCAAATCCCTAAAGAGACTAAACAAATTTCAATCGATTTAACTCTGGTAATTGATGGATCACGACGAGGATACGAGAACCTACAGTTAATAAGTCACGTTGCAGAAATAAGCGATGTTTCCTCATACAATTCACAAATTACAATTGTAAATGGCGCAACGGGTCATGTAATGGTCAACAAAACAAATAGTATTTCAACGGTATTTTCTCAGCTGCGAAATTTTACCGGTGAATGTAAGTTGGTTAAATTTTAACTCTGCGCACAGTTATTAATATTACTTTTCTAGTTCCACAGACCCTATCCCTCTCAGCATCTTTGGCCACGATAGTCAGTGTACTTCAAAATGAATCAGATTACGAAAATCGCAACC
This sequence comes from Nephrotoma appendiculata, assembly GCA_947310385.1. Taxonomy (NCBI): domain Eukaryota; kingdom Metazoa; phylum Arthropoda; class Insecta; order Diptera; family Tipulidae; genus Nephrotoma; species Nephrotoma appendiculata. The sequence goes on from OX371223.1 coordinate 18,394,521, forward strand.
GTGTAATGGGATCAAATTCTAAAGTAGTTCTAGTCATGTCTCAAACATCGCGAATTACGGAAACCGATTATGAAAGTGCACGTCGCATGCTAAGCAGTTCATTTTTACAATTCCCCGATGTTTATTTCATATTTATCACGAATAATCCGGCTTCATTCAAAGAACTTATCAGCAATCTGAACGATTCCCATAAAAATCAATTATTACGGTACACAGTCATCACAGCAAATTCAATTGATCCGAGCACATTTAGCGGCCAACTGGTTGAACTCCTAAAAAAAATTCCACGACGCATGATGTCACCATTTTGTAGCCATGGGACTGTTGGCTCAGGATCCACAGAAATTACAAATCGGGACCAATATGAGCAATATCTAAGCCAGAATATTGAAATGAATTATAGAGTTGCACCTTACTACTTGCGTGGCGCATCAGAGGCTAAATTTGAAGTTCATGGATATGGTTACGGCGACTTCACCGTTTGCCTATCACGACTATCCGATTATACGCCATTGGAGTGTAAAACGATCATTGATCTAGGCAGTGCCTACTTTAATGTAAGCCAACCGTGCCCAGATGTTAGTAACTGTAATGGAGTATACTTTTCAGTTGTAATGGACAATACCCGAATAAGATGTACAGAAAATGACTGTCGGTTTCCAGATGATATCCGATTTATATTCCGTCACTTTGGCCTACGGTGTGATTACAATTCAAATTCTGCAAATGCATCGAAATTAGTGACTCCCGTTATGATGATAATTGCAATAATTTTATTGCTTAAATGAGAGAAGGAGAACAGAGATATATTTTTAATGAAGGTTTGAAAGAAATAGAAATACGATAGTTTTGATTGCAAAATGTAAAAGAGAGAAACAAATTTTATAAAAATAAATGATTTAACAAATTAAATGTCAATTTAAATACAAACGTGAACCGTGAAGACGTTTGCTTTCATTTCTGCAATATAATAAACTGAAATTTGTGGGTACATACACAGTGAAACTTTAAGATGTAAGTTTTTGAACCAGTTCTATCTATATTTAATGTTAAATTAAAAAATCATTTTGATTATCAAACATTTAAATTAGGTACGTAGATCACTTCCGAACTAAACCAAAAAACCACATCCCCCCTGATAAAAAAGCAGTGTAATGTAATTTAATTTATTGGGGTGGTTTTATCATATATTGCTTAATTATATTAGGTACTACAAAATAATGTAACATTTTATCTACGAAAATAAAATTAATTTCCTGTTGTCTGCGATTTTGGTATCGCAGTAAAAATTCTCAGTCCATGCATATCCTTTATTTCGGATTTAAGTGTTTCTGTAATTAAACGATGCTGTTTCACCGTAGACAACCCTTTGAATTCATTCGATTCTACAAATATTTCGTACATCGCACCACAACCACCGGATACATCATCCACTTGAATTTTTTTGGCCTACAAGCTTTTTATCCTTAATATATTGACTTCATATAAATTAATTAGATAAATACCTCTGGGAATCGCCCAGCTAACGTCTGTTTTAATTGTTCTTCTGTATATTTAGCTGCTGGGTTTCCATTTGTACCGGACCATACTCTTGCCAATAACTAAAAGATGATACATAATGGTAATTTGTAAAGCCCTAACCTCAAAATATAAAATGTCTAAATTTATTTGAACTTACACCAAAATTACGTCTAATGTTTGATGTGCATATTTTTCGTAACATTTTATTAAACTATTTTAGTTTATAATTAACTAGGATCAATAGAAATTATTTAATTTTTCGATTTGGATACTTCAATCCCGAAACCAAAAACCAAACGTCAAAATACGGTTCAATGAAATATTGCAAGTTTTTAAATTGTTTTTCCAGATAGAGGTCTCACGTATCTAATAAAAGATACACTGTTAAAAGCAATAGCTAGTGCAATCGTAATGCCACTGTAAACATGGCCACGATTCCGTAATTTTACATAGTTGATAATTTTTTAAATGAATGTTCATATTTACAATAGTAATATGGCGCAATAAAGCCTGTATTCCACAATAAAAAATTATTTATTTAGTAAAATATATTGGAGAAACAAAAAGAGTAAGCTAATCAATAAATTATATTAGAGTGACTGAAAAAAAAGTATGGGAACATTTTATAGTAAATTTTGACATCTTGACGATAATATAAACAAAAAAACTTCACAAAATAAATTTACTTCGGCAATTGAATTTTTTTATAACAAGTTAAGTTTAATTGGTATTACAATTCATCAATATCAAATAAAAAATATTTTAAAAATTTTTACTCGCGAAGAAATCACATATTAAAAAAATAACAAAAATGTTGATTTACCATAATAATATCAAGTTTTGATACTACATAGTTGTACAGGTGTAAATTTCTATTGTTCGTATTTAAATATTAAATTTAATGTTTTTGTAGTTTTTTTATTGCTATAAACTGGTGTAGGGCTGCTTAATCTTGTAACAAGCTTATATTAACTAATTATCCTATAAATAAAGGCTGATTTAACTGTTAGTATACTAAATACTAAAATTTAACATAACCTCAATTTGCGATGGCTGATAAATGTGCTGTTTGTAACAAGAAAGAGTTCGGAGCTATTAAGTCTATTTCGAGAAACCAAAATTGGCTTAATTGTGATGGATGTGCAAAATGGTTCCACGCTGAATGTGTTGATGTGAAAGAGGATGTGGAATTCGAACATCTGAAATCGAAGACAAAATGGTTTTGTCCCCGTTGTATTGCAGACAGTAATCTCACCAGAGTGCTGGCTAGCATGATTAATTCTAAAGAGGCTGATAACCTAGCTACCGACGCTAATATTGGAGGATTGGGTGACGAAACAATTTAAGGCGATGTGTCAGAAGCTAAGCTAACCGATTATTGTGATAATGCCATAGCTAAATGGGTAAGATGAGATGATATCAGTAACGTCGAAGTTAATGGAAAGAATTACTTTCCCTGAGAAGCAGTTCGAACTGTACAATAAGAGGGGGGAAATGAATAACCAAAACATGTTGTTGCTATATGGTATCCCGGATACGGTGAAAAAAATTCACGCATTGATCAATTTTCAAACAAATATCAAAAAAACTAATTTTTCTTTAATTTTCTTGAATGCAGATTCAAAATCTGTTTCAAAACCTATCCAGTGGCCCTATTCTGGTAATTACCGTTGAATGGTAATTTTAAACTTTACAGCAGTTTTATTCCCTTTTTCCCAAAACTGTATTCTGGCTTTTGGGGAAAAAATTGTTTGGGAAAAAATTATTCCTCATTATCCCTTTTTCAAACAAAAAAAATTGGCTCCATTTAAGTCCAAACCACACAAATGTGTGAGTAAAAAACCATAGTATGTAATGGCGGTTTTGATAAAAAATTTGGCTTGATTTGAAGTAGAACCATCACAATTGTGTGTATATGTATAGTGTTGTTTTTTCGGACGAAAATCAGTTTGACAGGAATGCACAAATGTGCAAGCTGGTTCAAAAAACATACAAAAATAAATTTTTGACATGGTACTTTTGCCGTCCCAACACAATTGTGTTACGGACAGGAAAAGGGTTATATCAGTTTTGAGATTTATTATTCCATACCTATTTTAGGAAAGAATTAACTGTGAATAAAATTTAACGGAAATTTATTGTATTGACTTATAGCAATATTATGGCTGTAAATTAAAAAAATAATTGAAAACTGGTAATATCAATTGGAAAATATTAATATTCAATTTTTTACTTTAATGAACAAAATTTATTGTTTAAGTAAAATTCGATTAAAAAATCAACAAAAACCATTTAAACGTAGTAAACTAATTTTAGACATTATTAAAATATTTTCCAGTAAATTTATTCCCCAATCGCAAGAATTAACTTTTGGAAAACGGAGAGTTGGGGAAAATGTCTGGGGAATAGCTGCTACAAAAATAAATTTTTCCCTATTCCCAGGGAATTACCAAACTAGGGTCACAGGCGTACCTTTTTTGTACTTATACCGTGCCAACAAAGTGATTTTTGGGGTCAACATCTAAAGTACGCGTTTTTTTGTGAATCTGTCAGCATGAAAATTAGTGGTAAAAATCAAATTAAAACTTGGAAATCAGGAAAAAAATATTTTTATTAAAAAAGTATTCCCTCCCCTAGTCCGAATGACAGCTTCCATTCGATGTTTCATTGATTTCACCAAAGTTTTCACTAAATCTTGAGGTATCGCCTCCAATTCCTCTACGATCACCTGTTGTAGCTCCTGCAGACTCGTTGGAGCAGTATCCCCGGCTCGAACTCATTTTTTCAAGTCGTCCCATAAATGTTCGATGGGATTGAAATCCGGGCTTCGAGCTGGTCACTCCATAACAATCACATCCACCTATTGAAGGTACTGATACACTATACCCCGAATGCGGTCTCGGCATTATCCTGCATGAAAAGGAAGTTTTCACCAATAAAAGCGGCAAAAGACGTAGTCCTTCCTCAATGTACCGTTGAGAAGTCAGTCCTCTTGATCGACGGCCAGTATTTATTTCGGTCCGTCTGCTGGTCTGTGCGCAGCCAGATCACCTTCTCGAAGTCGTCTTCCAACTATCCACCGACTAACTTCGACTTCATGAACTTCTTGGACTCACTGTCCTAGTTGAACCGCATTTAAACGACGATTTCGCAACGAAGTCCTCAAAAGAAAGTTGTTTTCATGCTGTGTTGCAACATGGGGTCGGCCAGATCCTTGTCGACGTCTGTAGCCGCCAGTTTCTTGATATCTCTGCCATACTCTATGTACGGAGAATCGGCTCAAATTTTGTTGTTGGGCCATTTCACTTTGGTTCTGCCCCGCATCAATTACTGCAACCACTTGAGCGGCAACCTTCTGTGTGGTATTCATTTTCTTGTTCCGGATGAAGACGTAATAGGTAGAAGGCCATCACTCTTAAGATTTTCTCCATGCCGGTGCGATTTTTTTTTATTGCTTCATTTCTCTGGTAAATTTCCAAAAACAATTGCATGTGTCTAAACTGAGAATAAATTTAGCTAAATTGATTTTTTTAGATTTATGAAAGCTAAGTTCGCTGTATTGCTTTGGTAAATTTTCTAAATTTACAACAACAATTCAATTGCATGAATCTAAATTGAGAAAAAATTTAGCTTCAGCTTTCGTAAATCTAAAAAAGTTTTCTATTTAGCTAAATTTTTTCTCAGTTTAGATATGTACATGCAAGTATTGTTGTAAATTTACCAAAGAAATGCACCAAAAAACTAAACTCTACTTACTTCCATGAACGCTAACTCCAATTCATGCCACTTTCAAATCTGCAGGGATACAAGATAACTGCACTCGGATTTGATTGACTAAAAGAAATAACGAAATTATTTTTAGGGCACAATTAAAACTAAATTGTCTTAATTAAATTACAAAACTATAATTAAAAATATAAAGTTCAACAAACAGTTAAGCTATTGTCAAAAGAACTTCTTCGATTTTAAAACAAACCTACTGCTACTGCACTCGACGGATTTTTTCTGAAACGGCATGCTAAAATGTGTGAAAGATGAATACAATTTTTACCAATTTCTTACTCCCTCCTCACTTATGTCACAACGTCACCAAAAAGGCGAAAATTAAATTAAATAAAAAAATTACAAATTTCGGCTTTTTTGTGGTATGAATTCTTCTCTTTTCAATATTACCATTCGTCTGATATCCTTTAATATCAGTCGAATGGTAATATTGGAAAGACCTTTTGACATTATTGGTAAAATGAGTGATTTTCCGAAACCAGCATGTAAATTATGTTAATCCGCGGCTTACTAGTATAAGAGAACAATCATTGAAACACGTGCCAATGGCGTTGAAAAAATCAGTCAAATCTTTGGTTATTTATAAAATGAAATGTATAATACATTTTTCATTCTTATAATCCGCATACAATTTGCGTGTTTGATCCCTTCAAAAATAAATGATTCTAATGCGCACGTGGTGGTTTGACATATTTGTCCGCATTCTAAATATCAGCACGCCCAAGTGAGTAATGAACAAAATATCAACATTTTACGGAAAGTACCTCATTGATTCTCTTGGATGATAATGCCCATTAGTTTAAAGCTTCGTCGTTTATTTATTTACAACATTTGATCTGATTTAAACTGCTTTTTCGCCATTTAAAAGAATTCATTTTACCAAAATGTGTTTGTTCATTTCTATATTTAGCCCGAACTTTATCGATTCATCATGAATACATAAACCACCAGTGTCATTTTGTTTCAGTCTGTTTCATTTTTGGTTAAATAACTAGCCCGTTAGCCTCATTCTTGGTGTTGGGTTGGTAACAGCACAAATAACATATGTCTGCTGTAAAGTCACCTATCCACGAATGGGTGTACAAATGTTGATCCATATTGAATAGAAAATTTGACAACATTGTGTTATTATCGACGTTTTTGTGCTCATTATGTGGAGGCGGCGTAAAGGCAAGCGCAGTGTTCGTGCCAGTTTGGGCTCATCGTTGAAACTTTTGGAGGAAGAGAGACTCCAGAATTCAACCTCAAACGCATATTTTACTCCAATTTCAAGCGTATTGAATTTACATGTTAAACAAATTGCAATCGCATTATAGAAACCGAGATTATGGGCTTGTTAGGCCTATTAGTTCATTCAAAAACTTCAAATTAAACAGAAATAGTTAAATTAAATTGTAAATCGCAACTGTAAAGTTAAAAAAAAGATCGAGCATATCAAGTTTATATTGATAAATATTTTACAACCGTTTCTTAAAATAAAATCGTAAGATCATGTATGATAGACAATTCTAGCGGTTTTAAAATTTATTTAGTTTTTTGTTTTTATTTTTAAATGTAATTACGTATCGTCTGGCGAAGTTTATGTATGTCTTACTTTAAGGTCTTTTATTATTTTTTTTATAAAATATTTATAGATGTTACGAAAACGAACTGTATGTCGTTTTCATCTACCAGAGTTTTAATTCGTAATCAAAAATTATCACCAAATAAAGCACAACTTCATATATTATTGTATCTTTATCTCAATGTATATTATGACTATTTACTGGATTAATTAATCTGCTTAACACTTCAATTAACTTCTTTAAATTATTTTCTATTTTTATAACATAAAAGTTTTGCGAAATTGGATGAAATTTATTTGATTTAAAATTTCCTAAATGCAAAATGGAAAAAGTATTCGGTTGGACAAGGTTTCGTAGTGATAATAATATTCTAATGTCAACGTTACGTTGCGCAACGTTTGTACACCACAGTTGTAGAATTTTAAATTACATAAGTTAGGTAAATGTTAAAATATTTTTAATAAATTGGTTAAGTAGATGAAGCTCTGGGAAGTTGTTTATTTGGTCAGACAAAGCGCTCTACTTTTGTGTTTTTGTAGTCCTCTTCTGCCGTATTGTTTGGTATATTAGTCAGAACTATTCCAGCTAGAACTATTCTAGATAATATTAACTTAGAAGTGGATATGCGATTTGATGTAGCCTTTGAGGTGAAAATGAGCTTCGTTGGAAAAGATGATTTTTCGGTAAAAATGCTCATTTCCTTCCAAGCGTTCCACGGCCCGAAAATGTTGCGGATGGTCATTATGCTTCAGCTTCTGCACTAATTGAACTTTGGATGCCTGAGGTCATTATGCAAAATTCTCATCACAGAACTTCGTAAAATGTTTAATTCTTAAGCACGATAGCGAGTTGATGTTGATGGATACTCAGACACATTCTGAACAACAGTTTGACGAACTCGCTTCACAAATTGCCTTGTATAGGCGTTTTATTTTTACTGAATTTTTCACGTAAATTTCTTACAGTTTGGGTAATAGACTCACCATTTTGAAAGTAAGTTTTCAATATTTCCCAATTTTGTTTAAGCGTAAGGCCACTTATTTCGTAAATGTTAAACATTAAGCTAATTTTCTGTCATAACCATAGAAATAGATTATGTATATGGAATGAATGTAAGCAGCTGTCAAGTGAGTCAAAATTGGAGGGTAAAAGAGAAAGCATATAAATCAACAGGGCCGTATTTAGAATTTTTTTGATCGAATGCTATGAAGTGAAGAAGTTGAAATTAAAAACTACACAAATTCAAAATTATTTTTATTCCTCCAATATTGTACATTAATTGTTTTTATTTTCGGTAAAAATTGAACTTATAGTATTCCAAAATAAAAATAAATTATGGAAAGCTAAGCACATGAAATAAACTCCGTTTTAATAAATTAAAATAAATAAAAAATATAGCCGGTAATAAAAATATGTTTACAAGAAAAAACCTACTTTTTACCGTTTATGCCGTGCTAAAATTTCATGGCAAAAAAGACTCCATGAGCCAATGCGCTAGATGTCACATTCCCAACTTTAACAGTCGTCAATAGATGAATGATTTATTTGTAAATGCATTGTGCAAATATCGACCAACGTTGGTGTATTTTATGTTTGGCAAATATTTGTAAAATATGACAATTGACAAACTCTACTGTCTACACGAATTGTAGTATTTGTTTTTTTCTTTGATCTTTTTTGAAAAACCGCTCATTGAGCGAATGTGCGCCAATGTTGGACAAATGCAACCTTGATTGGAATTTGCCATTTGTTTTGTGGCTACATGATTTTTTATTTGGACAAATACGCCGGTGTTGGTAAGTATTTGCTGCGGCTTTACCTCAATCAAAGCAGACAAATCTAATTCAAACGAATAAATAACTGAAAACAAAATTCCTCATTTATATAATGTCGTATTAGCGTTGCCTATGTGTAGTTCCATATAATTTTACTGACAAACAGAAGCGAAACAAATCCACCTATGGCCATATTCTGGCTTTACTAGGAATAGTGAGTTGAGTAAAATATGTATAATTAATTATTAAACAGTTAGTAAAATTTGTTTCTAAAACAAAATTGCAGTTGGGGATAATATTTCCAACTAATTTCGGTTGGGAAAAATAATCCCAATTTATAAAAATTCACATCATATAATTTTCTTCCATTGCCCCCCGCCTTTGACCTTGAAGAGTGTGCATTCTTTCAACTCCAGTTCCCATAACATTCTCGCAAACTTCTGATGTTATTTCTGCAATTTCTACTATTCAATCTTCCATTCATGATATAAAAAGATCACAAAACATCGACTCCTAAATTTTTAGTTTTTGTTTCATAAACAAAATATTTTACTTTCCTAATATTTTCATTTTATTTACGATTTCGATAAGCGGTCCTAACCTCTATCCATTAAAGTTAAGTGGTGTGTCTTTGTGAATTCGGTTGACATGCAAAATCGTTTATTGTGTTTTTTCTCCGGCAATTGTTTGTAAGTAATTTTCAGGGAAACAAAAGCAATACAAGTATATGTACATAAATTGTATCTATGTTATGTTTATACATTAAACAAACATATTATGAAACATACGAGGGTATATCAAAAAGTCTTGCAATATCATATGAAAAAAAAGAGTGAGTGAGACAGCAATATATTTTTCAAAACCATTTTTTGTCGCGATGAAACTTCTAGAAGAACATTTCGATGTAAATTGTACAGTTCGTTTGTTTTTGTCAATTTAGTAACACGTGTTTTGAATTTTTCTTAAAATGAATGAAATTGAATATCGCGCCGTTATTAAATTTTTCTGTAAAGATGGACGAAATGCAATTTATATGTTCAACTATATATCAAAAGCTTACGGCGAATCTGCACCATCATATGCCACAGTAACAAGGTGGGTAAAATTATTCAAAAGTGGTCGGGAGACATTAGAAGACGACAACCGTTCGGGTCGGCCAGCAGATGCTATTAGCCATGAAAACGTAATTTTGGCCGATTCTATTGTATAGGAGGACCGGTGTATTTCTGCTCCGCGGTTAGCGTGGAGACTTCCTCTTTCATACGGTTCCACATATACTGTATTACATGACCACCTTCACTTGTCGAAAGTAAGTGCGCGATGGGTTCCCCGTTTGTTGAATGCAAAACAAAAAAAATGCGTATTCAAACTTCAAAGGCGATTTTAGATATGTACAAAGAAGATCCAGAAAATTTCTTGGATAACATAATAACAGGCGATGAAACATGGCTTCATCACTGGGATTCGGAATCCAAACAAGAATCGATGTAATGGATTAAACGTATTGAACCACCACCAAAGAAATTCAAAACTCAACCGTCTGCTGTCAAGGTTTTAGCAACAATTTTTTGGGATGCTGAAGGAATTTTGATAATCGATTATATGCCACCGAAAACCACAATCACAGGCATATATTACGCAGAGGTTTTGCGAAAATTAAAAAAAGCGATCCGGGAAAAACGGCAAAGGAAAGTTAGGAAAAAAATCTTGCTTCTTCACGACAATGCACCAGTGCACAAGGCTAATATTGCTCAAGCTGCATTAAAAAACTGCGGCTTCGTGGAAATTCCGCATCCATCGTACAGTCCAGACTTGGCACCCAGTGACTACTTTCTGTTTCCCAATTTGAAAAAAACACTAAGGGGCCGGAAATTTTCCAGTGACTATGAAGTACAGTCTGTTGTAAATGAATATTTTATGGAGCAAAAGAAATCTTTTTTTTTAGAGGGTTTAGGCAAGTTAATTGATCGATGTGACAAATGTATAAACCTTAAAGGAGATTATGTCGAAAAATAAAAATATTGCTATCTCACTCACTCTTTTTTTTCATATGATATTGCAAGACTTTTTGATTTGCCCTCGTATTATGAAACATATTTACTATTAATGATAGAAATAATTTTCCGTTCAATGTTTGTATGTTTCGTAGTTTTTTTCTATTGCGTATTGGGTTTTACTAATGCCCGGTTGCACAGAAAAATTACTAACGGCCGCTTAGTTGTGCGTCAGTTAAATGTTTTACATGAAATCTGGTTTCGCATTTTGCAATCAGAAAAATGCAACGCAAACTTAATTAAATATATTTTATTTCATGGAAATATTTAACGATTCAATCAAAATTTATTTAATCAAGTTTGCGTTGCGTTTTTTCTGATTGCAAAACCAGATTTCATATAAAACATTTAACTGGCGCACAACTAAGCGGCCTTTAGTCAATTTTCTGTGCAACCGGGCATAAGTACTACAGGCTACTACGCAGTTATGTGAATTTGTAATTACAAATTACATGTACATTGCACTATATATATATATGATTGTACATAGTATATACTTATCTACACAACTTAATTTTGTATGAAAAATCAAATTTACGGATTTTTTTCGGAACTGATGGAATTGTAGGACGCTTAGTAGCTGGAAGGTTATGCTGCATGAATATTAGTGCTATTTTGTATGAATATTTGTTCATGATAAAGTTGTGTTCAAAGTGGGTGCCTCGCTTGTTCACATTGGACAAAAACAGCAAAGCGTCGATGATTCAGAGCGCTGTTTGGAGTTGTTTATCCGGAATAAATTGGATTTCGTCGATATGTGACAATGGATGAAACATGGATTAAGGTTAACGTTACGGTTTTAGCCTCCATAGTTTAGGATGCGCAAGGTATTTTATTCGTTGGCCATCGTGAGAAAAGAGAGACCATCGACAACGTTTGTAAGAAAAAATTGCTTAAAAACGGCCCAAATGCAAAAGAAAAAATGTTCTTTCACCAAGGTCGAGGTAATGCGCCATGTAAAAAGCCGTGTTCGCTATAATACTGAAGTTATAGCTGAAACAAACGCATGTTTTGAGGACACAGATAACTCGTTTAACAAAACAAACAGACATTGAAATGTTAGAGAAGCGTTGGAATAAATGTATCACTCTTGACGGAACTATTTTGACGAATAAACTCGAATTTTGAAATTGTTTAGTAGTTAGGCTAGGGACTTATTAAGTGACGTGCAATCGCAAAAATAAAGAAAATGTAAAAAAAATTATTTCTAATTCTATTTTGCCTGGTAAAATTGATTGAGTAATCAGGTTTTCGACCAGTAAATTGCTCGCCAGCTGGACTGGGATTACTGACTTTTTAAAGTGATTTTGCACTATGCGAGTATGATGGTGAGAAGTACGCATAGAATATTTTATGGTCGATTTCATAATATTTAAATAAGGGAAATAATATAAAGAGCATTAGAATTTAAATTTTATTGTTTTTAATTTAAAATATTGAAAAACAATTGTTTAATTGCTCTATATAATTAAGGTTTTCGGCTCAACAAGTTTTTTTACGAATTTATGTAAGATCTTTATTACACATACCAATAAAATATTTTTTAATTTTTGTAATATATTTAATTTTGTATTTATGTGTTTTCCTATATTATTAAACAATTTTTAAACAAAGGAGATGTGTTTTGATCATCAAAATTAAATAGGTTTAATATTGTACATACTCTTTGGTTCATATTTATGTTATTTTGACAAATAAAACAATTAATCAATTTTCTCGCATTCTACTTTTGCCTAGCTTTGCAAAATCGAAAGCCAACTGTCGGAAAAAATTGAAAAGGGAGAAATCGAAATTAAACTCGCTTCTCGTCTTTTGAGCCAAATCTGGGCCCTGCTCGAGCATTTTTCTCTAAGTGATATCAGAGTCTGTTTTATAATTCAACTCGGTAGCAGACTGTGAACTGTGAAAACTTATTCTGCCGTTTTTTATACAACCTGAGTAATTTGATTCTACACACTGCGTTTTTCTTAAATTAAAATACCCTCAAACATTCTAAACGATCTCATTATATATTATTTCTCATATATGTAGTGAATAATATACCGTATGTTCTTTTAATATATAAAAAATATGTATTTTATCTAATGCACAAATAAAAGACCAGGTGTAACTGTTTCGTGGAAACACTCGCATATAACATGAATACTTATATGTATAACATTCGTCATGACGACATATTATTGACATGTATGGCAAGAACTCTAAATTCGTCTTTATGGTTGCGTTCGTTCGTTCATTCAAATAATTTTTTTCGACCAATCATCTCTTGTGAAAAAATGCAGAAGAAAAAAAATCGTCATTTTGGAACAATATGATTGGTCGGAAAAAATTGTATAATCGAACGAAAATAACCATAAAGGCGCCTTAAGAAAATATGATTAGTTTCATTACAATATGTAAAGGGTTATCCAATTCGAGGTTGATAAAGTAGAAATCTGTATACCGACATCTGTCAAAGATAAACGTCAAGTACGCTGTCATTTATTTAGTTGACATTCTGCCATTTAAGAATATGGAGCATTTAACAATCGACCAACGCGTTAAAATTATTAAATCTGCTGATGCTGATTTTTCGAACAAAATTTTCTTCAGTGATGAAGCTCATTTTTCGCTTGGTGGATACGTTAATAAGCAAAACTGTAGAATTTGGGGCTCAGAAAATCCACAATTGATTGTAGAGAAGCCATTACACCCGGAAAAAGTCACTGTTTGGTGCGCATTGTGGTCTGGTGGTGTGATTGGGCCGTATTTTTTTGAGAACAACCATGGACGAACCGTTACCGTCAATTCTGAGCGCTATGGCCGCATGTTAACCGATTATTTTTTTACGAAAATCGAAGATTATGATCTTGACGATATGTGGTTCCAGCAGGATGGAGCAACCAGTCACGTAACACGAGCAAATCGAGATCTTTTACAAGAGAAATTTCCTGGACGTTTGATTTCACGATTGGCTGATGTCAATTGGCCTCCAAGATCCTGTGGTTTAACGCCTTTGGATTTCTTTTTGTGGGGCTACGCGAAAGATCGTGTTTACGCAAACAATCCTCAAACTCTTGACGAATTGAAAACTAATATTCGTAAGGTAATGGCCGAGATACCGCCCGAAATGTGCCGAAAAGTCATTGAAAATTACCTCAAAAGAATCAAGGCCTGTAAGAAGTCCCGTGGAGGACATTTGAATGATATCTTGTTTAACTAAAAATGGCAAGGATCAATCTGTAAAATGAAATAAAAATTACAATACATTAAGAATATTATGTGTGTTTTTTTTTTAAGTTTAGTTTATCAAGCTTGAATTGGATAACCCTTTATTAGATTGTTAATTTTTATAAGATTACATTAATTTTGTACATAGTTTATGCCAAATCGTTTTCTAACTGTAGTTTCTACCAGAGTACTTTAAATGAATGTGAATTTGCGTGAATATCAATCACAGTCTTAATCAAAATCTATACGTTATCAAATTTGAGGTGATTTTCATTTTTCATGTGCTAAAAAACTTATACCGCTCCCAATAAGCCATAATTTATAATTTGTGTTAATTTTTGGCCCTAATGGGGGGGGGGGGGGGGGGATGACTTGACTTACGTAGCCCCGACGTTTCAAAATTTGAATGTAATGCAACAATATTAAAAGTACAAACAAATGTTTCTTGTTTTAATGATAAACCACATATGGATTATTCTTACTGTTAATTGTTTCAAATTTTTTGTTTGTAATTGTATACGTGGAACATGCGTGAAGCTGGTTCAAAAACTATCCACAAAAATTCTTTTAAAAATAGTGGTGTTTATCCGCTAAATATAATAAAAGGGATTTCAGCCGATAAATAAATTTTAATGGAAGTAAGGTCACACTTCATCCTAAGAATGAAAACCACACGAAGGCAAAAAATTTATTTTGTGATTTTAAGTAATTATGAAAAGTTTACTAGCCCAATTTTCTAGGTAACACACTCTTAAATTCGGTTGATTAAAAAATGGTAATATAATATATATCGACGTTAAAAAACTGTGCTAATAAAACCATTAATTCACAACTTAATTAAAACAACTATAACTTTTAAACTAATGGTCGAATTGTCATAAAATTGATTGGTACTTTCTCATATGTTTTACATTAGATGCACAATTTATGTGTCAGGCTGGGAACTGATTGTGACGTAAATATTTACACAAAATTAATTCCATCAGTAGGCCAGAAATATATAATTTTGACAAAAATGCCATGAAATTATTTTTCCGAATTCCCTATTTTCAGGAAAAGACAGAATAGTGCCAGTTCTTATAATGTACGAATAATTAGCCACTTATGCCGAAATAATGGATTTGTGATCTAAAATGCAGATAACCGACTTATGGGGGGTATGTCCTCGAACCGGTTGCAAATTATCTATTTGCGACCCTATATATGTCTATTAGATTTATTTTTTCATGTCATTCAAATATTTATTCTAATAATTCTAAAAATTTGTATTTATTTTGCGATTATAAATTAGAAATACATGAAACGACTGCTACACGCTGTCAAATTGCCACAAATGTAACGTAGCAAACCAAAACAATTTATACAGAAAATTAAAATTGAGTGGAAAATCAATAAACTTTTCATCCAAAATATTTTAAACGATATGCTGTACGCTGCTCTAGAATGAAATAAATGTATCTACCGCCAGCCCTATAACAGTAGATTTGATATGTCATATATAATAAAAATAGCTACTTTAGGAACACCCTGTATAATAAAAATAAAATTAATTAAATTTAAATATGCTTGGATAAATACATGAACATACGTTACTGGTCATGTAAGAATTATTTAAACCGATCAAGTGGCGCTAAAGTTTCGGTACTGAACTGACTGAAAGGTGTTGGGTGCCAATCCCACAAGGGGCAGGATGTAAATAATCAATGACTTTTAAACACAAATGAAGTGCAAATTTCAACGCCGACCCATCGTCCATATCAGGTCACTGGCAAACTGTCATGTAGCAAGATGTGCACAGAATGTATTCTGTGAACGGTATGAGAAGGTGAATGTACTACTGTGGGCAAAAAAACGTAAGACTTTTTTCATAATTTTAAAATTCTTTATTTATTTCTCCAAATCTATTTTGTCCTCCTCAAAGTAATCCCTCCGGCCTCAATACACTTGTGCCAACGTTTTTTCCAATCCTCGAAACAGTTGTTAAAATCAATTTCCGGAATAGCCTCCAATGTGCGTAGCGATTCACGTTTAATGTCTTCAATTGACTCAAAACGGTTTCCCCGGAGCGGTCGTTTGAGTTTGCTGAACAGCCAGAAGTCACACGGAGCTAAATCAGGCGAATACGGTGGTTGCGGAATGATATGGGTGGAATTTTTGGCAAAAAAATCACGTAAACCCAAAGCAGTATGAGAAGGTGCATTATCGTGGTGCAAAAACCAAGAGTTGTCGACCCATAATTCCGGCCTGTTTTTACGAATAGTCTCGTGCAAACGACGCATAACACTCAAATAGTCTTCCTTGTTGACGGAACTTCTTCTTCGGTTAATGGAACTTCTTTGTTGAATAATTTCACTCATTGTAAAAATCGCCGAATGCACTTTTTGTACTTCAGAAAGACAAGCGTATACTAAACACTAATGATTATTTTGATGTGACATTTGGCACAGATGTCACTGACAGTCATACCAACATAGAAAAAAAAATATTTCGACGAATGGTTTTCCGCGCGAAATTTAAATTAAAAAGTCTTACGTTTTTTTGCCCACAGTAGTATAGTAACATCACAGACGGCCAGTAGTAGGTTGCCATTTACACTAACTCCGGAACGCTCTAATACGATTTAAATTAGACTCCAATATATACATATATCATTACACGCACATATAGATATATCATTACAAGAAAACAAAAACCATTGTTCACGAAACATTTTGATATAGCAAACATACTTTTTAGAGTTGCATTTTAAATATGAAATCACTAATAATGTATGGCGGTTAATCACGAAAAAAAAAGCCCCGGAGGCCTTAAAACTACTTCTGTTGTTCTTGGCGGGTAACAGTTAGTTCTATACTAAACGTACAATTTATCACCAGTGCCCGAACGGTTGAGTTATGAACTAAAGTGGTATTAAGTCATATCGTGGTGATGGGTAGATTTTTTGGTTAATTTCCTATGGTATGGCAGGTACTTTTCCCTTTGAAGGGCCTCGAAAAGCTTTTCAATTCTTCTCACTGAGATGAACGGACCAACTTTATGTTGGGGAAGGAACCTTCAAACCATCGTAGAAAGTGTTTGTAGGCCTATAGGTTTCTCATTTTTTTAGTAGGTTTGACATCATTTGATTTTTCACTTCATAAAACTTATATGTCAACTTTGATTGGACAAACTTTACTCGAAAAGTAAATGGTAACTTTGACAATGATTAATATTGAAAGGGTTCTTAAAATGCAATAAAACAACAAAATACTTGTTCATGCGTACTGTAAACAATGGATGTATATACATAGATTTGTTCCAGTGAGTGTTGATTCCACTTATCCCGAAATCAAAATCTTACTTTTCAAAAGCTCGAATTTCAAAATCCCGATTAGCAAAAGCCCGAATTCAAAAAAGAATATTTTATAAAGCGGGCTTTTGATAATATTTTTGTAGTCAGTATAATGTTCAATGGTAGAATCCTAATCTATACCGATTGGTTAAGAAATGTTAAGGAATGAATAACAAGTTCCATCCAACATGATCAAAATCTAAAACTTCAGCCAAAATTCCTGTAAAAATCCCAATCCAGCTCTACAACCTAGATTTGACCATGATTGGTTAAGAAATTACCAAGTTCCATTAAAATGGTCTAATTCCAGAACTTCACGTTAAAATTCCATTAAGAAATAGCCTATACTTTAAGTTAGATGGTCGATATTTCGAAAAACTATGTTAATTCGCGTCAATTTCTTTGATGATCAATTTTTGATAATGTAACAAGATATTGAGGGCGGGAGATCGTCTTCGTCTCCAGGAAAGTAGGCAGCTTACCATGTTTCTACCGACCGCCCTTTAGTAGATGCGTCTCTAAAGAGATCCGGTTAAATCTCTGATCTCTGATTCATGGTCAACATATTAAGAATAAGTCTTCAAAGAGTTACTGCTTTTTTCTTTCGTCTTTCATGTAGCTGATTAATTTAACTGTTTTGCTTGGAATCCCAATAATCTTTCCATTTTTGTTCCAAAACTCTTGTATAAGTGCCATGTGCCAGTTATTCGATGTAAAAAGACGACAGAGTTAAACAGTCGCTGCCTTTGACCTATACAGGCTAATTCGAACGCACCAGAAGCAGAACATGCTCAGTCTTTGGTGGTTCATTTAGTAGTTTAACTAAGTAAGATAGGGAGGTGCAGTATGAGATCTATTCTGGTATGTTTTGACGGAGGCTGTTTTGTAGGTTTCAGCGGAAACTTCATGTTCTTTGGGCCTCTTTTCCTAGTCTATAGTTTGTGCTGTGTCATCTTGGTGCTATAGCAAAGGAGTTACATCTTGCAGCTACACCACCACCACCACCACCACAATAACAACATTCAGCATGACAGAATTTTGGAGCTTAGTTCAAAATTCAAGTTAGAATGGAAATTGAATTCTGCATACGAAATTTGACCATTATTGGCAAATCACATCCCATAATACGACCAAGATCAATCAATAAAAAACCAAGATCATAATAAAAATGTGTAGATAAAAAATATTTCACGTTTTTTGGCGGGATTTTGAAAAACGATATTTTGATAATTCGGGATTTTGTAATTCGGACTTTCGTGCCGATCCCCCACTTTGGTATAGGCTATACTGTAAAACTGTATGTTTTATTAATGTTGATAACACAATCTTCAACGTGTGATCAAAAAGCAAATATAACAACATGTTTATATTATTATTTTGGGCATTTAAATCGAAATGGTGATAAAAACTGTCTGCGACGAATTTATTGAGGCGAAGGACATTATTTTATGGTGTTATCATGTGATCCATCGAGTGTGATCGATGTACAAAGAAAGATTATAAAAAATTAGTGTTCTTTTCCTTAAAATTATCGTTAACAGCAACATAGAAAACAGTTATTGCTGCTACGCCATATAAGATACCTAATAAATATTTATGAATAAATATTGCGAGACGTTAAAATTTAATTGTTTATTATTTTTATAATTTTTATTCATTAAATTGCCATGACCAAAATTGCTAAGAAACATAAACAAATGTACACACCCATCCCTTAAATAAAAATAAACTACTTGGTAATAAATTGCAAGTAAATATTGAACCCAATACATTGCAAATGTAATAGTAAGCAATATTTACATTTTACAGTGATTTACGTATGAAACGGCGCAAATACAAAAATCATTGACTTCGCCGAACTATGGATACACGCGCTTCATTTAGCAATAATAGCGAAAACTTGCTATTATTGCATAGTTTTGTAATTATAACTATTTAACTATATGTATTTTGTACATTGACGCATTAAATGCACGGTTTAAACGTGTTTACTCTACCATTAATTAATTAACGAACCGATTAGAACTCGTTCGCCTAACAATATATAAATTCCATCTCGAGGCTTACATTCTATGATCTTATTAATTGTTGTACTGTATAATTTTTAAAATATATAGCGCAAAGTCGTATGTGTTATCGCGTAATTGATTTAATTTGACCTAGAAGCGTATAACAGCTGCGTTGCGTGATACAACACATTTCTGTTTATCTATCTAGTTTTTTTTTTTTTTTTTTTTTTTTTTTTAAGATTACTTGTGATCATATTAAATGTATTGTTAAATTTAGCATTCAATCCCAGTGATGCAATGTTCTTCAAATTTAGGTTGTTGAAATAAATACATATTTTATGTAGTAAAGAGCACGCGCAAGTAATTACTTGCAAATACAAACAATTTTTCAAATCACTCGCACTCGTGATCTACATTCTTCATAATGCTTGTAAAAGATATGATGAAATTTATTATTTTTATTATAACGTTCAAGGTGTGTTAGAATTTCACTAACACCTTATCAATTTGTTTTTAATCGTGTATGGCGCATTGTTGATGTTTTTGATTTTACGTTGACGTCATGCTGTTTACAGTTTTTCGATTTGAAAATCTCAATATTATACAAAAAGCTTTATGTTGTTTATTTACACAAATGATAGTAAATATATATTGGACGATCAACAATGATCATTTTATCATGCTGGTATTCCCGTCATCTTTGTTTTTTTTTTCATAATGAAATACGACTAATCTGATGATTCAGAATAATAAAAGCACACAAGAATGCAAAATCATGTCTGTCTTATACAATTTTGTATTTCTCCAACGGCTTTTATAACACGTGGACGCAGAACACAATATAAAAATGGTTTGTTTTTAACAATTTCCAGCTTACACAAATTATAAAATTTTATAGTTTTGTTTGCCGTGTAGAAGAGTAAATACTTTATTTACAATACCACATGATGAATATCCCACCTTCAAACAAAAAATAATAAGAACATAAGAAAACACAAAAACTATGTAGTCACATTTCTGATGAAATTCGCAAAAATGTTATAGTAGCCGGTGTAGTTGCGACTCAAATTTACTATTTTTCTTTATCAATATTCAAATGGAAAAATTTGCTTTCGCGAACCCAAAATCGTATTTTATGTGTGATTTCGGGGAAAAATTGATATCAGATAACTAATTAAATTTTTAACACAATAATAAAAAAATTACTCATATGCTTAAAATTGTTTGTAGTTTGCTAATATCTATACGTGTATCTGGATGTAATCGATAGATAGAAATGCCAAGAAACGTTGGTATGCCGTAACAAATTTCCACGTATTTTGATTTTCGGGCCAATAAATTGGTATTCACCCAACTGTTTTCTAATTCTATTTCGATTGCTAAACGATGGTGTTTTTCGTTTCTTCGATATTTCGATGGTGAAATGTGTTTCATTTAAAAATCTGTATACGAATTTAAATATAGTATCGAATCATATAAAATTCGTAGAACTCTGATTTAAGCAGCAATTTCCTTTGTACGAGTATATGTAAGTAATTTTTTTGGTGGATGATAACATATGCTTTTGTCATATTCAACGGCTTATTTTAAATAACAAGTGATACTGTTGCCTGTATACTTCTTATACTACTAAATGTCGTATTAGGTCTTAATAGAACTGATTTGATGATATAATTCGTAACAGTAGCTTGATGGATCAGGTCATACAAGTTATGCTCATTTTCGTGGTTATTTCTGTGATCGAAAGCATCTCTATACAATCCCCAATAGATACTCAAAAATTTATTGATTGAGGGGTTAAAGTGGATATAGCCAAGTATAAACAATTAATCCGGAAGACGACGGTTCCGCCTATACAATTTTTTTACCCATAACTTAAAGGAGGGTAGGGATGATGGCTGTAAATTTGAAATTAAATACACGTTTTGTTAAAAATATATGTCATTCCTTATTGAAATTTAGTGTAGACACTATACTTGACAAATTATGGATGAAAAATAATATCAGGCAAATGTACTGATTTTTTTTTTTTTTATTTATTTATTTATTTATATTTACATTACATGTTTTATTATAATTTATTTAGAAAATAATGATTTTTTTTTTTTTTTTTTTTTTTTTTTTTTTTTTTTTTTTTCGTATTTAAATGTACTTAAATCTACTTTATTTATTACAAGAAAAACTTAATAATAATCTGCACATATTCAAATGTAAAAAAAAAAAAAAAAAAAAAAAAAAAAAAAAATTAACATTCAAAAAGAAGAAATTCAATTCAATTATTTTATTAGTACTGATATTATTTTATCCTTGATCCTTTGGTCGAAACGTTTGATGTTAGAGTTGCTCGTGCAGTTCTCAATGTATGCATGTTGCAATTTTTTAAATCATTTGCGTGTATTTGTATTCGCGAACATTCCAAGGCATTCCACTGTTGTGATATTAACGCCGTTGTTAATTCCAGTGTTTACGTTATTTCCATATCGTAAGTAGTTTTTGAAATGCAGATTTAGCATTTCGGATCCCTCCCGTTGTCTTTTATGGTCATACATATAGGTAATCTCCGTGAAGCGTTTATCGTCATAATTTGTATTCTTGATGGTTTTTTAGACTGGTTATTGTTTAATTGTGCCCTTCAAATTGTAATTTCAATAAGTAATTTTCTCCTATCTTGCAACGTTTCCCAGATAAAATCCTAGCATTCATTAAAAATCTGACGGATGATGCTGGTTCGAATCACGCCACGAATAGTATGTAAAATTTGAATTCTCTACTCTAATTACGATGGGTAGTTGAATATACACAAATATGACTCTTTAGTGAATCAGCGCCGACCTATTTTTCATGTCCGCAGTGTATAGACCGACACGAAATTTGCCACGTACGGAGGTATGTTATAACTGTTTGATTTGGTCGATGGGTGTTCTAGGTGAGTGAATGCTAGTGTGAATATAGCAGTAGTATGCCTAACTATTACTAACGAGTCTATGCAGCATCCTTCGGGAAAACCGAAAAAGGTTCTAACAAAATAAAAAACCAAGAAAGTCAAACGGTCTTTACCTATGTAAGCAACGGTGCCCATTCTTTTGGACAGAAGCATGAACACTCGAACGTCCGGTAAAATATGGTAAGATTTTGTTTGTTTTGTCCGATAACTCTCAAAATGATATTTTGACTAAATACTTGGATCGTTTTTTAGTTACTTTGTTTTGTGCAAAACTAATGGTTACATATTAATTATGGAATATATTTTTTTGTTGTGGATTTGCAGATGAGGTCGTTCCAGCAGATTTTAAGGAACATGAAATGTATATTATTGCTTAAACAGATACTGAGTTGTGGTCATGAGCAGGTACAGGTTGGTATCTAAGTTCCTGAATTAAGTCCTTTGGTGTTGGCCCGATCGATCTATGGTTCTTGAACAAGAAGACGAGCATTGAAAGTTTTTGGAGGTATTTATGCGCCAATTCAAAAGAACGCCAGTTTTTTTTTTCTCTGAAACGGAATGGTGTTTCTTATGTGATTACGGTTTCTGCTGTCGACAAGAAACCTATCACGCATGTAGGCGATTGATGATCTCATTATATCTTAGTTATGAAATTGACTCCGAGACTAGGCCCTTTTCCGGCGGATCTATTTGTCAAAACCATAATTGTCGTTCAGCTTATTTGTTAGGTTCCCTGGTCGTAATTGACCTTGTTCTTTTTGAAGCTCTACCTGTTTCACCAACGGTCGATGGGCACGTTTTATTGTGAGATTTTTCCGTTCGTGCAATGTATATTTTCACGACTGCTATTTATATTTTTTTGTGAAATATTGGAACGAAACAGATACAATTTTTGTTACTTCCCAATACGAAATTTCACTACCGTCTAAAATCCAATCCTGGTCTGAAGAACTTATGGAAGCTTTCAGTTTAGTCAAGGTACATTCCATGTTCCAAGATTTAAAAAGTTGTTCTTAAATCGAGTCTGGCGACGTTATTGAATTTTCAAATTTATCCGAGACTTATGTAATAGTTTCTTAACAGTGGTTCTTCACAGGTTGTCGAGCTATTATCTTTGAGTTTTACGCATTACCTCTACGTTATTATAAACGGTGTTCCACCTCTACATAATAAATATTAGAAACTCAATTTTTTTATTGAAAATTAAAGTTGGTTCTATGGCATTTATGTATGGAATACAACGTCGTTCATGTGTCCACCACGGCTCTTGTTGACGTTTTCTAATAAAAACAGTTCTAAGTAAATGATCACGTGCTGGATTTATTACCATCAAGCTAGCCATGTTAGTTTTGAGACTTTATTTATATAAAAAATGTAAAATAATGCCAACCAGTTGCACTATTGTGGTAATTTGCCGGGAATAAGGAACTGGGAGTCAATTCGCGTTCCGTGAAATAATGAAAATGAAAAGTTTTCTTCATTGGCCATCTAGTAGCTTGAATTATTCATACGTAAATTTTAAATTTTACTGTGTGAAATCAAAATTTCTTATGGGGAATGCAAACCTACTCGATTGCTAATGAAAAAAACTTTTCATTTTCATTATTTCACGGAATGAATCCCTGGGCAAGAATTTATATGTAATTTCTGTTCAAATATTATTTTCCGGCCTACTGAGGAGAAAAGTTTGATGTAAATATTTATAAATTGGAAATAATTTTTCCATATCTAAAGTGGCAGGGAAAATTATTCTTAATTTAATTTTGTAATAAAAAATTAAACACTAAACTTAAAAAAATTTAACACACTAGCAGTTGCACTAATCTGGCTTTCCCTGGGAATTGGGAATTGGCCAAAATATTTCATAGCATTTTTGTCCAAATTGTATTTTTCTAGCCTTAACAGAGTTAATTGGGAAACTTTTGTTCCGCAAAATTTTATAAGGAAAAATATTTTTCCATTTAAACTCTGTTTCGAAAATATTTACACCAAACTTATTTTCTCAGTCGGCCAGAAAAAATACAATTTAGACCAAAATACTAGGAACATATTTTCCCAATTCCCTATTCCCAGGGAAAATCAGAGTAGTGCCACAGTTCCCTATTCCCGTGGAATTATCAGAATAGTGCCACAAAATTTATTGATAAAAAGTCGTGCGAGTTGAAATAATCGCAATAATAACTCAAATGAATCGTTCATTGCTAATTTAACGGTAATAATATAATGCCATCAAAAATTGATCACTCAGCTTGAATGTGATTAAATTAGTTTACTATATTTTTAAAATATATAGTGAATATTTATTAAACCTATCACTGATAAAGAAAATTTTTTAAAATACATACATATATTATTTTAGTAATCCTCTAAACACCATTTCAATGAGTATTTTCAACCGTTACCAATTGAGCATCTAATCAATTATTTCATTGAATAGTAACCACATGCATTGTATAATCATTATATAGTAATGTAATGGTAGGTTCGTGAGTGAAATGTTAGATACCACTACTGGTATCGTTTTAAACTTTTTAAAGAATTTCTGCAATTACCTATCCGCCTAAATAGCATAACCTTCTCCTAAATGTAGCTAGAATATTTTATAATGCAACATGCAGAAAACAAAAAAAAAATTCTATACATATACTTACAATGCGATTCATTACTATTTATGATACGAAAAAAATTTAGTTCCCATTTCTGTTTCTTTTCATATCAAATTGACAAATAAAATAACATATATAATAATAATTAACAAATACATAATTAACAAATAAAATAGTAATAAAAATAATAATTTTATATGAAAACAAACAGAAATGGGAACTAAATTTTTTTCTTATCATAAATAGTAATGAATCGCATTGTATTACTCATATAATGACGCTCTCATTATAAGTCAAAACAGTTTTTACGCTCAAAAGTAAATAGAAAATGTAACAAAGATGATGGAGAGAAAATACCGATCGCAACTAAGTTGGTTTTGTTTTGAATTGCAACAATGTTTTCTAAATTATAGACAAATAATTTTGAACGTTAAAATATTCGTTGAAAATTATAAAAAGCTAAAATAATTGAAGATTGTCCATAAAAACGATCTACATTTAAATCCAATTAAAGATTATTTTAAATGATTTTGTAGGTACAACACATATACATTATTTGGTTTTCGTTTCGATAACTATATAGATAGACCACCGATGATATACATACTTATTTACACGCACACACTCAGCAATTCAATATATGTAAAAGGAAATCATACATCTACACACTACAAAGATTTAAAAATTGTTTGCAAGTTAATTTCGTAAATTTGTTCGTTTAAAATTTTATTGCTTGTCGTCTAATCGTAACGCATGTAGCTTTGTGTTTTCTTATTTTTAAACGTTATAAAAAGTTCATTTTGAAAATTTGTGTATTAAAACTTTTGTGAATTTGCGTGATAAAATGGTGTGTGCTTACAAAAACTGCTTAAATAAAAATGACTATAAATCCACCAAAACATTTTTTACGGTGCTGCATGACCATCGTCGTGTGTTCGACAAGAATAAAGTTACTTCCAAACGCATAACTATTATGAAGAACTTTAATTTTAATGATTTCAAAATAAGTAGTTTTAGAACAAAAAATATTTAAAAAACTGTCTTTCCCCAGCCAATTAATAATCTTGTTTGTAAGTATAAGGTCAATGACATAGATGCACGATGCAAGCGTTTATTAAAATTGATTCCAAAAGTTTCGCGTACGATTTCCAACCAGACACACAACACTGAGAGTCAAACAACAAGAATATTGACAACACCTGATTTCCCACCTATAACATTGAAATATGAAAAAGGGCCTCCAAGAACTTATTAAAAGAATTATCAAGTTCCACAAATTCCTCATGAATGTCCCATCTCACCATCTCAATTTCCTAGTCCGCAACATCAAATTGAAGACGAAAATAAAGAACCCGTTCAACCTTTAAACAAAATTCTCAGGTTTATATTAAATACCCCTCAGAAAAGTAAAATGCAAACAGAAGAAAACACAATAAAAATATTAATTGATAATACACTTGACGATCGACCACAAGTAAACACATTTTGTACTTGCACAAATATTTCATAAATTAAAATTATCTTGGACCCAAGTTGAACAAAAAATGTATTTGGAATTTGATTTTAAATCACCTTCATGTTACAAGCATTTATTAAAGAAAGGTTTTAATTTGCCAGATAAGGATAAAAAATTATATTATTCAGTATAAAAAAACTAGTACATGTTTTAAAATTTTTGTATGGGTTAAATTTTAATTTTATTTTTATGTGACTTAGAAGGGTCTAAGAAGGGTCATTATTATGAAAATTGTAAAGAGATTAAAACTCTAATAAGCAAGTTAAAAACTACCATTGGCGATTGCTTTCCTATTTAAAATACAATTTAGATAAAAATATTATTGTTTTATCTTATGAGAGATTAATTTGTTTTTTAAGATAAAATAAATTACAACAATTTAAGCTATTGTAGCAACAAGAACTTTCAAGAGCCCAACTGAAATCCCATTTAATTAACCTAATTAAGGTTAATTAAATGGGAGCTTTAATGAAAATAATGCTCCCATTTAATTAACCTTAATTTTTATTTAGCTCTTTGGTTCTGTTCAAAACGGCTACTTATTTCATTCTAACGCCCGTTGCACATTTCAGCTAAGCTAAGCAAGAAACGTAGTTTCTATTAGCATAGTTTAGCTCGCACAGCTCATTCCGCTGCACATTTGAGCTAATTATATCTCTCACGCATACATTTCAATACAAGTAAAATCCTATGTCTGTCAAAAATTAATTAACTAATTTTATTATATTATTTAAGAATTCAACCACTTTTTTGAATTTGATCCACAATACCAAACACAACAATACTCAAATGTCATCCAAATTTCAATATTTTATAAGTACACATAATAATAGCAATGTGAGCAATATAGCTGACTTTTGCAATCCAAAGACAACCCGAGCTAAGTTAGTTTGTATCGCTCAAAACAGAAAAACATAGCTCGCATAGTTTAGCTCAAATGTGCATCGTTCCATTAGGCCCGTTGCACATTTGAGCTAAGCTAAGCTAAGCGATGTCAGCTAAGTTCATCGCTCTTGGTTGAAAATAAAGAGTTTTAATGAAACGATGCACGCTTGAGCTAAGCTATGCGAGCTATGTTTTTCTGTTTTGAGCGATACAAACTAACTTAGCTCGGGTTGTCTTTGGATTGCAAAAGTCAGCTATATCGTTCACACATACATTGCTATTATTGTGTACATATTCGTCTATGTGACTATGTGATTCTAATAATATTTTGGCAGACATATAGCATTTTACTTGAATTTAAATGTATGTGAGAGCGATGTAATTAACTCAAATGTGCAGTGGAATGAGCTGTGGATGCCAAACTAAGCTAATAGCTGCGTTTCTCGATAAGGCCCCTTGCACACTTAAGCTATGTTCTTTTAGCAAAGTGAGCATGTTTTGAGATCACAGCTTTCGATTTACTTTGCAAAGCCTAAATAAGTGAAACCGAATTAGCGAAGCTTAACTCAACACACTCGTACGTCCCGATTTATTTAATTTCTTTATTTAAAGCTGTGGAATAGAAACATAGCTGATTGTGAGCTGATTAATTACGAGGGCAAATTAAAAAGTCTTGCAATTTTATATGAAAAAAAGAGTGAGTGAGACAGCAATATTTTTATTTTTCGACATAATCTCCTTTAAGGTTTATACATTTGTCACATCGATCAATTAACTTGCCTAAACCCTCTAAAAAAAAGATTTCTTTTGCTCCATAAAATATTCATTTACAACAGACTGTACTTCATAGTCACTGGAAAATTTCGGGCCCCTTAGTGTTTTTTTTTTAAATTGGGAAACAGAAAGTAGTCACTGGGTGCCAAGTCTGGACTGTACGGTGGATGCGGAATTTCCACGAAGCCGCAACCTTTTAATGCAGCTTGAGCAATATTAGCCTTGTGCACTGGTGCATTGTCCTGAAGAAGCAAGATTTTTTCCCTAACTTTCCTTGGCCGTTTTGCCCGGATCGCTTTTTTCAATTTTCGCAAAACTTCTGCGTAATATATGCCTGTGATTGTGGTTTTCGGTGCAATATAATCGATTATCAAAATTCCTTCAGCATCCCAAAAAACTGTTGCCACAACCTTACCAGCAGACGGTTGAGTTTTGAATTTCTTTGGTGGTGGTTCACTACGTTTGATCCATTGCATCGATTCTTGTTTGGATTCCGGATCCCAATGATAAAGCCATGTTTCATCGCCTGTTATTATGTTATCCAAGAAATTTTCTGGATCTTTGTACATATCTAAAATCGCCTTTGAAGTTTCAACACGCATTTTTTTTTGTTCTGCATTCAACAAACGGGGAACCCATCGCGCACTTACTTTCGACATGTGAAGGTGGTCATGTAATATAGTATATGTGGTACCGTATGAAAGAGAAAGTCTCCACGCTAACCGCGGAACAGAAATACGCTGGTCCTCCAATACAATAGATTTGGCCAAAATTACGTTTTCATGGCTAATAGCATCTGCTGGCCGATCCGAGTGGTTGTCGTCTTCTAATGACTCCCGGCCACTTTTGAATAATTTTACCCACCTTGTTACTGTGGCATATGATGGTGCAGATTCGCCGTAAACTTTTGATATATAGTTGAATATATAAATTGCATTTCGTCCATCTTTATAGAAAAATTTAATAAGGGCGCGATATTCAATTTCATTCGTTTTAAGAAAAATTCAAAACACGTGTTACTAACTAAATTGACAAAAACAAACGAACTGTAAAATTTACATCGAAATGTTCTTCTAGAAGTTTCATCGCGATAAAAAATGGTTTTGAAAAATATATTGTTGTCTCACTCACTCTTTTTTTTCATATGATATTGCAAGACTTTTTGATATACCCTCGTATCTCCAAGGTGAAAATAAAAATTTAAATACGTTGCTTTACAGATTGGGTAGACTCTGAGATGTATCTACAGTATTTCTGTTATTTGACTTTGGAAAGAAATCAAAACATGAAGCTGTTAAATGAAAACATAGCTCATATCAGTCAAAATACTTAGCTCAAGTGGGAAACGGGGCTTATAAAAGTTTTTTATATACAACCAAGAACGATGAACATAGGTCAGTTCGCTTGTCTTAGTTCAGCTGAAACAGGCCTTATTGTCTTATTAGTAGCCATCGTTCATGAGTATGCAAAATCATCCGAATTGATTCAAAGCGATTCAAGATGGCTGACTTTTAACCAAAAAGCGCGCATAATTTTTATGCCTTAAAGGGAAAATCTGTACATGTATCATCACCTTAACAGAGCTCTCACAATAGACAATTTTTTCTCTAAAGTAAATTTTTTTCTAAAGTTTGATTTTCAAACAAACTTCTAAGGCAAAATAAAAATTGTTTTATTGTGAAAGCTGTTTAAAGTCTCCACAAATAAATATTCGTTTCGGAAAGGTAATTAAGTATTAAAACGGTGTAAGACTAAATACAAATTAAGGTTAATTAATTAAATTAAGACATAAAAATAAAATTTTACACTTTAGAGGAAAATAAAAACTGATTTTTTTATTCAAAATCAAATACACAACGCACTTTTTATTTAAAAAAAATAATTTGTATGGTACATCAAACTAAACAATTTAAAATTAGCGTTCGAATAAAGACGGAACTTAAAAGTAAGCCATTATTTATCCTGCCATAAAGAACTGAAACGTTTTCTTTCAGACAATGCTGACCAATCTCTAGCTTAACTACTATTTAAAAATAGTTTTAGTTACAAAATAGTGAGCGGCAACCTAAACTCGTAAGCTATTCACTTGTATATTGAATTTATAAAAAATATCTTATATACTTCATTATATCCCTTTTTCAACTAAGAAAAATAAAAAATCTTCTCAATTTTAGTCCAACCCACACAAATGTGTGAGTAAGTATACAAAAGTATACAAAACTACATATACATGGTACTTTAGCCCCACCCGCACAATTGTGTTAGTAAAACACAAAAGGGATATGTAATTCATTTGAGATGGATTAATTCAGCCCCCAATTTAAACAATAAAATTTATTAGAGATTGACAGATTAGATTAACAGAAAAATGAATTTAAGTTTTGTTAGCGAACCTTAAATGCTCTTAATTAGATTATAATTATACGCTCTAGATTTGCACACTGTAAACACCACATGACTCTCATTGGATTCTGTGACAAAACAGATCAAGTCAGCCATGCATAATAGTTTTGGTTGAAATTATAATCTTTATAATGACATCCTCGTTTTTTCTATTCCAATGAGAAACAATCCCTTAATAAGTGGTTGATTGAAAGACAATAATGAAAAACGACATACTATTGTAGTATGTCCAAGTGACAATTTTCCTATTTTTACGTACTTCTCTTACATAATATTTTTTATGATAAAATCGAATTAATAAATTTTATTTTAATTTTGAAACAAATATTGGGTTCAATGTCCCTGAACTTTCACACAGATTTGGATAAATAGAAAATCTGCCTTTCCATAACAATACATTGTTCTTAATGTATGCATATATAAGAAAATTACTCGTCCATATTTTCAATTATAAATTACCATTCTGTAACAGTGCAATCAACGGCATCCTTTTAAAAAATTGTATTTAGTTGTTCTATATAGATTTCTACATCGTTTTCATTTTTAATCTTTATTCGTTTGTGTTTGTGAGAACAGATGCATTTAAAATAAACAATAATAATACACAGCTAAGTATGTACTCAATATATTAATATACATATGTATATATCCTATCGTTCATATCTCCTTTCCAATAATGGATTTATTTGATTGAACAATTCATATTCTTTTGCATTTCTATCATAGAAAAAAAATTATTTATGCTATTTTTTATAAAAAGAAAATTGAAGTAAGGTATTCATGATTTGTTTTATTGTTTATCACAAAAAATATTAAACACATTTTCTACATGACCTTGCAATTGTAAAACAATACGAGTTGAAATAAATATATTCTGTGTTAATATGTAGTATAATAAGTTAGAGTGAAGCAATACTATACTGGTTAATGGTATACAAAAATACGCCGTGTGTACTGTAAGTGTATTTAATCTTGCAAACATTTAGGCGAACTAGTAAAATTATTGCATAACTTAATTTCGATTAACGCGCTACCTGGATTTTCACCCTCTAAAGATTTTTTTCGAATGATGGTACTACTATATATGTATTGCTATGCCACATGACAAAGCTGTTAATTTAAAAACTGTAATATGATATTGCGTTTTATTAATATGTATACAGGGTGACTCTTAAGTAGGTACAATACATTCGAGAGGTGATGGAGGACAATAATCTGAAAAAAATTATATGGCAGCACATATCCTATCTGTAACCGTTATAGAGATAATCTAGATTCTACTGTAAAATTAGTCACTTTGAATTTCACTCATAACTTAAAAACTAATCACAAATACTATTCACAAATTTCTCAAATAAACGTTTTCTTATCGCAAATTAATTAGTTTAGCAAGCACAGGGTCAATAATAAGATAAATTGATAATAAGTACACTTCACAATAAGAAAGGTGAGAAAATGTAATCAATGTTTTATTAACATAATCTTATTTACATATTTTCAAAATATTTGGAAAATTTACTGTAACTTTGAGGTATTAGTTGTACTGATCAATTACATTTTCCGAATAAATGCATCATACATCAAGTCAAGTTTCAATAGTTGTATAAGTAAATTTAAGAAAAACGAGAATAACCGTTTTCTGGACCGAGATCACAATTGTGTACGTAAAAATGGTGTACGAAAGAGAATCATGAAAAAAACAAAACGCCTTTACAAACTATGGTTATTAATAAACACATTTGTGTGTGGTGGATTTAAATTGAAGCAACAAAACAAAATCTGGCCGGAAAAGGGATAAACGTGTTTGATAAACTAATTAATTTGCGATAAGAAAACGTTTGTTTGAGAAATTTGTGAGTGTAGTTTTTAAGTTATGAGTGAAAATCAAAGTCACTAATTTTACAGTAGAATCTTGATTATCTCTGTAACGTTACAGATAGGATATTTGGTGTCATATAATTTTTTGTTCAGATGAGTGTCTTTCATCACCTGCCGAATTTAGTGTACTTACTAAAAAGTCACTCTGTATAATGTACAAAGTTTAAAGTATAGGTAGTTGCTATCCGAAATCACTATTTATTTTAGTACAATTGATCTATGTAAACAAATTTTCTTTCAAATGTCGAATTTACGAGAACTTATTCAATGCGATTTATGTTGTATACAGTATACGTATAAGCATAACGTAATGACGCTTATATATATTATAATTATTTGGTATTTAAAAAAAACGTGGTTTGGTCATTTATCTACCACTGGTAGCCATCATAATTAAATAAACATGTGATTTAAAAAATAAAACCAGCAGCAACACAACACAACAAAAGAATACATTTTAGATTTCTTTTTGCATGCAAGCACACATTCGCATTACTCTAGTAATTTTTTGTTTTTCCTTGTTTGTATTCTTTTCAATTAGAGAGTGTGTGTATATAATAAATATATAGTAGAATTTGTTTTCGTTACATCTCTTTTTAGCTGTTATATACTACCAAGTATAGTTACCAATCAATCAACACAAAGCAAGTCTGTTGTATATAACGCTGGTACGAAATAATTTGTTGACATAAAGTTACCTAGAAATATCTTTAATATTTCATGAATCAATTAATTTAAGAACAATCGAGATTTTTATTCGCATTTGGAGAATAATATTGCATTGCAGAAACCATATTTTAAAAGAAATTTGCGAATCCTTGATTTTGTTTTTTATTATATCCGCTGGAAAAGTAGATTTTTTTCAACTGTTTTTCAGAATGAATTTAATGAATAGATTCATTAGTAAAACTGTGGTAACTTTAGCCTACTTAAATGGAATAGAATAGACGTACGTAGACGTACATTGTCTTGTACTTGTACTGAACACGTTTTAGTTCATTATTTTCTTAAGATGTTTCAAGTTGAGAAAATGAGAACAATAACCATACCATACGTAGATGATAATACTACACATACTAGTACACTTAGCTGTTGTTCAACATAAATACATGTTAGAAATGTACATAGCTACTTAATTATTTTATGGATTTCATCATCTGTTCAATGCCTCCTCTCGTCGCTACGTACAAAACTACTTCGATAAGAAAAATACATAAAAAGAAATAACGAAAACTTATAAAATAATACATAACTTGTTTTTAACCTTGAAAACAAGTAAGAAAAACCTGAAAAAACATATTTAGCGCAGAATTTGTGAACAAATCGGTGTTAATTCAAAATACATATTATATATTGTAGGTACGTTTTATATGATTTGATTACTCATTCCCCCAGCTAGGCGGTTGGTAAATGGTAAGATCTTATCACAGACTATTCCTTTTCTATGTTGTAAACAGTAAACAACCGAATATGTATTTTGTGTGTACTTATGTACAGGAAAAAGGCGGACGCGCCCATATTGATTATATAACCAATTATCTTGAATTTGAATAAACAACGAGAAAATGTATGTTTGAAATACACAAAGCCGAAAAGCAATGGAAATTAAAAGAATATCGAATTTTCCAGTCTCCTAGAAAATTCAGGCAGAATTTTACCCAAGCTAAAATAAATTATTTTGGTTATATCAATACCACTACATGTAGTGGTATTGGTTATATATTATACACAAATACACGTACAATTTGTTTACAAATAAACGGCACAAGCAACAACAACAACGAAAAAAACATAAATATTTTTGTTTTCATTCCAATTTCTTTCGGTTGTTTTGTTATTCTTTTTTTTGTGTTTCGTGAAACGCGCAATCGCGGCAGTAGAAATACGATTTGCACGATTCAAAACAAAAACATTACACGTCATCCGATAATTTTTGAATTTTTGGGTTACCTGATGTATAAAATTTATATTACATATGCGCGAATTTTTTAGATTGTTCGATTTAAATCATAAAATTTTAAAATTTTTTAAAGCTATTTGTTCACCTAAATACATAATTATTTTAATAAATTAGTAAATTTAAGTATAATTATAAAAATATAGTATGGAAATTTTATCGCGTGCGTATGTTTATTGAATTTTGTTCGTATGGTAACACTGGCCGGGTCGTTAAAACATTTTCGTTTTTTTTTTTTTTTTTTTTTTTTTTGAAACGAATCGAACGACAACAATTTATTCATCCCAGTCGGCGAACAGCATTCATTGGAAGTAGTATTGGGTTATTAAAACAGAATTTATTACTTAAATAAATACAAACATATTATATAAATAATATATTATATAAAGAAACCTTATTAAATAATAATAAAGTTTAAAAAATTGCCGAAAGTAATTGGAAATATTATTAAAAAATATAATAATAAAAGTTCCGTAAACAATACAAAAAAGTCACTACTAAATTTAGTAGTTTGGAATATATAATATACCAAATTGTAATATTGTATTGGTGAACTGTGTGAATAAAAACAAAGTACAGTTAAAAGAAAATAAAAAATACTATATTCATTATATACATCAATCAAATATATATATAATATAAATTGTTGTTTTATTTATTTTTTTCTTGTGTTTATGTACATAAATAATATAAACTGAAAGTGTGTTGTAAAAAATTAAAAATACATATATTTTTATTGTATAGTTGAAAAAATAAAAACAACAAAATTGATCGTTTGGAATTGGACCCAAAAAATATTTTTGGAATAAAGAAAATGCCAAGTAAAAATGCAAATGATGTATTAGCTGTTGAGGAATTAGTACATGAGATAAAAGAGAATTTGAGACTGAAATCTCGCCCGTCTCATCATCAAAGCAACCGAAGCTCTCGTCCCTCACCATATCATATACCCTGCCGTTCATGGAGTGAACCCGTTTGTGATAAACAAAATAATAAAAATAATACAAATACGCATCGGATTCATACAAATCATTTGCATAATCATAAATTAAAAGCGAATGATGAGGATTCTATAGACGATCCGTATGAGTTACTGCAAGCGCTTATAAAAAATAACAGTTTGGTTAAGGAAGCTGTTAGACGATTACAATTAAATATATCACCAAAACAACGATATTTCTATGAGAGTGACGAGGAGTCACGATCACCTATCATACGAATGTGTCACCTGGAATTATAATTTATTAATTAATTTATTTATTTTTCTCATTAATTAAATATTAATAATAATATTTTCAGTTAACTTTAGTATATGAATAATTATAATTTTAAATCATAAAAAAATCAAATGTCACTATTTAAATACACAACCGTTATTATTACACATCAAGAATATAGTAAAACCAAACCTGTGTTAATTTTAGGGTTTAATGTGCGTGAAAAGTGATTATAGATTTGTTTAGTTTTTTTTTATGTTAAAAAAATAAGCTGTTGACTTAAATTTAGTTCTTTTTCATGAAATCTATATATATTTTTTTAAACAAATGAGCTGTGAAATTAGTTTAAGTAGTTTTTTTCTTATTATTTTTAAAAGTAAAAAGAAATTTTTTTTTTAGAAAATTAAAAAAAAGTCATGTGTTTACTAAAATTTAAAAAAAAAATATAAATAATGAAGTGTACAAAATGGCGTCCAAATAAAAAATTTCATTCAAGTTATCACAATACAAATGTTTTTTTATTATGGTATATAATAGCGTTATATACTTTATTTTTGTTGTGTGAGTAAATATTTATAGTTTTCAAAATGGCTGCTTTTCATTGATTTTTCTGTATTGTAATTTTTTTTTTTGTTGTGAATTTGTGTAAAACAAAATCAAAGTGAAAATTTTGTGTTAACACATGAGTTTTCTTTTATTTTTATCAATTTTTAAAAGCAAATGCGGTGAAATGTTTTAAATATAAATTTAATAAATAACGAGGTAGTAGGTATATATTTTATTTACAAACTAAAATTATTAATAAAAATTTAAATTTAATAGTTTTGGAATAATAATAGCAATACTATGGTGAACAGTTTTTATGAAAGGAGGTGTAGTTCATTCATTCGTCGATTCAACGGTAAAAATAGTATCATTAAATAATGGATGTAGAATTGTCGTGATTACGACTTTTAAATTATTTACTTCTGTTTATTGGGTTATCAATTTAACTAAAATGTAATCGTTTATCAAGCGAAATTTTCAATATTTTTCAGATAAAATAATGAAACCTCACAAATAATATCAATTTATCTTATGAAAATTTTATTTTTTTAAAATAACGTTTAACTTCGCCTAAAGCATTTTGCACTTACTTTGTAAATGGTTTCGATATCAATTAATTCGAGAACCCTAGGTAGATCTAGTTAGATATAGTCGAATAAAGCTTTGTCTTAAAACGTCCTGTTCTTTTGATTGCTTTGGTTTGAAGAAACCGACATTGTAATTTCATTCATAAATTGTTTTACATTAGAACTTCTGAAGTTTTGGACACTCAAACGATGCATGTTTGTGCAACAGAATCGAAAACAAACTTACGGTTTTATTAATAGTCGCTCGAATGTTCTGTTGTCGGTTAATATTTTGACAACGTTTGATGGGAATAAAATAAACAATAAATTGACATTTTTGATCTCAATGCTGAAAACAAACTTTAATCTGAACCTTCTGTGATGAAAATCAATAGATTTGATCAAAATAGTTTGAATAAATTGCTTAGTTTAGGTGTGCTCGCTATACATGAGCCAGTTGATGGGGTTGAACTGAATTATTTTATGAGTTTTACTGTCCACAGACCGGACAAGTGGTGCAGTGGTGAAAGCTTCGGCACTTGGACCGGGAGGTACTGGGTTCGAATCCCATCAGAGGCTATAGATGCAAATCGAATTTCCATCATCGATTACGATCGGTGATGTTAATAAACACAACTAAGACCCTCTGATGGAGTGCAGAATTCAGCGCCGACCCACCGTCCATGTCAATGTACAGGTTGACATGGAGCTTGCAATGTGCAGGTGGTAATACTGTAGTTGTGTGACTAGGTGAATAGGTGAATGGGTTAATGATGTGGCGTGAATGCGTGGTATCACAATGGGCCAAAAATGGCCTAAGTGTCAACCACTGAAACCTAACCTAAAACCTACTGTCCACAGGCGCTTATTGCAACATATCAATTTGTTATATTGCTTTTCGAGGAAGGGTAGTGTCACAAGCGAATTTTTGGCCTATAGTCTACTTGCCTATGGTAAACAATTAATTGACACAAGCTAACTAATTATAATCAGTTTTTAGGCAACTTTGTGCTTTGATTTTTTACTAATAATGCCATGATTCAATTACCCCTATTGGGCCCGATTCTCGTGGCATAAAGTTTCTGTTGTTATTTCCCCGCTTCCTATTGGAATTTGTATTGAAAAATAACAACATAAAATTTTAGATCTCGGAATCGACCCGATTGTTTGTGAAAGATTAATTCTACAGGTTCTTGTAGCTTTTAATACGAAACTTTTCTAACAAACCATTTTTTCGTATAAGTGCTCACTGCTCAGGTAGGTGATTATGCCCATTCGTAAACGAAGTTTAGGCTTCAAAATGAACGAATTTGGCTCTCATTAATAACTACCATGAAGTTGCTTAGGACCGAAAACTTAAGCTTTCGATGCAATAGATGTGTGAACCTGGAAACTTTTCTTCGATGTTTAAGTTATTATAATTAGTCCCAAAATGTGTTCCAGTAATGGCTTCCGAGGTCGCGAACGATAACAGTCGAACTTAACCATAAAATCTTAGTTAAAAAACGATGAGTTGTTAAACAACGAACGCGTCGAAAGCAGTACGATTATAACAAAATGGACAGAAATCGGCGGCGGTCGATTTCAATAGTAGGCCCTCAGATTTAAATTGTTCATTTGAAACATGTTGTTTCTGTGGAATGAAATATCTTAATACTGCTACATCCCATTCAGTATGCCAACATTTGTCCTCTTAATAAATCACGACAATACAGATCCGTCCGGATTATTTCAATTTACATTTGCATATGCCAATATAATTGTTGAGTTGTTTGTTTGTTAAGAACTTTCTTGGTATGAGGGTCCTTGAGAATTAGGAAGCTACTCAAAATTATTTTGAAGAAAGAAAATTCTTTCCCAGAATGAACACGGTAATTTAATAAAATCTTTTTAAAAGGTCTCATAAATAAATCAGATTTATGGATAAAACACTGAAACTTTGTTCTGAGACACAATGGATTTCCTAAAAAAACATTTTGAAGACATGAAATTATTATCTGGTCAAATATTAGAAAGAACAAAAAAAAACCATCATCTGGTCAAATATTAAAAAAAAAAACAAATATGCATTAGAAAAAAATTATTTTTCGCATGTCTCTAAATTTGTCTCAAAACTTGTGTTTCTTGTTTTGTCGCATTTGTATAAACCTTGCATTAAGTAGGCTGTGTTTGCCAACACAACAATCTTATTTTATAATCAATTTTATTGGTAGTAAATTAAACGAAATAACGTCCACCTGAACTTTTTAAGTGCTAGTTCCGTTTTCTTTATTATAATTTCATTTTCATATTTTCATTTGTTGAGAAAATTTTCCCAAAAAGTAGAAAGTAGAAAACATCGCTAAAATTTGAATGGCGAAATAGTTTTCCTCGTGAACAATATTAACTCGATCCCGTTATCGTTATACATTTTAGCCAAATCGATTGGTAGGCGGCTTTAACAAATGGGACAAATGCAACAATGAAATAATTGTGGCAAGAGGAGAAGTCACTTTATCGAAATCCGGAAAGGGATAATATACAGCAATACTGATTTTTTTTCAAAGAGAATCGCGCAAAGCGTGATTCTTTTTGAAGTTGTCATACAATTTATTTTTGTTTGTCTTTCGTTATTTTTAATACTATCATATCTAACATATCTATTAATTTAGAAATTAATTAATTTAGTTTTCAATTGAGAAATTATTAATTGTTGTGAACACGCAAGATTGTATCGCAGATAGGTACTAATACGTCACAATTTTGTACTTACAAAATTTTGTACATGCAACATTTTGTAACTGCAAGATTTTGGTTTGGGGATTTTTAAAAAATGTAAGATTTTGTACTTGCAAGATTTTGCAATGCAAGATTTCGGGGTGTTCCCCAAATTTTCTTTAAAAAACAATTATAGAATCCGAAACTGAAACGTATTTTTTTTGTGCAGTACCACAGTGTAAAATAATTCAAAAATTAAAACTTTTTATTTCATTTATTACTATTATAAAATAATAGTAATAAACAAATATAATACGTTCAATTCTATGGCTGTAAATTATTTTAATTCATTTAGCTAAAAATAATACAACACCCAGCAACTTTTAAAACTCATGGGCCGACCCATCTTCCATGTCCAGTATAGGCTGGCATGGAGCTTGCAATGCGCAGATGGTAACTTCAATCGGCCTTATAGTCGTACGTCTTCGATTTGGCAGATGAGGCTTAAATAAAGGCAGAAAAATAAACCGCGAAAGAGCAGGGAGTGCTTCGGCCCCAAAACAGATGGCATGGATTTAAAAAAAAAAAAAAAAAAACTTTTAAAATAAATCGAATGCAAAGGGTGTATGCTCCTAAAAAATGTGAAAACATTTTGTTATGTATAATATTTTATTTATGATGTTCCGGTTAAGTCATGTTTCACGGTATTTCGATCATTTTTGAAACATATGTATAATGAATTTTGTACGTCCTTTGAGCATTTGTATTAAATGCATGTACAACGTATCTTCAGAGATCCAAATTTTCAGTTTTTGCTAACAATTGTTATAAAATTGTGAGCTTTATTAAACAACCTAACAAATTTTCCTAAACTAATATTTTATGGGAAAATCGTAATGAAACCTACTTATTCTTCATATAAATACTCTACTAATTGTAATTTCTTTTGTTATGTCTATTGTTATTTTATCTATTGTTTTTTATCCTAGCTGTTGTTTTGTTTATTTCTGCGTATTATGCTCGATTAAAAAAATAGTCTGTACTACGGAATTATACAAATTCCGCTAAACAGTCTTCTTTCATTCTGCCTCGATTTAAATCTGTTCACCATATCAGCTAAACTTCCAAAATTGATAATAACATTGGCAAAATTAATTATTTTAGTTAAATTGTGTTAAGTAATTTCTTATATATAACAAAGCATTCATCTAAGCCACCGAAAAATCGTTTTGCGGTCGATTATTTTAATAATAACGGCAGATATAAAAACTGCGTATAAAATTTTGCATTACACCGTAATTTTCTTTCATAATATAGTTTATTATAAAAATTTCGAACAATAAAATTATTAGTCATCATTTAGATAATTTTATTATTATTGTTTACAAAAGAACTATAAGAAAGGCAAATACAAAAAGTCAACAGCGATAAAAAATATAATATTAACTTAAATTTTTCCTCTACTCTATAAACATAATGCTAACAATACATTACAACAATTTTGTTAATATTTTTAGTTTATAATTTTATTAATCGAATGTAGCGCGAGATAATCTTTAATTTTCTTGGAATAATTTTAGAGAAAATGTTTGTCTTAAAATATTTC
The DNA here is from genome assembly GCA_947310385.1 of Nephrotoma appendiculata. Lineage (NCBI taxonomy): Eukaryota > Metazoa > Arthropoda > Insecta > Diptera > Tipulidae > Nephrotoma > Nephrotoma appendiculata. Next base: position 18,435,364 of record OX371223.1, read on the forward strand.
CATTTCCATTCAAAATCTCAAAAATTAGAGAAATTGTATTTAAAAGAATTGTTTGCGATTGTAGGATATTACTCGCGTTATCGGGCGAGCCAATCGCGTTGTGGTAACTTAGAGATAATTTTATGGCACTGTTCCTATAGGTGATTGGGCATAGAATAAATATCAAATTACTAGTTTTTTGTAGTACCATATAAGGTTCGTTATGCGACCAGCTTCCAAATTTAGAATCCCTAGTAACACTAAACGAAAATTTTTAAAGATGTTTTGACGAACCAATCTATTAGCCAGTCGATTACATAAACGATGAAATAATCTGAAATACTTATTAAATATACCGGATATACATATGACCAAATTTCGTGTCATTGAGTAAGGTATTTCAGAAAGGCTGTCGAAAAGAAATAAGCTGAAGTCTGGACTCCCTTGAGAACGCCAAATAGTGCTCGAGCTTAGAGGAAATGGAAATATACCCACATGTATAATAGAGAAAGCTCTATGGTGCTCTTTGGCTTTATCAGGACGCTACTACCTGCTGACATCAAAAGTTAAGAAAAATTGGCTAAAATGAATGCTAGTTTTGTTAACAGGTATGGCCAATTGTCCTCAAAAGCAAAGACACTCCCTTAATAAAGAACGTCGATATTACCTAGACACGCCCTTTGTCATTATGATAAGTCGGTGGATCAGTTGTCAAGGTGTGGTTAGGTGGAGCGTCGCGAACAACACATTTAGACAACAAAACAGGTGAATTTAAAATATGTATATCTACAGTTATTTTTTTTCAAAATTGTTTCTTGTTTTCCACAAAATTGAACGTACCATAGTTATGTGTACTTTACGCACGTTAGAACGAACCCTATTTCAAATTTTTTCGTTCATTCATTCAATCAAACCATTTTTTCGACCAATCATCTATTGTGAATAATGCAGAACAAAAAAAAAACGTCACTTTGGAGCACGGGTCTAAAATAAATTTATGATTGGTCTAAAATAAATTGCAAACTCTTTTAAAAATAATACAATAATGGTAGACATTTGATTAAATGCATCTTTTCTATTTTATAAACACGTTGGTTCCAAAATTGGACTTTCGTTGGAAATCTCGTCTTATATTCGGCCATATCTACAATAAAGGTAAAATCTTTTGTTTGCGAACTTCTGGTCAGATTTTCGATTTACCGAAGAGCTGTACTGACAATCCAATTTAATGGGGTGGTTGGTGCAATTTGCTTGGATCGGATGCAAAATTGGATGGTGTGTAAGCAAGATTAATTGGTTGGCCAAATGAAGTTGGACGTGTTGGAAGGAAATTCCATCCAACCGACCAACCGATAGTGATGTTGGATGATATAATTATGAAAATTAAAATTTAAAAACCTTTTCTAAAAATTACAATACATTTTCATGAATCTATAATTCAATAAGACACATTTCCGATTTTTTTTTTGAAAACAGCCCCACGCCTCGAGCTTATTTCTCAAAGCCTTTTAATTGTCTCGTTTTTAATCTTAATTGCAATGAGATAAAACAAATAAATTTCAGTTAAAAACAATTATTTCTGGTATGTTTCACTAAGATTCTGCGTTTCTACGCCTAGATTCTTGAATCAGATTCTTGATACAAACTAATTTTGCAGCAAGAAAATTTGTAGTTTTTGTGATAAAACTGGAATTTAATTTACTTTACATAGAAAAAGAAGCTCTCTTTTTAAGAAATCAAATATAACCGTGGTGATTGATTTTTTTTAATCAGAACGACAAGATTCATATTTGAATTTAATCAAATTCGTACGATTCTTATTGAAAATTGAATAATAATCTTGTACTTTCGTTTTTGTATCGTATTCAGGAATAGGGTAACTGAATTTTTGTAGAATTTTCGCGTCGTTTTTGTCTAAAATGGACTCCAAATTCTTCGCATTGAATTTATTTATCGCAAAATACTAAGGCCAACAAGCTCTTAAGATCTGAACCGCATAATGATATCTCGCTGCTAGGAATTTTTAGAAATATGTAATTATACGCAACCTTAAATTTCATCCTCAAGATTGTTAGAAAATCCGTGCTACCGCTTTCAAAATCCTAATTTTTTAAATTATAAAATGAATTTTAAAAGATGTTTGTATTTTATTATTGTCGCGATCTCAAGCAATACACCAATAAGTAACAGCAAAATGGGGATAATTCACCAAACGACAGGTTCAATTTCTTAAAAGGGTTTATGACTTCAGGATTTTTTCTGATTTCAAGTGGAAATGTAAACATTTTATAATAACTGTCTGCAAACTTGACTCGATAGTTTGAAATACGATTTATTTTATTAAATACGTGGAGATACGTTTTATGTGAGTTGTGTTTAAGAATAATCTAAACATTTAAATAAATTTAACTTGAATCATTGTTTGTTTAGTTTATTTTTGTTGACACTTCGTTATTTTATGGAAAACAAGTCTTGAACTTTAGTTTTAACTATATATGAAAACATTTTGAATTTTGTCTAAAATTGTCAACCGCACTAAAACTATCTTCTGAATGAATTAGCTAGGTTATTTAAGTTACATATACATGTTAAATAAAAAAAAATGTTCCTTTGTACCTTAGAAATTTCTTTTAGGTTACTTTTATTATAATTATATATTTAATTAAACCGATATAAGTTTGACACAAGCAATATGTATGTTCTTTATTTTTCTGAAAACTGGAGAGCATAGGCTTTTAATTTCTTACCACATATCGCCATTGATATACACAAATAAATTTATGTAAATTTCAATATATGTATATACAAAATAGTATTTTAATATAAGTGTCTCTTTAAGACAGGTGTTTATAGTTCTGCATATGTTATAATGTGATGGAAAAGTTTTATTGAGCAATTTGGGCATGTTAATAGGCCCAAATTATATTACTTGAAAGAACTATTAATAATTGTAAATATATTTAATACAGATCATATAAAGATTGGATTACCATTTTAATGTTTAAATGGTGTAGTGTTAGCATTTTCACCATTGCTCTAAACGAACAACTTATTATTAAAAACGATTAACTAGAAATACGCTTGATTGCAAAAAATTAAAAAAAAAAATTAAATAAAGAAAATCACTAACCCAAAAAAAATATTTAGTATATTTAGTAGAAACCTTTAGATAGAAATTTTTGAGACTTAGAACTAATTTTAATATTCCACGATTATAAAGAACTTATGTTTTGTAGGCGTGGTGTTCAGAATATGTTGTGGGTACCACTCAAATGTTTTAGATTGATTATTGGATTAAAAAAATAATAATGGTCCCATTTTCAAGCTCATTACGGTACAATATTACAATAGAAGCGAAACCGTTGTGAAATCAGACTTTTCAAATGAGGTATATAACAATTTCGACATACGTGATTTGAAACCTTTCAGGATTGCCACTCAAGGTTAATATCGCTTTTCTACAAAATAATTGTTAATGTCTGTATAAATGAAATAATAATAATTTGAAAATGGAGCCACAAGAATCAATAATAAATACTATATACTCGTAAATAAAAAAACTATAATTGTTTCTTGTTTTTAATTACATATTATATTTTTTTTATATACGTATAGTTTTGTTTTTTAATTACTATATGTAAATTCGATCGATACTGTGTACCTCCTTTAAAAACTAAATTTAATTTAATAAAACAAAACATAAAAACTTCATTAAAAATAATAAAAAATTTAATTAATTGTATTCTTATTCTAATTTAATTAATGATCAATATTGATATAAATATTAATTTTTAGTGAACAAAATATAATATTTAAATTAAAATAAAAATTGGATTAGAGATAACTACAAGATTGTGCATGTTTTAGTGCACTAAAATAATTTATCTTTAAAAATGATAGAATTAATGTTAATTTAATAATTAAACAAAATATGTAAATTATTATGATTATTATTATTACGTGTACACGCGCCACCTGCGAACTGTATAAAAAACAAAACAGACAAAAGTCTTGAACTTAAAATACAAAAATAGTTCTGAGAAAATAAAACAAAATTGGTTGGTTTTTTATTGATGTAATTTGGAATAGTGGTTGATTGTATAAAGCAACGATGTAGGTAAGTTGGGTTGGTCTGCAAAATTATAAATGAGTGTAATGAAAAATTGATGAATCACATAAAATATGTTTAGAAAATAAAGTGGCATGACTTATTAACAGAAGCTTACCGCTTCGTTATATATCTTTGTTCTTTAAATCGCTTTCAAAAGCTTTAGTAGCTCTCATACTTACAATGAGCTAAGACTACATATAAAATCTCTACGGCTCAAGACAGGTGAAGTGGCGTAACCTTGCAGTTACAACGGGAAATTTTGCATAATCGCATAATGGGATAGAAAGAAACGTATGCATTATTTTGTTTGTACCTATGTTTCATAATAATATAGTTTCATAGGCATACCTTTATCAACTTATCTAAATTAATTTTGCTAAACTGGCGTAAACATAATTCTTATCTGTACCCTTAAATTGTACGATTACTGAGGCTTGGATTTTCTTACCATTGTCAAAATGCTTCCCATAAAGCATTTTTTTCAATTTGTAAATAATTTAGATTAGTATGTAGTCACTGGAAACCAAACCTGCGCTCTACGGTGAGTTCGTCAATTTTATTCTCCTTTTAAACTCTTATTCAATTAGCCCTTAATATGTTAATTATAAACGACAAAAAATGTTAGCATAGTAGTATGCTCTTATTCGAAAAGATTGTTGCAGACTTTCGACCACCGGTTCAGTAGAGACCAAGTCTTAAAAATTTTGGGGCTGGATTGTCCTTTGTCCCTATATGGACTTCTTACCGGCTCTGGGTCAAATAATGAATACATACACTCCAGAAACTCCATTTTGAACACATCTATTGCCATTTCATGTGTTGTGACGTCATATGGTCAATTAAATTTTCTAATGACCACACTTGTAGTTTTCTCTTTGTTAAATGAATTTCAGTACCACAACTGCTGTGACTACGTCATATTACTTTTAGGGTTTTAGGAACCAATTGGTGTACTATTTTAAATTTTAGCTATGGTACAATCCTCTTTCCGGAATTGCTTGAATAGCTTTTGGTCCCTATTATATCAAATAAACATTTATGATTTGCAATGTTAGTTTATTATTTAGGTCGAATCGCAACAAATTAGCTAACAATTATCTAATAGTTTAATCTTCAATTAAGATGAAATGAGCAATCAATTGAAAATGTGAGCGATACTTTAGCTTATGAAGGGACATTTAAACCCAAAATGAAGTCGAAAGGCTAAAGTTTTAAAATGATGAACTGTCATTAGATGACGAGACAGACATTTATCTGTCTGTCATGTATAAAAAAAAGTGAAGGGGGCTAGGTGACATATAAATTGACTTTCTGTCACACGGATATGATGGCAAACTTTTGGTATAATTTTCCAGTAATTTTTATGTTCAGTTTGTCAATTGAGGATTCCATGTGTTGACTGACGAAATCCATGTTCTTGTTTCTACATCTTGCTGTATTTAATGTTGAATTTTTCTTTTTGACACGCGCTTGCCATTTTAGTCTCATGTCTACAGTCATACCTAGATATTTTGCCGTATTTGTATAGGGAATTTTCTGAGAGTTAAATTCGCGAGTATTCAGTTAACCTTTTTGTTGGTGAAGTTTACGTACGAACATATTTTGTTTTATTCGTTATCTCATCGTCTAGATACGGTCAATGTTATTTAACATATTTAAGTTTCTCTTTTTTTTTTAATTAATGCAGTATAATTATTTGGTGGAATTTACATAGTCCTTTTTCAGGAAGGGGTTTTATGTGCTTTAATTGTCATTTCCTGGAGTTTTCTTTGCAGTTAGGTTAAATTTATATTTCTTCTTGTAATTTTTATAATGTGACCGAAGATATATGTATTGTTATTATCCACTTTATTTAATAATTATGTTTAATAGTTAATAATTATGTTGTATGTTTTCATAAGATGTTTGTTTATGTAGACCCTGGACTGTGTTCTCTAATATCATTTTCTGTGGCAGTAAAATATTGATCCCGATCAATAATATGATGTCATTTTTGATCCAACATGGCTTCTTTGTTTACATTTTTGTTTTTTGATCCCGGATCAATTAAAAAATCAAAAAATTTGTTGGATTTTTTTTGACGTTTACTCACACATATTGTGATATTGTGTGAGTAAACGTCAAAAAATCCAACAAATTTTTTAGATATTTTAATTGATCCGGGATCAAAAAATAAAACACAAAAAATGTAAACATAGAAGCCATGTTGGATCAAAAATGACGTCATATTATTGATCCGGGATCCATATATTGCTGCCATAGAAAATGATATAAGTGAACAAAGAGGCTTGCTGGTGAAGAGGTGAAAGACAAAGAAAACAGCAGACTGTAGCAACAATTACTGTGGGAACTTGCACAATTAATAACATAATACAGAATATAGTACCATCCTATCTAAGTAATAAAAAGATTTTAAGACTTGCATAAACTTTATAGTATAAAATGTTCTCAGTTTTTTATTTTGTTTATTCGAGTTTTTCAGATTTTCACACACAACTACAAAAAAAAAAATCAAATTCTAAAAATCATGCCTACAGAAAATGTAATCCTAAATTTAATTGTATTCGACGCTTGAATGAATATACAATAATATTTAATTTACATAATGGTATAAGTAGGAGTCGGCAGGAACGTAGGAAAATAAAAAATAATAATTTTTGACGAACGAAGCTGTAGTCAAGTCAACTTGGCACTAGAAATGTTATTTTGGTATTTCAAAAACTGGGGAAACTGTCGATATATTACTGTATGTTCTACCATTACTGTTATTTATGCAAGGTGAGATTTTAAAAAGTACCTTCTTAGATTTTTATCTTATGAAACGGTGCTAGAGAAAAATACTTACATGTAATTAAAAATTGTGACCTAAAGTGGCGATTGTCTATGTATGATTTTAAAATCATATAATATTGTTTTGGTAAATCTCTATGTAGTTTGAAGAGTAAACCTCTATGCCACACCTTATCGAAGGCCTGCGCCACATCAAAGAAGATAATATAGAACAAACCTTTTTCCTCTCTAATGTATTCTCAATGACATCTGTAAGCCTATGAACCTGCTCAATAGTTATCCAGCTTTGTCCAAAATAAATATTAGAATTACAATATAAGTAAGTAAACTAATATTTTAAGTTTCCAAAAATTTCCTATACCGAATTCCTCGACTTCAATTTGAAATTTAAAGGAATATGTTTGAAATTTTTATTCCGTTGGAAGGTTTTCTTTTATACAACAATTAGGTAGGTACAAAATGAATAAAAATTTTCGCTGCAAAATAACATTAGAAATCATCTTTTGTGACAGTGATTTCACAGTTCACTTTTGTGACAGTTTTTCGCTGGAAAATTATGCGAAGATTCGATAGCAACTTCAAAACTTTTCGACGGTATATTTTATGTAGAAAATTTAATATACATATTTACTATAAAGTGTGACGATGAGCTTTTTGTGTGAGCTTGTGTGAGCTTTTTGTTTCACATATTGAATATGTGAAATTTCACATATTCAATATGTGAAACAAAAAGCTAAACTGGATGTGTTGCGAGATAAGGCCTATCCATTTAACCGTAGAGGTAATAGTGGTTCGCCTGATTTCCAATTTCATCCACGTTTTAAGAACTTGTCCTCAGTCGTTTTCCGTGATACAGAGGTGCAAATGCTTAGCAACGTAGTGAATTTTGCCCCTACGCCAAACAAAATCGACCTTCGATCATTCGAGAATCTTGCTGTAGATGCCGAAACAGCCTTATCTGGCGAGATAACCCAAATAAAATCAGTATGTGCGTTACAAATAAAGAAAGGTATTGATAACTCTTCTTCTCCCACAAACTCTTCTTCTTCTGCTGCTTCTAATACTAACCTCAAAGTGATTGGTGCGATAAAGAAAAAACTACGTGACCATGACCTAATAGCGTGAAAAGCGGATAAAGGCAATACAATTACCGTGCTCACAAAAGTCGATTACTGCAATAAAATTTCTGATTTTATTACAGAAAGCAAAGCAATAGAGCTTGGCATAGATCCAACTAAGGCTTTCAAGACTTCGGTTAGTAAGTGTATCAACCAATGCCAGAAGTTATTTGATGGAACTGGTTGGAAGTACTCTGTCATGAATCCATCTGCCCCGATCCTTTATGGTTTACCAAAAATCCATAAGGAAGGCATTCCGATTAGACCAATAGTAGTGTATTGCAATGCTCCTGCTTACAAGCTATGTAAGGGTTTCATAAATTTTTTCAATTGTCATACTAATTTCTTTTCGGCTTACTCGGTTAAGAACTCGGTAGAATTGATTAACAAAATTCAAGACGTCGACATTCCGTTACATTCAAAACTAGTTTCATTTGACGTTGCCAGTCTTTTCACTTCTATTCCGATTAATACTTTGTCCCAAATAGTTTGTAATTACTTAGATAGGGATGTTGTAGATGAGAGCTTACGTCGTGAACTGAAGTTAGTTTTTGAGACTTGTATTAAACAAAATTATTTCTGTTTTGATAATACATATTTCAAATTCGCTGATGGTCTACCCATGGGCTCTCCTCTTTCACCTTTGTTGGCTGAAATTTTCATGAATTTCTTCGAACAAATGATCATATCAAATAATAATCCTTATTTTCGTCATATAATCTTTTGGTATAGATATGTTGATGACATATTATGTCTATGGAATGGAACTGATAGACTGTTAGACTCTTTCCTTACTTGGTTAAATTCTCAATATCCCACCATTGATTTTACGTTAGAAAAAGAAGAAAATAAATGTATTAATTTTCTGGATATAACAATAACCAGGATTAATTCATCTTTAGACTTCAAAATTTATCGGAAACCCACGTATACAGACGCTGTTATCCCTAGTTCTTCAAACCATCCTCATAATATTAAAATGTCAGCTTTCCACTCACTCATAGACAGACTAATAAACATCCCTTTGACAAATTCAAATTACAACACTGAGCTTAACATAATTCTTCAAATAGCAACGAATAACGGATATGCAACTAGGACTATATTAAAGTTATTGAATAAAAAGCTAAAGCGTAAAACTCTAACGGGTATTTATCCACCGGATAGTCCAACGCGGGAAAATTGGCGTCGCTTAGAGTATATAGGAAAAGCGAGCCAACGGATTAGCAACATCGTGTCCAATTATACCAATATTAGTTTTGCTTTTTATAATAATAACACAATAAAGAAAATGATTTTTAACAATAAACCTAGAGTTGATCGCCTTTCCAAATCTGGTGTCTATAGGATCAATTGCAATGATTGTAGTTTCTCCTATATTGGTCAGACTGGGCGCAATTTTGGAGTTAGAGCTAAAGAACATTTATCTGGTTGCAATCAATCAACTTTCCATAACCATTTAACTTCAGAAAATCATACAGCTAGCTTGAACAATTTAGACATATTACATATACAAGCCAAAGGCAGACGTTTAGATACCTTAGAATCTTACGAAATTAGAAAATCAATATTTCTTAACCAAAATATCCTTAACGAACAGAGAGAAATCCGGTTCTCACCAATTACAGATCCCGCCCTTTTCTATTCTCACGTACGCAATAATATACCTTGAATTTTGTTACTCAACCTATGACTCATCGCCTACCTGCGCGATCCGTAGATTAATTTTTATTGCTTATTTTCTGTCCCTCCTTCTTTTATTTATATTTTGCTTTTTTCTGCTATATAACAAAATTTTTACTAATACAAATCAGTAGATACTCCTGATGATGACCTAACAAGTCGATATCGATCGAGTGATTTTTTAAACTTTTTGAAAATTATTCAAAATAATTCTGCGAAACAAAAAACAAGTGATTAATAAAAATGTGTTTATTAAGTACAATGCCGCTAGCGACGAAGACATTGCCAACATTTTTTTTAGAATCCATTTTGAATCTTATCTAATTTTGACGTCGGCGCTGCAGTACTACTAATTTGTTTGAGATTATGTATTAAGTGTCTGGCCCACTGGAGCTAAGTTTTTTGACTGATAGGAGGGAGCTTTGATTCATTTCACTGATTTCCGTTTTGATTTTCAAAACTCAAATAAAAGAAACATTGTTGATAAATCTCAGGGTCAACCCATTCTGTGCATTTGAGTGATGCGAGCTATGTTTCTTTTCTACAGGTTTAAAATAAAGTATTTAAATAAATTTGGGCATACGGTCGAGTTGAGTAAAGCTCCACAAGATCGGTTTCATTTATTTCGATTTTGCAAATTGTAATTAGAAGCTGTGGTATCTAAACATAGCACACATTGCCCAGAAAACATATAGCTCACTCAGTGTGCAACGGGCCTTTGGTAATTTTACAACAATGTCATACATTCATCCAACTAGAATAGTTGTATTCCAATTGATTTATAGGAATAAAATTATTCTACGCAAACTTATCATATTGACCACTAGAGCAACCTTAACAAAAAATCCATTAAATTCTCAAGAAGTTTTTACGTCAAAAACGTATTTTATGTTTTTCATTATTTGTTATGACATAAAAATATGTAAATCGCTTGCTTTTATTAAATTTTTGTACCAACCGATAGAAGTAAACCAAAATCGCTTTGTAGTAAACAAAAGTAGTACCGCAATTATGTTGGCATCAAATTTTTAGAACTGTTATTAAATGAATTTCAACTAAATTTGAATGTTATACAAAATGTTTTCTGTAAAAAATTAAAAAAAAGGTCTATAGAAAGGAAAATGAAATATCTTAAGAGTTATGTTATTAATATTTTTTTTTTTTTTTTTTTTTCAATTATTTTTATTTATTGAATCTTTCAAAACATGAAAATAACAATAAGTTTTCAAATCTTAAAAACTAAGTTAATTATGTAAATCTGCGGGAGCAGAATCTACTTTTGTTCAATAAGTAAACTTAATAATTTATTAACTTATGCTATTACAGCCATCGTTTTCTTCTTTAATCGCGAAGACGTAGGTATATCTTGTAGGTTTCGCGCCAGCAAATTCGGATGAGATACCAGTTTCCCTGCATAGCTGATCCGCATCTTTTTCAATTCATCTTTGACAGTTAGGATGCTAAGGTCCTTATGTATATTTTTGTTTTTTACGAACCAGGGTGCTCCTGTAATCATTCTCAAAATTTTTGACTGTGTTCGTTGGACACTGTCGATATTCGAATTTGAGGTTGATTGCCATAATCGACAACCATACGACCAAATTGGTTTAATCATTGTATTATACAGAAGAAGTTTGTATTCTAGGTCAATAGTTGAATATTTCCCCATCAACCAATGCATTTTATCAATTCTTAGTTTTATATGGTCTCGTTTCATTTCAATATGTTTTCGCCAAGTTAACCGTCGATCAAGATGGACGCCTAGATATTTTGCTCCATTTGATTGAGGGATTGGTATTCCATTCATTATGACAGGCGGGCAAGTAAGCTTATTTAAAGTGAATGTTACGTGGGTCGATTTCTCTTCATTGACCTTTATCTTCCATTTCTTTAGCCATATTTCGATATCATAAATATGTTGTTGCAGAATTTCGGACGCCGTTTTTGGATTTTTATGGCTACATACAATTGCCGTATCATCTGCGAAAGTAGACGTCAGAATTTGCGAAGACGTTGGTAGATCTGAAGTGAAAATTAAATATAACGTTGGGCCAAGCACACTACCTTGAGGTACTCCAGCCAGAATGTTTTTCTCGTTCGATTTAGAGGTGTTGTATTTGACATAATATCTGCGATTTGACAAATACGACTTCATAAGTTGGTAAATTTCTGGCAATTTAAGATTTATTTTATGAAGCAGACCCTCGTGCCAAACTTTATCGAATGCTTGGGCAGCATCCAAGAATACGGCGGAGCAGTATTTTTTATCTTCGTATGCTGATCTTATTTCAGTAGCTACTCTGTGAACTTGCTCAATGGTTCCATGCTCGGCTCTGAAACCAAATTGATGACTAGGGATGATATTTCGTAGTTCCGGTTTAATATTTTCGATAATAGTTTTTTCGAATACTTTCGAGACGATTGGTAGTAGGCTTATTGGTCTATATGAAGAGACTTTGGTAGGATCCTTGCCAGGCTTCGGGATCATTTTTATAGTTGATAATTTCCAGCGCTCAGGTATATATCCTGATTCGTAAACTGAATTGAATATTTGAGCCAGTCGTCCAAAGGCACACTCAGGCAGTTGTTTAAGCATTTCACCTGTAATTTGATCATACCCAGGGGCTTTCTTTAATTGAATTTGATGTGCAATAATAAACTTTACCAGTGGTTTCCTTATCTTAAATTTCCTCACAGTTCTGATTGCTATATTTTCTGTTTGAACCACCGATAATCCAAGGTTTGGAGTGAATACACTTTCAAGATGATCAGCAAAGGCTTTAGCTTTTTCTTCATCACTTCTAGCCCATTCACCGTTTGAAAGACGAATTGGCGGATTTGGTTGCTGAGGCCGTTTAAGATATTTAGTGGCCTTCCACAATGAATAGTTTGTGTCCGAATGGGGAGATAATTCTTTAAGATGATTTTGCATATAATCCATCTTGTTTTTTTGTAGTAGACTTTGTAGTTTTCTTTTTGCCTGATTAAAGTTATGTTTAGCATCTGGTGATCGATTAATTTGCCAGATACGCCTTAAGCGACGTTTCTCTGTTAACATTTTTTCTATTTCAGCGGATGTTATGGTGTGTCTTGTATGTTTGCTCTTCGGTTCAGGCGAGGCCGAAATAGCTGCGTTGACTAGTAGATCATTAAAGTTTTCCATAGCAATGTTTATATCGTTCGTCGTCTGCAGTTTAGACGTTAGGTCGATATGTGAACTGATGTGCATCTTGAATTTCAACCAGTTAGTGAAGGTGTTCGTTAGATAATTATTTGAAGAACATGGCTTTTGGTCGGCCCAATAATGTAGTAAGACCGGAGAGTGGTCAGAAGATAATTCTAAAAGTGGTTTAGCTTGGATTATTTCTCAGTTTATTTTACTTGTGACTGCAAAATCTAGGACGTCAGGAATTTTTCGACGATCAGTAGGCCAATAAGTTGGATGGCCACACGACGCAACATCGTAGTGGTTTTCTTGAATAACATTCATTAATTGACGTCCCCTTGGAGTAGTCAATCTTGAACCCCAGTAGGTATGTTTGGCATTAAAATCACCGGCGACCATAAAACGTTGACCCAGGGTTGCAAAAAACCGTTTGTAGATATCTGCCGAAACGTTATTATTTGGAGGGCAATATATTGAAGCGATGACTAAGCTTTCTTTGTCGAGGTCAACACACACGGAGGTTGCTTGAATTTCCTCAGTGCTATATTCATTTAGAACATAATGGAAAATCCGCTTTTTTATAATTATAGCAGTTCCTCCTCGACTTCTGCCCAAGGGATGTTTTGTATCATAAACTTCGTAACCATTAATTCTGAAATTGTGTTTATCCGTTAAGTGGGTTTCAGAAACTAACATAAGATCAATTTCGTGTTTAGCTAGGAAATGTTCTAATTCAAGTTTGTGTTGGCTTATACCGTTTGCGTTCCAGTGGCATATCTTCAGATAGTTTATCGGAGACATTCTAGTTTCTGGATCATAGTGGTTTGATTTTGTAGCATTGCTTGTAGCATATTTTGCATTGTTGTCATTAATTGCATCATCATTTGCATGCAGTTATTCAAGGTAGGTTCAACATTTGAGGATTCACCTTGAAGAACGCTTGCGTATGTTGGTTTGCTGGTTGGTGCTCTGTGCGAACGAGCGTCATTTGTCGTATGCGGAGGTATATTATTCTGCGCATCTGCTGTAGTTTTATACTGCCTCCTGGGATGTGACAATTGACTAATATTTATGTAGACTGGGCATCCTCGGTAGTTTGCAGTGTGGTTTCCGCCGCAATTGCTGCATTTCCTTTCAGTTGAAGAGTTCTTTGGTTTTGGGCAACTTTTGGTTTTGTGTAGTTCGCCGCATACGACGCACACTGATATCAACTTGCAATATGTCCTTGAGTGACCGTATTCTTGACAGTTTAAACACTGTATTGGTCCGGACCTTTTCTTTGGTTCTTCAACAGTTATACGTCTGTGTATGAGGTATTTTAGTTTATATATTGGATGAACTTCTCCCTTTTTCAAAATGCTTTCGGATGGATCCAGTTCAACTTTGACCATTGGTTGTGGTTGCTTCAAGCGGTTCATGATTCTATATACGTTCTGTATCTTAAATCCATCTTCAACAAGCGCAGCCTGGATTTCGGTTGTTTCAACTTGAACATCGATGCCTTTAATAACGACTGAGAGACCCTTTGAAGACTTCAATCGGTATGTATAATAATTTCTGTTGTGAGCATCGTAAAAATTAATGACCTCTCTATAGTCGTTGACCTCATGTGTTTGAATTTTTACTTCGTGTATATTGCCTTGCAGTAAATTTGTTACGTGAAATGTTTTTCCATTTGTTAACACGCTTGATTTGAGTTCTTGCACTACCTTGTGTGTATCGATTTCGCGTAAGTAGATTGGAGGTGGCTTGTAGTTTCGATTTGCCTGTTCTTGAGTATTTGCATTTACAGTTTGCCGCTCTTCCGCATCCTTTTCGATGAACGTTTCAAATCGGTTGTTTAGCGGTAGTTTGAATTTTTCGACGTTCGATTTCTTACTTATCAGTAGTTTATTTGCTTTTGGACTATCCCTTTTCCTCTCTCTCTCTCTCTAGCATTTACATCCCATGAAGGGATTTTGCCGCCCGCACTATGGTCCTCCATCCTTCTTGGTCCATCGCTCTCGTCCTCCAATTTCGACATCCTAATACGAGTAGGTCTTGTTCGACGTCGTCACGCCAGCGCAGTCGGGGTCTTCCTCTACGACGTACTCCGGCTGGTTGTTGATGGAACACTTTGTAAACCATTCGTTGTTGTGGAGATCTTGCAACGTGGCCGAGCCATCTCACTCGATTAGATTTGATGAAGCCGATAATATCGCTACCTCCGAGAAGTTGCTTTATTTCGTGGTTCATGCGAATCCGATATTCATTGTTCGCAACTTTAATAGGACCAAAAATTGAACGGATGACCTTCCTTTCGAAGGTAGATAATAATCTACAGTCGTTAGAGGTCGTGGTCCAGCTCTCGCTTCCGAAAGTCAGCACAGGTCTTATCAGTGCTTTATAAAGTGCGAGCTTGCACGACTGCGATAGGTGTTTAGATCGCAATAATTTTGATTGCGCGTAGAAAACTCGTTGTCCGGCAGCGATTCGGGCTTTTATTTCTGCCTGCATGTCGTTTGATGATGTTATAAGTGACCCGAGGTATTTAAAATTTTCGACGCTATCAAAATTATGGTCGCCAATTTCGAGATTTGCCATAGAGATGTTCCTGGGTGTTGTTAAAAATTTCGTTTTGGTACTGTTCACCTCCAAACCAAGTCTTCTTGCGCAGCGATTGAGCGGTATGAAACTGTTCTTGATGTCGCTAGGTCTTCGGCCAAGAAGCACGATATCATCTGCATATCCAAGAATTTGGCCTGATTTATTGAATATACAGCGCGAAATTTCAATGTTGCTTTTCCTCACTACGTACTCAAGCGCCAAATTGAACAGCACAGGCGCGAGTGCATCTCCCTGTCGAACACCAGATGTTATTTGAAAGGAGTCTGACACAGATCCTTCAATTACAATTCTACATGCAGATCCAGACGTTGTTAATTTACACAGAGAAACAAGTTTCTCTGGAATACCTAGGCATATGAGCGCGGCCCAAAGGTTGTCGCGGTTTATACTGTCATATGCCTGCCGGAAGTCTATATATAATTGATGTATGGTTATGTTGTACTCCCAACATTTTTCCAAGATCATCCTCATGGTGAAACACTGGTCAGTGGTCGATCGGTTAGGACGAAAACCACACTGATAGTCGCCAATGATGTTTTCGGCGAAAGGGATGAGTCTGGCAAGTACAACATTAGCCAACACTTTGTAAGCAGTGTTCAATAGAGCTATGCCACGAAAGTTATCACATTTAAGACGGTCGCCTTTTTTATGCAACGGACATATGAGTGCGGTCTTCCAATTCTTCGGCAACTCTTCTTGGTCCCAAATACAAACGACGAGATCGTATAAACTTGTTGCAAGAGTAGCGCCTCCGAGTTTGATTAATTCTGCGGGGATTCCATCGAGACCGGGTGCCTTGCCGTTTTCAATCGACTAATAGCTGCGTCTACTTCCTCTGCTGTGGGATATTCGACGAAGACCTCATCACCTGGAGGAGCTATTGCTTTAATGGGGGTCATTTCGTCATTCCGGTTTAGCAGACTTTGAAAGTAGGTTTGCCATACTGAGAGAACATCAGCCACGTTTGTTCTCAATTCTCCATTCCCGTCTTTTATGACTGTACTTCTTGGGTGGAAGTCTTTAGTGAGATTCCTGGCATTAGCAAAACAGCCCCTTGAATTTCCTACTTCCGCTTGGAAGCTGATGTTTTCGATGCATGACCTCATATGATCGCGTTTCTTTTGTCGAAGGAATTTAATCGTGGCTTTCCTTGCGCGTAGATATTCTGCCTAAGTGCTTCTCGTGTTGCGAGCCAACCATTTTTCACGAAGCTTTCGTTTATTTTCGACGACCAGGCGGCATTGATCATCGAACCAATCATTGCGGGATCTCGGCGGTCTTTTGCCAATAGTGTTTTGCGCCGCGGTGGTTATGGCTGACTGTATAGCGTACCACTGCTCCTGGATATTAGGAGGAGCTCCTTCGTTGTCGCTGGGCCGCTCTAAATAGTTAGTGACAGCTGATTGGTAACTCTGCAGTGACGCTTGGTCTTTTAGAGCATCGACATTCCATCGAACGGTTTTTTGTGCTTGTCTATTGAAGGTTGATGACAGTTTGCACTTATATTTAAATATGACAAGCACATGATCGCTGTCCATATCTGCACCTCTGTAAGATCTAACGTCAGATATGCTGGTGGAGTGTCTCTTGGACACCATGACGTGATCGATTTGGTTTTCCGTTCTTCCATCATTCGATCTCCACGTTACTTTGTGAATTCTCTTATGTGGAAAAAACGTACTTGATACAACTAAGTTGTACGTTATTGCCAGGTCGGTGACGCGTTGGCCGTTGTTGTTACTAGTTAGGTGCAGGCTGTTAGGACCGATGTGCGTTGTATTTTCTGCACTTCTACCGATTTTTGCATTAAAGTCGCCCACGATGATTTTAATGTAGTGGTGCGGTATGTTATTGATGACTTCCTCGAGCTCGACAAAGAAGAGATCTTTGATGTCATCTGATTTATCTTCGGTGGGTGCATGCACATTAACGATCGTGATGTTAAATTTGTTAGTGCGAAGTCTGACCGTGCATATCCGCATGTTGATAGGGCGGAAATCGATGATATGGTGCTTCACGCGCCGATGGATGAGGAAGCCAACTCCAAATTCTCCTCCGTTCTGATGGCCGCTGTAATGAAGAGTGTAACCATTGGTGGTGTCATGGATCCCACTCCCAGACCATCTAAGCTCTTGTAGTGCAAGTACGTCTAATGTGTAACTTTTGGCTTGGTTCGAAGGGTTCTGGAGATCTCCAGGTCTTAAGAGGCTAAGCACGTTCCATGTTCCCATTTTTAAAGCGTTGTCCGTGTACAATTTCCGAGGTCGAGTTTGTGATGAATCCGATATGGTAATCCGAGGCTTTGTTCAGGGTTCATAACTTAAATGGTTTTTATAAGGGAAGGTTGTTGGCCTGCCGCTCAACCCGCTTGTTACGTGTGTGGGTCACGTACTGGTGATAATCTTAAGGCATCCAGTCCTACCTTGAACACATTTATATAGCGAGCCGCTTGATACAAGACAGACGCCCGCTTCAGCCGCACCTAACCTGGAGAACAGACGCTGATTTGGTATTGGTTTTGAGGCGCCAATAACCCGCCTTGACATGTAGTGTCCATGACTATAAACAGGATTTAGTCTGTTCGTCTCCACTACACCGCCTGATTCATTTAGCGTTACCCAGAGAGCACCGCGAGGAGGTATAAATCTCGGACTTCGCCCTCCTATCCCTTTTCCGTTTTACTGTAATATAGCGATCGATGCCAGTTTGTGTCAATTGAACATTGCGTTTAGTGCTCTCTTTAAGGCTTGTATCGCTACTGTGTATTTCTGGGAGTTTATTTATCGGGTCGTCTACCACTTTTAGTTCCATATTCAACATTGAAGTTGAAAATGATCGTTTAACAGAACTTGCGGTAGAAGGTTTTATAGGTAATCTTGTCTCCATACCTCTTTTCAAGAAAGGATTGTTCAATTCCATAAAGGTCATTTTACTTCCGTCAGCCGTACTGGATGAACCACCCGCCAGACTGACAACTTCAGTGGTATTGCTTGTAGCTGTATATGATGTAGTAACCAAGCTTGGAATCACTACATCATTACGGTCGCTAGATCTCGACGACTGGGAGCCCGCTTGCTCACTCCCGAGAGCCGGTACTGGGTATCCGATTCCCTGCACCGTATCTTTGTTTTGGTTGGTTAACTCCATTGAATATATAGATTCTGGGTTCCTTCCCTTAGCATTTTATACCTACTGCCAGGTTTTTTACAGCCGCCCCTAACGTGGAGAACAGACACTGGAAAAAGCCGCCCCTAACATGGAGAACAGACGCTTCAAGATTTGCCATGGGTATTTCCCCCTCAAGGCAAGTAGCTTGGGTTTTACCGCGCCCGTACCCGCGGGGTTATACTTTTAGCGTTACCCAGGGTGCAGCGCGAGGAGCTTGTATAACCAGCGCACCCCTAATTATTAATATGTTTCTCGTTTCGTCGCTTCAACGCTGATACGCTCTTATTGTGTTTACCAAAGCGACATCGCCAAGCAGACAAATGTATTTTTCAATGTATCTTGTCGTTGTATCTCTGGTTCTATTTATACCTTAATGGAGATCCCATGTGATCCAGATGCACGTTCTTTATCAACGTCGAATTAAAGTCGAATTCCATAGCTTGACTAGCATTCCATAGCTTGACTAGCATTTTTTTTCATTTGAAAACAGAATAGAATGCAATGACGTAAATGTTAATTATCGACATTCATCTGTTAAAATTGATGCATACGGAACGAAAGTTTGTAAATGAATGTAACTTATGTCATAAAAGCAGCATTGACTAAGCTACATATATCGAAAATGGTGGGCGGTTTGGATGCGTTCATGTATAGTTTAATGCAAACAACTTCAGAGCCAAGTTTCTACTTGCACACCTAATAATTTAGTTTTGCAAAGTTGGGACACAACTTATATTGTTCAATGAACATTTCCTGAGGTTGTAACTTTCATTCTAGATAATAGATGTCGTTAATTTGCTTATCTTAACAAACTTAGAATTTAAACTTCTGGTATTTACGATCAATCTAGTTATCTTTATTATCGTATACATTTATATACAGTTTAGTCGAGTACGAACAGTTTTATATTTCAAGTATATGTATTATTATTTTTATCACTCTGAAACTTTGGCCGAATACACAAAATTAGCGCAAATAACTTTAATTTTGCGAGATCATGTTATTAATTAACTTACGTTTAGACCATTCGAAAAATAAAGAATTTATTGAAAATTAAATTATTTAAATTTATTATATGGCAGTCTAAATATGTATATTATAAACTTGTTAGCTTCGTTTAGCGGGAAATTAGAAATTCCCATTTTTCGTTCAATTGGTATTCAGGGACGTAACTTGATTTATTCAGTACACTTTATTCTTAACATTTACAGTATGTATATTATTATAAAGATCTACAAAAGTCATAATAAGTAATGCGAAATAATAAAAGTAGCACGTATGTATCTATTAGTAACACAAGTTATTTTTCATTTTTTAATAATAGAAAATAAATAAATAGTCATGATAAGTGATTTATTAATAAATCAATCTGTTCTTTATTGTCAAAGATAAAAAAATCGTTAACCATTTATTGACCCATGTTTTACAAATTGTGTTTTAATTTTAATCATAATGTACAGAGAAGTATTAGCTTGCAATCGTGTTTATGAAGTACATCTTATCTCATTCGTTATTATTCGGATCCATTTCTTTTCGTTTTATTGTTATATAGATTAATTTGAAGCGAGCTTATAATACAACTGTTTTTAACAGCAACTGAATTAATTGTAATCCACACATCGCTTAATATAATACTTCAATATTATTTTATTTTATTTTATTGTGCAGAAATATAAAGCATCATGGCTAAATATCAAATGGGACCAACGACATTGGCCGTACCAATGGAATTGTTTAAAGAAAACCGAGTAAAGTTGGCCAACCGCTTAAAAGAGCATAAAAGTGTTGATTCGAATACCTACATTTTTATGCAAGGTGGCAAAGAAATCGACCATTACAATACCGATATTAGTTATCTATTCCGCCAGGTGAGTACAAAATAATTATATTTTTTTATTAATCGCTATTTTTGCTTTGATTGTAATTTTAATAACACCAACAACTTAGTATCAGCCAAATCAAAGTGGGGTGTGTTCTATTTGTGTTTTTTTTTTATTGAATAGAATAAAGCAAAGTGCTAAATTACACAATGACGTAAATTCGTACTGATAGCAATCTTGATGGTATCATTTTTATTAATTTGGATAATTTTTTTGTTTTGAATGAAATTAAATTAACTTAGTCAAATTACGCATTCAGTAAGCAAATAAACTAAAATGTACGAATCGAAAGCTAAAATCACCTCAAACAAAAATACATATACATATGTATATGCATTCAATGGTTTTGTTTGTAAACAAATCATTTTATTTCAAATTTTTACTTAACCTCATTTTCTCCTCGTCGTTATTATAAAAATATTATTGTTGAGAAATATAAGCATGTGTATCAAATATATTTTGTACTTTGTAGTTGTTTACACTACGTATACGTATTTCTTATTTGGTGACTCAACGTCAATTTCAAAAGTATATTTTGTTTGTTTGTAGTTTATATACGGTATCTGCAATAGTAGTTGGTTTTCATGGTTTTGTTATATGATTAATTTAACTCTATTATAAGTATGTATTGGAATTGTTACACACATAAGTATGTTTATAACTTTATTCAGTTAAGCAAAATGCAAAATTTTGTACAGAATTAAAAACAATAATAAAATAAAAATCACATGGTTTTGTTTTGTGTACGGCCATTTTGGGGTTATTGTTATTAGGTATATTAATGTAGCGTAATGTTATATTTCGAGTAGGTTTTCCGTCTCAATACAGTCGTGAACAAAATGTTTGGTATATATGTATATAACCCTTTCGAGTTCAAGAAAAAAAATTTTTTGGTTCAATTTCAGTTCAATATACACAATTGTGTATGTCAATAACGATAGGTTGTAATGTCTTCCGTATTTTAACGGATCTTAGTTAAATCGGAATTCTTTTTGGAAACAGCATAATAATTTGTTAACAAATTAATTATATAACATATAATTTATTTGTTCTTGTTAACATATTAATTATTTTATCATTATTATAGTTACTATTATTTTTCGGACGAAAACAAAATTAAGTGGTTTACACAAATGTGTACACTGGTCTTCAATTACCACCTAATTCTATGTTTGACATCTTCGTTTGTTGTAATCGAAATTGACATACACAATTGTGTATGCGGGTCAGGAAAGGGATAAAGTTGGTTCCCGAATTAACATAACACAAAAATATTAGAAGTAAGATTCACGAAACACGCCTTGTGTTATGCGTCAAAATGTATAAAATCCCAGTGTGTCAGACTTGGCTTTATCATAATTATTGTTTTGGTTACGGTATTGTTATCAGAATTTTTAACTTTCAAGATGATTCACTACAAGACACTCCAGTAATATAATAATTTGAAAAGTAATAAAACTGAATCACGCGAATACATCAATTATTTCAATATTACAAATGAAGTTATGTTACAGAAAACGTAAAAATAAGTACATATATTTAAAAACAACTCAAACCCACGACGCTCAACACTTTTGGTGTGCCCTGCCTTTTAAACTATTGACACTGGACGCAACAAATGAATATAGACGAAACTTTTAAAGTTGAAATTATCAACCAAGGTGATAACTGATGAGTAATTTAAATAGTTATTTACAAAACTGACATAGTTTGTTTATCATGAAAATTATATTTCGTGGTGTAGTATTGGGGTCTAAATTTCGATGGCGTTGTTGGCTTGGTAATTTAAATTTAAATATCGAATAAGTAACGTGTTTTTATCTTTATATTAACAAAAGCAAAAGAAATAATTATTGGTTTTGATTTATATGTTTTAACAATTTATTATACATTTGCCTCTGTAAGGCATAAACATTTAAAGTTCGGAACATTTTATAATTTACAAAATTAACTACTACTATTTCATCGGTTTGAAATTACATTCAGCGCAACTAAACATGTTAGTTAATAAGTCACATTTAAAATATTCTTGATGTTAGTTTGATAGATTTCTTGCAACTGACTCCTTAAGAGTGACCAAGAAAACTTCCTGTCAAATCGTCTTTAGAGAAATATGAACAAAAGCTTGCCCTTCGGAGCGATTTTTCCTTTCAATCGAAAACAACATTGACCAAACTATTGTTGATTACAATTATTGGTTTCAAGCCTATTATACACAATTCATAACGTGGTCGCTTCTAAAAAATGTGTGTGTTCATTTTCATGTTAAAATGTCGTCGTTATAAAATAAAGACTACACTATTGTATTAATTAGGTAGTTGGTGAAACTGAAAATCTTTACGTATTATGCCATATAAGGTATTGACAGTTCTTGCTCACGTGTCACATTATTTCATTTGTTTCCAATATAGTTAATTTTTTATTCAGATAAATGCAGTAATTAAACGGTTGCAAATATTTTGCTCCCAACTGTACATTAATGTACATTTATACATGTGTTGTGGATATAGTTAATGACCTCATGCTTATTCAAACGAAAATTTTAAATTATTAAATGTTTTATGAGTAAAATTGACTGAAAACGTATTTTCGCACGGACGAATATTTATTTACATATATATTGTAGATGTATTATGGTGTAGACTTTAGATTGATCTGAACATTTGCTTTATTTTTGAATGATGCAAAAGAAAATCGTCTTCGAGGTCTACAACAATGTTGCAAGTACATCGTGTATAATTTTTTATTTTCAATTTTGTAATTCTCCGAGCTATAACATTATATACGTACGAGTATATACATTTTAGAACTGAGAACTCAATACACACGTTATCTGTGTATAATTTGAATAAATTAAACTTTACTGCAGGTTAATGGTACAATGATAAAATTATTTCGATTTAGAGGTTCCATTCTTCTGGGATATATCACGTATGTCTCGGCCTAGAGTTGACGAGCATCACTTAAGTGTTGATCGATCTCATTGTTAGTAAAGTGTATCCTTCCATTTATTAACTAATAATTTTCATGGGGCTGCTCTAAAAAGGTGTAAAGTGTGTTCCATTTAGTTTTTTCTTTATTCTTACAAAAGTTAAAGGCATGGTGAGAGTTAATCTAAAAACGGCAACCACCTCATTCTTGTCAACATAATTTTACCAATTGTTTTTAGCCAAAATTAGATAGCCTGGCTCCTTAACTATGGAGCTTCTATATGTGCATTTCTCCGTTGATCCGTTGATAGAAAAGTGGTTAGATATTTTCTTTATATCTGAATTGTAAATCTAGCAATTAGTGTTTCGTCTTGTTATCCTTCCTGTACAATTTCTTTTAATACCACAAGTTAATTTTCAAATTAACGGTCAAAGACTAATTATTCGTATTGAACGAGTGCGAGAAACTTACCAGATGTATCCTTTGTGGAATCCAGTTATTCAGATTGGATAAGTTCAGGTCGCTGAGTTTTATCAGGTCAATATTATTTCCATCTTTTTTTCTTAAAAAAGAACTCAAACCCTCCACAAACGGGATCTTTTCTACAATCTTCAATTTGTAATATTGCAAAGAGTTGTTGCGTTTCTTAGAACTTGTTTTCTAACATTTGTTATTGATATCTGTTTTATCTGGTCCAATTCTTACTCGTAGGCCACATATTTTAGGGAATATTTACGAGTCGATGAATTATATTGCTGAAAGTATGTATATCTCTTGTGTTGCACTGTGGTAAGAGCAGTTGGTAATGTTTCTAGATCAGTTTCCATTGATTTCTTTGTACTTGAAGAACCAATTATTATTTTCTCGCGTTATCTGCATATCATATCCAAATTCTTGAGAAAATACCTTTTTCATGTGTTCGTCGTGGTGTTCCATAAACAAATTTGCTATGAAAGACACAACTGAGTTTCCCTTTGAAGTAACTAAAAAAATGTGTGTATATTTGTTACCTTTAAACTAAAAGAAACTTTGAGACATGCACGTTTTTGCCTTAGCAAATCAAATTCAAATTTGAATAAACCTTTTTACTTTCGAGACAATTCGGTCTAATTTTTCTTCATTGTAACAAATCGGTAAGTTTTAGGTAGCGTGTTTTTGATAATGCGACCTACTTAGGCCAAGTGGAACTACCTACTTAGTTTTCAAAATTATTTTACCGACAATTTCGATATTTTCACCAGTGGACTATTGTTATTTGATACGAAAGGTCTCATTTGTTGGACTGGTTTGTGTATCTTCGGAACCGCGTATATGACTTTCCACCATTCCTATCAAAATTGGCCATGCAATTTTTAGATGTTTGGGCTTATTTAATTGGTGCAGAAAACATAGATGTTCATCACTCAATAGCACTGTTGACCCATGTTATAAAAATGTCCGCAATACTTTTGTCCCTTGATGAAATTTGTTATCAGTTGTACGGAAGGGCAATACACACTCATACGCTGCACTTGTTCATTATATTTTATTTTATTTATGTTTCATTTGCTAGTATTCCTGTGGTACACTTCTTTTATCCCAATCCCATATTGGTAGTTACATCTTCCTGGTGTTATCGGTAGAACTCTTTTTCGTGCGTTATTAAAATTTTTTTTTAGTCATGTAACTCTAAAGTTTTTATTTCTGCTTGAGCTTTTGCCGCGGACAGGATAGTTTTAAAATGGAATAGAGAGGATTCCGGAAGCTAAGAAAATAAAAAAAATTATTAGAGCTATGTACCCTTAAAACGTGGTTACCTATTTTTAATAAGTTCAATATAGTACGAGTCGATTTTACGTATTTAAGTCAAAATCTTTACAAAAAACATTTTTTTTGCTGGCGGTACGGCCCATTGAGGGATTTGATTGCCTTATTTCTAAAGGTAATCTATTTTAATTTCGGATTAATGAATGGTTGTTTCATTGAATCCTACCAGGTGCTAGGGTTGCTGAAAGTGCATCTTGCTGCTGGATGGGGCTCACTGGGATGATCTTTTTTTTCTTCCAATACAATTATTTTTATGCTGCTCCCAAGCGATCGCGCAAATGTGTACTAACCTATGCAACGGTTAATTGGCGTGATTGGTTTAATTGCTGTCGTCGCATAGTCGCATTTTGGATCGCCATACTCCAGACTTTCTGCCAAAATTACTTTTAGAATTTTTTTGCATACTACAATCTTGATTTCGTCCTGATAGGTTAAGAAATAGGTTAGCTCCAATTCAGGACAACTATATTTCATAATTTGCTCTAAAAATCGGTGGATAATTACAAATTCTGTCTGGCAAACCGAGTTTTATAATGATTCCTTAAAAGATTATCTAGATACAATCATGGTATTCATATTCCAGATGATTGGCTCTGAAACAAGCCGTGCTTTATTGCATTGTGCATTGATACCAGGTTATTTTTATCCTTAATAAATATTTATTACTGCATTATCGTCACACTTGTTGAATTTTTATGGTCTAGTGAATAATAGTGCCTTTATTGGGAGAAACCAAGTTCGCCTCTAAACTGGTTACAGTTTAATATTTATATACAATATTAAACTGCAACCGGATTTGGCGGAGAACTTGGCTCGATTTCATATTTCTTGGAAATCTAGATATAAAATTCTATAATACATACATTTCTGTAAACATTTTTCATATTATAAAGACTGGCCTTATTGTGATTACTGAAGGCATAATACATCTAGATTATTATATAATTTTGCAACATATCCTGGTATTAAACAACCGGATCATCTTCATCTAATTTTTACTCCTGGATAGAATATTTTCGGGCCATGAGAGTTAATCCGCAGTAGTTCAAGAATACTTGAATCAAAATTCAAAATTAAGGTAATCAGAAAAGTGTTCAAAATTTGTTGAAAATACTATGGTTTAGATTTTCTAGTAGGACAAGATGTAATACTGAGTTATAGGTTTGGTTTAGAAGTTGATAAATTTTATTTCTAAGGATAGATGTATCACATTAAACTAATTTCTATTTTGAAAGCATATATACGATATTCCTTAAAAAATTATCCGTAACTGGCCATCGTTCAAGCCATAATCACGAATAACCCTATCAAACTAACAGTTCCTTAGTAGAATGATCTAGACATTTCATTAACTTCTAAGCCGACCGGGGTAACTTTCTGCGTATTCAAATATAAATTGCGATATTAAAATTGTAAAAGAACACTCGATAATAAATAAAATAAAATACCGCTGTTTTTAAAACGAGAAAAAAATGTCTGCCTACAGGATTAAAATATCCCCAATAAATAGATTCTTGTAAAGACTTTTCTAGAGGTTGCTGGGCCGTTTGATAGTATTTCGTTTCATATGATCGCTGAAGCGTGTAACAATTTTAGTATGGCGATCCCTGAATTGGAAATTTATGCTATGAGTTTTGGTTCGACGAATTGCTGCTGCAACACTCGGGTTTATTCTCCAAAGCTGCCAATTGTTCGTTATTATAATTTCACTTAGCTTCTTAAATGTTTTATCGGTTTTAACACAAATTTGAAAACAAATTTGGAAAGGGAATTTGGAAAAAAAGTGGTCTCTCAAACGCATTCTCTCATATAACTTACAGCCAAAGCGAAACTACTGGAACCCATACCTGTATAGTTAAAGCGGAGAATCGCGAACACAAAGCCGATAATAACCATATATACCTTTAACTTAATAAAATCCTCGAGAAACTAAAATCCTTGAGAAACCATGAGATTTATCAGAGTTGAGAACCTTGCGATATATACTATTATTTGTCTTCCCCATTCAGGTAAATTTGTGAATTTTTTCTCCAATGTTGCATATTTAAAAGAAATTAAGATTTACTATCAAGCAATATCGGAATTCTCCACCATAATATTAAACAATAAGTAGGCATGCGATGTTTTAGGGAAGATATACACTAACAAATTGAGAAAGTAAACTCAAAATAAAACGGTGCTGGAATGTTTCAACCTATCTCTTTTTCGCAATTTATTAAAAGAATGCAGGTTTTCTATCAAAGCAATAATAGTGAAGCGTTAAAACATTCCAGTACAAAATCACATCGGTTGTGAGCTTCAGTGCTCTATAGAATAATTTAAGAATCAATAATAACTAATTTTATTATATAATTACATATATAAAATAATTTTCGATTAATTTTATTTTTATTTTTACAGGAACCATTTTTCTTTTATTTATTTGGAGTGACAGAACCTGATTTCTATGGTATTGTTAACGCAACTACTGGTGCTGCCACCCTTTTCATTCCCAGGTTACCTGAAGAATATGGAGTTTGGATGGGAAGCTTAAAATCGACCGACGATTTTCGTAATAAATACGCGGTCGAAGAAGTATATTATGTTGATCAGGTATGATGATAGTTTTCGCGTTTAAAATGCTCCGTTGCAATTTCTTATGCAAACGAGCATTACTACTTAGCACATTTTATAATATTTCAAATGTTATTTACAGTTGGATAAAGTCATGACTCAGAGATCACCATCTCTTCTCTTAACTATGGTAAGTGTGCTTTTGTTTTATTGTATAATACTTTTTAATTTGTTCGTGATACGCCACATTTAAACTTCAAAGAGTCACTGAACTGCAACAAAACAAACAAACGAAAATTACATTTACATATATAAAAATCGTCATCCGAATTCTTATATTTTTTGGTAAAAGATTGCAAATTTTGTAAATTTTGGCGAGACAATACACCTTAGTAAATCATTAATATTGTGCTACTTTTTAGTATACATATATTACTATTATTAGCTCTAATTTTTAGTATTACTTCGCTTATAATCATGCATATAATCATTATGTAATAGATATTTAACAAAGCAGATGATAATTCAGTGGGATGCTGAATATGCACACTACAAATTCAAAGCAAATTTATCTACTTTGTAAGTGTGCATATGTGCTTGTGTATATATGAAGATGAATAAATACGAGTGTTTACATATATTTAGCAGTTACCAACAACTCGTTATCCGTGCATCATAAAATAAATTCGCATTTTATTTGTATGGTTTAGTGTAGTATTGTTATAAAAATAACAGAAATGTAAATAAAACAATTCCGTTGTGGTACAACAGCACATAACTTTCCAATTACTTGTGTAACTAAATTACATATAAGTTCTCGTACCTATCGATATACGAAGTGCCTTATAAAAATGAGTACTTTTAGCAAACTGGAATGCGAGCCTATTCTTCATACATCATGGATTCGCTATCAGGCACAAATTCAGACAATTTTTAAATCAGAAAAATACATATCGGTACATATTTATAAATTTTAAAAATTAAGTAGCAGCGCATTTTCGTACAAAAATGAAATTGTGTGCCAAGTTTTTTCAGTAATAATCAGTATTCGCTTTTAAAATTTTACATAAGATTCGAATGAATTTTAGGTCAATAATTAAAACAACGTTTTCAAGACAATGTTTTGTTACTTTTTAATTTCTTCTATTTTAGCAGCACGTCGGGGCGCTCACCTTTCCCTGTACGAAAATTGTTTATTGATAAAGAATTTGGCATTTTTTCTTGTCTCAAGCATAGTTAAACTACGTTCTCTTGATAAAACGCTAACGTGAATTTGTATTGTCACTAATTCCCGGTCCAGTTTAATACTTTACTTTGTGCAGTACTTGTAAAATTAAAATTTATAATAAAATTCACCGCATTGGAGAGGAAAATAATAATGAAACAAACGCGATAACAAAAACAAAAATAGCGTTTATAGAGTACAGACATAATAAATATAACATTGGCTTTCACCTCGGTCGCCCCAAAAAAACAACAACAAAAACCACATTACAAACAAGTTTACATGAATAAATAATAATCGTTTAAACTTCACAGAATTGGAACTTGGAACAGCCTAGCCCTGAAGTACGCTTATGATTGTATAGAATATTTTTGGCACCACGCTTAATTGTCGTTACATATATTTTTGGCACTCTCGTTGTGCTGTATGTAATCTATATTATTTTGCCTCTCGACTCGATAAAAACATATTTGCCAATGTATATTTGTAAATATGTAATTAAATTAAGTTTTTTAAATGTACGTTACACTTTTGTAAATATGCATGAAATGGTTCGTATTCTCAAGTGTTTTCATTCAAATATTTTTAGCATTATTGCCAACAATTTTCAGAATTAACAAACGGAAAAAAACTTTGTGATACATAAAAAATCGCAATGACGCTTCTTACATACTTATTTTATTACTTATGTGGTTGTCTGGGTTTATACGAGTTTTATTTTTGTAACGATTAAACATATTACAATAACATATGCGAGGTATACAAAATATACGTTATAAATAATAAACAAAAGGCATAAACTAATAATGCTAACAATATAATTTTACACGTCTTCTTGACGACCTTAATCGCTTTAATATTCTGAATGTATTCTATTTGTGTGTACGAACAATATAAAATATTTTGAATACAGCAACCAATTAATGAAGACAACCTGAGGCAGGGCTTTGGCCGAAATCGATTAACTAAACTAGTAAAAAATAGATAAAAATCAAGGTAGATTACCTTTCGTGCAAGCAAAGCCTATATATTATTGAGATAGGATATGCATACTATTTATTTGAACCCTACATAAAGAAAAAATAATCAATAATTTATAAATAACACGAATATATTTATTTTTCACGTTTCGAGTTTGGTAAACATACTGAAAACCTAATTAACAATATACATAATATGCAACATTGTAAGCACTGAATGAATTTTATATTTTAGTTTTTACTCTTTTAAAAATTATATAGACTGGGGAGCCAGCCACTCTCGTTGTATACAGTTTGGTTTCTGTATTGATATTTTCTGTAATCAAATTAATCGCATATCAAATTTAACTGGCGACTATAAATGGTTTGTAATTTTTCTTACGCCACACATGCTAAGGTGCCTGAATCACATAAAGAACTAGGAACAACATTACCGAACTGTAATAAAGTGGTCCATATATCAATTACGACAGTTTCGATCGAAATGATAGTACTAAAAAATTTTGTAAAGCTACTAAATTTCGTAGCTGTAGAGCTCTAAGGTTTTCTGATAAGTTGATGTTGATTGATTGAAGTATTCGGCCAAGTAAGCAAGATCGCTCGAAAGTGGCCTAACCTCAGCAAATATATTTTGATATATGTATATAAAATAGGAGAGATTTGGTGAGGGATAAGGTCATTTAATTATTGAGATGGCCTACTAATTATGATTAGAAAAAATTAAAGACTATTCTGAAATAAATTTGTTAATTCCACAAATTCGCAGTGGGGCAAAGCGTAAGTCTTAGTGATAAAACTAAAATTAATATTTTTTTGTAGGTTGCTTAAAAACGTATGTTCAACATTATATATTTTTTTATAGCAGACGTATCGTCGTGTGAATATTAAAGTATCCTATACCACGCCATTTGTTTCCTATGCCTATAGAACACTTTCATATTCACACGGCGGTATGTCGTTTTCAATTTTGTTTAGAAGATACTTTGACAGGTGTAATTTTATTAGCGAAGAAGAATTCAAATATACTCAGAAATAATAAATAATAAAGAAAGATATAAAGAAAGTAATTTGATATCCAATTCTATATCAATTACGTCACTCAATAAGTTTCGAGGCTGACATATAGATGTCGTATCTAATGAAGAATTCAAAGTTAATCAAAATTTTATGATAATACGACCATTAGTTTACAAGTTTCAATTATTTTTTGGTAACGCTACTTTTGTGATTTTCAAAACAATGGAGAAAGGAATTTCGCTTGTTGAAACACATTTTTGGATGAGAAAAAATACCGTTCAAGCAAAGCAATAGCTTGATTAGTGTTATCCCTCAAAGAAATAGCGAAATCATTGGATTCATAAAATCCAATCGAGTAAGATGGCTCGGCCACGTTGCGAGCTCTGCACAGTAACGAATGATCAATAAAGTGTTCCATGGCCTGACGACGTCGGAACAAGACCTACGAATATTAGGATCTCGAAACTGGAGGACGAGAGCGATGGACCATAGTGCAGGCGGCAAAACCCCTTCATGGGATGTGAAAGCTAGAGAGGCATTGCGTAAACAAGACATTTTTTTGCTACCCTAAATTTTTTATAAGAAACGTAACTTTTAAATATGAATATTTATATTACTGTGGTGATTTTATCTTAACTAACTTTTTTTGTTGAAATATTCGGTCAACATTTCTTTACGAATCCTTAATTGTTTATTTGTAATAAAAATATTTAAAAATAACGATTTTTTTCCTACCTTAAGTGACTTAAGGTACAAAAAAAATGAGTCGACATTTGTCCATACAAAAACAGCGTCCTAACGATTCTATGTATATAGTTATACTGTGGTTTTCTGTAGAAGTACAAGAATTTTTTCACATAGATGTGTCTAATTTGATAACTGCCTAATGGTGTTGTCCAATTTTGGTGTTTATTTAGGGTTGCTCGAAATTTTGTTATATGGTGCTCACCGATAGGTGGCACCTCTGACTGTCGTGAAAGCATTATTTTGGTGTCGTCTTCAACATTGTCAGCCCCCCTAAAATATTTTAATACTTTAGTGTTTGTTGTGGTTATCTGGAATAGATAGCAGGTACATCTTTATTACCGGTCGTATTGATGATCCTATCAAGTAACCATTTCGAAAGTGGCATGCTCTTTGATGAACACAAATTGACCGATGATGAGTTTGTGTTTGTCGTTGGCTTTCAACCACCTTGGTCGGTGCTGTAGGCGATCTGATTAGCACTGTTTTGGCACTATTGAATCACTATTTTCACTGGTCAAAACGCACACTTAACACTGAAATATTAAATGTCCTTACCCACTTTGTCACGATACGAAGATCCGGCTCGAAATACGAAAAAACCATAGTAATGCTTAACAATAATAATAATGCTTTATAAAGTTTTGATTGTAGTTGTGTTTAACTGTCCGTGCTACTCGGCTGACAGCGTAACGGTGTTGTCCGATGTTGGTGGTTTATTTAGGGTTGACCGTTGTTTGGTTATATAGTGCTCACCGATAATTGTCACCTCCGACTGTCGTTTAGACATTTGGTGACGTATCCAACATAGGGATTTCTTATTCTCTAGCCTATCTGCTGTGTTATGCATATAACTTTGTTGCTCGGCAAGTTGATTTGTTTCTGATTTTTGAATACTTCTTTTGGGCTTGCTCAGGATATTCCGCCGTACTTGATTACCTAGAATTTGTATGCTCAATAGTATATCAATTAGAATGGGTCAAACCAGGACATTTACGTGCCGCACCTGTTAAGACTGTCCTCTGTGGTAACATTTTGTTTAATAATAATGACATTTGAAAACAAATTCATCGATAAAATACAAATTGCATTTCAAATTTGGTGATATATGATAAAAACCGAAAATTATTTGTCATTTCAATTTTGTCAATAGTGTTTATCATTGTTGATAAAAATGTTTGTATAAGTTATCGCATCATGTTAGCGACAAATATCGATTCGACTGAAATTTCAATATGTTGGCTATTATGAAAATTGTTGATGTATTATTTCAATACCTATTTGTGCGAAGTTGGAAACGTAAAACATAGTGATCAAACGTGCTTTGTTTTAGACTCCATGATTCTTTGGCTATTCTTTTCAGCTTAAATTTACACTAAGTATTTCATCGAAATTCACTCGTCACTTTACCGATTTTATTATCTATTTTGCCGGAAACTAACATTCACTAGTAGTGGTCTGCTAATGCCAAGGGAAGTTTTAAGTTGGGTCATGGGGGCTTTAGGTTAGCATAGCTCCATTTTGTTAGGTAATAACGTATAGATTAGCTATTCTTTTTTATGCTTTTAAACGCATGCTGGTGAACTTCCTGTACATCTATGTTATAAAGTAATAAATTTATACTCTTTAAATAACTGTAATCCCTTTCCCGTGCAAAAGAAAATGGTAAATGTAAACGTACCGAAACACACATATATATATATATATATATATATATATATATATATATATATATATATATATATATATATATATATATATATATATATATATATATATATATATATATATATATATATATATATATATATATATATATATATATATATATATATATATATATTATAGAAAACAGCAATGATGA
Organism: Nephrotoma appendiculata; assembly: GCA_947310385.1. Classification (NCBI taxonomy): domain Eukaryota; kingdom Metazoa; phylum Arthropoda; class Insecta; order Diptera; family Tipulidae; genus Nephrotoma; species Nephrotoma appendiculata. Next base: position 18,468,986 of record OX371223.1, read on the forward strand.
TGTTTTTCTCCTCAAAGTTGTAATAGTATGTGCAAATTTAATATAACCACGTTGCATCTAAACTCCTCAACTTTTAGTTTAAAATTTAAAATAGTGTACTGGACTTTCAAAGCAACTGCAATCGATTTGCACCTATTTTATTTGTGCATAGAATCGCTAGCATTTATTTGGTTAGACAACTCACAATACCAACGACTAACATCGATCGTTTTCACCTTTGTGAAGTTAGCCCAGTAAGTCACCCAGTTTGGTGGAAAATGGTTAAATATTTCTTGTCTGGTGGTCATACCATTATATGATTCCTTGGCAACTCAACCGTTTCCGATTTCATCCTTATATGTGGTTTCAAGTTCGCGTATTCTGAAAACTAATGTCGATTTTATATTTTTGGTTTGATCCGCATAACGACTGGCTCCTTCAATGATTGCTCATCTTCTTTAGTATTAGGATCTAGGATGGTAACCTTGTGGTTTTATTTATACTATTACGGTTTTATCATCAACATCTGCAACATCGTACCATTGATTCATCGTAACACGAAAATAGAAGTTTCTGGTTCACTGAACTCTTCGGCATTTGCACTATGCAATTCCATTCTGGTGAGTATGTGGTATTGCCCCAATGCTGATTAAGTATTCAATGGTCTGTTTTTTTTTTCTTCTATTATAGAGGTCCCGTTCGGGCTTAAAACATTTCCCTCTCTCTCTCTCTCTCTGGCACTATATCCCCTCAAGGGATTTGGCTGCCTCCAATGAGGTTTCATAATCATATTTTCATTTCGGATAATGAGTGATTAATTCATTGATCCTAAACCAGCCGTGAAATTTTTTTCTTGTCACTACCGGGAATCGAACCCGGGACCACTTTGCCACCGGGGCGGCTTGAAACATTTACGTTCTTTAAAAAATAGTTCTCGTCATATGAAAGGATTCAGCTTCTGGATTTTTTTTTAAATTTGATTCTGGAATACCAATTTTTGTCCATTTTGCACATAAATTGCACTTTTTCACCAATAACACGTATAATGTTGGTTCAAAGGTCATTGAGTGTTTGTGGTTTATTGGAGTAAACCAAATCTTGCGTTAATTAGATGAAATCATTTTTAAATAAAAATGTCAAGAACCAATTTCTAATATAAATAAGAAATTATATTGATATCTTATACCGTTTCATCTTTATTTCAAATTAAAAATATATTAATATCTATTTGATCACCCTTTATTTTATTATTGCGTTGGAGTCGCTGTTTCCATATGGATCCAACACAGTTGCTGAGTAGGACTTAAAAAAAATGTCATCCATCTTTGTTAATACCAACTGTCTGAGCAAATTTCGATTTCCGAAATAGAAATAAATGTTGACAATTTCTGTCATTGTGGTTCTTTAATTGGTGTTGACTGTATATGAGCCACTCTTGAATTTCCTTTAGCTTCCACCTGTTAAGCAATCTTCTAAATATTTGTTAGAAGTTCAAGGTTGTTGGTTTGGGTTGATTTCGTTCAGCCTTATCGGCTCGGTTGGGATAAATACGTTGGCCGCCGCGAACTTTTCTTGTGCGGCACCTCATCTACCTGAGCTGATACCGTCCTGAGTTCTGTAGATCTGGGAGCTGCTTAGTTTCAATAAGTCAATCTCTTAGTAATTCGGAATAAAAATTGATTGCCAAAATGATATAGATAATACAACGTAGCACCAATTATTATTTTGTGGTCCAGCAATTGTGCAAATTTGCTAATTCTACGGCAATTAAGGTTGCAGCTTATTTATAAAGGCATTGGGGTGGAAATTTCTGATTTTTATATTACAATTATTTTGACTAGCGATTCGTTTAATTCAAATGTCACAATGAACGCGCAATTGATTAGAAAGAAAACAAATTTAGACGCCAAAGAAAACAAAACGGTCTCGATCACGCGATATATAAATGATCTCTGTGCGTATTTTGATTTCGTCTCTCATCTTTTGTGTTAGAGTAAGTTTACGTTGGGAATGAGAACAAATATCTATAAAAGTTTAAATGAATTTGTCTTGGATTTTATTAAAGATAATTGGGTTAAGAATATATTATAATATGCACATTATATAATTGATTCAAATTAACTTGTTTGAGACATGAGACATTATAGGCAATTTACGTATGTATGTGAGAATGGTGTGATTAATCCACATTTTCCATAAAAAGTCAGTGGTGAACTATAAATATTTTCCTACATCCAAAATATACTTGACACTTCGAGTATTATAACTTCGATGGCAATAACTTTACTTTTTTAAATAATCGATTATAAATTAATACAACATGTTTGTGTGCTGACTGACATGATTATGAAATTTTCTGTTTTTATATCGCACAACTCATTTCGATTTACATCAACAAATATCTAATAATACATAACGCGAATCAAATCAATAAGCAATTTTCTTATAGATTTTCCTGCGTATTCGCAATTTTCTCAAGGTTGTTGATATTATATTTAGGAAGCAGATATGGTCGATCAATTCTTGTATTTAGAGGTACACGCCTTTCAGCAACTCGAAGTTCCAAAAAAGGCGCATTGCACAAAAAAATCATTGCCAAAAATAAGACCATTTTTTTAGAGCTTAGATTACATTCCATACGGAGCGCGTCGTGTATAGCAAATTTGCAAATATTTTAATCTTTGTGGAATGCGGTTAAATTTCAACATGTGCGGTTTATCATTTACTTAATATCAAGCAAACGCGCTCTTAACGCAATCTTGTTCAAAATACTTTTAATATTAAAGAATAAAATATTCAATAAATAGTGACTAAGTATAAAATTTTTAATGCAAGTTAATGAACTACCATTATTCAATTGCGAGGTCTTTGACATTTGATTAATGGATTGAATGCAAATTGAATTAAATATTACATGTTTAGTAAATAGAGAATGGGTTGCAAAGTAATAATATAGATAATCTAAAATATGATCATGGTCTAATTTTAGGTTCAATCGTTCGTTAAGTTGAGTATATGTAGTCAGAAATTTATAACAATAAAATTCTAACAGACATAGAAAATAAATTAGGAAGTGGTCTCTATATTTATCTTGGCTTGGATTTGTAGTGATGTTGGTGAAGGAAAGGTATTAATATGTAATACCCGTATGTAATACATACACAACAATATGTAATGGTCTAGAAAATGACAAAATTAGTGTGTCTAGTTTGTTGCAGCAAGTGCCTGTGTATCATACACATGTCGTTTGACTAAGAGGTTAGCCACACCTCCATTCATTCGATGTAACGACAAAAGTCATTGCGTTTGAAGACGCTCATGGATGCTGAGCTTTATGTGCACAATACCAATGAGGTCTGATATAAATATGACTGCCACAATTTCGAAGATTCTATCTTAGTTGAAGTGGTGCAGCACAACATTTTTGTGCCTAAGATCAATCCTAATCCTATAGAACGAAGCTACTAAAGTGTCCTTTGAACGTGCTCTAAGATTGAGAAATCGTCAAAAATGAGATCGTTAAGTCGATAAAATTCGGCTAATCGGTTTCTGAAAAATTATCAAAAGCGTTGTCCTAAAGTTTGCCAAAAGGCAACTCTCTCAATTAAGGCGAGGGTTGTTTGAAAGTTTCCGACCTCAACATGAAAATAGCAGCACTCGTCAACAAAAGTGGGGGAGTGTGTTTGGGCATGCGTGGTTGACATTTGTTCTTTAACAATCGTTTGAGTGAGTCGATGTGCGTGTTTTTGTGAAAATGGGAAAAAATCGTTTAACACCGTGAAATTTTAGGCAGCTGAATTTAAACCTGGCCGTACGAGCTTGGGTGACAATGAACGTTTGGTCCAAAAACTGCAAGTGCCATCCACCAAAACAACACAACCATCGAACTAAAGTTAGAGAGATAGAAGAATGCTATGAATACATCCAAAGAACGTGTTTGTCGCATATTTAATCAAGATTTAGACATGGCTCACCTTAGACCAGAAACGTGTTCGAATGGACATTTCAAACGCTCTGTGGTGCAGTTTAGGCGCAATAAATCAGAGTTTTATGTTGATGAAACTTGGATATACCATTTCACTCCAGAATTGAAAATACTGTCAAAACAGTGAACTGCCAAGGGGGAATTGGCTCTAAGAGAATGTGGATATTTTGTGTCTATTTTGTTCAATAAGCCTTTCTTCGATGGTATTACTACTTGCCATTAGGTCAAGACATTCCATAATCAACTAGTGATCCGTATTGTTAAAACCTACTATGGCGTTACATTCTCCAACAATGGCATTGATATAACTTTGGATGGTTTATTTTAGTTATAAGATTAGTCTTTGTTTTCGTCATCATTTGGTTCAGGTGGGTTATAACATTTTCCGATCGTAATATTCCTAAACCAATTCTTGAACCACGCCGATAGCGTCGATTCGAAACAGGACTCCATTAAGCATTTTTTCGAGGTTACTATATGATTCCGATAGCATTTGAATGGATGATTTTGTTAACGCTATGAGTGAGATAATGTCGATCTATCGCTGAATATCGCCTTGTCTTTTCCATCTGTTTTGCAAAACTGCTCTTCACACCCTCTGCTTCAATTAGCGATATTCAGGCAGCACCGTTATCTAAATAGGTTTTCCTATCTGATTTGACTCACTTCTTTTCACTTGATTCTGGCCACCCATAACTCTCAATGATCGGATTCATCCTGTGAATATAGTAATACATAGTAGTACTTAGTTTACTTCGTTCTTGATAATCGGTGTCTGGCCCAGCTTTGTTGATCATTCTTGAATCCCGCCAATCCTCCGTACAAATCCCCCTGCATAATTAATCGTCTCAGCCGAGATTGTTACCATCGTACACTGCACATGAATATGGGACCACTCCGCTGCCGAATTATATCCTGTACAAGTTTGTTTTTCGATGTGAATTTTAGTTGTGGCCTCATTTCATGGTTTTCGATGACTCATCTTTGTAACGCATTATTTCCAAAAAATCTGGATGAATCTATCCATTGCTCCTCAACTAGTTCTTAGTAACCTCGAACGTTAATGATATTTTTCTTCTGCTCCTGTTTTCTGTTTTTACATTTTCCAAATATTATTAAAGTTACTTTGAATGGACATTCGTTCGAATGTTGGTGGATTTAGTTTTTTCGTGTGTACCGTCTCGAAAGCTGTGACTTTGTTCCATTTGTTTTTAAATAAAGAAGATCTTTCTCGAGAGTTTGAACCTCTGATTGCAACTTCTGTCTAACCTCCCGAACCATCCTTCGAACGCATCAGTTAAACTTCTTTCATCCTTCTTTTCCTGCCTGCCCACACAATTGTGTGAGAAAGACAAAAGAATCATGTCAAAAATTTATTTTTGTATGTATTTTGAAACAACATACACATTTGTGTGTTCTACTTAATTCGTTTTCGTCCGAAAAATAACACTATAACTATAATAATAGTAAAATAATTAATATGTTACCAAAAACAAATAATTAATATGTTAAATATTATAATTTATATGTTATCAAATTATAATGTTTTTTTCAAAAATAATTCCGATTTAACTAAGATGCGTCAAAATCCGGAAGACATTATAACCTGTCATTTTCTACTCACACATTTGTGTGGGTTGGTTTTAAATTGAAGCAAAAATTTGGTAGAAAAAAAGACTCTTATGTATTCCCCAGGATTTTTTATGTGGGTCTTCATCTTCCTTCTAGTAATCGACATAGAAATAATTAAGGACTAATTATAACCTGATTAAAAAACTTTGGACTCCACTTATTATTGACAAAAGCACTGGGATTTTCACTAAAAGCTATATAGCAAGAACTAACTAAAAAGGGTCTAAACCAAATTTAGAACTCAAACATGCTTTAGTATCCTCTGAATAATTAAAAGTTCTTTATAGGCTTATCAAATTGCCAATTGAAATTGTTTGGACTCCTTTCATTTCTGATACAACTTGAAACTTTCGGCTTTAACGTTAGCAAATGCAAATCGAAAAATTGATCGAAAACCCACTTTAGATCGCAAAAACGGGCAGAGTCCAACATTTTTTAATAGGACATTTGATTATTTTTGGTTTTGATCCGGCTTTCGTTCTGTTCTAGATAGCTTTAAAATAGAAAAGCTGAACGTTTTATCAAAAACGAGTAGAGCACAAAAAAATTAAACGGATGATATCTCATGCTATCGCGTAATGTTCTTCTGAATGGATCCTGGTAACCTTACGAGACGTTCAATGATATTCAGCAAAACAGTTTCCAAAACAATTTCTTACCATTAAATGAGCACTGTTACTTTTTGTTGTTGTTTTAATCGTATTTTTTATAATTCGAGATACGTGTAAGTCGTAAGATTTTTTTTGTTTTCGTAGAAAATTGGTCAAAATTAGTTTGAGACGAAAATCGTTAGTCATATTTGTAATGCTTACATAATCATCCCCTGAGATATATACATTTTAAAATAATTTAACTGTTTTAGTTTAAAAACCTACTCCAAAGCACGTAGTAAAGACTGCCAATTTCTTTAAAATTAATTTAAAATTTAAATCAAAAATGTACCTATTTTTTTCTTAATTTCATTCAACTGTATATATCATACATTAGATCTATTAAAACAGTATACATACGTGGTTGAAGCGAATTTATGGTTTACATTAGTAGTACTTAACATTCACGATTTTTACAATGAAAATTACTTTAAATAGCCCACTGTCCACTACATGTATAAAACTATTTTGTGTTCTAACTGATTTCACTACAAACGATCGAAAAAATTCACTTGTCAAACGCCTTACTAATAGCGAATTCACGAAGTAAATGAAATGATTGCCCTATTGGAGTGCGAACCCTTCGCCTTATTCCATGTCAGAGTACAAGGTACAAGTTAGCACCATATCTCTTTTTCTACACGGTAACACAATTGTGTGGGTACCGGTAAAGTACCATGTCAAAAATTAATTTTTGTATGTGTTTGAACCAACTTACACATTTGTGAATTCCTTTTCAACTTATTTTCGTCCGATTTAAACACTATATCAATATACACAATTATGTTGGTTTTACTTTAAATCAAGCGAAATTTTGTATCAAAAACGCCTTACATACCATGATTTTTTTAGTCACACATTTGTGTGGTTTGGACTTAAATTGGATCAATTTTTTCCTTTTTTTGGTTGAAAAGGGATATATGTATGTATATGATTACTAATAAATACACGCGTCTGTAATAAAAATTGCTATACTATTATCGGTTTGTCGGGTTTTAACGGAAAATAATTTTAAAATATTTTGTTTGTTTTTTTTATCAGGGTACAAATATTTATTTGTACGGTTTAGTTGTGTGTGTTTACAAACTTCTAATTTTAATTTTAATAATTAATTGCGCATACATGAATAAATATAAATTAGATTTCTTGGCCTATGTTTGATAAATTATTCATAGCTTCACGCGATTACCCATAAATTTTGAAGGTATATGACGCCTTGAGTTTTTGCTGCGTAAATCTTCATAACATAACTGTACATAGCTATTTCTATTATAAATTAACGATCGTGAAACTAAAACTTTAAGTAATATCGTACAATATTCTATTTGAAATAAATCTAAATATTTGCTTAATAATTTCGTTTTTCTCTGAAAGTTCTTATATAAAGAGAGAGAAGCGAGTTTATACAAAATTTAAAATGTAAATAAATAAGTATAATAAAACGCGAAATTTCATCACATAGACGTGATCGTACATGTATGGGGTTCGCTGCTTTGTACAGATATAATTTTTAAAAATAAAACCACGCTGATTTTTCGTTTTTGTTTCACATATATTAGAATTTTAAAAAAATTCCGAAGGAGTCTAATATTTATAATTAGTGTTGGCAAGGTCGTTTGGGAATTAAAAATCTTCGGCTAGATACTCGTTATGTCTAGCAAGCAATTTATATTGTTATGCAAAAAAATATCTTATTCGCGATTCTGTTTTGCTCTACTCACAACACAGTATATTTCATTGTTTTGATTTGCTTTACTTGCTAGCATTTATATTGTGATTTGCGACGCGAGGTCAAAAACTCGGTTCGCACATTTCATCTTGCCTTATTGGTGAAAGCAGAATCGCAAATTATTTGTATTATTGTATATATAAAAACTGCTAGCGACGTAAGAGCACCGCAATATTTCCGTTTGCTTTTAATATTCTCATGACAAATGCTTAAACCTAAAAATCTTTATGTGCGTGCTTATATGTACATATATTTTTAGATAATTCAGTGCACTGGAAATTAAACAGTACTTTTGTTAAGTTTTCTCGTAATAATACAAAAATCTAACAAAATGAATAAGACAACAGATAGGAATTATAAACTGACGAATTTGTTTTTGCAGCAAAACCAAAAAAATGTATAAATATGCGTTCTTCAAGCGTTGAGTAAATTTATTTTATGTGGTTATTGGGTTTTGTGTCATTTTAAATTTTAACTTGTTTTTACACTACAAATGTGTAGCCAAATAGATTTCAGACTGCTTACATGTCATCGGAAGTTAGATAGTAAAAAATACAATGGTATCAAATGAAATGTATTAAAACAACAACAAAGTTAAAACAATTTCAACTCGAGTTCGGGACTACTTAGTAGGCATTTCACGTAATTTGATTGGCTTTGAATTCGTTAGCGAGCATGGAATTATTTTTTTCCTATGTCATGTACGCGACTTGAGCGTAATAATATATACCTACTTTAACAATAACAATAAAAAATGTTATTATTTCTAATTGCAGAGCGGTCGTAATTCAGACAGCGGTTTAGTGTTCCAACCGCCAGTTTTCGACGGAATTGAAAAGTACGTATTTCATTTTCTTCTAATCGACGTTAGTGCCATCTATGGACATTTTAAAACCAAAAATATTACATTTTTGTCTTTTGTTTATTTCCGTTTTTTAGATACGTTACAAATTGCGATATTCTTTACAACATCATTTCGGAATGGTAGGTACATTTTTGAATTTATTTAAAAAAAGTATATAATTTCGGGCAGATTAATTTCGACTAGTTCGTATGACCATGCTCTATTCAGCATTCAGCAGCACATATTTTTATTTTGAGTTTCCTTTTGACATTAGGTTTTTTTTGATATTTTCGTCGCAAGTGTGAAACGCTAAAGTTGTTCTTACAATTATTTTATTTTAAATTAAATTTAATTATTTAATTTATTACTATGCAGTCATAGATCAGTATGAATTTGTCACGTAATTTAGTGCAGAGTATAAAATTTATTCGGAACAAATCCGTTTATGTAACCAAACCGCACGTAACCTCAACTTGTCAAGTTCGTAACGAACGTTTTGTGTCTGGATCGTCGTCAAATAGTGGCAACGGTAATGATGCGGGCAACATTGAGAATGGCCTGGGCCATTCCACAATACTGGTTCAAAGTGGTTGTGATATACAGGAATTACCTGTAATTGTACGGCGTATGTCCGTGCATGGTCCGAGTATCCCGGATCGTGATGCCCCAACCAGCACCGTTGGACGAGTTCACATTGCTCGGAAAAAGGAAACGGAAGAGTTAATTTTAAGGGAAATTAATAACTACCGACATGTAGAATCCATAATTAATTTGCTGGATGGAATTGATTACGACAATTTGTCGGCTACGATTTGTTTACTGTCGTTAGAGAAAATCCTTAAAATTGAGACATCGGTCCTTTATTTAAAATCGTTGGAAGACACCGAATTCTATCAATACAAATTAATCAAATCAATCATTGTGAATGGTGATCATCGATGCTTACTGAACGCGTTAAAGTTGATGCAACTACATCCGCACTTAAGTAAGACGATCGAATTATTATGTGATGATCTATTGATTAGGGCGGTGGAAAATAAACTAAGTTTTGAAGAGGTTTGCGATTGTATCGAACTCTTTCATGACTGTGGTCAGGCAGAGAAATGCGATAAATTTTGGTCCGTGCTTTCTGAGTACGAGAAATCCATTAATCCGGAAAATATTGATCGGATCTATAAAATTATACCGAAATTGAAAATAAGCCGCAGAATGGTGATCGGATTGGCTGATAGAAAAATTGTGGATGTTTGGTGGAGGATGAAATCAAATACAGTTATCGAGATTCTAGTAGCGCTCGAAACGGTTAATTCGAAGTTTAATCGGACTAATCAAGTCCTGTCGAGATGGATAAATACCAATATTCATACCGTATCTGAAGAGGAGTTAACTAAAATCCTACAATCATTTATCGCGTTGGATTTTTCAAACAGCAATATCGAAAAATCGGTTGAACGATATATCAAGGCGAAAGGAATTCGAATCAAATACACAGGGCTTATTGATAAGGTACTCGATTATTGTCATCATTTCAGGATCCGAAATGTGTGTGTACTGGACGGATGTAGCGAGTACTTTATCGCAAATGCTAATCGCATAGAGCTAAATACGATCGAAAAACTTTTAAGCACGCTGGCTTATTTAGATTACCAACCTTTAAACGGATTAAAATTTTGGCAAACAATCGAAACCACATTAACATCAAACTTTTCAAAATTTAAGTCTAACCAAATCCTAAAATTAATGCTTTCGTGCGTCATTCTGGAACGCTATCCCGTAAATTTTGTTAAGTCCATTTTTAATCCGTATTTTTTAAATAAAATGTACGATGAAAATCCCACCGAGCCGAATATATCACGACTACGAAACGATTTAAAATTATTCGATGCCGCGCTTACAATTGAATGTTTAAATTATAAGGGGCCAATGCTACCAAGGGAAACGAGCAACTATGTACTGTGGCAGGATGGCCGAATCAAACGAATTGTTAATCAAATCACAAATATGCTATCTAAGGTAGCCGGGGGTCCTGACAATTTTTCTAAATTTGTACTAATCTCGCAACTGCCACTAAACGAAATCTATATCGTAGACGTACTGCTGCATCCAGTCGGGCTGGGAAATCTGTATTTCAATTACGATTTATCTAATCATAAAATGACGAAATCAAAAAGTATTTACTCGGCCATTATCGTCCATCTACCAGAACATTACAATTCGAGTGGAGAATATTTAATTGGGTTGCAACTCATGAGGGTTCGGCATCTACGTAAATTAGGTATTAAAGTAATAACTCTGCGGTATGATAAGCTGTCGAAACTAAAAATTCATCCAACCGAGCTAGAGGAGTATCTGGTGGAAAGGATGAAAATGGCGTTACCTCCAATTTTAGTGGAATAAAAATTGTATTATTTAGATTCTTATTAAATAAAAAATGTTTACCTAATTTTGGTGTCTCAATTTTATTTTCAGTCGTGTCCTTAAATCTAAAAAGGAAATTGAAGTGCTACGATATGTTGCGCAAATCTCATGCGATGCACATCGTGAAGTTATGAAAAAGATCAAACCGGGCCAAACTGAGTATCAAAGCGAATCGGTATTTTTGCATCATACCTATTACTTTGGTGGATCGCGTCATACGTCGTACACTTGCATCTGCGGAGGCGGCCACAATTCATCCATTTTGCATTATGGCCACGCTGCGGCCCCAAATGATGTCGTGATTTGTGATGGCGATATGTGTCTCTTTGATATGGGAGCGAATTACTGCGGGTATGCGGCTGATATTACATGTTCATTTCCGGCGAACGGTAAATTTACCGAGCATCAAAAAATGGTCTACAATGCCGTATTGGCGGCAAATAAGGCGGTTCAAAATACCATGAAACATGGCGTTTCATGGGTTGAAATGCATAAATTAGCGAATCGAGTGATGTTGCAGCACTTGAAGGATGGAGGATTGCTAACCGGTGAAATTGATGGTATGATGGCGGCTGGTATAAATGCAATATTCCAACCACATGGTCTAGGGCATTTACTTGGTTTGGATGTCCATGATGCTGGTGGTTATCTAGATCACTGTCCACCACGTCCAAAAGAACCTGGTGTCGATCGTTTACGTTTTGCACGTAACCTTGAAGCTGGAATGCTGGTAACCGTCGAACCCGGCTGCTATTTTATCGATCGATTACTCGATGCAGCTATTGCAGATCCTGTAAAATCGCGATACCTGAACGTTGATGTAATAAACCGCTTTCGTAAATTTGGTGGCGTGCGTTTAGAAGACGATGTTCTCGTAACAGCTAATGGTTGTGAAAATCTATCACATGATCTTCCGAGAACGTAAGTTATAAATAAAACTAGGTAGGTACAATTGTTTATTCAGTTTTTAACGATTATTTATTTTTAGTGTCGAACAAATTGAATCATTTATGGCCAAAGGGACCTACTAATTTTGCCGGACAACATTAAATTATGTATTGCACAACGTGCATAATATATTTCAAATAAAATTTTATTTTTCCAGAAAAATGCGTTAATTGTGTTTTTTATTTAACAAATTCATAAAATTTTGTAAAGTTTCCTCAGCTTCCCGTTTGCTTTTACCGTAATCATGTTCAGCAAACTGTTCATCGATTGCCCCCTTCAAAACTTTATTCTCTTTTAATAAGTCGGTCAATTTTTCCTCCAAATATAAAATCTGCCTGTACGTCTCGTTACTTCTCAGATTTTCTTTAATTTCCTTTAATTGACGTTCAGATTCTCGTACAACATTTTCGGTTACGGTTTTCTTTTTCGCCAAATCCTCTAAACTTTGGGTTAATTTTTCGATTTGCTCTGCCGACTCATCTCGAAGTTGATCCAACTTTTTGAACTTATCGATCTCAGCTAAAATTGTATTTTCTTCGTCCACAAGTTGTTTCAATTGTTGATTCGTGCGTTTTTCTAGTATTTGGAGTTGCTTCAATTGGATGGCAAGCTTTTTATACTCTTTGAGCAGACCATTGTGCGAGTTCAGATCATTACGTTCGGAAAATTCAGTTTTACTAATGTTTAAATTTTTCATGTTTATTCCCTGCATTGTGATCTGTTCGATGGAATAAGCGATTTGATTTTTTAGCGTTTCAATTTGTTTTCGCTCATTTTCCATGTTCTGTTGAAATGTTTCCATGAAACTAGTCATTGTTTCATCGCGTCGCCTCAACTCTTTGTACTTAGCGTGGCGTTCAGAATTTCCTTCATCCAAATCTTGCTCGATTTGCTGGAGTAATTCCTTTTTATCGGACAATTGATCTTCAACCAACTTCATTTGCCGACCGATGCTAGTTAACGCTTGGTTATTCGACCGGACTTCGTTTATCAATTTTTCCCGCTCCTGTCCCGGGGTTAACCGATTTTCTTCCTCTTCTTTTAGCGCATTTCGCTTGGTTGATAGTTCACTTAATTTCGTTTTTAACTTGACCGCTTCCATACGGGATTGAGAATTAAACACTATTATGTTAAGACGATCCCGTTTCTGTACGATATGCTCAATTTCGTTTTGTAAATCCCCATTTTGTCGTTTCATTTCATCGGCCAAAATTTGTAAATCCTGATAGCGATTTTGCTCTGACTTCGGTAGTGACTCAATCATTTTATTAATTTTGTTCTTTTCCATTTCGATCTCCTTCCCCAAAACTTTATTCTCGTGCTCCTTTTGTTGGCGAATTTTAAAAAGATTCTCTAAGTTGGTTTGCAAGTTTTCGTTTTGTTCACGAAATGCCGCCGTTTCATTTTGCATATTTTGGCGCGTCAACCCCGATGCGAAACTATCTAGTGCCATATTCATATCGGTATGATGTGACTGAAGAGCTAAAATTTAAACATTTTCAATTAATATATATTGATTATATTTTATTAAAACCGTACTCGTTAATTCTTTGGCCGCTTCCTTTACTTTCTTCTCATAAAGACGCTTGGCTGATTTCTCACGATCCAAATTGTTTGTATCTCGTATCAACCTTTCCATTTCTTGATTAAGTTCCTGGATTTTAACTTGCACAGCACCCATCCAGTATCGTTTATCTTTAACTTGACGCATTCCACTTGCAGTGCCAAGTCGCCCGGAAGCTGTTGGTAATCCACTTAAACCATGCTGTGTAATTGGGCGTTCAGTTAACATCTAAATAAAAAGTTTAACACCTTTTACTTAGAATAATAATAGACATTGTAAATTACGTACATTTCCAAATAATCCTATTGTACTTCCCGTACGTTGTCCTCCTGTTGGTGTTCCTATTCCTGTTCCAAGACGATTCGCGGTCCCGCCTCGCAACGTTGATTGAGGACGACCCGTGATACCTCTCATTGTTGTACTCGGTCTTAAAACACTTATTGGGCTTGGTGAATTTGATTCATTTCCCGTAACTCCTCGACGTGATACTGGTCGATCCGACATGCTTTAATAAACACTATGTACTAACAATTGTTGGTTTTCTGGTTGCCACGGCATTCAAAATTGTTTTTTCTATCGTTAGATAGATGTCGCGTTTTTACTTTAATTCCCCTACAAAAATGTTTTCGACTAGTTGTTTCTCATATCCGTTATATTTCGTGCCATAAAATAATAACAAAGACACAAACCACAAAAACCATAATTTCACGCAAATCATACGCCCAGCGAATATACACAATAATGCTTGAAGTCCACAGTGAAACAATTTTGTTCAGTAAAAAATACTGAGAATCCGAAAAGAGCAGAGTATACATATTAAAATTACGTTAGAGTGACAAACACAAACAAATGTTGCCATTAAAAGTATTGAGTTTCATACTTTTTATGCCAGCATTTTCCCCAGTAAATTTTACTGAAATCTTTTTTAAAGGATTTGTATTTTTATCTCGTATTAATTTTACTGAAAAAAATTGTTTCACTTTGGAATCCGCGCATAAGAAAACTCAAGCACGAGCATCTTTATTTTATGCTCACGCCAGTATTTTTCAGAAACTAACTTTGTTCGCTTTCTGTGCCAGTGTACGTAATATTACAATACATATTTTCGAATAGAAACTTGCGATTATTAATTTTGAAAAAGGTTTCCATTTCAGCAGCACTTTTCGTTGCAATGTCACTAACCGTTCAACCTGCTCTCTGTGATCTAAGAGTTCATTGCTCATTATGGTGCTCTGCTTCATTTTATGTATATACTCGAACCAAAGATTTATATTAACCTATTTGTTTATTAACATCACCGATCGTAATCGATGATGAAAATTCGATTTGCATCTAGCCTCTGATGGGATTCGAACCCAGTACCTCCCGGTCCAAGTGCCGATGTTTTAACCACTGCACTATTTGTCCGGTGGACGACTGATAAGTATCATAAAATATCACTCTCCTTAAGAAACCAGCGATGGTCTTATTTTATATGATTGCATTCCCGAAAAATGTTTTGTTAACGTCGTGAAACGTTTGTTCTTTGGCATGCCAAGCAGCATTGAGCCATTCGTTCAATATATATTTTTATGTCTTTCCTGATAAACTATTTCAAAATCTCTTTTCTATTTCGAATTCGAATGTATCCGGCTATCTTGTGGTGGTTGTTTTTTCGACCAAAAACGACTGGATATTCCTAGAACGTCAAAATTACTGCTCTAACCTTTTCGAATACGGGATTTGTATGTTAAGCCTCTGCGATGTCCAGATAATTTACGGAATCTAGCAGTGTAATGAATCTTTTGACTGCGGAGTATGTAGCTAATAATTCTGTATCGTAAGTATTTTAACATTATTGGACATCTAAAAGTATAGTGGAAGAAATTCTGAAGGATCTGAATGAATTAACCAGAACTTCGTGCTCGACCAATAATATTGTGGCTTCGTTGAGTTGTTTTTGCAATATTTTAACGGTAAAATGGATTCGTTACTCTTTTCAATGATTTGAATGTCGTTTTCTTTGCTGCTTTTAAAATAGTTGCAATGAATGGCTTGATTGCCGCCTAGATCCTGCCCCTATCGGGGTTTGAACCCTGTACCTCCCCATCCAAACGCCAAAGCTTTAACCACATTTGTCGATACATAAATATTAAAAAAAAAATAAAAAATCCTTCATCATTAACGACCGACCACGTGAATTGTTCCAAGACTCAAATGTTTTGACCTTCGTTCCTTTCATTGCGAACAGATTAAATTCGGGGTTGGGTTTCTTCCTGTCGTTGCTGTTCGGTAGTATAACAGATAGGAGAACATGGGTTGCACGTTCTAGCATTGTCCTTGAAACGTTGATGATAAAAATAAATTGCACCAGTTGGTTGGATGAACGAGGATTCATACGTTCGTTATGGTGTGGATTATATATCACGGTTCATTTCATATAAACTGCGCTTAATCTCATTCAATTGTCGGATTATAGATGATTCAGTAATGATCACGATTACAGGTTTGTCGAACCATTTGAGACTCGGACATCGTCTCTAATACTCTAACGGCTTATTCGGCCATTTGGGTGGTATTTGTTGAACCGGTATTTGGCACTAAAACTTCCTGATTAAGCATAAGCGATTTTAACGAATGGTTTCATGAAAGACAATGAATTCATCGATCACGTCAGGGCTACCGTTGAACTTCAGATGACACAACAATTGGGATGGCTTCATGTTACACACTTTATATCCCATTACATACTTGTCCACACAATTGTGTGGGTAAGGCAAATGAATCATGTGAAAAATTTATTTTTGTATGTGTTTTGAACCAACTTACACATTTGTGTATTCCTTTTAAACTTATTTTTGTCCGAAAAAAAACACTATAACTATACACACAATTGTGTTAGTTGAACTTCAAATCAAGCGAAATTTTTTATCAACGCGGTTACATCCTATGTTTTTTATTCACACATTTGTGTGGTTTGAACTTTATTTGAGCCAAATTTTTTTGTTTCTTGGTAGAAAACGGGATATAAAAAGAGCGATTCTATCTATGAGTTGAAAATCATTATCGATGTCCAGTTATAACCTCTCCAGTCAACTGTTAAGCTGCTATCTTAAATGGCATCCTCCATCCAGGTGACAAACAACTTAGAAACTAGAATTAAACTTGGAGGCTTGGCGGTGAGCTTTCTGGTTAAGTAGAGCTCATAGAAAGATCTTGTTCAAATACTGCTTGCCTGTTAGAGTCACTACCTGTTCTAGGAAGACTGGATCATCAGAGCCGTTGATCACGTTTCCAGACCTGTCAATTATTGTTAAAAATTGTCGTATTGTCCTTAACTTTGAGTAAGTCTATAAATCTAAAGTTTTTCATCGGCGTACCACGTTTACCTCTAAGAAGTCAACTACATTAAATTACAGTTTTTTGCGTAGTTTGCGGTTTACTTTGGAATGGATGGAATGCATCATCCATGGAAGGGGCTCTTGCTATTTAATTAAATATTAGGACGAGTTGTTGTATTTCCTTTGAGAATGCTTAAATTAAATTAAAATTAATTTGTATTATTTCTTTGCGTTTTTTGTAAATACACTTTAAGTAAGAGACCTTCTAGGTTTGAAGTGTCTTGATTAAAGTAATAATAATAAAAAATTGTGTATTTACCTCAGTTCGAAATATCCCTCCACTAAGTGGAGTTCGTGTTGCTCGAACCTCGTCGATAATTAGGGTTGTGAACATATCGCACATGATATGGAAAAGTTTTCTTCACCGAAAATGATAGAGCGCGAAATAAAAAGCAGTATTTTGTATTAAATAACGTAATTTGTATTTTTTTTTATGCTCTCCTGAAAAATTTAAATTTTTGAGTTGCCACTTTTCCATATCATGTGCGATATCAGTAAACAATTTCATTCGTAGCTTTATATCTGGATAATTTTTGTCTGTGATCTAATAACCACAGCTAGCAACAAACAGAGGCGCTTTCATCGAGATTCCCTCACCCAACTAATTCCCCTACCCAAATTTCCTTCCCGCTCATTTCTCCATTAAATACTAATTGTCAATATACACTGCGCCACGAAAATTTGCATCACAAAATTGTAGATTTGTATGTTGAATTGAGCACTACGCGGTACGCCTATGTTTAAAATCTCGCTAGCGATAAGAATAAAAATAATTATTCCATCATTAAAATTATGTAGCTATATTCACTTTCGTTTATTGTGTTTTTGAATATTTAAAAAAAAAACCAAACAAACAAAAATTTTATATTTTTTTTTTTTTTTTATTATAAACCGAAACAACACTATAATATTATGTTACGCGATAAGATAAGCGAACGTTCGAGTGAGACAGATATAAATAACCATAAAATATATTTATGGTTCAATCTGTCTCAAAATATTTTTGTTTAGTAATTTTTTTAAACTTCAACGGTGAAGAAGTTTTGAATTGCGATGTTTTGTTGAGAAATTTTTTTAAAGTACATTATACCATTATTTTATTTAAATTTGTAAATAAAAATAATATAAAATTTAAATTTTATATACAATTATATTTTTAAAATAAGAAGAAGTGCATGTGCATCACGTGTATTAGCTAAATCGTAAAAGTTATTTACATAAAACAACAATAACAAAAAAGCTTAATAAAACCGGTTTCTATTTCCGTTGCTTGTGAGTCTTTTTTTTAATACAACAACAATAATTTATAAGTTTTCTATAAAATTTTTGTTTAGAAATATAAAAGTTTTATGTTGTGTATTTACGTGAGTGCCGTGAATATTTTGAAGGTATATTTTATTTGATAAAAATAGATACCAAATTACCAATATAATTACGCGTCCGAATACAAAAAATAATTTTGAGTGAAAATTTTTTCTTGTGTTTTTTTAGTTGCGAATTTCCGAATTTTTTTTGTATGTAATGTGATTAGTTGAGTGCTTCTTGTGTAGTAAATTTTTTTTGTGAGAAAATTATGAAAGTTTATTAAAATTTGTAATTCAATTATAAATAAAACGTACAATAGTGTTAAATAACTACAAAATGAATGGTGTTACTGCTATGGATGAGAATGGGGAAGAGATAAAGAGCCCCATGAAGAGGATTGGATCTACTCGGAAAATTCACATATTTAACAGTAAGTTCTTTAGCTCATAAGCACACCTCTTAACTAAATTTAAATCTTACGTCAGTTTCTTAAAGAATATATAAAAAAAAACTTTATTTATATTTTTTGCTTTAAATGCGGTAAAAATACTTATGTACTTCGGACGTGTTTAGATTTTTAATTGTTGATATTAACGAAAACTAATAAATACGTACGAGTTTTATTTACCCTGTGGTATATCGTACACCTCTATTATATAACTTATGAGGTGAAAGTATATATAACATGTAATTCCGTGTGTTCGTTATAATAATATTATACGTATGAAGAACGTTGGTCTTGATATTGATTAAAAAATTCTTAAGCATATATCCTATTATGTTAAAGATAAACGACAGGTGGTTCATGTTTTTTATGTTTCATTTAAAAATCAACATGTTTTATTTAAACTTGGAAGATGGAAGTAAGTACATATTCAAAAAATATATGTTTCATGTAAATGTCGAAATATTTAGGTTATGAGAGGCAACTCACTTAGATTACTTGCGATTGAGAAGCCTCCGCAGTTTTGGTGGTTCATATGGGCCAAATAGCTCAAAACCTGTTCGTGCATTGTTGAATTTTCTGTCTAAAGATGCATTTTGATAAATATATATATACCTAGAATGCAATTGGATAAATTTAGCCCTTCCTTATGCCACTTAGCCCTTTCTTATGTTCCTCCAGTAGTACACATAGTCAGTTTAAGTCATCAAATAGAAATATTTCCTAAACAGCTTAAACTGGCAGTGATTCTACGCATATTCAAAATGATGATACTTCGGTTCTCTCGAATTGTGTGCCTATATTTTTGGGAAGTTTATTAAAGTTAGGCTTACGAAATTTCTAAACAACCCATTTTGCTGAAATAATGAAATCTTATCTTTCGAACGTCCTCAGGTTATTTTGTTAGAGCCTATATTGTGATATCGAATATATTTAACCCTTTGTCAGTCTCATGATAAATAGGCGGTGAACTAAATACAGAAGCGTCTCGGGTAACCGCCTAAGTGTCATATGTGATGCATCAGACTGGCAAAGGGTTAAAGTGGTGTTCACCAGGGTTCAGTGTTGGGCCCTTATAATTCCAGATTTACATTTGCCGTGTTGCATCAGTTCAAAATTTAAATGAAAACCTGTTAATCTGTTAACTGTTTAAATTCTGTGTTTAAGTTTATCAAAATCTTTTAATTCTCGGGCCTTTGTTCGTAAATACCGTATTTTTCAGCATCATTACAAGAATTAAGAATCCCCTACGAAAGCTGCCCCTTTCATTACATTGATTTCCTCAAAATTTCATTACTTTATCCCAATTTATATAAAACACGTAAGTATTAAGTTTAGTCGCGATCAGTCACTCCATCTAAGCTATCGGGATAAAGAATTTTGATGAAATAAACGTTTTTAGCAAAAAGCGGAATAACTCCTATAGAAGCTGCTACTTTCAGTAAGACAATTTTCACCAAATTTCACTAGGACCACCCAATTTATGGAAACAGTTTAAGTATGAAGTTTCACGCCAATCAATCAATCCATCTGGGAAGGAGAGAGGTAAAATTTTTGTGGGAAAACAATTTTTGTCAAAAATCGTTATTTCCACTAAGAAAAATTATCTGGATAAGTTTTAATGAACATTTATTTAGAATTTGTTTGTTCCTAAGCGCTTAATCGATTATTCCATAAATGCCATTACCGTCTAAAACATTTGCAAAAAGCGTTGAAGAAGAAAAAGCTCTTAAGTATGGAAGCTATCTCTTCCAGTGGGATTTCAGCCAAATTTTATTCGGACGTAAAAATCTGAATGTTCCTCTCTTTAATACAGCTGAAACTTCTTAGCAACGATTAGTTCGATATTTCAGTTCTACTGAAAGCAATTTAAAAGATTGTCATGGTTATGCTTATGATGAAGATATTCTTATTGAAATTTAATGAGCTTAGTGACCTGCATATTCTCTTAATAGAATATATACGTGACCCACGTAATTGATCACAATTTTATAGGACAACATTTTATTATCCCGTAATGAAGTTAAACGAATTTTTAAATTTTCCGTTTCTAATACAACTAAGAATTTATTTAAAAATTAAATATAATTGATTTTAATGTCAATTAAATAAATAATAAGTTAAAAATGTATTTATTGAGAATGAGGTGGCCAATCTACATAAAAGTAGTACATAAAAATAATGTCTCCAATGTTACACTGCCAATTTTTCACGGCTCAAAAACGATTTTCTTCCAAATGTGTATGAAGGGTTCCGATGTTATTCTAATCTAGATTTTTTTTATCTGTCCAACAACATGCCCTAACATTACTCCGATACCATTATGAAACCCCACTCCAAATTTAAATGTTTGATCTACTTTATGTATAGTAATAAAACCGCAACCAGGTTTCCGCGAAGCCTTCTTGCCACCATCCGAGGTCAATCGGTTAATTTTAGTTTAATATTATTTTGCAAAATTGAGTCAAAGTTCGATGGATGGTTTCATTGGCTGGTTTCTACTGAAAATTTTTGGGCAGCCGTTTTGAAGAAAGCAGGTAAAAATATGCTCGCAATGGAATTACTAATGTTTTGCAACCCCTAGGATGCTGTATGAAATATAAAATTAAGAAGGCTAGCCACACAATTGATCACCCCTAAAATAAAAAAGTTTACTCTGTCTGTACTCTGATACCGCATTATTTATCTACACAATAAAAAAAGCGAATATTTATCTTTTTATTGTAGGATCAACCAGTTGCGAATCCAGCATCTGTCGTTCTCTTAAGATCGATACCTCTACCACCCAGTCTTTGGTTATCTCTCTATCTAAGATATTCTCAAATCCACAGAACTCCGTTTAAGTTAAGCTTCTTTTGTTTAGGCCTACCAGCTATAATGTCAAATTGGACAGGGTATAAAAATAAATAAATCTATAAATATCCAAAGTTTTTTTGTGTTTGCAGCTTTTCATTCCTTCAAATATTACCCATTTACCTACTTACAGAATTATAATATAGCATCTGCACTTACCAAGTTCCATCTCAGCCTATACTTCGTCGCTGAGATCTGCACTCTACAATAGGTTTATAGTTGGTTGTGTTTATGTGTTTATTAACATTAGCGATCGAACTGTTTCCCTTACTTTGCGATCCACCAAACTTTTAGATAACGCCACTTCTCCAATTGCAAATTTTCTTACAAATACAACGATTGTCCCGACCACATTCTTCAGTAAAGAGACATCATTTTTCTAATCGAATCCAAATAAATAAAGTAAGCTTACACACATAAGAAAAATTTGTTTTAAGTATTTATTTGTTTGTTTAATTATTTAATTAATTAATTAAATACACGAAAAGTTCACGCTGTTTTAGTATTACTACAACGTAGGTTGCCGAAATGTCTATTTATGGGAGTGACATCTAAATTCAGGGAATGATATCTTACCGAGAAATATGTTTTTAGGAAATTTTTTTCCTTTGTTATCCCTTTTATTAATTTCCACACCTTGTAAATGAAAATGATGAAATAATTTTCTTTTTTGTTCTTCATGCCTTACAATTCAATAATTATGTTTACTTCTATGAAATGTACTTTGCCGAGTTTTAATTTCGTAATTTAATAAATTTTCCCAATATTTATGTCTAAAACTTCCGTAACATATTATTTCAAGATTTATGTTAACTTAAAATAATTTATTATCGTTTTTATTGGTAGATTGCTTGTAATAATCAGGCACTTCATATTTTAAAAAAAAATCTGATTGTTTAAGTTCACATTTTCTACCAGATAGTTAATTTTCTGTTTAATTTCGGTTTGTCTGGATTTGTAATGGATTTTACGAATAAATTACCTGAGGTTACTAATCCCAACAATCCTGGCCTTAGTCAATTGTTGACGTTTCTGTAGTTTTCTGTGTTCTCTGTCTCGAACAACGATCATTCTATCGTTGTCAACAATCTTGAATTTAGTGACCTCCTGCTTCTGAAGCATCTCCTGTGACTATGTCGCTCTGGTCTCACTTTCCTAGTCTTTGCGAGCTTTATGTTAGTGTTATCAGCCCCGTCTTATTATTCACCAAATTGAGCTAATGCATTGATATTGGTTCAATGAATAGACTTCCTTTTCCAGCGTCGAATCCCAGCTCTAACTGTCTTAATTCGGTTGTAATCATCCTCTGTCTTGGGTACAGTTTGTGACATATTTCCTGTACTGCCTCATGAATCTTCACCCCAAAATCCTCGAACGGAGTTTTGCCATCAAATGACGAAAGTTCCGGCAAGCTCGTTCCTTGCAAACAGTAAACCTTCTTCATTAGTTTATGAGAAATTATTTTCGTTGCTGACTCAACTTTAATTTCACATTCCAGGGGACCTATTCTCGAAATCGGTGGAAATTTTCGCATTCGGAATATAATTTGCTTTAAATTCTGTATATTATTCGAATTTTTCGCCGGCTACTTTAATCATTTTTCAAATTTGTTTGCAAGTTTTCTATTATTAATTTTCCTATTAAGGGAAAAATTTGGACTGGGTAAATCGATTCGGAATTATTCTCTTAAATAGGGGGAAAAATAATAGAATACCTGCAAACAAATTTGAAAAAATGATTTAAGTAGCCGGCGAAAAATTCGAATAATATACAGAATTTAAAGCAAATTATATTCCGAATGCGGAAATTCACACCGATTTCGAGAATAGGGCCCCAGCTCTTGTATTTTTCTCTCGAACTGTTCAATTCTGTCGTCACTTTTATTTTACGCTTCTTGCAATTTTGTCGTAATCTGTGGGTTACGTATCTCGAAAAACAGAACTTAATTTGGTTCAGTATTCAACTCGCATTTTTGTTACTTCCTCACCTTGGTGCATGTGTTCGGCATGAAAATAGGCATGAAAATTATTTCCAATTTAATTTTGTTATCAAAAAATTAACACTACCTTTTTATCTTAGTATATGCCAGAAAAATATAATTTAAGCTTCGGCACTTGGACCGGGAGGTACTGGGTTCGAATCCCATCAGAGGCTAGATGCAAAATCGAATTTTCATCATCGATTACAATCGGTGATGTTAATAAACACAACTAAGACCCTCTGATGGAGTGCAGAATTCAGCGCCGACCCACCGTCCATGTCAATGTACAGGTTGATATGGAGCTTGCAATGTGCAGGTGG
The DNA here is from genome assembly GCA_947310385.1 of Nephrotoma appendiculata. NCBI lineage: Eukaryota > Metazoa > Arthropoda > Insecta > Diptera > Tipulidae > Nephrotoma > Nephrotoma appendiculata. The sequence goes on from OX371223.1 coordinate 18,493,019, forward strand.
TATACTGTATTTGTGTGAGTAGGTGAATAGGTGAATGGGTTAATGATGTAGCATGAATGCGTGGTATCACAATGGACCAAAAATGGCCTAAGTGTCAACCACTGAAACCTAAAACCTAACCTAAATTAAATGCAAATACTTTACCTGGTAGTAGAGGAAGGTTCAACGTAATTTCTTTGTTTTTCCTCCGCGCTTCGACTAAACTCGAAACTGTCAACGTACATTGATTTCGGTGTGCCGTGAGGTTGTGAGGTTTAATGTCCACACGGTCTCGGCGATAAGCTGGCCTCTTAACATTAACAATTGGCGATCAGTCCGAAAGGTTTTGTTTTATTGCTCCTTCTGGCCACAACTTATCTTCTGTTGGGTGTATTTGTATTACGACAGGCTGCCCTACTCCAAGAAGTTGCAACTTTCATGCCTTAATGATATTTATTTGTTCTACGACGTTTTATTACTCGATCTGAAACAAGTGTTGTTCTCGAAAATAAACGTTCTGCATTTGGCACATGTATATTTTACTTTATCCCTTATTTCTGAAATCATTCCAGGCCAGAAAATGCTGTGTTTCGCTAAATTTACGGTTCTCTCGATTCCATTATGATTGGCATGGACCTTATCAATCATTGATTTACGAATATTTTATAGAATCATTACTTTATCTCTCCTATCAGTTCGCTTTCCGTTGAAAGTTCGTATTTGGATTTACGATACCCTTTTATGCGATAGATCACGTATTTTTCCTGTCGATTGGATCTTAATTAATGGAATTAATTATTGAAAACTTACATTTTATAAAGTTTCCTCACATAATGTTGTTGAGACATTCATTAAATACATAGATTAATTATTTTGACCTCAGAACTATGTTTTCAGTTTTAGTGCTGTACATGCGTTTGAAGACAACAATGGCTGATGGCTGTGCTTTATAGTTTGGAATATAATATAGATACCTTTCGAATTCCGATTCGGAATGCTATGTATACCTCGACAACCAGTCCTCGTAGGGTTGGAAGTATCTCTGGATTGGGATAATTTATTAGCTCCGAATATTGATACCACACACGCATTAGATCTTGTGTTTAGCATGCATTCAACATCTTTCCAGATTGAATTGAAGTTCAACCGAAGCATTACCGTAACTGCGTTTACTAAATGCTGCTTTGCTTTAACCACAAATTTTATTCACAGCAACATTATTCTGAATATTTGTGGCAATTTCCACATTTTTTTTACGCTACTTTGTGTAGCCTAATTGATTCTGCATGTATCAATGGTATGTATATTTCAAAGTTAAGTTATTTTCCCCCATTAAACTTTTCGTTAAAACTTTTATCCGAATACTTTTGTATTGCTGTAACAGCCATGATATGCGATATTTTGGCCTCGTCTGTCAAACCATATACTTGTCCATATACTTTCCTCTAAAAAGGATTAAATTCTTGGATTCTATTGATGTCTATTTTCCCCGTACTGTTTCCGCCGTTCGACAAAAAAAGGTGCCACTAGTAAGTAATGGTTAAAATTGCCTGAGGTAAAACATCATATCCTAAGGTTGGCCATCTGCCAACAACATTGCCTTAAAATATTAGCGATTTTGTATGAAAAAAAGGAAGAAATTATAGGGACTACCTGGCCATGCTTCAATATCGACAACCAAGCCGAATATTCATGAAAAAATTCATGTTGTGTATTTGGTGGGGTCAACTCAGTGTGGTGTATTATGAGTTGCTAAATCCGTTACTGGAAAAACGCTCCCACTACTACCACAGGCACCACATAATTATTCTCCTGCATGATAATGGTGACGCATGGCCTGTCTGAGCAGCACTTCACAACTATAAAGATACCAAAAATTGGGTTGATTCATGGACAGCCTCAAAAGTTCTTCCGACGGGGTATTCGCATGCTGCCAGAAATATGGGGAAATTTAGTAGATAATACGATAATATGGTATGATTTCAAAGGGCCGAATGGGTCGAAGGGCCGAATTTTTTTTTTTTTTTTTTGTTTAGAAATATATTTTTTATTTAATTTAATTATTTTTTGCATGACAAAATTTTCCTTCACCAAAATGTTCCTTTCCTTTACCAAAAATGATATTTTTAAAACAAAAAAACAAAAAAAAACCAAAAAAAATTCGGCCCTTCGACCCATTCGGCCCTTCGACATTCGGCCCTTCGTACCCATTCCGATAATATGATGGACAATAAATACTTTGAATAAAACATAACCTATGCCGTTCTTTCACAATAAAAGCCCAATTTAAGATAAAAACGGCGGAGACTAATTTGTATACCCAAGGAGTTTTTTCATCAATTTCTTCGCGGTTTTTCTGGAATGTATATCTTATGCAGTTGCTGGCGAAATCGAGGATATAGAACTAAATTGTTGCATTTACAACTCCATGCTAGCCGGCCGAACTTTGGAAATGGCTCAGCCCGTGAGAGAAGGACTCATAATTCTTTACAGAAAGTTTCGTGAAAATCGATCTGAATATAGTTTTGAGAAATAAATAGTCGGATTTAACATTATAGTTTCCGGTAGTAATAGTTGCATTTGAAATTTGTATTCAATACTTTTTCTCGTTAGCTCTTTCGATCAATCAAACGTTTCTTACATCTGAAAAATAATTAGCTCATTTTCGCCATGAACATTTTATTGACACGGAAACGTTCGGATTAGAAGTTCGGTTATAGAATTCAGCTCACAGTCACAATACGTTGAGCTTCGTTTTCGGCCGAACCTTCTGAATATATTGATGCAACATTTTATGAAAAGTGTCACTTCGAACACATTTGTGTTACATGAGGCAATAGTGCAATTCCCGCATGAATTTTCGTATCCAAATTGGACGTTACAATTTATTTTTTATTTTGCCAGCCAAAATGCTTCATAATAAAACTGTGTTAAATTAATTTAAATATTTGTGTGCGATGCCAAAAATTTAGCAATTAATTGTATATTTGTGGGATGCTGTCAAACTCTTCATAAACAAAATAACACTTATCACGTGAAAATATAATTAAGACCGCAGACATTTGGATGTATGTATATGTTTATTATTACATCTAGTTAGATAAGATATTTTTTACGAGTAAATAAGAATATGAAGACAAATGTTCTTATCACTTAAATTCTATCTCTGCGTTGTGTATCATCTCGATTATATTATCTTGACTTGACACGAATTATTATTATATATTGCCTCATGATATAAGTACATACTTATATCATGTTACACATGAAAATGTATAGCTAGCTGCCACAGTGTGGTTTTTGTTGGTTCAACAAGCTTTATTGCTATTGGTATATTACTTACATTAAGTTATTAAAATTACTGAATGCACATTGTGAATTTTTTTTATTTAGTATACAATTTTTGGGATCATGAAAAGGTCACACCAAACAGTCGTATATAGTATATGATCCTTTTTTTAATATGTGTCATACACAAGATTCTGTGTTTTAGAAATTAAATATGATACAATTTAAATGTTTGGTGTCATTGATGATTATCTCATCAATTTAAATATTAAACATTTCATATAAAGTCAAATATTTTTTTTGTTATCTCGCATAGTTTCTAAATTTAAGTTTATATATGGATTTGTATGTTTTGCTTTTTTAGGCGAACCAACCACGCTAGAATTTTTTTTAATAAATGATAAAAGAAATTATTTAGCTTTGCGTTTTTTATTATCTTACAATATCATATAGATACACAATATTTAAGTGCTAATATACATTTTATTGCACAAAATTCCATTTCGAAATAAAATGGTTTGCAGTTACTGGTATTTTATTATCTAAATCAACAAGCATACTAAAGTTTGGCTTTAATAATTAAGTAATTTTAATGTGTACTTTATAGGCATCTTTAAAGCATACAATTTGTGAGCTCATTTACCTAAACAGTATCGCCTCAGTTGGATCAGTAAGAAAATAAATATATGTAAAAGTTACTTCGGAGTGACAAACTATACGAGTAGCTTTGGGACGAATAGGAATGGTAAGCTTATACATAAAAATAAAAATAAAAATCTTGAATACCGCTAAAATATCAGCCATTTAAAAAACTATTTCCAACACTCAGCGTATAATAGTTGATTTTGTATCAAGGGAGTAAAATAAGAGAATATATCTTGAGTGAAGAAATGTGTCCGAGGGCCAAGGGTGGTTACTGAACGAAAATCATAATCGACGTTTACACGCGAGTTACATACGACTTCATCAACGACAACTCTTGTATTGCTATCGATTTTTCATTGAAAATTCGTTTTTTATAAACCAATTTTGAATGAAATTTATTCGATTTTTATAATTAAATACCTGGTAACCCGTCCACTTTAGTCCCTATAGTACATATTACACGATCAACAATAATGTCATTACCTGCAAAGAATGACAATAATGATCGCGTAACTCGATGTAATGATGGATGATGGACGGTAATGATTTCAGATAATATCATTATTAATGACCGTGTAGGGTTCACGACATTACTCTTCTACATCTGTCTGTTTATTAAACCAGTATAAACCAAATTGTTAAGTACACTGTGCTTGAATCGCAAACTTTTTATTTGTAACAAGCTGGGCACCCACGGGGTAAACCTAATTCAAGTATGGTGGTGGTGAATGGTGCCACTCCCATTTCAAAGTTAGTGCCCATTTTTAAGTTTTTGAGATATCGCGAGTCAAAAATTTGTCAAAATATACACTCATTTTCACATTGATAGCTCTAGAACCATTAAGATTTTCGTTTTGCTTCTTCAGCAAAACTGTTGCGCAAGCCAAGACAAACAACTTTCCCGAACATATTAAGACCGAAAAATCACATATATACCCTCACATTTTTGTGTTATTTTGTTTTCTTTTCATTTCGACGAAAAACACTTTTTTATCATTTTTTGTCCATTTATTGAATTTAAATCGATTGAAATCGATCGAATAAACATCGCATCGATTTTATTGTGATTTTTCTCAATTTTGCCTAAAAAATTAACATTTTTCTTAACTTTTAACTTTAATTTTCTGATTCGTCCGTGTCGTCTTCGGGATCTTCTTCCTCTTGCAAATTCCAAAAAATGTCACCCAAGAGTGCATATGGCTTTTTGCCGCTGTACCAATGTTCGAGCTTTGCCGTCACTTGGTGAAAACGCTAGCCATGCTCATCGGATATGGCTGGTGATTGTTCGGCGATTTTTTCCACATGACAATGCAAAAAATGTATTTTCAATGACATTCGCACGTTTATATTATGAAAAGCGGTCAGCCTATTTGGGCGTGTACAGTATGGCCAGCCTTTCAGATCTCACGGACTGTAAAGGGCGAGATATTTTGCGCTACGTATGTAGCTCCGAATGGCTTTGAACAGGGGTAAAAGGGAAATAAGATCCTGTGGTATCACAACGGGCCACTACTGGTCACGTGGCCACATATATCGTGGATGTGGTTTTTCGGTATCGATATGTTCGGCAAAGTTGTTTGTCTTGACTTGTGCAACAACTTTGCTGAAGACAGCGTAACGAAAATCTTAATGGTTCAAGAGCTATGAACGTGAAAATGAGTGCATATATTGTCAAATTTTTGACTCAGAGCCAAAATATGTCGAAAGCGATATCTCAAAAATGGGAACTAACTTTGAAATGGGACTAGGTTTATCCCCTGGGTGCCCAGCGTGTCACTTTTTTCAACTAGCACAGTGTTATTATAAAATAGCGTTTCACCATCCACAACATTGAAATTTTAAAACCGATTTTTTTACTACGAATTTCTTTATTACTGTCAAAGTAATGATATTTTGAAGTGATTGTGTAGTGTTGAAAATAATTGACAGAATAATGGCGCTGGTAATGACATTATTATTGACCGTGTAATGTGCGCTTATGGATTAAAATATATAGCTAGTGTTTAGTTGGGCAAAAATGATAAAAAATATCACGATATTTTTTATCAGCTTTTGCCATAAAACGCACTCACCAATAAAAAAAAAATATTTTTGATTCTGACTGTCAAAATTTTACATGAACAGTTTGCTCAACTTATAATTACTTGGCTATAATTATTTGTGTATATTCATGAATTTTTCGAAAAGGTGAATGTTAATCCATAGATATTATGCAAGATGTTTAGCACGTCCAATTAACTATCTGGAAATCTCTGCTAACGAAAATTATGATGTACTGCCCGGATTTTAGGTATTTGCTAAGCAAATATAATATGAAACCGATCATGCATCTGCGGACGTTCATTTATAGAAAATGTCCAACTTATTTGAAGCAAATCATAATTAGATGTTGGATTGAGGGCAAGCAAATCTCCCTCATCCAGCAGTTGTATTTTATTAGAGACATAACCAACAGCATTTATTAGGAGTTGGTAGTGATCAATCGTACTTTGAGGTCGTAGGTAATTTAAAGTCATTTTTTCCTTAGATGTGAGCACCCTGGCAGATTTTTGTACATACCTCAGTTCAACAGTTTCTTTACGTATTATAATGTCAAAAAACGACCTGTGATAGTTTCACCGAACCACTAAAATTATCACGCAACAAAAACGATCCTCTGTCATGTCAGAAAATTTGTTATCTTTCCGGAAAACTTCAAAATCTGAAGTGGAATATTCACAACTGAAATTGATATTTTGGGAATTTAAAAATACTTAGCTGGATTTTGTGCACAGCCTCCTTATATGTTAATAGTAAAGAGGCAATTTTAGTTTTCTGGCGTTCCAGTTGAGATATTATACTGTCTTGGTTTTTGGAAACAAATTCCTGAAAATGGAATTGGGCCATATAGTAAAAGACATCAGAAGTTCAAAGATTTTGTGGGTTACTGAAATTTTAATGACGTCAAGATGCCATTCGAGCAGGGTATGTTTTATTATTTAACGATTTTGTGACCAGTGTTATTTTTGCTTGTTTCGAAAACTGGCCTTATTTTGAAAGGTTGTCCGAGTGCTTCGTTGAAATGTTATAACTGGAGCAAGCATGTTCTTTAGAGTGGGAATAATTCTTATTGAGTCGCTATTTTCCGTAAATAGATGTAGCAACCAAAAAGTTTCGAAATAGATCTCTTTATAGTCATTATGCGGCATCGTGGATAACATTATATTCAGGAGCTGTGATACTATTACGGATATTTATACAATATTTGTTGGTTTATTATGCAAACAGAATTAATGTATTCGTTGCAGGTATCTATCGCAATAATTAATTCGCTCTGGGGTGCTGCGAGCATTTGCTTGTTTCGTTATACAAACGGGTGTTAAACGGGAGCGAAAGCATCGAATTTTTCAGACAGTCAGGAAACTCCGTCGAGATGCGATAGAAGAGTCGAGTTTTGATTGATGGGCAAGCGGATAGCAGCATTTGCAGATGTGTGTTTCACCTGCAATGTGCTAATTTTGTGTTCCGCAACGTTTTCCATTATTTTGCTGTTGACCGACTGTCTTCCACAAAATTTTCAAAATTATTCATGAATTTCGAAATGTTGGCAAAATGTTTTTCTTATTCAAAGGAAAGGTTATGAAATGGTTGAGTTTTATAGGACTTTGTTCAAACTTTGTTTCGAGACAGTTTTGTCCAGTGGCACTATTCTGGCTCTGCCAAGCAAACATACCACATTCATATAGCATTTTTGTCTACATTGTATTTTTCGGGTATTAGTAAGCTTGGATTTAGTTTGGTGTAAATATTTTCAAAACATACATATGTATGTAGTTAAATGGGAAATTATTTTTTCCTGTAAAAATTGTATGGGACAAAAATTTTCCTTTGTTTCGAATATATTTACACGAAACTAAGTCCAACAGTAGGTCTGAAAAATATAATTTAGACAGAAATGCCACGAAAATATTTTCCGTATTTACAGGTAAAATCAGAAATAGTGTCACAGCATAGACAGATTCCAGAGTTTTGTGTAAAACTCACTTTAGAATCTCTATGCAATACTATGAACCAAATTTCGTAATATTTAGGTAAGAAATGTAATTTAAATTTCTAAACTAACTTTCTAGTTACAGATCGTGACAATTTAAGGAAATCTTTAGGATTTTATTAATGTGGAATATTTTTTGTGAAAATTGAGGAACGAAATGTTTGTTGTACGATCTATTCTGTCTATTTGAGTACCGGCTCTAGTGCTAAACACAGCACATTTTTAATAATTACGCATTTAAAATTGTTCAGTACAGAATTTTACAGTTTGTTAATTTCTACGATTGTTGTCTTTGCCGAAGATTTTTTGATGGTATGAAATTTACAAGTAAGGATATTCTGCCGCCCCGGTGGCAAAGTGGTTAGCATGCTTGCTCCAGCGACCGGAGGTCCCGGGTTCGATTCCCGGCGGTGACAAGGAAAAAAATCACGGCTGGTTTAGGATCAATGAATTAATCACTCATTATCCGAAATGAAAATATGATTACGAAACCTCATGTGAGGCGGCCAAATCCCTTGATGGGATATAGTGCCAGAGAGAGAGAGAGAGAGAGAGAAATATTCTGCAGATTGTATAATAAGTAACAAAACAATTTATATTTCTCGAAATTTTGAAACTATGCCAGTTAACCGATCTGTGCATTAATTAATTTGAGTAATAAATTTGGCTAAGATTTTTTTTGTGCTGTTGTAAGGTATAATACAGCGTTTGATTTTTAACTTTATTAATTGATGGGGAAACAAACACAAATAATAAAGTTCATGTATGAGGTCAGTGTTGCTTTATCTTAACTTCATCCCACGTCAAAAACTGATTCAATGAATATTTATAAAACCGATGCTGGTTAACCTTGATGCTAGTTAATATTTGCAACATTTCTCTACTTTGTGATCATTCTAAGCCTAATTTGTAAACTCTTAGTTTCATCATATAGATGCCATATAGATGCCGTTTATGAATAGTCTCTTGTATAAATTGTAATTTCAAGTTAGTTGGATTTTTAAGCTGCATTTTCTTAATTCATAGTTTAAAATTTTATTTACCACACCCTAAAAGTTAAATATTCCATAACATAGTTAAAATTTTCGGTTTCAACTTGACTAATAGAAATTTAATACCAAATTTTAACTCTTCCAAGTTAAATTCGCATGTGCAGCGCCACAAAAACAACTTGGCACATTAGGTCCGTGTGAGAATATGTTTATATTGTCAATTCTTTTTCCTATACACAATATACGTACATGTTTACGTATTTCCAAAAGTAATTCTTTGTTAATTATAAAACAGAAATCTAAATAAAAAATATTCTGACTCCGCATTTCTTATTCGCAATTTATGCGAAAAATAATAACAATAAAATGTCGAAAATTTTAATAAGTGATTTCTTTCTGTTTAATGTATAATTATGAAGGTGACCAGATAGGTTCATTGTGCCGCATCATACATTTTTACGTCTGGTCACCTGCCATATAAAACTTGCTGTTGTATATATTCTGTAATATAAATAAAAGATTTTTCTCACTATTGTAAACGATAACAATTTCCATTTTACTCGTATTCAAAGCTACATAGAACGCGATCATACTGTGAATGTATTTTTTAAATGAAATGAAATGAAAAATAAAATAAAAAATCTACATCTCTGTGTATATTTAGCTATTTTTAGAAAATTTTTATTAAAGCAAAATTTTTCAAATGTTAGAAGGAAGAAAATTGCAAGAAATCTCGCGATTTTATTTTTGTATAATATGTGACTACTCCAAAGTGTTTGTAAATCAGATTTTATAGTTTTGTGTAAGCATATGTTAATTTAATATATACATATACATTATTTTATGTTGCTTAAATTGACACATGTGGTTAAATTCTAAGAATGCAAACAAATTGTGTCGCTTCTATAAGTAATTTAATTTCCTATTATGGACTTTCGTTTTATTATCGTAACTGAACAGAAGCTTACTACCACAAACCGTTTTTATCTGGCCAACACTTTTGTTGATATGTATTCAAGTGCAATACTTTTTATGGTACTTTAGTAGACTTTAACGAAAATATATAATTAAATTCCAAAATTTTCTTATAGAGGAAATATCTATTTAAAAAAATTTCATCATCATTTTTCTAATCTTTTTCATCTTTAATTTTTGTTTATACATTTAAGAAATAAACCTCAACTGTACAAGAAAAAAAAAATTAAAAAAACCTATTTTATATATCTTATAAATACCAAAATGAATAATTATGACAGTTAATTTGTTTAACATGTGGTGGTGGTGTAAAAAAAAGCGAATGGAAAATTTAAAACACTCCGAAATAAAAAAAACACAAGAAAGTAGAAAATGGAAAAATTTATATTTTTATTGAGGGATTTAAATCCGGATATCGCGAATTATTTCGCAAAATTTTTGTCTATGCATATGTATATCTTATTAATGTGTAGGAGACCACATAGTGATAATTCAGCGATATAAATTATCTAATTTTTTGTGTTTTCGAAGAATCTTAATACCAACCAAAATCTTATTGCATTTATCTCTTTAATTATATGTATGTACAACGCTGCTTCATCATTCAACGGTAATATCCATCTTTGAGTTATTTACAAACTCGAAATTGATTTTGACTGCATATACGAGTTATTATAGCCTGTCGTTAGCGTTGGCACGTTCAACGATTTGTTTTTTTGTTAAGATGATTTTCTTAAATAAATATTTTGACAGGTTTTTGGGTTTTAGATATTTTATTTTGTGTATACTTATTCTATATCATGGTAAGACCGAATATTTTCTTATGTATAGGCGAATTTCTGCTTTTTTAATTATAAGTATGTTTATATCTGATTTTAATTTTTTGTTTAATTTTAATTCAAAAAAATCATTATTCGTTATAGGAATTTAATTAATGATAATATTGGTCGCATTAAAATATAGGACAATATTTAAATTTGTATTACAAGTTTTTGTTGGTTCTTTATTTAAATTTAATTTGAACGTTGTGCTCTGCTTGCTTGGCAAACTGTATGAGCGAGCCTAAACCAAGGAGAAGCAATCGATTATCGGCATGCAAGAATTGAATAGGAGTAACCTTAACCTGACAAATGCGGATGACAATTATAGTCAAATCTGTTTTTATGCGGTAATAGGGACCGCATAAAAAAGTTGCACGTAGAAAATAACGCAAGACATTCACAACCTGACGTAATACTTACGCAATGTGATAAAATATCAAAAATTGAAAAATCAAAATGGCCAATTTCAATTACCTAATTAGATTAATCACATTCAATTATATTCTAATTTGATTGAAATTTTGAAAGAAGTTGTACTGAATAAATTTTTTACATACCGCATACAAAAAAAATCGCACAAAAAAAGGCCGCGCAAAAAAAGGTTTGACTCTATACTAATACTGAATAATATCACCGTTCTTGTCCGAGCAGTCTCGCATAAAGCGTTCAAAGCCAATGCGATGGTTGATTTAAAATGCATTTGCTGGTTGCATAACGCAGTAGACGCATCTTTAGTATCTTCTAATTATTTGAAAGTTAACCCTTGAGATATACTCGACGCGACCGACGTGACTCAAAAGTAAAAATTTATGATTTCAAACTACAGCAACTATATTCGACGCAATTACCGAGTCTTCGGAAAGCTATGGAGAACAACGTTTTTGACATTTAGAAACGTCGCAGTCACATCGAGTATATCTCAGGGGTAAGGTTTGTGAATTTATTTTTGTTGTTATTCCGTGCAATGCCGCGTGGTTCTTATTTAACCGATATAGAAAAAGACAAAATTTCTGCTTTTTGGGAAAAACGAGTCAGTATTCGAAAAATTTCTCGAAAGTTGAAGCAGTCTGACAAAGTAGTCTGCACATTTTTAAAAGATCCGGTTAATTACGGACAAAATAAAAAGTGAATCGTGTTTTAAAACAATCTTCATACCTTGCTCGTCAAAAGCTTAAGTCTGCCGAGATTATTGCCTCGTCATAAAGAAGCCCACTTCGAATTTTGACGAAGAAATATGAGTACGGAGTGGAAATAGATAAACCATTCTCGCAGTTTGAAAACTTTATTTCTCGACGGTCCGGACGGTTTTGATTCTTACTGGAGGGACCTGCGCAAAGAACCACGCTATTTTTTCGAAGAAAAATTTCGGTGGCGGTTCCTAATGGTTTGGGGAGCTTTTTGTATCATGGAATGCTAGAGTTAGCTTTCCCATCCACTCGCATGAGCTCGAGAAAATACATAACATTATTGAGAAGCAATCTCCTTCCATATAGAGACGCACAGGACAGCAAATATAACTTTCTTTTCAAGAGCAATGAGACTCGCTCGTGCGAGAAGCGTATAATCTGAGGAATCATAGTTCGAAAAATATTTGCTGAAAACAAGTACATAATAGCAAAAAGTTTCGGACTTGAAAGTGGCCGTGAAGCTTGGGAGTCAATTGGTAAAGATGTTTGAGTAAGCTTAGTTGAGAGTATGCCGAACAGAATATTTGAGCTTATTCAGAAAAAAAGCCGTGCTCATTATTAATTTTAAATTATTTTAACTAAAGTGAATTAATTTTTTATTTTATGTTCCCTATTAACGTACGTCTAAAGTTGTGCACCACTAGAAAACTAAACATTGAATTATTACGGTGAATAAAATAAATACATTTTCCAATTTCCTTTGTAAATTTTGTTGTTTTACTATGCCCTTTTATACTGCACCATTGGCTTCACATCAAACTTTTTTGGAAACATAGATTATCCTCAAAAGTAGATGTAGATAGTCTATAGTTCTGCACCACAGTATATGTCACGGGGATTAGATCTTTCTTTTAAACAATCACGTATTGGCACATAAGTTTCAAAATAAGTTTACATTCCCTCATAAATCTAAAACCGAACAGGGGATTGATCAACGAATTCAGCATAAGGCACATAAAAAACGATTCCATAATTGTTCGTACCAATGTTTTTTCTTGGGCCTTAACAGAAGTACTAATTACTCTAATTACAAACAAAAACAAACCGGTGTCAAAATTCCACCGAAGTATAAAAATAAACTTTTTATATTCAGCGCGCGTTATAACGTATAAGCTGCAATGTATGTGGCCCGTTTGAAGTTGAAACACATAATGGATGCGATGGTCAATACAATATTTAAATCATAAATTTGAATACCTTTGATGTGATCAAGGAGGTGAATACACATCACCCCATTTGATTGATTATGCCTTTAAACCGTACTCTGAGTGAAAAAGTTCGACCCATGTTGAATGACAGCCAGCTTGTTCGATCGATGTGGGTTGAAGCCGTTAAAAAATAAAACCCCGTTTAAAATGTGGTACAATCGACCTCCAGTCCGATCACATCTTAGGATTTTTGGATCGAGAACCTTCGCACATATTTCGAAAGACGAGGAAAGCTATCTGATAAAAGTTCCGAATATATCTTGATCGGATATACTAATAATTGCTATCGATTATTTGATAGCAAACATGAGTCAAAAGTAAATAATGTTAATGTGGACGAATCAGAGAGATCCGATCACAGTAGAAAACCTGTCGAGTGTAACTCCTAATAACACAAAAATTTGTGCTATACAAATGGAGAAACAAGTGATGACAGGTATATCTTTACGATCAAGAATGCGAAAATCATATGGCTTTTTTCACTGTAATGCCGCAGATTCTATAGGACTTTAAGATGTATGTAGATAAAATGAAACTTGAGGATATTGTTTAGCCTGAACGTCGTGAAAAGACATTGAGTTCAAGATGGATATTCAAAACTAATGCATAGGTTGCTGCAAATTCAACCCGATACAAAGCAAGATTGGTAACAAAAGGTTCATGCAACATCAAGGTCAGAACTATGAGGCCCTTATTCGCCGGTAGCCAGACCTGCTATACTATACGTCTATTGATGTCTATGGCTGTTAAATTCAAATTCAAAATGCATTATGTAGATGTTGTCACTGCTTTTCTTTATGGAAATCTCACCGAAGACGTGTTTATGGAAGTTCCTGGGGATATTAACAGGCAAAAGAAGTCACCGAAGTGCTCACGGCAGTTCCATTCATTCATCATTAATTTGATATTTGGATGATCAAACGGTGACTACTGTCTGTATACTCGAACGTATTTAAAAGTTTTGGTAACGTACTCAATTGAACCAAAAAATAAGGTTTAGTAACGCCAACGTGTGGGGTGAAATTTGTTGCTGCTTGTACACTAGTGAGCGAAGCATTGTGGATGAAAAAGGTAGTTCGTGATATGATATTAGACATGGCTCCCAATTAAAAGATAATATGGGAACGAATATGATTTCCAAGAATCCTGGAACTCGTCGCAGTAAACATATCGACATCAATTCCACTTTCTTCGAGAATTGACATAGAATAGAATTATAAATTTAAAATCTATAGTGTCTCGGAATCGCATACATGCTTAACATATTTAAACTGAACCAACTCGAGCCTTATGTTACGCATCGAAACTTAACTACTTTGCTACATATATTAAAAATTAAGCAGTAGTAACAAGTTGTTTTCTGAATTAGATCAAAAATCAGAATTTGTAAGCTTATTGTACCGCTTACCGCTAGCCAAAATACTTCGCAGTATATGTATTTTTCGGCCCGGACCAGAAATTATCGATAAATTTAAATCTGAATATTAAACAGGAAAATATGAAAAAGCGATTTTAGTTAGCTTGTGGTACATAATAAGCAAAAACGCTTGGATAAGTTGGTTGCCGAAAGGTTCGAAAAGATTTTTTTCAAACGGTTTTGCAGTGGACCTCTGAACTTATAATTCAGTTGAGGTAGAAAAATAATGGATTTCAGAGTACTCGATAGTTCGATGGAGAAAAGTATGTTCGATGGAGAAAAGTATGTACCCAATAAAATTAGTTTCCCTCCAGTTTCGGACTAAACCAAGATTCGACAAGGAAAATCAAGTAATATCAATCTGGTTTACATCGAATTAGAATATAAATCTGTGGACACTTAGAAAATGAGAAAATGAAGATGCACCTCTGTCGTTAATATTAGAAATTCGTACTCTTACAAGTGAGGTACAGGTTTTGCACTTTTACCGAGGTAGAACATTACCGTTCGTCGTTCATATACAGAGGTAATATTCTAGATTCGCCTGGATTTATGTTCGTAGAAGGAAATGCACTCGATCCGATGTTTTGCAAAACATAGTTTTGGATGGTTAAGAGATTGAATAATTTTATGATTTAAGTAATAGGTATTTAGAGATTAGTGCATCGTTTTATTCAAAGCGGATTATAATTTAATTGACCAGTGAGTAATATATCGAACCTGTGCTAACCATGTTAAAGGTAAATTGATTTTTGTTAATTCTGTAATATTTGCTATACTTCCATATTTTTATCGGTAGAAAATTTTAAAAATAAAATTATATAAAATCGTAGGATGTGGGCGGCGGATGGATTTACGCGGCGAAACTCTGTGCAGCGCAGAGTGATCGAAAGAGGGCGTGATTCCTTAGGGGCGGTTGAAAGAGTGGGCGTGACATCATAAAAATATTATTAATACAAAGAGACCGTAGAAAAAGTTTTAAAATTTTAACTATAAAAAAATTTAATAAATTTTCTTGAATAAAAAATATAACATTTAGCTTAATGCAAACCTTTGATTTATTCTTTGAAGATTTGCAGCTCTTTCAAACAATTCTGTGGAATGAGGATAGGTTTATTGTAAGCGATATTTTGACTTCATGAAATTTATGGTAGAGTACAAATATTTTTAAATGCTTAACTCCACACTTTGCGTTATGAGCTTAATACAACAAAACCTGACCCTCTAATATTCAATCGGCATTATTTGTTGTAGTGGTTGCATGTCTGTAAGTGCATCAAGACATTTCATAAAAAAAATTCTATGCCATGTAAGGCTAAGAACCCAAAACTTCACTAAGCAATAAGTCATGTTTCTATGAAAAGATTCGGGACTCAAGACTGGAACTTCTACTTCAATGTATTTCTGTTCGACTGGCTTCACTTGAAATGTGTATGTGATCTTTGATTAACTAAAAAAATTAACGTGACATGGAGGTGAGCCAATAACAAAGTGACATCACATTGACATCAGCTACGATTATTAAAAACTGCTAAAGCTGTATACTGTTTTTCCAAACTCGTGGAATTCACTCTTGTATCACCGCTCTCATAAAATTAGTCATAGCGCTACTTACACCCCTTTGTAAAAATTCATATATCAGAGATATTTTTTAATTATTTTGGATGTCAACTCAAAGAAGAAAAGCTATTTGTTCCTGAAGAAAATGTTTGCAGCAAAAATCGTATCCAAATGTTAAACTAGGCAACATGACGAGGTGGCCAGATAAAAACTATACATACCTAACTTCGCATTTACCAGATCTTCGTGAGGAGGGACTGTACACCAACACTGTACCTATATATCGCTTAATGTCGCTAGGGAAATTCTCAACAGGGTACAGTCTCGGGTCAACCATTGTTATCTTTTTAGGTTAATCATTTGGATGCTTGGGTAAATACGTATTTTAAAGATTACCTTTACAACTCATTTATCATTCAATTGGTAACCGGAAAAAATAATTTTTCATTTGATTACTTTCATGATCATTGAAAAATTATCGGAATGTTGACAAATATTTAAAAAACTGCTATGCGGTTTTATCGAGGGAACTAAGCTAAATACCTATTTTTTAATAAAACGTTTAATTTCCACAGAAATAAGGTACACGTGACAAATAAATTAAATTTAAATTTTTGAGCACAGACATCAACTTATACTTTCCATCATTTTACAGCTCAAGAGGAAATATGATGTCTATGCAGTTAATTGGATAATTACATAAATTTTCCGTTTGATTACTGCCTGCATATCACATTTACCCACATAATTTTGCTTTAACAGTTTGCTTAATTGCTTACCTACTTAGTTGTAGGTATTTATATGCCAGTAATCAGTATGGTATACAGAGTTAAACTTGTATGCTGTTGCTGATTCAAAATTAATCAATATCACCTCATCCAATAAAAGTCTGTACAAGATAAAACATCTGTAAAAATAAAAATTACAAAAACAAAGTTTGTATGGATGTTTGTTCACATTATAAATGAGGAAGAATATAATTGAATTAAAAGAATTACAACAAATACTATATAGCTACATCAGCATCCCACAATCAAAACCAATTCCACTCATTCAACTCGACTCTACATTACCAGATAAAAATTATTTCCCATTTTTAAGCTAATTAATCAAATTGAAACATTGCTATGTTGCTTGCTGCTACACAAAATGATCTCATGCCTCTTTATTAGAACACAGATTGCTCTTTTCTTACGCTTTTGCTAGATTGATGCGGTATTTTTGATATGCTTATGTACATTGGTTTTAAATTGCAATATTATGTACATAAACCACTACGTATCGAGATGATTGATCTATCATAAAAATAAAAATTATGATTTGTTACAGAATACAATGTATCTGCAAGTTAGTTTCCGATAAATCAAATTAATTTGTATTTGAGATTAAATTTCACTATGGGGAATATTAGTTTATATCAAACTCGAATATGATTGAATGTTCCAGAGGTAAATAATTTCCATAATCACACAACAACAAGTTGGTCAGACAGAGACTTTATCAAAATTCCACGTTTCTTATCGAAATAAAAAAAAAAGATTATTTGTGTTTTTATGATTAAATTGATTTTATGTAGCATCATGATGATTTTCCCTAAGCTGGAACAAATGACGGTATTTTATAGTAATATGGGGAATAAACAAAAACAACGTTTGTCTCTATGGTTGGGGACCCCCGCATGTCTCATAAATGGAGCTGCACGATTGAACTAATCATAGAATTCTCTCACAGGGGAATGCCGCACTGTTTATCGTAAAAGTTGATTAAAATGGTGGAATCACTATAGGGTTCTCCCATATCCGTAAAATAATTTATTTTATCTTAAAATATACATTTTTAAATATGTAATGGAGGAGGGGGTGTCCACGTATGTTTTTATTATTATTTAGGAAAAAAAAAAGAAAATTCCCGGGACATACTTCTAGATCGAGGGATGAGACCTCGCAAAAATAGAATTGAAAGCTTTACACCAACACCTCGAATCCACAGACCCGATATATAATAATAATTCTGACGGAAATACAAATCTCTCTAAACATTACGAATATAAACTTTTCGACAAAACCAAAAAATGTGGGTATTTCTGTCGAAATATAACAAATAACATTCACGTTTTTGTGATACAATCAGCAAATAACGAAATTAATTGAAACTTCACTAAATATTCGAATAAATTGAATAGGATGACAGAGACCCTTTCATTAATGTGGTTGAACATGGTCGATTTTATACTATCAATATGAAATTTCGACTTGATTCGCAACACTAAAAGCAATGTAGCAGAATATCTCCGTGCTTAGAAAGCTACGTATAAATATTTTCGAGAAAAGAAACTGTTTTGCTGACACCAGGAATCTCACTAAAGACTTCCACCCAAGAAGTACTGCCATCAAAAATGGGAATGGATATCAGTGTTGATCCCAACCGATCAACCCTTCATCATGAGAATGCTTCTATGTCGGGAGTAGTACATTAGCATACATCAACTATATTTAGACTTTCAGCAGGCATATGACAGAAACTGGAGGACGAGACCGAGTTGGATGGAGGACCATAGTGCGGGTGGCAAAATCCATTCATAGGATATGAAGCTAGAGAGAGAGAGAGGTATATGACAGTATCAATTGCGTGAATTTCTGGGCCGCGCTCATATGTCTAGGAATACCAGACATGTATCAGATTCCTTTGAAATAACATCTATTGTTCGACAGGGTGATGCATTCGTACCAGTGCTTGAATTTGGCGATCGAGTACGTAGTAAGGAGAAGCAGCATCCAAGCTTCATGCTCCATATTATTGGATATGAAGACCTAGTGATATTAAGGACAGTTTCATACCGCTCGATCGGCAGGCAAAAAGACTTGGTTTGAAAGTGAACAGCAGTAAAAAAAAACTCGTATCAACAGCCAGGAGCATCTCTATGACAACATCCGAAACATCGGAATCGACGACTATAATTTTGATAGCATAGAAGACTTCAAATACCTCGGGTCAGTAATATCATCATCAAATGAAATGCAGGCAGACATAAAATCCCGATTTGCTGCCATATATCGATCGTTTTCTACGCACGCTCAAGGTTATTGCGATCTAACATCTGTCGCAGTCGTGTAAGCTCGCACTTTATAAAGTTCTCAAAAGTTCCTTCGTAACATCTTTGGTCTAATTAAAGTGGGGAAAACGAATATCGGATTCTTATAAACCATGAGATGAAGAGACTTCTTAGAGACGGCGATCTTATTGGATTTGTTATATCTAACAGAGTTAGATGGCTTCGTCAGGTTGCAAGGTCTCCACAGCAACGGATGATTAAAAAAGTGTTCCAGCAACATCCAACCAGTGGATGAAATGTACCGACTGCGCTAGTGAAACGACGTCGAACAAGATTTACGGATAATTAGAGGCCGAAATAGAAGGTTGCGAGCGAACTAGGAGACAGAGGTATTTCTTGATATTTATTTACTTCTATTGTTTCTATTTGAGGTCTTAGTGATAATATTCAAATTAGGCTAGTTTTAAATTAAAACTGTTACTTTGACATATTATTCATTTGAATATGCCGAATCTCCCTGACATCTTTGGATTCTGATACATACTGTCAAACCCTAAATTGATGTTAAAATCGTTGCGTTTTTTAATTTTAGTTAGTGTATCTCAAAAACATGCATAATTTTTGTTTTTCGTCAAGAAGGATGTTTGTTCTTTAAGGAATTGTTTTAGTATTTTTTGGTTTTGTTGAAAACTTCATACCCATTAAAGATCTAGTTCCTGCTAGTTCCAATTTCAAGGTAGAGATGTGTACATCTTTGTTATTGACTATACTGAAGACATCAGAATTATACAGTTTTTTAAAGAAACCCGCTCAAATTGTTTCAAAACTCCTTTTTTCAATTAGTTTATGTAAATTTTCTAACCTGGGGAAATAGAAACATGTTTCTCAATGCATTGAGCTCTTTCGAAGTTTCGTCACAATCATCAATTCGAGTACGCATTCATCGTTTACCATTAAGCAGAATTACTCGGTAGTTCTGGATTTTGCTTTGCATCCTTTCCTTAGTACATGGAACCAAGTGTAGCAGCAGGAATGTAACTTGTGTTACAAACACAAGTTACATTCCTGCTTCAAATGAAATTAATAGTATCTGTCGTTCCTTCATCGAAAGTTAGACTGTAGCAACGGTTTTAATAGTTTACAACAATTATTGTTCAAACATTTTACTTGGGACAACCATGTTTTAAAAGAATAACATGTTTTAGTAGTTTTAGTTATTAGTACATTATACCATTTCACTGTGGATTCTGACACAATTGAACAACACTCAACGGAACACAGAGACTGTTAAGGATTAAAACTCGACAAGGAGACCAATGAAAAATAAATATACAGTAACACGAAAACGTTATAATATTTTATTTGAAAAATAATATTAATCCCAAAACTAGAAGTAATCGTTAATAGCCTACGGTATAGAATAAATTACAAATGCCAGAAGAGTTCAGATGATACATAAATATTTGGCTGATACTAGCTCAAATATAAGAACATACCTTTGGATTAAGATAGTCACAGGAGAGGAGCTACTTTTGATATCTTCACACTCCGATTTTGGTCTCACTCGTCTTGAAGATTCTTTAATACAAGGTACTGTATTGAAAGGATACTCTTTAAACGCGTATAACTTGATAGGGAACTTGATCGGGTTACCAAAATATCGTGTTTATGTATCCTTTTAAGGGTTTTCAGGCCTTCTGATCGGCCAACTGGAAAAATGCTTTACGAATTTCTTGAGGCAACTTGATGTCTTTAGTAACCAGTAGTTGTAATTATGGTTCATTAGAATACTTGTGGTATGAAAACTGTGATGTAATCTATTTTACCTCTATTTTCTAATCTCTTGATTGATCGGATTTAATTTTTCATTCGTAATCATCAAAATACAACACTTATGCTGAAAGACGTATGATTACTATTAACACCATTAATCGGTTTATGTCTTAGCCTTTTAAACGCAAAATTTTCTATTCTGGTCTTTGCCAATTCTTTCTTGTCGGTTGTTTTCGGTAAATCACCTGAAATTACACTTGTTGGAAGTGATGGTCTGGTACGTTCGTCGAGTGTTTGTAATGTATTTAGTTGTATTATAGTTTTGCTCTTTTCGAAATGTGTTGGACTTAGAGATTGTGACCCAACATTCTCCTGCTGGTTTCGCGCCGTGTGATGGAATAACAAGAAAACATTTTGCAGATTAGCTGCAAGTTGCAGATCTGCACTTTGCAGATTAGCTTCGGCTGTCCTAATTTTTATATTTGATTGTTCAACTATGAATATTATTAGGTATTAAAAAGTTCTTAAAATCTTCCGTGATATTGATTATAATTGTTATTAGATTTTTTCGGCTTTCCGGACTAAATATTATTTTTAAATACAAAATTATACAAAAAGTAGAAAAATGCACTCCATTAAGATGCCATTAAAAATGATATTATGTTGTGTATTTTAAAAACTTCTTAATTATATTGTGTTGGCTTAGTACACATACATAGTGAGAATTTCCAGAAGTGTCTGATTTGGTAAAATAATCCGCTAAATCGATTTGTTCTTGTTTTGTACTATCGGTACAAAGCAAGTGTTGAATTTTTGCAGTTCGGTCGTTGCACCCTGATGAGTAGGCTAACTTTTTATCAGTATGAAACCAAGCTGCCAAAAGAGACCTAAGGAAGTTCTCATTTTTGTAAGGGTTTGTGTATTTTCCACTTTTTTCAACGCACATTTAAAAGCTCCCTCTAGCTGCTACCATGTTAACACACTTATAGTTCGGTCGGGTATATCCGATAAATTTTAATTTTTTATTTTATTCCCCTCATTGTCTGTTTGAAGTTTTTAATGTGTTTGAATATATAAGATAATAATAAATTGGTTTCACCAATTTAGTTGTTTATTTTGAATATAAGTTATTGAGCCTATCTGTAGAGAGAAATTTTTGTATCATGCATGGATAAAATATCGAAAAATGATGATGTTAGGACATCCCAGCCCAGAGAAAACGATAACTATCACATACTAATATTTATTTTGTATTTAGGTACTAGGTACTAGTAATGAACATTTAGTAAATAGAAAAAACGAAATAAGTTCTAAAATATTGCAACAAAATGTTATTTTCATACTAATTGTAAGTTTGGAAAATACTGTTCCCCATAATACGAAATAGATAGTATATATGTACATATTTATTTTTCTCTTGAGATTGTGTTACGCTGCAAAATTTGTCTTGGACAATGTTAGTTTACGAAAAGTAAATGTAATAAATCATCAAATATTACCACGAAATTGTATGTACCTAACCTTCATCGCAACTTTACAAATGACGTCGTATTACACAGTTCCATCTGGATTGAGATACAGCTCAGTTTTTTAGATTTAATTTGTAAACGATTAAAATCAGTTACTTCTCTTAATTACGATGGGTGGGAGGCTGGTCAAATTTAATGAGAAAAGGCATATATTCAAAATCTCATGCAAAAGAAGTCAAAAAACTTTATTTTCAATTAGCTGTGTGCAAAAGTCGCATCAAATTTCTGGATATTATGATGACATACTCTTGTGAAGAAGATTCATAATACTTGCTGCAAGAATAAAATGCAACTCCAGATTACAATAACTACTTTATTGTAATTTGACGATTTGCAACATTGCTGATGCATACAAAAGCCTGATTATTTTGTCGATGCATATGTTCTGAATTCAAGTAGCTATATTCAAGCAACGAGCAAAAGACGTACCAAAAGATGGATATAGCTTTGCGGAAAAATTATCTTAACAGATTGGTAAATCAGTGATGATCAGGTTGGAGCTCGTCAGGGAGGAGAGGAGGGATTCAGAACATTTTGTAAGGATGGTTGGAGAGGAGGGTGATTAAATCAATTTTTCAGTAATTAGCATTTGCTTTGAAAATCCCATTTCGAGATTCTAAAATGTCGGATTTTGAATGAATTAAGGTTTACCCAAATTGTATAGAATCTCAAGTACATTACGGATGCAAGTGGAATCTATTCCGCGTCGGTTAGGCCAAATTAAATTTAATTTTTTAATCCATTGTGTAACCTGAGTTTTCTCTCAGACAGACCGACATTGATCGGAACTCATTAAGAAATGGCCAAGTCCGTTCAACATGCCTGTAACGTTACATAATATTATTTTAATCATTCTAATATTACATTTAAACCGAATTTGGAAAATTGGTATAAGAAATGGCTTCAAGGTTGTGGCTTACTAAAATGAAGAAAAGGCTCAGTTGTGTACATGTTTCATTTTTGGATTCTGAGTCAATAACCGTTTACTTGAAATTAAAATAGTTATATTTCAGAACTTACATCAGTCTGTAATATTAATATTTGTTATTTTTTTTTTAATGTTTCAAGCGCTTGTTCCGCTTAGAAATATTACTCCTTATTGGATAAGCAAATTAAAATAAGCCATGGTGATTCCGGCCGAAGATTTTTACTAGCTAAGCCATTTTATGAAAACTACTTCCAAATATTTGGGTAGCATCATAGCATGTTTGTGCGACCTGAGAAGATTGGTAAGGTTTTCTTAGGGTTGGTTCTCGTTGGCATCCATGGTATACTTCTGTGCGGCTGTGCCTGTACTTACTACTTTGTATCTGAGGGCCAACACTTAAGTAACAAAACAATTATTATAGCACGTCACATGTTTGGCGTCTATCGGCTTTCATATAAAACCCGTATACCCTCGCACCAGCCGATATAAATACATATATAAATATCTCAATAATCTGTGTAATAAGTAGTTTGCATTAAAAATATCACAATGATATAATTGTGATTTCTACATTATTTCCATTTATTTTTCGAAACAACGTTCTTTATGGCCCAGCTGAAAGTTATTTCATTTCACACTATTCAATAATTATATTTACTTAAATACGACTGTGCATATACGAAGAAGAAACAAAGAAATTTTCGCGAAAATGTAGTTTTTCTCATTCAACACGATTTGAAATAATAAAAAAAAAAAAAAAAATTAAATGAATATTTATATTTAATCGATGGGTATTCTATAATAATATTAAGTGGTGGATTTTAAACTACACGAGTCGAAATTAGTAACATTTATAATTATTTTAAATTGTGATTCGAATTTTGAAGGTTAAATTTGTACATATTGCTTGAACAATATACATGTTGGTATTATAATGGAAGCCACATATGAGCTTATTTATCATAAACTTAACCCTAACCACAAATTTGATAATTAATTACTCATTGTTCCTGTTCCTATATTGATAATAGAACGCGCGACAACGACATTGTTTTGTTCCATTTTATATCGTCTGCATGACGACTTCGATAAATCGACCAGTGATTAAATGTTGCTGTGTGTTTATCAGCGTTTCAGTTAAATAAAAAGCACTGCAACATCTGCCAATTACATGTGCAAATGTACAACAAAAAATATCAGTTCACAGCATCATGCTGCTGATTAAATATATAAAATACATACTCCAAAAAATACAAAACAACAAATAATTATCTTTTCTTTTTCTTAACAAAGCGTTTACCTGCAGCTGTTACTGCTTGAAGAATATATGGAGAAGACTGTATGTAGGTAGCATTATGTGTTGCTTCTATCGTATGTTATGTTATAGTCTTCTATGTGGTTTTTTCGAAGCTTAGTGATTTCGTCATTTCTAAGAATTTGAATCTTTTAAAAAATATATAAATATCACGCATATTTTCATCATATTAGAAAAAAATCGTACATATATAGCAAAGAATTCAAAGACGATTAGAAAACATGGCACGCGAATATATTTTTAGGGTGGTTTCAAAAAAAATTAATTGGTTGTACATTTCAAGTCTTTATAATTATGGTTAAGCTAAAGCCTTGAAAAGCGGAATCACTAAGACCTTATTGCATAATTGATGTTCTTACCGTAATACATTAGGTTACGATTATTTAAATGATTTGTACTCATATTAATTCTATTGTCTTGTGCAGAACGATGCCAAAATAGAGTTTGTTTTTCGTTATCAAATGTGGGGGAGAATAGCATTATTGTTCTTGCATTTTTTTTAATATTTTAGGTCTGCCTAATCAGAGTCTTTTTGTACAAGAAACTTTAAATCATTATTTAGCAGTAGTAAGGTATTTATTTTATAAGTTCTAAGAACAGAGTAGTAAAATTGAAACCTCACACCGTTTATCTTCGCTTCTTCTGCTATGATACGATAAAAAATTTTATTTTTTTATTAACCAGTAAATTTATGTATGTATTTCGCTATTTTAATCCGTAATTTCTTGGTAACATCAAAATAATAAGCCCCATTCGTCATAGATGCCACTGACAGTATTGAGTATATCAGCTACGCAAAACTCAACAATGTTAACTTGGATTCGATAAGAAGGGGAATACATATGAGATTTTGTTTAATTATACATTTATGTTCATAAATTACAATAATTAATATAAAGCAGAACGCAGATGTCTTTTGATTGCTCTTATATAAATTTTTGGAACATTCAATGTTTAGTGATTGCCAGATTTTTAGATATTAGAACTTGACTAAGAAATAAATTATGTTGACATAACGATTTTCTCAAAATTATTGTCCCCTAAAAATTGTTCAAATAAAAAGGGGTACTCTAATAGTGAATCATACATAGAAACTAAAAATAGTATTATGTTATTTGAAGAAACATGATTTGAAATACAACGGAAACTAGCCTAGGGAAAATTTTTCATTTTGCTACAGTTTTGTATTAATGTTCTGTAAATTCCTTAGTAGTTTGTTTAGGTTTTCGGATATATATTAAACTACGGCATCATCTCCGTGTAGACCAACTTGAATGTTTGTAAAATAGATTTCAGAATACTACATAGCTGTATGTTTTGCAGCAGTTGTGAAAATACTCTTTGAACTTTCCAGAATTTATGGATTTAAAGATCAAATGTTTCGAAATGACAAACTACTTAAAACTCTCCATTGTTTAAATGGGACATCAAATTTTATTAATTTATAACTTTATAGACTTGTGCCAACCTTTTTCAATATTAAAATGTGTAACTTGGTACAAAGTATAACAATAATTGCCTTTTTTATATTACGTGTAAGAATTACTGGCGATTTGATAAGAACTGTTTTCGGAAATCAGATTGTTCGATGGGATAATCATATTGTTCCGAATGTGTGTCTCCAATAATTCGAATATTTATTTTATTTTATTTTGCTTATTTACATAACCAGGTTATTTGCGGAATAATAATTGATTGGTCCTAGTGTAACCAAGCTTCAGTTAAATTGTTAGTTTGTGCTAAACTGTTGCGTACATTTAGTGTTGACTACATAACTTAATATCAAAAATGGCCGCTTACCATTAAATTGTGTCATAATACCCAGTACGTTATTATTGATTTCATTGAACTAATAAAATGCTATAAGACACTTCCAGAAAGTGCAAGCACTGTAATAGCAGGTTTCATGATCACTCTGTCAGAATTCGAAGTACACGACTTAAGGCAAATATTTGGTTCTGTAATGATTTATAGTACAATGCCTTGTTCCTAGAGCTCACTTAAAAGTTACAAGTTTCGCTGAGTTGTTTTCTGCACTACTATCGAACAATAAAAGGTCTTCTCTGTCTTCAAATTTTTTGAATGGGGGAGAGGTTAAAGAACTATTTTGGAAATACCATGAAATATAACAAATAACCAAGTACTTAGACCTAAAACAGAGCAATTACCAGTTACTAAGTCAAAGTTACTTGCTGTACGTTAAATATTTTGGAAGTTAGATATAACTATTGTGTGCATGTTTTTTCTGGAGAAATTTTTTTTAACACCCTTTAAAGGATATGAAAAATGGACCCGTTCCATACGATTTTGCTCTTTCTCCCCAAAGGATTTGCATTCCAAACCCATACACCTCGTGTACTAGCCCAATTTGAGTCATATCTTCGGAATTGGGCGATTTTACATATTCTGTGCCAAATCCTGAAGTCGTTCATAGTTATCATTTAGGTAATTTGATTGTTAATCCCTTCATATTCTAAGCAGACGTGAAAGACCTGAGTTACGATGAAAACGGTGTGCAAATTGAAATGGCTATTGAGTTAAAAGAATATCAATCATAATTTCAAATTTAAAAATTATTATTTAAAAATTATTTATTTATTTATTTTTATATAATTTATCTACAGGGTTACAATCGGTAATTATTACAATTATTAAAAATAAGCGACATGACAAAATTGAAAAAGTTATTTAAATTAAGAACGGTTATTATAAAATTTAAATAGTTCGTTCCTCAATGAATTTCTTGACATGTTAAAATCAAACCTATAAAAAACAAGATTAAAAACACGCGATAAGTTCAAGACTGGTTGAAGATGAACAATAATTTGTGGCCACCGCTCTCGTAAATATGAATTCGTCCCGGCGACGCAAGCACCGTTCTGGAACATAAAAGCCGAAGCTGGTGAGTATCTCGGCACAATCTAAACGTGAACATAATACGTCACGGACAAATATTGCGGATGAAATATCACGTCGGTGATCTAACCGTTGTAATCCTAAGAGAGCACAACGATCGTGATAAGGCGGAAGTACGTGCTCATGTGCCCGCATTGATTATTAGTTATAAAATTATAGCAAAAGGTCAATTGGTTTTTTTCAGGTATGCTGGTGCACTAAAATAAGTAGTAAAATAAAATATTGTAATACAGGTAGTCACAAAAATAATCAAGTATATATTTCATAAAAAATTTAATACCGACCAAATGGCACAGTGGTCTAAGCTTTGGCATTTGGATCGGGAGGTACCGGGTTCGAATCCCGATAGGGGCAGGATGCAAAGTGAAATTTCATCAACAGATTACGATCTGTGGTGAAATATAACACATCTATGATGACCCCTTGTCGAAGTGCAACACTCATGGGCCGACCCGTCTTATCCTTATTTTCAATTACTAAGTTGCATCGTCGGGCTACAGAATTAACTAATTTTTGGCATTTTCCGGTGGTATAACCATCCCAACATTTTCATATTTTCCCATACTTAGTCCCATTTTATTCTTTGGTGTTCGAATTTAACCCAACTCGCAGTTAATTTCGCCACCCACAGGTTCTGAATCGAATTTAAATCGATGAATGAGCTGGCCACCTAGCACAGATATTGTTTTCCTGAAATCAGTATTTTATCACCTTCGCTAAGTGTTTCGGATCATTCTACTAGTGAAACATCCAGTGAAGAGGCAAGTTCTCCTGAACAAAAGTTATAAAGTATTCTGGTTCTTAAAATATCATTTAAGTAATACTACTTTGTCAATGTTCCCTCAATCAAAACAAGGGCCGTTCGCTAGGTTGTTCAATGCATGTTCAATTGGTTTTTGGATTGCCAAAAATAAAAGGTTTTCCTAGTAAGATTGTTAAAATTGTTAACAAAATAAAAATATCCCGAGTAAATAATAAAAGTTCGAACAAAAACAAATAAAATGGTGTTCAATATTTTCTAAAAATCCAAGCTCGTCCCCACATCCCCGTTTAGGTTGACCTTAAATTGTTTAATAAAAATCCACATTTTTTATTGCAGATTCGGATTCTTCGGCTCAAAGTATGTTAGTTTTGTTCCAAGCTTATTGTAATTCATGATAGATGGCACTATAATCTGATTAACTACTACGTCCTCGTCGTTATTGCCGAGTTAGTCTAAAAGTACGAGGTGACTAACAAACAAAAAACATTTTTTTTTGTAATTCTTAATCTTCGTCTTTTTTTATCTTCTCTACATAATCAAAATCTTGCTTTTTAAGGTTATCAAGTTCAGCAATTACCGCATAAATTATCTCTGCGCTACTATTAAACCCCTTTCCCATCAATTTAAAAAAAAAATTGAAAATAACCAGAAATCACAAGAATCCTCCTTCTTCCGGTTTTCCAACTAATTTTTGAAAACTGATGGTAAGCAGTCTTCGGTATACCATTTTGCAGTTACCGTCTGACCCTTTCTCAGGGGAATAGCAGCTACAATTTTTGATCGGGTGAAGTAAACTGGCATCATTACTTTTGTTCCTGAGTTTTGTTACGGGTGGGTTTGCTCCTGTTGGGGTCCATACCATGAACTGCTGTTTGGTTCCCGGATCGTACTTATAGAACCAAGATTCGTTACCAGTAACGACTTTACTAAAGTTGCTAGACTGCCCATTTTCGAATTTATTTAGGAAAAATTTAGCAAAATGTACACGAGCCTCTTTTTGGGCCTCATTTAAAATTCGTCGAACCCATCGAGCAGATTTCCTCGTGTATCCCACATGATTACTTAATATTCGCGATACAGCCATGGCATTTAAGGCCAATTCATCAGCAATAATTTCTTGAGTCAACCGTGGATCTTCGTCAACTTTGGACTTCACCAGAGCCACAGTGGCGTCATCAGTGGAAGATTTTGGTCGACCTTATCAAGGCTCGTCCTCTACAGAAAAATGTCCCGTCTGGAATCTTCGGAACCACTTAGAAATAGTCTGTAAAGACGGTGTAATCGTTCCATATGCAATTTGGCATTCATTGAATATTTGTAGTGGCTTTAGTTTATACCGAAAATCAAAAAGAATGACATAGCGAATTTCTGTTTGCGTTGGTGGTGGAATTTCGTCTGATCCATCCTCCGCTATTTTGCGTTTTCTCATCTCCATTTTAACCGATCATTCTGAAATTTTGAAAAAAGTCATAAAACAATTGCAAAGGATTTGGTATTTTTGATTTCTAAAAAAAGATTTAAGAGTCACCAACTAAGCGAGCTTTTGTTAGTCCCCTCGTACTTCATCAATAGGGAGAAGGCATGAGCTAAAGCATTAGACTGGAACTAATTAAAAATCTATCATATATTAATTAAATATAAATAAGCTTTGGAATAAGATTGGATCTGTGCTCTATTTATGTAACGGTTGCCACATTGTACACATATAGATTCAAGTTCGAGTTTGGTGTCATTGAATAGCTTTTTAAAAATATTGAGCTTCTGTGTTTTCAGTTTTTCGGTCCAGGCGTGTGTTTTTCTAGAATTTCGAAAATCAGTTTTTTGGCGATGATAGACGAATATAACCTGTTGTTTTATTTTTCGATCACGCTTTTATTCTTCGATTTTTTACAGTTTCTATACTTTTTCCTCACTCGATATACGAGTAATTCATTTTTATACTGAACACTTTTACAGTTAACAATGAAATCTTTTCAAAACGCCAAAAACGCAATATTAAAAAAAAAAATAAAATGATTTTCTTTTTTATATACCTGCTTATTACCGATCCAATATTACTTCATTTTGTCACCTTTTGTTTCTCGTAATTCTTTAATTAACACATTCGTCTATTTATTGATGATACATTTTTCACCCAAATTCAGAAACGTTGTTTTGTTGATTGATATTTGTGTTGATCCAACATCATAGCTGTTTCCTTAAATCATATCATTTTCGAAAAGGATTTTTATTTTTTTTGAGTTTTTTTTTTTAATTTTAACAGTATTTAAGCAACAGCTATGACGATGAAAAATATTTTCAAAATACTTCATTTCCATTTTAAGATGAAGCTCCCTAGTTGGAATGCCTTGTCTTTAAGCCATATAAAATTCACTAACCAATATCAAAATGACCCTAGTAAGATCTAACTTTTTAGCAAATGATAGGAGGCACGAGGAAGATTTGTGTTGTAATGTGAGATAACACGGGTAGTTTACTGTGTGATCTGACAATTTTGTTGTTTCCTGAAATTTTTGAACTTTTTAAATTTTATTGTGGAAGATGGGTCGGTCCATGAGTTTGCACTCTGTCAGAGCGTCATAGATGTGTTCCATTTCATCACAGATTGCTATTTGTTGATGAAAATTCTCTGCATTCCCTGCCCCTATCGGGATTCGAACCCGGTACCTTCCGCCTGATCCAAACGCCAAAGCTTTAACCACTGTGCCGTTTGGTTGGTATTTCTGTTTTTGATAGATATTTTGTATTATTAAATTTAGATGGTTCGTACTCTAATTTATTTGTGGCCTCTAATTGCCTTTCTGTATCTTAAAATAGTACCAAAATGTTTCCGTTCCTGTGTCAATAAATGATACTTCCTCAACTGGTTTTTATCTATGTAAAGGTGTTTGTTTCCGAAGTGATTGAGGAAAATATTACCTAAGGAAGATGCCTGATAGGGATTGGCCTTTTTCCCAAATTATTTTTGTTAAAAAAATTGATCTTTTCTTTGTGTTGGAAGTAGTATCTTTGTGTAATGAATTTGTGTGTTAGTTAGGTTGCCAAGGTTCTAGAAAAATGTTTCCTCGAGATTCTAAATGATCTAATGTTTTTGTTAGATATAGTTCTTTTCGATAGAAATATTTAATTTTTTATTTAGCCCTTTGTGGTTATCACTGTAATTGGCGCATGTTGATGGTCCTAATGAATCTTAGTAATCTGCAGCTTTTGTTCATAGCAAATGAAGTGGCTTGCGACTTCAGAAACTCAAAATTTCTTCCGCCGATACTCAGACCTCCCAATCATCGGCTCGTGCTAATTTGTTGATGACACATTTTGCCATTCTTACGTCTTCATCGATATAAAATAAGCAATTAGAGAGAAAAGCGATATTGTTTTGTTTAATTTCCTGCCAAAATGTAAACATAATTTGAATAGTAACAAATTTTTATTAGGTTTAGCGTTCTGTGAAGACAATTCAGTACTAAGCAAATATTAAAATAACACTATAAATAAATATCACACACATTAATGTATTAATTAATTATGATAACTACGAACTTTTATGTTGTTTCGTTCATATTTGGAAAACAATTCTTACGTGGCACAAACTCAATACCGCCTTTATTTTGGAACATACATTTCGAGTCGCCTTCGGTTCTAAATCCGTAATCATTTCAGACCATGATTATATACATATATTAAATAGTACAAGTTGACTCGACCCATGTACTAATGTACAATGCGTTTCCTTTAGACTCGATTCATAAATTGCGTAGGTATACTTTGTTATTGATAATTATAGCCAAATCGACTAAAAACGAGATTCACTGACTACCAACCTAGTGAAGAGAAGATTTTTGAATGAGCTCGAAAAATAACTAACAATACCAATCGGTAAGAAGTTTGCAAAGGTCACATCTAATAATGGTAAAAATCATTAGAAATAAAAACTTCTGACAAGAAGGTTCACCTAGTTACTTCAGCGAGTATTTTAGGATTAATTTTTAATGGCGACTCTCATTATTTAACCTATATGTGTACAATATGGAAATCGTTACATAATAGAGCACAGATCCAATCGATGTGCATTAACATTAAACATATGGACGTCTAAAAGCTTGTTTATATTTAAGTAATTAATATATTATAGATTTTTAATTAGTGCCAGTCTAATGCTTTAGCTCATGCCTGAATGTCTACGCTTTATAAATTTATTAAAGTTATTGGAATTTTTGTTCTAGGAAAAAAAAACATTTAGTTAATTTAATAACAACAAAATGCCATAAACATTAGTTCATCGTTTTGTTATTCTTATACTCATAGCATATGTACATTCGATATTTTTATGATAATGCATGTCAATTCAATTAAAAATAATTTTGTTTTGTGGTCACATAATATTATCTTCTCTGTTTTTCAATTAAACAAATTTAAATAAATTTTTTATTAAAATACAACAAAAATAAGATCTCTACATTAATTGGCGCCAGATCATATATCAAATTAGTAAGTGCTACGCATAATTCTCTTTATAAAAATATAATTATGGTGTTTTCATTTTAAATTGGGATTTGGAAGGAAATCTTTTTCACAACAGAGATTTAATACACTTGTGTAAGAAAAATATCAAATGTATTTTCTAGACAGTTTTGAAAATGAGAAAAACATTTTCTTGAAAATAGTCCATCATTACCCAGTACAAAATGTATATGTCCGTGGGGTAAATTTTGAAGTGTTTTGACACACAGACGTACAGATATATAAGAAAGATCATATATGTTGTGTCTTTTGTTTTCTCTTTATGCGTATCTATGAATAGTCTATTAATAGTAATGTAATATGACCTTGTGTTCTCAGAAAATGTATTTTCCAATTCATCACATTTCAAGTTATTACATCTTGTTAATTTTACATGTGAAATATTCTTATTTATATATAAAAAATATTATATATCGTAATATTATGATAATACCGTATACGCTTAAGTAGTCTAGTCTAGACAACCCATCTATATATCGCTTACTATTCTAGTTCTTCTGTAAAAGTAACGAAAACTGCTAAACGGGGTTTCTCGATACACAAATTCTAAATTTAGCACCGCACATTTATAATTTTTATATGAATAAACAATTACTAATTAGCAAAGTAAAAGCGCATAACACATTGCACAGCCATGAACGTGCTATTTTCAAAATTAACTGCGTGACTTTAACAAAACTATGTGTAAACACACACACTCTTTGGCAATAAATTTAAAATCTCCGTCGTAATGTTGTTGTACGTTAGTATATAAAATAAATTTTAGATTTCGTTACTTATACACAGACATAGCCACATATAAATAATTAGGTAAAGTGGGAACTTAAGATTATTACATATCGTTGTGATTTGTAAAATGCGAGATAGGAAAATTTTCAAGCGATTAGTAGGTTGTGACGCTTAATTTTTGTCGGATTAATATATAATAATATATCGCAAAGACATAGCAACGCAAACCAACGCCGAATCAGAATATTAACTGAAAAAAACTATTAATCCGGTTCAGAAATAAAAAAATTACAATATTTTCGGAAAGAGATCCAGGCTGATTTTAAACTTCAGGCTGTTTTTAAATGTCATTAATGTTTTTACTTTTTTCGCTTAACTGCCTTTTCTGTGTCTTATTAAATAAATAATTAATTTTGTTAAACGACTTTGACGTTCCTGTTTTGATTAAACCAAACAAAAAAAAAATAAATACATACATATTTTAAAATGTATAACTTTGAACATTGATTTATATATAAGTAACGCACCCGAAATGTATGCTATTTTTTGTACGGAGATAGGCTATCTTGGATCAGTGTTTCTCAACCTTATCTTTACTTCTTAATTTCATATTTATATTAGTAATGAATAAAATTTCATGGCAAAATTTTCATGGCCAGTTTAAGTCCAAGGCCCTCCTAATTTATAAATTTAGCATTTGGCTCCTCATGAAAAAATTCAAATAGCCTTAAGTTATTCGTTGACCGTGATTTTACTCTTGTCTTTACGGCTTTTCTCAAAGGATGACAAATAAACGAGGTAGGGTTCCAGCTGCAGATGTTCCTCTGGTTGGTTGGTATTTCTCCTCAATTGTACGTTATACTCGGTATTTTCGTTATACTCGGCCCATCACTCTCGATGAGTAGACGGCTGCAACAGTAATAAATCTGGAATTGTTTTTTGGTCTAGTGAGTGGTGAGCGCAAACTTTTGCTACCTTTTTCTGAAACTGTTAACATACTCGTACATATGAACGCAGGTTCTAGGCGTTTACAACTGTAACACTTTCCGTACTCCTTCATAACGTTTTTTAGTCACGCTTAGCATTTTACACTTATTGGAAGTTATTGGAACAACTGGTCCTATCTGTGTCAAGAAGCGGCCCAATGTAGGTAGATTACGCTGTGATTTATTAGAGCTACTAATTGTGCGTTAGACCCCCACAGAATTTGTTTTGTTCCGCCAGTGGTACTTGAAAACTTCCCTTTGCCATTGACCGGGACTCTCCGATTTGAGATCCATCAACTTCTCATCTGGGAGGGTGTATACTGTGCATACTGTGACCTCAACTTGATGAGCAACTTGATGAGAAAACGTTCAAGTAAAGATTCCAATTCGGGGTATGCAATAAAATTGGTCCAAATAATTTTTTCACAATTTAACCGGAAATAACAATTTTTTATATTTACCAAAATACGCTTTAGAAAATTTCGCCTCCTTTTAAAATATATAAACACAAATTTGTGACCTCTACCTATATTATCTTATTATCAAAACATCCCTAGAATGTGTAGTATTCGCATAATTGTATGTGCGTGACACAAACTGTGACCTAAAACGCTTTCACGTAAGTAAGTAATGTATCCTATAATAGGTAGGTAAGTAGTAAATTATTATTTCAAGACCTCAGGTCTTGACGGAGCACGATAAATTTAAAATTTTAAAACTTTACCCTTTTCGCTCGTTATTATAATTTTACTTGATTATTATTCTGCGCCAACACAGATCTAGCACCAGTTTTAAAAAACAACGACACTGCTTTCATTTCTCGTTTCGACATTATTTCTTTAATTCAGCATTCCAAATCCAATTGAGATTGCCTAGACAATATAACACTATGGACCAATAGCCTTGATGGTTTTTTCGTTTCCACCACCGTTTTGATACAAAAGGTGACTTTTATACAAAACAAAAGCATAAACAAAAGAGGCTTAAGCAATAGTTATGAATTTAACAATTTATTTAAATTTGTATCAAAGGCTGTAACAATCGATAAAACCCTAAATGTATTTTAGAGATTAAATTTATAACTTTAAGATCACATGGACGACCATTCATCAGTTTATTTATACACCCTGTAAATTTACATGTGTACATACATATTTTACATATTTAAACCTTCGATTAGATTTAGAGACGACCCATATTACCATTTTCGAATAATCGTTATCGATTTATTTTTATCCATTTCAAAAATACTAATATTATTTTTCAACTGTAATATAAAAATATTCAAAATGAAATACTATTACGGAACGAACTTGACATAACACATACGGTGGAAATTGTATTTTGCATTAAACCGTTCACTGTATAATAACATAATGATTTCTCAATTGAAATCGACTATATCTACACCACAATAATAAACATTATGACGTCAGGTATTAACTGCATTTCAACATTGAATATTATTTTTCTCTTTCTATTTTATAATAATAATCTGGTGGAGAGATTTTTCTCAAATTCATATAATATGGATGGATGCTGTATATTGCGTGAATCTTGCGTTGCGTGCTTCATTTCAAATTTCGATTGATAGAAAAGAGCCGCGAGAGAATTTATGTTTTGTTTAGTTATGTTTTTTTGTGTAATTGAATAAATGATTACGCTCTTTTATGTTATTCTCCTGTTTATGTTACTCATTTATCTCATTCATATATTTTTAGACACATGCTTTTTATTTTTGTTTTGATTTAAAAGAAACATAAAGTTTATTAATAAAACGGAAAACTGAGACGAAGATCGACGGATGTTATTATTCACGCAGGTAAAAACGAGATAGCCATACATTTATATTTATACAGATGTGTGGGTACCGTTTTTATTTCTATTTTACGTTACGTTTGAATTTTTGTATTTGTTGTGTTTTTTTGTTGTGTTTCCAGTGAATTGAGAATCGTGAGTTGGGATAGATGTGTATTAATGTTTTAATGTGATTTTAAATTTTTATAAAAATTATTTTATTGAATTAAAACGATAATAATAAATATAGTGGTAATAAAATAACGCAATTTTTTGTTTTTGTGGAGGCCATGCGCGCTCAATTTTTCATTGTTACAACCAAAAAAATAAATAAATTGGTTACGAACTAGCTAACAACTACAAAAAAGAAAACAGATATTCCATCTAAAGATGGCGGTTGTGTAGTGTTTTTGTTGCAAGAAAATTGTGTGTAAAGTATTCGTATAAGAAGAAAATTTAAGAATTAAGAAAAGTTATGTGTTTTTTTTATTATGTGTGTTAATCGATACCATTACAAATGTTAAATTAAAATTGCTCAATAATTTGTCAATAAAAATAAAGTGATTGTGATTTTTAGTTGTAGGGTTTTTGTCTGTAAAGATTAAAAGTTAATTTCCTTTTCTTTTTGGTTAACAAAGTTAAATTGTAAGAAAAATCTTTTTATAAATACTTAATATGAACTTTATAGTTATTTAATTTAATTGCGAAATAATGTTTTAATATCTCAGTTATATTTAAAACAAACAAATTACAATACTTCATCCATTTTGTCGTATGCATAAAATCAGACGAAAGATGCTGCGATGATTGTGTAACACATTTATAATATGTTAAGGAGGAAACTCTGTACATGGTATACGCATATCTATTTATTGATGATCTTGCACAAATATACAATTTTGTGATTGAGCTCGGTCTCGTTAACAATGGGTTTCTACATTATTAACAAAACAAAGACGAGTCGCCCTTTTTGTGTTGTTTCATTCTGTCGTTTTGTTTAAATTTAAAATGCCGGAAATTTAAGATATTCTCAAGAAAAGTTACATATTATTATATAAACGAAAGAGTTATGTAAATAGAAAATTTTATCTTCATGTCTCATTATCATTTTGGGTTATTTTGTTTAAGAAGAAAGATCATAGGCACATTTAAATTTTCCGTATATACCTATAGGTAAATTAATGCAGACGTCGTATGTACAGGAACTGATGACAATGGCGTCTAGATGTATTATTTTCAAGGGCGTTTCTGGTTTCTCTCATACATTTAATTTTTGGTCCACCAGGTAAATAAGAATTCACGTCTCAGTCTAAACCTTCCAGCTTATAATACAAACGATCCTAAATTTCAACACAGTACATATTCTTAAGTTCAATGAATTGATAAGTAAATGCATAAGAAGTTTAATTTCCGATCTAAGAATTATCTTACATGCACCGGAAGTCCGTAAACAAGTTTTGCATTTTGCCATATAATTAACTATAAACAACTAAAATATTGTTATTAATATCGAACTGGAACATTAACATCACCTAATCAGAATTATAAGCCATCGGAATTAGGTATTCAAATTCCCTGAGGTCTCGCTTTTATAAAATCCATGAAATTGTATTTTATGTACATAAATATGTAGTTCATTGCACTTTTGGTTGTATAAAGAAAGATACAATTTTTGAATGAGTTTTCCTACATACTGTACGTTTTGTTTCGAAAATTTGTCTTTCAAAATAATTCACATTAAGTAGTTTGAAAAACTAATTTTATGGTGATTGATGTATGGGAAAATGGTTCCAATAATAATTGTTATATTACGTGTATTCCTCTCGAAATTATCGTACACATATTTTGCGTTTAAAAAAGAACTTTTATTTTGATAACAATATGCAACCAGTTAGAATATTATGATCATCTAAATACTGTTAATTCCGAGATAAGAAAATTCCGCCGTTCATTAGTTTCCGATAAAATTATACATACGTATTTACAGTAGAAATATACAAATAC
This sequence comes from Nephrotoma appendiculata, assembly GCA_947310385.1. Classification (NCBI taxonomy): domain Eukaryota; kingdom Metazoa; phylum Arthropoda; class Insecta; order Diptera; family Tipulidae; genus Nephrotoma; species Nephrotoma appendiculata. The sequence continues at coordinate 18,531,434 of OX371223.1, forward strand.
GTGATATAATTTTGTAGTTGTATATGTGTGACATTGAATTTATAGTATGTATGTGCCTATCGAAAATATTAATCTATCAAGATTATAAATGGAAATTTGGACATATTTTTTATGAAGTTGTGGAATAAGATAGTTTTGTAGTATGTGGTTATTTTCCCCAAATCAATCACAAATAATATCCAATTATGTATTTAAATTGGATGTGGGCACATCTATAGCCTTTAATGGAATATCGTTACTTTGGCATTGTTATACTTGAAAATCATGTTTATTTATATAAATCTAAATTTTTCTCATCCCGATAGGGTTAGGTTAAGAAAGTTTTATTGTACTTGAATAGTAATAATAAAAACTATATACACAATAAAAGTTTTATATTACAATAATGTTATAGAATTACAAAATTTGTAATAAAAATAAAATCTCTATAAATAATAGATCAGAATATTCAAGATAATTCTTATTTTATTTCTTTATATTTTATGGGAATTTTGAAATGGTAATTTAAAAGTAACGTTCTACCGTTCTTAGTTTATAATTGTGTGAGACAGGTTTAATTTCACAATTTTTAATAATGGTAGCAAAGGCGGTGTTACGTATTATAATTGTAGTAATTAAAACATCAACCCTCACTCAATTAACAATCCTAAATTTGGTTAATACTCGTAATTTACCTCACATTTTCATAAAACTCATTATTTGTATTAAATCAGTTTTTTTTAATTTTTTTTTATTTACAATGATATCTGTTTTGGGGCTCAAAGATCATCCTGCTCTTTGGTTATGCTTTTTACGTCCTTACTTTACTCCTAGTCTGCCAACTATTCCCGCCTATAGGACCGATTTAAGACCATCTGCACATTGCAAGCTCCATGCTAACCTATACTGGCATGGAAGATGGGTCGGCCCATGGGTTTTGCACATCGACAGGGAATCATAGATGTGTTCTTTTTCACCACAGCTCGTAATCTGTTGATGAAATTTCACTTTGTATCCTGCTCCAATCGGGATTCCAACCCGGTACAAAATTATAAAAAAAAGGGAAATTTTCAACTGTTTTTTTTAAATATGTTCGATATCGCTATGAATTAATTAACTAACTAATCAATTCAGTAAAATTATTAAAAAATTACTTGCACTGAAATTGAAACCAGTGTGAATGAGATGAAAGTTTGTAAGAATAAATTTAGTGAGTTGTCGTATAATTCACTAGAGTTACGATTACACGGTTGCTCTACATATATAGAACACAAAAATGTAATCATTACGTAGTAATATTCAGTCGCCATGGCCTGATGAGATGATTGAATTTTTTCATGATCTTATCAGATCGAAACTGGATGTTACTTCTGTTACAAAACTTCATCGAAAATTTAAGCTTAAATATGTTTGTTTCGTACATTGTCGTTATATGTAAATTGTCATTTAAGATTCGTCGAAACTGTATTCAAAAACTTGGATATAGCTGCAGTTTTTTTATATATGGGCGTGAATCAGAGATACTAAGGTGATATTGTATATTGAACACTTTTCCAGAATTACTCTGATTGGCTGATTAGGCTGTGTTTAGTAGAGAGATAAATAACTAAGTACTTATTAACTTTCCAATTGAAGCGTTGCTTCATCTATGTAAGATATGAATCAAAAAATCTTTTCAACCAATGGAATGATAGGTCTAATACCATTCACTTTGTACCGATTTAAAGATTTTGGGAAATAGGGTTGATACACTAATATAGAAAATCAGCCAAATTTATTCTCAATTCTTCGCTTTGTGAGCTCTTTATTGTGAGCAATTTTGCACACGACTCGAGAGTTATTGGAGCCTTCTCCGATCTGTGTGCGTTGCTGTGCCATTGACAGTATTTGGTGCGACCGACTGATAAATTTGGTAAATATTTCCGTAAATCGTCCTCCTTTAATCGTCAGAGTGAAAGTCAATCCGTAAGAACATAAATTGTGCTGTGGTTACTAAATAATGCAAAATGAGTACAACTTAATTCAGTACAAGTTCCGTCTTAAGCAGGTTTAGCCGAATTACTAAGGTTCGAATGATACAAAATGTTAGTCGATCGCAATAATCTGGCTCAGCTGTTATTATTAGACTGGTTGAATATTTTATATAAAATTTTCACGAGATTCTTGAATTTTGAAGAATATTGTTCCATTTCCTCAACCTGAGGAGCGTATTTTGTTGTAACAATTAAGATCATAGATGATCTTTTCAACGTTTGATGACTAGAATCTTCTAATGTATATCACTTTTCACGCAATATTTCAGTTTTCTTTGAGTGGCTTAAGTAAGTAGTTGAAAGTAATACTGAATTTTTATTTTATAACTTGTTCATTCATAAAATTGGAAATTATGTTTCTTATTGAAAAAAAGAAAAGTGAATTAGAATGAATTTTTGCATGTTGTTTTAGCTACTTGTATTTAAAGTTGCATGTTCTCGGTCAATATCGGCTCATCTCTATAAGTTCTGATACCTTATAAGTTTGATGAATGCCACTTCGAGATAATGATCAATTTGACTTTCTGCCTTTTTGATGAATGAATATACTAAATTAGTTTTAATACGGTTTGTTTTAAGGAAAGTGCAACCTTAACTTTAGGAATTTTGACCAATTTACTAAAAATCAACTAAACTTGGTTTTAGTATATTTTTAGTGTCATCTTATGAAATAACCGGTAACTAGTGAACGAATGAATATCCTTTTAAAACTAATCAACTATCGTATCAAGGGTTTTACAGATCATGATTAATTTGCAATTTAGCATAAATCTATACTTCTAGATTAGTCAAAATCGATATAGTAGATTTCGTAATTTTCGTATTTTAATAAACCCTTATCAGGGCGCTAGGCGCATATATAGTACCACCCGCGTGCCCAACCTTCTCGAAACCCTTAAAAAAATAATACAAATTTTCAAAATAAAACCTAATACATAATAAATCAACGTACATATGTAAATTTAAATTATATAATTTGTCAGATGTCATTGTCCATTGTCATTTATTCCACCCAACATGTAATTGGAAACCAATTCAAAAGCATTAATTAATTGCTTGTCTTAATGTAAATACATCAGAGTTTATTAGAAGCAATTTTGTTTGATTGCATTACTAATTGATTTTATCCATTTTTGATAGGCAATCGCTTTATTATTAAATGGATGCACTGTGGCGTCTTTTTGTCAATCTCTTTGTACTTTTTTGAATTTTGAATGGTGTACTCATGTTATTCCGAATTATATGCGGTTTGAATTATAATGTTTTAATTAAATATTTCATAAATGGTTAACGATTACACAATGACGGGGTTATAAAATTCGTATAAAATCTTTTTATTATAACATTATTACAGCTAACTGTTGAATTTTGTAAATTATTATAATGATATTCGTTCAATCCGTACTCGTTCATTATCAGCCATCTTCAATTTTGGCTTGACTAATTCGGTTCAATAAAACTATCCCAATTTTTGATTGTACAAGAGGGTTAAACAACAAGCGAAAATAAATCAAATGAAACACCATTCAATGTTCATTACACAAATCCATATATCGTAGTTTGCGCTTCATGTCAACTCACTTGATTTATGGCCGCCACCGTAGTTTTGCAAATAAAAATATATTAAAGGAAATGAATATTTTACAGTTTACACTATAACTATAATATTATGGTATATACAACAGACAAAGTTTATTCGTACCACCTTGAACCATTCTCATTGTTTTTGTCACTTTGGATAGGGCATTGATAAACGTTTTCCGAATCCGAAAATAGAAATTTTTACTTACAAATAATGTAAGCCGTTGATTTTGTTGTTGTTCCTTTTTAAGATGTCTAGTCTAGTCTGGTACTAGTGGTAATATTAAAGCATCTAATTTCATTTACATTACTTAAGATTATTTTCTTTAGTTATACAAATATATAAGTAATGGTTGTAAATTTAAACATAAAGATTTATTATAAAATAATAAAGCAAACTGTTCGGCATACCCGTTCATGCATTATTCATAGGCTTGGTTTTTTCTTTTGTGTTAAGTTGTAAAGTTTGAAATTTTGTTTTGTACTTTTTGTTGTAACCATAATTTAATTGATATATTATTATATCCATTTATAATTAGATATTTTATGGGTTATTCTGTATTCTTGTCACATGAAATAAAGAAAGCGGATCGTTCATTGACTCTTGGCGATAAATAAAATTAAAAGTGTTTATGGTATTAAAATATTACGAGTTACGAGATTATTTATCTGCAATAAAAGTAAATACATAGATATACTCGTAAAAGTGACTGGATTAGGTTTTTATTGGTTGAAGATGGTGCATGCACGATCGATTGAAAATGCACTCTTTTTGTCTGTTTATAGTTCCCGTATATAATCCAGATGGACTAAACTGAATAAACTGTTTTATAATGGAATTTAGAACTTGGCTACTTGTAGAGCTTAGCTCGAAAAGTTTACAGTAGCTTATACACAGATAACTCGATCTGTACCTAACAAGGAGGCGGCACTAGTCATGATAACCAAAATTGTGAAGATTTCCTCTCGCGGGATCCATTCCTCCCATATTCACAATGAAAGGTTTAGCAGCAAAGACTGAGCTCATTTACCATCAATCCCAAATTCATCTTTTTTGTGTATCTCCTGATAAAAATGATGCGGGTTTTTACTCTCGCGATATCCATATGTATTTGGTTTACGCTTCATTAATGTAATGGCTGAATTATTGGACTGCCGTTTTCAAAGGGTACAAAACACCCTTCCAGTATGCTTAAAATACGAATGATTTGATTTCAAAAGATTATAATGTTTGCTTTCGAATAAGACAAGCCGCTCTTCATAATGAATCCCTATCGATGCTCGATCATACGCCCGTTGAAAAGCTATTATTAGAAAATATACAGGGGTGTCATTTTTGTAGCATTTTTCTAGCATCGTCCTCCGAGAAAATGGTAGTCACTTATAATGTACTCGCTGTAAATTGATAGCTTGTGCACTTTTGAATGTTTCGTAACATGAGTTACTCCTAGTTTATATAAAGAAATATCCATGAACCGATACGCGCTTCTTGAGGGTTTCCGGAAGTGACAGAGACAACTTTGGATTTATGTTTGCGACATTTAGTATCCGATTAGTTATGTACGATTTAAACCATTTCACTAATTTACTTTAGAATCCAAACTCCTCGAGACTTTCAAGAGATTGTAGATGGCAAATAGAGTCAATGCTTTGTTACTTTTTCGGCGAATTCTATGTTTGGCCCGACCCGGTTCGGCTTAGGTTTCCTAAAATAAAGCAACGACGTCTTCTTAATTTCACCTAATATGAAAATAGGTGGTAAGTATTTTCAATTTATTTGTCGCCTCGGGAAATGCGCACGTGACAAGCGTTTGCTTGAATCAGTACCGCAACGGTTAAACATTAATCTGTAATAAACTTAAAAGCGTTTAAAATATTTTCATCCCTGATAACTGGAGGAGTGTTTAACACGAAGTTTTTATTATAAATATCTTGCTCTTTCTTATTATTTCCGATAAATGTCCCGAGATCATCATTATTTTCGTAGCCCAACAGCGCCTAATCTTCCCCTATCGCTCTGATTTATATATAGGTTCAATATTGAATTTAACTTTAGTTGCGCAATAGCCGAAGTTTGTTTACATACACAAGCCAAAAACGATGCTACATTATTGATCATATTACGGTTAATTACCGACAATCCTTTCCGATGTCAACCTGCACCATACTGTCCAATTTAGCGGGTGCAACTGGCGCTAATGAATGACTTTGCGATTTTTAATACTCCAAAATCGAATTCTTTTTATTCACATAAGCATTAAGGTGACTATGATCTCTGCGTATTAATCGATGCCGATAGTTTACTAATGGTGTCAGTTCTTGGGCCAAACGGACCTTCCCTGGAAGCATGCGCCAAAGTAACAAATCTGCCGATGTGATGTTCTACTTCTCCAGAACGTCGTCCTGTCGATGTTTTTCTCGAATACGGATCAGCACACGACGAACATTATGCTGGATCTGCACAACGCGTGGCCTTCCGGTTAGTAGCATGTCAGATGCGAATCCCTATTGTCGGGTCGGTTCAATTGAACGATTCTTCAGGGTTTAGCTGGACGCATGTCTGGCGACATTTGAAAAGTAAAATTCCATAATTTTCGTCCGCTGCTCATCATTACAATTAAGCATTTTCCTAGGCTGGTTGTTGTCAAGGACTGGCATAGACACAATCAGGTGCATAGCCGTGCCACATCGTTTTCTCTCCTCACCTAATGAGGGATATAATAGTAGAAATATAGAATCATGTGCAATGTAGGTGGGACTGCAAACTCCAACTTTTTCTAATGCCATTTTTACCGGAGTAAAGAGCTGTTGTAGCTTTCTTTACTCTTTCTAATATGTTAGGTTTGCAGCCAAGTTTGCTGTCCAGAATGAGACCCAGATTTTTTGCTTTATAGGGAGTCGATCTGAGGAAGTTTGTTTTTCCTAGAGAAAAGAACCAGCTCAGTTTTGTGTTGATTCACATTCAAACCACAACGGGTAGCCCAATTAGAGAGAACGACAAGCGCACTTTGCATGTGTCAATTCTACTATTGGAGGATTCACCCAATCTGTCTGTCACAATTCTACTTTTAAGTATTTGAACTAGGCTGGTTCACGCACAGAGGGTAGATTACTTGCGTGATCACCTCTGGTCCTGACGTTGTTAACGTGCTCCTCTATATCCAGAAAAATTATGATGGAATATTATTTATGTTCAAGGGATTTCTCTATTTCTCGCTGCAATAAAGAAGTGGAGAGCAGTTTTCATAGACTGCTTCCTGCAATATGCATGTTGGGATTTCGATAGCCTATTTGGCCCAATCGAACTCCTAAAGCTCGATTTATATTATCCGTTCCGTTCAGTTGCTGCAAATGCGGAACGGATAATATAAATACTCCAATGAAAAAAACATGTAACAATGTTTTTTTTTGTCTGATACGAAAAATGAAGGAACTGAAAGGAACGGATAATATAAATCGAGCTTAATGTAGACTTCTATCTGTCTTTCCAAAATGTTTAGTAGGAATGATGCTAAACTTATAGGTCTAAGGTCTTTGGGACTGCGATGAGAGCTTAGGTGTAAATAGTACATTTACTTCAGTCCATGTGAAGGAGTTCTAAACGGACATCCGAATCCTGCCGCCCACATGATGTTTCTCCTGCTTATAACCAGGCTTACAATGCCAATGATTGGTCTTAGGCCTTTGTGGCATAGATTCGGAGCTACGTGGAGAGTGAGTTTCCAGTAATAGCTCCAAGGATTTTGTTCTATTTACGGTCCAACTATCAATGTAGCCTCCAGGCATTGGTTTAACTTTTCTTAATTCGTATTTGTATGTTTTGAGTTTTCTTTGTAGCAGTCCTTAGCAGCTTTAGTTTTCTTGGCTGGAGTCCTTTCAACCATCACGGTTGTCGAGGTTTGGCCAGAGGTCTACTAGGAGGAAGAATAGTTTTAAAAATGTTCCAGCCGGTTTTCCTCCTGTTTCTATAGAGGTTTTTTTTATTTATTATTTCTTTAGATTATTCCCTTCGTAAGAAATATGAAGAAATGATTAAAATCATCGGCGAAACCTTCTAATAATATAGCGAATTCCACGGTAACCCAGCAAACAAACGTTGATAGTAGTATGAAACAGATTGAACCATTTGTACACGTCGAAGTGAGAAAACAAATAAATTTACTTCGGTTTCTTTTATAATACATACAGATACACTGCATATTTACCCCCATTTAATTTCTTGTTTATGAATTTCATTTAGAACAATTTCTATTTCATTTTTATCAGTCTGGAGATTCCATTTGAGGTTGGTTAGTTAATGCAGAATCTACTTAAATATATATTTAAGTCGATTCTGGTGATGTGTAAAATATTCATTGTACATGGTACGATGTTTATTTTACAAGTGTTTTCAGATGGAGAATACATGGACAACATATAAAATGAGTATACAAAATTAAAAACATGTAGTTGTATCTGCGAGTGTGTACACTTGATATATGTATATACAACAAAACATAAAAATAAAAATTATTGTTTCTAGTTAAACCGTTAAGTTAACGTAGGGGAAACAAAACCGATTTTTCGGTCGGCAAAAATACGAAAAGCATGTAATTAGGTGCATCAATTTGAAGTAAAAATTGAGCGCTCGAATTATATGCTGTTTATGCGCTCATTGTGCGCTGATTTGTACTTCCGGTTGGGAAAATTTCAACCGATTTCGAAATTTTTGTCTGGGTTTTCTTATAAAATATTCAAGCTAACTTTGATCATTTTTCGAAAATTTCATTTTGTTCATTCATAGAAACATTTTGGAACAATTGATTTTTCCGTTCGGATTTCATGATTTTGCCAAGGGGCACTATTCTGGTTGTCGTTGAAAATAGAAAATTGTGAAAAGTATTTTCACAGTAATTTTGTCTGAATTGTATGTTTTTGGCCTACAACGAAATGATGTAAATATTTCCGAAATAAAGTTAAATTGGAAACTTTTGCTCCCAAAAATTTTTATTTTGAAAAATCATTCCCCATGAACCTTTGTTTCGAAAATATTTACATAACATTATTTTATTTTTTCTGGCCTACGAAAAATACAATTCAGACAAAAATACGATGAAGATATTTTTCGAAATTCCCTATTTCCAAGGAAAACCAGAATAGTACCACTGGGCAGAATCATGAAATCCGAACGGAAAAATCATGATCCAAAACATTTCTATGAACAAAATGAAATTTTCGAAAAATGATCAACTTTGGCTTGAATATTTTACAATAGAAACTCAAATGGACAAAAATTTCTCTCGACCACTACCGGTAGAAATTTAATTCGAAAATACTCCTATTACTATCACCGTCATCCATTATGGAAAATTTTAACAGTTTTAAACGAGTAGGTTGGAAAGTATATATATTCCGTTAAAAATTTGATTTAATTTAAAAGAAACGACGTTTAGCACATTTTTTATGAATTTCGTGCTTAAAAGTTAGGGCTTCACCGTATTCAAGGGACGCAATTTTAATTCTAATATTGTACGGGAAGAATATTCCATCGCCCAATTCCCCGAAATAGAGTCAATCGAAATGAATTTTATGAAAATTAGCTTAATTCAACTTAGGTTGATTCTATTTGGCCCATTTAGATTGGGGACACTCGATTAGCGAAACTAGGCAATTGTTTTATACAGATTTGCGATAAATAATATTTAAGCTTTAGTTTTTACTTTACTAAGGCCCAGTTTTTAAGCAGGTGTCATTTTAATTATTTTTTTACTTTAATTTCCAATTCTTATCATACATTTTTTGCAAATTAGTATAAGGAAGAACTAATTTTAACATTTGTTAACTGCATATAATTCCAACTTACTTCAGATTGCTTACATAAAGAAAATTTACGTTATCAATGTGTAAATAAGTGATGTTAAACATTATTTACACAAAGATTAATTAACATATGAATAACTAGATTATCTCTTTGAATGTATCACTTTCACCTTTCTGAAAAAATTTCTCATTCAGTATTTTTCTTTTTACATCTTTTTTATGTAAACACGAAAAATGAGAGTGAACCGCGACTATCTGAAGTTGCTTGTTTATTTATTTTTATTGCAATTTAATTTATCATTAAAGGAATTATGGCTGATAATGATGTGTTTTGATTAGATTGGTGAACAATTTGGAGGGAGTATTGAGTATTGGCTTACGGGGTACTGACCTCCTTTTAAATATACTGAGATAATTTGCATTTCGAATTGAATTTAAAAAACTTATATTTATTCCATTAAGCACTTCTAGTTGCTCAATTTAATTTATAAAAGAAATTGTAAAATGCTTCCAATGAATATATTAACAATCGGGTTGTAAAGTTTTATTTTTTACTCAAAGTTTACATGTATTGAGTAAATTAAGTGATTTTATAATAATATTAGTCAAAATGTTTGGACATAAATTTTAATTGCACAACGAACCAATTTAATTCTCTTCGGAAATAAAACAAAATAAAACGAATTTTAATTAAATTTACTTTCAATATCTAAAATAATCAAACATAATTAATATTAAGTAACTATAATATAAATACAGCTTCAAAATGTTTCAATGTATTATACAACAAAAAAATGGTTGGATACACGCACCAAGTCCAGAATCTCGAGATGTATTTCCCGGTAAGTAGACGATATAAAAAATTCCATAAATTTTTTGTTTATTCCGCTGTATACAGTTTTTCGTAATTAAAACATTTAATAAACGATTGCAAAAGGTCAATTACCAATTACTAAAATTTATTACTTTTTGTAATTTTTTGCGAATCGAATTAAATTACTGAAATTGAAAACCATCGTGTGTATTTTGCTGCGGACAAGAAGCTTTAATTTATGTGTGTACTCCTATAAAATAACAGACTAACTATATATTTATAGATTTTCAAACGCAACACAATGGGAGGAAGTTGTATACATTTTTATATTGAATTTGGTTGTAATGCTTCTACTAGGTCTTGTACTTTTATTTATTCAACATCCGATGTTTCTGACCATGAATCGATTCATGTATACTCGTACAACCGCTCTCTGCCATAAGTGAAAAAATATTGTGAAAGGGAATTATGTTTGTATGCATGTACTTTCTAACAATAATTAAGATCTAATTTATAATTTATTTACCTCTCTGTTCTTTAATATTGAAAAATGGCAAAAAAATAAAAATTTTATAGCTGATTAAATATCATTCATTGCATACAAATGCGCGGAATGTTTTAGCATGTGTGTTTTTCAGAGTGTGAATAATCGAATATGTTAAATTTAATGTAAACGAATATGCAAGGGATAGGTAATTAAATGTTTATATTCGGAATTATATCAAAGTGATTATGTTGTGGTATTGTGGTGAAGTCCTATGTTAAACATCATTGATTTACATAAAGAGTTTAAATTGACTGTGATTTTATTTTTTTAAATTAGGACTATTTATTTCGTTACCAAAATTGTCTTTCCTACCCTCAATTATTATTTTTTGATTTGATTAAGAAACTGCACCAATTAGGAGGTCATGTCCCACTGCAATTATTTATTGTTGTTTATTTATTATATGTAATTGGCATTAGTGAAAGAGTTGCCAATGCTGTAAACGAATATTCTATCCCCAGAGAAAAGAACATGATACCAGGATAGGCGTCTTTCGGTCGTCGATACTCAATTCCATTTCACAATAAGAAAAGCATGTTGAATTAATTCGAATAATAAATTTATATAGTTACCTGAAACTCTTATAACTAGGTTATCAGTATTGGTTTGAGTAACAAAGGCAGATCGTTGTAGTTTAACCAAAACATCGATAACCAGAAGCCACAAAAGAACAAAGCACATCCCTAGGAAATTTTTTTAAACTTAAGGGAACTAGAACACCAGCCAGCTCGACATTGGTAAGAACTTAGACTTGTTCCAAGTGACGATGGTTTAAACAATACCAAACCCAGTAAATACATAGAAAGTTATAGAGAACGAGGTGTATTATTTGAAACACCTTTGATATGCAGGAAAGTGCCCACAGGAAGCATTAATTTTAAGTGATCTATTATTATTCCTATTGAAAAATTCATTTCACGAGACTTCATAGTTTTGAAAGATTCTGTATACTATATATGTTGAGCGGTGGATTTTGTTTAAACCTCACCAAAATAATATGGTGGATAGACCCATTATTAAACATTAAGTGACCGAGATATGTAATTAACACAAAAACCCTGATCTAGAAATTATTAAAATATATTTATCCTAAATTTAAAAAAAATATTGTGCAAATCCTTTTCTATATGGCAGATCCCGCAGCTTTTAAGAAAACGGTTAGTTTTAATCTTGAAGTTCTTAAATTTAAAGAACTTGGGAAACACAAAATCGTTGCGCAAAAAAATTATAAAATACATTTAGAGCACCCACATTACGGCTGTAGCAGGAGGTAATCGATACATCGTTGATCAAGCATATGACGACCCTATTCTAAATTTGGGTAAGACAATCCGAATGAGATTTAGTAGCCTCGCTGCAGACAAAGCTATATTAGGTCGAACTTAAATTTTATAAATACTAAGGACCTTCTGCAGTTTTCCAAAATCCATATTGAAATCGGACAGAAAAGTTTGCGCCAGATAACGAAAAACCAGATAACAAAGCAACGACCGATAATTAGAAGATGATTTATCACGGTTTTTTTGTACTACGGTTGAGTATTTGCTGTTTTCAAAATTGGAGGAACTGGTCTCCAATGATAGGCGAAATATTTTGCGAGGGAACTGTATAGTAACTTTTGAGTACGATTGCTGGAGTACCGTAACGTCTAAGTAATTGCTTTTTTAGGAATAAGTCTTGGTTAAATAAGCGTTATTAGGTATAGATCCAGCAAAATTTCTTTTAACCAAATCATGAAATAACCAAAAAAATCAGATATTCGAACCAGCACCCAAAATTCTACTCATATTGTCACAAACCTTACGGCCATATTCTTTTTTGACCCTGTAGCATTTGCTCTGTTTCTGGCAAGTTTAACTAGAAAGATATTCATCCGAGTGCCAATTTATATAGATTAAATGTGCCGCCTTTTAATTGGAAACTGCTGACTCTCAATAAACAATTTATTTCTGAGAAATTATTCACCCCTAATAAAATTATTTAAGTGATTAGTACAGATACTTCTTTACATATTAGTTGATAAAGAAAGTCAACCAGTCAAATTAATAAATTCATTCATAAAATTTCACTTAGAGCATTTTTTAAATGACGGCCATCTTTGTGCGTGTGCGGGCTCCAAATATTCCAGGTAACTGGAAACAAGCTAATATCAAACTTGATCAGAAGGTACCCCATGATTAACAGTTAAAAATTTAATGGACCGGATTTCTATCTGCGAAGCGCTGTTGAAACGGAACGAAATCAAGCCGTTTTTAAAGCGAATGATTACTGGTGATGAAAAGTGGATAAGATACGACAGCGTTATGCGAAAAAGATCATGGAAGAAACGAGGTGACGCTTCCCAAACGGTATCAACTGTGTGTTTGGTGGGATTGGAAATAAGGAATCGTGCATTATGAGGTTCTGCCACCGGGCCAAACGATTGATTTTAATCTTTACTGTCAGCAGCTAACGCGTTTAAGGCAAACAATTCAGTTACAAAGTCTAAAATTGATCAGCAGAAAGAGCGTTGTGTTCCATCATGATAACGCTAGACCACATCACATCATTGATTATCCGGCAGAAACTAAGAGAGCTTGGTTGGGAAGTTTTGATGCACCCACCATATAGTCCTGATCTTGCACCATCAGATCACCATTTGTGCCGATCCATGCAGAAGCATCTTAATGGTTTTACATTCAATTCAAAAGAGGCCTACGAAAAGGAGTTGTCTCAATTTTTAGCCTCTAAACCACAGAAGTTCTACAGTGATGGGATCATGGCTCTACAAAATGTCAAAGGTCATCGATCAAAATGGCACACATTTGGTTTAATAAAGTTCATTTGAAATAAGAAAATTCATTGTTTCAATGTCACCCAAAAAGGCAACGAACTATTTCCCCTACCTATTATATAGAAGTTCGATCTCGTACTTGAGCTATGGAACCGCTATGGTCCCAACAAGCTGAGGGTTACGAAACTCGCCAATATGTTTGAAATTAAACCTTTGTGTACCAAGCAGCGCGATCGCGCTCCTCAATACACTAGCCGAAAATGCCAAGAGCAGGGTCGCTCTTTTGCTCCCGCACGAACTAATACGATCTCTATTTCACACTTGTCGATATATAACAAAAATTTGTTTCATATTTTTATTACTACACACCCGAAAAATAAAATAAAATTGTTTTTGAAATACTTTTCCTAAATAAAATACTTCGAAAAATGAAATATATTTTTAAATTTCCATGTTCCTCTTATAGCAGCGTGGCACTTTTAGCTAATTCTCTAAAAATCATGTTGGCACTCAAAGGGTTAAACTAGTAATAATAAACAGAACTGTTTGACGATACCTGACTTTTAATTCGTTTGTCTATATTAGCTGTTTTACAAAATCACTACAAATAAATCCCAGTATCTCATAATTTATTTGAACTCAACCATACAATACTAATAAACTTATCTGTGTTATTAATTAAATGTGTTGTTAATTAATCAGTATTATTAATGTTAGTTTGGGTTTACGGACCTTAAATTTTTGTTTGTTTTGATGTTAAGCATTACTCGATTACATAAAAAGAAAAGAAAAATGCGATGAGACGACAACACATAACTTTCCAATTATGTACTTAGTATAGTATAATAAATACAAGGTGCTAGATATGACTTTTGAATAGAGTTCTCTCGATAACTGTACTTCGTTTTCAAGGTATAACTATATTATATTTATTGCCATGTGCTTTAGGAAAATAACTTAGTCAATCAAAATTTTGAAGATCCATTATATCTTTATTCAAAAAATCAACAAGTGCAGACAATGAAATCGAACAATCTATTTCAAAGTAGCATAAGTATATTGCAAAATAGGGAATAATCTATTCATGTTGCGTAGGTGGTATGTCATAACGTAGAAGCAGGCTACTGCCCATAACTATACATCATTACCCATCGCTAAATGTTTAGTCGGGCATACAATTTTCGTTTCCGTTTATTTAACATTGAATTTTCTTAAAAAATTGGAAAAATTGGGTATAATTGGTTCAGAAGGGTTTAAAAAGTCCAGACGCGGTCTCCACAAGTCTCCACCAAATTACAGATAAATTAGTAAGCTAAAAAGTTTATGCAGAGATAAATATTTTGAAGTTAGTTTTATTTGTCCTACAACAAACAAAAATATAGTTCGAAAATATTTTCATAGTGTAGAAAATTATTTTGTTCATCCATTTAAAAAAAAATTCACGTTTTACTGTCAAAATTTTATTGTTCTAGTTAGGCAGATAAATTGCTGCGAAAACGTTTGTAGAGTTTTCACTGTCGCAGTCTATATGAGAATGAGGTAACTACAAACTTTTCACGTCAACTGCGTACGGCATCTGCGAAATAATTGAGCTAAATATTTTTTTGTTATTTCGCCAGCTAAATTGTACGTCAAATATGTATGTAAAATTTATCTTAGCTGGATACCGACCTTTAATGGTAAAGTAATATAACCTACATAGAATGGTTTAAATTATCAAACCAATCGCTGACTATAACAAATACTTACTGAGTGATTACCCTAAAAAGTTATCTAAAGCCACCTTCTCAGATGCAGTTTTAATTGAAATTATACGTAAACTACGTATTTATTTGATTTATGCAATACAACTTACATTAAATTGATTACAACAATGAAAGAAGACAAGCTTTATTAAACCTAATACCCAAATTTTCAACGACTAACTGCTCTTTTTCTTTCAGAAGCGGTGGTTAAAATTCAAAGATAAATTGCGGTTTGTTATGTGCACAATTTTCATGTAGAAGATTAATAGAACCTACGTGTAGTTAAAATTCCAGCGGTTTTTATGATAAAAATATACATTTTTCTTCATTAAACAACAAATAAATTACAATAATTTTATCTAAATTTATGTTACTTACTCATTGTGGAAAATTACAATTTTTTTTTCCTCTTAGGCCCTAATGTTACAGACATACATAAAAACAGTGCTAATGGTAAAAACAATTAATAAATGATTATAATAATTACTTTTCTAATATAAAGAAAAAAAAATAAACAAATACTTTAGGAAAAACGAAAAAGAAAGTTTTTCGTCTTTTATTTTATTTATCATTGACCATTTGTTTGATTCTCCGCCTAATATCTGTTTTCTATAAATTTCGATTTTTTATTTCTTTCATTGGTTAACCATTAAACCAATAAAAGAGTTATTAAGTTTATTATACAATAAAGAAAATTTCTTCAATACTTTTAAACAATTGGCTTAGAGATTTTTATGGATCAATTATCGTCCTAGATTAACTTCCTTTTCATAAAGTATTCTGTGTTTATATATTTAATAATTAATCGATGTTTGTTTTATGGGTTAACTCCATACGAAATGAAAATGCTTTTAGTCATTCCATAATACATAGAGAAAAGGCAGTATAATGGATTTTGATCTAGATTCATTTAAATAAGAGCAAGAAACATCTGTTTTTGATGTCAACCATAACCATACAAAAAATGCACTGCAACATAAAAATCATCTAGATACTCGTATATGAGTCAGTAATATCATACATAATGTATGTATATTCATAAATCGAAAAGAGCAATAGAACGATTTCTTCGTAGGCATATGCATATGTATAAACATCATTTTAACCATTGAAAAAGGCACATACACATTAAACTACAAAAAATTACTTTCTGGGAAATTTAAGAATTTGTACGTCACGAGACTGAAATATTGACAATTGGAAATTGATTAAAATACGATTTTGGCATACATTTGCGCGTATTTTCACTGCACAATACAACTTATATAAATAACAATTCGAGAAATCTCATTCTTGTTTACATTTACTTACATATATGGTAAATTCGGTTAACTCTTTGGTATACACTGAGTTTACTGAACTGAAAACGACTACAACATCTTAGAAATTATATGTAGTCTGGAGGAGTTTAAAGTATGTAATTTGAAAAATCATATATATATATATACGAAAATAATAAGACAATATATTTTTGTTTGTATTGTAGACAATAATGAATGTTTATTTGTGTTGGGAGATAAGAAAACATGACATAATAAAAGATAATCATAATATATTAGACGATAAATCTGCATATGTTATTATTATAGAAGGCCTATATGATCATTACTGTAAGGTGGCTGATAAATATATTTATTAAATACTTTAGGGACTGAAGTTTTGTAGAAAATTCTGCCTTTCTCGTATAGGGCTAAAATCACAAAAGTTACTACTTTCGTCCATTCGGTGGCATAAATCTCGTTCTACGTGTATTTCAGAGGTGAACGGAAGGTTTCTCCATATATGAAAAACACAGTAATTAAGAAATAGATTTCTTGAAAACAAAATTATTTACGTAACTCTTCATATGTAGACTGCTTCATAAAGATAGAGCCATAATTTCTGAATCGACAAAAATTTCAGGCTTTAAGCTACCCCTCTGTATAAGTACTAAGTAAATGGTTATGCTTAGTTAGTAAGTTAGCGGCAAATTTTAAGTTTCATATTTGATAAATAGCCGATATGTACATAATTCGTGAATCCTATTTGGTTGGAGATATCAAGTTTCAAATTTTCAAGTTTATTTGTGACTGTGTTCTATTTTTTACTTTTTGCTTGGTTCTAATAAAATATTTTTATTCCTAGCGGCGAGCACATTTTTTTTTTGAATATCGACAACAAAATAATTCTAACCTTTATTTAATAAAACTAAACTACAAAAAGTACGCAATGCAAAGTAAATTTTAAATTGTTCAAATTTTTTCTTGAAAAATGTTGCCACATCTTTCCAAAAATGATACATCTTTCCAGTGGCGGTATCTGTGTATTCAGAATTTCTTGAGTGAAATATATTAAATTAGATAGAGTTGGCAAACCAATGAGATTTTTTCTCAAACAAAAGAAATCTAATTGTTTGTTTAATTAACTAACTATAGTTAAACCACTGTTTTATTTGATCTTTTGGTAGTCTTACGAATTTATATCGCCTAGTACCTAAAATAGCTGTTATATTAGATCGTAACACGTTAGTTTACACGTGTCTCACTCTGCGCTGAAAAGAGCGAGGTTCTTTGAGCTAACCTTTTCAGGAGAAAGTAGATATTGGAAGATTGTTGACTAAGCATCTAAATTAATTTGTTTGCGAATAAATTCAAATATACTTTTTTTTTGATTTGCTTAAAAGTTATTTTATGTTAAACAAAATTTTTTATATAACTAAATTAATTGCTAATATTTTTCTCACATGGTATCTTAAAACTACTCAGATATTTTATATAACTCAAACCTTAAACTACTCAAACTTATTAAACATTATATTCCATTTGAACCTATAAAAACAATTGCTTGGTGGAGCAGTCAAGGAACTTTTAGAGAAGAAATTTAATTTTCTTCCATAATTTGGTTTGCGTCAAAATGCTTTCTTAATAAATGTCATATAAGTAGAGGAAGAGCTCCTTAACCCGAAAATTTAGTATTCAAAATACTCGGTGGTATAATTTCACGGGCAATAATCTAGGATAAGAATTGGGACTTCTCTCGTAATTTTAAAGTAAAAAATCGGTGACAAACTCCGATCATCTTCTGGAATTCGACCCTCCAGTTGGAGGGAAAAGATTTAAAATAAATGTTTGTGAAAAGCATAAGGGGTCTTTCTTCTAGCATGCTGAACTTTGAACGAAGTTGATTCTAGAAACTGCCCTTGCTGAATGGAACTCCTCTATTTCTAAACCGATTACTCTCAAATTTGGTTTTAAGGATAAGTTTAAGGACGAATTTTGATGAAATTCTAGGATCTGGCCAGACTGAATGAACGAAGCTTTGGATTTTGGAAAAATTATGGACAAAATTCTGCACTTTGGTAATGCTAGCTCTATTTCGATGAAAATATATTTATAACATGAAATTTGAATGCTAAATAACCAGGAACATTTGTGAACCAATAAACATTTGTGATGAAATTTGATTTCCAGAGTAAGTATTGAAAATTTTAAAACTACTTGAATTCAAAACATCAGTCATACTTATTAAAATAATTTATTAACAAATCCTCCATATCTGTGAGTGTGTATTTTCATTTTATTTTTCATTTATAATCATCTGGAATAGCTACTCAGCTAGAATTAGGTAAAGCCGTTCTAAACCGATGAATCCATGATTGGGAAAAGTTATTCTAAATAAACTATTGAGTTTGAAATTATTGTTAATATTTATTTTCTCCTGACAATTCTTCAAAGTGTTTTCTATGAAACATAGCTTCGCTGTTTTTTTTCTAAGCCACTTGCTTAAATCTTGTAAACATAAAACACGGAAAAATTATATAAAATTTTGTAATATTTATTCTTTCAGATTTTTCGAGATTCCGATAGCTTAGGTCAAATTTAGTCAAAATTTGTTTTCTTTTTAATTAAGCAACTTAAATGAAATGTTGATCATAAAAGATTGTTTTTATCTTTTATGATGAAAAATTCATCATAAAAGTTCCCTTCTGATACATCTTTGCTCTGAAGAGTTCTGTATAATAACAAACCTGTAAAGAACAAGGACACAACAAGAAAATTATTTAACCGATAGTTTGATAAAAGCCATCGCGAACTCGATAAATTGAATTTAAAAAATTACAGCTGATGAAACCTATCTGTCAGTCGCGTTTTAATTTTCTTTTCCGTGGTAAAATAAAACTGAATAATCATGAACATTTTCGACCTCGAGTTTTTTGCAGATTTAAAGAATAGTGGGCTCACTACAGTCACGAATCGGAGTGAAACATGTTTTACCAACAGTAAGTCTACTGTAGGGGTAGTTTTGCTTGAGAAATCATGTGAGGTGTATTTGAGATTTACGCAGGTTCATAATAAAAGAAAGTGAGATTGGCCACAACATACACCTATCATTTTTTTTCTTATCTTAAAGTCAATTTATCAAATACAAAACTTTTTGAAATTTGAAAAAAAAACGACACGAGCGGAAATAATATGTTTATGATTAGTTGGTTAAATTACACTGTATAAATTGGAATGGATGGTCACCTTTATTTATTCCATTTAAATGTCAACCTCTTCCCCATTCCGTTCTTCCCTCGATGTCGTTACGTTATCTCGACTTTGGTGACCAAATGATTGTTAAACAATGTTTTTCGAGATTTGTGAATACTCCTGTGGAATGGGCTAATTCTGAAATGGTCTACAAGTATTACTCTGATCATTGCGTCAAAGAAAAATAAATTATGTTTTTTTTGTGGTTAAAATTACTGAAAAATTAGGAAGTTTGAAACATGGTAGATCTTCAGAAAGTTGTGTATAATAAAAAAAAATAATCATTACCCTCTACTCAGTAGTGGTTTTTGCTTCAAAACATCGATTACCAAGATATGGATTTGACATTATTTCATGACATTTCAACTAAATCCAGATCTATTCAGTTTTATTTTTTAATCTTGTACGTTTCAGTACAATAATTATTAGTTATTCCTGGTTCGGTTGTGTTTGCTTTTTTATTTTGCTTCTCAATTCATAATTTTTTTCATAGAATGACATAAAATCTATTAACTTTCCATAATCTGATCTTGTTAACCACAGTTGAACGTCCTCAAATCCATTAATCTACGACATGTGCAGAATACTGTTCCATCTAAATCGGGTTCTAATTTCTTTCTTTCATGTATTTATTAGCAAGACTCACATCCCCTTTGAAAAATTATTTAATTGTTTATATTATTTCAACAGAAACACATTTGTGTAACTTTTTGATGTAATTTGCCTGACAACCGACAATCGATTTTCAAATTAATTGCTATATTTTGATTTTATGGGATTGGTTTTCACTTTTAGTACATCATGGGAAATGCTTTAATCGAAAACGTCTGATTTTACTTTTATGCTTTCTTTTATGTTTTGAACATGTAATAAAATTTTAGTGTGATGTGTAAATAGATATAGCAATAAACTTGATTTATACTAATAAATATAGGTAGCATTCGGCTAATGTTTAATAAAAATGCCCAGTGGCTTTATGAAAAAAATGCAATGTTTCACCGAAACCTTGACCTAACATAATATTGTTGCTTTGTACATTAATACGTGTTATTCATAATGACATGTTTAATAAACACAATAAATTAGATGATTACTAATTCTTTTGTGTTCTAAATTAAACAAAATATACATTTTCATTATGTTTGGTGAATGCAAAATCGGAAGCAGTATAACCAATTTAGTTGAAATTATATTAATACACTGAATTTATGAGCCATAGAAGTGTTGGTTCGAGCGGAATCTGTACGTAATAACTGAAATATATCAAAAGGATTAAACCAATAAATTTTAAAATGCAATTATAAATTTGGTGTGTGTGTGTGTGTGTAACATAAAACTAAAAATACAATAATACGATAAATTTTATTATTCGTAATTTCCCCATTAATTTTAAAAACACTATACTACTATATTAGTACTATACTATTACTAAGAACCATAAGTTTGAAAAGAAACAGAGAATCATAGAAATTTCCAGTTTTTTTCAAAAATTATTCATAAAACTATTTTAAGAAGATTTTCTTTTTTTTAAGAAAAACGAATTTTTTTTTGTTTTTGTTATTTTATTTCTTGTCTTGAGAGATGAAAATATTGTTACAGTATTGCTGTAACTTTATGACTTTCGGAAATGAAAACGAATTTTTTTAAGTTAAAAAATGTATTTTTCCAATATTAAATCGAAGTAATAAAAAATTAGATAAATATTATTTTCGTGGAAAATAAAAATGTTTTTCTGTTGTTCTCATTTCCATAAATAAATCGATAATTTTTATGTTTATTTGCTGTGGTATTTAGTGATTAGGGATTTTGTCAATTTCATTTAATTTATTATTGACAAATTAATTTATAATTTTATTAACATTTTGAGACTTGATTGGAGAAGGAAATCTCTAAATTTACATGATAATAAATGATTATGAAAATTTTCTTTTATTTTCAATTTTTCGAGCGTTTGCGTTTGGATATAGCATGTAAAGGTAATAAATCTTTATATGATTCTCAATAAAAACCACAAACTATTCAAAACTTAGAAAATGCTATATACTCTGCTCGTCAAAAAAATCCGGACACTACATTTTTTCAGTAAATGTTTATGTTTACGGTAACTGTTCGCATCATTGGAGTTTTAATGGTACGAAATAATGTAATATGCACCAAAAGGCACTAACAGGACCAAATTTTATTTTTATTTAAAAGTAACTCCAGGATCAAAACAAACGAAATAAGAAAATTACCGAAAAGCAGATATTGATATCTTTATTTAAATACAAATCAACAATTAATCTAAGCTGTCGGTACACTACACGGAAAAAAATATATAGGACAGATTTCAATAAATATAGGAGCCGGTGCACTGGTGGAATATAATTGGACAGATTACTATTTAATGAATAGGAAAATTCACTATAGCGGATAATAAAATTTACTACGGTTACCGTGTAAATAGGAAACTGTTCTATAATATATAGCAGGGCTTACTATTAAAATCTTAATTTTCTTGAATTCCTATAACAAATAGGTAACCTTCCTATAAGAATTCTATAGTTAATAGGAAATACTACTATGGGAAATAGTAATTGGTGTAATTTATAGGAGAGATTCCTATATAGCACTGTCTACTATGCAAAATAGAATGTTTCCTATATACATAATGAATTATATAATAATAAATAGTACAGCTTACTATAATCGGACTCCCATACATAAATAGGAAAAAAATTGGTGTTTTTTTTCTCCGTGTAATATCGAGTATTTCCTCCAAGAGCTCTGATCACATCTAGCATACTTTTTGGCATACCGCACACCAGGTGTGCAATGTTCTCCTAAGGTATCATTTCTCATTCTTCTTGCACAGTTAGTTGAAGATGATCTGAGGTTTCTCGACTTCCCTTTGCCTTAAACGACGCCCTATATAGCATATCCCACACGTGCTCAATGGGATAAAGGGCAGGGCAGCGTGCGAATTTTTTGACGAGCAGTGTATATTGAATATTTTTTATTGCTGAGTCTTGTTTTTACTATTTTTATTTGAAAGCGTATCAAAATAAAAAAAATTAAGTATAATAGTTCTCATAATTAACTATATAATTTTTTTCATTAAATGAATTGGACATGCAACGCAGTTAAAGGCACTAATTTGCTAAAGAACCAATTTTTACCAATTATAAGAGAATAAATTATTTGAATTTTTAAATTTCAAAAATTTTGTAACTTTATGTTCTAAGTGGGCAATTACTTTGATTTTGTTCGCCCTTAATCCAAATCGTCTAGAATCGCTCAATTTGATCATCAAATGTGTGCTACTTAAGAAAAACCACGCCACATGGGGCAACATTTCGCAAAATGATGGAAAATGACCCAATGGGAGTCGAAAATCCCGTTGCAGCATTTTCAGGAAAATCGTTCGAACCGTTTCTGAAACTCATGATACATACAAACAGACACACAATTATCGCTCGCATACATAGATAGATAGACCGGACTATCACAAGAAACGTGATTGAACTCATTCAATAAAATATGGTTACCTTATTGGGATATATTACAATACAACCAGTGGTGGACTTTAATTCCCGATTAAGAAAGAAAATCTAGATATCTGGGTTGAGTCTAGTTTTACATATCGAAATGTACTGTCCTCTTTTTTTGAACAAAAAAACCAATTTTTATTTTATTTTTACAAAAGACTATAAAATAAATTTTTGCGATACATTTTATGATATTTTTATTTCTTAATAAAACAACTCTCGTGAAAATTGGCGTGTAACTTTGAATTTATATAAAACTTTCATAAAAAAACGTTTTGTCCTATTTTATTTGACACCACTATACTTATATACTTAGATTTATGTAAAATAGTTCCACCGAAATTACCGATAAATAAAGTTTAAATCTTAGTGGTGCTTTTTATGGTACATTTGGACGCATTGGAGGTCTGTGCATCGCGAACTCCATTATAGTGTTCAACCTAATCGTATTATGACACTGGCTTGGAAAAAGTGTAATAAAAAAAATAAAAGGTAACTAGGACAGAAATTTCAAAACCGAAAGGTTCAACACTATATTTCAAACATCAAGTACAGTTTGTTTGTATACAAACTATTTGTGTACCAATAAAAATATTAAAAATTATTTGCAACTGTTATCAAATCATTTGAAATAGTTTTAGAATAAAAGTGTTGGGGCTGGAATCTCACGAAATAATCAGAACTTTGGTCTGAAATTTGATAAATCCGTAAAATTCACGGAAAATTTGAAAAAAATCACAAATTTCCCATATTTGCATGATACACAAAGAACCGAACAATTAAAACTGTTCTGATGTGCTCTAAATTTTGTAGCAAAAAATTCTCGAGTATATGAAGAAATTGTTTCTCTAAGAATATAATTACCATTGCATCATCCCGAAATTTTCACTAATAAATTCGTCACAAAACGACTCAGAAAATTTTCTGATTATTCGTTTATTATGTAAAGATTTGTTTTTACAAATATCTTATATTATGTTACTATTATGTAGAAAGGATTAATTTATTACCAGTTCCAAAGTGGTGAATTTATGAACTAAAGTGCTGAGACTTTTCAAATGATATGCCACATGATTATATTCTAAAGAGCAAAATGTAACTGATTCAGCGCCATAATGGTAGTTTTGAATAAAAAGGTGCTTCAACTAAATTAAACTGTGTCAAAACGAAGGATTCGTAAAATAAATTACTAAATTACAGAATGAGAAAAACGTGTCTGTTTCAATGATGTACAATTCGTAATTTGGTGTGCTAAGGTCATTTACCTAAAATTTGTACCTCTTCAATGATATGTCACCATTATATAAGAGTATGCTCTATAATAATTCAATAATTAGGTAGCAGTGCCAAAACCTTAAATTTATCAACTAAAGCGCTGATAACAAAATTGTTGCTTACCAGCGCCACAATGGTAGTTTTGAGTACTAAAATGCATCATTTAAATATGTTACAATTTTTAAGTGTTTTCAATGTATGCGAAACGTATATGTATATTCTATAATAATTGAATAATTAGCTACCAGCGGTGAGGCGGTGAATTCTGAACTAAAGGCTGATTACAAAATTGTTGCTTTACCAAGGCCTTTCATCAAATGATATGCAACATAATTAGTTTTGAGTACTAATGTAGTTCAGCAAAATGTACGTCATTCTTCAAGACATTTTCAACGATATACGATAAGTATATGATGTATAATAAACGACCACCAGCGCCAAACCAGTGGATTTAAGAACTTAGTGGAATTGTTAAAATTGTTGTCTGATCCAAGATCTGTCGAACAATATACTACACTAGTATATGGGTATAATGTAAAACAATATCGTGGCATTGGGTGTTCTTTATGGGGAGGGGCTGTATTTATATGGCAGGTACTGGACCCCGTTGAAGTGGAGATCCCAAAAGAATTTTCAATTTTCCGAATTAAAAAAAAATATCTTGGGATATCAGCGGGTGGACAATTTTCTTTTTGCATTTAAGGATCAGGATTCTGCAAAACGTCGATAAAATTGTTTTAGACCATTGTCCTTTTTCATCATTTTTATCGATTTCAATAATTTGGTCTTACCTTTCTTACAGAATTTACATAAAAATATTAGTTTAGATTGTATTTATATTAAAAAGGTTTTGCTTAAATTTTGTATAAAATGTCTTATATATTGAATGCACTCACTCAAGTCGACAAAACAGCCAGTATCATAATATCATAAATATTAATTTGTGTAGAATTATCTAAATGTGCGCTTGTTATACAAAAAAATGATTTAAATTTTACGTTTTTAAATCAGTCACAACATTAAAGGAACTTCTATGTACCGTAAAAATCCTTCCAATATTCTTGAGTAAGTACATGCTGTAACTCAATAGCTCGATTATCAATTAGTTATGCTCTCTTACATTTAAAATGACTCAAATTCAACAGATGGGGTCTGTTTATGTACTAATGTGTTTTTGCGTTCTTGTTTTTTATGCTACTGTTTTTAATAAAAAAAAGTAATCTCCCCTGTTTTTCGCATGGCTAACCCTAAAATCACAACATAAAAACGATGTAGGTAGTTTGCAATATTAATCACACCCACCGTAACTAAACTAGGTAGTTATCTCTGGTTCCGTTCTTTAATTTCATTATTACTTTTTTATTACACGCTGCCAAAAAAAAGGAATTAAATAGATGTGCCATAATTAAAAATCTGTTATCAAAAAATTCGAATGAAAGTCAAATTTACAAAACGCTCCTATCAATTTATGTTTACATATTATCGATAAGATCCTAATTTATGTCTTTTTATCGTAATAAGTTGTATAGTTGTTAACTTTCTCAAATTTACATTTAATTGTTGTACACACTGTGTTGGTAATTTATTTTATTCAACTGATAAAAACGTTCGTATTCTTGGAAATACGCACACATAAATCAAAATGTGCAAGACCCTCTTCTAAAAGGAAATTAGCATTTCACAGTCATTTTGTTAAAAGAGGTGGAACGATCAATATTTCCAAGTAGAGAGATTCGCATGAGTTATGATAAATAAATTGAAAGAAACTAATGATGACATTTGTAAGAGCATTCGATTTGGAAGATTTAATATTTGTTATTCCCTATAAAAGATGACTTAATGTTTACAAAGTAAATCAGTAGTTAAATGTAATTAGTTTGTTCGACGCCATCCTCAAAATTAAAAGAGACCTGTACTCAGCAACTATGTATATAAAACAAATTAATTTTGGTACACGTAGGAATAATAAACCAAACAAAATGTCCTTCATGTTTTTGTATAATTATCTTTCGTCATTTAAACGAATTTAATTTAATAATACCACCCATTTTTTTTACTAGTTCAATTTGGAAATATGCGTGATATTAATGTTCCGCACACAAAGAAAATGTTTGGCTCGAAAATGGAATTTATAAGGCGATGTGGTAGACATTAGACAATATTCAGTTCGAATTTTAGGGTGATTCGTAACACAACAATTTAAGTTTTTATTTGTTTTTGGTTTCATTTTTATGTATTACGCTTAGAATAATGATAACTATTTACTAGGTACTCTAAAATTTGATTGAAACCGTCACCGTCATAGCCCTCGGGAATATGTTATGTAATTGTTTGCTATATCATACATTCTGGTTCAACGATGACTCACTTCAGCATTTTTTGATAACCAAATTTTTTATATCGGTACTATGCGGAGATACATTTTCATTTGCTTGCTTACTACTTGTGCCAATCAATCGCATTAATGTGTATTTAAGGCATTAGTGCATAATTGAGAATAGAGATTGATATATTGGTTAATCTAATAATATTGATTGATACCTAAATTGAGGTAGCAAATTACTGTTTTAATAAAGTTAATTCAAGCAAATCGCCTATCAATTCTTATATTAAAACTAAACCAACATACTCGTCCCATTAAGGTGGTTGGTTTTTGGAACGCCATGAAGCCGTTAGTTAACCAAAGAATTCTGAACATGGTGTTCAATACGATTTTTTTTTGTTTGCACATTTTATTTTAATTGGCCCCCGCGCAGGCCAATTGACATCTTCAAAACGGCTGATTATTCGCTTGTTAAATATGGCGCATAAGAAATCGATTGTCGGTCGGTTTGTATGGCATGTGGCGCCATCTTGTTGACACCAAAGGTTGTACACATTGATTGCTTCGATTTGAGGATATAACAAGTTGGTCAACATGGCACTGTAACGGTCGCCTTTGACGGTAACGGCGTTTTCAGCAGGGTTTTCTTACACTGGGGAATCTTACACTGCAATCATTATGGTGTTTTTTCCCCTAAACGCCACAGTAGCCCGAAAATCACATCATATCATCTCAAGTGCAAATGCTGTAGTGTGGAATACGTTAAGAAAGTGCCTCGAGAGGATTTTTATTCATGCATTGGCTTAAACCTTTGTTGGACTCATGACTAGTGACTAACCACTAGTAGTTATAAGATAGTTCAAAAGATCTCGGTAGAGTACGTGTTCAAATCATATTATTTTCATTTCTTCTGTTGCACTTTAACCCTTTAAATTATCTTTTCATTTTACTGTAATATAAATCCATCAGTTGCCTTATGTCTACCTAATAGACTTAATAGAATTTTCATATGTGGTTTGATTTTCTTTCAAACGATGGCGATGACTCATCCGCAAAATTCATATTTTATATACCGAATACTGAAATATAATTCCAAGAAAGAAAACGTTTTCTCTCCCACAACAAATAAAATTTTTATATGTAGGTGCAAATATTAAAAAGAAAGTTATTGAAACTAAAATTTGTATAAAGCATGTAACGATCAAAACCCCAAAGCTGGTCCGGCTACCAAAAAAAAAATAAATGCAATATGGCGTTTAACGATGAAAACACTCCAATGTAAATCAAAATGTACATAATATGATTACTTAAAACGTTCATATTTATAAACGAGGGGTGATGTTTAAGGCCGGTTCGCTAGGTTTTCAATCCGTATTTGTTATTCCCTTTTTATTTTTGTTTGTTTGATAACCAAACCTTTTTCGCAGCGTAACCCCTCACCCACAATTTTTTATTATATATGTACAATGGAAAATGGATGGCAAATATTAATGATTCATGGTACAATTATTTTAAGATCACGAAAATTATTTGCTAGGCTTAATTAAATCAAAGACTTATTTGATAGCATATTTTTCATAACATTACATTTGCTTCATTTCTTTCAGATATCCGTCTACAGTTAAACGAACAACTAAGATGTCTAGATATCAGAATGGAATCACAAGTATCATTGATACAAGAACTACAAGACTTTTTTAGACGACGAGGTGAAGTAGAACAAGACTATAGTAAAAGTTTGGATAAATTAGCAAAAAGTTTACAATTGAGGCACAAAGAACAGAAACAAAAGTAAGTATTAAACGAATCGTAACCTTGCGAATGAACATAAACTAACCCAATTTGATAATTACATAGACGAGAACAATGGCCTCTATTTTCATCATATGCCTGCTGGCAACAAATGATTAATCAAACAAAATCTCTATCTAAAGATCATGCAACTCTATCCGAAATCTGTTCAACACATTTAGTAGCCCGTCTACAAACAGTTATAGACGATGTACAACGAATATATCGGCGATGCCGGGAAATTAGTTATGAAACGCATGAGGAAATTTTAAAAGTTTTACAAGAATTACATACAACAATGAAAACGTATCACAGTTACAATACAGAATGTAAAGCGGCTGAGGCAAAATTACGTACCGCAGAAAATCAAAGGGCGAAAATACAGCAGGCAATGCCGAAGGAGAAATTAGAGCGTAGTAAAAAATATAGACTGATAGAAAAAGAGGTAACCAAGGTAAGAAATTTATAATTTTAAGAATTTTAAATTGGTTGGTGCCTAAAAAAAATTTTTTTGTAGCGAAAGAATAAATACACAGATGCAAGACTGAAAGCGTTGAAAGCCAAAAATGAATATCAACTGTGTCTGGAGGCTTCAAATACCACAATTCATAAATATTTTGTAGAAGATCTCAGCGATTTAATTGATGTGAGTATCATTGATTTAACCTTTGTGTGTTAGTTAGAAGACATGATTATTCTTCTTATAAGAATCATATTTGTTTTCGGTTGTTTACATATATATATACTATAAATGTAGTTTAATAGAGGTCACAAGTAGGTAAATTAAGCCGAGAAAATAACAGGAAAATGTAAATTTAAATAAATGAAATGTGATTGTTTTTGTTTTTGTCTTGGGAAAATGATATAAATGCGGGTGATAAGGCATTATTAAAAATGAATGTGAATATAAATAAAATTATATGTAAGGGGATAAGTATTTCATCGCCGCTTATAATTTAATTTAATTCAATTTAAATGCATCAGACAATAATTTTGGTTTTTATTTTCTGACTGCAGTGCATGGATCTTGGATTTCATTCAGCCGTTTCACGTGCACTTTTAATGCACGTGACCGCAGATCAAGGGCGATGTCGTGCCGTACTAAACAATTCCGATTCACTTAGTCATACCGTACAATCGATGGATAGTCGAGCTGATAAACAAAAATTCCTAGAACAGCATCATGGCGCGTTTATGATACCAAAAAAATTAGATTTCCAGGGACAACAGGGCGAAGATATAGAACCGGAGTTATTAAAAGCACTACACCAAGATATGGAGGCTAGGCTACAACATTTACAAACACGGGTTAGTAATCTAAGGACGGAATCAGAAGAAATATGGAAAACTCTGGAAACAGCCGAAACAAATTTACTAGAAATATTAAACGTAAAAGATTACGACTGTAGTAATTTGTTCGGGGATGGAACAACGTATCAAGTGGCCAAACCAGAAACTCTAACTGTGAAATTACGTTCGGATAAAGCTGAGATTGAAGAGTTTTATATCTCAAAAATACGAGAGTATATCTTAGGCACGTCGAGAATTGCACGATTAGATTCAAAAGCTGAACTACTTCGAAATGCGTTGGCGCAAGATTCAGCTATACACACAAGTATCGTGGTCAAATCGAATATTCCAAAGCGTAAACGTATCGGGCGCATGAATATGTCGGGTCAACCGAAATTATTTGGTGGTTCTCTCGAGGAGTATCTCGAAGCAACGCACGAAGAAATTCCATTAATCATGCGAAGTTGTATCCGAGTAATAAATCTGTTTGGATTACACCATCAAGGTATTTTCCGTGTTTCCGGTTCACAAGTTGAAATCACAAATTTCAGAGAAGGATTTGAACGGGGAGAAGACCCGTTAGCAGACACAACAGATGCCTCGGATATAAATTCTGTGGCTGGTGTTTTAAAATTATATCTACGCGAATTGAGGGAACCGTTATTCCCTATTATTTATTTTGATCATTTTGTACAGCTTGCACGTAAGTTTAACAAACCCGGTAAAAAATTTGGCTAGAACTAATCATATTTTCGTTGCAGAACTAGAATCTAAGAAAGAAGTAGTACTTGGGATAAAACATTTTTTACAAAGTCTTCCACGTTCGGTTGTTATTGTAATACGATATTTATTTGCATTTTTAAATCAGTGAGTTTTCCATTTGTAACGCACATTTCACAAATTAATATTTTTCTTTTTAAAATAGTTTATCGGAGTATTCTGATGAAAATATGATGGATGCTTACAATTTAGCCATATGTTTTGGACCAACTTTAATGCCCGCACCAGAAGATAAAGATCAAGTTCAGTATCAAAATCAGGTGAATGAATTGATTAAAAATATGATTGTCTATCATGATGAGCTGTTCCCGAAGGATTTGAGTGGGATTAGATATGAAAAGTATATTTCACCAGAAATTGATATGTAAGTTGAAAATTTTTAGATGGATTCGGTAATTTCTAATTGATTTTTTTTTCTCGAAACAGTGACGTTGGTGATTCGCCCACAGATCCAGTGACAGAAGATCCTGATTCTGAAGTGTATCCGTCTGAAGATGGTAAATAGATTTTAAGTTTAAATCTTAAAGTGGTTAAATTCATTTTGTATATTTATTGTTTAGAATCCGACACAATGGAGGCCACCGCACAATTTGATTTTAGTGCTCGGTCTAATCGAGAGCTGTCTTTTCGTAAGGGTGATACCGTCATACTAAAGAAGCAAGTGTCAAATGATTGGTGGCAAGGTACAATAAATGGAAAAGATGGTCTAGTTCCTGATAAATATATATCCTTAAAAATAAAGTAATAAATAATTTATTTTTAGTGTTTTTTATAGACAATAATTCTGATATGAGTATGTTCTTTTTATAGAGATGAGGATCGTGAAAAATCGAGTGATCATTTGAAATCGTCAAGCTCAGAAGAATCCGTCCGTCGTCGTCGTCCAAGTGGCAACATTTCTATAAATAGTCAACTGTCAATATGTCCACAAACTAATATTAATAATAATAGTAATAGTGTTAATAGTAACAATACAAATAATACATCACCCTCAATATCAGGTAGTGAAAATTCAACAACAATATCATCGCTAACCCAATCTCTAAATCAACAACAATTGAGCGGTAGCAGTGGTAATATAATTGAAACAGTAAATACAAAACTGTCAACGGCATCATCATCATCTATAAAAACATTAGATAGTCCCAGTGATATACATTACGATACAATCGACAGTGTGAATGATATTCGATCGAAATACAATTATCACGATGAACCACACTCATTTGAAAATTCAATGGATTTTCTAGAGGATTTCAGCCATTTTCAATACGAGGTACTCGAAACAACTGTTTAAAACAAAAATCATCTACTGCTAATTTGTTGTGGTTTATTACTATTATTTAATAATTGATTTGTTTTTAAAAAAAAAATTAAAAAAACGAAACAATTTTTATACAGAAGCTTTATGTTTTGTGTTAGCTATTTTTGTATGTTTAGGTGTATTGAGTTTAAGAGCTAAACGCTTATTTGTTGTGCTCGCACTCATATGTGTGTGGCTTGATTTAGTGAAATTTACCTCGAGTGTGTCGCATGTGATTTTTGTTTTGTGGTGATGGCAAAATCAAGTTTGGTTGGTTTTATTCATTATGTAAACCTTTCCAAATATCATCATATCGAACGGTTTTTAAGAACAACACGTAAGTGAGAATTTTCTTTATGTTGCATGACGTTAATAAACACTTTCATGATGAATAGATTTCTATTTAGTGATCCGTGATTATTATGCTTAGATATACTAGTCAGGAGATAGCTGGGTTTTGCTTAAATCATTTGGCAAAGTTTGTTTATTATTATGTTCGTACATTCTCCAAGGCAAATAATAATTTTGACATCCTGTTGCTATGAACACATCGTCGAAATAAATTAATTCTACTTCCAAGAATTCTAATCCCTGCTTCATCTTGAATCTATTTATTGACTTTGCACTGATAATATCGACGGATTTGTGAAACTCTAAATTTTCTACCCGGTAAGGCCATTGATCAATTTTTTTTACAATATAAACGATTTCTGAACTTATAATTTTCATGAAAGATCAATCATTAAATTGGAATCTCGCATTCTTTATTTGGAATATTTTCAGTAACAAATTATTTGTGGTTTTCCACTTAATATTAATTTTGAAATAATTGTAAAACCAGTTTTCCCCATTGGTTTTACTGTGAAAAAAGAGTGAACTGAACAAAGTATTTAAACAAGCATACATATTACGAGGGAAATCGTTTCAGGGCGTAAACTTTTGAAAATTTTAATTTTTAAATATAGAAATTTCGATGTACGAGTGGTTGTGGTCCGCAATTTATAATATATGATATTTGAAGTAAAAAGGGTTCTCATTTTTAATGTTGCCCTCTGATAAATTGTTTCAAATTTTAGTTTTGTTTTTGGGGTTCCAACGTTTATCGAGTTTTCCCCGATTCAAATTTATCTCAAAATAGTTCTTTTATATATATAAAGCAACATCTCTTTGGGAGGCTCCTAAAAAGTGAAATATGAAATACTAATATTGAAAAATAAATTTAAAATTAGAAATATGTTTAATTCATGATTTACATCCGCTGGATGTCCCCATGAAATTATAGTTCAAATAAAAGATGAATGTTATGCCTGCTCTACATTAAGCATACAAAGCAAAACCACGACAATGACACTAGCTTTGCAACGAACTGTAAATACAGTAAAATATAACAAATCTCTTGGGTATTTCTTATGATTTGTTTTTGATTTAATAGATTTTTAAAGGTCCTGTTGCAAGTCGTTAAGAATTAAAGGCTTGTAACTTTATTCGGGTATATGCTCGATCATCTAGCAAGCAAGCGATTACAAACGACTTGTTATATCGAAAAAGATATTTATTGCGATTAGCTAGCAAATGCTGCGAGAATAAAAATACGACCGCAAACCATTTATCGGAACGGAAATTTATGTAAAAAGAAGAAACGATTAAAACTAACTACAAAATCTAGTTTGTGATTTTGCTTGCTAGACGTATGAGCATGTACCTCATTGTCTTCGCTTTTTGCAATATTTATAATTTTGTTTTATCTGCTTATTGTCGATGCAGCTCTACACCTTTCCAAGGAATATAATAAATATGATGATGACCGAGGGCTATTGTGTTATCCATTCAATTTCAAATTTATCATAAAACTTAATGCGTTAAAAACGTTTTTCTGGTACAATTATCAGACCAGCCATTTCAATTTTTTTTTTTTGCTTTTTGAACAATACGCTTAATACTTTCTGTATTTTTACAGCTGCCCAATCATTCGGTAATAAAGGTAAATTATTCCTTAATGTTATTGAGTGTGCTGCTATCCATGCTCGCTGAGACTGATGAGGAACGATATTTTGTTTTATAAATTTTAGAATTTTGTTAACTTGAAACTTAATCTACATTTTACTGTGATTTAAGTTATATTTGGTGATGACGGCTGATATAGAAATGATTTACCGCTTAATATTGATCGCTTTATTTAATCAGTAATTGAATATCTTTTGTGGACTAACTTCATAGAGCATTTGAGGCATATTTTCTTGTTGATATTACACCCAAAAATACTCATTGTCTTTGATGAAATCAAAGCAATCTCTAGCTTCACGCCCAAATTTATTAAAGGGAAACACAAGGAACGGGTTACAACAATATATGTATATAATTCTAGAGATTGACTCAATCAATAAATAAATTATGACTCAATAAATAGCCATTGGCCCAAGCATATCGAATACTCAATTTTCTTGTAATCGACCCATTCAATATTTTACGAACCACAATTTCGAGAGGAATGCAAATAGCAATACATATAGTGAAATAAGTTGATGGAAGTTAATTATTAAATAATTAAGCATATAATTTAAATTTTGAGATAAAGATTCAGTATTTGTTAATTTGGAACGGAAATCCAATTTTTGAAAAAATTGATACGACACAATTTTGTATCACGTAAATAGTTTTGTTTATCAAACTATTTATAAACTAATTTTTGTGATTATTCTTGTATCAGTTATAATAATAATAAATAAGTGAAAAAAAATCAGAAATCGTATGCATACCTGGTTGATTAGGAGTCTACTTGACCATTAATCGATTAATCACCCACTACTATCACCCATTCCAAAACGACTCAGAATTTTCTTATCTTAAAAATACAATGCTTAACTGCTGAGCACTTAATTTCAAATTTTCGTTGAAGGAACGTAATTACAGCTTCAATTTCCTAACCATTAGACACTGGAATAAGTTGCGATTCAGATTTATTTCAAGTATTATATGCGAATCTCCACTGCTTTTCACAAACAGGCAAGAATTCGGATGCCAACGATTTGAATTTGAACACCTCAATAACCGATACAAACCTCATATTCCAAACTCGAGCGCCCTCATACAGTTTTTCAATTTTATTACTTGTCGGGTTTCAATCACGAAAACCTTTAGGCCCTTTGCACACTTGAGTTACGTTTTTTGAGCGAACTATATTTCGAGATCACAGCTTCTCGTTTTACTTTGCAAATCCAAAATCACCGCTCAACCAGATGTCTACAGCTTCTGAACTGTAGATGGCAGTGATGTTCGTAGAAATTTTCTAGGCTAGAGGTTTAACGAAATGTTAAATCTACAAAAAAAACAATATACAAAAAAATCATATCATTTGTTTGATTATACTGCCATTTATGGCCAAAGATTGGAACTGCCGACATAGAATGACGTCATATAGCCAAATTATTATTATTAGTATTTCGAAAAATTCAAAACCAAAAATTTCCAAAATCGAAACCAAGAGGGTTTTTGAACAGTTTCTCTAAAATTTAAAACTCATCGTAAGTTAAACCAGTGTGAAAAAACATTCAATAATTAAGTCAGTCTCGCAAAGTCGGTAATAAATTGGGTTTTGATATTTAAGATTTTTATTCGTCAAATTTAATTGTAAATTGTTTTTTTGTCTAGAATGAAATATTATGTATTAAACATTACCGAAAACCAAAACTCTGATAAATAATAACGCGAATAGAATTACGGAAATGTGTTAGGATTACATTTCGTGAAGTGATATGTATGTCTGACAGACAATTCTGTTAACTCGCTGTTCTTTCAACTTCCAAACCACATGGATTCTTTGGGCGCGTGGGAGAGAGATATTGCGACATCAACGTCAAAGTACAAATTTGAGTGACCGCATGGGAACAGCATGAAACTGATTGTAAAGTGGAAGGAAATCGAAATCATCCCTCCTCTCCCCCTTCCAGCATGCCAGTATGTCTCATTCAGCAGCAATATATACCTTCCAGCAACGCTGGGATATGGCTAAGATTCAATGGACCCACCACACATTACAATCAAATTAAGAAACTGATTATGAAACCACAATAATGAGGTGGCCAAATCCCTTCATGGGCATTGTCAGCAAAATAAATAAAATAAAACAAAAATCGTATCGTATAAATCATTTACTCTAGAGTGATTATTGTCAATGTAACTTTTGTATGAATCACACTTTTTGTACGATAATTAATACAAAAATGCAAGTTTTCTATAACACATTTCCTTTTAGGGTGAGATCACCACTTTAATAGAGCGATTCGTACCAATTCAACATTTTAATAATTTTTGAAATATTTGTCACGGGTCTATCAATTGAAGCGATACTATTCATTGGGCCTGTGCTTGCAAGATTGACAATCCCTCCATCTCCCCCGC
Organism: Nephrotoma appendiculata; assembly: GCA_947310385.1. Lineage (NCBI taxonomy): Eukaryota > Metazoa > Arthropoda > Insecta > Diptera > Tipulidae > Nephrotoma > Nephrotoma appendiculata. The sequence goes on from OX371223.1 coordinate 18,567,903, forward strand.
TTATCTCTTCGCCGGGAATGACAAAATTTTGATCATAGACGGACAAGAAAATAAATTTCGTTAACATTTCTTGCAAATTTATTGTTTTGCCAGTCATTTTTTTGGTCTGGGATGTTTAGAAAGAATTTGTCATAAATTGGATGAAAAAGGTCAGAGTACTTACTACTTTCGCATTTAATTTTTTTCTGTTCACAATTAGTCATTTTATAATACTTCAATAAAATTAATTAGTTATCAAACAAAATTTCACATCTTGTAACATCCCGCAAAAACAACGAATGATTAACAGTTTCAATTGTACTTAAATACTTACAGCACAGACAATCAAATTAGATTTTTCATTTGAACTAAAAAATGAAAACAAAACAAACTTCTGATAATTCCAATGTCATCGTTGTATCTGTGATTTTTCGTTAAACTGCGTATACGTATACGCAAAAAAACAAAATATATTTGATTGTATGCGGCTATTTACAGAAAATGAAATCGCAGTTTAAATTTTTACGTTTACATAGGATGAAATATCTCTTTTAGGTTGTCTCAGCTTACAGCGAGCGCAATATTAAGAACAGTACAGTGTCGGGGTGACATCGGGTAATCTATGTATGTATTTTATTGCAAAATAAAATATTGAGTTAATCTTGTAATCTTTTAATATCACTGTAGTAGATAATTAGTAATTTGATTTTAGCTAATATTATAACTAATTTGAAGCCTTTTATAGCGTGTTGATTAATGTGTATGTAATTTCTGTAAGCATTTTGCAGCGTATTTCATAGAAGCTACAAAAACATTCTTATACGTCAACTTACTATTGAGGATGTTGAATTAGGGAAATGGGCGTCGTCCGAGCCTGCTGATATTATAATCAGGGGCAACGTAATCGATTAGCTTAACTCAAATTTCACTTGTAAATAGTTCAATAAATATGCTGTAGGGAATAAAACTATAAAAGCCGTAAGTTCGATCAATTTAGATGAATGCCTTTCAATGATGTATACATTTTTTATCACCGGCCAATTTTGCTAATAGATAGATTGATGAAAAGATCAATATAGGGGAAGTTAGTTTCATATTCGAGATTAATTCTAGATAGTTCTAGACAGAAGAACTCCTGTTCTCCATGGTATAAATCGTAGAATTGCTTGTGAATCGTTATTTGGAATTCCAATGGTTATTTTGTAATATCACCTTCCGTTATATAAACCTAGGGCGGTATGTTGTACCATCACAATTTTCCACGACTTACTTTTTCCAATTTTTCTAAAGCAAAATGATATGCTCTTTCACCCAAACAATTAAACAAAAGATATCTCGATTTCAACCTTTCAGTATAAGTCTCTGTTATTGTTCCACACTTTGACAAACGTATCACCAACAAAAATTTCAAGTGATGTATAAATAAACAAATCGAGTAACCGCAGATGTCGTAAAATAGAAATATGATGATTTATTTGAGCTTGCGAGACCACATAAGAAATATAATAATTGGAAAGATGAAACAGTATTATCATTTCACTCTAAAAACGTGAGACATAAAATAAATCGAAAGACGATTGTATACCATCATACAACATCTCGCCCCTGATGATAATGCGCACACACTAGCTCGAGGGTAGTAAAAATGACGAGACTTGTAAATATGGTATGAGGTATTGGTCAGCAATGGTGACATTATGCCACATGATCTCGACAACGTCATCGGCTAACACCACCAACAAAATATCTACATATCTAAATATTTCAAATTTAGTAGCTATAATTGCTTTCTATCACCCAATGATAGACCGTGTTACAAATGGTGTAATTTAGTCTCATCCGACTCACTCAGTGCCACCAATGGCTTCAGGTTTAAAAACTGTACGGTGTTACTCCTTTGCCTCGTATAATAATGTTAACGAACGTCTCTCTGTGACCCTTGTATCACGTTGTTTAGTTGTGTTAAATTCCATTTTAAGCTTAACAAATTTTTATACGGCAATAAAAATTGATACTCTTCCGTGGCAAGTCCATTTTATTGTGTTTTTAGTGGATAATGAACGAAAAAATAATTCAACCTTTTCAAAATTTATCATAAAAAGCCAGTTATCTCCTAGGCAAACAAAGAGTCCCGTGGAAAAATTATCTTATTGTTGTTCAATCCCAGTTCTATCACAAATTTTATATTAACGATTTTGTACGACTAAGGGGCCGCCGACTTGCAACCCAAATTAAACATATATTTGGGTAACTCAAAATAATATATGTTATATCATTATCTTTACGTTTTAAGTAAATATTCCAATTAGTTTTAATTTTGTTTTTACACATACCATATAATTGTAATTGTTTTTTTTGTTAATTTTTGTAAATTTTTATACTTTAGTGCTCAAATTTAATAATAAGCATGAGACATAATCTGTTAACGTTAAAAATATACAAAATATAATTTAAATAAATTTACTGTATTGTTGTTTTATGTGTGCCTGATTTTTGTGTTTCATCATGTCTATAAAAAAAAATCGTGAAAATTGTTGGAAAAGTTAAAATTAAAATATTTTATATTATTTAAAATTTTTTTGATTTGTTATTTTTACAATTTTATAGTTCAACAACAACTCAATTCGACTCGTTAAAGGTGAGATCAATACAATTTTTGATATTGTTTTATGTTAATTCTGTTTTTGGAAATTTATTTTACTAATCCCCTATATTTGTTTATGTCTAAAACCTAAAATGTGTACAGTTTAACTTTTCTAATAATTTTCTCCAATTTTGTAAACATGTGACGTGGTAATTTATGAAACTAACTTTGTATAAAAATTGTTTTACTTAATTTTATTATTGTAATTATTATAATACATACTAATTTGTTGGTTTGGTGGTTTCTTTTCTGTTTGTAAATACCTAATATTATTGTCATTGACAATTTGGTAATTTTTTTTGGTTACAAATTTTTCCAGACTAAAAAACCAGCAGAACCCATTTATGCTGAACCCACAAAATTAAGTCACGCCCTAAATCAACAACAACAATCGGCTGGAGGTATTCCAGTGTGTTCAACCGCAACCGCTTCAAATCTGGTAAAATCCCAATCAAATCAAAAAATGCATTTCGATGAATATGATGGTGTACAATTGCGAAATAATGGTAATAATGTGGAAACGCATAAATTATCGGTGTCACTGCAACCGAATAAATTTAGCTCGTTGAATCGTCGCAGTGATGTTATAAAGGAAATTGATACAGGTGAAAATGATTGTAGTAATGATAAAAATCGGCATTCGGATACCGAGTTGTTTAATAAAGATGAGAGTGATGTCGAAACTACCACCAATATTACACGGCCGGCAAGAAAATATCATTCAAAAAGTTTTAGTATGTCCGAAAGTCGAATTGGTAATGGTGTTAGTCCTGTGGATGAACCCGGAGATGCGAAAAAAGGTGGTAGCACTGTATTCAAACAGAATCGAGAATTGTGGGAGAAACGAGTTGAATTAAGTTCGCAGCATAGTTTAACAACGCCCCGAATATTAACAAGAAATCGTATTCAGCCAGACTTGGTAATGGATCTGCCATTACTCTCGTCAAAAGAAGGGTCGACAAGATCGTCACGTGATTCAATTGATTCAGAGCTAGAAGATATGACGTCGGCCGAGCGATTCGCCCAGAACCAATCAACGCTTAAAAAAAACGAACGATACTCCAGCGAAAATTCTAGTCAATATGATCAGTTGAACAAAAAAGAAGTGAAGCTAGATAATAAATTAATCGAGAAACCGAAAGCAGAAGTGAAACCTCAACAAGAGATAATCGAAACGGTTGATATCGACGACAATGGGGAAAAATTAAAAATTAATAATCTCGTACTGGATGATGTGTTGCATATCAGTGAAGATGAGGGTAAAATGGGTAAAGAGATTCATAAAAGTCCGATTCCAGTTCGCAACACACAAAAATATGTTTCACAGTTTGCAGACCTGCATTTAACCGGTGGCTGTTTAACTACAACGGCTACACCTTCGGCTACATCCACATCATCGGTATCCTTATCTAATATAAGTAATACAAAATCCGAAACTGTTTGTTTAACATCGTTTAAACCCCAGGTTAAAGTAAAACCACAAATACTTAAGAAACCGTTAGTACTACCACCTACCACTCCGGAAATGGTTCGCAAATCCAATCAAAATGATTAAACAAGCCGAGGGGATACAATTTTTCAAAAGTAAAACACCAAATTTTTTTTTTTGTTTACATTTTGTTTAAGTTCGAAGACTGTTATTTAAAAATAAGTGGGATCTGCTCACTCTAAAATTAATAAAAGGACGAAGTTTTGCGGTAATTATTCGATTTTTTCACTAGCCGAGCGATAAAATCGAATAATTACAATCAAACTACATAATTTATTATTATTTGTTCCGATCGTGACAAGAAGTCTAATAAAACGTTAATTTGCAACAGCAATTTTTTGTCTTCTTGTCAGATTGTATTATGAGATTTAATTTCACTTATAAAAAAGAGTAAAAAGTATTTTTTGATACTTAACTCAATAAAATATATAATTATTATTAATAATAACGAACTAATTGTTTAAAAGGTAGTAATAATCCAATTTTTTAGGTTTTAATTTCCAATTAATTATAATTTTATGTATTTTATCAATTTTTTTAGTAAATATTTGTTATGCAAAATTTAAATTAATATTATTATTTATAAATATTTAGTATATAACGATAATTATATTATTAAATTAATTAATTATTTAGTTTTGTTCCAATCAAATTATATTTACAAAAAATTATTAATTAGTTTTTGTTTTAATTTGTGGTTTAATATTCCTTTTTCTAATTTACTATTTTATCTAAACCTTATACATATTATTATAAATTATATACTCAACTTAATAAAATCAAAATATTTATATACATAAACTATCTTATATATAACATAATTTTACAATAATATATACATTCAATAAAAATATTTAAACAAGCAAAACTCTAAATTTACATTTTATGATCCAATATATACATAGATTAAGTTTTATTGATTTGTGAAATAGAAACCCCCATTTTAAATATTAATTGTCCTGTGTTTTCTTGGAAATCCGCTTATTTTATCTTATACCGATTATTTTTTATAAATTTTAATAAATCCGAGCAAAATACATAGTTTCCTTAACAAAACTAAATTCAAACATACATTTGATGAGACTGAAAAAGAAAAAGAAAAAAGAAATATTTTGTTAAAATTTTGATTTTTATAATCAGTCACACATACAAACAAATAAGCACACATTTTTAGCGTAAAAATTTAGCGACCTTTAACCATTTTTAAAAGGCGATAATCTTTTTAAAACTAGGGCATTACGAACATGATTTCGGCGGCTGTCTAAAGCCAATTAAAGGCGGACGATAGCACTCATAAATTAACATCGCAAATCATTGTAAGGCCCATATACAAAATACAAATGCAAAGCAAAAAAAAAAAATAGTAAACTTACAGGAAATATTATTATTAATTATTATATTAATTATCATATCTCAATGTTGTCAATAATATATAAAATAAAAAAACATACATAAAAATAATAAATATTTAAAAAAATAATAATATTGATAAATAATTTTTAATTCAACAAATTTTTATCATTTTTATGGTGCTTTATTTTAGTATTTTTAACGATCGTACATTTTATTGTGTGTCATCGTGATAGTTATATAATTTCACTAAATGGATTTTTTCTCCCAAAAATACTATCAAAAAATAGAAGTAGATAGTTAACTGAAACAGATAGTTTTGTTTATTCAATTTGTTTATATATTGTATTATTACTTTCTTTTATTTACCTAATATTACTTTGTAATTTAAACGAACAAAAAATGATAATAATTTAAGCAAATATTTTAAAACAATATTATACATATATAATTTAATTTAAAAATATTATAATAAAATGCAAGAAAACAATATAATATTGGATGTGTTTGAGTTTGGAAAATGCTTAACTAAAATTCATTGCGTATATGAATACGGCCAAGTAGAAGGCAAATAAAAAAACGGTTTGTATGTATGCTAAATATCCAATTAAAGACATCAAAGCGGAAAATGGTAAAATTTTGAATGAAAATCAGCTTCTAAATTATAAACAATTTATTTAAACATAGTTCACACTCAGGAAAATGAAAATAAATTTTTCTGCCACATTTACGATATATAAATAAATAAAGTCAAAAAAATCTTAACATAAAATAATTTCCATACCATTTATATGAAAGTTTTTTCGGCATTAAAAAAGGCTGACTTAAAAATGGCGTTTTTATTAAATTGTTTTTTTAATTTTAAAATTGACTAATGGTACTCTCTATTGGACATGTAAATCCAAACCATTCAATTACTGCAACTAATGCTTTCATTAATGAAAATATAAAACAAACGTAAACTTGCAAATTGACATGACTTAAAAAAGGTCCCATTTTTTCATATAAAAACACCATTTTTAAGTCAACCTTTTTAATTTCAGTCTTTTTTAATTCAGGGAGCCTTTTTTCGTGTTTACGTTTTTTGGGCCTACATACATTCAAACCGTATTTTTTTTATTTGCCTTCTACTTGGCCAAAATCATATACGCAATGATAACACCAATTTCTGGGTAGTGGAAATTTGGGGGAAGGGGCATTATACTTAAACTGCAGTACCGTGTTCCAATGTTTAATTGGATAATCTAGCGAGGAAAATATCAGTTAAATATTAAACGCCAAGTAAATGATCCTCAACTGAGTTCTAACCTACTATAAATCTCTTCCATTTGAAACGCGATTTTTTAAAACGCGATAATCAAAACACGATATTTCAAAACCGCCGCCCGGTGACAAAGTGGTCTGCATGCTTGCTCCAGCGACCGGAGGTCCCGGGTTCGATTCAAGGAAAAAGGTTTACTGCAGGTTTTTAGGATCAATGAATTAATCACTCATTATCCGAAATAAAAATAAGACTATGAAACCTCATTTGAGGCGGCCAAATCCCTTGATGGGATATAGTGCCAGAGAGAGATCGATATTTTCAAATCCATTGATGGGATATTAGTATCAGAGAGAGAGAGAGAGAGAGAGGATATTTCAAAACGCACTACGGTACAAAACGCGATATGGTACAAAACGCGATATCGATCGCAATGTACGCAACGTGTCGCTTCGCAATGTACATTCTGGAAAAGAGGAAAAAATGTAAACAAAATGTCTTTAAAAGCATAACAATTTTGTGCTAAAGACTGTTTCCGATTTACAAAATATGTGAGACGTCCTTGAATAAAGAGATCCGTAGCTCCGAATTTTTCCTTCCCAATACGTGGTGTATGTGATCGCTCGCAACAAAAAATCGGGCGGAGGTAACTAATAGAGATTGACCAATGGCAAGCAAATAGAGATTGACCAATGGCAAGCAACAAGTGGCAAGCTTTTCAGTAAGACAATGCCTCCGATTAATATACTACCAGAGTAATCAAAGCGTGTATTCTAAAACAAAATGTTGCGTTGGCCGCCTAATTCACCGGACTTAAACATAAAGAAAACGGTATACGGGAAGCTGTTTACCTTTTACGGAAAGCTAACGAGGGGGGGGGGGGGGGGGGAAGCAATACGACAATAAAGAAGATTTAATTGAAGCTATCATTTCCCTCTAAAAATCAGTATGTGTCATTTCGCTGAAGTGTAAACAACATATTTTTTGTACGGGAAAAAAATTTGCGGGAAGCGCAGCTTTTTTGTTTTAATTTAAAGAAAATTGCAGCTGATGGACAACGATTGTTGTGTGAAGCATTTGGCGAACATGCTCAATAAAAACATGTGAGTACTGTTTCCGCCGCTTTAAAAGTGGTAATTTTCACACCAGTGGCAAAAAACGCGAAGGGAGACTAGTAAAGTTCGAATAGTCTGATGAGTTGGAGGCGTTATTGGATCACGATTCATGCCAAACTCAAGAGGAGCTCGCTCATACATTGGGAGGACTCAATAAGTGATTCAAAACGGTCTCATGACCATGGGGTACAAAAATGGGGGAGTAACTGCTGCAAAGACAAAATCGGAAGGGTCTTTTGCATCAAATCGTAACTTTGCATCGAACTCCGCTGATGCAAGCTGTACTCACCAATATATGGTATTGTATCCGGACTTCTACCGATTGTTGTGTTGAAGGCGCCCACGATAATTTTTTTATCACGGTGCGGGATGTTACTCATGATGCCTTCCAACTCCCCCAAAGCATAAATCGTTGACATCATCTGACTTGTTTTCGGTGGGCGGACATTGAATTTCTTTTTGCGGAGTCTAACCGTGCATATCCGCATGTTGATCGGATGGAAGTCGATGAAATTCAACCTACTGATTACGTGTGGCTCATGTACTGGTGATATATCTTAAGGAATCCGGTCCTATAAGAAGAATTTCCGCTGCATCGCTTCCACTACATCGACTGATTCATTTCGAGTTACCCATAGACTGCGTGGAGGTATCTCCAACTGCTTTGCATTTTAAGACTTTGGTTGTCTGAAATTTATTAATTATTTACAAGAGGCATTCAATTAAAACTCTCTAAAATAGGAATCTAATTTATAAAAAAAATATAGTCACTACCTATCAACAATAATTGAAAAAATTTATTACGCTCTTCTTCAAATCACGTCCATTCGGTTCTGTTGTGAATTTGAGACTATTATCTGCCAGCTGCCACTCGTTTTAAGATTATATCACTGCATGTGAATGTTAATAAACTGCCAATTTTAACGGTTAACAAGTTAACAACACAACTCTATTATTTTACCCTATATGTATACACATAATTATGACAGTTTTTACTTTCCAACAATAGATGGCTCACAAGTTTAGTTTTTCAGACGAAAACATCGAGGCATTTTCGCGTAAAACCAAAACAAAAATACAAATTGTAGTTAACTTCATTGTAGCAGCCACGTCTAAGAAAAGTGTTGTCAAAAATCTGAATTTGTTTGATTTAAATATATTTATAAATTATACTAAAACAGTAATTTAGTTAAAAATATATAAAAATGGTAAGTAAATATATTGGCTACCCGATACTATATAATTTTTCATGTGATGGCGTAATAAAATCGCTAAAATTCAGTGAATATGTTTTTGGGGCCGGATCAACATTTTTTGACATTCATCATTTTTTTTTTATTTACGTGATCATCTGAATAAAATGTTGTAACCTAATAAATGTATGTAATTTTTATCAATTTTAGCCATTGCGCCTAGATATAAAGCGGAGACTAACTTCCCGTTCAGATCGCGTAAAATGTGTCGATTTACATCCAAAAGAACCATGGATGTTGTGCGCTCTCTACAATGGCCATGTACACGTCATGAATTACGAAAACCAACAACTAGTTAAGGATTTTGAGGTTTGTGATCTGCCAGTACGTTCAGCAAAATTTGTCGAACGTAAAAATTGGGTAATCACCGGATCTGATGATATGCAAATTCGTGTATTCAATTACAACACTCTCGATAAGGTGCACTCGTTCGAAGCTCATTCTGATTATGTTCGGTGCATTGCAATTCATCCAACGCAACCATTGATTTTGACTAGTAGTGACGATATGCTCATAAAATTATGGAACTGGGAAAAAATGTGGGCATGCCAACGTATATTTGAAGGACATACACATTACGTCATGCAAATAGTGTTTAATCCTAAAGATAATAACACGTTTGCGAGTGCTTCGCTTGATCGCACTGTTAAAGTTTGGCAACTTGGTTCAAATGTACCAAATTTCACTCTGGAAGGTCACGAAAAAGGTGTAAATTGTGTTGATTACTATCACGGAGGAGATAAACCTTATTTGATTTCGGGTGCCGATGACCGTTTGGTTAAAATTTGGGATTATCAGAATAAAACTTGTGTACAAACACTAGAAGGGCACGCTATGAATATTTCGGCAGTTTCGTTCCACCCCGAATTACCGATTGTATTAACTGGGTCGGAGGATGGTACCGTCCGTATATGGCATTCTGGAACATATCGATTAGAAACATCTCTTAATTATGGATTCGAACGGGTTTGGACTATTTGTGGCATGCGAGGTACGAACAATGTTGCTCTCGGATACGATGAAGGTTCCATCATTATAAAAGTTGGACGTGAAGAACCTGCCATGTCGATGGATGTAAATGGTGGTAAAATTATTTGGGCTAAGCATTCAGAAATGCAGCAAGTTAATTTGAAAGCGTTGCCAGAAGGTACCGAGATTAAAGATGGCGAAAGACTGCCAATTGCTTCCAAAGATATGGGCGCCTGCGAAATATATCCACAAACGATTGCACATAATCCAAATGGTCGGTTTGTAGTAGTTTGCGGCGATGGTGAATATATAATTTATACATCGATGGCGCTACGAAACAAAGCATTTGGTTCCGCACAAGAATTCGTTTGGGCTCTAGAAAGTAGTGAATATGCTATCAGAGAAAGCAGCGGTGCTGTAAAGCTATTCCGGAACTTCAAAGAACGCAAAGCATTTACGCCAGATTATGGTGCAGAAGGTAAGCTAATTCCCCCAACCTCGTTTTAACCTGTCAAATCGCTAATTTATCTAATATTTTTACTAATGCTTTTTAAACAATGAAAGAAGGTAACTCGGATGACTATTTTACAAATTACATTTTGCTAATCGAGAACTATTTTTAGGCATATTTGGTGGGTATCTGCTTGGGGTCAAGACCTCATCCGGTTTGTCGTTTTATGATTGGGAAACACTTGAATTGATTCGACGCATTGAAGTGCAACCAAAGTGAGTACATTTTAATAATTATTTAAAAATCGAATTTTAATCGATGTCCCCTTCTTCTAGACACGTATTTTGGAATGAATCTGGGCTCTTAGTATGTTTGGCTACCGAAGAATCTTACTTTATTCTACGCGTTGATACTGCGGCGATTGCTGTTGCCGTTGAATCAAAACAAGGTTTGGGCGATGACGGAATCGAAAATGCATTTGATGTGCTCGGTGAAGTGAATGAACAGGTTAAAACTGGATTATGGGTTGGCGATTGCTTTATTTATACGAACTCCGTTAATCGAATCAATTACTATGTGGGTGGTGAAATAGTAACTATTTCACATTTAGATCGTACTATGTATCTTCTTGGCTATGTACCAAAAGATAACCGATTGTATTTGGGCGATAAAGAATTAAATGTGACCAGCTATTCCCTTCTACTTTCGATACTAGAATATCAGACGGCCGTTATGAGGCGTGATTTTGAAACAGCGGATCGTGTATTACCTACCATTCCTAAAGAGCATCGCACCCGTGTTGCCCATTTCTTAGAGAAGCAAGGATTTAAAAAGCAAGCTCTTCAAGTTTCTACCGACTCTGAGCATAAATTTGATCTGGCGTTGCAGATTGGGGATTTGGACACAGCATTAATTTTGGCACGAGAATCTGAAAATCCGCAGAAATGGTCACAATTGGCAGAGGTGGCAACAAGCAAAAATAAATTCGATTTAGTTCAAGAATGTTTGGAACGAGCGAACGATTACGGTGGTCTTCTTTTGTTGGCGACAAGCACCGGAGATAAGAATATGTTAAAATCATTAGGCTCATCTGGCGGGGACCAGGGTAAACATAATATCTCATTCCTTTCAATGTTTTTACTTGGCGATCTTGAAGCTTGTCTAGAAATTTTAATAAATACCGGTCGTATACCAGAAGCGGCATTCTTTGCACGCACCTATATACCAAGCAAAATTACTTACGTTGTCGGATTATGGCGAACAGAATTGGCAAAAGTGAACGAAAAGGCTGGGCAAAGTTTAGCCGATCCCGAACAATACGAAAATTTATTCCCCACGTTTAATGAATCATTAAAAACGGAACAATTTCTAGCGAAAAATACTTTTCCACTGCCAGCTAGCGCTGCAATGCGAGTTCCACTAAATATTGAGCGAACAGCCGTTAACGAGATGAAGCAAGCGGAAGAAAGTGGTCAATTTGAATATAATCCAGGTTTAGTTGTACATAAAAACGAAGAACCTCCTGGCGAGCCATGGTGCTATACAGGCACAACGGATGCGGCGCTACCTGATAAAATTAAAAGTGATATCGCCAAACAATTAGAAGAAATAAGAAATTTAAATGCCCGATCCCATAAGGAGCTTGAAACGCAACCGACACCGTTGAACCGGAAAAGTTCACTCGACGAGTTCGAATTAGAGATAGAAGGGATGACGTTAGATGAAAATATAGATACGTCGGTAAGTAGATAATAGTTTGTAAATACATATTTGTAATTTGGTGTCCTAATGTTAATTCTCGTTTTTAGGATGTGAATATAGACGACGATTTGCTGAGTGATGAGGAATAATATTCTACTTATACCTAGAGAATTCCTGTTTAAATATTTTTTTAAATTTTATTATTACATTAATCAGAAAGAATAAATTTAAATGTATTATCTAATTATAATTTAATAACATTACACGTATAATAATTATAATTAAACGAATTTTTTATTTTTCATTACGTAAGTAACGTTTTTATGTTATGTTTTATGCCACATTGCGTAATTTGAGATGTTTTACTGTATATCGAAAAAGCTTCGTATTGACAGCAAGTGCCGATTGTCATTTGTCATAATTTTATAACAACATACGATTTTATGTTTATTCAATTTAAAAAAATACATATGTAATTATTATATTTTATAAAATGTTTTAAGTTTATTAAATATTGATTGTAAATAAAGTGATTGAGATATGGTAGGTATCGTACACTAAAAATATCATTTTTTATGAACGAAAATTGCAAATAAAAAAATCAATAATGCGTAATTGGTTAATTAAATTAATGACTTATTTGGTAATTAGGCAAAAGCTAATGAATTTAATGCTGATGATGAAGAAATTGTACATCCACCGACTGCGGACGAATTAAAAGAGCAAGGAAATCAGTGCGTGAAAAATGAATTGTTTTTGGAAGCGATTTTACACTACACTCACGCGATAAAACTGTCACCGGACGATCCAATTTTATACAGTAATCGTTCGCTAGCGTTTCTGAAGGCAAAACATTATTATTATGCCAATGAAGATGCGGAAAAGGCAATCCATTTGAAACCGGACTGGGCGAAAGCGTATTTTCGAAAAGCAGAAGTAAATGTTGCTGCTGGTCAGTATGATACCGCGCTATTGTCGTATGGCCGTGCCTTGCAGCTACAACCGAATGATTCAAATATCTTGAATGCCGCTAAAAAGGCAGCTGGTTTAAGTAATCGGGAAACTATGATGGAAAAGAAAGTTCCGTGGGTTGGTGCCGGTATAGGAATCATACTTGGTGTTTTAATCGTTCTGGCGGATCAAGTGTTTGCCAAAATTCCTACACTTAAACATCCCTCGTTAATGGTAATCTTAGTTTTTGCAATTTCAATTATAGGATTTGGTATAGCAAAAGCTTATAGATCGTATGCAAAAATTCAAATGAAGAGTTTACTTGATCCCCCGGTTGATTTACTGGAGGATTTTAAAAAGGAAAATGAGTCAGAAGAACCGGAGCTTCCGATAAACCGAAATAGGTATACCAAAGCTCAGGCACGTCAACGATTTAAGAAGGGCAAATCATAATATTCCGAGAAACTTTAACAACAGAGGCAATTTTATATTGTTTTATAATTCAATTTTATATTATAATTTATATTAATTTTAATTGACAATCCATTAAAATAAAAAATTCTATAAAATATAATTTATGTTTTTTGCTGAAAATCGCAACCGAAATTTCGGACATCATTTTTCTAAACCATTCGTTAATGTCATTCGTAAATAGGATCGGGTTTAATATTCTTAGGATTTAGTTTTTCGTCTGCATTAGTCGTACATTGTAGTGGCCACCGCGCTCCTAGAATTCTCGAGGAATTTTCAGAATTACAACATGCAATAAAATTACCAACTACACAAAAAGCTTCTTTGGATGCGTTCGGTGGCTACGAAAAAAATGTCACTACACAATTTTCGAAATCGAAAATTACAAAAACAAACCGAATTCGGAATAAACGAATATTTACGATTCGATTAGTCTAGCGACGGACTCCGTCGCGGCCATACGTCGCAGTGAAAATTACAAAACAACATTAAAATTATTTCACTTACAAAAAAAAAAGTTAAATTTTTTTTTTAAAAAATATTTGAAATTAAATTCGCGGGTTTAATAAATAATATTTTGTTTGTTTTTTTTTTGTAACTTAACTAACATTGAATTGATAAAGAAAATATAAAAAAATAATAATTCCAGTGCTAAAAAATTTGATTTTTATTGAAGTGTGTTTTATAATACCTACATAACATATTGTAGAAAAAAAATTATTGCAAAATTACATTAATTTTTTTCTTGTTATCATAAGTTGATTAAATTTTTATTAAAATTTATTGTTTTAAATTAATTAATTGAAAAATATACCTGTATAAGTATATGAAAAAAGAAAAAAGTGAATTTTTAATACTTTAGTGGAATTTTATTGTTATAAAATACAAAAAATAAGTTTTATAATAATAATAAATATATAAAAAATACAAATTAAATTATTATTATTTGTGTTTTATTATTTTAATTAAGCATATTATTATTCTTTTTTTTATCTTAACATAATTTTTTTACGTGGCAAAAAGAAAAAAATTAAATATTTAAGAATAGCTATATAAAAAAGAAACGAAATTTAGTTTTTCAAGATGGCGGGTCTCTGTACTGGTATTTCGTATGGATTGTCTCAAAATAATTTAAATAATAATAAAGAATTGGTTTTTGTCAAATTAACTGATTCGGCATATCGGGCAATTGAGGAATATCAAAGAAATCAAGTAAGTTTTTATGTGTAAATTTTTCTAAGTTATGTAAAATCCAATAATATGCAATTTAGTGACAGACAAAAAGTTAAAAATAATCAGCCATTTTTAATATGTACCTAAATTATATAAAAAAATATATAATGTACCTACATTTCTATGTATTCATACAAGTGTGCGATTGTATAAGAATGCAAGATAACTCGGTAGTGGTATGACATTTTGTCAGAATATTTTATTTTTTTTGATAAACTATTTTCCTTGATTAATAAAAATCGTACCTATACAAGTTAGAATTTGTACGTACAATTTTTATTTTTAATATTTTTTGAAATTCCTAAAAATAAAAAAATAAAGAAAGTTAACGGTGCCAAAAATTTAGGCCACGAACTGTTGATCCTCTCTTTTTTTCAAAAAAATACGTATTCCATCTCTCTGTACTTATATGATGATTGTGGAGCTCTCGAAATCTTAATTGTTTTTGTAGTATACGCATACACCGATACTCAAGGAAATTTAGGAAGCACGGTGCAAAATTTACAAAATGTACCTTGTGGTACGCATTCCGGTATCATCGTACATTTTGTGATTTCGGAAAATTAACAAAATGAAAATTTTCTTGTCGCGACGTTTTTCTTTATTGAGTACATTTTTTTTACAGACTACATAGTTTTATTGTAATTTATGTGTATAAAAAGAGAGAACAGATGTTTTTTGAGAAAATGAATTTGATAAGTCAACGCACCCTTCTTATGTGTAAAAAAATTAGAAATTTCTATTACAGATTACGTTTATTTGATTTTTTTTGGTTGTCTGAAAATTTGTATTGAAAACACAGGTCATTAGCATTTCTCGACTACCTTTCGAAATCATTGACAACATCCTTGTATTAATTAATGATCGAACTTCTGTAACATATGTTTTTCCTGAAATGCGATTTAGTAACATAAATTTTTAATTTACTTCATGTATTTAGTAGTTTTGGTTTTCTATAAATTATGTTAATTGTAGAGGGGTAATATTTGATCATTTCCTCTTTCCATATCCCATAAGGCTGCCAAATAATTATGATTGGCTTTCATATAATTCGAAGTTCTGCCAGTTTTAGCCTTCATGGTTTCTAGAAAATAAACCCAATATGCCCAAAACCGAGAAAACTGTTTTATTCTCATACCTTGATGGGTCCGGCCCCTTTGCTAATATTTTATTGCAGATTTAGTTAATTTAATATGTAATTAAATTTGAATTGGAATGTTCCATACGTCGCTCTGATTGGAATATCGTTTCTTATTTAATGACTAATCTCAAATTTCGGTTTATTTTAATGTGATACACGTTTCAAAGTCAAGACATTAAACATGTGGAAATATACTTATTAATAGATTTCGTTGAAATTCCGTTAGTGGTAGGTTCCGTGAGCTATGACAATCTTATGATATTGAGTTTACCTGTAAGGTGGTAAGCAAAATTGCTGCGTCTACAAAAAAATGAGTGTGAACATTCCAAAAATGCTTTTTCGATTCATTTCTAAATTCTAGAGTGCATCCAAAGAACCAAGAACTAAATATGTATAGCTCATTTCATTCTACTTATACTGTGTGCCTGACGCCAATTTTTGTTTCATTTCCGATTTTTAATTAAATTGTTGGTTAGTTCATACCGGATATCGATAGATCTGAACTAAGACTCTAAATCTTGAATTAGAGTCTTAGTTCAGATTTAGAAATACTTTAGAGATTTATAAATCTTAATTAAAAGAAAAAAGTATAGAATTTCAGTAGAATATCACGCAAATAGGAGGAAGGTTTGACTATAGCGATTCCAAAGAAACGGGGCCTGAACAAATGCTAGAAATGACTGAGTATATCTCTCCTTAACACAAACATGAGAAGATTAGCAATGATCATCCTGGATTGAATTTCATCGACCATTAACTCGAAATTAAGAAGGGAGCAAGTTGGCTTCATACCAGACGAAGTTGCACCAATCATATCAACACAACGCGCATCATCATTGAATAGTCTAACGAATGTAATATATCACTATACATATTCTTCGAGGTGTTCGAGAGTGTATTCGATACAATATACACGAAAATAATATGGATGACACTGTATAATGGGCATTCCAAATGAATTAATTGAACTTACACAAGATATATAGAGGGATGCACCCAGCGACATCCAGTCGTGAATAATGGAGAAACTGAATCATTTGGATTTTGCAGATGGGATATGCCTGCTACCATATATATATACGCCGACGTGCAATAAAAAGTGCAGATGCTTTTAGAACTAGGAAAGGATGTGTATGAGGTCGATTATCATAGTCGTTATCATACAGATTGACGCTAGGTTAGGTTTCAGTGGTGGACAAGTTTGGTCATATTTGGCGCATTTTGATACCACGCATTCACGCCACATCATTATCCCATTCACCTATTCACACAACCACCTGCACATTGCAAGCTCCATGTCAATCTGTACATTGATCGGTGGGTCGGCACTGAGTTCTGCACTCTTACAGAGGGTCTTAGTTGTGTTTATTGACATCACCGATTGTAATCGATGGTGAAAATTCGATTTGCATCTGGGACCGGGAGGTACTGGGTTCGAATCCCATGTCATGTTCATGAATAATTAAATAAATAAATAAATGAAAATTCGATTTGCATCTAGCCTCTGATGGGATTCGAACCCAGTACCTCCCGGTCCAAGTGCCGAAGCTTTAACCATGCACCACTTGTCCGGTAACAGATTGACGCTAAATGGAAGAATTTCCTACGGCTGTGTATTCAATTCGAAAGTACTGAAAATAGACCAATATACGGAACAATCACCATTACTATCGAAAACCTAAAGTAAAATATAAAATTCGTAAACACGAAAAAGTTAGTTGCAAGAATTAGAATATAGATGGCAAATATAAAATGAATCGAATTTCGTACGCTACGCAGTAATTCGCTAGTAGTACAACTACATAATTGTACAACTGCTCTATATACAGTCGGTGATCAAATTATTAGAACCACTTTCAAAATTATCGTTTTATTTCTGTTATTCTGTTATAAAATATTAAAATATCTTTTTTTTTGTTATTAATTATATATTTTAGTTTTATGTATTTCAATATTTTAATATCACAATTCAGGCTATGCAAAATTCAAATGCTGGTACAATTAATATTTGGTTACGCCACCTTTTGCTGCTATGACAGCCGCTATTCTTTTTGGCATACTTTGTATACATTTAAGGCAGTGTTCCTTTATTTTTTCGTTTCTATGCCACACATCAATTAACCGCTCTATTAACTGTCTTTTGTTTGTTGTCGTTTCTCTACAAATCTCCCTTTTCATTAACTCCCACAGATTTTCAATGGGGTTAAGGTCAGGAGAATTGCCAGGCCAGTTGAGAACCTTCACTTGTTTTTCTTTTAGGAACTTTGTCACTTTTTTGGCTTTATGACAGGGTGCGGAATCATGCATGAACATAAAGTCACCATTTTTGAACCATTCCGTAGCTTGGGGCAGCATCTTCGTTTCCAAAACCTTAATATACTGGTCTTGCCGCATAGTCCCTTCAACGATGTACAGGCGACCGGTACCGAAACTGCTTATTATTGACCAGACCATTACACTAATGGGGTGTTTCACTCGTTTGACAATGCAGTCTTCATTAAATTTTTCCCCGATTCGTCTCCTAACATACTGTGATTTATCCATCAGTATTTGTACTGAAGATTCGTCAGAAAAACAAACCTGTAACAAAAATATGTATTACTAAAATAAACAAGAAATACCATTTTAAGGATTAAATTAACATAATTAGATACTTTTACCTTTTCCCAGTCTTTGGTTGTCCAGTTTTTATGTTCCTTCGCCCACTGCAATCGCTTTTTTTATTGCTGTAGTTAGCAATGGTTTCTTTACAGACCGGCAAGAAGAGAATCCTAATTCGTTTAGGCGTCGTCGGGTTGTCATATCTGATATGTTAATACCAGACTCTTGAATTTTTTTTTGAAATAATGCTGCGTGGAGCTTTTCTGTTTTCCACACAGATATCCCTAATTTTTCGAAGATCCCGTGGAGTGGTAATCTTTTTTCGGCCACACTTCCCAATTCTCTTTGGAGTAATACTTTGGTTTTCTGAGATTTTTTGTTTTATTCGGACCACAGATGTATGGGAAACACCTGAAATAGTCGCTATTTTACGAACTGATAAATCAGTGTTTACCAAGAGCGTCCTTATTTCGCTTAATTTTCGTGGTGAAAGGTCTTTTGCTTTCCCCATCCTCAAAAATTCCTAAGATCAAAAATCATGTAATAAAACAAAAACAACAACAAGATTTACGTAACAAAAAATATAATAGTAAAAGTACTTACCTAGCGAGTAAATTGAAAAGTATTGGCAACACAATAACCTCTAAATTTTATTAAGATAACCATGGAAAAAAACAAACAAATTCACAATAACAAAATAACCAATTTAAAATGTTCCCGTTATAAATCACAAATTCCTATACACTATTAAAAGTACACAAAATAAGCATTTGCACCTACCTTATTAGTATTTGTATATTATATTACTTACATGTATACTGAGATTTTCATGCGATTTAAGTAAAAATAAAAATTTATTCATCTGGTGCTAATAATTTGATCACCGACTGTATATAGAGAACTGTTTGTAGATCTGACGGCAAAAAAATTAACCTGATTGGGTCTTTTTTTGTATGTTAATTTTTATTTTCATAAAGTATGCCGTGCTAAAATTTCATGTAAAAAAGACCCAATCAGCTTATTTTAAATGCGCCAGATGTCACTACCCCGAACATTTATAGTTCTCAATAGACAATATCCCAATGTAAATAATACATTTTCCATCTATAAATCAAAATTCAAATAGGAAAGGAGGTTTGCCTCAAAATAAACATCACGCAATATAAGACGATGAGGCTAAACATACCCCCAATATCCACACTAGTATATTACAACCAAGAGAGCTTATTGAATTTCTATAACTTGGTTTGTACACTTAATGTATACCGCAGATGGAGACATAAATAAACGAATCCACAAAGCTAAAGCAACATTAATGATTTTTAAAATTTTTACTGACTTAAACTTTAATATTGCAAAAATATTTTAGTTCTGCTTTTGAGCATTGATACCTTCATTTTCAAAAGCATACAAAAAAATGTTTTATATAAAAACAAAAAGTCGGTATAGCAAAAATCGAAAAGGTGTTGAAAGCTCAAGCAAAAATTAAATATTTTTGCAATACAAAAATTAAATATTTTTGTATTAGAGTTAAACCAATAAAAATGTTAAAAATTAAAATAAAACTAAATAAAATTATTATTAACATTCAAGATGTTACACACAATCTGGAACACATCTATATGAGAAATTAAAAATGACAATTTTAAAAAAATCATATTTTTAATTCGATAAATTGAATTATTATTTTCATATTGAAGGAAAAGAAATTGATTTCCTGTTTTAGTTTTATGATAGGCTAGTTAGTTTTATGATTTTGTTTGTCATTTGTAAATTCGTTGAATTTTGTAACAAAATAGTCGTTAAGCACAGTGTTTCCGAACATATTCTAGAGATAGTTAGTTTAGTGTCATCTATGAATAATGATGCT
Source organism: Nephrotoma appendiculata (assembly GCA_947310385.1). Classification (NCBI taxonomy): domain Eukaryota; kingdom Metazoa; phylum Arthropoda; class Insecta; order Diptera; family Tipulidae; genus Nephrotoma; species Nephrotoma appendiculata. The sequence goes on from OX371223.1 coordinate 18,588,382, forward strand.
TATCGTTTATGAACATTGACATCTATTAATAACTAGCACAAACTAACCAGAAATTTAGTTAGTCGGAACTTTGATCAGAAAAATTAATGTCTAATCACATAAAATTAATAGTGAAATATTATATAATACCTCTATTCCGGTGCACGGATTGAAATGAGTTTGATGTTCGATTGGTGTGAGAGATTATGGCTAGAGTGCTTGACCGAATTTTGCTAAACAAGTTAACTAATTCGCCATCTGTCCAGGCTGTAATGCGCTTGTGACTGGGCCGAAGATGTGTCCCACTCAATAATATTATTTGCCAGTGAAGCAAATATTTATTTGGAAATTTTTTCAAAAACTTTTTTATTCAAAATTGAGTGCGTGAATCACGTTGTTTTCAAAACGGGCGTTTAACCCACGAATGGTAATACTATAGTCAGACTGTGGATTAGTAGTTTATGAAATAATCTAGATTTTTTATAGAATGAACCCTCTGACTAAAATAATAAAAAAATACATTACTTGGAGGATTTTCCTTCAAATAATAATAAATTTAGCACAGAAACCAGATTTTGTGGTTACAGCGCGTTACGTTTAACAATTCAACCGTTGAACACAATTATTTTTAAATTATAAATTATTTTGTTTACATTTGAATGTTTTTCTTTATCAATAACAAAATTAAAACTACACGTCTAATTGGTAAATAATATAAAAACGACGAAAGTGTTTTGGTTCTAAATAAAATAAATGCACGGAAAAAAAATATAGCACACATCTCCATAAAATATTGGAGCCCACGGAATTGTGGTCTATTATCGGAAAGCTTACTATTTAATGATAAGGATTGGTTACCGCGAGGTATAGTAAAATTTATTAAAAATGTTAAACCCGGTTGTCATAAAAATAGGAATGTGTTCTATAATATTAATGTTTATGCTCATACACAAAGCACTCTACCTCATGCATTATAGGACAATATGTACCGATAAGGGAACTATTCTTATATTATTGGCATCTTTTCCAATATAATATTGCAGCATTTGTATATTTTATTGGATTGAATCCCTAGAAAAATAGGAACATTCATGATATTTATGGAAGTTTCTACATTGTAATATAGTAAAGCACCCATCTAACATATGAACAAATAAAACTCAATTTTGATTTCATAATACATATTTAATAAATTACACTGTGCTTGAATTTCAAACTTTTTTTGCGTGACAAGCTGGGCACCCGGGGGGTAAACCTAATTCGACTATGCTGAATTCATTGGTGCTAGTCCCATTTCAAAGTTAGTCCCCATTTTTGAAATATCGCTTTCGACATATTTTGCCTCTGAGACAAATATTTGTCAAAATATACACTCATATTCACGTTGATAGCTCCTGAACCATTAAGATTTTCGTTATGCTTTCTTCAGCAAAGTTGTTGCGCAAGCCAAGACCAACAACTTTGCTGAATATATCAAGGCCGAAAAACGACATCTACAATCACATTTTTGTGTTATTTTATTTTTTGAAACGCAAAAAAAAAATAAAATAACACGAAAATGTGATTGTAGATGTCGTTTTTCGGCCTTGATATGTTCAGCAAAATTGTTGCGCAAGCCAAGACCAACAACTTTGCTGAACATATCAAGACCGAAAAACGACATCTACATTCACATTTTTGTGTTATTTTTCCATATGTGTGTGTTTTACTTAGGCCAAGGTGAGCTTGGAGTGGCACTTCCGCACAATTAGACCAGGAGTGCCCCGTTGTGATACCACAGTAACCTATTTCCCCTTTACCCCTGTTCAAAACCATTCGGAGCTACGTACGTACAGCAAAATATCTCGCACTCCACATTCAGCGAGATCTGAAAGGCTGGTCACACTGGTCACGCCCAAATACTTATGCCTTCTGTATGATAGTGCCGGACACGAGCATAGGATGTTATCTAAAGTCTCTTCTTCCTTTTCGTCCATGCAACTTCTACAAAATCATTCGTCTGTAAACCTAGCCTTCTCGCATGTTCCCCAAAAAGGCAGGGTCTTGTCAGTTTTGGCAAAAGCTTCTCACAGAAGACTCCGGCTCCACCTTGCCATTTCGAGAAACATAAGTGCACAGGTAAGGCTAAATACAACTGGAATTCGGCATACTTAGGCCAAACAAGACACTCATCTCAGATAAGATACAAAGAACACATCACAAGTACATAAAATCAAGTTTCGTACAACACATAAAAACTGAAACCATACACTAAATTCAATAAAAATATAACCATTTTGCACAGAATCAAAAAAGGACCGAAATTAGACAGGTGTCCCAATTTGACTCATGAGTCATGAGACATTTGTATTCTGCACGTATACGAATTACGGCCAAAATTCACACCCTGAAAATGTACAAAAACAAAAACACCCACAATTTACTTCGCGACAAAATCAACACAAAACCCCAATAAAATTTACGACCTCCATAACTTAAAAACAAAGCAGGTACCAAACAGCAGCGCATTAGCTACAGTATATAAAGAGCTTCAAAATAGATTATGTAACAGTAGCAGAAAATAAACCGAAGAAGAGATTATTCTTGAAATTGATATTTCTAAAAAAGTTAAAAAATTGGCACAAGAAGTAAGAACTAAAAACTGTAATATACAATTAAAAATAAAAAGTTATTCATCTAAATATATAAAGTGACAAAAGAATACAAAAAATAAAGTGAAAATCGTCTTGTGAATCTGGTGAAATAAATAATATGGATAGGTGTTATAAACTCAAGTGCTTTTGTTATGTGTGTGGAAAATTTACAATTATGAGCAATCGCCGCAAAATAAGTGGTGAAACCGCTGATTTATATCGACTATACTTTTCACAAAATGTTATTAGTGGTGTAAATTGGGTGCCGTCTTTTGTTTGTACAACATGCATTTCCCATCTGCATAGATGGCAAAACACTGGAGCCGCAATGCCATTTGGTGTCCCGATGATATGGATCGATCCACAAGGACATGATGCAGTTCAATGTTATGGGTGCATGAATTATATTTTCGGTACAAACAGAAACAAAAGTGGTTCTTTGACATACACTGCAACGAGAAATACACATCTACCGCTGCCGCATTCAGATGAAATGCCTGTTCCGGAAAGATCAAACCCAACCGAGGATTATTTACCAACAACATTTGAATCAGGTGAAACCGGAGAAACATCTGCATCAATATATCAACCATCAAATGTCACTGCGCCATGCAATCACATTGAAATCTCGCAAAGTCGTTTGGATATTATGGTACGACGCCTGAAACTATCTCAGCGGCAAGCCATTCTTTTGTCAAAGGATTTAAAACAAGTGAACATTTTGGCTCCAAATGTTCGGATATATGGAGCAATAAATCGTCATCGTCATTTTACGAATTTTTTCAAATCAATTGAGAATAATTCACTCGCTTTTTGCACTGATATCCGAGGTTTGGTATCCACAATGCACAATGCATATAATCCTGAAGATTGGCGATTGTTCATCGATTCCTCTAAAAGCAGCTTGAAGGCAGTTCTCCTTCACGTTACCAACTCAAAGAATTCCATTGAACAATCACCAGCCGAATCCGATGAGCACGGCGAGCGTTTTCACCAGGTGACGGCAAGGCTCGAACATTGGTACAGCGGCAAAAAGCTAGATGCACTCTTGGGTGACATTTGTTGGAATTTGCAAGAGGAAGAAGAACCCGAAGACGACACGAACAAATCAGAAAATTAAAATTAAAATTTAAGAAAAATGTAAATTATTTAGGAAAAAATTGAGAAAAATCACAATAAAATCAACTGAATCAATCTAATTTTCTGTTAAATAGTTTCTATTGTATCTATATATGTCGATGAGGTGTTTATTCGATCAATTTAAATTCAATAAATGGACAAAAAATGATAAAAAACATGTTTTTCGTCGAGACAAATATTTGTCAAAATATACACTCATATTCACGTTGATAGCTCCTGAACCATTAAGAATTTCGTTATGCTTTCTTCAGCAAAGTTGTTGCACAAGCCAAGACCAACAAGTTTGCTGAATATATCAAGACCGAAAAACGACATCTACAATCACATTTTTGTGTTATTTTATTTTTTGAAACGCAAAAAAAAATAAAATAACACGAAAATGTGATTGTAGATGTCGTTTTTCGGCCTTGATATGTTCAGCAAAGTTGTTGGTCTTGGCTTGCGCAACAACTTTTCTGAAGAAAGCATAACGAAAATCTTAATGGTTCAGGAGCTATCAACGTGAATATGAGTGTATATTTTGACAAATATTTGTCTCAGAGGCAAAATATGTCGAAAGCGATATCTCGAAAATTGGGACTAACTTTGAAATGGGACTAGCACCAATGAATTCAGCATAGTCGAATTAGGTTTACCCCCCGGGTGCCCAGCTTGTTGCATTTTTCAACTAGCACAGTGTTATTTATTATGAAAGCTAACAATATTATTGAATTACATAGTTTTAAATAGTTACTCTGGAGAATTTTCATTGGAAATGCAGCATCCACATTTAGCCATTTCTAGACGATATTATCTGAAATAAATAATAATTGTACACATGTTAGAAATATATATAATTTTAATCATAAAATATTTTTACTTACAACGTATGTGTCGCGTATCACAACGATAATGGTGTACGGTACTCATCTGATTTTTTTCTTCTTCTGAAATGATTATAATTGCAATTTGGTAAGATTAGTTTCATTCCTCAGTTTTAAAAGCACACTAAAAATTCTAAAAAATTGAATGGATATAGTATGACTACAACATAATTTTACAGACTCATAAATCATGGCGGATAATAATGCTACAAAATATCTAAATACTAATGTTCATATTATAAATAGCATATTCATATAGTGTATTTCCAATAATTTAATACTAGTGTAATTCTAATAATTTATTTATAATTATAAATTTGAATCAAAATAAATCCCCAATAAAAATCTCACTTACCATTAAACAACAAAGTATCTAAACTTTTAAAATGACAAAAATAATTTGCATAATTTTTTTTTACCATTTTTTACTCATCTAAAATCACAACTGTTCACCACGAAGAAGTTCTAATAACTAGAGAAAAATAAAAATGCATTTTAATTTAGTGAAAAAAAAATGGGAGTTATTCCTTAACAAAAAGGAATTATTCCTAAACAAGTTGCCTTAGCCCAACCAACGGTTCCTATATCACATAAGATTTAGTTAATGTTATAGTACTAATTTCTACGTAGCAGATATTACCAAAGAAATAGGAAATTCCGCCATAAAAATAGAAGTATTTACTAAAATTATGGTACAGAGCAGTATAATTTGATTGCTATAAAGGAATAGGAAAAAATCTGGTAATTTTTTCTCTCCGTGTGTGTTTACTTGTGATATATATAGTAAATGTCACCAAAAATGAATAGTAACCTTGTGGTATGATTGCTGGATGATCGCTCTAGAAGTGCTGCAATTTTTAACCGTGTATCTTATCAATTGCCTGAACGGATTAACTCGAAAGTAAAGCTGGATTACAAGTAAACTAGGTTAGATAAATCTAGGAACACCAAGTCTAAACAAGAGGAATGAAATCATATAAAATTTTATAAGAAACAGAACTGGGATGATGTGCCATCACTATTTTCGACTTATTTTATATCTCACTTTTACAAGTAAAACTGTAGTTATCTAGTTCATTTCGCTTATAAAATTAGAATTAGGATTTTATATTACGAGGGTTGCCTTTTATATTTCGGGATTGGACAACCCTAGTGTTGCAATCTGGCAACTGATAGCTCTATCGTAAAGTTTGACATTTTTGAGATTATACGTACTCAGAACGTTTTGACATTCGAGCGCTATTTGTGTTGTTTACTGTACTCATTAACTCAACATCTCGGCGAAAAAATGGAATTAAATCGTGAACATTTTCGTGCGATTATTTTTTACAACTTTCGACGTGGATTGCAGCAAGAGTGCATGGATGAACTTAATTCAATTTTTGGCGATGATGCTCCATCAAGGACCAGTGTTTATCGATGGTATGGTGAATTCAATCGAGGTCGTATTTCACTCCAAGACGAATTTCGTGAAGGTCGTCCAGAATCAGTTGTTGTTCCGGAAACCATTGATGCTGTGCGCGAACTGATATTGCAAGATCGTCATGTGACCTATCGTGAGATTGAGACAACCTTAGGCATTAGTGGGACCAGCATACATTCAATATTGCATAAACATTTGAATGTCAAAAAAATTTGTTCGCGTTGGATCCCACACAATTTGTCAATCGCTCAAAAAAAGGCTCGTGTCGATTGGTCGAAAGAAAAGCAAATGATCGCCTGTTTTTTCGGAAAAATGGACAAATCGCAACCGTACCACTAGAACAACGCAGAACAGTCAATTCTTAGTGGTACACAACCATTTGTTTGCCAGTTGTCTTCCAAAAAATCAGGAAAACCAACTGCCGAAGACGGATCGCTCTTCACCACGACAATGCGAGCTCTCACACATCGGCTCAAACAACATCCGCCGTATAGTCCTGACTTGTCACCAAATGACTTCTTTTTATTCCCGTACGTAAAAAACAAACTGAGGGGTGAACGTTTTTCGACACCTGAAGAAGCGGTTGCTGCGTTCAGAATGCATGTTTTGGAGATACCTCAATCAGAGTGGAAAAAGTGCTTCGACAATTGGTTCAAACGGTTTTGCATAAGTGTATATAGATCTTCATGGGGAATATTTTGAAAAACAATAAAGCGATTTTCGATGATTAATATTTGCTTTTGTTCTCTAATCCCGAAATATAAAAGGCAGCCCTCGTATGTCTTCAGTTTCCTTGAGTAAAATTTCGCTATTCTTTTGTTTCTGAGACTACTATATTGATCGATATTGGTTATCACTAATAATTTTCCTGTGGTCCTATTCTGGTAATTTCCATGGAACTATTGTGAGTTTCCCTGGAAATAAGGAATTGATAACTATTGTCATAGCATTTTTGTCTAAATTATTTGTTGTTGGCCTACTGAAGGAAATAGTTTGGTGTAAATATTTTCGAAACAAACATACTTGTTCCACAAAACTTTTATAGGAAAAGATCATTCTCCATTTAACTTTCTTTCGAAAATATTTACACCCACCTAATTGCATCAGTAGGCCGGATGGAATGCTATTAAAATATTTATCCCAATTCCCTATTCCCAGAGAAAGGTAGAATATTGCCGTTGTTACTTATCCGTATGCTAAGTAATTAAATTGGTACAGCCTCGGGCGCCTGTTTTTGTTAAGTTTATTTTGTCAAACGATAGAGTAAATAAACTTCTAGAACTAAATCTTCGAACAACATAATTATTGTCCACATTTTATGTCGACTGTTAATCTTTTCTTGCTTTTTCGATTTACGCTTTTGAGAACGGGACTCGAATAGTTGGGATTAGAGCATCATTTTCTAGCTTTCATATCTAATTTGACTTTACATATTTCATTGTTGCTTAAGATTATAAATTTGATATTTTTCAGAGACATCAAATTTATTCATCGATATTTTTTCTGCTGATCTTTTTGCCCAAACTATTGAAATTACAAAATTATTTCAATACTAGCTTGTATGCAATTTTGAAAGAAAAAAATTTATTTTTCTAAAATTAAGTTTTAAAACATTTTTTTTTGTGAGGGAATTCGTTACTTTGCATTGTATAGTAGGGGGTCCCTTATTGATCAATAGACTATTGCGAATTTTACAATTACATTGTCTCTATAAGAGCACTACATATGGCTGATATAATTTTTGCACAATCTTTTAGCAGAATATAATGCACAATAATATGTTTGGCGAAATCATGAAATCCAAACGCAAAATTAAATTGTTTCAATATATTTCAATCAACACGCACAAAAAATTTAAAATGGTCAAAATTGGCCTGAATATTTGCCCTAATTCCATTTTTAATGTTCAGCTTAGCTTACGTCATGAGAATGGGTTGTCAACCTATTTTAAATAATAAAGAAAGAACGAAAATGAAAATACTGAAAATGTGTCTTAACTTGCACGTGACAAGATATACATATCCCTATTATTTGGAATTTTTTAATTGACTATGCCAGCTTGTATATAGCTCTGCGAAAAGTGGTCTAAATTCATTATTTTCCAACAATTCTTCCTTTTTCATTATGAATTTAAAAAAGTAAAAAAAAAGCCGGTTCTAAGTTTCTGGGTTAATTTTTTTATTATTTAGTATAAAAAAACTAAGCTACGAAAAAAATAATGAGTGAATTAATGAAGATTACTTAATACAAACTAGCTTCCAACAGCTTTTTAAAATACATATTTTTTTGTTCCATGTTTTCATTATTTATTACACAATAAAAAAAAAATTCATGTAATATGTACATTTTTTAAATCTAATTTCAGTAATATAAATTACACCTATCACATTTTATTGCATTTTTGGGTGTGACACTATAAAATAGTGGTGACAACAAATTTCAGTAAATCAAAATTAATTTTTCTTAGTAAGTACATAAAACGAAATTATTTATTACTTATATGGAGTGGTGTACCTTTTATTCTGACTCCATTACAACGTTTCCTTGAGTAAATAGGTTTCGATGTCGGGGCAATTCCATACCACGGTTGTAGATAGAATACCAATTTTTACAAAACCTCTAAAATTATCGATTTCTAAAATTATGACTGATAATTTTGAGATTGAATTTTGTACATTTTGCAGTTCCACCATCAAACATTTTCGATATATTTTTGTTAAGTTTATGTTAGACACTGGCTAAGCGACAATTTGAAAATCCAAAATTTTTGCATTGAATGTACAAGGCTCTGTAGTCGGTAATGTAAAGAAATAAACAGCTACTATTATTTTCACCGTCGCTATATATTATAATCCCGCACATGTTATTTCCGATTTGTTGAATTATTTTAAATGTTTTGTTAAATCGGTATCGATTTGTAGTTCGATAAATAGATCTATTATTGTGCTTTGGTGTTATTCAAAATTTTAAATAATGAATATTGCTTCTGGTTTCTTTAGTTCAAACTCTTCAAAATACGCTTCTTTCTCAGCGATAACCTCCTCGTTTGAGCTGAATTTTTTCCCTCCAAGCCATGTTTTCATGTTGGGGAGCAGAAAGAAAACGCAGAGAGCCAGGCCGGGCGAGTACGGTGTGTGCGACAGTAATTCGTAGCGCAGTTCATGCAAATTGGTCGTGACAATTCGTATCCGATAAATGTCCATTGTGAGCAACCGCGGCACCCCATTGGGCCGACACCTTCCTCTTACTTATCATCATGTCATGTAGCGAGAATCATGTGATGTACCTTAAAGATTTTCCTCGGTAACAACGTCTGCTGGGCGGCCTCTTGCTGTTCATCATCAACAACGATCACGTTTAAATTCGCTGAACCAATATCTCACGGTTGTCATAGATGGTGAAGGGTCGCCGTGGAAAACATCCAACTTCGCTTTTATTCCTTCGCATGTTTTCCATCCAAAAATAAAAAGCTAATTACGGATATGTATTGCCTTTTTCCATTTTATTGAGAAACACGAGACACGAGTGATATAACTGCCTGCAATTAAAAATTACGTTCCATTTCATCAACTGAATTGATCACTCTAGCCTTGTTTTTTGAACTTTCTCAAATATTTTATTTTGTGCTTGTACCAAAATATCTTGATTCATGCGTCTAACCGAACTTCAAGTTCTTTTTGATTGAAAATACGGTAAGGTTTTGTTCGGTATGTTGGTTTCTAAAGTTTCAATTATTTCTGTCGTTTTCACGCCTCACGTTATTTCAAACTTATTCAATTTGTCCATGAAACACAATAAAATTTAATCCTACATTCGTTTATGATACATTTTAACTGCGGTCTTTGAAATACGTCGTTTCGAATGTTCGTTTTGTTCTAACGCCACTAAATTACTCATATGAATACTTACATCGCCGATGTTACAAAACACATTGTCTAACATAACCACTTTTCAAGCCAACAAAAGCCAAACAAGTGTAAACAACTTCAAGATCCCATCTTCGCTAAGAACCTCCTGACCATCACACAACAATGGTTATTTAAGGCGGATTCAGTGTTGCGTTTTTTCGTTCCTGCCTTCGGAATTTTTTTTAAACCAATTTCATTGGTTAAAAATGACATTGGTTTTCTTGTGAATTTTCGATTTATACATTTATCGCAGAGAATTTAACAATTTAGAGAACGATTTTCTAGCTTTCATACATATATATAATTTCATTGTTGCATAAGATTTTAAATTGGAAATTTTTCAGAGAAGGATCGATTCATTTATCAATATCATTACTAAGGATTTTTGCCCAAACTATTGAAATTATAGATCGCTAGGCCACGGTCCAAAAGCTCCACATAACATATTAATTATATTTCATGGCATACATTTGGGTCTGGATCAATTTTGCATGGAAAATTTGGCCCAAATTTTGTTTTAGATCACAAATTTTGATTCGAAATCTAGTAACCACCTGTTTGTTCTTTCACAATATAAGATCTGAACCGAATCATATGAAGCGTCAAGAAATACAGCTACTGTTAAGCAACATATTGCATCAATATAAAACAATAACCTACCTTGGTATGGTGATCACATAGTGACTTAAATATTTCAAATGCAAGGCTTTTCGAAAAACGAAGATCAGGTAACTCAGCTCTTGATGAAGTAAGATTTGAAGAGTTCGGAATTCGATAGTTATGTTAAAAATCAATTTCTTAAATACTTAAATACATCAAAAATATTGAAGACATGATTTAGTTCGGCAATATGTTACGGAGTATTTTAGCACCAAACACGAATTTAACAATTACCCGATAACAATGCACCTAAGAGGCTAAATCATCAAATCCTAAAGAAATTAGACGACTTTAAAGAAAATTGAAGAAACTTTTGAACTATAATTTTTAATTTTAATTATTTTTCTTGTCTTTAATTTTTTTAAAATTTATAATTGAATTAAGTTACTTTATAACTGTATGTTGTATTTTTGCATCTCAATAAATAAACAAGAACCAGTCGGTGTACATTATCGAAAAAGACTGAGGCCGTGATATTGTGACGACGATGAACATGATTTTTGCATGAATTTGCAACATCGAAACTATAGCGGCAAACAACATTAAAACGAGAAAGGTGGATGTTAGTAGTGCATGTGGTTAAGTTCCATCATGGGGGTCGGGGGATGATTGTCAAAAAAGTGGTTCTTTCATTTGTACATAAGGAATACACGAAGTTATAATATAGATAGCCTACTTATCTAAACAACAACTGTATTTCCTACAGTGCCAAGGAATATGAAGAAATATGCTAATTTTGTGGTTTCTTGATATTAGATAAACAAACTAAAGTTTGAATCAGTTATAACATCGACGGAGGTGAATTACAATTTAATACGGTTTTGAATGTAAATTCTTGGTGGATTAAATATTCTATAACAATTTTAATAAACCATATAAGTAAGAGTTTATTTGTACAGGTTCATTTCATTTTGGTGTTACTACAATTTGCCAATTCACTACAAGCTCAAAATTTTATATTAGCATATTAGATCAATATGAAGGCTTGTATCTAATCAATACACTCGTGTATATTTAAAAAATGTTTGTTTGCGTTTGCTATGACAGTACTATGATTGGTGGCACTGTCCGCGTAGGCTCATTTTAAAATTCTTGAATGGCTCCTTCTATGTCAGCCACAAGGAGCATATTATTATTTGAACTAATTTGATAGCTTATATCTTGCTTGTTTAGACATTCCAATTGAACGCTAATGTTTTTTAGATTTGGTGTTTACGTATTAGTCAACTGATACAGATTATATTAAATTACTGGCTGGACCCAAATTGCCACATGTCTTTTGTTCATTATTTAATCGAACGTTCTAATTATAACATTAACATGCTAATTACGACTGCAACGTAATAAGTGGAAACAAATAATTTATTAGCAGTTCTGAAACATTATTTCTGATTAATACGAAGATGTGGAATTGCAAGCAATGTTGGACGAAGATGATTTGCAAACACAAAAACAACTTGCTGAGAAAATGGGCTTTAGTCAAGAAGCTGTTTCCAATCTGCTACGAGAGATGAGAAAGATTTAGAAGCAAATGAAAAGCGCAAAAATACATGTAACATTTTGCTCGCTCGATACAAAAGGAAGCAGTTTTTACATCGTATAGTTACAGGGATTGAAAAGTGGATCTATTTTGAGAATCCTAAGCGCAAAAAGTCATGGGTGGACCCAGGCGCACCATCCACATCGACTGCAATACCGAATCGCTTTGGCAGAAAAACGATACTCTGTGTTTGGAGGGACCAGAGAGGCGTGGTCTATTATGAGGTATTAAAAGCTGGGGAAGCGGTTAATACTAAACGTTACCAACGATTGACCGATTTGAACCAATGGTTGCTTGAAAAAAGGCCAATGACAATGAACAAAAACAATGCTCCATTATATACGGAAAAACCGAACAATGACAATGCTCCATTATATACGGTAAAACACGACACATTAGAATCACTCAACTGGGAAGTTCTACTCCATGCAGCTCCCTCCTTGACTTGGCTAATTCCGATTACCACTTGCTTGCATCGATGGGTCACGCACATGACGAGCAGCGCTTTTGTTTTGCTCGAAGATTTGGCTCTTGAAGAAATGGCTCGATGAATAGTTCGCAGCAAAAGGGGAAGATTTTTACTGCCCGAAAAGTTGCCCGAAAGATGGGAAAAATGTAAAACAAGCGATGGAGCATACTTTAAATCAAGCACTTTATCATTCTTCCGAATTTAACATGTTTTTTTAGTAAAAAAAAAAATCCACATTTCATACTACCTAGTACACCACATAGTATGTACATTTTAGTTGTGAATGGGTCGCTCAAAAATTAAAAAGTTGTTTAACATAATATTTTTGAATTCACTAGTTACTTCATATTTACTTATTGTTGCTCTTATTTTTGGAATGCAGAAAATCACTGTTTACTACTCCTTGTAGGTAAATGAAAAGAAAATTTGAAGGATTGGACGATTTTTAATATTTCAAACAAAACAAGTGAACATAACTAAAACTTATAAAATGTGCAGTTTTAGATGAAATGAATTTATGTAAAATAATTTATTGATTCAATATTATTATAAAGCACTTTAACATTAATATAGGTCAGTTGTTTGACATTTTTCTACAAACCAAATGAACAAATAAACGTCCTGAACTCTTAATTTTTTCAATACCCTCTTCGTTCTGGTGAACTTGAAATTTTAATTTACTTAATTACTTGTAACTATTACAGCTTTTGCTCGAAAAATGGGCTCCTCAAAGTAAAGGTTGATAGCTGCCAGAAAAATTAAAATTCCAAGGAAAACTTTTTGATCGATCGAGTTTCTTTTCTCCGATGTTCTGTAAATAAATTAGCATACCGTTTACTTTAGCTTCTACGTAATGTATACCTTTCAAAATAATTGTTTTAATTTTGGCATACATCCAAGTAAAATGCTCTGATACACTCCTTTAGTTATTAAGATAAAAGTGTGAGCATTCGCTATTAACCTTAATTTAGTGGTTTCTTAATTAGAGCTGCACTTCAAAATTAAATTATCTTTTCCAAATGTTTGTTCAAAAAATACCATAATTCCACGTGCCTTTATTATAATAATTTATTTCAAAAGAAGCGTGTTCTAAAATTTGCCACTACATACCACACCAAAATCTAAACCAATCAAAAAATTTGCCAGACGCAAAAGTGTAAAACAACGAAATTTTTCTAATTTTATGATGTTTGTCCACCGCGACATAGTGATAGAAATTGACTTTTTATAATATAAACTTGCAATGTTTCCCACGCCACACGAGAGAAACGAATTCGTGTTTGAATGTCTACGGGTTGTACACACTTACCAAGGCAATAATTTTATGTGACGATAATTCTTCTCAGAAAGAAAATTTTCTTTTTCATTTTTTATTTTTGCTAAAAATAAAATTTTATGTTCTGTGTGAAATATTAAACGGTTTTACTTTCATATAATCATAAAACACACGAAAAATTAGATTAAACAAAACGCAAAAATCAAGTGAAATAAAAATTTTGAATTATATTTCACCCATAAGTTTGTATTTCTGATAATTTTAGTGAGCAACAATTTCACGTAAAATTATACATATTAACTATGTAAATTGCAATAAAACTATACACTGATAGGGTTGGTACTTGGTATAATTGAAACAATCTAAACATATTTATTTCGAAATGCGAACAAACGCACCAAATTTAATTTTTTGAGAATATCGTAGGGATCGAATATTTATCGTAGCTAACGACAAAACAGAAATGTCTGCAAGATGCTGATACAACACAAAGAGTGCATATGAAAATAGTTCACTGAACACCACAGTAGTGAAGTGTTAAGTTGAATGAATTAAAAATGCAAAAATAGATGATCTTACTCAAATATTCTAATTTTATGTTAAACAAAAAGTAATAATCTCGGAATATTTTTCGACGATTTTTATTTCTACAAGTTTATACTCCGAAAATGTATTTTGGTGAAATTGGCAGTTTATAATGCATTAGCGGTTAGTACAAATAAAAATATTCAACCATCAGATTTATAATATCATGAAGCCGTTATTTTTTTGGAAAGTTTGAATGTTAAATTTGCAAACAATTTACTTAATCTTGAAAATCATGCGATGCAGTGTTTTGAACTTAAATTGCTCAATGCTAAATGCCATTCGCCCTGAACATATAGTTTTCCCTAGACATATAGACATCCCATGTGTCTTTCTAACCTCAATTGGAATGAACATATAAGTAATGTAGAAAATTTCCGGCTCATGACAATCGTGTTCTTAAATTTGGCAGTTTTAGGTATAACTGACTTACGTTTTTCATGTATGTATTTTAAAAATTGGAAACAAGATGTTCTTATCTTTCTTATTCAAATGAAAATTTTTTCAGAGTTTTGCCTATACAAATAAGTAAATAATTTTGCCAGATTGCGTACAGATCGAGCAAAGACGTTGTGTATTGACTTTTTCGTGTAAAATATCTAAGTAATTTTAGGTAAAATATCTAATTTAAGTGGCAAAAAGGTGAGCAATTTTGAAACTATGTAACAATGGAAATGCCTTTAGCACTCCACCTCTACCCGAAAACAGCAGGTTCATATTTGACTAATTTAAGAACATTTAAGTATTATTTTTGAAGTCGCAATGGTAATTTCCCTAATTTGTATAAATAATTTTATAGATCAAACAAAACAAGATGGATAAATAATTTTTCTATGATAAGTGGGTTACACTGGCTTAGCAACAATAAGCCAATAATTTGTTGTGGGTTGCTTTTTCGCTATGACCAAAACATTGTAGAATCCATTTATTTATTTTTCTTGATTAAATCCCACTAGTCTCTTGAATGGTTTATACGACAGGTTCTTGCTCGGATTTTGACCCGGTCAAAATATTTATGTTTTTTTCTTTTTTCCATAGCAAAAGATATGAAACTCGTCCACGCTTACTAGTGATTCCGTATCAAGCTAAATAACTAAAACTAAAATAATACTCCAATTTCGCTAGTCGTATGTGCCTTGCCAGTGGATCAGTTCGCTAATATGTTGCTTAATCGAAGTTACTTCAAACGACAACCAGCGTATTTTAGATTTTTTCTAGCCATCCCATTATTTTACTCGACTCGAAATGACATTTTGTAATTGTTTCTTTTGGAACAAGTCGCTTGTTGGTATAACAACTGAGGGATTTTGTATACAAAAAACAAAATTTTATAGTGCCGTGGAACGACACGACTAGTGAAGTCAGGGTGTAAATCTGTAAGTTAGTAACTTCTTAGACCCAATTCATCCCTAAAGTGGTAGACCGTCCGTGAAAAATTACACTGCCTCGTTTTCCAGTATTGATCCGTTCTTCCAGGATTCTCTCGAATGACAGATGGTCCGGAAACTTTTATCGGAACGCAACGTTGGTTTGATATAATCTAGATTCGCCAGTTCTTCCCTTAGCGATCTATCGTCGAGTGTCCCGCCTGAAGACACTTCCACTGAGATAGCCGAGAGCCTCGTAGCCACATTGGTTGCCGTTTGCTTACCAAAAAATTCGATTGGAATAAGATGGAACATAACCTATAAAGAGCGTGTAGGTGTTGTTCTAAGCGCCCAGCTTAGGGCCATACAGGTTCTTTGCACTTAATATTTCTGTTCGTGTCCCTGACTACTGCAGCGTGTACCAGACTGAAGAGGTTGCGATAGACGAAGTCGTGACATGGTTGAAGCATAACGTGGTATCCTATGTGGACAGTCAGGTCACTAGAGGCGGTTTGTCTGAAGTCACGGGTGCGCTGGGTTGCCGATCAACACTTAACACATTGAAGACTAATGAATTCACGTCTTTTATTTTTCAACCGTTGGAGACGGGAGACGTAGGTTCACGTCATTTGGAATTTCAAGCTACATCATATAAAAAATTGCAATTATAAGTAAATAAAACATTACAACGAAGAATTGTTGTTATAAACAAACATGGGTTGAAGGTGTGTGCATTATATAGTTGAATAATAAAGAACCGTTATATTCAATTCAGTGTTATAAAAAAATTGACACTTTTTATTTATATATAATTTCAATAAAATATGCGGGAATTCAGGCTATATGGTTTTCATCACATATCGTCTTCAATGTGTAAATGAGATGAGTGGGTATTTCAGCATCCAGATAAACTGGGTCCCTGGGCACTCGCACGTCATGGGAAACTGTAGGGAAGACGAACTAGATAGGTACGGTAATACTCTCCAGTTGCAGCCGGAACGGGCAGGTCTGGGGAAACCTATAGCATCGCTCAAATTGGCGCTCAGTAAAAAGGCAATCGTCTTTACAAACGAGAAGTGGACCAACACTCTTACGTGCAGGGTAGCGAACCAGGTTTGGCCAAAACTGAACTTGCGGCACTCCAAAGCACTAGTATCCCTGGGTAAAACGAGAAGTAGGATTGGTCGTAGGGATACTTACAGGACACTGCCTTTATGGGGAACATGCGAGAAGGCTGGGTTTACAGACGAATGACTTTTGTAGACGTTGTATAGATAAAGAGGAGCAAGAGATTTTACATCACTTCCTATGCTCGTGTTCGGCACTATCGTACAGAAGCCATAAGTACTTAGGTGTGTGAGATATTTTGCGCTACATAAGTAGCTCTGGATGGTTTCAGCGGGAGTAAGGGGAGATAGGATTCTGTGGTATCACAATGGGCCACTATGCCTAAGTGTGCGATAGCAGCCACTCTAACCTAACCTATCCTAACCTATTGCTCAAAAATGACGATTTTTTTTCTTGTGGATTTTTCCACAAGAGATGATTGGTCGAAAAAATGATCGAACGAACCTGCCTCGAATCCACCTTTACATAGATTATTACGTCTAATTACTATAGATAAATTACGTGGAAAGGAGCAACCATGTTTTTTTTTTATTATAACCATTGTGCGTTTATTAGTAATCACCTAGATACATATGTAAGATTATCGTAAGTGTATTTTAGGTTACCAATCTCCACAAAAAATAATGTTAAATGTGATTGATTCATTGTAATCCGAAATAATACTTTATTGTTTCAATTTAGTTCGATTATACTATTGTAGTAAATACATTACCACAACGAATTAATATCCAAGGAAATAGTGAAAAATCAACGATCTGTAACTAGACTTTGATTTTTTTTAAATATGACACATACATAATATCTGTCACGTGCCCCTATATACCCTAATAGCTAAAGGGAAATTATGTATATTTTAGTTGTTTGTATCAGTGCCAAATTATTGTTATTGTGCACATATGTAAGTAAATAACTATACATAGTTTAAATTTTTGGTAGTGTTTATTTAATTTAGTTTTGTACATACAAGGAGAATTAATAACTTTGCAATCTACAGTATAAAAAACCAACAAAAATAAAAAACTTAACTTTTTTTTTGTACAACGGCCATGGAAATATGAAGAAACTAAATACAAAAAAAAATAATAAACCTTTAAGAAAACCAGTTTTGGTTTTGTACGAATACTAAAAGAAAACATACTTTTAAATTTTAAAGAAAATAATTGATTTTAATTAAAATAGTATTATAAGTTTATACGTACATGTCTGTGCTTGAGTTACAAAGACAAAAGATTATGTTTATATGACGTATGTTTGTTAATCAAAATTATTATCTAGTGTGGTGAAATATTTTGTGTCAGTTCACCTTACACACCCTGAAATGTTTTTTTTTGCTACTGGATCAATTCGAACGATTCGTGTTTTCCATCTCAGTTTATATATTATTCACATAATTTTGACAAGGTAACACTAGGCCAAGTAGTAGTAACATTAGACGTAACGAAACTTAAAACATTCAGGGTTCTTTCTTTTAAATACGCTTATACTATATATACAAAAAACGTAAGTGGAGAGTTTTTGTTAAGCAATACGTCGTCATTTCATTTATGCATGTGTATTAATTTATTTACAAAAAAAAAAAATCCCCGTAAAATATATTTATTAGATTATTTTTTCCAGAAAAGTTTTTTTTAATTCTCCTCTCAGTATTAAAATACTTTTATTCGTTAAATTTTGTCTCACGATATATAAAGAGTTATAATTAAATCGCAACTATTGATATTTGCTTGATTTCGTAAGATCATAATTTACAAATAATTTTTTTATTTCAAATTTTGCATTCGATTTGAACCTATACATACATCCATTTTACATCTGATCTTATAAGGCTGTGTACGTTATTATAAACTATTTTGTCTATATAGTTTCGCTGCTGTTAGTTGCCATACATGTTTAAATATGTTCATACACATATGTACGAATATTAAAAGGTCATTAAAATTTTTTCAAATAAACAAGTTTTTTCGTATGTGTATACATAATATTTGTTGTTGTATTGTTTTAAAAATGTTAAAGTGGTCTGATATTTTATAGCACATTTGCATATGTGTGTGTTTAATGAATAAAATCACACATGAAATGTGATAGATTTAAAAACAGAAATTTAATGTGTAAGATTTTTGTTAAATTTGCAAATTTATTAGTTTTGATTATTTGTCGCATTCGAAAACCATTTTTTATATGGCTATTTCAAAGATTTTTTACATACACATACTGGTATACTATTTAGTAGTTTCCTTTCTTAGTTGAGTAAAAGTTGCTCTATTTAAACCTCGTTGGACTGGCTCTAGTGAAGGTTAAATCGATTGTGGAAGTTTTAATTTTGTCTGTTGTTGTTTACTGTATTAAAATATTGGTTTAACCCCTTAAGGACCGATTTTTTTAACTACATATCGTATGTCCCGAGATATCTCGGGTTTGGTCTTTAAGGGGTTAATAAATATAATTTAAAAAAACTGATTTTGATACAGGTTAATTATGGTAGATAGGAATTGACGTCTATTTCACGAGTGCCATGATTAAAAAATATTTTAAACTTATATACTCTTAATTCTCGATATGAATGAACGAATGAAGTGTACTAATAATTCTCCCGATATACGATTTGCCTTGATATATTTACACACTTGATTATAATTATAAATCGCACGATTTTTTTTAGTGACGATATGAATTGCTTTGTATTCAATATTGACAGTACATATTGTTTGCGCAAATGTCTCTTTTCCTATAACTTGTATTCGCACCTGTGGCTTGATGATAACGTCAATTGTGAAACGTATTTCGAATTTCCCCAATTTATAATTTAGTCTATCGCGCCACAGGTACTTGATTAAGAAGATAACGCGATATGGATTGATAGAATATTTGGTACATATCCCTAAGATATTTTTAGAGTGGTTGAGAACCTTAAATTTTATAAAATATTTTATGTTACACAGGTAAACTTAATTTTCCATTTAAGATTTTTCTTTTACTTCTATTACCGCAATTTGACTTTTATTGTTTTTTTTTTATATTTTGTAATAAATTCAAACCGATAACGAATTATCATATTATTATTTTTCTCTTATCAAAAAAAAAAAAAAATAACAATAATAATATGCGATAATAACTTGCTTGGTGATAAGTATTCTCATAGAATAAAAACTGTACATAAACACGATTTGTATACGTACATGTACAATTATTTATCAACCGCACTGTAGATGTCCATTTTGTGTTTACATTTTGTGACCGAATAATCTAATGCTTCATCGCGTACAATGTTTTCATGAAATACATATTTGCTATTATATGTTGATTATTTAAAAATGTATTTAGTGTGAAGCTGACTGCCGATTATAAATTGATTTGTATCTGCCTACCTCTTTTGGACTAGATGTACTTAAGTTCTATCTAGAAATCGTTTTCGTTCATTCCGATAAATCGCCGATTTAAATTCCTTCTTCACTGAAGCCCAATCTTTTCGATTGGACAGACTCCGACACGGCAGGCGCATTACAGTCTTTTGGAATAAATTCTATGTTATTGGTTTTCATAAAATCCTCTGTTCCTGTAGCATAATGAATTGCGACAAGAGATTGTATCACTATCATGTTTTTTAGAATAAACTGCAACAACATTTTTTTTGAAAGTATTCCGTTAATGTAGATTTCCCCATTCATATTCCCGTTTATAATGCATGTATGAGATCTTAGTCTGCATTGACAAATTGTCTGGCAAACCAAACGCATTCTGCCAAATTTTTCGAGATATGGTATTATCTGATTTGTCTTTTTAATTCTATTCTCTTTTTGATGTAATATTTGAAAACTGGAAGTGATGAGAAATCCATTTTGAGGAGGAGGAGTAAATCTAAGAATTTTTTTGTTTTTTTTTGACATTTTATTTGTTCGTAAGTATTTCTGGTTTTAGGATGTTGATCCATCGATTTGGTTGTTTTTGGGTTTCTGGTAAACTCCTGCCCACTTATCAATGGATTTTGTTGGGTAATAATACTATTTTCTAATTCAACATTTTATTTTGAGCACCTTCTTGTTCCGAGTCTCATCTTAAATGATACAGAACGAGGTAAGTCTGTCTTGTATGCTTTTTTGGCAAAAATAATTTTAGCACTCCCTCCATTCGGAATGCTATTTTACTCGATTCCTTCTTAGGCTTATTGTATCTTGCGTGCCACTACCAATAAATTGCCTGTTTCTACACTTGTTATTTTCATGTTCACTTTAGAGACAATATAATAGGGATATCTTATCCTTTTACCTTTGCGAATGATATACGGTTTAACGAAAACTTTCTTGTCATTGTATCGAAGTAATTAGAATTATCAGAAATAAATTTGTTACGATTTTAGTTCAAAAGTAAAACCTAATACGATTGTCTGTGGTCTTATTAGGGTCTTTTCCAAACACCGACTTATTTGCTCATACCGACTTATTCAAATAAGTCTGCTATCGAGGTGACATATTTCCTCCTTCCTAATTATCTCTTTCTTCCAAGCAGAAAACTTGTTTGATCATTATATATACATTTAAAAATTAATTCTGTCAAACTAATTAAATACATGAACGACTACAAATAAATTTATTTATTAATTTATTTATTTAATTTAAACTACTTTTTATACTACTAAATAATTAACTATATTCGGTGTTTGGAAAACACCCTTAGAATACAAATTCAAATCAAAACATGGATTTAATTTTCAATGTGAAAATTTGAAATTTTCGAGATCAATGGGTAATCATTAAATAGAACAACACCGTTGTTTTGCGGAAAATGGTTGGAAAGCAACCAAATTCTATGTACAGCAGATAGAAATCCTCAAAGTTTGATAATTCCAAATAACCAAATTGAATTAATTATCAAGAAGCACTTATAGAAAAACTTTATCTCTTATAAACATGCAAGTTAAATTACAAACATAAAGGTCAATTTTCTTGAGATAATATATTATCTTTCAATTTAAAATTTTATTGATTTTCGGATCAAAGAGATCCTTGCTGAGTGTTTAGTTATCTTACATTTCTAAATTTAAATTTGTTTTCATATTTTTTTATTGTCGATACCTAATTATGTCGTAAAATTTAATAGTTGTTCACCTTGTTTTGAGCTAGTGTGATTGTTCCTGTTTTTATAGATTTCAAGCGTTCCTATTCGGTTCATAAGCTAGCGTATTTAATCTATAATAATTAGCATATATTTTATTGCTGCATGATATCTTATTTTATCGTTAATAATAAACTTGATAGAAGTTCAAAATATCTCCAGTAAGGTTGAACTTTATTATGAGTTAGAGCTTCACATTTCGTGTTCATTTCGGTTTCCCAAGAAACTGGAATGCAAATTTTCTCGGGCTTCAACAGTCTTTAAAACTCGAATAAAACAACATGTATAATTTAAATTGTTTAATGATGAGGTTGATTAACAGTTTTAGCTCAAATTTTAACAATTATCTTTATTACTTCTATAGCTTTCGGAACCTTTTCGGTTCCATTCTCAAAAGAACCGAAAAGGTTGTAAAAGCTAAAGAAGTAATAAAGATAATTATTATAATTTGAGCTAAAACTGTTAATTAGACTTTATATGTACAATTTATGCATCTTCGAATCTTTGTCTGCCTTGAAATTTCTGTCAAAAATAAGTGTTTCATAACGCGTCCTATGTATCACAACCAGAACTTTAAAAAACACTATGGATAATTAATGGCTTATTAAATGTTTCAATGCTCCATGATTCTGCTCCTGCAGAATCCAAATAAAAAAAATTGAAACTAAATGGAAAATGAAAGGCTAATTTTCGGCTTATTGAATGCTTAATTAAATTTTTTAGGCTCCAATTGTTTTGCATCGAGCTTTTCCATTTTAAAATCCAGTCAGATTGAAAACCCATAAGAATTAGATCATGTAAATTGTATTGATCTGATAATATAATTCACATTACGGGCTCGTATTGGATGTTTTATTTAGAGCTATCAGCAGCCAAATCAAAAATAGAATCAAATTCGAATTTAGAATACAAGATATGATCAAGTGAATAATTAAATTTCTCTATAGGCTAATTAAACGCCTCAAATAAAAAATGCCCTCGTTTTCAATTTGTATATAAAAATTATGGGCTAAACTTATTCTTAACAATGTATTGGGTTTTTTTATTAATTAGAAGCCCCCCATTAAATTTTTTTAACATTTTTTTAACATTTTTGTGGTTCATTAGCTCTTGACAAAGCAAAGCGTTGGGTTTTTCACTTGAAGCAGCAGATTCCAAATTGAAAATCGGATGAAAACTAAATTTAGAACTCAAAACATGATTTAATTAAACAATTTAAGCTTCCGCTCGTTTTTGATAAAACATCGGATTTTCAATAGGCTAGTCGATTCCAAAACGAAAAATTTAGAATGCAAAACAAAATACATATATTGACATACCAGTAATTAATGATTCGTTATGGCCTAGTTGAGTACCGATCACAAATTTTTAGGTTCTATTTTTAGTTCTTGAAAAATTATTGGGTTTTTCATTTACTTAAGTTATTAGGACTCAAAATAGGATCAACACCAAATTTAGAACTAAAACATGATTTGCCTCATTAAAATATTTCAGGCTCCACTTGAACAAATTAATTTAAAGCTTAAAACAAGATCAATTGACATACAAATAGTTAAGAACTCATTATGGTCTAGCTACGAGGGTATATCAAAAAGTCTTGCAATATCATATGGAAAAAAAGAGTGACTGAGACAACAATATATTTTTCAAAACCATTTTTTGTCGCGATGAAACTTCTAGAAGAACATTTCGATGTAAATTTTACAGTTCGTTTGTTTTTGTCAATTTTGTAACACGTGTTTTGAATTTTTCTTAAAATGAATGAAATTGAATATCGCGCCGTTATTAAATTTTTCTGTAAAGATGGACGAAATGCAATTTATATATTCAACTATATATCAAAAGTTTACGGCGAATCTGCACCATCATATGCCACAGTAATAAGGTGGGTAAAATTATTCAAAAATGGTCGGGAGTCATTAGAAGACGACAACCGCTCGGGATCGGCCAGCAGATGCTATTATCCATGAAAACGTAATTTTGGCCGAATCTATTGTATTGGAGGACCAGCGTATTTCTGTTCCGCGGTTAGCGTGGAGACTTTCTCTTTCATACGGTACTTCATATACTATATTACATGATCACCTTCACATGTCGAAAGTAAGTGCGCGATGGGTTCCCCGTTTGTTGAATGCAGAACAAAAAAAATGCGTGTTCAAACTTCAAAGGCGATTTTAGATATGTACAAAGAAGATCCAGAAAATTTCTTGGATAACATAATAACAGGCGATGAAACATGGCTTCATCACTGGGATCCGGAATCCAAATAAGAATCGATGCAATGGATTAAACGTAGTGAGCCAACACCAAAGAAATTCAAAACTCAACCGTCTGCTGGGTAAGGTTTTGGCAACAATTTTTTGGGATGCTGAAGGAATTTTGATAATCGATTATATGCCACCGAAAACCACAATCACAGGCATATATTACGCAGAGGTTTTGTGAAAATTGAAAAAAACGATCCGGGAAAAACGGCCAAGGAAAGTTAGGAAAAAAATCTTGCTTCTTCACGACAATGCACAAGTGCACAAGGTTAATATTGCTCAAGCTGCATTAAAGGACTGCGGCTTCGTGGAAATTCCGCATCCACCGTACAGTCCAGACTTGGCACCCAGTGACTACTTTCTGTTTCACAATTTGAAAAAAACACTAAGGGGCCGGACATTTTCCAGTGACTATGAAGTACAGTCTGTTGTAAATGAATATTTTATGGAGCAAAAGAAATCTTTTTTTTTTAGAAGGTTTAGGCAAGTTAATTGATCGATGTGACAAATGTATAAACCTTAAAGGAGATTATGTCGAAAAATAAAAATGTTGCTGTCTTACTCACTCTTTTTTTTAATATGATATTGCAAGACTTTTTGATTTGCCCTCGTAAATGCCTCATTAAATAATTTTTGGTATCACTCGATCTTGGAAAAGCATTGGGGATATTATTAGTTGATGGAACGAACACTAGTTAATATTTTATGAATTAAATTTGGTTTTGATCTGATTGTAGATTAAGGATCTGCTACCTTTCAACCAAGAGGCCCAATGCTTTATCAAGAGTCAATGATGTCGAAAGGGTCATTTATGAAATTGGCATTTAATTACGCCGTAATGAACCTTTGATTATGTATGCTGATATAACTTATTTTGCGTTCTAAAGTGAATTTTCGACTTGATTAAGCCTAATGTTTCATAAAAGGAGCTTAACATTTTTAATGGAACATTTTTTAATGCAACCTAAGATTCGTTTTTCATTTGTTATTTGTCATTTGGTTTAAAAGTTTTTTGATATCGATTCTGCTAAATTTCTAAGCTAGCTAGATGGAGCCTATTTTTTTAAATAGCGATTTTAATTAATCTATAGTTAGTTTTTGCTAACTTTAGTAATGTTATATATGGTATCCCACTAGTGGCTGATTCGAATGGTACGGTTGAATTCCTTAATTCACTTTGCACGTGAATGCCCTCTTGTGTTAAAGACTCCAATATATTGGGAAGTAGCTATTTTAATTTTCTAATGTTAGATTGATTCAAAATCTGATTCAAATTTCTTCGGAAATCTTTATCTCGGACTTTTTTAAAGAATTTTCCATACCACTTAGCTCTTAATAATTACTCAAGGCAAATGTTTTTTAATGGAAAAATAGCTCTAATCCTTAGTTTTCATAAAAGCTAAATATTTGTCATACTGTTTAAATATTACGTTGTCTGAAAAGAGTGAAAGTTTAACCCCATTGTAAAATTAATTTTTTAGGCTTAATTACTTCTGCGGGAAGATTTTTAAGAGTAAGCGCAATAACGCGAAATAGTGCTATAATTATGATATAAGTGTTTTATCTTGAACGCCACTAAATCACTTTTTCAAAAAATCAAGTTAATGATAACATTATTTACAATTTAACGGTATCACATCATTTTAAAAAATTTTCCAATCAATAATATAAGTATCCTGAGATAACAAATACAAGTAAATCTTCTCGATAGTTGGAATCAATATTTTTAAACAAGTCAAAACGCAAACCCTTAAATTAAATATCTCGATTTAAAAACAGTGGCTTATGCCACTTTTAAAAAATAAACGGCTCATATGTGCAATTAATCGTGTCCCGCTTCAGCCTTTGTTTCCTAAAACCACACATATGCACTTACTAAATTTTTAATCAAAATTTAATCCAAACAAAAATTTTCCATATAAAGTTTGGTTTCCGGATGTTCCGGGTCAATAGGTGTCGTAAAATGCGGTAAATGTGTGTTTCAGCCGATAAAGTAATAAATGTATATCAAAAATAATTAAAAACTAGAAACCTGAGCCCGAAATATATCGTTATGTTCACGAAAATATAGTACACATATTGTTATTATAAATTTTATAGTAGTAGAACATTTTAAATATTTTATCTATGTGTTCTAATAATAAACTAGGAAAAATACACATAACATCTATTTACTATTCTACTTATCTATTTTTATTTCATGTGCATGTAGTATTTGTACTTACGTATGGACACATTTTTTTTTTTAATAAATAAGTTACATTTGTGTGTTTAGTATTGTTGGTTAGTATCCGGTTTACATGGTCAATATACAAGTAACCGTCCCTAATATTCATGAAAAGAAAATTATTGTGTTCATATAAGTAGTAGGAAGTTATGGATAGTATTTTCTATGCAATTTTATTACACGTATTAAAAATTGCTAAGAATCTTACATTATTTTGGCACGTAATTAGTTACCGGTTTTTTTAAACGATAGTGCCATTTTATAATACATTTGTTAAAATAACAAATATAAATAAAATCAGCTGTTTAAATATATCATATTCAACCATTTATTATACAAACTAACAGTAAAATATAGATATTATGTGTATTAGATAGAGTCCAGTATAATAATTCTGTTTCTTTAGTTTTTGTGTAATGTATTGGTTTTAAATCTTTACCTAAACTATTAATTAAATTTTTCTGTACATTATTAACTAAGAAAGTTAGAAGAAAATACAACTAAAAACCAGTCTAACCGCTAAGTGGCATATTTCTCAGCTGCTTTTTTCTTGATAGATAAAATTGTTTATAGGTATGTGTAATATAGATAAATATTATTTAATCTAAAATTTATATAAAAGTAAGTTCTTCAGAAAGAAAAATAACTTGTAAACATATTTATAAAACCTTCGGCTATCCAAAACCTTGCACAATAAAAAACTTGAAATTGTTTTTGTTATTTACATACAAAAATTCGCTTACTTTTGCATTCTTCGGTTTGATTTGACGTTTTTTTTTAAATTATACAATTTAGAAACTCGGAACGGTTAAAATTCAAAATAAAGAAAACATGAATGAAAACACAAATATCTTATAAAACTCTCAAAAAAAATGACGCAAATAAAAGCGGACATTACTTTTTGCATCACCACAATGATATTTGAAGAGTTTGATTTTATGTTTTTGTTAAATTAATTGAACTATTTGTATTAGTACGTAATAAATATTATCTACACTCAATCATTTATTTGTACTAGGTAGAATTAAAAAATTTAAAACTATTACAATATTATTACATATACGACAATCGTACGTACTAAATGAAAGACGAAAAACCACTTTTATACAATTTGGGTCAACAAAAGAAAAAAAATTTGTTTTCATTTTTTTTTACAATTCAACGAAACAACAATACAAATTAATTAATGAAAGTTATTTGAAAACAAAACAAATCCATTGAAGGTAATAAAATAATAATTACAAGTGTGTATTTTATAATATAAAACTCGACATCGTCGACATGTTATATTCCCACAAACGAGATTAATAATTTATTAATAACCAATATGATTTACAAATTGTTTAAGATGATTTTGTAATATTATAGTAATTGATTATTTAGGAAATAACTAAATTTCTTAACCCCAAGTATAAATGTGCTTAATTTTTCAAGAACGGTTAACAAGTACTTACGTATAATATTGAGCCGCCTAAAATACATGTTTATTTATTTTAAAAACACGTAAAAGAAATATGTATTTTGGTTTGTCATTTGTGTTCTAGTTAAATTTTAAATAGGATACATTAGATAATAAATTTATGTATGTATGTATGTATTTATATTTCAATAAAGATAAAATTGGTTTGCAATATGTAACAGTAAAACGCTTATAATTAGCTTGCTTGTTTGCAAAAAAAAAACTTACATTTTGTTCAAAAGTAGGATATTTTTGAAGTTCCGGACTCTCATTCTCTAAATTGTAAATTGTAAAATGTATTTTCTTTACTTTTCTATCAAGATAAATATTTGTCTTTATGCTATTAATTAAAATTAAGTTCCCAAGAAAATTTTGGAATTTTTTTAAAACCAAACGCGAAACTGATGGTTTGGATATGGCCTGGATGAAATTTAATGATCAAAAGTCTTGTGATCCACATGTCATAACCAACATGTTTGCTGAGTTTTTCCAATCTGTTTATAAAGCAGAAGACATTAATAATTATAAAGATCCAAACACTAGTGAATATAGACATTCATATTTACTCCACACATCGAGCCAGAAGAATAGGCATCCCGCGAGCATTGGTAGGATTCGGATAAGGATGTGGTGCTGATGGTTAGGTAAGGTTTTAGATTCCGAATTTTGAGATTTACTGGGAATTTTATTCGTCGATTATTTTGAGAAAGGAAAGACCGTCAACAAAAGAGTTCACGGCGTCACAAGTCGTTGGTTCAGATGACAAAATTGCACGGTTTGAAGTTGAAATTGCTTTCCATCCACCGCATCCTCTGGGTCTGGCTCACAGCGACTACTACCTGTTTGTAGATTTCAAAACAATGCTGGAGGGAAAGAAATTTTGCCTAAGCAAACGCCTATTTTGAGGCCAAAGATAAATAGTTGTACAAAAAAGTCATCGAAATGTTAGAGAAGCGTTGGAATGAAAATATCTTGAAAGAAAGAAATATTTTTTTAGTGATTAAGCTGGATTAGGCCTTATTGAGTGGCGTTATCCAACATGTCAATACAGTTAGATGAAGCTTAGTCGCATTTCCGCGAGGAAATTGAAATAAAAAATTATTTTTTAGTTAGTCTTAGTACGTATTTTAGACTATTTAATACTTCTCTTGAATTATTCATTGCATCTGTTTATGCGCATAACACATAAGTGCACGTTGACATTCGCTATATTAGTTAGTTGTATATGGTACGACGAATCAAAATCGTCATGGTATAGTAAAAACTATATTTATGTATTTGAACCAACTTTTATAGCCAGATTATGCTGTGCTTACTTTTTATTAATTAATATATTTATCTTACAGCCAATTTTCAATTAGAATAGACAAATTGGAATTATATGTTCCGCGAGCACCACTAATTAAACCTATAGCAACTTTAATGGCGCTAACGTGAATATGCTAATTTACTATTTAAAAATCCCATAATTAATTATTGTGCTGGATCATCATCCTATTAGTTGATAAAGACGATGACATAATTTTTCTTAGTTAATAAATCTTCCTTTATTCTGAAAATGTTATCTAAGTTAGTTTGATCTTTCTTTTGTTCTATTTGCTGAATCCTTGGGGTATTGAGATTTATTTATATGAAGTTTTTATAAATAAATGTTGGAAATAATTTTATATCTGAGAGGTTTAGTATACAAAATTAGGCATAATTTACCTAAGTAAATTTAAATTTGATTACTAACTTCTATTATAGATTTTCAGAATGAAATTTACTCATTGATATATTAGTGTCATAATACCCCAGATTTGTGAAGGTTAATGCGATTAGCAGGTTTATTCAATAAATTTATCGTCTTATTCTGTAAATTGCAAGTCTGATGACTGAGTGCAATATTTGTGATGATTTTATACAACCAAATTTCCAAAATCAGACTACTAGATCCCACTCAATCTCAACACGTGAATAATCTCTAACACTTTCATGATATAGGCGTATATGTACGTTGGAAGAAGGTATGTATATTATTTGTTTCGTGGGTGTCAGATTAAAAATAAATTATTTTGCCACTACACCAATACAATTGGTATAAATACTTTTCAAATAGCCCAATTATTTTTTTTTGTTTTCGGTTTTGAATGACCTAAACATCAATTTTTATTTTCTTATTATGAATATTTGAGCAGGACAGACGTAACACATATTTTATATACATATATATATACATATATGTATTCTTAATATATTTTGTTTATTGATAAAATTACTAGTTTAGTATATGCTAATTAAAAGAAATGAATCACTATACATATTGTAGTTTATTTTCTATTCTGTCGCCAAATTGAGTATGTAGTTGAATTTTTAGAGTTTACTAAATATAATTTTTTTATACAGTATTATGTCAATAAAATAATTTACATCGCGGAACTTACTCAAAAATTGTATGTACAGTGTAGTTGAAGTAGAATACATAACTGTTAACTGAATATATGGGGGGTTGGTGTGCTAAAAATACTCATGTTTTAGTTTCTTAAATGTTATACTATTTATACCAGTAAACTTTCCTTTCACGTATCGATTATTTTTAAGTCTATTGTTACGTGGGATGCAATATAGATTACTTTGATATTAATTCAGATGGATTTATTGTAGAGCAGCGTTATTTAGATTTGGCATAAATTCAGTTTTTAAGAAAGAATTTTTTATACGATTTTTCACAAAGGTGCCATTGAAATTCAGATTTAAGGAAAATAGCAATAATTTAGTTTGTCAAAATTATTATATTGAAATGGGTAGTCTTTTTTCAATTTTTATATAGTGTTTACCAAGTTGAGCAGAATAAAACGTTGTTCGTTAAATTTTATTATTTTTTCGACTAAACTTTAATCATTCATAATAAAGAAGGCTACCAGCAAAGAAGTTTATCTATACAAGTCCCATGAAGCTGGAGCTGAGTTGAGTTAGTTGATGTAGTTACCAATGTAAATCAAATCAATTTGGCTAGAGATTATTAAGTAATTATGTATTAAATAATTTGCAAGAAATTTGAATTTTCGATTTCAATTGATCGGTAGGTGGTTTTTGTTTATATACTGAAAATAATAGTTTTCTATTTTCCACTTTGGTACTATATACCGGCATTTCTCTGGAAATATAGAATTAAGATGAATATTAACATTATAGTTTCAGCTTATTATTTATTCTGGTTTCGGCAAAATATAGTGGCAATTTGTAATTTTTCTTGTTAAACAGTAGTGACATGTACAAATTTTTCCTTGTAAATGTTGATATAAATAAAAACGTTAAATTTATTGAGATTGATATCTAACTTTTTCTATTAGGTACGTCAAAAACAAAGTAATTTTATTGTTTTCAATAAACGTTTACTCGTTTTTTGTTTGGAATGGACTGTGTGATTATTAGCCACGTTATTCTTTCCAAAATTCTTCATTTAAAGATGGAAAAATATCAATTAGAAAAATAACTATAACTAATTTTCCCTATTCTCAGAAAAATGCCACTGGTATTCAATACCCAAACCTGGTCAGGAAAACAATATAACTATCTACCAAAGTAATATTATAGGTCAGTTCAAATCTCAACGCCCATATGCCAATACACTTAAGCGATCCCAGGACAATTTATTGAAAAACAATTTATCTGAAAAAACAATTAACCAAAAACGACAATTTTCAAAAACGATAACTCGGCGAAAACGGCCATAATTCAAAAAACGGCAATTCGTCTAAAACGATGATAGTTCACCGAAAATAATTCAAACGTTTTGAATATATTATACAGGGTGTCTCTAAAGTGGCTAACATGACACGAATGTAAATGTTGGATTCCTTGATCAAAACGAAGGTGAGGTTATTTATTCGAAGGTCAGTGACTTAATTGAAGTTCGATCCGAAAATGATAGAATTGTTTTTCGATTATTTTTTCGTCAGTTTATCATTCGATATTTGTCGGCTATGTTTTCGCAAACCGCCAATGAAGCCAAATCCATAACCTGGGGTAAATGAACATCGGTTTTGAAACGAGTGGGCATCCTAATAGGCTTTATATTATATTCGCGTTTTTATCTCCGGATTCTGAAGATCTCGAGAAAAAAAAATATTCAGCACGTCCAGGTTTCTTGGCCTCACACGACGTCGTGCTTCTATCCCCTAATAAGTAATAAATACATATGTTAAACGAACACTTTCTATTACCTTCCTTAGAAAAAGAAAATGTTTCGACTTGCCACGTTCAATTGGTTTCCTAAAGGGAGCTTGCATGTACTAAGTAGTTGCATAGACATGCTTGCTGGTTTACTCATTCGTTCGACATTATTTATTATTTTTTATTTGTTCTCATGTATGCACATATTTACTCGCTGTAAACCGGCATCATGTAAGACATGGATACCTAAACGCTCTTTGAATAAATTTTATATTTTTTTATTATCCCACCGAAATTAAATGACGTATTATATATTTTTTCTTGGAATGTTTAGTTTAGAAAACGACAAAAAATTAAGTGGCAGTAATCCTGTCATTTTCACTTGACTTATTTCTGTAATTAACTGTGTCATGTTTTTCCGAATTTACAAATGGGACGAATGAATTAAGTAGTACTAATTTGAAAAACTAAGACACGTAATAAACTAGTGCATGGTATTGTAAGTCAATGTAGTATTTACAAGAAAGTAAAATTACTAACACATATTCTGCGACTGAGATATATGTTTACTAAGTAGCCAGTACAAGAATAAACGATGATTACAAGTAGCCAGTACAAGAATAAAACAGTCTACTATATAAAGATAGAAGGAAATCCTATTGAATGGTTAAAATAAATACATTTAAAGTAAGATTTACATGCTTACCTTCTCTATTTTGTCTACCGATTGTATTTCTTTGCCTAATATTTTATATAGCACACGTGTTAAATTTTTGTATACAAATCTTTGAAAGATTCAGAAAGGATGACCCTTAAATTTAGTTATGTATTTTATATTCTTTTTAAAAATTAGGCGCTAAAATATAGGCAGGTGTTTAAACTTGTATCAACAAAAATTACTTTTCCTCGTTTAAGATGCATTTAAGGAGTCTGTAAATAAAATCTGGATCTCATACACAGGTAAACTGAATTTAAAAAGATTAAAAAGTTGGTATTGTAGTCTGGTTGTGTAGAAAAATATCTAAGTGTATATACCTTTTATATATACGCCACATATGTATGGCTAGTGTACAATACAATAATGTTCGTTACTAACTTATGGGTGAATTAAGTATAAATAAATTTTAACAAAGACAAGTTTTTCATGTTTGAATTTAAGTTTGTCTAATTCAGAGTTTAAGGTTGGACATTTCATAATTTACTTTGTAGTTGGTCACGTCTCTTTAACTCATAATATTCACAATAACAACACGGCCAAACCTCCAAGGTCTCCTATGTGTTTATAGATTAGTTAGTTGGAGCGCTTGGAATTTCCATAATTAAAATATAAAAAATAGGTTAGAATTAAAGAAATAAATTTGAAAACTAATTTCATACGTAAAACGTTATTTATACATGTTATAAATAATTTATTATATACACATACACGAAATAAAAAGAAAGTATATGGTAAATATGAGGTAGTTTAAACTGCCGTAAAAAATAATATTCGGCAAGTAAAAAATATTAAAGCGAGAGACAAAGTTGTTTTATTGGAATCAAGAAATCTTAACCACTATATTGGTAAATCAAATTACATAAGCAATCAATTATTTTGTCGCATGTTAAAAAATGATCCTCAGATTGAGCAATCTAACTAAAAGTATTAAAGCAAATAAACTCCCACAGTGCGAATTAAAATAGCAACATCTTAGATTATTCCTAAAAGAATAAAGCAACGCTAAGTAGAAAAAAAAATGTTTCTTTGTTTTAAAAATAAAAATTAAGAAATTTTAAATAAATACTTTCTCTTACAAAAGCACAATTTTTTTTTCAAAAGATTATATTCCGTGTTCAAGGACGAACTAACTGCAATTTTTGTACATATGTACATATTTGAAAAAAATATTTCTGTGAATTGAATTTGTTATTGTTCGTAGGAACGGGAAAATTTGAATTAACTAGATAATGGACTATTCATCAATCGTTGGACAGCGAGTCAGTGACTACCCATTAAATTTTTGTCTCAAAGTAAACATTACCGCGCAAGTCGCGTTCTTAATTATATTGTTTATATATGAGTTAAATTCAAATTAACTGATTCACAGTTTGTTGAACAAACCACAATGTTTTATTATTTTACAAAAACATGGCATTTTTAAGGTTTATAAAATAATTTATGTAGTTATTATTTATTTTATATAGGTGCATGCATTATATTCAAGAAACTTAGTACATATGTAGCTGTAGTTAAGATGCATAATATTTGTTACGAATCCATATAACACGAATATGAGAAAGATTTCGCAAAAGCGCGGTGGTATGTACAAGACCACATCTTTGATTAACTAAATTTATATATCTGTATACGTGTGTGTCTTCATTTGTTTATATGTAATTCAATAAATTTTATTCGCACAACATACCAACCAATTGAAACTAATTATTTTACCTATACAGACGTACAGCTGCAGTAATACACTCAGTCAAAAAAATGTTCGTACATATCAATCATCTTATGAATTTTATCGTTGTAATTAGTATTATATCGGGATTTAGGGGTACATTTAGTGGTGATCTGGATGGACCTTTTGATTACAGGGACCCTGCATTACAGCAAAATAATTTTCTCTAAATTCTAACTGTTTCGTTGAAATTTTTCTTGATTCACACTGAGAGAGCTTAATTAACTGGTCCTCTCACATATTCTCGATAAAAATGGTATGTTATAAATGCGATTATTATTTTTAATTCGAAGTTATGCTAAGAGTCACGCTACTTTTTTGATTTAGAAAGCGACTAAGATGGATTCGTGAACAAATGCCCATAGCAATCAGTATATAACTAAAATTTGGATATTATGGCCAAGCAAGTACGAGTTGATTCCTCATTTGGGGGCTTGTTTTTTTAACACCTATATTCATTAACCGATATGCAGGCTTGCCTAGCAAAGCGCGCTATTTTCGTCCCAAAAAACGGTGTGCTGTGTAAAACCCGTTTTATCAGGAAATAATTTCATGTTAATCAGAAAGTACATTTCATTGAGTTAGATGAACTTAACATAATTTAAACATAAGACATTAAATTTATTTCAATTAAATTTACTTTGACGCTTATGTTCAGGTAAAGTTTCATTTTTATATTAAATTTAAGAAGAAATTCTTATTTGGCGAAATAAAATATAAAATAAAGGAAAATTATAACCTGTTTTCATATAGATTTATTTTTGTATTAGGAGAAGAACAAATTCTGATTTGTTAAAACCTTAAAATCAAAATTACAAAAATTTATTTATCCAATTTTTACGATTGTATCCCAAACTGCAATATTTCTTATGTTAAAATTTTCTAAAACACTTTCCCTACCTAGGAGGCTTAATTTTTTCCTAATTGATGATAATTAAAACATGATTTCTTGGCACAAATTCACTGATATCGGGGATATTTTAATTCATACGACCTTCAAAGAACATTAATTCGTATATTTCCGTAGATATTTCAATGTTGTAAATAATTTTTACGCAGATTTTATGCATACCAACTAATTATCGTTGTCTAAATAATTTTAGAGAGATTAGGTTGATGTGTACTCGCTGTGATCTGTGGTGTAAGATGCAAAAGTTATTATATTTGGTCAACATTATTGATATGAATGTAAATTCAAAGAGAATATTTTAGGGAAAGCTAAATCAATAACTTAAAAAAACGAAAACAGACGCACAACATAAGTTTTATATTATTATTTTCATAAAGATAGAACGTCATTTCCCCATAATTAGCCATATATTTGTTACGGTAAAAGTGCGAACTCTGTAATTGTTATTCTCTTATATCGTAAAACGTAATCCGTTGGGTGAAGGGATGGTCCCTTCACCCAACGGATTATCCTTCATACATCCCTCATACTCCCATTTCATAGATTTCGGAGCTCGGAGCAGTAAAATAGTTTTTACAATTTTTATTCGCACATCTTTCGATTTCGCACGTTCACCGTACCGTACTCATTTGACAAACTTACAGATGAAAATAAATCAAAATATAAAAATATTATTAGGCTATGGAATAACTGACAATCAAATGTGAACTGTTCAATTTACCTACAGAACGTAGAGGAACTATAGACTTCACTGCTGTAAAGATCGCGTATTGTGTTAAGGATCTCTTTATTTTGACTGGGCTTTCGTAGGCGGGAATGAGAAACGAGTACATTTTTCAAGATTCGACGCTCTTGGGGACATTTTCAAACTACCAACATTTCTCGAAACTTCTCAATCCTAATTCGTAGTCGGTGTTCAACAGTAGATCAATAATAATTTGTGTGTGACTAAGAGGTCTTAAACACTTATACCGCCGCTCGGTACTATCTGTATGTTACTATCTCGGTGCTGCTGTATATTTTAAGATAATGTTCATAATTTTATCGATTTAGGCCACATCATAAGAACGCTTCATTAACCCTTTAAAATTTTGATTGTGGTATTATTAGCGGTTTGTGTTACGTTTTAGTACGTTTTGCGAAATATTTGTCGAATTTATTGGTTTGGATAGTTTTATAATTTCTAGTTCCCAGTGTTGGCGTCAAAGGTTTTGTCATTTTTGTAAAGGAAATTTTTTAAGAATGTTGGCAGTGAGAAATTTTTTGTATGAATACGAATATATGTATGAATTTTTATCTTCTGTGATTTTTCATTAACTTGTTCTGTAATTAGTATTAATTACATATCGAAGTTTTTATAGTAACAGGCGGATCATTCATTTATTATTTATTACTATAATAAAAGGAGTTGCTGGTTGGAATTTTTTCAGAGTTTTTTCGAATTTTTTTTTTTAAAGCGATACCACATACCACTGCGGCCAAGTTGAAGAAAAATAATAAAAATACGATTTATATGTATGCAGGTCCAAATAACGTAAACACGAAAAAACACTTATACAAATGCTATGGAAATTTTTTTTTGAAAATTTTTTTTTGACTTTATTTATTTATATCTCATAAATGCGGCAGAAAAATAAATTTCCATTCTCCTGAACATGAACTTTGTTTATTTATCATTAATTTTGGTAAATTGTTTTTTATTTTTAATGCAGTTTTCATTTAGAATTTTACCATTTTCCGCTATGATGTCTTTAATTTGATGATCGCCGTATAATAGTAGCGTTCACTAGTGCACAAAACAACCCGGATTTTTTGATTGAAGTGCAGTTAACTGGGGTAAAAGGCCACTAGTGAACATACTCAATGTGAAAATCATAAAATTATTGG
This sequence comes from Nephrotoma appendiculata, assembly GCA_947310385.1. Classification (NCBI taxonomy): domain Eukaryota; kingdom Metazoa; phylum Arthropoda; class Insecta; order Diptera; family Tipulidae; genus Nephrotoma; species Nephrotoma appendiculata. The sequence continues at coordinate 18,625,808 of OX371223.1, forward strand.
TGTGTGCGCAAATTTTTGTGATTCACTGTATATATTTCCAGAAGCAAAGATTGATTTTTTTCAATTTTAAACTTTAGTGTTTGTTAAAATGGATATAATACTTATAATTAATCTAAAAAAATACTTTCTCCATTTTCGACGTATTCCACAGATACAGTTAAATATTAACACTGTATGGCATTATTTAATGTGGAATGTACGAATTACAATCATACTAGAATCATACTCATCATTCATGGGAAAAGCAACAAGCTCTTAATCGCACGTGATCTTCATCTATTCTTTTATTATACAATATAAAAATCAATCAATTAATCGATCGATCAACTTTAAATCATGATATAGTACTCAGTTGTTGATAAGTATTATATACAAATATAATTTAAATTAGTGAATAATAGAAACGGTGTGTATATATTTATGACCGTTAATGCTCATTAATGTGTACATAGATTTAATATGGATGTGTAATTTGCTTTTTGCAGTAGGAAATGTGATTATTTATGAAGAATTTGTGCAATTCTTTATATTTTATTTAATTTTGCTCTACAAGTTGACTAGAATCCTATATAATAGAATTATTAAAGAGAAACTCTTCACATAAAATAGGACGAATAGCTACCTCTCTTAATTATATTAATATTGTCAATTTGTTGTTTGCAATTTACCTAAATTAGTAAATATATATGGCGTTACAACGATTGTCAATTGTGATAACCTATTTTCTATCCAAGGGTCCAAATCTTATTTTGTTATTCACATTTAAATTTGTCTATTTTTGATCAACTTTTAAATAAATAACTGTTATGTGTGTGTGTAAGTGAGTAATTTTAAAAATAATCGACTTACACAATCAAGTTTTGCCATTTTTAATCATGTATTAGTAATTTTTTTTTAGTAATACATATATTTTTTCGCAATAAAATAAAATCATTGGCAACAACGTCTTGTAGCACCCGCAAATGAATTGTATATTTGTATTTAATTTATTTTTACTTTTTTTTTCTATATTTTTGTATAAATTGTTTACGCCAGAACGGCGAAGATAATAAAGTAAGACGCAGACATCGCTAATTTCTTGTCGGAGTATGTGTAAGAATATCGTGTGTATCATCCAACAAATGACCTTGTTATCATAAAGATTTTTTTTTTGCTTTATTATTTATTTTTTAATTAAATAATGTAGAAGTACACATACATGTCTTTATATGTAAAACGATGTTATACTTAGTATTTCTGTAGGCCGCCGTTTAGATTGGGGCGTAATTATTTTATTATATGATTATTATTTCTGTGATACCTTAGTTATATAAAATAATAATTTTTTATGTATGATAGATAGTTTTCTTACGAGAAATTCCGGTTTGACTGCAAATTTATCAAACGAAAAATCTTAAAGAGCGAATTTTAATTGGAATTAGAGAGTTTTAATGGTCTTTGTACGTACTGAGACAGAATATTATTTTGGCGTCTAGTACATATTAACATATCGTCGTGTAATTTGAGTATCCATTCTTTGTAATGGAAGTTCAATCTGTGATTTAAAATATCAGATTTTCTACCTTAAATATGACCACACATAGTTTATGTGTTACTATCTAGCGAAGTAACTAATTTAAGGTTGTTTACATCAGGGACGAGCAACTATATTTAGTATACGGAGTCTTTTTCGGTTTAAGAAAAAGTCTTGGGCTATGACCAAAAACTCGAATTCAATTTTAAAATGGCGTTAAATTAGATAACTGAACGTTTATTTATAAATAATTATAACGGTTCTTAAGTTAAATTTAAAACACTCTTAAGTTCATGCATATGTCTTGTTACTCTAGAATTACGTTGCATTATACATATATCGTTTCAACGTGTTGTTATGTTCCAAACCACGATGTTTCAAATTTTGTTTGCAACGTTTTTCCAAAATTGAACTTTTTGTTGTTTAATTATTATAATAAATGGGGACCTTTGGTTCAATTTAGTAGAGCCCGATTACGTACAGAGAAATATTTTATGATAAACCTTTTTAAATATAACACGAAATTGGAATTGTTTCGAATCATTTAGCTCATTATAAAAGTTAAACCCTAAATCGTTCATTTTTAAAGAGATTCTACCTAAAGAAGGCCTGGTTTTTAATTATCGACACAAATCGCGAATCGACCATTGTTGAATCAAACAAATTGAATTTCACTTTGCACATTGCTACATAAAACATATCAGTAAATATGGATGTGGCACACAAAATTAAGAAAAAAATCGCCATTCATTTACCACGTTGTATCCCGCCAACTCAAAATATTTAAATACGTATTATAAAGGATCTTAGGTCAAAGAAACCCTATGTAGTTCACCAATCAGCATATTTTCGAGATACAATTTTTGCTAGTGCGCATATAAATAAATTAATAAGATCGCCACAGGTATTTTCAAAAAGTCATAAATTGATTTTAAATAAAAATTAAATTGCACAGTTTTATAAGTCGATGACCATGAGCAGCTAATGCATGTATATTTGTTCTTTAAGTTTTATCTTTTATTTTTTTACGTGTTTTATATAAGACGTAGCTTCAGTGCATGGTGAAGTGGCGCACATTTCAGAATCGTCTATTTGATAAGTTATAAAAGAGAGAAAACAACCCAATTAATAGGATGTCTAAATCTTTCAACTTAATTGACGATGTATTTGACTTCAACTTATCAAAGGACAACTTTAAAAATATCCTTAAAGACTTTTTTCTAAATTTTTAATTGTTTAAACCAAAATTTGGTTTATATTTTTTTTTTTTTTTTATTCTGTTTTAAAGTTTTTTGTTGTTTTAATATAATTTTAACTATAACTGTAAATAATCTGAAATCATACATGTATATTACAAAATAGATTTCTTTAAATAAATAAATAAATAAAAAGAAACCTGCATTGGTGAAAATATTGCATAAGATACATTTATACAAGTAACGTGTGGAGTGGATTATATTTTCTTCATTTCGGTTGATTAGAGAAATAGCTACTAGTATAATTTATCAAATCACTTTGTCTCGGCAACAATCTTTATCTAGTTAAAGTGTATTTTTTATTTTAAATAATATGTGTATTTGTATTTTTTGTTGTTAGATAAGATAAGCAATGTAATTAATTAACGATAATTAATCTGTCTGTAATTTAAAATAATACATATAAATACAACATATTATAATAAGATAAGTATAATAATATTCTTTAGTTGCGCCGTTACATGATATAACATACATAATATGGTTAATATAATTGTTTCATGACGAATAGTAATGTATTTTGTATAATTGTGACTAATACATGAAGCCATTTAATTCAATTCTATTGCAATTTTTTAAATCCTCAAAATATTTTGTTCTTGATTTTAAGCATACATTTATTGACATCGGTTAAATAGATAACGTTATTCTTTCTTTTTGAATGTCACCAGGAGAATGTGGCCGGTCCCTGAGTACTAAATTCAATGTGTTATACTTTGAAAATATTTCGATTATTAGTTATGATCGTACATTAAAATTTTTTATTATCCTTGTCTTTTGTATTACTGGCAGTTAAATTTAATGCATTCGATCAAGGGTCGTAAACCGTTCTTTAACACATTCCATACAATTTCTATTCGTATTTAGTGGCCGCCTTAGTGGCCTCACAGTTTTGACGAATAATAACGAAAAATAAACAGCTGTGTGGGCGATTCTGAAATAAATACATCTATATTTTTAGCATCTTTTTAGTTGACACCAATGCCTAAAAATTTGGTATTTTCGAAAATATTTTGCACTTTTTGATTGAATTGGTTTGCGTTTAAAGGGCAATGCATAGCTGGTAATAATTTGTCTTGAGTTATATCATTAATGTGATTCCAATGATTTCTAAAAAAATAATATGTACTATCAAATAGAATCGTGCTTAGAGTTTCTTAAATATTTCTAAAATTCTGAATTTAGAATTCCGTTAACGAAATACTTCCTCTTAAATACCTGTATCTTCGAAGTTAGAGGTTGCTTAGTAGAGAATATATTTCGAAAGATGTAATTTTAAATGTACTATTTAATTTGGAAATACCCAGTTTTAGAACGTATTTTTCGTCAATTTTTTGTACGGTTTAAGATGTCAATTTGAGCTGTTAAAAAATAGCGGATTTTGTTATAAATGACCAATTAGGATGTTTTTAAAAAGACGAAAATAACGTTTAAAATGTTGATCACTTTTTTAATTTGAATATTAGGGGCAGCATGTAAAAGGGAATTTTCATCAACAGAACACAACTATGACCCCTTGTCGGAGGGCAAATCTAATGCCAGTAGAGCTATGGAGCATCGCTGGCATCGAGCTATGCAATGTGCAGATGGTGATAAAATCAGGCTTGTAAGGACGTGGAAAGCGAACTGCGAAAGAGTTGGGAGTGCTTCAGCCCCAGAACAGATTGCAAAAATTAAATAATAAAAAAAAAAATTTGAATATTGTGTCTTTCAATCAAGGTAGATTTATTTTTTGAGTCACCGTGTTTAAAATTTTTAATTTTTGATTATTAATTTTCCTTGACACTAAATAATTATTGATTTAAGAAACACTTTAAATTATCATTCTTATATCCGAGGTGATTGCAAAGTTAAATATTTTAAATGAGGTATTTTCTCAAATTCTGTTTGGTACCACTTATCAAGTTATGGAAGGCTTCAAAATATAGTAGGTTTTGCTTTTTGTTACTTTTTAGACGATAATTTGAGCCTTTTAAAATTGTACTTTTAGCGGTAGGTCAAAAATGTTTATTTCTAATCTGCATATTTGCGTCACTATATATGACTATTTTAATGGATTTTTTAATTCATGGATTTTATAAATTTAAATAAAACTTAAGTAGATGTTGCCCATTGTTTTCGATTCGTTCAATTATTATTTGATTAATCTGATGATTGATCTTTCTGAAATAATGCTGATAGGGTTTCAGCAAAAATTCTAAACACGAATTCGGGCTCTATCCTAAAACACTATATTTCTAGTTTAGATGGTACAAACATATGTTTTTGAAAAGATACTAATAATTCTTTCGGAAGATAGATTCGCTTTGAAATTATATATCCAATACCCTTTCCCAAACACCGTCTTATTACAGACCTATTGACTTATTTGACGCCATCTTGAATAAGTAAACAGTTCCAATCCATTGTACCGACTTATTTGTGACGCAATAACAAAAGAAAAAAAAACACAATTTCTATTATATGGAAGAAAATTTTTTTTGACCTATTAGTCGTTGAGCCACTAGATTTGAAAAAAAATCTACATGTATCACATTTAATCAAGACACATTTTTTGGAGACATTTCTGTGTAGACATACTTTCTTACCTCGCGAGGTGACTTAATTGAATAAGTTGATGTCCACAAATAAGTCGGTGTTTGGGAAACAGCCTAACATTTGAATTCACGAAAGTACTTTAAAATGTTCCTTGTAAATCGTGATTCATAACTTAATTTTCCAAACTCTTTTCTTTTTTAACTAAAATTTAAAAAAAATTTAGTACATTTCAATAAAATGGTCTGCAGCAAAAAAATCATTTTTCAAAGGTCAAAATTGATCTAATTAATCCTAAAGAATATAAAATTGTGTTTTTATAACAATACTTTTAGAAGTAATCTTTTTCTCGAAATTGGGATGCTGTAAAGAGATTAGGCCTTCTCAAACGGGGGATCCCTGAGGTAACATCAGTTCATGTTGTCCCGGGAAATCAACTAATTTGGCATGTAATCCAATTTTTATAATTTATCTACTAAATCTTGCGTCAATAAGTAGATGAGCCAATAGCGAAACACTTCTTTCAGTATGATTTTTTATAAAAAGAAAAACAAATTATTCTTATTTGGTATTGTGTGATAACCAAGGGCGGTGAAGTTTTAATAAAACTCATAGAATTGCCTTATTAGTTAACAAAAAATTTCGAGACAGCAGCGATACTAAGGCTTGAAATTATGGTAATCTCACATTACCTTACAAAATAATGACTTCGTCCCTGTCAACATACTTTTATTTGTAGAAACGTAATATTTAACCGAGCGTCGCATTCTGTTTCGAAGGCCTTAATTTATTCATTAAATAATTGAATACTAATATACGAAATAAATTTTGAAAAATGTTCAAAATTTTTGTTTCATTTAAAGTGAATTGGCAAGTCAGCCGCTCAACCTGAGTTGATTTGAAAAGTTGAGTTTGTAAAAATGGGTATTTAAAAAATCGTAAAGCCTATGTCTCTTTTTAATTAAAGTGAAACTGTTTTTGCACGAAAAAATGCAACTTAGTCAATTGAAATTAATTAATTTCAAAATGCTGATAATAAGGAATTCTTATCTTGGTTTTCCAGAAAATCGAAATGGGCGAAGGAGAAGGAGGGGGGGGGGGGGGAGATGAGCACTGTTTTTAGAGCCAGACTATGATACTTACTATCTGATGAAACTTTCGTTTTTGTAATAAGGGGTTGTGGCATAATAAACATTTTTCATAATTTTGTTAATAAACGATTTTTTGATATGCAGAATATTTTATAAAGTTTGGTCTGCCAAAGAGTGTCTGGGAAGTGGGATGAATTATTTCATTTTATTACAAAAACAGCTAAACACAAAGTATGAAAATTAAAGAACGATCTTTAATGGAGCAAATAAAGTAGCAAAATATAGTATTTTGGAGATCCCTTTTTGGAAAGAGCATTAGTATTCCAATAACATGGAATAAAAACAAAATTCGCCAACAATAATTATAAATTTATAATGGACTGACGATTGTCTGATACGGGTATTGTCTTTATTTCTGTTAAAAAGCTTCGTCAGTCAAAAAGTAAAATTGAATAAAAGTTAAATTAACACCGCACTGAGCTAGTTATAAAATTGTTAAAAATTAAAATTTTGACAGAAAACTTTATTTGTATTTGTTCTTGTTCTGAATTGATTGCAAAATTTAATTTTTCTGTCAAAATTTGAATTTTTAACAATTTTTAAAACAGTACATCGAAAACACTAATTTCAGAAGCAAATTTTTGCGTAGACTTTTCGTCGGGCCCAGTAATTTAGATATAAACCGCTGAGGCATACATTATTATTCAGTTTCCCACTTTTAGTTGAACCATTGACAATAATTTTTTTCTCGATCACCGATTGAAGTGCATGAGCGTTCACTAGACTGGCCCATCGAATTAGATTTGAGATTATTGTCTAGTTTTCCCAATATTTTATCAAAATGTTTCGCTTCGGTTCGCACTGTCCTCTTCCAGGTCATTACTGGTCTTCCCACTTTCCGTTAGCCTTGCGGTTTCTATTCTAGTGACATTTTGTTTATGTGACTAGGTATCTTCTCAGTGTGTGTCGTATCCCTCTCCGTTTTCGTTCCCTGATTTCATTTTCAATATCAATTTGATTTGTTTGGCGCAATAGTTCTTCTTTGGTAATTGATTAGTACTCACTTTACGCAAGTGTTAAACATTCCAAGCTTAGCGCTCTTGAACAGATGCATTTCAGATCTTGTGGAGCATATGAAGGTATTTCTCGCTTTGTTTAATATGTTGATTTATATATTCTTCAGTGCCATCTGTTTTCGCTAATAGGTGAATGTAGTGGTAGCACAATGGACCAATAGGTCAAAGTGCTGTGAAAAGCGCAACTACGATTTAAACTTTTATTAAGAAATAAATATAACAAACAAAATATACGATACTAAAAGATTTAAGACAAATTTATTATTACTGTATGGTTGAGCTTTGGTATCCTTTTTATTCAAAATGCGCTAAATCAGAAGATACCAAGACTATTCTATCAAACGGAAGATTTTTAATAATATATATAATTAAACTGTAAAAAAGAAGATTGACACTTACTAAATTGTTGGTGACTAAAATTTTTTTTATAATGACCATACCACGCATTTAAGCATGTTCCACCCATATAAGTATGAAACTAACGCCATTTATTTTATTTTTATTTTTTAGGCTAAAATAAATTTGCATCCAACGATTCAATTTGATGGAAATGATGGGGTAAGTTAATTAATTTAAAAATTGTTAAATTATAATTAATTATTATTTTAATTATTTTAAGAAATCAAGTCAGAGTTTCACTCGTATACATTCAAATAATTAAATTTGAAAGTTTAAATTTTAAGTTTTCATAAAGATTAGATACAATATACATATCAATAAATCTCTTCCTAACCAAACAGTTGGTTTAAAAAATATGAAATAAGTAAGTGAAAAATATTTTCTATATACGTTAGATAAAATCTCTCGAGTAAGACACGAGCCATGTCTTGAAATTAGTTACTGAATTGGTTTTATAGTGTAGTATCACCATTCATTGAAATATTAACCTAAAGACATAATATTAGCAAACTAAATATACATTTGTGTATCTCAATCGTGTTTTTGTTGTTGAAAAACTTTCCTACCTGTTTGACGATTTTCTGAATTGTATAACACTGCCAATTGAACCGTTCTTATACCATTCAAAATCGTATAGTTGTTGGTATTTGTGCTAACAACAATATTGTGTTATATCATTGAAATGAGGAGAGACAATAATTCTGGAGGAGTGTCAAAATAATTATTATGCGGTTTTAATGGATAATATTTATTATGTGTGTATATGTAACCTGTGACTGTTGCGTTAGTGTTGGTATTTTTAAGGCGAAGAACGTTTATGGAATTTATAAAATAGTTTTCATTTTTTTGAGATTTTAATTATATGTAATTCAGAAAAAGCTATGTATATTTATTTAATTGGAAAGCACCAGTGTATCGTGACATAACAAAAATATACATTGAAAAAAATACTCGATACCTAAAAGCAAAATGGTGAAAGTTGATTTAATTTTTAATGCTTTTTGTCTTATATGCTTTAAAGAAACAAAATGTATACACAAAACAACTAAAGAAGTTATTTTAACGCTTTATTTATATATTTTTATTTTTAGTAAATTTGGACGTTGGTAAAATTTTAATTAATCGATCGGTCGTAATTATTTTGAACATGAATCCGGATATATGAAAATGATAGACTGGGAATTTGAAAAATTGGTTTATATCAGATGTAGCATAATCTTTTAAAAATATTGTATTTTACTTTTTGTTTGTGTTCAAAAATCTTAACAATTTACAGAAATGATTGCTACACACACATTGTAGTTGTGGTATTTTTATTAACTATAATTTTATATTTTTATTAAGTTTAACAAGATCCTAAAGAAAATAGAAAAATCGACGTAAAATTATGACGTCAATTTTGAAGTATGAATATCGATTACAGAAGCTTAATATTCATTTTAAAATAAATATGTAAACAATCTTTGAAACATATTGGCTGGAGGCGCGGTTAAAAACTTTATCAATACACTGTTAAATTATTTTATTCAAATTTTTTATTCCCAATTGAAGTTTTTGTTTTAAATTCCAAAATAAAACTCATTTTGTAATTTATTTTTTTATTAAAAATAATTTGCTAACTGTATTGAGATTTTTTAAAATATAACACACAAAATATAAAAAAATCACCAAATTTATGTACCAAATTAAGAATTGCATATCTGTGGAAATAATTTTTATATAATATCCCATTTATTAGTTTACGTATTATTAAATTTTTGACGTACAAGTAGCGGATTGAAACCGCAAGAAACCTAAGATACCGAGTTACATTGTCAGACAGTTCAATGCAATAAATATAGTAGCGAAATCGCTGTATTTAGAATCAGGTTGTTAGGTCATTTTGTGCAATCTGAGACATAACCTTTTATTAGTCCATTAACGACTCGAGCCCAATCTTAATGAAAACAGATCATCTTGTACTTTTGTTACAACTTGAAATATTAGGGTTTTACTTTAACTTTTTAGTGATAAATTGAATTGAAGTATTCGAATATTATACCTAATACTTCTGTTACGGTAGCTTTAAAATGGTCCGGGTATACTGAAATTTTAAAGCGTCCGTTCAATGCGAGATCCATGGATTCGATGATTATATTTGTGACGGTTAATGAAGGGTTGACGAATATTTTGTAATGAAGAAGAAAAACCTTTTAGATGTAAGTGCATAGTTAATTTGATTGTAACGTCTTCATCATTAGATTTTCATGTGCCCCCAAGGATTTGCTACTTCTGAAAGGAATGCGTTGATAAAATAACGTTGTTGTTGTTATTGTTTAGGTTAGGTTGGTTAATTAGATTTCTAGAATGGTGTTGGTTTGTGCTTTGTGCAATAGAAAGCCATTTCACAAATCATTGTCTATATAATGTAGATACAGAAATAGATAAAATTGAAACACTTAGGTCTTACAAAATACATATTTCACATTATTTGTGTGGCAAATTTATTTAAAGCAATCTTCATTAAACTTTGTGTAACCCTGTTATTTAGATCGCTAACCCTAGAGATCGACCACTTAGCACTTTCAAGATAATGTATTTCGAAATCATTCTAAAAACCATCGTTCTGTAAAATTCTTATAACCTTTGTACAACACAAAATTCAAATATTGCCTGTTATATTTACATTGCTGGCCTGGGATCCAGCATTAAATATAATTTTTTAGCAATCAAGATATGTCGTTATATTAACGTTTTTTTCTTTTGTCTTATATGATCATACTAGAGCGAGGACGGGGAAGGGAATTGTTCGCTATATTTGATTCGCTTTAAACAAAGCGATTTGTGAGCTAGGTGGTCCAATAATTTATTACCACCTTATCAAAGAAAGACGTAGTGGATTTTTAAGCATTGTTATTGTTATTACACTGTAAGGCTAGGACTCATTTGAATTTTTCCAAGCTCGCAATCTCAGGATTGAGATATAAAACAGATTTTTGCTTTTGTGTCCAATAATATTTGCTGATGCTCATACTTTATACCAAAAAAAGTGTCGAAGTGTGAGCGGAATTTTTTTTTTAAATAAATGGAAATTTTTAGTTTTGTCTTTTTCTATTTTATTCTGTTTGTTTTTGTTAGGTCTTTTTGATCTGTTTTCGAGATAAGCCAAATTTAATTAATTTCTAAACGTAAATATTTGTATGTGAATAAGGTAGATTTACTACTATTCTGCCTTAAAATATTTCCACAATATCTATCTATATATAGTTTGTGTGTCTCGTCATATCTTAACCGTAACAACTAATGCTATAAGATAGGGACAACTTCCATAGCAAAAATTACTACGCCATTCATAAAAAAATATATCAGTTATAAAAAAAGAAATTTAATTTTATTTGTTGTACCGCGATATTAAGATTATTAACTTATAACACAAAAATAATGTAAATAAAATACTAAACAGTTTATTTTCGCGCAAGAATAATTTCAAATTAGGTAAAGCTAATTTAGAATCAGATTAAGCTAAAACTTGTGGTTTTTTACTTTTAATTAAGGGTCATTGATTTTAGTTTTATAAAATTGTTCTATCGAAAGACCTAGAACATTACATATTTATGATTTAAAGATGGACATTAACATTGCTTATTGCGTCAAGAAATAAATATGAAAATCATTTGACTTGATTTCAAAGAAAATGTGTGTACAGCGCCAAGGCTTCCAAGATCTATACATTCTGTCAAAAAAGTAACGGGAATTGATAATTTAAAAAGCCCGCTTAAACGATTGTATCATTGTTTTGTCGCTAAGTTGGTATAACTGACCTCTTTGACGTGAAGTTTGAGTGTGATCTGTTATTTAGCTTGTTTACAGTGCTCTGAAATCGGTGATTTTAGCGCTCACCCATCTTCTATGCCAGACAGTATGCAGATTGACATGTATTTAAAACATGTACATAGATATTGTGCTATAATTGGTGTTTAAAATCTGCTATGGTTCACTAGACACAGAATGGTTTTATAAAATACTTTTCCATAGCTATCAAAAACTTACATCCACAATATAATATAACTGTTCAACAATATAATTTCGCGTCTAGACATGTTTGTGGCGATCCAAATTCATTTACTTCCTAAAACGATACTTTAGAAGAAGAAAAGTAAAAGTTCACAAGTTATTATTTGTTAATTTTTTTAAATAAAATTCAATTTAGATAATATGTAGTTTAAATAAATTAATACCAGAAATTCAAAAAGAATTAAGTCGCGATACGTGATAAAAAAGGTTACATGAGGGAAAACATATAATTCTATGAACAAATAAAAAATATTTCGAAAAATGGTCTGGACCTATTATGAACTGTTCCGATTTCGGAATATAGGGCGCAAAAACCGATTCGCGGCTTATTATGCCGACTATGAAAAATATACATATGATTGAAATGTCAAATTTATAAATCAAAATAATGAACTTTGTGGTTTTGTCTTATGTGAATAAAACGAAAATTTATTTAAAAACTTCAATAAATATTCATAAAATCACTTTCATTAAATTTAAATGTTCGTATTTTACGATTAGTAGGCGGATTTTAATATTACATTTTCTAAAAATCCGATTTCGATTTGTTTTTTTAGTTTAGAGGGGATAATATAGCGCTGGATTTTACAATTTCGTATTTTACGAAAACATATTTAAGTTCAAAAATCAAAAATTTGTGGCGGGTCGTATTTTTCGTAATCGAAAATTTTTTATAATAGGCCGCAGATTTGACAATTGTTCAATTTAATGAAAAATATTGTCTTCATTATTCGAATTTAGATGCAGTCAAACATTCCAGTCGGTTAAGTTAAATTTTTAAAGATAAATCTTTTTGGTACGAGTAGCTTACTGGTAGAACTACAAAAGGATTTTTTTTTAAATGTTGAAATCAAGTTAAGATTAACTTATATTTTATCAAATTTCCTTTATCATATTTAACACGTGGTGCTTATTTTGAGGCAAGTAAGGTGAAGTTCGAGGAATCTAACAACGCCATCCAAATCAGCCAATTGCGAGCTACTTTATATTACTTTTGTTTTTATTTACAGTAAAATTCTAATTTTTTAATTGGTTTATTATTGGTTTGTTTTTGTTTATGTTTGGTAACAAAAATTTATAAATATTATTTACACAATATTACATAATATTTATAATAAAAATGCTTAAATATGAATATTAATTTTGTTGGCTCAAGAAAAAATCACAAATAACAAATAATAATAATGGCGTCTTACTGATTTTCATAATCGCCAGTAAAATCTTTGGTGGTGGTAGTGTAGATCACATTCAAAGGACATTAAATCCACTGGACAATTAATACTTCCTTAAAAAAAACGATTAAATCCGTCAAAAAATGTAGATTTTTTAAAAATTGATTTATATCAAATGTTTCTGTCAGTTTGTGTCGCATAGAAAGTAAAATATTGATTTAGATATAAATTTTTTTGGCGTATAGAACTCCCGTTACAGAAGATTTTGTTTAAAATGAAAATCTTAATCACGTTTGGTTCGTGTGTTAATTAAGACTGATGAAAATAATTTACATTCAACTGTCTTTATCATTCAATCCACGTGGTCTTCGTTGTATACAAAATTGTTAAAAATTTTAGGATCTTGTATGGAAGGTTACATTCTTAGACTTGGCAAAGCTCCTAGTTTATTGTTTATTTAAATCCAATAATTGTTGATTTCACTTTCTTTCTATTTTTCTTTTAATTACAGCCAACATTAGCTCATAGAACAAAACGAAAATTTGAATCAATTCCTCACTGCAATTTATTTGAACACGTCACACTATATAAGCAATCCCATTAAGTTATTGTAGCTGCCTTATCGCTAGCGTAGGTTGATAAGAATGTGATTAAGATTTTTGTGATTTTTGCCTGTGTGTCATATGTCTATTGTAAGTAAGAGGGCCACCAGTATACCAGTATCTCGAAGGAAATTTGGTATCCAACACCGATATTAAGGCTCCAATTACGGTATTTTAATATTTCTTATTGTTGGTAGGTACTAAGGCTGCAAAAACATTAAATGTTTTGATCAGGTTTAATTTTGGCAAAAGCAACTTTGAATTATTTATTGGAAGGGCCGGCGAAATTAAATTTAACAACTTTTAATTGTTTTGATTTTTGAAGGTTAAAATAAATAAACGGCGGACGAAACTTAACGTTTCACTTGCACGATGTTACTTCAAGGATCAGAAATTTTCGGTATTGAATATCGGATTTCTGATATTCAAAATTTCAATACGCTTAACTGCGATATGCTGTTCGGAATAAGTTTTTTAAAGCAATGCGGTAAGTACCATACAAGTCTAATTTGTCTGGTTTTAACAAGTGTTGGACGGTTGCGTAAAAGTAAAATTAACGTATGCCTCTAGGAAACATTAAATATAATAAAAATGCGGAAATTAGATAACGAATTTACATACAAGAATTAATTTTGTACATTATAGTGTATGATTCGCTAGAACAGGACGTGTAATAGAATGGCATCGATTTAATGTAAATCTTGTTTTAGATTTTTCTTCTATTCTTCTTATTTCATTAAATTTTGAAATGAATTGAAAGCTACCGAAGTATTAACCGCATAGAACTTACTATTTTTTTTGAATCGAGTTAGTCGGTAGTGCTGTACGCATAGTCCTTTTAAAATCATTTTAAGTTACTCCCACTATACGGGCGCTGCGCAAAAAGCAATAAACACATCTATGGCTCCTGGTTGATGTGTGGAATTTCGTGTAGATATTAGTGTGTAGATTGGCATCGCACAGCTATAGCGACAAATAGTTTTTTACTGGCACTTATTCCATGGAATTTTTTGGCTCGTCTCATCCATTGATTGGTCTATTTGTGTTACCGTTTCTTTCCAATATTTCACAATTTTTTTTATGCTCCCGTAAAGTTCTCAAATGTATGTTAAGCAAAGGTTGCTTAAGGTTGATGATGAACATGATGTCCTATCTCTGCTATCTCCTTGTTACAAAAAATATAAATAAGTTTTTTTGAAAAATAATTAAAATGAACCAAGTATTGTTTGACAAGTTTTTTATTTGACTCGTACTTTTCAAAATTTGGAAGTTAATCGCATCGCATATCGGCGTTTTTGTTCTTAAATTTAATCACTAACTAGGTTCTATTAGTACGATTTATGAGATGTATTGAAAGCGACTTTGTTTATTATGACAAGTGTTTATGCACACTAACGATAAATTTTATCAAACGTGATAAAGAAAAAGAGCATAAAACATTTAAATTTGATTAAAAAAACCGGTGGTACACACTTAAAAAGGTATGTTGACCTTAAAACGGTTGTTGATTGATTAGAATATTGTTTGCATCTTTACCAGTTTCATCAAACCAGGTAATTTTTGTTATCTGGAACATTTTTGAAAACGGTTATATTCGGTTTAATTTTAAAATATTTATAGTAAAAAATTTTCAAATGAACATGAATCCAATATTTGTGACCAATAATTATTTTTTGTTCGTTGAATTTTTGCCTAGTTTTTCGAACTAAAAATTGATAGTAGTGCTGCTTTATTATTGTTTTGGTGCTCCTAAATCTCATTTCTGGTGCCCAAAAATTATGTCCTCCGTCACTACAACATTGTGTGGATTAATTAGAATTATTTTATTTTTAATCCAAATACTAACTCTGATTGATTATGGTAATAATGTTATAAATTTATGTAATACATAACCAATGTTTTTTTAAATATTTGTGTGTTACATAATCGTTATCACAATCGCTTAACATTTCAATATTAAAACAATCATGCACCGAGAAGAGAATGTGGTGCAATTTATTTTCTTATAAAAAGTATTTCTTAGTTGTATGTGTGAATAAAAAAAATAAAGGCGAAAGTAAACCAGTTTATATATCTTATTACTATTACAACTTGTTATTATTTTTTTTTTAAATTTATGTCACATTAAGAAGACCATACACGACAATAATGTTGATTGTTTAGCTAAGAAAATAGAAATATTTGATATTCTAAAATTTGATTTCTTTATGTTGAATGTGTGTAACAAGCGTGCTATATAAATTTTTATGTATATGGCTATGTATATACAAATATATAATATTTTTTAATAAAAATAACATGTCTAATTCACATGTTTTCTTCGTTGTATTTACTCGTGTTTTGTACACTTGCGATAGTATTGAAAAATTATATATGACATTTTACTTGATTGTATATTACAGTTTTAGGTTATGCCATTAATAAATTGCCATTGTAGCAGATCGATATTTCTATGTGATAATAATCATTTCCAGTATTTGAGTTATCGATTAAATATTAATTAAATATGAATTCACACACTGAAATTGAACTTTGTACGTAAACAAACGAGTTCTTAAGTTTTTTATTTAATAATTTTTGTTTTCAAGAAATGAATAAAATATAGGTACGTATGTGTGTAAGATACTAAAAATATTTATTATTCTCGTGTAATTTTTTGCAATATTCTCGAGAATATACATACACATCTAAACAACACTATTTAATGAACTTGGTGTTTTTTTATTTAGCTTTTTGTTAGAATGAATCACTAAAAATTTCCAAATTTTCTTATACATACGTTTAATTCAATGCTTAAATAAGATTTCCTTGTTGATGAATCATGTACTGTAATTGTTGAATTATTATCCGTTGCAATTTATGTAAAAATTCTAAAAATTTTATACTGTTGTGGGAGTTGGATTTTTAATTATTTACATATTCAATTAGTATTTGTGTATTGATTTTTAATTAACTTTCTATTGTCCCATATTTTCACGACCTTGAGATATTATATAAGAAATATACAAAATCTAATATAAAATATACACATCGTGCTTGACAATAATAGTTCGTACGTATATATAAATACAGTTTTATGTAGCTACTATGTACAAATTACGCCAAACTTTCCACTTAAAATACACGTTCAGGGATATTGTGGTAGAATGAGAATCTTAAGTAATATTATATCCGTGATAAGAACATGGAATATATACGTATGGACATGATTACCCATGATCATCATTGTCATTTTTTTCACAATCCACATAATTTTTTTTAAAAATATACATACATTTGTGTCATCGATGTTTATTCGGAACAACATCGACTATATTTTGAAGTATATGTATCTATTTCAGTGAGTGTAACATACAAGCACAATTATTATAAAATAAAAATAAATAAACGCATATATGTGTATTTGTGTACATTTTTATCGCAATTTGTTTTTGTATTTGTTTATAAATCGTGTAAAAATGAAATTAAAAAAATTACTGTTCTGCGGTTTGATAGTTACCAATCGCGAAATTTTTAAATTTATTACAGTAACAAAGAAAGAAAAAACAACTGATTTTAATAAAAATAAAAAAGTTGAAAAGGTGAATTTTATATAACATCATTTATTGAAATTTGTTTTTGAACAAATTTTTGTTTTGGTGTTGTGAAAATATTTCACAGTCATACTATTGTTTGGCCAATAACTTATTTTCTTTTTAGCCTTTTTTATTCCTTTTTCTTGTCGTTCTAAAATCCTTCATGGCATTTTAATTTAAATCACTATTTTTTGACGTTCTTAAGTATTTACGACTGCTTACGAATTAAGCAATCGAAAAAGGTCATTTCCAAATATTAATCCTTTGCAAACGCTTCAATTACCTGCTAATTTCAAGATTTGTTTTTGAGTCTGATTTGACTAAGCACCATTTCTCTTCAAGTTAAATTGGGTCTCCAACCCATAAAAGTTAAAGTTAATAAAGGGCCACGCAAAACCACATAATTTTTTCGTTCCGTTAATTATTCCAAAATAGTCTTTGGTTCGATAGTAAGGCACTAAGGTAACATTTCCAAGCGTAACATTTAATTTGTGTGAAGGAGTAAAATCGTTTACCCCAAGTATTGTGTAGAATGGCAAATACGCTTTTGTTAAATAATAATCGTGAAGTAAGATAGTAAAATCCATTTCAAACATAATACCAAAAATTTACACTGTTAAATTTAAAATCCATTTGGATTTGTCTTGCAAAGAATTTGGAACATTTCTAGATTGGTTTTAGCTCATATGTTAGAGAAGTATCGGAATCCCTGTTGGTGTCATAGTAAAGAAAGTTTTCTAAAAATTTGAAATAAACGCGAGAAAATTTTTAATTTCAAACCGATGGCTTAAATAAAAACACTTTTTTTTAATTCAAACGATGGCTGGTTTCAACAATGCTTCTACTGTTATATCACCGATCCTAGAGGTGTTAATTGGTTTCACCCACCTATTTGACCGGAAAGCTGCCTTAGACATGCATAGTTCTATTTTTTGCCGGTCCTAGAGACGTTCGTAGGTCCTTCGATATATTTTAGAATAGCCTAGACATACATAGTTCTAATGATACCATGAACGGTATGGTATAATTATGGTATCATTATCTCACACTCGATCCTAGAGATGTCCACGGGGGCTCACCTATATGGTGGAATAGTACAGTCAAAACCCTATTTGTTTGAAGAATCATTGATTTTATTTATTTGTATTTTTCATTACAACGAAACAGTGTGTTAGAGGTTAGTCAGAATATTAGTCTGAAATCATACACACGAAAAATTTTGTATGGACAAAAAGCGTTAATTTATTTTTAACTGCTTAATCAGGAGCACAGAAAAGTATACATTTTAAATTAAAAATCTAACTTTCATTAAAGAGGGCTTTGAATCAGCTGTCCGACGATCTAGTTGGGGCCCAGAGAACTTCTCAAGAGACGGTGGAATAAAATTTGAAAATTCATATCCTTGAATCTTAAAAATCGTGTATGGCCCAGTTAATATCAAATTGAACCTCCTTAATTTCACCAATAGATCTGTGGTCTAGGCTATTCTAAAATATATCCAAGGACCTGTGCATATCTCTAGGACCGGCAATAGAAAAAATTGAGAATAGTTAAAAATCAAATATTGAAAATACGATGGGCACGTTAAGAATCATAGTTTGTTTGCATTATCTTAGTATCCCATTTACCGCAAAAAATAAGACTATGCCTAAGATAATCCAGTTATATTGATGAAATCCCGTGATCACTTTTAGGATCGGCGATATAAAATTAGAAACATTGTTTTAAATAACCGTATTTTCTATTAGAAGAACTGTATAGTAAATTGCGCCATAATTTTTCCGTGTTAGTTAACCCTTTCCTCACCCGCATACACAATTGTGTATGTAAACGACAACCGAATATGTCAAACATAGAATTAGGTGGTAATTGAAGACCAGCATACACAATTGTGCATACCATTTAATTTTGTTTTCGTCCGAAAAATAACAGTAACTATAATAATGATAAAATAATTAATATGTTATCAAAAACTAATCATTAATATGTTATATGATTAATTTGTTATCAAATTATTATGCTTTTTTCAAAAAGAATTCCGATTTAACTAAGATCCGTTAAAATACGGAAGACATTACAACCTGTCATTATTTACATACACAATTGTGTATGGTTAACTTAAATTGAGCCAAAAAACCAGTTTTTTTTTGAACTCGAAAGGGTTAAATTTTTGGGGGATTTTCTGTTCTTTGCAATGATACTAATAGGGTTTCGGAGAATTCTCTAATATATGAGCTAAAAGTAATCTAAACATGATTTAATTTTATTGTTTATCAATTTGTTTTTTTTTTCAATTTAACAGTGAGAATTTTTGGTATGCGCCCTTTGGACCAACATGAGTTCCACATTGGTTGAATTTGATGTGGGGAATTTCCAAATTTCCATTTAATTTTAATTTATTATTACTTGTTTGATATTGACTATCTTACTTAAAATACACTCAACGAAATTGCATTAACTTCACTTTGATTTTTAGCAATACATAGACAAATTTGAAATATTATTATTTCTTTTTTTTACAAAAACTTAACGAAACTTTGGAAATTTAAAAAAAGGCAATGGGTAAAATAAAGGATTGTTATAGAAGATAAAACAAAAAAAGATAATTTGTTGAACGAACAACAACGAAATTAAATTAGCCTCATAAAAAAAACAATAAATTAGCATTGAAATAATTCGGGAAATCACCAAATTGTATTTTTCATACGTGTTTGATTTTGCGAAGAATATATTTTATTCAAAATAAAAATTATTTAATAAAAAATTGTAAAATGGGACGGGGAAAACGATGAAGAAATAATTGCCATTAAAGCATACATCGACTCAGGGCTAACAAATCGCCAAATTGCAGCCAAACTGAACAGGTCGCCAAAGGTCATCAATAATTACGTTAAATTAAAGGAGTCATACGGAACGTACGCTGGCAGTGGAGCTAAACCAAAAATAAACGACCGATGTAAGTGTCACATTTTTCATAACATGACAGCTCCGCAAATCCGCGCAGAAATGCAGCTACCAGTTACGGTTCGCCAAGTACAACAAATTTTACGCAGCAATCCGTTAGCTGATTGGAGAAAAACAGTTGCAAAGCCGTCTTTAACTGCGTGTCACAAAGAAGCCCGATTATTATTTGCCAGATCTCATATGATTTTAGACGAAAAGTGGAAAACGGTGCTTTTCAGCGATGAGAAGAAATTTAATTTGGATGGCCCAGGTGGTTCCTAATATTACTGGCACGATCTTAGGAAAGATACAGAAATTCGTTTAAGCAGGAACTTTGGTGGAGGCTCGCTGATGGTTTGGGGTGGATTTTGCTACAACACCGAACATATTACACCGATATGTTGGATATGTTGGAGATCAGCTTAATTGAGCACGCGGAAGATTTCATGGGCGCCAATTATGTGTTGCAAAAGGATAATGCAGCCATTCACAAATCGAAAGAAACAAAAAAGTGGTTTTGTGAACGGAAAATCGAGGTGATAGTCTGTCCAGCTTGCAGCCCGGACTTGAACCCCACTGAGAATTTATGGGGTATTCTTTCTCGCGAAGTTTATTGGAATGGAAAGCAATTTGGTTCAGTGGCTGAATTAAAAAATCGCGTTAGAGCAGCTTGGAATGAAATTCGAATAGACGTTCTATGAAAATTAGGTTTATGCATGCCCGATAGATTATTCGAGGTGATTAAGAACCAAGGTGGGCATACAAAATATTAAAACATAAAATAAATTTATTTTACAAATCAATTTTGGCATAATTCTAATGGTCTTGGAATTGAGGCTAATTTAATTTCGCATATTTTTATGACATTTGACGTAATAAAATTAATTTTGTTGGCAGTTTTTTTCAAAAAATTATAATTTCTATTTTGTATTGTTGGGAGTAAATAAAATAAATGTTGTTTACTCATTTTTAACCTAATGCATAAGTTTTATTTAAAAAAAATGCTACGAGGCTAATTCAATTTCGCTAAGTCTAATATTTTATAAATTTTCTGTTACTGAACACCTTGGACCTGATTTTACTTCCCCTACTCTTTGAAGACTACGAATAAACATATTTTTCAGTCAGAAGAGAACATTACTTCCGTTTGCCGAACATTCTTCAAATAATTTTAGCGAAATTCAAATGTACTTAGTAAGAAAAACATATGGAAAAAATGGAAAAATAAACGTCTGATCGAAAAAACCAATTTTTTTTTACTTATTTAAAAAGCATATGGTTACACTAAAGAGGGTTACACCTCTGAGGGTTGTGTACAATACAAGTATGTAAAGTACGTAGGTTTTGTTCTAAACTTTTTTTGATCCGAAATCCGATTTTCAGAAAAAACTGACAAAATTATTGCTTTTTTTTCTTCTAGCTTTAGTATATGAAATGGGTATTGGAGACGAAGATTGATAGATGAAGATTGAAGATAGATTTAAACGCATTCTCATTGTGTAGGGGTAAAGATTATACTCATTGTTCGTTGGGTAAACTATATACTTTGGAAATATCAAATTTGGTGTCTTAAGAAGTATTTGACCAATGAAACGAGCAAAGGAGACTATCTTAACTATCCCTTAAGGCTTGCTAAATTTTCGAAAATGGTTGTTTTTAAGGTTTCCAATACAATTTTGCATAACAAAATGGTACGACAAAATCTAACCAGTACTTTTTCTCAAAATTGAGCATCACAATGAAGATTAAATTAACTTTATTATTAGCAAGTTGGAATGTATGTAGAAATCAAACTAATTATGTGTTCTACCGCGATCTTATTTATTAGGTAAAATTATTTTATTAGACATATAAGAAATACTGTCGATTGACCTGGATGGTGTCTCCACTCATTTTATTATAGATTCAATCATTGAAATAACTTGGGCTTTTTGGCAACTTGAGCCAAATATTGTTTATGAAAAGTTAAATAATTTAAGAATTGCAAGTAGAATTGATATGTTGGTATAGTTTTTCAAAATACTTTGAGTACACTATGTCGAGGAAAGGTTTTCTATTTTGTAACTCTTCATAGCATGACTTTTTTTTAATGTAATTAAGTAGGAAAGAGCTACAGCAGCGGTCCAAGGAAAATGTGTGTCTTTTATAATTAGGAAAGAAACTACCAATTAATCGCAATACATACAAATTAAAGAATGTTTATTCTAAAACGAACCAAAGTTTATCACCTGTTGGCCTATTTGAAGATGATCAAACTAAATAAAAGAAATATAACTATTTTTGGTACAGCTGTGCGTCCATTGCGTAACCGTCGGCTTATTAAGGTAATGATTCCTAAGAGGAACTTGGGTTAGAAATGAGAAAAAGGTTAATACACATAGGTGCAAAACTTACGTGGTACATTTTTATGCGATGTTATCCAATTAGTAGAAGAATTTAGAATTTAGTAGAAGAATTTGTCAAAAATCAGTTTGATTGAATTTTCCCATTAAATTCACCATAGAACCATACATTTCGAAAAAATTATTTCCTTTTTTGTACGTGCAGTGGAAATGACTTTGAACACGTTAAAGGCGAAATGCATCTAAAATAATTGAAAACTCAAAACGAGAAATTGGTTGGTTGGTTTTTTGAACCTGATTTTACTGCTATGGTTTTTTGAATATAGGACAGTATACAATTTCAGTAAGATTTTTGAAAATTATCTAGTAGGTATATTTCGAACCTATAATAATTGTGACAACTAATTTCCATTTTATTTTTAATATGGGTAAAGGCGGATTCAGTGTTGTGTTCCGTCGTTGCTTTCTTCCTTCTGAATTTTTTTTAAAGCAATTTCATTGCTTAAAAATGACGTTTTTTTTCTTGTGGATTTTTTTCAGCAACTTGGATTGATTTAAAAAAAATTCAGAAGGAAGGAAGAAACGAAAGAACGCAACACTAAATCCGCCTTGAGTTGCGTTCTGCTCAAACAAGGGCCAAACCTATGCTTGGCCGAATATAATTTGCTACATAAGACACGATTCGTGAACCTGCGAGGGTCTCTAATACTACAGGTTAAGGATGTGATAAATTTTCTAACTTATGAAGAAATCTACTTGAGCGAACTGTCGTTTTTCCACATTACAGATCGGTGTTTCTCCTCACAAGTGTACCGTCACCATTTCAAAATGCCTGTGTTAGTAAATAATTATTATACTAAACTTATAGTAAACAGGTTAGTTTGAATGCTTCCATTGAGTTTTTTCCTTAAACTCACCATGATAAGGAGGGTATTTCGGTTGAATTTTTATACCTTAGTATTAAATATTCTTCAGATTTCTTCTTAGGGAGTTTTCGAGTAACACGAACCGCATTCACGTAACTTCAAGCAGTGCACTATAATCCTTCTCCCCGTAACAAACTTTCAGGACACATTTCCGCATCAAAAGTGCGACACAAGAAACATATGCGGATCCATCCGTATATGCTCTCTCTACCCAGGAGGGCACCCAGGTTCTTATTATTAAATTATATGACACATCTTTTATTTGATGATGATTCATTCAGAATGATCATTTCTAAACAATGTTTGGAGATTTTTCAGCGTAATCAAACTGGTTTTGGACGGTTGATGAAACATGGATCCATCACTACACGCCAGAATCAAAACAATGGGTATAGAAGCTGGATATCAAGAGCTTCAAAGAAACCAAAAGTTGTTGCATCAGTCGATAAGGTAATGGTCACTTTCTTTTGGGTTGCACAAGGCATAATATTCATCGACTATTTTGAGAAGGGTAAAACCATCACAGGTGAATATTATGCATCATTATTAAGTACTTTGTATGATAAAATTAAGGAAAAAACGGCCACATTTGAAGAAGAAAAAGTGCTCGTCAATCCTGACATTGCATCATCACATTGGAAAAACAATCAAAATGGGATGAATTGGGATTCGAAATGCTTACCTATCCACTATATTTACCTAATCTAGCCACCTGATTTTTTCCTATTTCCAAACCTGAAGAAATGGCTCGGTAGAAAGAGGTTTGGTTCAAATAATGAAATAACTGAAACGAACGCTTATTTTGAGGAATTTGATAAATCATATTTTAAAAAAGGTTTAATGAAATTGGAAAACGTTGCAATAAGTGTAGCTCAAAGGAGATTATTGAAAAATAAAGTAAATTTTACTTAAAAAAATTATGTTTACTGTTTCATTCTATAGAGTTTTCAATCCACCCTCGTAAATATTCATCTCATTTATACTATCTGATATTTACGAAAATAGGTAAATGACGAATTAATAAAATAAGAAATTAGAAAACAAAAAGAGATTAATATACAGAAATTTGCTACGAATATCGTGAGTTAAAATAAACCGACCAAATCTTTGCTTAGCCGAACTAAAACAAACAAACGGATTTCGTTAAAGAACTATTTACGGCTTGCGATCATTTCGTAACTTCTGTGGTATTATAAGCTCTCCAATTGTTTTGTAGGCTTAGGCTTCGTATTATTCTAAGGAAAGCATTTATGGCGCATATTTTTGATATAGTTTTAGAAATAAGGCCTCAATTAAATATGTTAAATATCTGAGCAAATTATAAACGATGACGAAGATTGCTGAAACTAGACAGCAGGGCTTACAAATTCTTAAAATTTGCGACACTTTAAAACTTAGGGAGCGGTGTTAGCTATAATTATATCTGATCTACCTGAAAATGCAATCTTTTAAATATATTTTATTAAAAAAAAAATGTAATAACATTTTGAACATTTGAAAATGCAAACAAATGTTCACCCACACATCATACTTATTATCATCAAGAAAGCTATTTTTCTATTATTATGTTCCAATTTGAAGTTTTTACCTCCTACATTCATTCAATTTTTGTTACACACATATGAACATTTTATGTATTTGAAATTCTATCATTTTACGTCACATTTTGTACATGGTTTTCCTTTTTTCATCATTTCATGACATGTGGAAAATCATAGACTGTATTTGTTAAACAGTGAGGATAACACACGTTGGAAAGATTTTCTGAATTAATATTATGCCGTTGCTTGATTAATTGTTTTAATCTAAAGGGAATATATGTCTAGTAGTGGGTGGGACTAATTTTATTCCGATGATACAGTATAAGTTCAAAATTATTGTTATACTTAATATTTTTTGCGACGAGATGGGTTGATCTGTTCTACAAATAGATATTTTTTCTCAGTTTCAGTTTTTTTTATTTGCGATAAAAGAAAACTCTAAAAATAGACAAATTCCTTTAGTGACGTAAGAATAAAACATTTTTTGCTTTATTTTTTTATGAAAAATACAAATAGAAGACAAGCAAGTGGTTTGATTTTGTTCTTTAATTTTGCTGACAATATAGCAAAAGGCAATGCGATTGTTGCATGACGTGTAGTGTACGATTTGCCTGAGGAATACGAATATAGAGGTATAGAGTTTTCTATATGGTTTATGTTTCTTTACATTTTACACAAATTCATTTACTTATTATATATTTATATAAATTCCTAAATATGTATAGTAAAGCATATTACATAGAGCGAGAGAGAGAGAAATAAAAACAGGGGGTAAATATAGAATTTTACCATGTGGGTGTTAAATCCATTCATCCTATGTTTTGTGAACTTTTCGTAATGCTATAAGTATAGCTTTTTTATTCATTATGTATCTATGAATACTAATTAAACATAAACGAGATGAACGGTGATATACTTTATAAAAAGGAGTTTTTCGAATATAACCAAATTAATATGTTTTAAAAAATCACTCATTCGAATGTGTTTCCTTTTCCTCATCTACAAATTTTCTTTTTTCTTTTGTAAGTAATGAAAACATAGTGTGTAACAACAAACAAGAAAATAATCGATTTTCTGGTAGTATTTTTTATGAAAAACAAAGCGTGAAGAATTTTTTACTTGTTTGCTTTTAGATTTTATGTACTGTAATATGTACAATGTAAAGTTTATATCGATTTTCGGCAAATTTTTCTTTTATTATATTTGGCAAATTGTGTTTTTTGTATCGGTTAATGTTTTTCAATTTACAGAATGTATACAGAGAGAAATATAGTATTAATGGATTTAGGATAACATTTTGTTTATTAAATGTTTAGTTTAAAAATCGCTTCATTTAATTATTAAACAAAAATATTTCCATTTCTTGCCAGACACTTGTACCTAGAATTTGAAAGTAATTAGTCGTTAAGTTTTGATTGATCGGTTTTCTACATATTAGATTCTTATTCACCAATAAAATTAAACAAAAAATTGAAAGTTTTGTTTACTGTCTTACGTTTGTCAGCACACTTTTGATGTCGTTTAAAATTTGTTAACTTTATCCAAAATTAAATGTTTATGTTGAGATATTTAAGTCCAATCGAATCTCTGTCTCAACGAATCAAGGGACAGCACAATGAATGTGACTCGAAAATTGCTTCAAGAAAGTCATAAATCTCATGCAAAATTAGAGATTTCTAAGATAAGATAGTGCAACCATCTAATATGTAGGCATACTCTAATAGGAAAATTACTTTTGACTTTGAAAATAACACTGGATTTAAGAAAATGAAATTAATTTATTACCTTTTTAAAATCAAGTTTTTATAAAAAGTTTTTTTTTTTTTTTTTTTTATTGTGAAAATGCATATTGTGTAGGTTTATTGTTTAAGAAGTGCAGACGTATAGGAAAAATTTGTAAGAATATTCTCCATGAAGAGAAGGAGCACAAGAATTGTGAAAATATATCTTAGGCTGTTTGCACTGTCGAATGGGAAAACAGTGAGATGAGTATATAACGCATTAGTTATTGTGTCGGATTGTTGCATTTTTTTGAAGTGACTATGGAATTTGCTCGGATCGAATCAACAGACCTTATATTTTGTATAGGGACAAGCTGTTACTGACGAAAGTAAACCCTGGGGAGCGCTATTAAACATTAACTTTATTTTACTTTATCGAAAAAGGAAGGTGTTCTTCAATCAACTTAGGCCAAAATTCGACTAAAAAGTGTAAACGTTTCGATTGAAATATTCATCTAAAATATGAACATCTTATAAAGATTTGATCGAGCTTAAGATCATTGTTGTATCATTAATTCATAAATTTTAGAAGTCAATGTACGAAAAATTGGTGATTGAAAAATGAATGATTTATGGCCCAATGTTTGGTTTGAAGAGCTAAAAAGGAACAGGAAAATAATAATTTTTGGTAACAGATTTATAGTTTGTTGAAGGGCTAAACATTTTTAACCAACAAAACGACTTATGGATAATGATTTCAACGTCCGGCATTATTAGGTTCGAAACTGATTGTTGTGATTCTTACACATTTTCCATCTATAAAATCAAAAATTCAAATTTATCCGCGATCCAGCGTTAATGTGTAAAGAAATAAAAGCATGGAGTGGTTGGGAAGTTGACTGTGTATAAGTAAGTGACGATTATCATAGTGGTTTTCATACAGATTGACGCTAAATGGAAGAATTTCCTACGGTTGTGTATTTAATTCGAGAGTACTGAATATAGATCAATATAAAGAACAATCACAAACACCATTACTATCAAAAACCTAATGTAAAATATAAATTATTAGATTAGTTTGTTGGCAAGGTTAACTCTTATTGGTTGAAAACTAAATCTTTAAATTTATTTAAATATTTAATTCTTTGTCTTATGCCTTACGTTATACTTTTCAACAACATTGCAAAAATTGAAAAAGGTCTCATTGAAGCTGCCTCTCCGATGCCACGAAATTTCGCAAGAATCTCCCAATTAATTGAAAAATCTAAAGTATGAAGTTTTATTCCGAATAGTCAATCTACCTGGACTAGATGCCAGCCTGGGTGAGATGCCAAATTTCGGTGAAATAGTTTTTTTTTATCAAAAAAAATCATTTTCGGTAAAATTTAAACAAAATAACTGGATTAATTTTGTTTGAAATTTAATTTACAATCTTTTTGTTTTAATCGTTTTTTTCTTAAATACGGATATACACTGCTCGTTAAAAAATTCCGGACACTACATTTTTTCAGTAAATACATATTTGTGTTTACGGTATTATTCAAATTATGGTTGTACGAAATAATATAATATACGCTAGAAGGCACTAACGAACAAGTTTTTGTTTAGGTTTCAAACAGAAGAAGAGCGTCAGCGAGGAACGTCAATGAATAAATAAATATCGTCACAAATTCACTGTAGTAAACAGATCTAGAGCGTCAGCCAAAATAAAAGACAAAACGAATTCTTCCTTCAAAATGAATTTTGAATGAAAACGGGTGTTAAAATCGTGAAAATAATTAAAATGGAACTGGGATATTATAAAACAATACATAATGCCAAGAAGACGTTTTGACGGCTAAAATTTTTTAATACTAATTCAAAACAAATTAAACAGTTGACAACATTGTATCGCCGGCGATGTGAATAGTAATGTTAACGCAGTATATGTTTTCTATATTTTAATTTGACGGACGATATCGCCCGTCATTGTCGCTCTTGTTCTCTTTGTACCTATATGATTCAAATTCGATTTACAGTGTTGGACACATTAAAATAGACATGTTAAAATTATGAAGCATTGGTATGTTTTGCTTATTAGCATAAGTTGGAATCAAAAACTTATAATTTTTAGAGTTATGTGGAGGTAAATGAAACATAACACGTCCAGTGAAATATAATTATTTATTCCAAGTATTTTCATTGTTACAGAATAATAATAGATAAAGAAGGAATTCATTGGTCAAAATAAAATAGACAAATACCATTTTTTCAAATAAAATTCAAAATAAAAGAAATGGATTAAAAATTCAGTATGTAATGTGACATCTACGATTAGTAATAACCATTTTTAAACGGTTCGGGATGATCGAAACAAGATTTTCCAAAATTTCACTGGGAATGTTATTCCATTCGTATTGTATTGCTTGCCAGAACACTGTTTTATTTATTCATGATTCAAGCGATATATTACGATCTAAAATAGCTCAGAAATTTTTAATTGGGTTTATATCAGGCAAAATATCGGACAATTAAGTTTTTTTTTATATTATTTGCATTAAAAAAATGTGTGGCGACGCGGGATGTTTGGGGTCGTTATCTTGTATACAAATATATCGCCAAATTCGCATTTTTTTTAGTGAAGGTTTTAAATTATCT
Source organism: Nephrotoma appendiculata (assembly GCA_947310385.1). Taxonomy (NCBI): domain Eukaryota; kingdom Metazoa; phylum Arthropoda; class Insecta; order Diptera; family Tipulidae; genus Nephrotoma; species Nephrotoma appendiculata. The sequence goes on from OX371223.1 coordinate 18,655,190, forward strand.
TTCAAAATATTCACATATCCTTCACCAGTCATTTTCTCATCTATCTTCGCAAGATTTTGTTAAATAAAAATAAATTTATTTATTGCGGAGCGAATTAAAACACGTCTGTTCACGACGAGAGTCAGCTTTTTTTTTTTTTGTGTGTATCTGAATTGTAAGCATTTGCAAGGCTCACACCATACTTCGCTACTCACCATACAAATTTAAATTTGTCCGTCCATACAACTTGTTTCCAGAAGTTCATAGGCTTGTCAACATATTTTCTCGCGAACTCTTATCTTTTCCTAATTTTAATTTGTCGCAAAACGGGCTCTTTCTTTGCAAAAAAAAAACTTTTTAAGCTGAGCTTTTGTAAAGTTCTTCGAACTGTTCTCTCATTTACTTTTATATTGAGCGAAACCTTAATGTTTCGACCACATGCGTCTGGATTTTTAGTGATTTCTCTGTGAATAAGACGGGTTTCGTGTATGCTCAATTTGGGTTCTCGGCCAGCATTTTTTTTTGTTTGTAAAATTTCATTTAAATTAAATTTGTCAATTATATTATTCACTGTTTGATGGTTTACGTGGAACTGTTCTGCTATTTTTCGAAACGAATAATCCATTTGTTGCGCCTCAACAATAAGATTTTTTACATCATCTGAAAGATGTTTCATTTTGCTGCGATCTTAAAGAAAAATTATTGAGTTTCGTAGTAATAATCAGTTTAATGCATTCAAAAATATTAATTTTATGATGTTTTCAATTTTTAGTCACACTGTCTAGTGTAATTTGTCCAGACGTATCGAAGTACGCTATTATTTATCTAAATACCGTTATTTACAACAAAATTTTTCTGTGAATTGTTTTATTTATTGTTTTTGTTAGCGTGTGTAAGTAATACAGTTTGTAGCCACCTGAAAAACTTACACTGCATCAAAAAAAAAACATATGCCTTATTTTTTTTTTCATTAAATTCATATATTTTCTTTACACAGCAAGCATCTTTAGTATTTGATTTTTTTGTATTTACTAACTACGAGGGTATATCAAAAAGTCTTGCAATATCATATGAAAAAAACGAGTGAGTGAGACAACAATATATTTTTCAAAACCATTTTTTGTCACGATGAAACTTCTAGAAGAACATTTCGATGTAAATTTTACGGTTCGTTTGTTTTTGTCAATTTAGTAACATGTGTTTTGAATTTTTCTTAAAATGAATGAAATTGAATATCGCGCCGTTACTAAATTTTTCTATAAAGATGGACGAAATGCAATTTATATATTCAACTATATATCAAAAGTTTACGGCGAATCTGCACCATCATATGCCACAGTAACAAAGTGGGTAAAATTATTCAAAAGTGGTTGGGAGTCATTATAAGACGATAACCGCTCGGGTCGGCCAGCAGATGCTATTAGCCATGAAAACGTAATTTTGGCTGATTCTATTGTATTGGAGGACCGGCGTATTTCTGTTCCGCGGTTAGCGTGGAGACTTTCTCTTTCATACGGTACCACATATACTATATTACATGACCACCTTCACATGTCGAAAGTAAGTGCGCGATGGGTTCCCCGTTTGTTGAATGCTGAACAAAAAAAAATGCGTGTTTAAACTTCAAAGGCGATTTTAGATATGTACAAAGCAGATCCAGAAAATTTCTTGGGTAACATAATAACAGGCGATGAAACATGGCTTCATCACTGGGATCTGGAATCCAAACAAGAATCGATGCAATGGATTAAACGTAGTGAACCACCACCAAAGAAATTCAAAACTCAACCGTCTGCTGGTAAGGTTTTGGCAACAATTTTTTGGGATGCTGAAGGAATTTTGATAATCGATTATATGCCACCGAAAACCACAATCACAGGCATATATTACGCAGAGGTTTTGCGAAAATTGAAAAAAGCGATCCGGGAAAAACGGCCAAGGAAAGTTAGGAAAAAAATCTTGCTTCTTCACGACAATACACCAGTGCGCAAGGCTAATATTGCTCAAGCTGCATTAAAGGACTGCGGCTTCGTGGAAATTCCGCATCCACCGTACAGTCTAGACTTGGCACCCAGTGACTACTTCTCTTTCCCAATTTGAAAAAAACACTAAGGGGCCGGAAATTTTCCAGTGACTATGAAGTACAGTCTGTTGTAAATGAATATTTTATGGAGCAAAAGAAATCTTTTTTTTTAGAGGGTTTAGGTAAGTTAATTGATCGATGTGACAAATGTATAAACCTTAAAGGAGATTATGTCGAAAAATAAAAATATTGCTGTCTCTCTCACTCTTTTTTTTCATATGATATTGCAAGACTTTTTGATTTGCCCTCGTAATAATATCACATTTAAAAAAATTAAAAAAAAATATATAAAAATTAATTCATTTACTTAACAAAAATACAACAAAACTTAGTCAAAGCAAAAAACATAAATAAAAAAAAAACATACAGTTATTATTAGTATTACTAATAAATATAACTAATTATTTGTGTGCCACCCTTCATGAGCTATGTTTTATTTTTATCGATTCTGCATTGAATGCACCAGTTTTCCCGTTCTTCCGACATAATTTGGTGCCACTCGTCCATTAATTTAGATTTTAAATCATCTTTTTTTCTAACATCATGTAATCTCACCCGTTTTTCCAAATTACCCCAAAGTTGTTCAATGGGGTTGAGATCTGGCGATTGTGGAGGGTTCGGTAAAATGTATTTGACATTGTAGATCAACTAGGTGTATGCACATGGTGTATGTTTTATTTTTGATACAGTGTATATATTTTGAGAAAACATTTGAAAATCTACTGTCTACTTTATTATGTCCAAAACTGTATTAACCTTAAATTTTTTTTTGTCAATAACATATTGATAGATAGATAAATTTCTAATCAAAATTTGTAATCTAAAATAAAATTTAAATCAGGCTTTCCATATAAAATATGAATTGATCCGGATCAAAGGGTGTCATGAAACACGGCAAACTTGAATTTCATTACTACTGTAAAATATGCCAACTATGATCAGAAATTTTCTTTTGCTAGGGAAAATTTAGAAATATCGAGTGCTAATTTCAAAGGTGGCCTCTAATATTTTATTTCACAACAACATAAGCTATTGAGTAATTTTGAAAAGAAAATTACTACCGGTGGAAATTTAATTTAGATAATGTTGCGTCTATGCATCACGTCACATGTCACATCTGACTAATTTTAATAAATTTAATCGAATATCATTGATAAAAGTTCGTTTAAAAATCCGTTTAAATTTTCCGCTGGAATTTATGATTCCCGGAGTCAGAACTATAAGGAACGGTGATTTGCCCTATACATATTTCTTCCCGTGTATTTTTCGCAACCTACCTATAAGCACGGTGTGTTAAATTACAGATACGTTTTGTGATTTGTTTATTTCAATGCTTTTAATTGGTCTTTTAATACGCCGTTGTATAATTACGAATGGAATATTTTGATGCTGAAGACTGCTGCTTGGTTGAAGACTGCTAGCTTTAAAATTATGTTATTGATGCAGTGGAACACTGTCGATTCTAAAACTGAGATGGCGAAATGTAAACAAATATTAATTTAACAAAAACGAAATACATAAGTACATTTCTCTGTGTGGAGACTACGTTAAAATTTCGTTTATCTCGGGTTTCGTCCTTTTCTCTGAACAAATGAAATAAAATTTTAACATGTTCCCCAAAGACCTCAAAATTGTCTTGTGAAATATCCGTGAAAAGTCGTGAACAATATTTTGTGAAAGTGACAAAATCTTTTGATATTCCAATGCTTTTTATGTTTATAATAAATTGCAAAATAATTGGAGACTTCTGGCGCCATAAAATCTGTAGTGAAATTTTTCATTTCCGATTTCACAATGTTAAATTTGTATAAAAATGTCAAATTACTCGCATATGTTCTATCTTACAAAACAAAACGAATTGAATTTTCACAGTAAATAACTAAGCAAAATCTTTTCGGATGGATATAAAACCATCTGAAATGATTTTGCTTAGTTATTTACGGTGAAAATTCAATTCGTTTTGTTTTGTAAGATAAAACATATTTAAGAATGTGGCTCACATCAACTCTCCACACTGCTTCACGGTACTCTTTGTTAAGTCTTTACACAGGACGTTTTTGAATTTGCAGATGGATCATACGCAAATACTTAAAAAATGTCTCTTTTATCTAGCAAGAATAATAACAAAAAGGAGATAAGACCACTATAGTTATTTAAAATGAATATTATCAAGTACTTTAATGGGAACTGTATTCAGCAAGGTGAGATATAACACTCAAGGTACCGACAATTTTAAAACGTAGAAGAACAAACTGTTTTCGAGACTAAGTATCACGCGTATAGTCTTCATTTAGCAACCCCTCAAAAAGAAAAAAATAACTTTTAATCTATGAGACAGCTGATGTATTCGCTCCTTTCGTGATTTGAAGTGTACCGGCCAACACAAAACCAACTTATATTTCTTATTATATTTTTCAGTGTATTCGCTTTTGGAATCCGGATCCCCTCCGGATAATGTTTATTCCTGGATAATTATATTCGTTGTTTTGAATAATATTCATAATAAAAGACTTTTCAAACTCTGAAAATAAATAATTTGTATTAAGTTCTTATATAAATGTTATTACAGTTATTATGTCAAGTACACACTACATAACAAGTTGAATTTTCGGATTTTATTTGGAAACGCCCAAAAAGCCGGAATTGTAACTTTGATATGCTTTCACTATTTATGAGTGATACTCAAATATTAATTATAGAGCGAAAAATTATGAAAATTTTTAATTATTTTGTGAAAAGTCTGCAAAAAATGTGTAAATTGGCCACATTCGTGTCTCACCTATAAACTATTTTAAATTTTTTTTGCCAAAACAAATTAACACATTGCATTGGAATTTCACTGTTTTGCTATAATATAATTACAAATATATATACACAGTATACACACTTTTTCTTTTCACCTTCTCTTTTTTTATCTTGAAAAAAAAAAAAAAAAAAAAAAATAAGAAATACAAAAATAAAAAGAAAATTGTCTTATATTTCATTCATTCAAATCACCTACTTTGTAAGTTAAATAAACTAAGAATAAAATATTTTTGTGGTATTAGTTTACTGGCAATTTGTGTATTAGGATGCTCTTTTAGTGTTGTATTAAGCGTGATTTTTTCAATTATTTATGATTTTTTTAAAGCTGTATTTACTTACTGTATACTTACTGTATTTCTTTTATTGTGTAGGTTTACTCTATTACATATTTTGCGTGTAACTTGTGCTTATGCAATTAAAACATATTATTTCAAAGGGTGGTGATTGTGTTTCTATTATATTAGAAAAGCTGTATGATATGTTTTAGCTAAACGGATCTGTCAAAAATGTATTGAATGAATGATACACTTCTGAATAGATTACTGGAAGGTTTTTTACCGATTAATTATTTTGTTCTATTTCTGCAGTAATATTTTTGCTGGGTCGTGCTTTTAAATTGTTTGTATAATTTGAGAAGCGGGCTGCTTTTGCTAACACAAACCTAATTCCAATAAATTATTTACTGCAATGGGACTTATTTAGTCAAAACGTTTAGCTATAATTCAAAATTACAAATAAATCTAATTAAGAACTCGATAACCGTAACGTGAATTAAATTAAAATGTTTATGTATGTTCTATGTATGTACTACATATAAATTTGTAATACTAATAGTAAACTATCTGTGGTATAGTATTTTTGTTATTAGATGTCAATTACTTATAGGTATAGAAATAAAAACAAGGTCACATTTTTTATACACATGCTTATTTTCAATTGAAATTTAATAATTCTTAAATTTCTATTCATCTCGGAATTAGATTTATAAAATACTTAATTGCTAATTAATTATATACTAGGGATTTTATAATAATACTCTAATTATATAATAACGAGTTCTTTATAATTATTTAAATACATATTGAATATCTAATTTATTTATAAACTTACAATTAAGATTTTACAAATTTTTCTTATTTATTTTCCTTCTAGTTACTATCGTTTCCATCGGTGACAAATAGCCTAGGACAAAAATTTAGTTTCACAATAACTGAAGTAGAAGGGCCACAGGGTTCTTTTGAATGTATACAACAAAGTCAAGGCCACTTAGACATTTTAGGTTCCTTAGCAACTAAGATGCGAATACATGCAAAAGATGATGTATACGAAACAACAAGGGTTCGAATGGCTGAAGCTGAAGAACATCAAAAGAAAAAAAGGTGAGACGATTTTATTCTAATTTTTATTTTTTTTTATGCAAAATTAGTATTACAGTTTATTTTTGTTTTGTTATTTAAATTAAAAACCTCGTTCTATTTTATGTGTATGAGCAACTTTTAATAATGATCTTGCGAATCAAAATTCACCGTGTGTAACCAATTATTTCGTTAGATACGCGCATATATTATTTCACCAGGCCTTTTGTCTGGTATTATGTGATATCGGTTTTGGGAGATTAACCAAGGCTTTGTCGGAAAAGCCTGAGGCTTTAAACGTTTATAAAAGAATTGGGGCGCTCCGAAGGTCGTTCAACTTTGAAATTTGCTTAAAAATAAATTAGTTTGTTAAATTATCAGTTATTCGTTTGTTCATTGAATTTGACTTCCAAATTTTGTCAAACTCACATAATTGGATTGTATTGCTTATATACTGTTTGCATGTGTGAAATAACTTAATAAATTCTTTTTTATCCGCTTTGCTCTCGTGTATTATAACGTTTATATTTGACGTGTTTCTTGTCACATTGATCCGGATCAGTTCAAATTTTATAAGGAAAACCTGATCCAAATTTTGTTTTAGATCACAAATTTTGATTTGAAATCTATAGTAATCGCCTTTGCGTAGTTTCATGAAGCATGAACTGAACCGGATCAGATCAAGTATCAAGAAACACAGCTATTGTAAAAAATTAATAAACCACTAATCTTAAACGCATTAATTACTGTTGCTTGGTTTGTCTTCTGATCAAGTCTAAGCTAGGATCACGGATGCGCTGGATCAACCGTACTTCATTTTAGCACACACATTATGTAGTAATCAATAATTAGTAACGTGTTTGTAAAATAAGTATATTTATAACCGTTAGCACAAGGCAACACAATTTCTTTGAAAATTAGTGCAGTATAATGACATTGCTAACTTCAAAATTATGTCGATTCTTCACCACTTGAACTCTCTCTCTCTCTGGCACTATATCCCATCAAGGAATTTGGCCGCCTCAAATGAGGTTTCATAGTCATATTTTCATTTCGAATAATGAGTGATTAATTCATTGATCCTCAACCAGCCGTGCAATTTTTTCCTTGTCACTACCGGGAATCGAACCCGAGACCTCCGGTTGCTGAAGCTCATGCTGAAGTGGTCATGCTGACCACTTTGCCGCCGGGACGGCACTTGAACGACGACTTGAACTCGGTGTTACCAAAAATTTAAAATCGCCATGCAAGACCCTAGCACTAGAAACAAAGTTCCCTCCACGACTGTATTCTCTATACACAAAACTCGGCAACAGCACCTGCAATTATTTATGGTTCATAATTAGCAGTGCCTATATTAACCACAAACTAAATTAACCACAACTAAAACTTCTTCTTATAAAAAATGATCGATAGCCTATGTCATCAGTGCCGTTGTTGTTTCGGGTGATAACGTCCATGGAAAAATGATAGATCGGGTCCCATTTGAAACGTGATATTTTAAAACGCGAATTATCAAAACGCGATATTTTAAAATGCGATATTTCAAAACACGATTGAGTACAAAACGCGATATTTCAAAACGTGATACGGTACAAAACGCGATATTTCAAAACACGATATGGTACAAAACGGGAATTTAGGATCGGGTTATATAAGTTGGGTGAAGGGAAAATTTAATTTCAGTTTATAGGAATTTAAAAATCGATAGGAGCGAGAGTATATAGGATCGGTATAAATCGGGTCGCTACGCTCCCGTCGCTTCGCAATGCACATTCTGTACCATAACGGATTTGAAATATCGCGTTTTGTACCATATCACGTTTTGTACCATATCGCGTTTTGAAATATCGCGTTGTGTACCATATCGCGTTTAGGTACCATATCGCGTTTTGAAATATCGCATTTTGAAATATTGCGTTTTGTACCATATCTCGTTTTGTCATATCTCGTTTCGAAATATCGCGTTTTGAAATATCGCGTTTCGAGCGGATCCGGTCAAAATCGGGTTATTTATTACAGGCATTTGCACCATTGGAGGTGTGCAAACCATTTAGTATACTATAACTAGGCCGAACTCAGCATAATGAGCCGATTGTAAGTCTCTATTGCAATATTAACGCTGATAAACGTGATCACTGGAGTGGCTCTGAATCTGTGTCATGTGTTTCATATTTCGCTTTCGATCTGCATCTGCTGACAAGATCCAACCTTTCTGATTCCGGTACCGCGTCCGCGTGCGTTCCTTAATATTTATTGGCTCTTGATCTTGTTGGTTAGTTTATAACTTCTCATCTGCGATTAGTGAATTTATTCGATTTAAATCTACCTTAATGTTGTATAGACGATGGGGAGTCAGGTTTTGCAGTCCCTGATACGCTACGCTTTTAGAGTCCGCTTGTTCACATAGTCGCGTAGATATTCTGGCCTCTAAATTAGGTTGAACTTGATATTTTAATTTCTGTTTAAGTCTTCGTTCAACTGCTCAAGATAAGTAGTCCATGGGTCCATGGTGCAAACAAGCGCTCACAAATTGGATCTTATTTTGGCGTACCTGCTAGTTTATCCGGGTATTTTTTTTCAGTGTAAGCAAAAGGGATTGCTCTGCCATTCGGTCGCTAATTTGAACAATTGTAGCAAACCCCTATGTAAATGGCTTAATGGCTGAGAAAACGGTTTGTTCTTTTGATGAATTCCAAATGTTTGGTAAAGAGTGAGCCGAAACAATGTGATCTAATGAAGGGAGTAAGACGCACAGGGACATAAGAAGTGTTGCACAAACTTCTCCTTTATTTCACCACACTATTCGGATGCAAATTGCAATTTATATTCCTTGAAAGTGATCGACGGGTATCCAAGTATAGGTAGTCGTTTAATTTTGCCAGACTGCCATTTTGTAACGAGAGGTCACACAAATTTATAATGGTCTGTACGTGTTTCGCAGTGATTTTACTTAAATCCTTGTGAATCCATAATCGTTTGAAATTAGAAACGGAATGCTTGAATTCGTACTCGTTTTTAATTATGTTACCTTGAAACGCTCATTTACTCTGTTTACGCTGCCCGGCTTAGTTAATGTTGTTACTGCAGACATCAAACTAGTTGGCTAAACAGATGCAAATAATACATATGTGATATGTTGTGTATCAAGTTTTATTTGATAAACATTTGTATGTTTCGCCTCAATATTCGCATTTCACATTATTCTGAAAATAAATAAGTTGTTGTTTGTAATACCTATGTATGACAATTAGAAAGACATTCAAACGAATTTATCCTTTATAATTTTGTAAATTATGTTTTTCCTTAATTATAATGTATGTAGAGATTAATTATTTAAATGGTAATTAAATTAACCGCCAGTTTTACTGTACAGAAAAATTTTAGACCAAAATTCGTTCGATCAATAATTTTCTCTCACTAATGAAGTAAATCAATCATATCTCCTATTTGTCGCCGTTGTAAGCTTAGTAAGTAGAGTGCTTGCTCTGTTTCGGGGGTCCCGGGTTCGATTACTGGCGGTGAACAGCAAAAAAGTTGCGACTGGGTGTTTTTAACGTGTCATATGTTATTTGTATGTTCGTCCATTTTCAGATTTTCAGCCATATTATTTACGGCTTTGTCCTTAAATATATCAGAGGCTCGTTGTGCAATTTTTTTCATTGGCAATTGAAACCATTTTGAGAATATTTCAAATGATTCTTCGAGGGCTTGTTTAGAACGCAATGTTGGATGTCTTTCAATTGTCTGCACTTGTCGAGCTAGAAAATGGTATCACGTTGAAAAACTCCTAGAACCCAGTTCTCATAAACCCACGTTTTTTATGACCAAAGACGTTTTAGGAGGCAAAACCAAGGCCAAACGAATAATAGTTAATAAAGATATTGAGGTAGACAAGTCGAGGAGTCTCAACATACTCCTAAACCCAAAGAGCTAGAGCGTCCTTACTACACTTGAAATTATTCGTTGAGGTAAAACTTATGTTACGCTGACAAACCTGTTAGACAATGTCAGTCTGTTCTACCGTTCCTAACCGTGTCACAACAAAATACCAAAGCTATTGCATTTGTATTTGATTCAATCACTCACCCACACTCGTTGTTATAGAACATCCTAGATCAAACAAAAAGCAGCCGCCAACGTTAAGTTGTAATCATATGCTGCAGACAACCACATCTCTTAGCGAATACTTTAAATAGTGAGATGTGGTAGAGAAATGGCGTTTGCCCACTTTGGGAAACGATACAACCACCAAAACACAAGAGTCAGTTGCTCACTTGTGGCGAGAAACATATAAAATTCACTAACCGAAATTGTACAAACAGCGCGAACTTAGCTCTTACTTGTTCGCTGGTTGAGGCATAAAATATACAACATAACGGCCGTACTAAAACAGTTGGGTTTAACATCCAACATCTGTTATGGTCTGGGAGTGTATCACCACAAAAGGTCTGGGTCTCTTCATGTAGTAGATGGCATTATGAATGCTGGTAAGTATATCCAGATATTGGTTAAAGTTTTTTTTACCAAAACTCCCTCAATTGTTTTGCTGTAGGCGAAGGTATATTTTTCAGCAGGATGGAGCTCCTTGCCACACCGCCAAATCGGTTAATAACTATTTGAGTTCCAAAAACATACCGCTATTGGATTGGCCTGGGAACTCTCCGGATATGAACCCAATAGAAAATGTTTGGATTGTTCTAAAGAAGCAGTTATCAGAAAAACATATCACAGACAAACAAACATGGATTATGGAAATTAAAATCATATGGTTGAACGACCCACTTATTAAAAAAACCATAAAAAACTCGTTCCATACTATGCCACAAAGAGTCGAAATGTTGCTCAAGAATAAAGGAATTTGAACTAAATAATGAATAGTACCTCTATTAAACTTTTATTTAATTTTTTTATATTCATTAAATCTTAATTTAATAAATGAAATGATATTGATTTGTTAAATGAATTTTATTGATATTGAATTCCCCGAAAAACTAAATTTTATAAAAGTTGCTAATTCAATGGCCACCTACTGTATATAATAGTAAAAACAAACAGACACTTTTTCGATATTTTTATTTTGTAGTCAAGTACGTTGTTCATTTTGTGTTTTGATGTTTTGTTTATGAATTTGTCATTATTTTTGTTTATGAAAAACTGCAAAACTACAAAACGCCAAACTACAAAAGTGAAAATTTCGTTTTTTCGGCGATAGGTGAAATAACATTGTTCTGTAATTTTTTCATCAACAATGAACCCAAAAAATAATACTGCAGAAAAAATACCGAACGAAAGGAATGGAATGAACACAACGAACTACAACAATGAATTTGCCTTGATAAGACACATTCTTATCAAAATCTTTTCATGTTGAATGAGCTTTTTGCCTTTGATATTTGATGCCTACCAAAAAACATCGGATGCCCTTTCGAGGTCAACAACGCGAATATAACGTGATGAATTCTCTTTTACAGACTGTCCTATAATGCGGATAGTGTTGGTCGACGCAAGAGCGATTTAACCTAAACTCAGCTTATTCTCGTCTTTACAGTTTGGTGAAATACGAAGAAGTATGAGCGAGTACTTTTTAGATAATATTGAAGATAGTGGTATCTCTCCACTTCTTACATTACTATGGTTTCCCTTTTTTAACCACGCTTTTCGTATTACTGCTTGGCGGCCGACGACAGTATGGGTACAGGTTAACCCATTCGCTGATTGTCATGTATAATTATGGATGTTTCTGTGTCGGATGGTGCTTACTATGATGAATAGTTAATGGCGTGCGTTGAGATCGGACGGCCTATTATCATTGTTGTTTCAGTCTTTTCCCAGGCCACGGCAACCCATAATACATTGGCAGTAGGAATTCTCATTCTTTGGCTTTAAAATCAGCGTTGTTAATCCTAAATGACACTTTTGGGATTGAGTAATAATTTCGTCGATCTGGAGCGTAGTACTGGATGATCATAATATGTGTTCTAGATATACTGTCCCGACATTGTTGATTTCCTAACACAGTTCCAACCATCTTATTTCGCTGAAAGTATTTCATATTATTTTAGGTTTGTAATTAGTCATATAAAATGTACGTAGCAGTACCCGATTATATTTATTGCGCAATCTTTTAGAAGAATGTAAACGTATATGTTTGTTAAGGTAAAAGTATATTATTCTACATGCTGTTTAAATTTTTTATTGGAGTTATTGATTTTCTACCATGAAGCAAAAATTAATGAACGACTTATACTTAGTTGCAAAACACAGTTCATGTACGTTTTGTCTATGAATCAGTTTATTTTATCTGATTGTTATAAGCATACATAACGCACAAATATAAGAGACACTGTAGTCTGTATAAACACTGATCCAACAATGATTTTCATAATCATACTACTATAATAGTGCATTCATTTATTCGATGGAATTCCCAAAGCGGCACATATGTCAAAACTTATTTTAAATAATTCCCGCACGTTTACCGCGCGCTAAATTATGCTAAACCAAAAATAAACTGTGTATGACGGACACTACTATGGTTTCTCATAATTTATTTGTTTGCTAACTGAGGAATCTGACTAAGCGCTGCTTGTTGATGTGTTACAGCTTTATTTGTGAGTTAACAAATAATTTTTGTACAGTATCTGTTGTCTTCCGATTAGGCTTCGATAAGTGGGAAATATAGGTTTTGTTAAGTGTTTAGCTTAATAGGTAATCGTATAGTGCATGAAGAAAACCGCAAATTCCGTTTAAGTATTAGTATTTTTTGTGTGTTTACTATAAAATTGAAATAAATTTTTTATGTAAAAAAGCAATTTTTTATGTTATTGACCCAGATTTCAGTGTCGAGCTGCTTCATAATACACAACAACAATGATAATAGTATTGGCATTATATGTTAATGGTTACTTATTGCATTAGTGTCTGTTTGTATATTGCAAATAAATTTCAATTTCATTATTAACTGGAAAATTGATTTTTCATAATCGAAATATAATGCGACCACCCAATTAATGATGCAAATGGTAAATACTGATTAATTATATTTTAGTTGGCTGAGACCCAGTTATTTTATGTAGTCTTGGAACGATGGTGACCACCACACATTTAACTATTTTGGAATTTTGACGGTTTATCGATTGGATAGCTAAATGCCAATATTTTCTCCTCTCAACATTATTATTTTTCTTATGTTTCAAAGAAATAGATAAAATATTTCATTTACTTTCTAAGATTTTATTTTTAGATTTATTGTTATGGTTGTACCAAAATGTAAAAGGTCAATTATATCTTTTGTTCAACAGCATCGGCAACAAAATAAAATTGAGAAAAAGCACAAAACACCCTCGAAAAAAGTGAATGGTAGAATTAAATGCATAATTTGAAACGTATATGTAATATTTTACACGGGTTTTATTTTACACTACTCGAAAAAATTAAAGGGTCAACATTTGTACAAGGACTCGATGTCTTAGCAAATATTACATATTTTTGAGATATGCTTTAGAAACAAGAATCTTTGGTGCTGTTATCTATTTGTTGATACCATGGTGTTTTTGAATGTTATTTAGTTGTTACTAGAAGTAGCCTGATCAGCTTTCTTCTTTGATTCCCCTTGTTTAATGTTTTCAATATTATCGATTTTTTGATTAATTATATTGCGGTTTACGTTATTTAATGAAACATTATGTAATGTTACAACTTGTTTACTCATAAATTATTATCAAATTTGTATATTTTCAGTACACGAGAAATTAAACCTAACCAAACAGATATTGGACGGAAAGTGAAACTTAAAAATTCATTTGATCGTATACCAAACATTCCTAATAATTTATCTAAACGTGATTCATCTCAAAATAATAATATATCATCAATAAATAATAATAATAATAATAATAATTTAATAAATAATATAAATAATAATAATAGTAATAGTATAATTAATAGTAATTTAAATAGCATAAATGCATCAAATCAATCATCATTGTTAGGAATATCATCATCTTTGGCATCAGGACTAGGAACAGGAACAACGGCATCACTATCTTCGTCTAAATCAAATAATCAAAGTGGGCTAGTTAATAGTAATTCTAATAATAATTCTTCTAATTTATTAGTAAATAATATAAATAATTTAGCAGCCCTATCAAATAGTAATACAATAGGATTATTATCACAAACTACAGGCAATGGTTGCTTGATGAATGGCTTATCGCCTGGTGGTAATCATGTAAATAATATTAATAATAGTAACGTACTACCTGTATCAAATGGCTGTCAAAATGGTATCCAAAAAAATGGGAATAATCGCAATAGTCGGAATAATGATCTTATGAAAAGACCTATCAAGTAAGTAAACTAGATACTTCTAGTAATCAATAAGTAAATAGAGATATATAAAAAGTGAAAGTCTATAGAAAATAAAACTGTATGTTAAGTATTTCTTTATGTATACAAATACATAGTTTGTATTTTCGCGAAAGTGATTTTTATTGAATTTGATGTTTTTTTTTAAATTTATTATTATTTTTTGTAATAAAATAAAATAATAAATTTCAATTGTAATTTATCCAAATTAGAATGTAACATGTAGTTTAAAAATTGTGCTACTCATGGTCGTGATCTTTTATTAAGTTTACTTCCGTTTTATATAGACTTATGTTATGACAATATTACAAAAAATAAATTTTCTTTTTTTATTAACTTGCAGAGAAAGGCTGATACATTTATTAGCAGTAAGACCGTATAAGAAACCAGAAGTTTATGCAAGGATTACTAGTGGTAAGTGTACTATATGGTTTACCTTGATTAATAATATATAGAAAATAAATATAAATTGTTTTTTATCTTTTAATTTTCTTGTAACAGAGGGTGTACGTGATCGTGATAAAAGTAGTATAATTCATGTCTTAAAGACAATTTCATTTTTGCGAGACAATAGTTATCATTTACATCGTTTTATATGGAACGATGTACACGAAGATTGGCCTTTCTATACCGAACAAGAAAAGGCAACACTAAAAAGACGCAAACCTCAAAATTTAACACCCCCACTTAGCTCGGATGGTGGATCATCGACGTCTGGACAAAGTCCAACAAGTACGCACAATGGTAGTCCACCACCCCCCGTAAAACGGCCATCCATGATGAATGAAAAAGTTTTGGAAGGACCAATTGTCAAAAAACCAAGAATTAGTCACTATAAAAAGGATAATGTTACCCAAGAAAATACAACAAGGTTTGTAGTTTTGTCGGCGATTTTATGTGGGTTATGTTGTTAATTTGGGTTATTTTTTGTGGTATTGCAGTAGGCGAGGAACTAACGATTCTCGTGATTCGTCTAATATGAATCCAAGGTCGAGGGAACCTGAAGAACCCCTAAACAATAATTATTTCGGGTAAATATTTATTTTTATTATTATTAAATTAATTGTATATTAATTTATTTAGTTCATTTTTTAGTTCTACTATAACACCAAATGCCAATGAATCTGAAGATAGTGGAATGAGCTTAAGTTACTCGGTACTAAACACTGAAGCAGCGAAACGGATAACATCGACTATCCCGATTACAAGTAGTCAAGATCTAGACGGCCATGATGAGGAACAGCATGAATTACAAGTGGAAATGGATAATCAGAAACAATTACTAAATGGTGGTTCGCCAAATAATAATCACGACTTTAGCAAATTCACTAGGATCGAAACAATAGAGCAACGTCGTAAATACAAGACTGAATTTGACAACGATTATACGGAATACAGAAAATTGTACGATGAAATAGATCAAACATCAAAACGATTTGAATTACTTGGAGATCGATTACGTAGTGAAAAGCACAACAATAAAAAATACAAGGTCAGTTTCTTGAATTTGCTCCTCCACAAAAAAAGAATAAAAAATTATGTGATGAGATTATAAAAACAAATAAAATAATCGATTCTAATCTACCTTTTTGATATTCTTTTAGGATATTCAAAAACAAATTTTAGCGGAATATAAACAAAAAATGCGTGATAGCCACCATCAAAAAACTAAGAGAAGGTATTTATACGACTAATTAATTATTGATGCATGTTTTTAAGTGAATCATAATGGCAACTCTTTATTAGTGACTTGTTTTGCATATGTATGTTCAATGTTTGACATTTAAAAAATCTCTATGGTGGTATCTCTTATGCCAAAGTTAGCTTAATAAAGTCTCTTTCTGTTGTTGTGATTTTTAACAAAATATTAAGCTAAACTTTGACAAAATAGATGCCATACATACGAATTTTTCAAACGTCAAACATTGAACATATACGCAAAATGAAAAAAAAATTAAAGATAGTAAGAGATCGTAAACTAGATAAGTCGAAGATTGCGGTTTGGTGTCAATATTTAGTGTATTGGATCAGAGACAACCAAAAATAAATATCTCATCCTTTGTTAATGTGAAATATGCAAACAGTATTATACATTTTCTAGGACTTTTTACATCAAAATTGTGTTTAACGAAATACATACAACCGATGACATTCGGATTATTGGAAGTCAACATATATAGC
The DNA here is from genome assembly GCA_947310385.1 of Nephrotoma appendiculata. Taxonomy (NCBI): domain Eukaryota; kingdom Metazoa; phylum Arthropoda; class Insecta; order Diptera; family Tipulidae; genus Nephrotoma; species Nephrotoma appendiculata. The sequence goes on from OX371223.1 coordinate 18,671,963, forward strand.
TCGTTTTGTTCGACTGAAGAATTTAATATGATTGTCTAAGATTAGACTGCATTATGACATTACCAACGAAATTCAGACCACATTTATTGTTAAGCTTGATATTTGATTAGACTTTTGTTCAATGTTTGTTTTCAGTCGTAATAGTAATGTAGTTTGCAAAATAACTTCAATTAAAATCTAAGCTCACCTTGTAGTGGAAAAAGCGAAAATTTCTATGCCAAATCAGACTACCCAGAATTCTAAAAAATTAACTATTATAGTCAAAATAGAAAATCATCTCCTGAAAGGTGGCAGGACCATTTTCAAACCAATCTAGATCTGTAGAAAATTAAATTTTAAGAACTTTTCTAGTATGTCATTTTTCTCTACGATTGATAATGATAAAGTACATGAGGAAGATTAATCGAAAATGTAAACCCAATGTAATGTTAAAACACCCATTAAAATATAAAATTGAACGTCCCAAAAAATAGCTGTAATTTAATCGAAACAGGTAATGATTCTTTTATATCGTCAATGCCAAATTATTCCGATTGCCTCTAATAACAAGAACATTTTTATTGAACCCATGCATTTCTTTTTCAAAAACAAACAATCGACAATTCTTTGCACATAATTGAAAAATATTATTGTAGACTAATAACTAAGGTTTCTAATTTGGTTACTTTTCTGTCTATTGAGAATTAATTTTTTTTTTAAATAGGGTCTTGACATCTATTCTAGTCACGAAGTCTATCCTAGACAGACCGGGGTTCATTGAAACCAGTTTAGCTGAACTCCATCAAATACTTTATAAAAATAAATCAGTTTGGATTTGGAATGGGTATTGGATTTAGTTATACCACTGACATGCCAGGAATTAAACGAAAGTACATAGTAACTTCTTATGCGCGTTATCTGTAGTGTACCATGGAAAAAATTAGCTAGTCTTGCTTTGGTTTCGGATAATAAAGCTGAACTAATATTGCTAAGCTATAGATTCATTAAAACTGTTTAACTAGTCGGTCAGCGGTAAAAGTTCGCTACCAGTATGACGATAGTTTCTTTAGGTACATGTCTTAATTTGCATACTTTGGCCGTAAAATCTAGATTTGGGTTTTACTCTTAAAAACTAAATAACGGAGTACGTGTTGAAGTATCACTGACGATATTTAGGCACATGGTATTAAACTCTCTCTCTCTCTAGCTTCACATCCCATGAAGGGATTTTGCGGCCCGCATTATGGTCCTCCAGCCGTCTCGGTCCATCGCGCTCGACCTCCAGTTTCGACATCCTAGTGCATGTAGATCTTGTTCGACATCGTCGCGCCAGCGCAGTCGGGGTCTTCCTCTACGACGCACACCGGCTGGTTGTTGATGGAACACTTTATTGGTCATCCGTTGTTGTGGGGACCTTGCAACGTGGCCGAGCCATCTTACTCGATTGGATTTGATGAATCCGATAATATCGCAACCTCCAAGAATTTGCTTTATCTCGTGGTTCAAGCGAATCCGATATTCATTGTTCGCGACTTTAATTGGACCAAAGATGGAGCGAATGACCTTCCTTTCGAAAGTTGATAACAATCTACAATCATTAGTGGTCATGGTCCAGCTCTCGCTTCCGAAAGCCAGCACAGGTCTTATGAGTGCTTTATAAAGTGCGAGCTTGCACGACTGCGATAGATGTCTAGATCGCAATAATTTTGATTGGGCGTAGAAAACTCGATGTGCGGCAGCTATTCGGGCTTTTATATCTGCCTGCATGTCATTTGATGAAGTTATAACTGACCCGAGGTATTTGAAGTTTTCAACGCGATCAAAGTTATGGTCGCCAATTCCGAGATTTGCCATGGAGATGTTCCTGGGTGTTGATACAAATTTGGTTTTGCTACTGTTCACCTTCAAATCAAGTCTTCTTGCGCAGCGATCGAGCGGCACGAAACTGTCTTTGATATCGCTAGGTCTTCGGCCAAGAAGCACGATATCATCTGCATATCCAAGAATTTGGCCTGATTTATTAAATATACAGCGCGAAGTTTCGATGTTGCTTTTCCTCACTACGTATTCAAGTGCCAAATTGAACAGTACAGGCGCAAGTGCATCTCCCTGTCGAACACCAGATGTTATTTCAAAGGAGTCTGACACAGTTCCTTCGATTACAATTCTACATACAGACCCAGACGTTGTTAATTTGCACAGAGAAACGAGTTTGTCTGGAATTCCTAGGCATATGAGCGCGGCCCAAAGGTTATCGCGGTTTAGACTGTCATGTGCCTGACGGAAGTCTATATATAATTGATGTATGGTTATGTTGTACTCCCAACATTTTTCCAAGATCATCCTCATGGTGAAACACTAGTCAGTGGTCGATCGGTTGGGACGAAAACCATACAGATAATCGCCAATGATGTTTTCGGCGAAAGGGATGAGTCTGTCAAGTACAACATTAGCCAACACTTTGTAAGCAGTGTTCAATAGAGCTATACCACGATAGTTTTCACATTTAAGACGATCGCCTTTTTTATGCAACGGACATATGAGCGCGGTCTTCCAATTCTCCGGCAACTCTTCTTGGTCCCAAATACAAACGACGAGATCGTATAAACTTGTTGCAAGAGTAGCGCCTCCAAGTTTAATTAATTCTGCGGGGATTCCATCGAGACCGGGTGCCTTGCCATTTTTCAATCGACTAATGGCTGCGTCCTCCACTGTGGGATATTCGACGAAGACCTCATCACCTGGCGGAGCTATTGCTCTAATGGAGGTCACGTCGTCATTCCGATTTAGTAGATTTTGAAAGTAGGCTTGCCATACTGAGATAACATCAGCCATGTTTGTTCTCTATTTTCCATTCCCGTCTTTGATGGCTGTACTTCTTGGGTGGAAATCTTTAGTGAGATTCCTGGCGTTAGCAAAACAGTCCCTTGAATTTCCTACTTCCGCCTGGAAGCTGATGTTTTCGATGCATAATCTCATATGATCGCGTTTCTTTTGACGAAGGTATTTAGTCGTGGCTTTCCTGGCGCGGAGATATTCTGCATGTGTGCTTCTAGTGTTGCGAGCCAACCATTTTTCACGAAGCTTTTGTTTATTTGCGCCGATCAGGCGACATTGATCATCGAACCAATCATTGCGGGGTCTCGGAGGTCTTCTTCCGATAGTGTTTTGCGCCGCGGTGGTAATGGCTGACAGTATTGTGTGCCACTGCTCCTAGATGTTAGAAGGAGCTTCTTCGTAATTGCTAGGCCGCTCTAGATAGTTAGTGACAGCTGATTGGTAACTCTGCAGTGACGTTTGGTCTTTTAGAGCATCCACATTCCATCGAACGGTTTTTTTGTGCTTGTCTGTTGAACGTAGATGACAGTTTGCACTTATATTTAAATACGACAAGCATATGATCGCTGTCCATATCTGCACCCCTGTAGGATCTAACGTCAGATATACTGGTCAAGTGTCTCTTAGACACCATGACGTGATCAATTTGGTTTTCTGTTCTTCCATCATTCGATCTCCACGTTACTTTGTGGATTCTCTTATGTGGGAAAAACGTACTTGATACAACTAAGTTGTACATTAATGCCAGGTCGGTGACGCGTTGGCCGTTTTTGTTACTAGTTAGATGCAGACTGTTAAGACCGTTCTGTGATGTATTTTCTGCACTCCTACCGATTTTTGCTTTTTGCATTAAAGTCGCCCACGATGATTTTAATGTCGTGGTGCGGTATGTTATTGATGACTTCCTCCAGCTCGACAAAGAATAGATCTTTGATGTCATCCGATTTATCTTCGGTGGGTGCATGTACATTAACGATCGTGATGTTAAATTTCTTAGTGTGAAGTCTGACCGTGCATATCCGTATGCTGATAGGGCGGAAATCGATGATATGGTGCTTCACGCGCCGATGGATGAGGAAGCCAACTCCAAATTCTCCTCCGTTCTGATGGCCGCTGTAGTGAAGAGTGTAACCATTGGTGGTGTCATGGATCCCACTCCCAGACCATCTAAGCTCTTGTAATGCAAGTACGTCTAATGTGTAACTCTTTGCTTGGTTCGAAAGGTTCTGGAGATCTCCAGGTCTTAAGAGGCTAAGCACGTTCCATGTTCCCATTTTTAAAGCGTTGTCCGTGTACAATTTCCGAGGTCGTGTTTGTAATGAATCCGATATGGTAATCCGAGGCCTTTGTTTAGGGTTCATAACTTAAATGGTTTTTATGAGGGAAGGTTGTTGGCCTGCCGCTCAACCCGCTTGTTACGTGTGTGGGTCACGTACTGGTGAGAATCTTAAGGCATCCAGTCCTACCTTGAACACATTTATATAGCGAGCCGCTTGATACAAGACAGACGCCCGCTTCAGCCGCTCCTAACATGGAGAACAGACGCTGGTTTGGTATTGGTTTTAGGGCGCCAATAACCCGCCCTGACATGTAGTGTCCATGATTATAAACAGGATTTAGTCTGCTCGTCTCCACTACACCGCCTGATTCATTTAGCGTTACCCAGGGAGCACCGGCGAGGAGGTATGAATCTCGGACTTCGACCCCCAAACTACTACCGGTATTAAACTACTTAGAGCAAAACTGCGGAAGAGAAAATGAGTGAAAGATGGTACACATATCTCTTGACCATATGTTGAGTTTACTCGAAGGAGAATGAAATAAATGTTATCATCCACTACTTAAAGTAGTAGAAAGTACAGTGCAATAGAATTTTTAAAAGTTACTTATAGTAGGCACCTACACGTTCTTATTGTTAAGTGGCACGTGATATAAAAGATTAGATTATAGCAGTTATTGTTGAAAAATACTTGAAGTTTGTGTCTTGAGGACGCTTTAATCAACCACCGGTAGCTATTTTGATCTATAGATGTCACTTGGAAATTTGAAAAACGCACATTAACACATTAAAATTATGTGAGAAAGACTAATGACTCATGCATGACTGTCACGCATGACACGTACATAGAAATTTATCAGAGAGTGGGACTCTTAAGCCGTGTTTTAATATTGGAGCACTATCCGGAGCCAAATGGCAATTTTCTATTGAAACTGCAGCTATTATTCACTGGTGTCGCTGTACTATAAAAATTAAAACTAAATTCATCAATAAAACAAACATTTATCACCTGAAATATATTAATTGACATTTATTTTTACTTGATGTTATAAACAAGAATTTATCTTGCTGCGTTTTAAATTTTTGTTGTAAGATTAAATTTCTAATAGTTTCAGGGGTTTACAAAATAAAGGCCTTTTCAAATTTCCCATTGAAATGAATAGCGCTCCCGATAGCGGCTCCCGATAAATAGGTAGAGCAAAATATTTTTTTATCGATTTTTAACTAAAAAGTTGAATGAAAAATCTTAGTTTGGAGTTCAATAAATTAATTATATGCCAAAATAGCGCGCTAAATATAAGTTTTGATATAGAAAATTGGCTGCTCCGGATACAGCTATCGGGCGCTAATAAAAAAACACGGCATTATTTATGCGTGACATTTACGATGATTAGTATAAGACATTTCATAGATGAATCGTATATGACAAGTTACAAACGATTATTAAGTGACTTGACATTGGTGACGATGGAAGGACAGTTCGTAAGTGATTAATGTATGACTTGTCTTAGATTATTCTAAATAGATATAAATTTATATTCATTTATTTATATAAAACAGGCTTATTAATTAATTAATTTTTAGTTAACTATGCTAATTAATAATAACTGAGTTTTTGTGAAAGCAATCAAGTAGTGTTCGCGATACCTTTTTTCAAATTTATTCAATTTAAAATTAAAATTATTTTTTTTTTCATTAAATAATTTAGATCTAATAATAAAGTATAATAAAAAAATACATCATACATTTTCTATAGTTTACTTTTAATACCGTTTTTCTGTATAGTTCTGAACAGTTCCGTTATGGTACTGTCCAGAACTATACAGAACAACGATATTACAAGTAAACTATAGAAATTTTATGATATATTTTTTTATTATACTTAGATTATTATTAGATCTAAATTATTTAATTTAAAAAAAATTAAATTTTAAATTGGATAAATTTGATCGCGAATTCTACTCGATTGTTTTTCACAAAAACGCAGCTAGTTATTTTCACAATAATTCACTAGCATTTTCTATTTGGTCGATCAAAAGTTTTTATATTGTTGCGTGATGCTGATGATTCTTCTATTTTAGCCTCTTTCCGCGTTTTGGTGTGGTTGGGCTGTAATAATTGGCGTCGATTTGTGTGCAATATTCATTTGTCGATCCTGCCAAATATTTGTATAAGAAAGAAAGTATAAATTAATAATTTTATTTCACTCAAATTGGTCTTCGAATTTAAGAATATATACTTGTGTATTGAGGCATTATTATATTTTTTAACCTTTTCGAAAAATTATAGTTTTTAAATGATCACTAATATTTTTTTTTTTTAAATTTAATTATTATAATTTTGATTAAATGACCATAAATAATTTTATACGTATTATTAAACAACTTGACATTGACACAACTAGAAAAATAAAAGAAACAAATTTACGAAATGGAACCCAAGTAAACTAATGAAAAATTTTCACGTACACCATTTTTGTTTTGTCTATAAATTCGTAATGTCAACGGACATGTCCTATACCTGTCTCAGATATTGTTAATATTGATGATATGCCATTTATGATTACTAAATCTACGAAATATGAATATATATTTATCTTTTTCGTTCGCATTGAAGAAATATGGAAGAAGTATGAATACCTATTTCTGTCATAAAAATTCAATTCATAGTCCCATGCCACACGTAAAAAAAATGCCGCATTTTTCTTCGTTTCTTTCCCCGTTTACCTATGATACAAGTTTTAATTGCGACTTAAACAAATTTTCTGTTCAACCACACAACTCAAACATAAATGAAATAAAAAATATTTCAAGGACATTTTTGACTCATTTTAGTTAAAATTTTATTTAAGAGAGAGCAGAACAAAACATTGGTAGAAAAAAAATGCCAAAATACAAAAAATGCCAAAATACAAAAAATGCTCGTGTAGCATGGGCTATATGGATGTTGACAAATTGCCTACTGGGTAGCTTGTTGAAACTATGCCACAAAAAACTCTCGTGTGTCATCAGCCATAGGTCCATGCCACACGTAAAAAAAAAATGCTGCATTTTTCCTCGTTTCTTTCCCCGTTTACCTATGATACAACTTTTAATTGCGACTTAAACAAATTTTCTGTTCAACCACACAACTCAAACATAAATGAAATAAAAAATATTTCAAGGACATTTTTGACTCATTTTAGTTAAAATTTTATTTAAGAGAGCAGAACAAAACATTGGTAGAAAAAAAATGCCAAAATACAAAAAATGCTCGTGTGGCATGGGACATAGAATAGAAAAGTAATACAAAAGAGGGATCTACTACTCTTCCTTCGCTCACAAAAAAAAAAATCATCAACCCTTTTAGTTTTTTATTATTCGTTTACTATTCGTTTATTACTGAATTATATTTTTGAAAATTCGTTTTACTTTTTACTCAAATATTAAAATTTTTACTCAAATATTATATTAGAATTTCAACATTCTACAAAACAAAAAATTATTTCGCATCGGAAGTGGTCAAATTAAATTCAACATAGTTATTGTAAATTATTTCTTATAATTATTCGTCCATGATTTTATTATACAAGGAACTCACTACAATTCAAAACTTACAAAATATTATTTCGAGAGTTTTAGTTTCATATTTAACTCGAATTTGAAAGAACTCGAAAGAAATGGTTAAGTTTTATTTAGCAACTGCTAAACTAATAGATAAACGATACTGTTTTTTTAAACTTTCACCAACGGTTAATGTTCTCTCAATTTTATAGGTATTGCTTTCTCGTAGCTAAATCTAAAATTAATTAAACAGATGTATGTGTCACTTCAAGTATCTAGCCAATCCAATTGATCCGAGGATGAAAAATTAAAGCTCCCAAATTTATGTATTTTGAAAGTTCTTTGTCCTTTTAAAATCAACAATACACATCGAAAGTACGTTCAAATCTTTCCTTTCGGTGTCGTTCATTTTCCATACAAATTTTACAAAGCCGAAACGAAACAAGTTTTATGTGCCTCGTGCTTAATCCACATAAAAGACAATGCAAACCTAAATCTTAATCACCTAAAATACTCGGTATACCATACCCGATCGAAATATCCAAAAAACTGCATTTTATTTGAAATCAAGATTTACTTACACGAAGCAAGACTTGCTTAACAGGGTACATATAAACAACAGCAGTATGTACGCTGTTTAGAAGAATAAATAACGTTTGTTGACTTAATTTTCACGGAAGTGGTCTCCTTTCTTGATGGGAATACTTGAGCAGCAAAACTCTTCTGGTTTAGAATGGACGACTATAAATGTCGCCGCCCGATTTCTTAGAGCTATCTATGTCCATATTCCGAATTGTGAATTCCCGATAAAAGTGCGATGCTTTACTTGAATGGTTGCCGTGCTTCCAAAATAAGTTGTTTTCTTTGAAAATTCAAACTCGTTAATGAATAATCCTGGTGGCCATGGATTAGAATTAATTAAAATAATAAAGCTTCTCCCTCAACACTGAGGCGATATGATATGTAATAGTTTTCGCCGGCATTTCTAAGTTTGAAACCTAGAGACTTGCAATTAATGAATCCTTTATATTGTGCGTTAGTAACAAACGAATGAATTCTGTTTATAAAAATCGGCCGAGTTTTACAATGTTTAGGTCGTTACAAACACTTTGAATTAATGGATTAAATTTTAATGCATTTTTTCGATGCTGTGGCTTAATTGAAATTTTCAGTATTTCAGTTGAAATTGCTTTGGATATTTGTGTTAATTTTAAAGTTGTGTACAATGTCTAACGATTTAACATCTGCATTAGAGGGCAGCAAGCACCATCAATGTTGGTTGAAGTGTATTGTTTGTTCTAGATTTTGCAAGGCGACGATCGTCTGCAACTCCATGTCTGTAGTATAACATGTGGTGATGTTCTGGGAATTACGACGGGAATCGATTCATCAATTCTCTAAAAAGAATTTTCTATTATTGAGGCAAAACTATAAATGTCGTATATTTCTGGCAAAATCAACCTAAACCGTACACCCCATGTTTTATAATTTTTATGGCCGTTTTAACTTCACTTTAATTCAAATAATTATGTTGCATTCCATACATTTTATTTCATTGACCTAATTGAGCTTTACTACAGGAGCTTATGTAATAATTAAGCAACAATTAATATTATTATATTAGATCATTAGTTCACATAATTAAAAAAAAATTGCCTGGTTAACAAAAAGTTATTTTTTAACTACTAAAATTAAAAGAAGAACGGAAATTAAATAATATTTAAAATTTATACACAAAACAGCAATCTGTTCAATAAAAACTAAACAGATAACTTACAGAGTTAAAATTAAACTTAACTCTATGCCATTCGAAGTAAACCTGCATCAATACTTACCGCAATATTAGAAAATTTATAAATAATATTTGTCAGTATAAAATTAAAATAGCAGGTTAACAGATTCAATGTCATTATGATTCAAAGTATAAAAACATTTTAATACAATTAAAGCTAATTTATATATTTTTTTCTTTTCTATTTATTTTTAAGATTCGACTATTTGCATCAAAAACTTTCACTAATAAAACGTTTGGTAAATGAATACGACACAACTTTAACAAAAACAAAACATTTAACGCAACAGAATTACTGACGATTATTAATATTTATAATTCTGTTTTCGTTACTATTGCTGTATTGTTGTTGATCACCACTCTAGAAATTTAGAAACAAATCAATCCTTTATTCTCTTCTCCCCCTTCCCAACCCAAACAAAATATTATAATAATTATTATTATTATTAATTACATAACTAAATTTTATTTGTTTTGTTTAAATGACATTTTATTATTTCATTTTTGAAACTCTTTAAAAAAAACAAAAAAATATAATTAAAATAAATATAAAATAATAAAAAAAAACTTTAATTAATATTACTTTAAAAATGCTTTTTGTGAAATAAAAAAAAAAATAAATAAAAAATAATATAAATACAAATTTATTAAAAATATATATATAAATATATTATAATAAGAATAATTTCTTTTGTGAATGATTTTTTTTTAATTTACCTAATTAATAATAATAATTAATTTTTTTCTTAGATATATTTTCCACAAAATGGATTTTTACTTCCTATTTTTAATATTTATTTTATTGTTTTTATTTAAATTTTATTATTTTTTATTACTTGTTATATCAAAATCACACGATAAATTATTTTAATTAAATAAAATAAAATTGATATGAAACACCATATATCATATAGACATTTATACATATATATATATCCCTTTTTCAACCAAGAAAACAAAAAAATTGGCTCAGTTTTAGTCCAACCCACACAAATGTGTGAGTAAAAAACCATAGTATGTAATGGTGTTGTTGATAAAAAATTTCGCTTTATTTGAAGTAAAACCAACACAATTGTGTGTATAGATATAGTGTTTTTTTCGGACGAAAATAAGTTAAAAAGGAATTCACAAATGTGTAAGTTGGTTCAAAAAACATACAAAACTAAATTTTTGACATGGTACTTTTGCCCTACCCGCACAATTGTGTTAGTAAATCACTAAAGGGATATAGGAGGTCGCTTGGCACATCTCCGTCCGGTATATTCTAATTTTATTTGTTGTAAGTTTTGTTCAAACATACCAATACATGCGCACTTTATCATACTTCCGTTTTCCCTCAGTGTCAAATCAAAATAAAACCCGTGTATTGTATTGGTTTATTTAGGGGCTCAGTCCGATTTGATATTATCCAATATCCTCATTAATTTTTAAGATTCGGAATAAAATTAATCCATATGCTGGCTATTCGATTTTATTTATTATTATGTAATCTTGGTGCTTGCTTACACGGATTTATATAAAATATATATATACCGGTTCTTCTCAATTTTGTATTACTGACTATGTCCAGATTGAAACCGATCCGAAAGAAATTAATTAAAAATTTAAGTTACCATCCGATCCAATTTAATTTAAAAGAAAAATTAATGTTATATATAAAAAACAAAAATCTTCCAAAATCCGTCGTTTTAATTAAATTATAAATTAATTAATATGAGATCTTTTTGATGTTCCAGTACACTTTTAATATCCGTCCGGATGTCATTTCGAACATTTTTTTAAACATCACAAAACTATTAAGCATCACACAAAGTTACCAAACTATACGTTTTTTTGTTGTTAAATTGTAAAATCACCGCTCAAATATGATTTTTGTTACCGATCCGATCCGTTAATAAATTATAATATAAATAATATTGAAAAGATCTCAGAATCCTTGAAGAAATTAAACGTCCTAAAAAAATAAATATAATTATTGTCCCCCGGAACATTAAATTAGTTAATTATGTGCTTCCGTTAATTTATTATTTTGTTGTTGTCAATTAATATTTATTTTATTTTTATATAATTTCAAATTTATTTCTTCCATTTTGATTTTGTGTTTTGTTTCACTTATAAAAAAAATATATATATATAAATAAATAAATAAATTACCACCAAAATTATTAAATTAAATATTGTAAATAATAAAAAAGCATATTTTTGTAAATAATATATGAAATATATTTTAAACAGTTAATTTTTTTTAACGTGGCAAATATTGACGTTTTGTAGTGATAAGTACCAGTGTGTCATCGTGTCAAAGGTCACGACGCGTAATCCTAAATGCTGAAGGTTTATAATATAAGCCTTGCGGTATTCCGGCCTTAGTTATTTTGAAATTGAAATATAAAATACAATGAAACTTTATGAAGTAGTCTAAAAATCAATAAAATCGAATGCCATTTAAAAAAACTAAACTGAATATAAATGTATAGATAAAATAATATGGATAAGTTTTTCTCATCTTACATTTAAATCAAATAATCAATTTTATAAAGATAATGACTATTCTAAAAAACAAACAACAAAGTGTTCGACATTTTGTCGTTATTTTATTAATATTATTATTATTTTTTTTTGTTAGTTAAATTATTATTTGTTATCATTATAGCACAGAAAATATGGACCATTATAATTTTATTTATTGGTTGTGATTTATTATTATATTGTTTTTTACTTTAAATTAATTTAATTAATTAGATTTTTTGTTTGTTTGAAAATTAGAAAACCTAACATTTTATATAAAAGAATATAAATAATTATAATGAGAAATAAATTCTATTTTGTAATAATGAATAAAAAAAAATTAATAATATATTTGAGAAAAGCAAATATTTTTTTTTAAAAAAAGAAATTAAATTCCTTGCGTGCCGTTAAAAATCAGTAAAAAAATTAAATATGGACGATAAAAAATTCAAACAAAATAATGTGATAAAACATGAATGAATTCAAATAAAAATGAAAATATTTAATATTTATATAACAAATTAATAAACTCTATATATTATATATTTAAAAATTAAAAAGCAAATAAATGTTGCCAAATTAATTTATTAATACTATTTGGACCTTGCCAACACAAACACACACAAAACACACATAAATTATATTATCTGATAAAAATTTAATTTACATAATTTAATAAAGAAAAATGTGAAGAGTGTGGTTTTAAAACTAAAATCACGTTTTTAGTACATCATAATTTGATATACATAAAATTTATTATGAAATATATGATATATGACATACACATTTAAAAAATATTTATATAGTCAAAGAAAGGCGTTGTAATAATTAATTAATAAAGTGTCTTGTTTTTTTCTTAATTATATATATTTGGCTCTAGATGTTCTGTGTCAATAAGTAAAAAAAGTATTTTCGTTAAAAATTTGGAAAATGTAGAAATTTTTTATTAAAATTAATTTTTGAATGACAGGACCACCACTAACGTAGCTGTTTTTAATTTTATTTTGAACTGCTTCTTATAATATATATACAAAATTTGATGCAGAGACAAAATTACAAACAAAAAATGGTTGTGGTTTGTTTTATTAAGCGTAGTTTTTGTTTTTATTTTAAGTGTGATAAATATAAAATGTGTATTCTTTTCGATTTTTTATAAGTGCCAATAAAACTTATTTTTAATTTTTCGTTCTGGTTAAATTAATTTCCCAACTATCAAAATAACATAAAAGACAATCACACTTAAAATCAATATCAAAAAAAAAATATTTAGAATGGAATTTTTATTTACACGCGCATCAATTTTAGTAATACAAATTTAACAAACAAATATATATATATATATATATATATATATATATATATATATATATATATATATATATATATATATATATATATACATAATAATTAATAAAAGGCATTCTTTTCTGATTTTTAATTAATTAAAAAAAATATTTTCTGTACATAGATTATTTTTTTTATTACTACTATTGAGTGCAGTTAAAATAAAATATTTGTTGTTGTAATTAAAAAAATAATATAAATAAATAAAATGGTTGTTACCATAAATTTGATAAGATTTATATATTCTTCTAGTCTTTTATAAAAATGTGATTAAAAATAATGTTGTATGTGTATGAAAATTGTATTAAAACCCATGACATATTAAATAACAACGAAAATAAAAAGAATATTCTTGACGCGAAACATAAACCGAACAACAAAAACACATGAAATAAGTTAGATATCAAACAATATAATATTTTATAAATCTTATCAATTTTATCATAATATACATAATATTATAAATAAAAATACGAGAGTCTTTCAAAATTTAATTTTGCTCAAGAGTAAAATACTTCCTAACATCTATATAAAAAAAACGTTACTCTTAAAATAAATAACTAAATTTTAGTAATATAATAAATACATAGTCTCTGTGTATTTGACTGATGAATATTAATAAAAAAAAAAATTAAAATAAAAATTTTTAAATGTTGCCATGTATTATAAAATTAACTGCTCTCAAATAATTTTTATAATTTTATTTAATTAAAATGATTAATATTATACCATGATGACATCAAGAAACAAAACTAAAAAATAAATAAAATTTAAATAAAAACAAAATTATTTAAAATAAGCGCGGTTGTAACAAAATCGCAAACAAAACAAAAAAAAAAAAATCTTCTATAAAATAAATAAATAAAATAATTGAACTTTTATTTTTTTGTGCATATTATATAATATAATTATTGATTATATTTTTAAAATAATTTTATTGATTTTTTTTTATTATAACAATTATTTTTTCTGGTGTAACTGATATTATAAATACTATTATGATTATATATACATTATATAATATGTATATAAATTTGTATCTTGGTAGAAATTTCATGAAATTTCAATTATTATTTTCCACTAAGCGAATTATAAATGGGATATGTCCCGAAAAATATTTTCCAATAATTTTTTCAAGGTACTTTCTCTACCAAGGTACAGAAATATATAAATTAATATATTTGTATATATAAATATATGTATATATAAATATATGTATATATAAATATATATATATATATATATATATATATATATATATATATATATATATATATATATATATATATATATATATATATATATATATATATATATATATTTATATATATAACAATATTACTGTTTATGATTAATTATTATTATATTATAATTATTATATTACATATTATTATAAAGAAACTTCTTTTTGTTATACACTCTATTGCAAATGAAAAATATAAAAAAAATATTAAAATTTAAATTAGAAAAAATTGTTTAGACTTTTATTTATGAAGATTGTATTTAATTATGTGATCTTAAATCCCTATTCAGGTATCACGTATGAACATTGAACACTAAAATAACTCAAAGCAGTCGAATATGTGATGTAACGACATATCCCGTTTGTTTATTGTAGTAGTCGTTTTTTACAACTGTAGCCACTTCAAGTGAATTTCTGAGAGTATTTTTTGAGTCCAGCAAAAGTAAAATATATTTTGTATTTTTATTATTAAATAAAGCTGCAAGATAAAACACCCAGTATTTATTTATTTATTATTACAAAAATCGAATGTGATTTACATATTTTAATACAATACACGTAATTGATACGAGAAAATAAACAAAAAAAAAATCAGATCGATTTTACTAATGCACATTACAAATTTCAATACAAAACACAAACCAAAATTGAAGTACTAAAAATGTATGGGTAAAGCCGCAGCCACACGAATGCAAATACATGCCAACATTGGCGTATTTGTCCAAATAACAAATCGTGTAGCCACAAAACAAATGGCAAATTCAAATCAAGGTTACATTTGTCCAACATTGGCGCACATTCGCACAATAGGCGGTTTTTCAAAAAAGATCAAAGGAAAAATCAAATACACTACAAATCGTGTAGACAGTACAGTATATGTCAATTGTCATATTTTACCAATATTTGCCAAACATAAAATACATCAACGTTAGTCCATATTTGCATTAGTGTGCCTGCGGCTTAAGTGATAGGGACATATGCATTAAATAGAGAAACACAGATGTGGTGAAAAATGGAAAATCATTGGTCATTTTAAAGTGTTTTGTTGTGTGACGTCAACTTGAATGAAAACTGTTTAAACAATATAATTGAATAAATAGGTGGATAATAATTTGGAACAGTTATAAATTATTGATTACCGTTAAGTACTACAGCAATAATTTAGATTAATTGTTAAAAAGAATCAACCGCTTAGATGAAAAAGAATCAACCAGCATCAAAGTTGCAAAGGAATGTATGACTAAATTTAATATCAGAAACCATCTAGCATTTATTACGTTAAATTATATTCATTTGGCAGATACGATAGAAGTCTTGGAATCTTCTAATAAATCATTGGCGGACCAGATAAATCTGATAGATTCTACGGTTAGTTTAGTTAGCAAAGTTGACGGCCCAATTAACGCATTCGCGCAAATGACGGCTATAGCCGTCATACAACTTTTTCGTTTTTTAACTCATTAGCGCAAATAACGGCTATAGCAGTCATACAATTTTTTCGTTTTTTAAGGAATACCGACATATTTTTCAATTCTCAACAACACATTCCTTTCCGCAACGAAATATCATTGCAATTACAAAAGTTATCAAAACACACATTTGAAAGTGTGCGGAAACGTGTTAAAAAACAATTTCGCTTAAATTAAATAATGTTTTAGGGAAAAATACTGGACTGAAAGTGGTTCGAGCGATAAAAAATATTTTGGAACGACCTGCCGAAAGGGAAGATATACCAAACTATTTTTCTTCTGAAATTGCTTCTGTTAAATACGCTAATATTACATCTATAGACGTGGAAAGAAGCTTTTCAATGTACAAATATATGTTAAGACCTAACCGCCAAAATTTCAATTTTATAAATTTAAATTTTATAAATTTTCACTTTATCGTTTATTGTAACAATGCGCTCAATAATGAAATTAGAAAGCACCTCTAACAGAATTTTTTTTAAATTATAATTTTATATTTTGAATTTTTGTGATAATATGCTTATTTAAATAAATTGATGAATAGTAATGGTATTTTTATTTTAGTGACATATTTTTTTGGTTTTAACATTATATTTTTTTAATTTTAATAACATATTTTAAGTACATATTTTCGAATTTTTGGAACTAAAAATCCGGACCTTAATTATGAGGTACTTTTCAAAAATAAAATAAAAATAAAAAAATTCAATTTTATCGAGTAATCTTTATTATCATAAAAAAGAACCATTCTTTTTATTTAATTTTTAAAGATTATTTCTTTTAAATTTTGTCCGTAACTGCGGCTAACATGGTCCATTCTGAAGTACCAATTTTCGATGACGCGTTCGAGCATTTCGAGTGGTATTTGGCCAATGACGCGAGTAATGTTGGCTTCTAATTCCTCAATCGTAACCGGCTTATATAGACTTGTAGCCGGCTCCATGTAGACTTTGGACTTTACGTAGTTCCAAAGGAAAAAGTCTAAAGGTGCGATATCACATGATCTAGGTGGCCAATTCACTGGTCCGAAGCATGAAATTAACTGTAAACCGAATTGTTCTCGCAATAAAGCCATGGTTTCGTGGGCTGTGTGGCAAGTAGCGCCGTCTTGTTGGAACCAAACAACGTCAAAATCACGGCATTCCGGAAGACCGTCAGTATTCAGAAATACTTCTCTCAACCAGTCCTCCCTAGTGGGAATATGAGTCCAAAACCTCTGATCAAAAAATGATGACAGTATGGTATAGTCCGTAGTATTTGAGATGTTCCTGTACTGCACTGTTACAGTTTCACATGGAGATGAAGTTGAGCCTTATAGCTGAGCTCGATACCATTTGTTTACCTAGTATATCTAGGGTTGTGGGATGAAAGAGAATCTCCAGTGTTTGAGTGGATGTACTCCTAAGAGCCCCACTAATTCACAAGATGCTGTAGTTTCACCAGTAACCCAGAATCTACTTAAATATAAGTGCTAACTCCACACATATAAAATAAAGAATAACTAAGTAAAGACATCGAGCAATAAGAGAAATATATATAAGAGAAATCAAGTAGTGCAAATTTTATAAACAGGTTTTTCCGAGGTTAATCTTATTTTATAGTTTAAATATATTTATATACACCAATTTAATTTTATTCTATATTTAATCCATATATACGAATCTTATAAACATATCGGCATAGTTATTTTATAGTTCATTGTTCTTGTCAGGCTTATACAGATTGCCAAAAGTAAAATAGATTAACCTCGGAATCTCTACATGAGTCCTCTTATATCCCTTTTTCAACCAAGAAAAACAAAAAATCAGTTCTATTTTAGTCCAGCCCACACAAATGTTTGAATAAAAAACAATCGTATGTAATGGCGTTGTTGATAAAAAATTTCGCTTGATTTGAAGTAAAATCAACACAATTGTGTGTATAGATAGTGTTTTTTTTTCGGACGAAAATAAGTTGAAAAGGAATTCACCAATGTGTAAGTTGGTTTAAAAAACATACAAAACTAAATTTTTGACATGGTACTTTTACCCTACCCCCACAATTGTGTTAGTAACAAAAGGGATATATATTTTGCTTTATGGTAAAGATGAATTGGAATTTAATTCCATAGTCATTTTTTTAATTAACTAAGCATAAATGTGTTGGTGCAGAGGAGTAAGCAGGACTCATATTTAAGTAGATTCTGAGTAACCCCATATAATAAAATGATCCCAATAGTAGAAATATAGAGTCAATGTACAATGTAGGGCTCCAAACCCCCTCTTTTTCCAATGACATTTTTACAGGAGTAACGTACTATTTTAGCTTTCTTTACTCTTTCTAATATGTTAGGTTTCCAGCATAGTTTGGTCTCCAGAATGAGACCCAGATACTTCGCTTTATTAGTGAAGGTTAATCTATAATATATCGTTTAAGCTAGGAGGTCGATCTGAGAAAGTTTGTAATTCCTAGGGAAGGACCAACTCAGTTTTGTGTGGATTCACCTTTTTATTTACTTAGCCAACAGTATTATTGTACATCTGGTATTTAGAAAAAAACAAATCAACTATATATAATTCAAATTTGTATAGTAAAAATTTTATAACCCTTTTAAAGCTTTAACGCATAATTCAATTCAATTAACTTTATTTAAATGTTGTTTTATATGTTACAAATAGTGGTTTCGTTTACATTCTTTTAAGTGTTTAGTTATTTAAACTTTACAACTTTATTTTTTTTTTTTTTTTTTAATAAATTTATACATTGTAATTAATTTTTAGTTTAAAATTATACATATTAAATTATTTCCAGGAGAAAGTTGAAAAAAACCTGAGTAATGCTTTTTTTTATTTTTCCTAAAATTAACCTAATACTATAAGCCTAATCCTAAAACCTTATAAACTAATTTGCATTTATCATGTATTAACTACTGTTGCCGAACATAAATCGTTTAACTGATCTAATCCAGTATTAAATTTGATGTTTAAATTATTGATTTTGTCTTTAATAGGTTTTACTTTACTGAGTTTATGTAATTTTATAGTTAGATTGTGTATCATTTTTAGTAACTTATTCTGCATTACTTGAAGCCTTTTTATATGACATTGGGAGATAGTTTGCCAGGCAGGTGCCCGTAGGTTAAGATAGGGGAGAAAATTGCTTTAAATATTAATAATTTGTTATTAAGGTTTAATTTTGACTTAAGATTTATAAAAGGATATACAATTCTTATGAGTTTAGTCGCTTTATCGATAGTGTATTCTATATGTTTGTGAAATATAAGTTTTGGATCTAGTACTACTCCAAGATATTTAACTTCGTTGCTCCATGGAATTATATTACCCGCTACACAAATATTTCTGGATGGTAGAGCATGTGTCACACGTTTACGGGTAAAGAATATAGCTTGTGTTTTCGTATTATTAATTTTTATTTTCCAGGTATATAGGTATGTTGCTATTTCCGCATAAGCATTCTCTAACATGTTTACAATCACTAGGGGGTCGGCAGAATTCGAGAGCATTGCTGTATCATCGGCAAATTGAAAAATGTTGCAATCCCTCTGGACGAGGAAAATCATAAATATATATGTTAAATAATATCGGACTCAATACTGCTCCTTGTGACACACCAGCGGGGATTGAGTGTGTTTTTAAAAAAAAATATTAAGGACAAAGCCGTAACTACTATGGCTGTAAATTTGAAAATCTGAAAATGGACGAACATACATAAATAACATATGACACGTTAAAAACACCCAGTCGCAACTTTTTTACTGGTTACCACCAGGAATCGAACCCGGGACCCCCGAGTCACAGAGCAAGCACACTACTTACTAAGCTAACGAGGGCGCCAAAGTGTGGTTTTGACTTTATATTTCCCACGAAAACGGAAAGGGATCTATTGTGTAGGTAAGACTGTATGATCTTAATTAAATAAGTCGGAAAATGAGACTTAATTAATTTATAAATCAACCCGTCGTGCTATACAGTGTCAAAAACCTTTTCAAAATCTAACATTACAAACCCAGCAGAATGTTTCGAGTTTAACTGCGACCTTATGACATTGCATAGCCTGTAAGTTTGGTGAGCTGTTGAAAGATGCTGTCTAAATCCAAATTGAAAATTTGGGAGTAGGTTTGCATCGTTCATGTGTGTAAGCATTCTCTTTTGTATAATTTTTTCAAATATTTTAGATAGGCTACATAACAAACTTATTGGGCGATAGTTACCCGGGTTTGAATGATCTTTATTAGGTTTCGGTATTGCGATTATTTTTGCAGTCTTCCATACGCTGGAAAAATAATTTAATGTAAAACAGGCATTAATAATATAACATAACATTATTTTCAGGTGCTTTGGGCTTCGTTTCAAAAGATTATTTGTAATCCTATCGGTGCCTGGGGATTTTTAAGTTTTAAACTTTTTGATTATTAGTGATATTTCCTTGGGAGATGTGTGGTCAAATTGGGTTGTAGGGTTTGGAATAGAATGCAGAAGATTTATTGATTCATCGATTAGTGATTGAGTTCTAATATTAGATAAATTATTGGTTAATAGATGTGATTTATGAAACTCGTCCGCAATGGCGTTAGCCTTTTCTTGAGTTGTAATGAGAATTTTATCATCAACTTTAAGACAAGGAAGGCCAATGTTTTTGTTTCTAATTACCTTTGTTAAGTTCTAAAACGGTTTACTTCCTGTCTTTTGTAAGGAAGTCAGGAGTTTATTCCAATTTTGATTCCGAATTTCATAAGTTTTTTGTTTTATTTTGTTGGTCAGGCTATTCATTATTTTCCTTAGATAAGGTTGTCTCGTTCTTTGCCATTGACGTCGATAAATGTTCCTAAGTCTAATTAGGTATATTGTCTGTTGGTCAAATGAAATATTATTATTATGTCGATCTAATAAGGGCACTGAGGCATTTTGCGCATCAATGATCGATTCATTAAGTTGTCTAATGCTTTGATTAATTTTTTCTGTTGTATTAAGATTGAAGCTATGTATGATTAGTCAACACAATTTTGTCTTTTAGGATGTTATGGTATTTTTTCCAATTGGCAAGACTATAACAGCGTATTTGATTAGTACATGAATTAGGAATTTGATGTGCAGTTGTTTCGAATAAGACCGGATTGTGATCCGATGAAAGTTCGGGTACTGATATAAGATTTGATATTAAACCGTGCCTGTTACATAGAACTAAGTCAAGAGTGGATGGGGTACCACGTCTCGAACTAGGATAATGTGTTGGTTGAGGGGAGAAGTTAACTATAAATCTACCTTGGTTCATTTCATTATAAACAATATTACCAATACGATTCGCTTTTAAGCAATTCCAATACCGATGCTTGGAATTGAAGTTACCACCTAGTATAAGATCGTTTCTAGTGTTTGAAAGTATTTTTAAGTCATGCTTAAACTCACTTAACATACTTGAATTAGTATGCTTACCGTTAAAATAAGCTGAGATTAAGTTGATCGGTTTGTTTATATTTTCAATTTCAATTCCAATACTTTCAATCACTTTAGTTTTAAAAGCGGGCATCCATCAATTTATGTTTAACAGTTTTTTTTCACGATAATTGCAACCCCACCACCTGAATTATTAAATCTATCTAGTCTATATCCACAATATTCTGAATTGATATAAAATTTATCTTTTGGATTTAGCCAAGTCTCAGTTAGCATAATTATATCCAAATTATTATTTTTTATATAATCTAATGTCTCTAGTATTTTATTTTTGATTGATCTGGCATTCCAGAGCACTATTTTAAAATTATTAAGAAGTAGACTGTTCATTTTGAATATAAATGTTTATAAGCTAATGATGTTATAGTGAAAAAAATTTCTTCTTTGCTGTTACACGCACTTAGCTTAGCGAGAACTTCCGTTAGCAGGCTAGAAATTTCATCAGGTGAGAAGAATATTTCACTTTTATCATGCGGTTTATTATAGCTCTTGTTGTAATTTTCGTCGTGGTGATTGTTATTATTGTTTTTGCCGAAACACCAGGCATTTGTTCCGGTTACGTAATTATTTTGATTCGGTAATTTTGGAAACTCGTTTTCGTTGGTATTATATGGTATATAATTGTACTGACGGTGTTGACTATTAGTTTTATGATCCTTTTTACTGGTTTGTTTAACACGGTTGTGTTTAGTACTTAATTGCTTTTTAATGGAAATATGTATATTCTTTTCTCTTGTCACATGAAACAGAGTTCGATGCATGACCTTGTCCACAGTTGATACATTTT
The DNA here is from genome assembly GCA_947310385.1 of Nephrotoma appendiculata. Lineage (NCBI taxonomy): Eukaryota > Metazoa > Arthropoda > Insecta > Diptera > Tipulidae > Nephrotoma > Nephrotoma appendiculata. The sequence goes on from OX371223.1 coordinate 18,694,197, forward strand.
AATAATTTATTTTTTTCAACTTCGTTAGTTATGCTTTTTAATGGACAATTTGTAGACTCGTGCTGCTCACCACACATATAGCATTTGGCAACTTGAAAACAATTCCTAGTTCCATGGCCGTACATTTGGCATTTACGGCATTGCGTTGGTCCATTCCTGCGCCTCACGTAGTAATTCCATTGTACAATTTCGTTTAGGATTCCAGTTATTTTACGCAGTTCGTTTATGTTTGTTTGATTTGGGTTAAAATACAATAAATATGTAGCGTATGGCTATTGTATCTCTGCTTTTTTACAGATAGTTGTTTAATTGCAGTAGGAAAAATATTTGATCTAGCCAAATCATCTTTAATGTCTTGAATATCATTGATTGATAACCCTGTAAGTACGAACTTTTGTTGTTTGCTATCAGGATTCTCGAACGTGAAGAAGTGGGCTTCTTCTTTTATCAATTGCGATTTTATTTTATTATAATCTTTCATGTTGTTTATGTTGATTTTAACGCCAATCGACATTTTTTTTAATGTGTAGTTTAAAGTACTAACCTTTTGTTCTTTTAAAAAAGATCTTATTTGTGCCGTAATTCCATCTCTAATTATTAGCGGTGGTATTTTGCGTGGTTTATCTGGAATTGACTCACCTTCCGGTGGTAGATGATCAAAACCATATTGTGAATTTGTTGATATGGTGCTCATTGTTCCATCGTCTTGATCCAAACGTAAGTTAGGCCGCCCATCACTTGATTTTTGGATTTTGCACTCACTATCGTTGGAGAAGCCACTTGGGCTTCTCTGTCTTTTACTTAAGTAAGACAAGTTTGTCTAGGATTTATTTAATACTTATTTCACTGTACTTTATGTACTGTTTTACTATATTTAACTTTATTGTTGTTGTATCACAAACAAACTGGTTATACCTATTGTTTATGTTTATTTGCAGAAAATAGGTCTGTTCGTAATGAATATTAAACATGAACTCTTTAACGCATAATATTTGATACATTTATCTTGTTCCACTGTATTTTATTAAAATGACGGCTAACTTCATATTTATTTTGTTGAAGACTCGTGTTATATATTATTTTGTTCGCATATAACAACGGTAACGTCACTTAATCGGAAAACCGTTATATGTATTTGTGTTGTCATCACAAATCCAATGTAACAGCAATAGTAAAGTAGGCTCTCAAGTTATTTGTGTTTTTTGGTAGAAAAAATATAAATATCAAGTAAAAGTGATTTATTAAAGTTTTAAAGTTTATGCTTGTAATTTCAATTATATTTTAATTAAATTTACAATAAAGTGATAAAATGTGTTTGGAACCTTATGTGTATCAAATATGCAAGAACATGCTTCGTTGAAACAAAAAATTATTGTAGCATATTTAATACTGTATCATATATGATACATCATGGGTTATCTGTAGTTGTTTTTTCTAATTTTGGGTACCGTTTTGGGTATTTAGAAAACGTAGACCCAGACCAGGTGCATTGACACATGATTAAATTTTGAAGATTGTGGAAAGTTGGAGTGACAGTGAGGATGACTTTGAACAAGTAGAAAATGTCAAGATTGGTTTCTATGATGATCTGTTAGTAGAAAATGTGGCACATGATGAGCCAGTGGAATATATTGAGCCTGATGAAAATATTGTGTTCAACTTTAACTATATGGAAAACATTTTAGGCACTGGGGAGAGATTGATTCCAGATGAACCAATTGTACGTGAAAAAGGAGCAGATGAGCTGCACATTATAAAAGACAGAGTTAGTAAAATTTGATGGCGGAAAAAAAATTGAATCTGAAAATCTGGACACCACATTTACTGGAAGCATAACATTGGCAAGTGTTATGTTGGAATTAGATTCTCCTTTTTCGTATTTTGTTTATTTTTTTGATAAACAATTAGTTTAACATATTGTTGAACAGTCAGTCAAACTTATATGCTGCACAAAAAGATGTTCCCAGACCATTCACATTCAGTGAAAATGATATCTATCGATACATTGGAATATGCCTTTTAACTTCGAGTTACAATTATCAGCATTAGAAGTCCAGTAGTAGTTGGTAATCAAACCATTCAAAATACGATGGGAATAAATAAATTTGAAAAAATTAGAAAAATTTACTCTTCAACAATAATGAAAATATCACGCGCAGATGTGATCCAATGCACGACAGGCTAAAAATACACCCGGTCATTAACAGTTTAATTAAAATTCCCTTAGAAGAGCACCTCAGCGTATTTGAGCAAATGTGTTCAACAAAAGCGCATAGTTACCTAAAGCAGTACATGCCAGGAAAACCACATAAATGAGCCTTTAAGCTTTTTATTTTGTATACTTCGACCGAATTTGCAGCGAATTTTGAAATTTACACTGGACAGGAAAACGATCAAATCAACAGGTTTCCTAATGAAACGAATTCGCCTCCTAAGAAACGTTCCATTCAATAAAAATTATTAGTGTTTCTACGATAATTATTATACATCAATTCCCTTAATTTTGGAGTTGAAAAATAAAGCTATTTTGAGTAGAGGTATTGTTCGACGAAACCGTATCCCAAACTTGTTGATGCCCGATAAAAGTTGGAAAAAAAAGGATCGTGGATTTTTTACAAGAACTTGTTGGCTGAAATATATGGTGACCAATTGGTGGATCACAAAGGTGGTCACCACAAAGTGATGAACATAGCTTCAAATTTTATGGGAGAGGAACGGTTTTCTAACTTAGAAAATCATGACAAACACTTGGGTAAGAAACGAAACCATAATTATTTTACATAAAGATGTAATTCAACTACATAGTTTGCTTCATGTGAATTGTTCAGCTATAATACGGGAATACCGAAAACATATGGGATGAGCTGACTTACTCGATAGTCACTTGGGTCGTTATAAAATTCGGTTACGCTCTAGAAAATGGTACTTGCAAATATTTTACCATTTATTGGCTCTAGCTTTATCCAATGTTTGGCTTTTATATAAGGAAAGACGAAATTTTTCGTACATATTTTGCAATATTAATCGCATTATTACTCTTTAGGGGAGCTGAATTCGTAAAATGCAGCAGTAAGCTGCTATCTCTACCAGATTACAAAATTTCTGTCGCATAAACTCTGCGTCGTAAGGCGGATTAAGTGTTGCGTTCTTTCGTTCTTTCCATCCTTCTGATTTTTTTTTAAACCAATTGCATTGGTTACAAATGACGTTTTATTTCTTGTGAATTTTTTTCAGCAACTTGGATTGATTTAAAAAAAAATTCAGAAGAAAGGAAGCATCGAGCAATAAATATATAAGAGAAATCAAGTAGAGCAAATTTTATAAGCAGGTTTTCCCGAGGTTAATCTTATATTACAGTTTTAATATTTTTATATACACAAATTTAATACTTTTCTATATTTAATCCATATATACGTATCTTATAAACGTATCGGCATAGTTATTTTATAGTTCATTGTTCTTGTCAGGCTTATACAGGTTGCCAAAAGTAAAATAGATTAACCTCGGAATCTCTACATGATTCCTCTTATGTATATTTTGCTTTATGAAGGAAGGAAGGAACGAACGCAATACTGAATCCGGCTCTATGGGAAAATTTCAAAAGAGAGAACGGCCATCCACTGAACATTCGAAACTTATTGAAATCAAAAGACGAAAAACGACTTCTGCTAGCAGCTAGAATACCGCCAAAAGAGGTAAGGCAAAATCGCATTGATCATTGTCCGAAATGGAATCCAATACGCCAGCGTTGCTAGGCAGTTTCATAATTATTAGATAACTTATATAATCTGACAAATATGTGATCGTAGAATTGTAGTTTCGGCAATATTATTTTTATTTTCTTTATGGAATTATTAATTTTTATGTATTTTAAAATGTAACAATATATTAGACTGAATTGTATAGCATATACATTTTCTTAAATGGATGATTGCCGTTTTTAGTTTTGAATGTATGATGTAACATATTTGATACATGCAGAAAAAGGGAAAATTCCGGGAAATTCAAAACTTTCCTGATATTTTTCTAATTACTAGGGCATTAATTACTCATATTTTGTTTGACTTAAAAGAAAGTCATGCATTAAAGGGTTAAATTCGTCTCTAGACAAATTAAAATCGAACACGACAGAAACATTATTAAATACCGACATACCAAAGTTCGACGCATAGAAGTGCAGATCGACCATGAATCATCGGTATCTGAGTGATTGCTTAGGAGCACGTATTGAATACCTTAAGGCAAACAATCGAAATCGCGTCTGAATTGATTCTATACGGCTAGAGGAATTATACAGATAAGTAGTAAGGTATATTCAAAATGCGAACGAACATGTGAAACGAAGAGGACTTTAGAGTATACGGATCATGAAAAGCTTTCGAGAAACAGATTAAAAACTCTAACATTGAATTAGCTTTGTTGATACACCTGCCAATATGGTTTTTAAACGATAAATTTTGAGAAAATAAATATCTAAATCTAGAAAGGAGAAAACTCGATCGATCATAACTCCATTTAAAAATAAGCTATTATCAAGACTATTATGTCTTCTAGAAAAGCTCGTAACTTTACATTTAGAAACGTCGAGACAAAGCTTATTCAAGTTCACAGAAAATATTTAATTCATGTTGTAGATTAAGCAAATCGCCATTATTTCGAATCTTTCAAACAATTTCAACATCATCAGCATAATCAAAAACTCAATGTTTGAAGCACCGTTTTACATCATCTAAGAATGCAATAAATAAGATAAGCTCATGATGGCTACCTTGTAGGACTCCAGATAAAACATTTATGCCTCTAGATAAAATATTATTTAAACAACTATTTGAGCTCAGTTCATCAAGTATTACAAAATCCACTTAAAAGGGGGGACATCATACTTGAGCTGCTCCAGTTTCTTTACAAGTAAGACATGATCAATATTATCGAATGCTTTACTAAAATCAGTAAACACTACTTTAACAGTATCACCACCTTCTACTGCTGAAGTCAAAAAATTTAACCCATGCTGGTAGAGATGGAATTTTTAATTAAGAAAAAAATACGGCCCTCGTCTATCGATTCAAATAATTCAGCAACATATTTTCCGTATAAATTAAATATTGGAGTGACATCTATGTACGTTTAATAAATTAGTTTAGTTTTAATACTTTAAAAAAAATTCAACAGATGGTGGTGCGGGTGGTTAAAGTAACCACTATAAAGTAATTTTTAGAGTGCCTGTCGTGCGACATGATCTATAACTTTAATTTACCCTTTAGGCCAAAGAACGAGCATCAAGTATTAGAATATAGTTGGTTTCAATGTTAACCTGTACAGGTTCATAATGTGCAATCAAAACTCAAATTTTATTTTAACAATAGCATATTGAATATTCTAAATATTTTAATTATATGTTTTCTCTTTTTTCATTATTTGCAATTTATTTATTTTCTTGTATTTTATTTTTTACATTAAATTTTACATCAAAAAATAAAAATAATTATATTTTATTTTAAATATTTATAATTAATAATTATATTATAATAGTATATTAGTACGGGTTTAAAAAAAAATATGTATTTAAAAATAATGTGCATGCAGTTAAATTTGAAAACATAGAAACAAAACAAATGAATTTTTGATTTGTCAATTTTCCATTTTACTAAACAGTGATCACCACTTTTGAATTTTTTTGTTTACATTTATGAAGCGCGGCTACCGAAGCGTTTTACTTTTTTGTGGTTGTAAGTGTAACTAAGTTTGTTTTGTGTAACACATTTTTATGAAAATTTAATTAATATTAACCGTACTCGGTTCTCGATATAACAAAATGGAAATTTAAATATTATTTAAAAAAATTGTCAAAAAATTTGGAAGACACAAGAAGGGAGTTTTTTTTAAATATTTTTGGCAAAAAATACAACCACAAAATGGCGACACTTTTTTTAGCGAATTATTTTATGTTGCTGATTACATCAAACAAAAAATTTAAATGAAAATAGTTTTTTTTGTTTGTTTTTGTAAATATACGTCTATATATATATATATATATTTTTAAATTTTTAACATAATTAAATATAGTTTTTAATTTATATTTTTCATTTTAAATTTAATTATTAAATTTTACTTGTTGCTCATTTTAAACGATTTAATTTTTTTTCTGTTCTTTATTGAGCAATTTGCTGAATCAAAAAAAAAATATTTGATTAACTCTACATTATTGAAATTCAACAAATATTTTTAACAAATTATGTTTTGTTACTAAATAAAAGGAACATAAAGATTTAAATAATTGATATTGTTGAGATATATATATAAAAACAATTAAGAAATGATTCGTTTTACTTTTGTGACCATAAAATAGTTATAGTTTTTGAATATTGTATGTAAATTTATAGAAAACTCGTTGTGCTGTGTTAATTTGTGCAGACTTCGTTTGTATTTGTAAAAAAACAAAACTTTTGTAAAATAGTTAAGAGCACGATTTAAAATTAGAGAGATTTATTTTTATGTACGAAGTTGTCGAGAACTCGATCGTGCTACAATCTCGAATATAAATAATTCGATCGAGTGTGACGCTCAATTGTTGCAATTTAAGCAAATCGCCGTTTGTGTTTTGTTATTTTCAAATTGGGAAACAAGAAGACACTTAAATAAATTAGATAATATTAGATTAGATTTGCTTTACGTAATTTAATAGTTTTTCCTTTCTTCGTTCACAAAATTGTTTACTATGCTTTGTAGTGATTCCCGTAATTCAATGTCTTGGTGATTACCCAGTTCTTGCATTATTTCACTCGGGATCTGATCGCTGGTTAGTTGTTGTGTCGTTGTTGTTACGGTTGTTTTAACACTTTCTCCCTTTGAATCAGGACTATTGACCACTTCAGTTGTTTCTGTGTAGGTTGTTATGGGTTGTTCGTTGTTTTGGTAAAAATCTATTTCAAAAAAAGAAAATCTTTGTTAGTTTTATGCTATGACGTACTTATTTTATGAGTTTTATCATTAGGATTTCCGAGGGGTTAATATACCCAAACATGCCCAAATATCAACATCGCCTTTACGTGGTCCCTCCTGTTAATTAACCCTCTACGAATTTCAGTAAAGCAATCAGTCAGTAAAGCAATGAGTTTATAACAAAAATGAGTATTTACTCCAGGTGGAACGCCAACTGCCTAGTTGGATAATCCACCCTTGCTATCGATATAAGACAAAAAAACAACACAAATAATGGAAGAGTCATTTACATTGGGAGTGTTCTTCTATATGGTAGCAAAGGGCGGGAAACAAAAGAATTAAATGTAAACCAAATATAAAAGAAACTGTAGAAGTGGTTTTGGCTACGGTGGATTGCCGTGTTCAAGAAGACCTTCTTGAGCACGGCAATCCACCGTAGCCTGAGAAGCTAAGCCCTCCATATGATTACCCCTGATCACGGTCGTTGACATTGCCTAGCTATTTATCTCTGACCATTTATTTCGTCTGTCGTCGGGAGATAACAATTCGTAATAAATATACTAGTTATCGAATGGTTACCCCTCACTAACCTTTTAGGCCCACAGTGTTTATAAGCAATCCCCAGTTTCTCAGAAAGACGAACTAAAATTTTTAGGCATTAGACTTTGTTTGCCGATCTTGCCGAATTGCCTGACCACTAGCATCTTGAACCAAATATTTAAAACTCACATGAAATTATTTTAACTCACCTGTTTCATCCTCGCTTAATTCTGCCCCAGGCTCATGTAATGCCACATCACTGCCACTTGAAGATTCAAATGTTCGTGCCTTTAAATTGGGCACCATTGATTGCTCTGATTCACTATTCCCGTGCGCTCCCAAGATTTCTGATTTGCCCGATGATTGTGTAATCACATGAGTATCTACGGACACCTCTCCATTAGGCTTCTGTGTTTCTGTTATAATCGTAATTTTCTCTGAGCCATCCGGATTAATTTCTCGTAATGTTTCTGTTTTTACATTTGACACCGTCTCTTTTAGTATCACCGATTCGATGACCGCATTAGGATTTTCCTCTCGAATTTTTTGTAATTCTTTTTCAATTTCCTGCTTTATGTGATCCTGAATATTATCATTATCCCTAAAGTTATATTCTTGTAGGTTAATTTCTGTGTTTGGAATATCTTCATCGCCGGTTTCGTCACTGCTCACGATAATCGTCGGATCTGATGATGTGTTGGCCTGCGATGTAATATCCTCTAGTGCTAGGCTGGAAATTTCGTTTTGTTCATTGTGTTGACTTAAAAAGTGTGTTTCAGGGAACGATGTCGTTGATGTTGTTGAATTTTCGATGTCAGACGATTTCACGTCCCAGTCTATATCTCCAACAGCCGGCCGGGTGACTGGTGGCTGTTTTTTTAGTTCTACATTCACTTTTGAATGTTTTTTGATAGTTTTTATTTTTATTGGGGTGGATGTTTTAGCTGCTACTGGGATTTTAGAACCGTGTTCATCGATTTTTTCAGATGATTTGCCAATATCTTCATCCGCATCATACTCGTTACTTTCGTCTTGCATTTGAGAATTATCTGTAATTTGTTGCTGACTTAAATGATGGAAGTCATGTTCTTGTTCCGCTGTTGGTGGTAATTTACTGTCTTCTGACGATTGTTTCGATAAGGGTAAGGAACCATTTTGTTGTGATTTTTGTACATCAAATTCAGCTGGACTTGGAGGGGGTGTTGCATTATCGATGCCTACTTTAGACGAAATTCCTAATATTTCACTTTCTTCACGCACTTTTTTCAATTCTTCATCGCGATTATCATTTTCCTGAGATTCTGATGAGTCGTGCCCATTAAGAATCGTTGTATTCGGATCAAACTGTTCAATATGATTTTCTAGTTTTTCAACCACATCGTTACAGTAGGCTGGGTCAATTGTTGTATTTCGGTGCAATGAGGTTTCTCGAGATGGTCCCAATTCTTCTTTTAGATTATCAAATCCTGACTGGTCTAATTGCATTTTGGCTACCGCCTTTTCCATTTCGTCGGTCACAAGTTCCAAATTAAATATACATTTATCAACGATATCGGATCGTTTTATCCGATGCAGTGCCTGCTCCAAATTATTTCCAGTAGCTTGTTTGCCACTTCGACGTAACCATAACCGAAGCATGATCATAGCTTGTTGTGATTCTTTATTCGGGTATTCGGATTTAATGAGCTCGACATCGGTATCATCGATTTCAAGTTCTTTTGCTAGTTTCTCCCAATCCGATCCCAATAGATTACAAATGTCTGAGAGTCGAATATCACCGCGTTGTATTTCGTTTGCATTGACCTTAGAACTGTAAAGATTTTTATCGAAAAATACTCGGTAATTTTTCTCAATGCTTCTTTGATCATATTCGAGACTTATATCATCGTCGATCACCTTTTCCGGTAGGGAAATATTTAGTGTGCAAATTGGGGTTTGGGCTGGATCGCCCTTTGCAACTTTTGGATCATTCATAAATAAGAGTCTTCCAATCGAATCGTCTTGATCTTTTACACGAACTGTGAATGCCAATCGATTTTCTTTAAACGCATTGAACTGCATGTTCAATTGGTCGCCCGATTTGAATATCGGAATTAAATTTCCGGCAAATTCTAGATAAATTGTTTTGCCTTCGAGAACTTCTACATCTCGACTTTTTGCCACCTCAGAAAAATGTTCTTGTTGTTCCAATGTTTTATCTTCTTTATCGTCGGTCATACAGAAAACGCTTAATTTTGCCTCATTCGTATCGATTCGTTTGGCAAACACAACAAATTTCACCATAAAAGGTACTTGAGCATTGTAAATGTAGAGATCGGTTGCCATTTTTGATGCTTCAGAAATATTGATGCAATCCATTAACCAAAATCTGGCTGAAACAGTAGTTGTGAATGAGACGCAATCTTTAACGAATGTGAGTGGTGTGGATCCAGTGACATCTTCCCAAACAGCACGCGATTGTCCACCAGTTATCGAACAAAGTAATCGCAAAGTTGGTGCATTTTCTGATCCAGAATACTGATTAATCATACCCTGGGTGTGGGCTTTGGGGGCCGGCATACTTAATGTGATTGCCTTGTGGAATTTTCGTCGACGTGGTTCAACAGTAACAACCGGCGATACGGCTACACCACGACCAAGTAATTTCGCCGCGGTATTCGAGTCGATCGGTTGAGCTTGTAGGCCTACTTTAATCCGTTTAGTTAACGCATTGGCTGGGAAAATCGCTTGCACTTGTGGTACAGCAATTGATGATACAGTGCCACCCTCTGGTCCAATACAATGAATTTCTTGGCGAATTCGTGAAATTACAGCAAAGAAATGTGGGAAGTCGTGTGTTACAATTCGTGTAATTCGATTTGTATGAAGATCTTCTAGCTGATATAATTCATCGCCCTCAAAACTATTATTGAGAACATGTTGGATCGCCTCATCGCTATCAAATAACGTATGCTCGCGCCATGTTTCGCCATTGTCTGAACGTAAAATTACGATTTCACGTTCCTTATCGCGAAGTGATGCAAAATGTGGAACTTCCAATATGACTGGGCTAAATTTAAAATTATCGAAGTTTAGTAATTATATTTAATATGTTTTATATATAAAGTTATTTACCCCAAAAATTTAGCCGCAATCGGACCTAGCTCCAGAATACGACTAACCAATGCCTCACCCTCCATCAACGGTGGTGGATTTGGAGTGCGTTGTGGTTTTACATATCGGCATGTAATACGGGTAGGTTGCGCCGCCGATTGTGGCGGAACAATTACACGAACTCCGCTATGTCGGCATCCTCTCATTGCGCCACCACGGGCATCCACAAGGAATGACACCAAAAATCTAGATGATGTGAAAATATATTTTAGTACATTGGTTTGGCGCTGCGATAAAACTACTTTAAGTATGTTAGTATGAATTGGATATAGCCTTAAAGCAATTCAAAAGCTTGAACGATTTACTTGAACAGATTTAAGATTAAAACAAATGATTAATGATATAAAATTTATTTGAAAGCAATAGACATTATTAATTATAAAATTCATTCAATAAAATTACCTTTTTTGTAAGAAAATTAATTAATTAACTTAAACAACAATAAAAATAAATACCTTTCCCTACACATAGGTGACACAATCTTATGTCCACCGAAGGACTCTAGGCAGGGTTGTAATGTGTCGAGCACGTGCATTCTTGCATTTTTCAAAATTTAATATTTTATGTAAATGTTTATTTTTTTATGTAAATTGCAGCCAATTAGGTATGGTTTAAAGAAATTTGGTTTAGGTAAAGAAAAATTTTGATTATAAAAAATTTGAAAAAAAAAGAAATTAAATAATTGTTGGTTTTAGAAATTATAGAAACTTAATTTTTTTTTTAATAATTGTGAATTAAACGTTTTTAATCTGCGTGTAAAATAAAAATTAATTTGTTTATTGTGTAATTTGGAAAAATAATATTTCATGCCAAAAATGATCAAAAATACAAAACATTAATACTGTACACGCTTCTCCCGACATCGTTTGTCTAAATTATTAACTAAATTTATGGTTAGTTCACACTAGTCATTGATAGGTGGCATAAAACAAACCGTGTTTATTGTTTAATTCATATCAGTGCCATCCAAATATTAATGAATATGAACTAACCGTGAATTAAGGTAGTTCAAAGTTTAGACAAAAAACGGTTTCAGGCATACAGCTTCTCTAAGTAAACATTAAAAGGTAAAAATTCAGGTGCCCTCGTTTTTTATATGTTGTGCTGTCAGTTGTTAAGGTTTCGATTAGTAAAGGGATTCATTGAATATACTTAGAAACCTATTATATTACATGTTAAGTGGAACTTGTATTATTAGTATTATTAAGTTTTATAAGCACTAAATTTGTTTATGTTACCAGCAACTTGTACATAACCTAGATTTCATTTAATACCAAAGAATATCACCGTACTACCGCGTCCTTCGTATTTTCGAATTGTTAAACTTTAGCGAATCCGATTTGACTTTAGTAATGCATTTAATAGCATTGGCTATGAAATCGTGCTCATCAATTTTTTCTTTTTCAATTCCTATTGTATCTAAGACAGATAGGCCGCCGTTCTTACCTATCTAGTCGTTTCTAGTATTGGAAAATAGTTCTAATCGTCCTAGAGACAATCAGTCTACTGATTCCCTTCATGGAACAAGTCAAAACTAGTTAGTAACTAGTGAGATATCTTGTGTAATCGCTACATGGTCAAGCTACCTGCTGAACTTTTGAGTTGAGATTTTGTTAAAACAATTTTGCTAATTCTCAAGAGAGGGCTCGATATTTTTAATTTTTGAGTGAAGTTTTACAAATTCTAGTAGCGTGGCTCTTCTCTTAATTTCTGTCATTTATGTAAATCTCTACAAAAATGTTCCTTGTTCTAATATAATTATCTTTTGGAAATCTCGGTAGCACGACATTTAACCGAAAACGTCAATTCACCGAAAACCATAATTCACCGAAAATGAGAGCGCTAAAAAATTCTCTGCAAAAAACAATTCTCACCTCAACTCAGGGTTGGTATTTCGAGTCATATTTCATTTGAACGATGTTAATAAAAATTTAAAAGAGTTCCAATTTCATTTCGGAATTAAAAACAATTATTTAGGAGGTCCCTCGTTTTTACACCAGTTCCGTTTCTTCTCGTCCTGGGGTTATATTTTGATTATTTAAAGAGGTTATGGTGGGTTTGCGTGATAAATTCGAATACGAGTTTTGGAAGTAACTCTGTAAAATTTTTCGATCTCGAACTAAGTAATTTCATAACTGCTCATGATAAAATTGAGTATGAAGGTTGGAAATGGAATTCTAATTTTTTTTTAAGCAAGTTCTGGAATATGCCCGACTGAGACGGGACTAGATCATTTCTTAACCAATGATAATGAATTTTGGTACCTATGCAGGATGAAAATGGATCTTTAAAATGATTTCTGAAATCTAGCGATTAGAATAGAAGAATGGGAATGAGACTCCAAAATAATTTTTGTAATAAATTCTGAAATATAGCCAACTGTGATGGAACTAAGCTGTTCCTTAATCGATCATGTTGAAATTGGATACGAATAATAGAAATGAGAAAGAGTTTCTAGCTGTGCGATACACGCTTCATCTGGTCAATATTCAGAGTTTAACTTTTCAGCTCGGATTTTTAGTGGTGGACTTTAATTTTTAGTAAAATTTTTAGTAAAACTAAAGCTGAACTTTTCACAGGCTCAGGTAGAGCTCTAGAGCCTTAAAATGAATCGAAGCTCTACAAGCAACTGGAGTACAGTTGCGGTGTATCGCGCACTACGATTTTCGTAGTTGCCTAAAACTCTAGATTCATCCAAATTGAATATTTAAAAAACACCCCCGAAACTGGCAGAACTAGACCATTTCTTAACAGCTTATGATGAAATTGGGTATGTGGAAACTGGAAAGCTCGAGGACTCGATCAATCGATAGAGTTTTTGGTTTTCCCAACCATTCTTTGAATATCAATTCAACAAAAATCATTCAAAATCAATTCACCAAATTTTGGTGTAACCGTGCGTAAAAGCTCAAAATGATTTAAAATAATTTTAGTTTTTCAATTTCATTTTGGGTTGTTTTCACCAGGAACAGAGAACGACTCTACTCTTTTCTCACCAAAATATCAGTTGCTGAATTTTCGACATATTTTGCTCCACGGCTGATAACAATTTTTCCAATCAATTGATTATATCATCTGAACGCTTTTGACTCCTCTTCATACCCAACTAAATTGGCCTTAAAACTTTCAAGTCCAGTTCTCCCCGCTTCTCGTCTGGCAAGTTCGCATAATAAATTGTACCAAATTTCTTAAACTATGAAATGCTAGGTTTTCTCATAATACAAATTTTCAAATGGGCTGAAGATATTTGGCCATGGAAACTCAAACATTTTATTTCTAGCCCAGCATTTTAATGTGGCGTAATGGACGCCATTCTTTGACATGGCGGCAACATATTTTGCGTCATCACAACATCTTCCGTAAATCTTCCAAATGCTTCATTTTTATTTTTCAAAGATAGCCCAGAGTGTATTTTGTTTGTCTTTCTCAGGTTTCTCAATACCTTCCGAGCAGCAGGGAGAATATCAGGATTACAGTTTCGAAAATGAATGCTCCTTCACACTCTCTAATTTTTGACCATTGAAATATTTAGTGAGAAGCGAGAATTACGTAACTTGCCCAGATTGTATGATGTGCATACACATCACATTCTATTAGAGTACCGATTTTCCTGCTCTCTATAACTAGCAACCTACCTCTAGACCGGCTATAGTTAGATCATTTGTATGGGAATAGAAATATGTTTATGAAACGCATCCCTGAAATACAGGATTTTATATTTCTTGGATTATTTTATGATTCTATACCCTTTGCCTCTAACGCCACGGTGTTTGAATAAGAACTTTTAGTAGCGTTTATTCCCTCAAGATTACCCGATATTAGTAATTTATGGCGTTTTCCCTCTGTGATTCGACAGTTGTTGCTCATTAGAAACCTGGGAAAGGAGGGTCTCTTCTCCTTTAATGATTTTAGGATATCTCGTCATTTAACAGATTACCGTCATAAAATGGCCGGTACCCTAGATTTACAATTCCATCGGATCGGTAATCGACTTCAACCTTCCCATTGACTCTATTCGAGTTATTGTCTCAAAACCGCTTTCGTTATTTACTCCATTTGTATTTTAAATAGAATTGATAATTTCTTATTGACCGCACCCTAGTGTAATATCTGAGTCCTCCCGCATGCTTGACGATATTCCAATTATTGGTCAGCAGATCTCCTGAATAATCTCTAGTAGTTCGTTCAGTTTTGGCTCGGTCAGTACTGACACTAAACAACTTAAGCCGATTTTGCGTCTTGAGAGTACATCGTGGCACAGTTGCTGCCGAAAGCTTCTATGGTAAGCGGGAAGTACCTGACATGTTCACAAAAAACCTGTCAACAGTCAAAAGTGTAAGGATCACTTTTAAGAAGCATCTGTTAACTTCAAAATTAAAAAGTGAAGGTTTAGACGACGTTGAAAGTTGGAAAGTTTAGGCGATTTTGACGATCATTGACAGGCAGTTCTAGAGATGAGTAAGCAGATCTGACTAGGCCAACGAAGGTATAAGTCTTAGGCATTGTACCGAACCATTCGGTATATACATATACGATACCCGTCAAACATTGGGTTTTCGATCATTTAAACCCGCCAAACCCAAGAAAAGCTTTAGATGATTTTAACGACCATTGAGAAGATTGACAAGAGATACCGAATGGTATCCTACCCACAAACAGTTATGCAATGTGAATTCTATTTTATCCGGAGAAATTATTTATTTTAATACTATTGGCCTTTTAATCACCGCCTAGTTAGCGCCACTTCCTATAGGTGAAGAGAGCCGAAGGTGATATTTGTTTATACGAGAAAAAGCCTCATTCTATTTTTATTATTATTTCATCATTTGTTACATTAAATAAACTAATTGAACATTTAACATAATATTCAATCGAGTTATAGTCATCTGTGAAGTTTATTAAAACTAGTTTTTTGAGAGTGTTTTGAGAAATCGATCACCTTTCGCTCTAGTTTCAAAATATTCCATCAGATGTCAGCCATTTTGCGTTAAAAGACGAATAGTGTAACATAGTGACCATATTCGGTACTTTATTTTTTCACCTGTCCTATTACTAACCTAAATTAGTAACGAAATTTTTATCACGATAATTTGAATCGAACTCATACTGTAAGCTGTACTTTCTCATATAAGTCTTTCTAAGAATTTCAAGCCTCATCCTCCACGCTGATCGCAGGTTGTCAAATCTTGCTTATTCCAATCATCCAAAGGATCCAGTGCGTCTTTTAGTGTCCACTCCCATACATTTTTCTTTGTAGAGCTACGGGCCAATTGTCGGGTAAAAGTCAATTTTAAGTAAATTTTTCGGTAAATTAAATTATTTTTCAAAAAATATTTGGCAAACTGATCGAAAAATCTGTTATAAACCTGGTTTTTACTTCAATGAACGATTTACCTTAAGTTTGGCACGCAACCTATGTTGATCTCGATTGAACGAAAAATGTTACACTGGTAACAGTGGGTAAAAATGGTACTCCAACTGGTCTCAAAATGTTCCATTGAAAGAAAAAAATACCCGAAGCCTAACCACAAGAAAATCTGTTCTAAATCCGATTTTTACCTTAGTAAACGATTTACCCGACTATTGGCCCGCAGTCTAATTAAATAATGCTTTTATCGCTCTTACGCTGCGGACCAATAGTCGAGTAAATCGTTTACTATGGTAAAAATCGGATTTAGAACAGATTTCGATCAGTTTGTCATAGAGTTTTTGAAAAATAAATGAATTTACTGAAAAATTTACTTAAAATTGACTTTTACCCGACTATTGGCCTGCAGCCTTAAAATAATTTTTAATATTATTACTTTAGATTTCAACGATTATATTGGAGGTTCATACGATTTTTTTTTTTATAAATTAATGTTTTGCGTTTATACATTTCGATTATTGGTTTCAAGATGAAACAATTTATTTTAATTTACATTTTTGTCAAGCCAATTTTAGTTTTGTAATGCGTTTTTCCCGTAGATACGATTTTAGGTTTTGTTCCTGGCTAAAATAAAATTAATTTTTTCGAGCTGCTAGCGATACCTACGGAAAAATAGTTAAATTCTAGATAGCCTTGATTTCGTTGTTATTTTTATAGAAAACGATTTTTTTTTGCATACTTTTGATAATAAGTCCGAAAAAGTTTCGAAAGCTAAAGTAATAATAATCCAAATTACTTTAACAGCCATTATTTATTTGCTTAATCTAAACCTTAATAAAACTATTTAAATTACTTAATTTGTTGTTCAACACAGATGTTGTTGAACGGTATTTGTAGTTTATTTTCAATATTCTATAGTATTTTTTACGGGCTTGTTTATTTTCCCTCAATTTACTAACGAAAACTATATTTCTATGATACGGGCAATTTCGTCAGTTTAGCCGCCGTTCAGAACTGTTTTCTAGCACTAGTTTTTCCCCGTAAGCACAATTTGGCTTAATTGGTACGTTATTATTCATTTTGAAATTCGAAAGTTTCGCTGTTGCAGTTACCGGCACCTTAATCCCTTCTCTCTCTTTTTAAAGAAGCAGTACCACATAATTTGTTTCCACCTTGCAGTCACGTGATTGACAAACGATGAAACGAATATCGTAATAACAAACAATACTTGCAAGTAACATAAACCTTTTAAAAGATCAAAATTAAATTTTTAACTGATGAAATGTTGTTATAGCAACACATTAATACGAATAAATAGCGTCAATTAATTTATCATGTCATGCATGTAATCGTATAATAAATATTAAACCAATTAAAAACAAGATGACCGCACATATGATTAGTCCTAAATTTATAAATAATGATGAAAGTTTATGTAATTACTGTTCAAAATACAAAATGTCTCTCTACTCTAGCATTATAATGTAATTATCACAAACAAACCAAATGAAAGATAATTAAAATAATTAAGCCATGCAATCATCACCAAGCCAAAAAAAAAAAAAAGAAATAATAATCCAAATTATAACAGAATATGAAAATATAACAAAAACAACTAAACACCAATCTAAAGAAAAATTAATTAAATTTTCATATTTTGTTCTTCTTTTGTTTTTGTATAAAATTGAGGAAAATATTTACCCAACATGAATAGGATTTCGTGCGATATCCACATTATCCAATGATGTAATTGCTAGCGGGCTGTTCTCCATGTGATATCGTTGTGATTTCACTTGATGGACAATGACTTCATTTATTACGTCTAAAAAGAGTTTACCAAGGTAAAAAAATAAAATATTCTAAAATCGATTTGGACTCTAAATTAACAAACCATTCGAGTACGGATGGTCCTTCTCATCATGATCGTGATCATGATCTGGTTTCATATTATGCTGATCATCGCTTATATTTTTCATATCGTCCATCATGTAATTGTAATTGAAATTGTCATAAACGGTGGCATCTTCATTCCCTTCGTCTTCCGAGTCTGAAATGTACGTTTCGTGCATGGCCTCGGGGGCCACAACTTTATATTTTTCATCTGGTTGATTGGGCGCGGCCGTTGTTGTTTCGGTAACGACCTTAAGAGTTTCGACAACTGTGATGTAACCCAATTTATCAGCAATATTTAAAGCGGTTTGTCCATTATTTGTGACCGCATTCGGATCAGCTTTATGTTTTAACAGTAAACTAATGATTAATGTGTGCCCTTGTTGGGCGGCTTGATGTAAAGGACGATACCCAACATTAGTACTCTTTTCAACGTCTGCATTATTTTCTAATAAATATTTAACCATATTGATTTGGCCAAAGTGGGCGGCCACGTGTAGCGGGGTATAACCAGCTTTGGTTGCCGGGTCAACGTCACTGCCACTGTCGATAAGCAGTTTTGCAGCACCAACACGATCTTCTTGTGCACATAAATGGAGTGGTGTTAAACCGTTTTTAGCTGCATGGTCTGGTTTGGCTTTATGCTCGAGCAACAACGCAGTCATTTCTGTATGACCTTCTTGCGATGCTAAATGTATTGGTGTAAAGCCAGATTTACTTTCAGCATCGGGTGATGCACCAAACTCTAATAGTTTTGTGGCAATTTCCATTTGATTCTTTTTAGCTGCAATGTGTAATGGTGTATGTCCATTTTTAGCAGCGGCGTGTGGGGATGCACCGTTTTCAAGAAGCAAAAGAGATACTTCCTCGTGATTGTAGTGATTGGCAACGTGTAGTGGTGTAACGCCATTTTTACCTTGGGCGTCAATTTTGGCACCTTTTTGCAGTAAAAGTTTAACAATTTTAACGTTTCCATATTTTGCCGCGGAATGGAGTGGTGTAAATCCTTTGGATGTTGTGGCATCCAAAGATGCACCGTTTTCAATTAGGGCGGCAGCAATTTCTTCTTGTCCCTCTTTAGCAGCAATGTGTAATGCGGTATACTGATCTTTCGTACATGAATCAATGTTTGCGCCATGCTGAAGAAGTAACATTACAATATCAATGTTTCCCAATCTGCATATAGAAAAATATTTAAAATGGAAAATTTTTATAGTTTTATAAATCAAGACGAGCATTTACCTTGACGCAACATGAAGTGGCGTTTGTTCTTCCCTTGCCTTGGTGTCAACTTGAGCACCGTTTCGTAATAAAATTCGTACAACATCGGTTTGATTTGCGCGCGCAGCCAAATGTAATGGAGTTTCACCCCGTACGGTTGGAACGTCTGGACTAGCATCACATTGTAGTAAGTATATGACAATATTCATGCAACCCATAAAACTGGCGACATGCAACGGTGTCAAACCACTTTCAGTAGTTGCACTTATGCTCGCACCATGCTTTAACAGGAGTTCGACAACTTTGATACGATTTTTTTTGCACGCAATATGTAATGGCGTAAAACCATTTAATGCACGTGCGTTCGGATCAGCATCCCGATCTAATAGTAATTTGGCAACCTTTACGTGACCACAATGTGATGCTACATGTAGAGATGTGAGATAATCTACCGTGACTTCATCGACTGGAGCTTTTTTATCGAGTAGATTTCTCGCGGCATCGACATGTTCACCTTGAGCTGCCATGTGAAGAGGCGTTAATCCATTCTAATAGGGAAAATCATAAATAATTTGTCAGGAACTCAAAATTTGCCACTCACCTTTGTTTTGGATAATATTTGAGCATCGTTCGACAATAGAATATTTATGACCTCTTCGTTACCGTTTCGAGCGGCGCAATGTAATGGTGTTAAACCATCCCGTGTTGTTGTATCAATTTTAGCACCTTTGGATATTAGTAGTTCGACCATATTCACTTTGCCCCATTTACATGCAACATGTAGCGGGGTGATATTATGTTTAGCTTGATAATTCACATCGGCACCTTTTTCAATAAGTAAATTTGCTATTTTAATATTACCGTAATGTGCGGCAATATGAAGTGGTGTGAAACCACTTTTTGATGGACTATCGGGATTATGTTCATTCTAAAGTAAAAAAATAAAAAATTAAATTTATTAATTGAGTGCTATAAGAATGAATGAAGGGTGTTACCTCTAAAAGAAGGGATGCGGCCTTTATATCGTCTTTTTTAGCCGCAATATGTAATGCGGGGAGTTTTACTTTACTACGGGTATCGTTTTCTAGCAAAACGGCTACAACTTTTTCATGTCCTTGCTGCATCGCAACCGCGAGTGGTGTAAAACCATCCTACAATATAAAAATATCGATATAGAGTGGGGTAATTATATAGAATTCACGCCTTAATACATACATCGGTGGTTAAGTTTTGATTAGCCCCTTTAGCTAGTAAATATCGTACGCAGGCGTCATGATTTTCTTGGGAGGCCATATATAGCGGTGTAAAACCATTTATTGATTTTACATTGACATCGGCATTTTTCTGTAGTAACAGCTTAATGACTTCTTTCTGTCCGGCAAGCGATGCGATGTGCAACGCTGTATTTTTCTTTTTTGTTGCATTATTTACGGCCGCACCACGATTCAGTAATTCGCGTACAACTTCAACATGACCATCTTTTGACGCTAAGTGCAATGCATTTAATCCGTTCTGTAAATTTGTTTTCATTTCATTAATTAATTAATTAGGTGTATCTAGCTAGTGCCGCGTTTTACAATGCTATATATAATTTATAATTTAAGTACGTAACGTATATGTATGTAGAGTTGCGTGTCATATATTTTGCTTATGTACATACATAATTTAATGCCATATATTACCTGATTACTTGTATTTATATCGGTTACATCACCACTTTCTAAAAATTCAATAACTCGTTCGAGATCACCAGCACGAGCAGCACGTAAGAATTCTGTATTTGGATCAGACGACTGAAACGAGAAGGAAAAATAAAAATATTATTAATTAAGGCTATATGCCGGCTAACCCTTTCTATATTTTCCAACATAATTATTAATTAGTTTCAATTAAGTGGAGACGATTTTATGTGAACACTGAGCAGATCTGTATTACATAATTTTAAATATTTATTCAAGGGTTACAGTTAAGTGCAGCATGTGATATTAAGAATTACTGTATTAAGTAATAAACTAAACATTCGTACATTAAGCGTTGTAAATGAATCGTTTAAATATTTTATGATCGCGGCGGCAGCTTTTAACATTCACGTCACAATGACTTTGCCAGATGAGTTCGCATGTCCACCCTATTCGAAATTTTATCTGTAGCGGTGTTTTATCAGAGATAGACTATATGATTGTTTTAACCTATGTCGAAATTTTTTTCGGCCCAGTATTAAGTTAAAATAGCTAATGAGTGACTTAGAGCATCCAACAATTGTATTTTTCCTTTTTAAAAGTTCGAATGTTAAATAACATTAATATATTGGCGAATATTAGATTTATGGCCAATTTAATAATATGGTAATCTGGTCGTCGAGAAACACTGAACATCTAAAGGTTTGATTGATGTTGGAGCTGAATCTGGAGTTTGAAAGATGGACTGCGTTTCTACACTTACAGATGATACAATATAAATTGAACCGACCAAATGGCACAGTGGTTAAAGCTTTGGAATTTGGACCGGGAGGTACCGCGTTCGAATCCCGATAGGGGCAGGATGCAAAAGTGAAATTTCATAACAGATTACGATCTGGGATAAAATGTAGCACATCTATGACCCCTGTCGGAGTGCAAAACTCATGGGCCGACCCATCTTCCATGTCAGTATAGACTGGCATGGAGCTTGCAATGTGCAGATGGTCTTAAATTCGGTCCCATAGCTGTACGTCGTCGAATTGGCTGACTGGCGTAAAGTAAGAACGGAAATAAGCAAACCGCGAAAGAGCAGGGGAGCTGAACAGGCCCCAGAACAGATTGCAGGGATAAAAAAAAGAAAAAAAATATAAATTGAAACCCCTCACTTAAATTGAGTACTTAGAGCTTACAAGCTAAGATAATATGAAAGAGATCGCTCAGTTCTTATAAGAGTATATATTGGTTAAAAATGTTTTTAGGTTATTTTCATTTTTTTTTTGCTACTTCTATGATCCGCAGTTATTGCGCCAAAATTCTATTTTCCAATGCTTCTCAAACGAAATGCAGAGAAAGATGCAAAATTCTGTTACGATCTCGCCTATTTGATTGATGAATGATGAGCAATTAATTCGGCATTGCGATATATTTATTCAACAAAAATTGCTCATTTAAGGTTTAGAGTTTTACTAAATTTTTGCAAGTGATTGGTGACACCTGGGCTTTAGTAGTAGCACTAACGCAGTTTTAAAACAGTTTTTTCTGTAGCAGATTATATTCTGGAACATAACTTCTAGAATAGATCATGCCGCATGCGAATCTAGACTATTCGATCGATGTATAAGTGAGGCGAGTGGAACAAACACAATGAATCAGTTTTAGTCTTTTAGTTAGTCATTTGGGAGATTCGGTACCCGAAATATTAAAAGCGAAAGTGTAAATCCAGTACTGGCGTAATTGTTTAGTAAAGATTTGGAACTTATTCAGAGATTATTTTCGGTATTTTCGCGAATATTCTGGAAGTGTGGACATTACGATTATTGGTGTTGTAACCGTTTAATTCTACAATCCAGTGATACGAACCGGATTTGATAGGGCAAATCTGTAACAAATGGTTGCAGTGCAGCGGTGGGATCATGAATATTAGAAGATGGGTGTTAAGGATTACGGACAACGGTTATGCAATTAAAACTCCAGTTAAGGCAGCGTAATTTACCGACGGGTTGCTGTAAAAATGAATTAATATTGCGCTACGTGAGGCTATGGAGAAGCAAGGGTTACAAGCGGATAATTATGAGTTCGTAGAGGTAATAGAGGAAAAACTACATGGTAAACATGAGATAGAAGCAGTTTCTAAACCACCTGGAACTTTCGATATGACACAACTATTGACAGATTTGGCACGAGAAATGAAACAAGAAGTCAATGAAATCAAAGTAGGCAACGAAAGATTCGAGAAGAAACTAAACGGAAAGTTTCTAACGGTACGCTTTGAAGTAGAAAAGTACAAAACGAAGTTCAACAGGTGCAGTCCAATTCAGGAGGTTGAACAGAAAGTTTATCTGGTGTAGTCGAATGTTCATGGTTGGATGTTGAACAGAAGTTGCAGTTTGAGGTTCAACGTCATTTGTGATGAACAACTTTAATCTCTTAAAGAAAGAGTAGCCGAAACATTTCAAACAATTTCCGAAAATAATCACAACAGTTACAGTGAGCTAATGAAGGCGCTGGATTGGAAATACGGAAGTGACCACAAGCCAGAACTATATCGAATCAAAATGCATAGAGCCTACCAGAAGGTCGGAGAAGCTCTTCAACAGTACACAACTGAGATCGAGCGAAGAGCGCAACGGAGATCGAGACAGAGAGCCAAGATGGACGTTTTTTATCGACGGCATTCGAGATCTAGAGACACGCAAGCAACTTTCGCTGAAACCATCTTTAATTAATGAGACTGCACAAGCTATTTTCAAGCCATTACTTATTTGCAATTAGATAATGGAATGAATTAGAGAAGTGGTAATCGGAAAAACCATGTAATACCAAATCACGACGATTTGGCATGCCTATTTTCTGTTCTACACCACAAAATATTGGAAGGATCACGATTGTAAAATACAGAATTGATATCGGAACAGATATGGCGACTCGCCAAGCACCTAGAAAGTTGCCTTAGCAAAACAAAAAGAAGTGGATCGAATGATTAAGGTAATGCGAGTGGCAGAAGTTATCGAGACATCAAACAGTCCATGGAACTTAACGGTGGTGTTGGTCAAAATGATGGACGGCAGCATGAGATTTTTTTGTAGATTATAGAAAACTTAATGATGTGATGAGAAAAGATAGCTATCTATTACCACGAATCGATGACACCTTAGACACATTATCGGATGCTAGAATGTTCTCCGCATTGAATTTCAAAGTGGCTATTGGCAGATAGAAGTTCAAAAGGAAGATCGTGAGAAAACGGTATTTAGTGTAGGCAACGGGATATGACAATTTAATGTGATGCCATTTGGGATCGCGTGCAAAAGGATTACATTGGTGAACGTGTCTTGTATATTTAGACAAAATTATCATATCATGGGAAACATTTTCGAAGAGCACTTGAAGAAACTAGCTGAAATCTTTGAATGAATACAATTCGCCGGGTTAAAGCTAATTCCAAAGAAATGTTCACTCTTCAGAGTGGAAGTAGAGTATTTGGGTCACAAAGTAACCGCCAATGGAATTCATATGGACGAAGGAAAAATCAATGGCAAAGGAATGGGAGGAAGAGGATCGTCGACCAACTTGGAGTGAGGTTTCAGATAAGACATCCTTAGTGAAGGCCTATTGAGCATAGTGGGAAAGCCGTCTTTTAAACAATGGTTGTCTTTTATCCGGAGAGCCCGGATGGCAAATCTAAACAATTTTTAAAAGTAATGCCAAAAAATAAAATTAGTCAAATACTGGAGGAGTATCATGGAAAGTAAGTGGAGGCCATATCTACAATGTGGCTGTGGTGGAATGAAGGCTCGGTATGACATATGACTAGAACAACTGGTTTGGCTCTACAATCCACAAAAGATAATCGAAGGAGTTTACAGAATAAAGAAAGGGCAGTGAGGAAAACACAAGGTAGTGCATTTGGACCGATTGGCACAATACAAAGGTGAAAGTTTGGATCATTTGGTAGGGGTAATGTTATGATCTCACCTATTGGGGTGATTGGCAATTAATTAGGCATTGAAAGTTTATTTAACGAAAATTGCTCATTTAAGCTTAGAATATTAAAATCATTTCATTGTGATATTGGTGACATCTATGGTTGATTAGTGGCACTAAAGATGGTTTATACTAGTTTTGTTGTATTCCGGTAGTAGCGTTATTGTTTAGTAAACATTTAGAAATTATGTAGAATTGGTTACAAATTACAAGAATAGGTGTTGTAATCATCAATTTCGATAATATTCACAATGATGATATTCACAATCCAGTGATGCTTGAAAATTAGTACGTTTATTGATTTAATTAGATAGCTGGCTATTTTCAGACCGACACATGTTCTTAAAATGATTTATTTTCATTCATTCATGCCGCATTTTACACTGACGCTAAAACTAGGTTGAACAGATCAAATTTTGCAAAATAAGAGTTTTAAAGCTATCTATGAGCTACTGCGGTTTTATGTCAGATAGTTGCTCATGTAATTCTTCCAATAAGATGAGTGTAAGTATAGTATAGAGAATAGTATGAGTGTAAGTATGAAGAAGTGCTAACTTTCTCTCACAAGTATAGAAAAAAGGCGTTTCGTTTACAACGATTCTGCTTCTTCTCTATAACCTTGGGATTAAACTAAAACCCACACAAGGTTGAATGATTCGATCCATGATTGTAGGTTAGGCATACGGAGGGGCATCCAAACACAACCGACTGCAATCAAATGATGATAATTCGCTTTGCATCCTGGCCCTGATGGAATACTAACCGAATACTTCGCCCTTTTTTATGAAATCCCTAATTTGAACCCAGTTTTACCCACCCATTACGGAATTTTGTTAATCCAAAATACTTAACATTGTAAAATATTTCTGAAGGATTCGTTTCTTTATACAGTTAGTGTTACTAAAAAAAATTGAATCCCTGTTGCCAGATGCCGTTACGCCACTTCAATAATTGTATAATTGTTTGTTTTCCACACTTTAACCAAAAATATAAATTAAAATTAATTTATTCAAATCTGTTTATCTATACTCACCTCTTATATAATTTATTAGTCAATTGAAGTCGGTTGGAGGTCAGTCTGAGTCAAGTCCATTCGACAATAACAACAAAATGTAAACAAAATCATATTTGTTTGTGAATTCGTGTTGGTTTTTATAAACCAGATAATTCAAATTAAAAATTATTATTTCTGGGCTCCCTCTGAAATTGTACCGGCAAAGTTGATATTGATACTCGATCCTAAACAGCATAGCAGAAAATATTTTTGAAATAAATACCTGAATAATGTACATAAAAAAATGACATTTAACTGCTGGAAATACGCGGTTGATTGCAAAGTGTGCAAAAGGCATGATAGCCGAATATACAGACGAGAAACTATAAAAACCACAAACCAGCAAAGCAGATTTACATTCACTTTTTGAGCGCGCAACAACAAGTAAATCAAGTGTCCAAATTAAAATTGTTCGATTTTGAAATTTTTGGGTTTGTTTCTCTTAATTTTTTTGCACAATCTTGACTTTAGTTGCTTTCTGTTTTATATAAAAGCAATTTTTGTTGTTGTGAGAAATCATAAGATCAAAACCGGTCCCGTCATTGATTCTGTGTATCTAATATGGTTTTTTTTTTATATACACTGGTGTACGGAGTATAGGTATTTAATACTCCCTCGTTCTGTTGGTTGGTTATACATGTAAAGTAGAATCTTATGTAGTTTTGCTGTATTCAATATTCTTATGTACACGTTCGTTATGAAACCGGCATAGTTTTACGAGACATCTCATATACAAATACACTTATAGTTTTTATTTTAATTTTCTTCTTAATTTTATTTTGTGATTTTAATTTTACTCTTTCTTCTTATTATTTTATTAATCGTACTCGTAAATATATCGTTATGTACACAGTTTATATTTAGAGAATAGAAAAATGCATTTTGCTTACGTGTTTCCATTTTTGTGTAAAGTGATCACACTTTAACGTCTAATTCGTTTATGACGTAATAAAATTATCAAAGTGTGGTACATTAGGATTAAATGGTTGGGCAAACAACTTTAGATCACCCACCATTGAGTTCGGTTTTTATCACCTCTTTTATTGTTATACCGGTATTGTGTTAAATGCATTACCAGTAAACAAGACACCACAAAAAAGCAGAGATTCACAGACCTGAAATTGGAGATTGAGCACAAAACTAAATAAATAATCTCGAAAATAATATTTAAAAAATACAAATAAGCTACCTCGCGGGTTTAAATTTCAGTTCGAAACGCAGGCTCTTTAAAACTCAGGGGACGAAAGCAATCACATAGCAGTGTGATCTTAAAGGTGTAATAGCGAACCCCTTACTACATGATAGTGAAAGCTTGGAATTATAGAAGTGTTCTCAAATATGTCTGCAGGTTGTATGGAGAGACTGCGGTGTTGTCAACTAAAGGTATTTTTTCTAAGTTGTCATTAAACCAACATTGGGGTACTAAGATTTACGTTTCGAAAAAATAGTAAACTCAGATAGACGATCGTTGATATCAAGGGTACAGCTACAGGCTGAGTACGAACGTCACGTAAACAAACGGTTTTGTATTGGATGTTGGAGAAGGAGTACTGAGTGTTGACTTCTTTATAAAATCAATCCAAAGCCGGTTTTTATTAGATTTTAAAATTGAAGCACATATAGCGTAAAATAACGATAGAATAGTGTCAAGATATAGGACTACACGTAGAAGAAAATTCGGATACTGGCTGGAACATTTAACTTAGGCCGGAGTAGTGTTTCGATAATCATGATATATATTGTAGAATATATTAATTAGAGTTTGTTCTGTAACCTTATAGAATAAATAAATTGTTCTTGTAATAAATTCTATAGATTATTTTACATTTGAGGGTCCAGAATAAAAAGTAGCTTCAGTATCTCTAACGGCATATCCGGATATCTGGTCCTTCCGAATAAAATAGTCCTGTTTTACTCGGCTTATAACAAATACGGAAATTAGGGAACTTTGACCTTTATAGGCCAAGTCTAAATAGCACGATTACGCTGGTCTCATATGATCACTTACTAAATAGATTTAGGAGGCGGGAAAATTAGCTAAGGATAATAAAATGCTCTGAGACATATATCTTAAGATAAATCGCATACAGTTGCAAAAAAGAACAGGTTCTCTAGCCGCCTCCTATAAGTAAATCAATAGTAGGTGACCATGTGGTTTGGCCGTGGCACGAACTGAAGACTACGGTAGAGAGGATATCTGCTGCTGAACCAGTCCACAATCCGGGCTTTTCCTGGGACCCAAAAAAACCTAGGCTCCTGGAAATGTTACAGATGGCGTGATCACGAGTAGTCACGTTGAAAGTGTATACAAATTACGAACGTGACAAATCAAGATATCAGAGGAGGACATCAATATGATAGACAGCCAGAGTAGCGTCCAACCTTCAGTCTCCAAACTATATACTTTTAAATGCAAAGAAAACAGGAATTTTATGTCTACAAAAACCTAAGTTCTTCATTTCTACAAAATTACAGCAAAGCTGACGTAGCAACGAGATGGTTAGCAATGAGATGGATCATGAAATTTTTAACCGATATCTGCTTAACTTTCACATGAAGTGGAAGATATCTAACCTGAAATTTTGGAAAGCTCATTATCACAGGTTCACCGTAACGTCCTGCCCTCGTGACATCCCAACCGGAATGCACAATAGATCTTAAGATCACAATGCACGTGGTCTTCTAAAACAGAGGCTCATATAATCATATACAATCTGGAGAAATACTTGAGAGATATCTAGGCAAAATACTAACTAACAGTCCATCTCAAGTTATCTTCAACTTTCCTCTTTATCTTTCAATCTTTAGAGCTAGTAATGGAAAAACATTTTTCTGGCTGCCCCCAATTCGCACCATAAGTGTCAGTTAAAATTTTAAATTTTCAGCATAGGACTAAAAGTGAGCTGCCATCATGCGGCTGTATAAATATTTTAGAGTTCCATCCTATTTATGGTTAAAAAACAACCGGAGGACCCAAAACACAAATAAGGTGGCGAAAAATACGGAGACTGGTTAAGTAATTGCACCAATAGTATTAAGCACTCGAAATGTGATTCAGGTAATTGTATCCAAGAATACGATTAGTTTGCATACCAAAATGAAACGAAATACCAAAGAATTTGTTAGGGCCAGACATGGGATGCGGTTGGCCATAACTAATTGGCAAATAACTTATTCTCCAAGGTATAAACAGAACCAGAGAGATACAGCGACAAGGTACATCGACAAAAACCATTTGTCAGCGTTGAAGCGACAAAACAAGAAAAATAATAATAAATTAACCCTAAAATATTTCATTTATCGACTCTATTTAAATTTTTTTACATAAAACCAGATTTGGTTGAAATTCATTTAAAAAGAGTTGTAAAAATTGTTTTCCAACATAATAATCTGACACTTATATTGGTAGTACTGCAGCGTCAGCGACAAAATTAAATAGATTCTATGGTTTATGTGTATTTTAACTTGACAGGCGTTGTATCTTGTCGCTGTATCTCTGATTCTATTTATACCTATAGCGGATTCAAACAACTAATTAAAATATTTTTTTTTATTGATGATGGCCAATTCTTGCGCTCTAAATCGTTAAGTATGGCAAATTAACATTTTAGTACAAATTTCATTTCAAATCGTATACCAATACATAGGCGAATAAAATTTAGTAAAAACACGACTCAAAGGGTCAAACCTGGGAATTGGGAATATAGGAATATACAAAAACTGGTATATGAAGGCCTGAATTAGGCCAAAATTAGTTGCTGCAAAAAATATTATCATGGGAAGCTTTGAAGACTTAGTAAATAATAAACTCTGCCAAATTGCCATTAATAAAAGTAGGTATGTAGCAACAAAATAAATTTGATTAATAAATAATACAAGAGCATTTTAATTTTGAGAACAAAATTGAGAATTAATTGAGAATATAAAAAAATTACGTCTAGAAACATGGCCGCCATATTTTTATAATTTATTTAGCTTAAACACAAACCATTATCATTTACCTTATGTGTCTTCGCTTTACTCTAATTTTTAGTACTGCACTTGAATTTACCACATACACTGTTAAAAACGATGTTCGTTGCCTGCTAGCTTGAGTACTCTTGGCACCCTATTCAAGAATTCTCTTGACCGCCTCCAAATATATGGGCTGCAGTCGAATAGTCGGGTAAATCGTTTAGTACAGTAAATTGAAATTTTAGAACATATTTACTTCAAGCAGTGTCCCAATTCTTTGGTAAATATGTGTCGCAAAAACGGCTCGAGTGGTAAAATATCGTGTTTAAAGGGTTCATTTCGGTGGTATATTGGTAACTGCCAAATAATTTTTGTTGTCAAAAGTGTAGAAATTATTCACACAAAAACATGGAAAAATATTTAAAAAATATTAAAAAATATTTAATTTGAAAATAACAAGCCATTATGTTTAGTAGACTTACTTTTTGAATTGGAAACATACGAAAAAAAGAAAACGTCAAACGCACAACAACAAAAACTCAATTACCCTGCTATTTAGTACAGTATTTCAATTTACCCTGTACACTGTTAAAAAAAGGTAAAAAGTACAATTTACCCGACTATTCGACCGCAGCCATGACATGAAATTCGTAAATTTTTAACCAGGCTCCATAAAAAAAATAGGACTGATTAAGGTCCAAAAATCATTTTAAAATATAATTTTTTCATAATTAGGTAAGAAATGACACATTTCAGTCATAGTTGCATTAATTCATTTTGAGTTACTGAGTACTGAAATTCAGACTAATAACTAAAAAATAAATGTCAGAAAATCCATCTTGGTTTATTTGGAACTAATATAAAATCTAATTTTAAAATTTTATTACTAAAGGTAGGGTTCCAGTCATGTGAGGAATTAATCGCTGATTAAGTAGATTGGAATTTTGTGACCATTGTGTTACTATAACTATCGGTTATACCTAGAGGCCGATTCTGTCCCACCTAATTAACATAACGTACATTCAAAATCAATCAATCAATTTAACAAAAAGCAAATTTGCTACAAATAGATTAGATTAGGCAAACCCTCTGGGTAATTTAGTTAGAAAATATTATTGTCATAAATATTTTAAATATCGGAAATGTAACCAACTTTCATAAAAATTTGGTTACATTTCCCTTAATTTCTTTTTGTTTTATTGTTGTTGCAATTTTTTTAATTTTATTGCTTTATATTGGAGACAAAATATTTTAATTGGCTGTATATGTTTTATTTAGGTACAATACATTTCATTTTGGCTTTTGGAGAGGAAACCCAAGAAATCAATAAAAAGTATTTCTATTTTTCCATTTTGACGAAGATGAAATCATCGCTACCTTTTTTCATCGCTCAACTATCCGACGAAACATTGAAAAATTTCTTATATAGCTACATGTTAACGTTGTGCGCGAAATATATATCATTTTTTACCAATTCACAATAGCACGATCCAATATTAAAAAACATTTAAACTACTATTTTTAATTCGTACACTAATATTAATTTTACTATAAAACACAATTTGTGATGTCAAACCACTTTGCACGGCGAAACACAACTTAAAATGATTATGAAGCTCCGACTTTTTCCGTATTTTTCGTAAAATTGTCGGAAAACCACTGAACGAGCTCAATCTAATTTTTTAAATTTGTGTATGGATTAAACCAGACTTTATAAAATTCGTATGTTGTAGAATTGTTTAACTTTGTATACAGAATTAAATTGAACTCATTCAGTAAAATATTTTTGTTTATCAATAAAAATTCTGACACATCGCGCTACATAAAGTCTACATGGTATCAATTAGCCTAATTGATGAATAGTTTAGAGTCGTTTAGACTTTACGAGAAATGAGTAATACAGTATGTTGGATATACTCGCATGAATCATCTGCTATTCTGCCATATTATGTATATGTACTAGCCCAACATATACATTATGTCTATACTGTTATGCTACAAATATGGATGTACATAAATTTTATGTTTATTTTCAAATTTTGCGGAGTAAGTAATAAATTTATGGATGACAAAGTTTTATAAATGAGATTTGTTGCGTTCCATTTTATTGTCTTTTGCAACAAAATATGTACAAATATAAAATGTTTGAGATAATTATTTGCAAATCTATACGTACACAATAACACTGATGGATGGATGGATTATTCCACACATATGACGTCAAATTTTTTAAAAAGTATAATATTATTTCATTCGCGTATTATATGAAAATCTATTTATATCACAATTTTAGTATACATATTTTTGAATATGCCATATGTGATTTTACGAGCCATGAGTGACGCGGGAATTTATTAATTTATAGGCTAGCCGCAAAGTTTGTGAGAAATAGTTGCGCTTAGGTTCACAGCGTAAGTGAAGTTTCACTATAAGAACCACACGTTTAACTATATTGCTGTACTTGCTGAACTTCAGATTTCAACCTGGACAAATGGTAAATAGTAACTTCATCTATTATAATTTGTGTTGCCTTAAACGGAAAACTTCAAAATTGTAATCTTAAAAAATACCTTCATGGAACGGACTTAAACTACAAAACTTCTATATCAAATCCGTCAAAGTAGTTACAAAAGTTTACAAAATTGATAGTAAATACGTTATTGTGGTTACTCATCAATCGAAAACTAACTGCAGGGATCTAATCTACGCTCTAAAAACTTTAACATCCTACATGCAACACCGAAAATATGAGCCTTTCACGATTACTTTGGAGGTTAACATCCCATGTCAACAACCTTATGTCGCTGTTGCAATATTTTACAAACTATCCATCGAACAACATCAAATGGGTTTTAAATATTCCATTCAATATGTCCACTCAGTATAAAAGAGTTTCGATTACTGGTGATCCCTCAAGGTTTTCACGTAGTAACTGTACGGTTTTTCCAACTACATCTCCGTAATTTTACAAAGTATTGTCTGCAGAGTCCAGCTACAAAAATTCGATCATGGAAATAATGTTTTACATTAAACACACAAACAGCCTAATTAAAACCCACTTAAAGAACCACTACATCAAGCACATCCATTTACTGTCTTTTTCCGCTCCTTCGTTACGACAAACCCATCACAAAACATTAGTCTGGCTTTGATGGGAATAATCTGGTACAACTGTGTGAAGACACTAATTCATTTATTACCCCCACACAGATATATTTTTTGTTCATCGCGTACGGAAATTATGTTATAGATGCCAGACATTTCAAATATTCAAGGTGTACCTGGATGTGTTAAATCAATCTGGATTATAAACAATCATAAACTTGGTAATAGGAATCGGACCCACGATACAGTTTTTATTGGTGAGTACATGATTGTGTGCATGCTGGTTATATAGGACTCGTGGTTATCCTTAGTAAATGTTCCAAAATATATTTTCTGGGTGATAAAAACCAAATACCATATATTGACAGATTCCATCATGTCAACATGCAATTTTCCGATGCAAGCGCATTCGTAACAAAGTCGGAATACCTAAATATGATGTCTAGATGCCCTGGTGATGTTACTTCTGCTCTAACGGAATACTACCCTAATATCAGTAGTATGAATACAGTGCAAATTTCAACCAAACTTATAAACCTATAGTCAACATTGTCGTCGATACCTATGTTGGATAACGCATTCTATCTAACTTTTACCAAATCTGATAAACAACTAATATTCCAGCTTAAGATACCAGAATACAGTAAAGTCATGACGATCCACGAAGCACAAGGATTAACCTCACCAAATGTGATATGTATTAGAATCAATTCTCAACCACTTGAGCTGTTCGATAGTGTACCGCGTGCCATAGTTGCAATTTCAAGGCACATACAGTCATTTATATATTTATCATCAGTGGCTAATGATGACTACACTCATTTTTAAAGAAAGCTCGAACCCATATTTCTACTCAAAAGGTAAATCAACCCATAAGATCCAAGAAAAGATTGGTTTATAATAAAATTAAACTATCTTATGATTACATTGTTTACAGATGCGATCGGGCCCTCGAAACTAGCTCAAAGAAATCGGGTGGTAGCGTACTTATAACAGTGCATTCTAAACTCTGGAATGGTCCAGTAACTTTAGCCCCATCGAGAGTCGAACCAATCGGTGTAAAAATCAAAATGAACCAAACCAATCTAATCATCTACGTAGCATATATACCACCTCAATCAAATAGTGATCATTATGCAACTTGCATCGATACGATTGATGAAGTTATTAATACAACAAACTCGTCAGGTTTAGTTCTTGTGCTTGGTGATTTTAATCTTCCAAATATAACTTGGAATTTAGACCCGGAACTAAATTGTATTTTACCATGCATTACAGATGCCGAATCTTTATTTGTGGACGCCATGCTTGGTTATAATTTCAACCAAATAAACACAATTGCTAATAATCGTGATAGAGTATTGGATCTTGTCTTCAGCAGCGATATTAATACTTTCAAAATTTCAGAATCCGTGTTATCTTTTGTCATAAACGATGTCAATCACAAATCTTTGGATATTGTATTTGACTTAAATGGAGAGTTCGGAACACCTACAACCAATCAAATACACCTTAAAAAACAAACCGTGTGGGGCTACAAAACTACATAGAATCCATCAACTGACAAATAACTGTCAATTCCAATGATATAAACGAAAATGTGGACAAATTTAATGACATCATGCTTCAAGGCTTCGAACTTTATGTACCTGTATGCTGTAAACCACAAAATGTTTACCCCCAGTGGTTCGATGATAGACTAGTTAACTTAAAAAATTGGAAGTCGAAAGCGTAAGCCAAAATGTTAAAAAGTGGGTTAGAAGCGGACACGTATTTTTTTGTAATCAAAATACAGGTGTTATCTCGATCAAATACAAGAAAAAATCAAAGTAAATCCTAAACAATTTTGGAAATACTTTAGGAATAAACGCGAAATTGAAGGATACCCTGCTAATATGACCTACAACAATACCTGCTCTTCAAACGCCAAAGATACAGCTGACATGTTCGCGTTGTTTTTTCAATCAGTCTATAGACCAAGCGTTACTAGTGGATTGTATGAACAACCCAGCAATAATAACGTATCAATAATTCTTCCTGTTATGTTTATCGGCTTTAAAGGGATTTGGAGATAGTTGTGGTCTTGATATAATATATACCTTCTTCTATTCTGAAGGAGTAGGCTGATATTTTAGCAGTTCCATTATGTTACCCACTCCTTAAGCACCGGCGTGTTTCCCCAAAATTGGAAAATTTCAAAGATTACACCAATTTTTAAATCGGGTAAACGAGGCGACGTGACATGCTAACTAAGCAGCATTTGCGGAAATGTTATTTTTTTGTTTTAATTGAAGGCTGAAGTACAACGAATGCTTGTGGAAGTGTTGAAGGTACGCCTCACTTAGGACAGCCAAAAAAATTCGTAAACGATGAATTACAGGCATTGCTCGATGAAGATCAAACTTAAACGCAAGAGGAACTTGGCAGTACATTGGACGTGACAATCTATGGGCATCTATGGGCATGATTCAAAAGCAAGGCAATTGGGTCCCTTATGAATTGAAACCAAGAGAAGTGGAAAGGCGATTTTTTTCTTGTGAGTAGCTCAAAGGCAAACAAAAAAGGGTTTTTTACATCGAATAGTGACTGATAACGATAAGTGGATCTTCTACGATAACCCAAAGAGGAAATAATACTACGCTTTGTGTACTACGAGCTGCAATAACCTGGCGAATTCATTACGGGCGAGCGCTACAGACTACAATTAATTCGTGTGAGCCTTGCATTACGAGAAAAACGACCGGAATATGAGGAAAGACATGATAAAGTTATTCTTTTGCATGACATCGCTCGGCCTCACGTTGTATAAGTCGTAAAAAAATATTTGGAAACGCTCAAGTGGGATATTTTACCGCATTCGCTGTATTCTCCGGACATTGCTCCATCTGATTACTGGTTGTTCCAAAGGGTGCAACACGATTTGCCAGGTCACCAGCTCACTTCTTTCGATGAAATTGAAAATTGGTTTCATACTTGGATCGCTCCAAAAGACAAGACGGTTTTCCGGGATGGGATTTGAAATTGCCTGAGAGGTGGGAAAAAGTCATAAGCAGCTATGGACAATGTTTTAATTAATCTGTTCATTCATTTTATTTTAAAATAAATGCATTTTTTTAACTATTGCCAAAGTCTTTATTCTTGAATCTTTCTTTATACGAAACTAACAAGAAGCTCAACATGCGCGTAATTATTAGATTATATTTCTCAGTTAATTAAATCTAGAGGATCTGCTCTGCGAAGCCGTCTGTATTTCGGTTGCCTAAGTATAGTTTTCTAGCTAATTCGTTAGGGTGTGATTCCAGTTTCAGTTGGTACTTAAGACTGCATGATTTAATTGTCTCTTTAACAGTTTTGATTCCTGTTGCTGTTTCGAATATACCATGATGCTACAAAGTATCTTTGCTTGCGTTGCACTAGTTGAGCCCCATAGTTGGATACCATATGTCTATGTGGGGATTAGGATCGCTTTGTATAGTAGAACCTTATGCAGTCTAGAGAAAGGTTTGATTTTCTACCGATTATCCAGTACATTTTAGAAAATTTTATTTTTAATTGATTGCGTTTTGTTTCAATGTGCTTTTCCATGTCAATCTTCTATCGAGATGAAGACCAAGATATTTGACGTTTGTTTGTTGAGGAATTGTGATATTGTTTAATTTTACTGCTGGACATGTACGTTTAACATTAATATTCAGTGTGAATGTTACATGTGTTGATTTACATTCATTCCTCCTTATCCGCCAAGTTTATAACCAATCTTCTATTTTGTGTAGAAGTTCTTGTAATTATCTCGATGATGTTTGAGGATTTTTGTGTGAAAACAATATAGCTGTGTCATCAGCAAAAGTTAAAGTGATTATTTTTTCAGTTATTGGTAAGTCCGCTGCGAATAGCAAGTATAGCACAGGTCCCAATACACTACTTTGCGGTACTCCTGCCTTTATCTCGGTTAGATCAGTAATCCTCCATGCCATACTTTGTCGAAAGCTTGCGCAATATCCAAGAAAATTGCCGAGCAATATTTCTGTTCTTCTAAGGAAAGTTTAATTGTATTTACAATTCTGTGCACCTGTTCTATTGTGCCGTGTTGCTCTCTAAATCCAAATTGGTGATCTGGTATAATGCAACTTTCAGATAATATAGGTATTAGTTCTTGTAGTAGCATCTTTTCAAAAAGCTTTGAAATTATCGGAAGTACACTTATTGGCCTGTACGACGAGACTTGGGTTTCGTCTTTAACTGGCTTAGGAATCATGATAATTTGAGATATTTTCCATTTTTGGGAAAAGTAGCCACATCTCATAATCGCGTTAAAAATATATGTTATATATTTTATGCATCTATCTGGTAATTCTTTGATCATTTTTCCAGTTATTAGATCATGACCTGGCGCTTTCTTAGGATTTATGCGGTTTTTGATAAACGTTTTGACGCATTTTCATTTAAATTTTACTGGATTTGGGTTCGACTCGTCCCTCGTAAACTGTTGTAGTACGCAATCGTTATTTTGTTCGTTTGAGGTGAACACTTTTTATAGATGGTTAGAGAAAGCGATGGCCTTTTCTAAGTCACTTCTGGCCCAGTGATCATCTATTTTCCTTATCGGTGGCTTCGATAGCTCTGGCCTTTTTAAATTTCTTGCTGCCTTCCACAGTGAGTAATCTGTTTTTTCTGTTGCCGTGAGCTCATTTAGGTAATTCTGGATTCCTAAATTTTGTTCTTTCCGTATTGCTTCTCTCAAAGCTTTAATAGCACTATTTAATTTCCATTTGTGCAAAGAAGATTGGTGAAGGTGCCATAGCCGCCGAATTGCCCGCTTGTCTTAAGTTTTCTATCGCGGCATCAATGTCTTCTGGTGTGCGAAGTGGAACTTCAAGATGACAATTTACAATTACTATGTTTCTATAGAGAACCCATTTCGTTAGTTTGTTTGTTAAATGTTGGGGTGGTGCAGTTCTTAAGGCTTGGGTACTTAGTGTTACTATTATTGGTGAGTGATCTGATGATAAATCATAACAGTTAACGACTTATAAGCATTGTTGCGTGTTATTCCTCGTATTACACAGAAATCTATTAAATCAGGAATTTTTTTTCTATCTGTAGGCCAATATGTTGGATATCCAGATAATAAATAATCCAGGTTTTTCTCACTTATTGCTTCGTGGAGTTGCTTGCCTTTGGGTGACGTCATACTCGAACCCCATTGCACATATTAGCGTTGTAGTTACCAATTGCTGTTTTTAATTACGTGTTTCGGACAGTAGACAGCCGATATTAAAAATTTCCCAATAAAGCCATTTATTCGCCGAGATATTCGAAAACTTAAAATATCAATTTCGACGAACCAAGTCGGAAAATGATAAAGGCACGTCATATATAAGGATATATTAAAAGCAGGCCAGCTCCATTCGTATAACAGACTTTGGCCAGTGCAAGAAATCACATCGATATCAATCAACTGCTTAACCAAACTAAAACGTTAAGTGTATTATATTTCTGACTCCAAAGTCTGACTTTAGATAAAGTTAATAGTATACTAACACCTAACTTCAAAAATAATTAAATTTCCGGCTGTCACGCCACTCGCCAAACAGATGGTAATATTATAAATATGTTCAAGTCGCTCATGTCTGACTTTAGATGAAGTTTAACAGTACACAAAATACCAACGCGAAAAAGTATCAAATTGTAGGTTTAAACTCGCTCCTATAATAGACGATAACGTTTTATATTTTTTCGGACAAAATATTATTTTTAATGGCATTTATACAATGTTTACGACTTTTCTAGTCATAGAAAACCAAGAGACCATTAACTCACAATATATATGTACCACAAAAAGTAGAAAAATGCACTCCCCCCATTTTTAACCCCAAGGTACTTCTTGTGAACACAAAGATACACAAACCCTTACAAAAATGAGAACTTCCTTAGGTCCCTTCTTGGCAGCTTGGTTTCGTACTGATAAAAAGTTAGTCTACTCATCAGGTTGCAACGACCAAACTACAAAAAATCAACTCTTGCTCAGTACTTATAGTACAAAGCAAGAACTTATCGATTTGGCGAATTATATAACAAAATCAGTTATTTCTGAAAATTCTCACTATGTATGTCTTTTTTAGGAGTGACATTTAAGCCTACAATTTGATACTTTTTCGACCCTGAAGTCAACGTTCAGCATATTTTTACAGTTTTCTGAATTTAACTTCAATGTTCAATCGAACTTAAACGACATTATCTCTATTTTGAGATCTATGCAGCAGAAGCTCAATAAATTGGATGATCTGGAGAAGTCGCAGTCGTTTGTTTGCACAAGCTTAGATGGTTTAAACGCGACCATAAAAGATCTTACTAAGGCTAATACAGAAGCAAATGAAAGGCTGATGGAGCTTGAATACAAATATTTGCGACAAGAGGCTAAATTAAACCTGATGGAAGCTCAGTTAGACCAATATAATCAAGGGGAAATTAAAAACAATATTGTCATTTGTGGCTTGCCTATTATTCCAATTCAGAATGTTGATGCTCTTGGTCAAGAAGCCTGTAACTTAGTGCTCGAGACTCTAACTAAAGTTGACGTTGACATAAAAACTGATATTGTTTCAATTAAAAAAATGTTTCACAACAAAAACAGCCGATCAACTTTAAAAACTCATTTATTGTTGAACTCAAATCACAGATATAAAAAATCATATAATCACTAAATATAATGATAAAAAAAATCCACACCAAATGATGTTAACGGTTTCAACATTATCCAACAAAGAAGCTAAAAAATTTCAACTACATCACAAATTCCAGTTCTTGTGGTGTAAAAATGGAAAGATGTTTCTTCGCAAGTC
Source organism: Nephrotoma appendiculata (assembly GCA_947310385.1). Classification (NCBI taxonomy): domain Eukaryota; kingdom Metazoa; phylum Arthropoda; class Insecta; order Diptera; family Tipulidae; genus Nephrotoma; species Nephrotoma appendiculata. Next base: position 18,733,929 of record OX371223.1, read on the forward strand.
AAGCAGTTCGGAGGTACATCATATATATTCAATGAACGATATCAATCGCCTGCAGAATGGATTTCGTACTTCTGGGAACACATCATCTTCTATGGATTAATAGGTACTGTACGCCTATTCTTATTGTTTATCATTATCTAAAAAACTTTAAGATATTTTATTTAATTATTATATATTAGTACTTACCTGTATCAAATTTTATAAATTTATATTTTTTTTTGTTCACAAAAACAAACTAAATCGAATATGTCAAATGACAATTTTGTTTATTTTGTTAATATTTTCGTCACACAAATTACGGTATTTTTCCGTATTTCAATATTATTGTCTCTTTTACTGCAATTACAATTTATTTATAGTTCAGATCATTACAAATTTCCTAAAATACAGAACTTTATAATTTCATTTAAATTGTTGATTAAGTTAAACTCCGAAATGTTGACTATTTTTCTTGTAATTCATTATAATATAGTCCTAACAATACGTAAGTGTTACGCTGTTTTTGTGAATTTTTTGATTCTCTCTCTCTATTTTATTTTCAATTAGTCTTATATTGGCGAAACGTATTTATTTTAACAAATATTGAATGCATTCTGCACAAATATAGTTTAACCTTACGTATGTGTTATATTTATAATTATAAAATTGATTTTTATGAGCAAATTCAGTAAGACACTAGAAAAAAATTGTGTAAATAGTTGTTTCTTGAACGTTGATGATTACGCATTGAGCAAAACAACAATTGATTCCACTTCAAAAAAATTAAACATTTTGCAATATAATGTACGCGGTATGAATAATATGAATACGTTTGATGATGTTATTTTATTTAGTGAAAATCTGAATGAAAACGTTGATATCTTGGTACTTGGTGAAACTTGGGTTCATAGTCACAACGCCATTTTATTCCAACTAAATAATTTTCGGAGTGTTTTCTCTTGTCGGGATGATCGCATAGGTGGTGGTTTAGCTATATTTGTTAAAAATAATCTGAATTTTAATATTGTTATGTGCGATGATAATCAGTTTCCCTTTCATTTTATATGTATTGAGCTTACTGATTACACATCGACCAAATTATTAGCTGTTTATAGACCACCAAATTCAGATGTTAATTTATTTTTAGAATTTTTGGATGGCTTTTATATGGGCAAAACTGATACTATTATTATTGGAGACATAAATATACCTGTAAATAAAAAATCGAATTTAGTTTATGACTATAAAAATATTCTGATGAGCTCAGGAATGATTGTTACTAACACGTTTGCTACAAGATCAATTAGTAACAATATTCTTGATCATGTTGTATCTAGTTTTGTTAATATTGGCACAGTTCAAAATTCCACCATTTTCTCTAATATTAGTGATCATAATTTTGTCTTTACGTCGGTTAACTTCAAAGGGAAATTCTTCCGACGAAAACTGCAAAAAAGAGTTATTAACTTTAATAAAGTTGAGTCATGTTTTGTTGATTTTCTCGAAAGCACGCATTTTGATACTAATGATCCTGATACAACTTTTAAACTGATTATTGAGAAATATAATCAGTTAGTTGAAAAATTTACAGTAATTAAAAGTGTTGTTGCTAAATTGAAGAGCAACTCTTGTCCCTGGATGACTTACAATTTGTGAAAACTCATTGGGAAACGCAATAGATTATTAAAGAAACACAAATTAGACTCCAATAACATGGTAATTCGTGAACAATTGTATAATTTAAATAAAAAGATATCATCGGAGAAATATTATGCGAAGAAACAGTTTTATGAAATTATGTTTAGTAATGTGAACCAAACACACTTATGGAATAATATCAACCAGTTTTTAAATAGAAATTTTCATAGCTCCGATATTCAAACTATTATCGTTAACGATGATAAATATAGTAATATATCTGATATAGTTGATATATTTAACGATTACTTTGTACGTATAGGTAATTCGCTGGGAGAAGCAATTGGAAGTGATAGAGATATTAATAAATTTAATACATTGCGTTCGAATCCTGACTCTATATTTCTATCGCCCACTACTCCTGCGGAGATGTGTAATATTATTTGTTCTCTAGATAATGGTAAAGGTAGTGGACCAGATAATATTCGTAATCAGGTTCTGAAGCGTAATGTAGCCTTCTTCACTGAAATTATTGCGAAGTTAATAAATACAATTTTTCAAACCGGTGAATATCCTAATCAATTAAAAATTGCCAAAGTTGTCCCAGTTTTCAAAAGTGGTGAGAAAAATCTAATTTCTAACTATAGACCTATTTGTACTCTATCTGTATTTGATAAAATTATTGAAAAAGTTATAAATTCGCGATTCAGGAGTTTCTTATATGAATCGAACTTTTTCTACGCATATCAGTATGGGTTTAGAGAAGGTGCGGGCACTGATGTGGCTCTTGTTGAAATGACTAACATTATTTACAATGCTTTGGATCGAAAGGAGTATGTTGCAGCCCTCTTTCTAGATCTAAAAAAAGCTTTTGATACTATTGATCACAAGCTGCTTCTCGATAAACTATATGGTTATGGATTTCGTGGTGTAGCCTATAAATTGATTAATAGTTACTTAACTAATCGTCAGCAATATGTTATGATTAATGGAATTAGCAGTAATATTTTAACTGTTAAATGTGGGGTTCCTCAAGGCAGTGTGTTGGGACCATTACTGTTCCTGATATTTATCAATGACATCTCGAATTTGCCCTTGATTGGCAAAATTCAAATTTTTGCAGACGATACTGCAATATTTTATGAAACTAAAGTCCCTTCTACAATACAGAATAGCATGGAGCATGATATGATCATCTTACTGGAATACTTCAAATCGAATGTGATCTCATTGAATTTAAATAAAACAAAATTTATGATCTTTCATTCACCACAAAAAACTCCAATTGATTTGCCATATCTTAATATAAATAACGTTGTAGTTGATAGAGTTGAATATTTCAAGTACTTAGGAGTGACTTTTGATACGCACATGTCTTGGGGTGAACACATTAAATCCGTTTGTACTAAAATGGCTCCTTTAGTAGGATTGGTAGGGAAACTCTCGTATTTTGTGCCTAGTTATGTATTGAGACTGATGTACTTTGCATTTATTCATCCCAGAATTTGCAACGAACAAGTTCATTAAATAATGCAAATATTTCGATTGTGAAAATGTCCTAATAAAATAATGCAACTCTTCTTGCATCATTTTAAACCACGAACAGTCGACTTATAATCTCAATTACCATCTCAATAGAATCGAATTTGTTTACTAGTATGTTTAGCATCAATACCATCTACATTGATACGAATATTGAAGCAATTGACACACCTCCAAATGCAGTCAAGCTCTTTTGCATTGTAATTGTACCATGACGTCGCTATTTTTTTATTTTTTTTTTTCTTCGACTACGACATGCAAAAACGTTGTGCATTGTGCGTGTAGTAATGTTTACATAGTATGTAGGTTTAACTCTCTCTCCAATCTCCGACATTTTAATTAAAAATATATTTTACCAATTATTGATTTTCGTTTAGAAAAATTAGTCCGACCAAAGCTTTTGCATAGCATCAACCAATAAAATTTTAAAATTTTGGATCACGTATCAGAGTTCCATAGTTTGTGGACTTTATATATTTCGGCCGTTTCCTATTTGGAATTCTATTATCCAAATAAAAGTGATACCACAGGTAAATTCATTTTGGTATTATGTTATCTTTGTTTTAAACAAGAAAAAATCTAATTTTCGGTTTCGAATTATTTATAGTTTTGTAAAAGACGAGTGTGGTGGATAAAGACTCACGATCGCGTGAGGAGAAATCGCGGCCATATAATATAGATAATAATTTATCTGGGGTTCAAGGCGCTACTCCAACCAATCGTGCTTGTGTAATTAACGCCTATTTAGCACGTACAGCGGGTTATATTCTGGGCACATAAAGCGGATCATATTCTGAGGCGTAAAATTCATACGGTTCATGCTGCAAAAATAACTAGTGTTGTGCGGATCCTCCATTATTTATAGTGTATTTTAATTTTAAGAAAAGCGTTATGCTTATGTCGTGTTACTATAAGTTAATTTAATTTAAATCATATCTAAATATTTTTAGTATTCTCTTAGTGCATAATTAGTTAACGCAAATCGTCGTTATTTAATCTCAAATTAAAATTTATAATTTAAAACTATCTAATCGAGAAGTGATAACGATACCGCTATCGGGTGTCTTGTGTAACGTGAGATCAAATGTGTGAAAAGTGTTTGTTTATATAGCAAGATATATTATAATAATTTGTACGTTAAGTTAAAGAACACTATCTATAACTAACTTAATGGGGAAGCGCTTCATCCAGGCTGTTATATATGGGTAAGTGATTTACAGTTGTTTTCTAATAATTATTTTGTGGTTGGTAAATAACAGATTTTCACCGTTTTAACTTTTACTCACGAGCGTCGTCTTGTTTCTCGAACTAATTTTGTTCGTATTACGGTCGGTAAAGTTATATCACTTTTCATATATATATATATTTATATATATATATAAATATATTTGTCATATGAATTATATATATAAATTGGTTTCTAGTAATAAAGAAATAAAAATAAAAATAAAAATATATAAAAACAAAAGATTTGATAATGTCTAACGTAAAGAAATTTTCTTTTTTATAATAAAGATGTTAGTGATACAAATATGAAGTAATTCATTTTAATTTAGTGGGGGGAAATGGGTTGAATATTCCGTAACGGATAATCGTGTTCCAGTCTTGTGTTTATTTAATTTGTGGTTTCTACAGGCAGCTGCGTACATTCATCATTTTCCGAAGGCCCACCCCAAACCGACTTCAGCTAGCGGGCCAATGGCTGCTGTTCGGAGATAAATGATGAAGTTTTTTTTTCTGCTAAGGGAAGGTGTGTCGGAGACCGGTTAAAAATCATGGTATAATTGCATGATTGCAGGTGTGTTTTTGTTTGCAAGGTTATATTTTCGTGGCGTGATGTTATCAACTTTTTTATGCAACGCCTTGACTAATATAGTGAGCAATAACCTGCGGCCAACCCCCCTTTCGTTACAAATTCTTTATGGAATTATTGTTTGCGGAACGGCAAGTCGGAGCAGGTTAAAACCTCTTCAAATCATGCAAAACAAAAGTGTGAAAGCTTTCTTGAAGCTCCCTTTTCGAGTATCATCATTGTATTTTTATGAAATTGAATCCAAAGGAATTTTGCCGTTGGGTGCGCCCCGTATAACCACAAGTAAAGATTTTTATAAACTTGTACAGCATCTTTAGTTGTTTATCTGTACAGGAAAAAATTTATTGTATCTATGCAGTTTCTGATAATATATCCCTATAAAGGAACTTCAACACAGTACCAGTAAATTTTCTATACTTAATTATTTTTATTGGTTCGACATAGAAGTTATCTACAGTACATTTAAAGACGATCAATAAAGTATCGATTTCAAAATAAAATAAAGACTGTGTACAGAATATTTATAAACAACCTATGTTTCGGTAAAAAAAAACACAACTACTTTAATATCGATACTCTATAAAATATATAAAGATTTCTGTACAGTAACTTTACTTGTCACTTTACTTATAACTTGTCACACTCTCTACAATAAAGTATTTGTGATAATGTGATCATGCTTGAGTTTAAGTATACTGTTTTTATCATTATTTTGTTCCTGAGTGCAATATGAACTATGGTGATTTTGAGCACGACGTCTATATTTATTTATTCTTTGTTTTGGTGTTTTTATTTACTTGTTCAGTTAACTTTGAACCATTAAAATGGAATTTGATTTGACATATTGTATTTCAAGATAACTTTTTTAGGATCTTTATAGAACCTGTATCAAAATATGTTAAATATATAAAGTTTTATGAATACATCAACAATAGCGTCGTAGTGCAGTGGACAGAGCAATGGTACGAGAAAAATCGGATCCGAGTTCAACCCCCATCAAGGTAGGTGTAAGGTAAGTACAATTAAATTAATTATATAAATGAAATTTAATTCCTATAAGCAAATTTGTCAAATAATTGCATTAAAATATGAATATAAAACTATAAAAGAAATATGAAAAATAAAGAGAATATGAAAAATAATTTTTAGTTTCTATTTATGGTAAATTATGTATATAAATTATTGTTATAAAGATTCTTTATTGAAATGTTTATTAACCCTTTATCAAAGGTGATTCTTAACTATATATATACTACTAACTAAGTAATTGTAAAGATTCTATATAGAAGCTGCGGTTTGACGAGTAAAGATACTTATAGAGATCCTAAATAGAGTCTGTAGATAAAGAAATTTGCACTACAGGTATGTCTTTATTCCAAATCTACAGTACCTGTACCATGTACATACAGCATGTTTCTTTATCCAGATAAAGTTTTCGTTGCAGATTATTTATAGGAGTGGTAACTTGTGGTTATACGGGGCTGTATGATTACCAAGTTTCATTGTATATGTACAGGACATTAAATGTCTCTTCTACCTTATCTAATTTAGAAATTAGTAATAGTAATCATAAATATGGAACCAGATTTGCTAATAACATATCATATGGATCTATTACAAACGAATTTGGACGCAGATCAATCCGATTTTCCGGTCCCTCAATTTACAACAGATTGCCTGAGTCATTGAAAACCGTAATGAATATTCATCAATTCAAGAAACAATTAAAGATCTATTATAGAGAATTGGTAAATAATTACATTTTGTAAGTTGTATAACTTGGAAATGCATATATGTATCTGACACATGTATGAGAAATATGTTTATTATAATGTTAATTTCCCTTTAAAGGACAGTAAATCCATTGGGGAATTGACATTATAATTTTATTGTAATATTAATTTATTGTAAATAAAGTTAATTAAATCCAAAAAAAAAAAAAAAAAAAAAAAAACAACTACTAACCACCAACCCAATTGTATGATACTAACCTCGGAGTTCGTTGAATGAGAGGGCGAATATGTCAGTGTCTCGTAATTTATTTCGATTTTTGTCATATGACTGTCCGCAAAACCAATGTTTAGATTAGTTGTTATTATATTTGTATTACCTTCAATATTCATCCTTAGTATTGAACATTAAAGTCAAATTTTTGTAGATCACTTTTGAGTTCATCGAATAATATGTCGATTATGTCAGTATTCTGTAATACAATACCAAACATTGACATTTAACGAACGCCCAAGCCAAAGTTCTGTAACTAGCGTCTTTGAATGTCAACTGATTGAATTGCAAGCTAACATTCTAAAAAAGTTATTTAATCTTATTGTAAGGTTGACTTTCAAGTCAGAATTTCATGAAATGACTTCCGTTTTAGTTATATTTCTAACATTAAAGACTAAAATACAAACTGTACATTTGCGTTCCTTATAGATATACCATCAAAAGGCACAGAAGTCATTTTAATAACTTCAGAATCAACCACAGTCATACGACTAACATTTTGAACATTTTCGACTTACTGGTTACCAAGCTTGGATGTGATCTTTAGTTTATTTCTGGAGCTTGTAGTGCTTTAATCTTCTTTTTTATTAAGAATGCAGTGCAATTTTAAAATTAAAAAAACGGACCGAATTAATTTGTACTACCAATATAAACCCCAGCAAATCGGTTACGTGTAAGGTTATAATACATTATGCATATATATATATATGGGCGACTGCGGATTGAACTTACAAATTCGAAGATGGTCCTTCCTCCCGAATGTTTGTTATGTGTATAATAATGATCAATTGTGATAGGAAAGGTATAGTGAATGGAATATTGCGTGTTTCCTATGAGGATAGAGAAATATTGATCATAATCATAACTATTATACCACCGCTGCCCCGGTTGCCTAGATAAAATTAGAATTTTTGCAAAATAAAACAAGTTTTCTAATTACCATATGATATCATTTTGTATCTGTCAAGATAGAGTAGGTTTAATCAAATATGCAAATAAATGAGTATATGTATGTCCAATGATGATCGGTGTGATGACCACCTCACATCTATATATAAATAATATTCCACCCACACAACAATAACATGTCACTGTGTTAATTCAATCTTAACAATAATAATACAATTAAAGTTCATTTAATAAAACAACAACAGAATATATTAAGATGTGTTACTTAATAGTTTTTTGTCGTAGCACTCGTAATATGATAATTGTTACTGTAATAGCAATAATGATGACGACTGTACAAAACTATTCCAAGTGTAATAATTTTTGTTGTTGTTGTCATCATGGTTTAATAGATACGAGAAGTTTTGTTGTCGCGATGTGTAACGCTGTGGTGGCTTCTCTCGCGTGACAAATACCAATTTTACTATTTCGTGCTTAAAAAATATTTGCCTCATATTTGCATACATAGAGCTGCTATTACAATATATATTAATTCTAATAAAAGTGATTTATGTATACGCGCTCTGTTCCCATCTAAAGAACATAACTCAACCAAAAATGTATATTAAATTATATACGTTTAGTTTAAAAGTCGATTTGATATAAAGATGATAAGCCCTAAACAACGTGGATCACAACAAACAAAAATTTGATACGACATATTATGTTGTTAAATTCAATTAAGGCAAATTCTACACATACCTAATGCAAAAAAAATCGTTGCAATTTTTGGCCAATTTAAAATGTTTTGTTAAGTTCAAAAATTGAATTAACTATATACAGAGGAGATGGTACAGTGAATCTTGATGGGTGTACCGATGTATAAAATTCTTCCACGTAATATAAATAATGTTCAGAAGATATAATTTTGTTGTTATTATGTTTTGTACATTTTATAATTTATATTAAATTGAAATAAATTATCGTTGAGATCATCGTGCTTTATACCCTAGATACATTATCACTATCTAGCAAAAATGTATGCATATACAATTTTGGGGAACGAGTCCGTTTTGTACCACAAAATTTCGCCACTATGTATTTTATGCATATACGTTTTGCTTAACAATTTTATACTTTCTCATGATGATCATCACCACTTTAAAACTGATCTGATGACGCCATATTATTTCTATACATAAAAATAATAAAAAACGTGTTTCATTTCAGTTTAAATTGGCTAATCCGCAAACCTGATTTCTAATTGTTATTAGGGGTATTATTTATGTATACATACTTCTATCAATTTTCAATTAATATCAATGAAATTTGTGATACTCGTATATCAAATTAGATCATTCGCACGCACATTTCTAACGGGAAGGTCACACACAGCTCGAACATAAAAATTCGTCTAAAATATTTTTTTTTTGTCTAATCTGGATAAATCTAACCTTTTCAAATTCTTCCTATAGTTAAATTGTTAAAATAGCGTCTGGTGTAAAATTTAACAAAGTTTATGTATATTCTCAGGTATTAAATCATCTGGACGTTAGTTTCCTTTGCCGGTCATAAAATCAAACCAAAACGAAAAATCATAATAATTATAAATCAAAATGTCGCTTTGAATGGTTAAAACGGCACCAACACAATGTCATGGTAAAACGTTCAATTGTTTAGTAAAATGATAATGACAATGACCCTTAGAGATGTACAAATTAGGGTGCAATGTCATCAACTAACGTCACACATGAAAATTTAATTATGTATATTTAAAAGTATTAAACAAAATAAATTAACAATCAAATCACTAATTTAATTATATGAACTTAACCTAACAATTTTTATATATAAAATTATATTCGTATGCGTTATTTGTTTTTGTAAATTTTATTTACTTAATTCTATTTAAAGAAATAACGGTAAAATCGGTTTTAAGTACGTACAGGTAAAACTAATAAAATTGTACAACTCAATGAGGAAATAGAAAGAAATATGAATTTGTATGTATTGTGGGTAATAAATTTTAGGTTAATTATTTCACCGCCGGTACACAGGGGTCTGTAACCCTATGTGGCACGAATATATTTTAAATTAGTTGTATTTAGCTTGTACTGTACGTCGAGGTATTCGCGTAATAAGAGGCTGCTTGACCGTTTGAGTCCCAGGGGGTATTGAAAAAACACTGTCGAAGAATCCCAAACAGCGCAACCGCGCTTTCTCTAAATGAGAGAGGAAGATGAAATGAATGAGATGAAAAGGCGTAAGGTCTAGGCCTATTAGGCCTACTAGGCATAAGGTCGGTAATTTATCGAAAATTTACTGGTAAATTGAATTTAAATTATAATTTGAGACAGTACTATGCCTTAGGTACTAAACCAGTGAAAAATTAATAAACCAATGCTTGAAACAAATTAATGTACTTTATTAAATAAAATGATAAATAAATTCATGACATAAATCATATCAAGGAGTGTGTGGCGCGTGGAGCGATAAAACTTTTTGGCAGATTGGAGGGAGTCATTTGGAAGCTTTCGTTCCATGGAATCGGTGTTCCGGGTGGCACAGTAACTGAAATGTAGTAATTTTGGGTTTTTTTTTTAAATTGCCCAAAATCTCCCATTGTGGTCGTGGAGATGCGAAGTGGCTTTTGTTGTGTTCTGCAATGTGAATTCATTCTAGATAAATCGTTGTTTAATACAGTTGGTGGGGTGAAGGTGACGTGTGGGCTTTCAAATCCTAAAAGGTTTGTGAAAGTGCGAAAAATGTCACCTTCCAAATTCATTTGAAAAAGAACTAATAGTTGTTTTGAAATTAGCTTTGTTTTGGGAAATTCTCTAGTTTGTGTACTTTCTATTAAGGTACGAGATGGTGTTTCGTCGGGGTTATTTGTGCTATGGTTAGGAAGTACCTTTTAAGTTATTGATAAATTTGTAATCAAGTTCATTTATTAGATTCTCTTGAAAATGAAATCCTCAATTCCGTATATGCATGCACGACATCTTTTTTTAATCTTCACGGTTGTTGTGTAAAGTTGCACTTCATTTTTCATTTTTTCAAATTCGGCGCTTATCCTTTCAATTACAATTCCTCTTTGCGGTACCTCTGTTGCGTACACAAATTCCTTACCACGTCCTCAGACATAGAATTCCAGAGTTGTGAGGCCTCGGAACTGCGCTGGCCAATAAAAAGGGCAACCCCTACCAATCTTTGGGAATGAATCATCTAAGTATTTTCTTACCGTTCATTGATTTTGTGCCGAATAGCCGTCATTTTCAAAAACAATCAGCACATCTGCTAAAACTGATAAAATCCGCTCAGGTAGCTCGTTCTGAACAAATTCGAGATACATATTTTTGGAAAGGCGTTCTGGCACATAATATGGGCCGGTAAGGTTTTAACCAATAACACCTGCCCAAACATTAACGCTGAATTTCCTTCGGAAAGAATCCTACCTTTTCTTGAGTGGATTTTGACCTTTTCTGTCCCAATGAAGCAGATTGTGTAAAGTCACTATTCCGTCACGATTGCAGTTAGACTCATTTGTCCACAAAATCCTTTTGAAAAAGCTATCATCCTCATGATCTGTATGCAGTATAAATATACAAAACTCCAGTCGTCTAAACAAGAACAAAGTGAAACACACGGGCACTTCCGGTAGCAGATAGTGACATATTGACTGAACAGCATAAGGCAACTAACACCCAGTTTACTTACTTTTTAAAATCTATCAGTGGCTTAGAAGCATATTCCTAACCCTGGCACAAATAATTCTGACAAAATGGTATCTCCTATTTTGATCACGAAATGAGTGATTTCTGTGACATAAATTTTCATTATACCAACGTTCTTCTACATAATAATCACTCAGGGATTTCGATACTTTATATAAATCCTTCGTTCGATTAAAATATACTCTCCATATTTTTCAATGAAATGCGTCCTGTTATATACTGGCACTGAAATGCGCCAGTGTACTAAAATGTACTATTTACATTAAAAGGAGCTGTGTGATGTACTCGTTTCAGTAAATGTAAACGCGCAACTTCGACAATCGGTAACACATCGTCTGTTGTCGACATGTTCGAAATGTGCTGGATTTTCTCGACATAAAATCTGAACAGTGCAATCGTGCTGCTTGGGACTGAAACGGTTAAAACATCTCAATGTATTTCCAATTAGGAGTTGAATTTAAAATAGGATTAAGGCGATGATTCATGTAGAAATTTTGTCTGACAGACATAAATAATAATCGCTCTGATTGGTTAATATTTTTTTGTCTTATACGATAAAAATGAAATTCACACGTAAGCGATACATGTACAAAATTTTGTCGTATGGATATATTTTGACATTTTATAAAGCAAGCAACCTAAAAAGTGTTTTTACTTTTGTTTGTTTAGAATTTTTTTTTTTATTATGTATTCTTTTGTTCTCACTCCCGTCAAATCTTATACAAAATTGAGCAATGTTCAATTTTTAATTTTTGTCGTACGATAAAAAAATATGGCCGACATTCAACCAATCAGAGTGATTATTATTTATGTCTGTCAGATAAAATTTATACATGAATCACCGATACATGTACAAAATTTTGTCGTATGGATATATTTTGACATTTTATAAAGCAAGCAACCTAAAAAGTGTTTTTACTTTTGTTTGTTTAGAATTTTTTTTTTTTTATTATGTATTCTTTTGTTCTCACTCCCGTCAAATCTTATACAAAATTGAGCAATGTTCAATTTTTAATTTTTGTCGTACGATAAAAAAATATGGCCGACATTCAACCAATCAGAGTGATTATTATTTATGTCTGTCAGATAAAATTTATACATGAATCACCGCCTTTATTTGGGTATGTGGCCCTAGGATACGTCTGATAGGAGGAAATAGTGGGGAAAAAATTAAAATTTTGTTTAAATTATCTTTTCTGGCATACTAAGGTAAAAAGACAGTGATTTTTTTTTCTTTGGAAAACAAAATATGATTGGGAATAATATTCCCTGCCAGTGTCGCTATGGAAATATTATTCAAAATTTATAAAAATGTACATCAAACTTTTTTCCGCAGTAGGCCAGAGAAAACAGATTTATACATAAAAGTTATGTAAATTCTTTCCCCAATCGCCTATTGGGGCACATGCTCGATCAGCTAGCAAGCAAGCAATATGCTAGCGCAAAATCTGGCTACTCAATCAATTTTACCAAGCAAATTTAAATTTGTATTAATTTTTTTATAAGTTTTTTGTTTATTTTTGCGTTTGCACAGTGGAACAATACAAAAATTTGCTGGATAGTTTTCTAAGCCGCAAAGTTTACTGTGCAATCGCAAAAAAAAATTAAAAAAGTTATAAAAAATGTAGATTCAAATTCAAATTTGCTTGGTAAAAATAATTGAGTAGCCAGGTTTTGCGCTAGCATATTGCTTGCTTGCTAGCTGATCGAGCATGTGCCCCATTAAGTTGTAAGTAATCTTGGGTTACAAAATCTAGGTTTTAGAGTCTTGGTTTCAAAAGCCTGGTTTACAAAAGTCTGGTTTTGTAAACATGGGTTTTGAAACCAAAATAGTCACACATAAACACTTTTTTTCACACCAGGACCGGTAGTGAAATAGTTTGGGAGTCCATGTTCGAAAACAAGTGGTTTCAGAAGGATGGCGCGAGAAATATTGATCTTTTGCGCGGACGCTTGGTAATCGAATAATTTCTTGAAGAGCGAATATTATTTAGCCGCCTGTGATCAAACACCCCTAAATTTTTTCGTATGGGATATTTGAAGGCAAATGTGTATGACATGGATATACAAACGATTATTTCCTGAAAGTGAATGTTATTAGTTGTATTTTAGAAATTGAGCCGCCATTATGCCAGAACAGCATCCACAGTTTTGGTAAAATGATGCGGTAGCTTGCCGTAAAGCAAACCCGTGCAGCAGCACTCTCAACACATTATTTTCCATTACTAAACTGGAACCTTAACATTTAAATTTTGTTACGACACCTTGAGGGTCATAACATTATTTAATTTGTTTATAATCCAATAGTTGGTGCCATCTACCCCGCGGCATTCACATTAAAGTTTCATTTACGTGGGCCTTAATATTTTGTTACCTAGGGTTGCGTAAACGTCGAATAATTATAGAGCGAGACCAACGTGTAATCCACTATTTACGCGTTTAAAAAAAAATTTTTTTTACGGTTTTTCGGCTAGCCAATGCCCAACATACGGGTGGGCGGTTGAAGCCATTTTTTACGGTTTACGGCGGAAGGTCCCCCAACAGTTTTTTATAGTTTTGGCGGAAAGATGCCCAACAGTTTTGTACTTTTTTCGGGGATGCCCAACGTTTTTTTTTGTTACGGGTGGCCAACGGAAGGGCAGTTGTTTTGTTTAAAGGCGGGAAGACGCCCAACAAAAAAAAAATGGAAAATACGGTTTTCGGCGGGACAACGCCCAAGAGATAGTGGATTTTACTGGCGGTTGGGCCGCAACGTTGGAGAGGATTCGTACAACTAAGTCGCAATGGTCCGGTTGTGGCCTCACCTGTGGCATGACGGTTACGAGGCAGCTACTTTAAAAGTACGATTTTTTTTAGTTTTAATTTAAATTCTTTTTATTTTATGATCAACTTCAAATTTCCATTTTAATTATTCTTTCACTTTTATTAAAAATATATTGTGATCGAGCTCCAAAGTACGGCGTTCGTGCGCTCGGTCGGGGTTGCAAGTTGCTCTCGCTCAGAATTTATTTACGTTCGGCAACAATATTTTTTTGTTTGTATTTTTTTGGATTCTATTTTTGGTTTATTTTTTCGTTCGGCCATTTTTCGTTGGATTTATTTTTCAGTTTTCTCTTTTCTCTCTTTCCCTCTTTTCGCCACGAATTTCTTGTTGGATTTTTTTTTGTTGTTTATTGAATAAAAAGTTCACGGCAAATTATTTCTGGCATTTGGTTTTATTTCTTTTCCCATCCAAATCGCCAGCAACACTATACGGCCAACAATGCTGCGACTCATCCCATGCCTTCTTAATCACGGGTGTTTTTGATTTTCGTGACACCTCATAGAGCTCATTAAGAAAAAAACATTAAACGAAGCTGGAAAATCGTTATTGTGTCCCGAATTTCGGACATCAAAAGAATGTTTTCTATATATGTAATATGAAAATGGCTTTTGTAAGCTAGAAGTATTGCTAAATGTAAAGGAGGTAGAAATCTATGCAAAGGTACGGTTGAAAAAACTTTCTTCGTTCCAAATTCAAATTTACGTAAATTATTTCACAAGGCGAAAATAAAAAATTCAATGGCACAAAGCAGTTCTTGTATACTCATAAGTAAAATACACAAGAAAAATAATAAAATATTCAGTTTTATTTTTCAGTTGAATTTTAAAGGTCATTTACATTTTTTCGTCCGTCATAAATTTAATTTTTGCTTAGATACAATTCTTGGTACTAATGCAAATTATTACTCGCTTGATATAAGCATCTAGGTTTTGTATTTAAACCAAGACGTGTTAAAAACGTTTGTTTGAGAAATAGTTTTATCGTTTTCAGTCTAATATAATAGAATCGTTTGTCTATAAGACATAAACATATGTAGAATCATCAACATCCCATTTGTAGAAAAATATCACAGAATCTGATCCTAATTGATTTGGTTCAAGAAGCATACAATTTACTTCGACGATTTCTACCTTCAATTATATCATTTCTACGAAACCAATATTTTATTACTTGGGCGTGAAATTACATTATAATTCGCATGTACCACTTGTATAACTATATGCTTGTACATAATCGAACATATATCTTGTAATCGACATGACATGGCTGGGACACACTCTAGTATAGTTATAAAATTTATGCGATAAAAATACAAGCAAATCAAATCAAAACATAAACAGTAGCGACATGATTTTTAATGGCATCATCAATAATTTAATCAAAACTTCTTGCATGACGTCATTCCGGTATGGAGAATACGCGGCGCGCACACACCAAATAAAATTGAAACTTTTTTCACATGTTAATGAAAATTAGAAACAGTTTATGTTTAACAATTTTACCGTCGAATGGTACATGAAAATGAGAAATGTGAAAATGAAATGAATTTTTTTGGAATATAGCACCCAAGTGGGTTTACCAAATTAAAAAATACTCGGTTTTTTGTCTGCGCGTTATCAAAATTTTATGAGAATACCGTGTACCTGGATACGAATAACCATTTCACGATGAGATTAGAACGGAAAAATTTATTTTAAAATTTAATGAAAATTATCATATACATATGTATATGTACATATAACAATAAATGACGTCATACGCAATGCAAAACTACCTCAACATTGTAATAATGGCGCTTATAAATTTCCAGTAAAATTCTAAAGAGTTCTCTATTTGTTCCGCTACTAAAAGCGATGTTGTAACCTTAAAGAAATATTAAATATTTTTTTTTTTCGGTGGCTCGAGTTTATAAATAACATAAAGTCGTTAAGTTTGGATTTCCTTTTAGACTCCAATTTATTATGTAAGCAATTTATAAAGATGTTTCGAAATGTAACGATGCGTAAACAATCGCGCTTCCTAACATCTCCATTGTGCTCGACTTGTAATTCACTCAACTAAGAGATGCGATAAATATTAATAAGCTCAAAATTTTTTTAGAATTTTGAGATTCTGAGTGTTATGTGTAACGTAATTCTAAATTTAGCAAAAATTACGTATTGTAAAACAAAGTATAACAAACTTTATACTGATAACCAAATTATATAACAAACTTAGTTTATAAATAAAAATAACTTGTTATCATTAATAAGCTAATTAATGACGTTGAGAGTCGTGAAATCAATTTTCTACACCGTGTATAACGATTTTCTGTTAATCACAGTTTTAATGACAACGCGCTATGAAATCGATTTGCATTGTACATATTATTATATAGAAAAGCAATATGAGGCTATTAAGTTTATTATCTAAAAGATATTTATAATTTTATCACGTTTCATTCTTTCGATCAATTATTATTTATTGGCATAATTCTAATGTTTATGCCTGTAATGACCGACATGTCTATCCGAACCCGAGCTGGTCTGTTTTAAGCAATTTATGTATAACATTTATTCGAACCTAACCCCGAAATCAAATTTTGGCGGGCGCTTTTTAATCGGGTTTGTCTAATAGGGGGTTTTCAACGATAGCTTCCATCATACCATTGAAAGAGACAGAAAAAGCATTAAATGGATGCAATTTCTTCTTTCAAACGCACCAATAACGCCATGTAATATTTCCCGTTGATGTATTTTCTTTTCCCAAGGTAGTCGACGAATAAAATACCTTGTGCATCCCAGCAAGCGGCGTACTTGCGTTTTTGATCGCTTTGGACAGCTTTCACCGGCTGCTGCCCAGTCAGCTGACTGATGTTTTGATTCCGTGGTATCGATTCTTCTGAATCGTGCGACACCTACTTTAACCACAGGTTTCTCATGGACAAATGTTCATTCAAAATAGTGTATATGTTACGGAAAAAGCCTGATATCGGTAAGTGTGCCAACGAAAATTTTAGAAAACTGTTTCATTGCTTCGAAATTTATGATATTCTAAATTCTCGGAATGGTTCAACCTTCACCCCACGGAGTATTTTTTATGGTATTAGTGTAAATTGGAATTATTAGTAGGGATTAACGGCTTGACCAACTCTCACGGGAGCTAATTGTATCCCTCAAGACGGTTAGCCCTCTGATGTGGAATAAATGAAACTCGGGAATGTGCAGATTTGGGCGTTTATGCGTTATCTAATAATTTTTATGTGTTCGTGTCGACAACTCGTCGACAACGTCAAATACTCGTAAAAAACGTCGCTAACTCGTAGATAATGTCGTCTACTTGTAGTCAACTTCGACAACTACTTGTAATCCACGCCAGTAGTGATTATTTGAAACAAATAGTTCGAACTTCTTTTTCCGTAGATTTTAGTTAATAGACGTTACTATATATACTACTACGTTACTATTACTATATAATTTATTTTCAAGCAACTTTCGAAATTACTGACTAAACTTATCTGCCGTTGGTATATGTACCAGTGATTTGATAGTTTTCATTGTCTCCATAAAACGTACAGTGCCTATTAATTTATCCTAAATTCCGTATAAAATTGTTCATTCACCATCATCGATAATAAACATTTCGACAATTGATAAGCCTTAAATTAAATTTGCGAATTCCAATAAAACTAACTTTAAATTAATTCAGCATTAAATTTGGGGAAAACATTAAAATAGAAAATTAAATTAGTTTAGTTAGTAATTTAAGTCAATAAAAACTGTTATCAAGCACCCCCTATTGGACTGTTAATATCGTGTGTCTGACGATGATTATTTTGTCTAAATTTTTGACTAAGTTAATTGAACATTGGAGACATCTATTAATAACTGATACGAACTAAATATGTATGTCGGTCTCAGCACATGGCATTAAATGTTAATTTATGAGTTATTATGAGAGGACTCATGTAGACTTTCCGAGGTTAATCTATTTTACAATGGCAATCTATATTAGCCTAACAAGAACAATGAACTATAAAACAACTATGCCGATATGTGTTTAAGATTCGTATATATGGATTAAATATAGAAAAAAATTAAATTTGTGTATATAAATATGTATATATTAAAAATATTAACCTCGAAAAAACTGGCTTATAAAATTTGCACTACTTGATTTCTCTTATATATTTATTGCTCGATGCTTATACTGTGGGCCTGAAACAATTTTTTTTTTCTAATTTTGTGGCTAACTAAATTGATGATTAGTTCATATCAGTTATTGATAGATGTCGCTAATGTCCATATATCATGTCCATTCCGTGAATGACATTTATTTCTAAGCTAAATGCTCAGTTCGGATTTATCAATTGCAATTTCAGAAATTTGTAGAGATTGATTTTTTTTTAAAAATATATTTAACAATTTTGTGTTTGTCTTAATTTACTAACCGTGCACAATAAGGATATTGTTCATGTAGAATATGACTCACGATAATGACACGTTAAACGGCGATTTGGGGATCTGGACCATGTTGCGTATCTACTCACTATAATGACAGGTGTAACCTGTTTTTTGTTTTAAATTGCGTTTCCAGGCATAGGTTACCAGGCACCGAATGGGAAATTTCTACTGACACTGTAGCTATTATTCACTGGTGTCGCTATACCATAAAACTGAAAAATAAATGCATTCATAAAACCAACATTTATCACCTGAAATATACTAATTGACATTTATTTTACATGACGTTATAAACATTAATTCATCTTGCTGCGTTTTAAATTTTTATTGTAAAATTAAGTTTTTAATGGTTTCAGGGGTCTTTTCGAATTTCCCATTGGAATGGATAGCGCTCCCGATAGCAGCTCCCGATAAATAGGTATAGCAAAATATTTTTATGTCGATTTATAACTAAAAAGTTCAATCAAAAATAGCGCGCTAAATATAAGTTTAGATATAGATAATTGGGTGCTCCGGATACATCTATCGGGCACTAATAAAAAAACACGACTGTTGTCTGCATAAAAGCGTTATGTAATTACATAATAAATTACCTATGGACAACCACTTAGATTACATAGCGTAATCTATCTCGCTCATCCCTGTGTAGGCGGTTTTTTTGTTTTTTTTATTATCACTGCAATATATTCTGGGCCAAACTGTAATCAGTGTTCTAGACCAAAACTTTTTCGTGGTTTGCTTTTTCCGTCCTAACTTTTACGCTATTGCCAACCATTTCGAAGACGTACGGCTACAGGTCCGATTTTATCATGATCTATACATTACATAGTTCCATGCCAGCCTATACCGGCATGAAGAATGGGTCGGCGTCGGCCCATGAGTGTTGCGCTCCGACAGGGGTCATAGATGTATTCCATTTTATCACAGATCGTAATATATTGGTCAAAACTCCCTTTGCATTCTACCCCTATCGGGAGTGGAACGTGGTACCTCTCGATCCAAACGCCAAAGCTTTAATCACTGTGCCATCTGGTCGGTCAACTTCACTTTAAGGTCTTTTAAAACGATTTTATGCACTTTTTTATCCTTTCTGTGATAACTGTCGAGTTCGGATGACCACTTGTAAGCTTCATCGTTGTTTGTACGGCTACGTTTAACACACCTATAACAACCTATAAGTTGCGGGGGGCAAAGTCCTAGATTCATACCTCCTCGCTGGTGCTCCCTGCGTAACGCTAAATGAATCAGGCGGTGTAGTGGAGACGAGCAGCGGAAATCCTGTTTATAGTCATGGGCACTACATGTCAAGGCGGGCCATTGGCGCCTCACAACCAATATACCAAACCAGCGTTTGTTCTCCAGGTTAGGAGCGACTGAAACGGGCGTCTGTCTTGTATCAAGCGGCTCGCTATATAAATGTGATTCAAGGTAGGACTGAATGCCTTAACTCTCACCAGTACGTGACCCACACACGTAATAAGTGGATTGAGCGGCAGGCCAACAACCTTCCCTCATAAAAACCATTAAGTTATGAACCTTAATCAAAGGCCTCGGATTACCATATCGGATTCATTACAAACTCAAACTCGAAAATTGTACACGGACAACGCTTTTAAAATGGGAACATGGGACGTGCTTAGCCTCTTAAGACCTGGAGGTCTCCAGAACCTTTCGAACCAAGCAAAGAGTTACACATTAGACGTACTTGCACTACAAGAGTTTAGATGGTCTGGGAGTGGGATCCATGACACCACCAATGGTTACACTCTTCATTACAGCGGCCATCAGAACGGAGGAGAATTTGGAGTTGGCTTCCTCATCCATCGGCGCGTGAAGCACCATATCATCGATTTCCGCCCTATCAGCATACGGATATGCACGGTCAGACTTCACACTAAGAAATTTAACATCACGATCGTTAATGTGCATCGCATGCACCCACCGAAGAAAAATCAGATGACATCAAAGATCTCTTCTTTGTCGAGCTGGAGAAAGTCATCAATAACATACCGCACCACTACATTAAAATCATCGTGGGCGACTTTAATGCAAAAATCGGTAGGAGTGCAGAAAATACATCGCATATCGGTCCTAACAGCCTGCACCTAACTAGTAATAACAACAGCCAACGCGTCACCGACCTGGCAATAACGTACAACTTAGTTGTATCAAGTACCTTTTTTCCACTTAAGAAAATCCACAAAGTAACGTGGAGATCGAATGATGGAAGGACGGAAAACCAAATCGATCACGTCATGGTGTCTAAGAGACACTCCACCAGCATATCTGACGTTAGATCTTACAGAGGTGCAGATATGGACAGCGATCACATGCTTGTCATATTTAAGTATAAGTGCAAACTGTCATCTACGTTTAACAGACAAGCACAAAAGACCGTTCGATGGAATATCGATGCTCTAAAAGGCCAATCGTCACTGCAGAGTTATCAATCAGCTGTCACTAATTATTTAGACCGGCCCCATAACGACGAAGAAGCTCCTCCTAACATCCAGGAGCAGTGGCACGCTATACAGTCAGCTATACAGGAAGAAGACCTCCGAGGCCCCGCAATGATTGGTTCGATGATCAATGCCCAAGGGTCGTCGAAAATAAACGAACGTTTCGTGAAAGATGGTTGGCTCGCAACACCAGAAGCACTCTAGCAGAATATCTACGCGCTATAGGAAAGCCACGACTAAATACCTTCGACAAAAGAAGCACGAACATATGAGATTATACATCGAAAACATCAGCTTCCAAGCGGAACTAGGAAACTCAAGGAACTGTTTTGATAACGCCAGGAATCTCACTAAAGACTTCCACCCAAGAAATACAGCCATCAAAGACGGGAATGGAGAACTGAGAACAAACGTGGCTGATGTTCTCTCAGTATGGCAAGCCTACTTTCAAAATCTACTAAATCGGAATGACGACGTGACCTCCATTAGAGCAATAGCTCCTCCAGGTGATGAGGTCTTCGTCGAATATCCCACAGTGGAGGAAGTAGACGCAGCTATTAGTCGATTGAGAAACGGTAAGGCACCCGGCCTCGATGGAATCCCCGCAGAACTGATTAAATTCGGAAGCTCTACTCTTGCAACAAGTCTATACGATCTCATCGTATGTATTTGGGACCAAGAAGAGTTGCCGGAGAATTGGAAGATTGCAATAATATGTCCGTTGCATAAAAAAAGTGACCCTCTTAAATGTGAAAACTTTCATGGCATAGCTCTATTGAACACAGCTTACAAAGTGTAGGCTAATGTTGTATTTGCCAGACTCATCCTTTTCGCCGAAAACATCATTGGCGATTATCAGTGTGGTTTTCGTCCCAACCGATCGACCACTGACCAGTGTTTCACCATGAGGATGATCTTGGAAAAATGTTGGGAGTACAACATAACCATACATCAACTATATATAGACTTCAGACAGGCGTATGACAGTATAAACCGCCACAACCTATGGGCCGCGCTCATATGTCTGGGAATCCCAGAGATGTTCCTCTGCGTAAATTAACAACGTCCGGGTCTGTATGTAGAATTGTAATTGAAGGAACTGTGTCAGACTCTTTTCAAATAACATCTGGTGTTCGACAGGGTGATGCACTCGCGTCTTTTCTGTTCAATTTGGTGCTTGAGTACGTAGTGAGGATAAGCAACATCGAAACTTCGCGCTGTATATTCAATAAATCAGGCCAAATTCTTGGATATGCAGATGATATCGTGCTTCTTGGCCGAAGACCTAGCGATATCAAAAAAGTTTCATGCCGCTCGATCGCTGCGCAAGAAGACTTGGTTTGGAGCTGAACAGCAGTATAACCAAATATTTAGCAACACCTAGGAACATCTCTATGGCAAATCTCGAAATTGGCGACCACAATTTTGATGGCGCCGAAAACTTTAAATACCTCGGGTCAGTTATAACATCGTCGAATGATATGAAGACAGAAATAAAAGCCCGAAGGGATATCCTCCACGAGTTTTCTACGCCAAATCAAGATTATTGCGATCGAAACATCTATCGCAGTCGTGCATGCTCGCACTTTACAAAGAGAGCTGGACCATGACCTCTAACGATTGTAGATTATTATCTACCTCCGAAAGGAAGGTAATCCGTTCAATCTTTGGTCCAATTAAAGTTGCGAACACCGAATATCGGATTCGTATGAATCACGAAATAAAGGAACTCCTCGGAGGCAGCGATATCATCGGATTCAACAAATCCAATAGAGTGAGATGGTTCGGCCACGTTACAAGTTCTCCACAACAACTGATGATAAATAAAGTGTTCCGCCAAAAACCAGCAGGAGTACGTCGTAGAGTAAGAAAGACCCCGACTACGCTTGCGTGACGACATCGAACAAGATCTACGAACATTAGGATGTCGAAACTGGAGGACGAGAGCGATGGATCGAGAAAGATGGAGAGCCTTAGTGCAGGCGGCGAAATCCCTTCATGGGATGTGATAGCCAAAGAGAGAGAAAAAACCTATAAGTATAGCATTTATCAAGCCATCAAAATATTTAATCAACACACGAACTCTATTATTTTGAAAATAACAAAAGTAGCGTTACTAAACAACTGTAAATTGTAAACTACAGTGATTGGCGTTCATATGCACTGGATAATATTTGTTTATTTACATCGATTGTTTTAGTTGTGAAATATTAGTTGCTTTCCAATCGACCACCACAAGTACTTGTAAGTACAAAAAATGTGTATTGGATAAAGTGTCGATTGGAAAGCACAAAAGCAAAACACAACCTACAAATGTGTAGTTTATTTGTGATAACTTTTTAATAAAATAATATCTATACCGGAATTTTATTAGCGCTTCACATACGACATTTAATTATATTTTTGGTAGAAAAATACTACACACAATCACCTAGCGGACAAATTTATCGTAAGTGCTTTCAACTACTCATAAATAAAAAGGTAGAACAGTTGCGAGTAGTTAATTTAGCAAAGACATAAACCTTAAGAACTTATAAGTATGTACTTGCGGTGGTCGATTGGAAAGCAACTATTGTTTTTAGTGAGAGTGTCGATTTTTGGTGTTGCATACCGTTATACGCAGTTACAAAAACAAATATTTTTCATATAAATTCGTTTGTTTTGATAATATTTAATTTTTGCAATCTCTCAGTAAGTTTTTATTTTCAAACTATAACACAAATTAAATATAACATAAGACGCTTTTGCCAGGAGTGGGTAAGGGAAAACGTTTGAATAATGAAGAAATAGCGCAAAGGAAATATTGAAGAAATTCGGCTACTCTAATCGCCTCGTTGCCAAGGAAATCAAAAGATCTGAGGTATTGATCAGAAACTATTTAAAAAATCCAAAAACTTATGGTATCAAAAAGCCTACACGAGGAAATTCAAAGCTCACTACACGCCAATAGTGGCAAATTAAACAAAAAGCGACCAAACACAAACTATTTTGTAGCCAAATAATTGCATTACTTGATCTGCCGGTAGCCAAATCAAATGTAGCTCGGGTTCTGAGCACAACAAAACCCATTAAATAGATCAAATCTAAATCGAAACCTCCGCTAACAACCACACGGTTTTTATTTTTGATGAAAAAAAATTAATTTATGCGGTGGGTAAATGAACGTCAATTTTCGCCAGTAAATGATCTGAAGCAGTGTATCAAGTCCCAATATGCTTCAAAATCTTTGGCTTATTAAGAATAAGGGAGGTGGGACGAAGTATTAATATTTCATACCTTGATAAGCTTTACCATCGAGCAATAAATATATAAGAGAAATCAAGTAGTGCAAATTTTATGGGCAGGTTTTTCCGAGGTTAATCTTATTTTATAGTTTTAATATATTTATATACGTATCTTATAAACATATCGGCATAGTTATTTTATAGTTTATTGTTCTTGTTAGGCCTATACAGATTGCCAAAAGTAAAATAGATTAACCTCGGAATCTCTACATGGTTCCTCTTATATATATGTATTTTGCTTTATGGCTTTACACAATTTTTCGGTCTAACTATGCAAATGCGCATATAAACAAATGCATCAGATTTTTTTGGATGTTTGTAAAAATTTGAAATTAATGAATGAAAGTTTAAGAAACTCACAGCAAATCATTAATATTTTCTTTAAAAAATTTTAAATTAATCAAAAATAGTTTTTAGAAATAAATAAAATGTTAAATTTTGGTTTAATTTTCGGATATATGAAAAAATGGAATAGGTACAAAGGACCGAATGTCGAAGGGCCGAATGTCGAAGGGCCGAATGTGTCAAAGGGCCGAATGTGTCGAAGGGCCGAATGTCGAAGGGCCGAATGTGTCGAAGGGCCGAATGTGTCGAAGGGCCGAATGTGTCGAAGGGCCGAATGGGTCGAAGGGCCGAATTTTTTTTTATTTTTAGAAATATAATTTTTTAAATTTGTTGTTTTATAACAAAATAAAATATTTCAGGAATACATATTAGAATATTTTTATATTTTTTTATTTTTCATATTTGTTTTATAGAATATTTTGTAATTTTTTTTTTATTGAACATAAATGAATTTCTTATGAATTTATGTATTTTAATATTTTTCATCTTTGAATATTTATGAAATTCCACGTATCCGGTCAGCGATACATTTTGGTGAAGGAAAGTTTTGTCATGCGCCACCAGAGATATTCGGCCCTATTAGTCAGCCTTCTGATAATAGGTATATATGGTGCAAAAAATAAAAAAAATAATTAAATTCAATAATTAAATTAAATTAAAAAATAATGAAAAAGGAACAGCTTTAGTATCGCAGTCAAATTTTTTGACAGTCTGAGCAACGGTGGCGCCAGTTTGATCAAAAGCGGATTTTTATAACTTAAAAAGTGTGTCGTTGCTTAGCACTTTTTGTGTCTCAAGCTAACTCCATCTATCGGAATAAAAATGAACCAAAATTTAAAATTTTACGTTAAACCGTGATAAAATAATTTTTAATAAATTAAACAAGGCAAATCTCTGCTTGACAATATTGAAATTACCGTATGTATTTGATTTGAATTTGTTTATGCTGCGTCAACCTTGCAGACACAGATCAAATAGATAGTATCGCGCATATCGCTTCTTCTGATAGATGTACCACAAATGTTAGCTTAATCCGTTGCGTGAGAGAGGAATCTACGAATACATAGAATCGAATTAAGCATTTGATTTGAATCTGCGTATGCTTCATCAACCTTGAAGACACAGATCAAATAGAGAGTATCGCGCATATGTACCACAAATGTTAGCTTGATTCGTTACGTACGAGACGAATCTACGAATATATAGAATCGAATTAAGCATTTGATTTGAATTATTGCGTGCTTCGTCAACCTTGCAGACACAGATCAAAGAGAAAGTATCGCTCGTATCGCTTCTTCTGTTAGATGTACCACAAATGTTAGCTTAGTTCGTCGTGTAAGTCCCTATATTATTTCAAATTATTTTGCATCAACAGCATACAAAAATTCCTTGGGGTGAAGGGTGAACCATCTCAAAAATGACAAATTTAAATTACGAATATTTAATAATAATCGCAAGTGACTTAATAAAATTTATTTTGTTTATAAACCATATATTTACATTTTGATTTTAAATTAATCATTTAAAATTATTTATTTTACTAAACATTTAAAAACAGTTCATATGTTACAAATTCAAATTTATTTTATTTATAAAAATATCTCTAAGATGGCAGTCAATTAATTTAACAATTTTTTAGTTAAAATTATAACCACCAAAAAAAATGTAGAAAAATTTAATCCAAAAGCGGAAAAAATTATAAATAATATATAAAAAATTGAAATTTATCTAAAATGGCGTGTGATATGTTTACATTTTTAGTTAAAATTATGACCATTTTGAAAAAAAAGTCGCGACTAAAGGCTAGCCAAAAAAATATATTTCTAAACATAAAAAAAAATTCGGCCCTTCGACCCATTCGGCCCTTCGACATTCGGCCCTTCGACACATTCGGCCCTTCGACACATTCGGCCCATCGACATTCGGCCCTTCGACATTCGGCCCTTCGACACATTCGGCCCTTTGAAATTAAGCCCTTCGACATTCGGCCCTTTGACATTCGGCCCTTCGACATTCGGCCCTTCGACATTCGGCCCTTCGACATTCGGCCCTTTGATATCATACCGAAAAAATATAGTATAAACGAACGTCAACCACAGTAATTGCCGGATTTTCGTACAATTTTGACACATATCTTTTGAAGGTTGGTACTTTCTAAAAATTTTCTAATTTTTTGATAAAATGAATAACGGACGTAATATACGTGTCTCAAGTTTTCATCTGATGTAGAACTAAATTGACGAGACTTACCACCGCCCAGCCACTCTGAATAGCTGCACTACTGTTAGTATGATATAAGAAAATAATTTTTATTTATTATATAAATATACAGGTGTACTTATTTATGTGGGAAGCTATTTATTATTGATGTACATAATATATTTAATAGAATGGCGTAATCTAAATATTTCTTTCGTCCCATTTTCAATTTATTATCGATTACATAAAATTGCAAAAAACGCCATGTATTTAGGTCAATTGAAGTTTATCGGATACACAATATTTAATGTTGATTAAATTATATACTACATAATATACTCACAGCCATATTTATATACATTCATAGTTGTGTTGTTGTTTTTATAGAGCGGATTTTGTAAATTACTAACAGAAATGACAATAATATGACATAACATTTTAAAAATATTATAAATAACCTCAGCCAATGGATATTAATTTGTAATTTTATTTATAATTTAATTTAATTAAATTATAACAATATACTGTAATATGTAATAGTAGGATAGTGTATCGGATTTCAAGGTCATGCAACTATGTATACGGTGACATAATCTAGCATTACATAATAATCTAGAATATAATTCGTAGATACGTAGCCCCAAGCCTGGTGCAATATTTTTTCAGGGTTTTTGTATAGAATTGTGGCAATAACTTGAAATTGGTTTTTATTCTTAATTAAGATAAAAAAAAATTCAATCCAGTAATGTACACAAAACGAAAACATAACAAAATTTGTATATACAACATGTTTATAGGTTTTTTCCATATTTTGTCTGTAATCTAAAGTGGCAACGTATGTGAGCGCGTAGGAAGGCAAGCAATTTATTTTTTTTAAATATAAAGTTGAAGGTTACACATAGGATATGTATGTATCTGTATATATAAAATTCAACAGTTTCATAAAATCATAAAATTTTGTCGTGAGTATAAACAGAAACGGATTATAACATAAAACTCGATCTGTCTAAATATCTAGTTGAGCTCCGGTATAATGTAAATGTTATTATCAATGTACTTGACGCTTTTCATTTATAACACTTTTGAATGTCAATCTAACGTTGTATAGAAAACAGGAAGTTTATTTTTAATCAAAAGGTCTATACGTATATGTCAACCCTCGAAATAACAGGCAGTTTGTTGTACAAAAATTTTATCATAGAAAATACAAAACCACAATTTATGTTGTCATCAAGCTTAGAGAAATTTCTATAAACCTCTTATCATGTACACCGCAAAGCAAAACTATAAATTTGAGAATAGTGAACCTAACCGGAAATATTTGTAAATGTGTAAAATAGTTTAAACTAGAAATACGCAATTAGAAGCGCAAAGTTTAAAATATTTCGATCCTTTCGCAATAAAACGAAAAACATCCAAAGTGATTTATTCACTTAAAATGTTGACAAGGGCGTGCATTCGAAGTTTTGGTTTATATTTTCATAAAAATTAAAACTATTGAGTTTCAAAATGAAACAAAAAATTATTTTGGAGAGCCCCCGTAGTTTACTATAATAATTAATTATTTACAGCAGTAATTAGCCCGAAACACCTTCTTGAATTCAGGGATGCTATTGGTAAGATATTACAAGTATACTGAATTTTTGAGGAACAGAGTATACACTGAATCTAATTTGCAAGTACTTTCTGCACGTTTATCTACTTCACCAATAATTTACCATAACTAAACAACCAAACTTCAAGACAAATTCTCTTCAGTCTATTTCGACGCACGTTAGTTCAACAAGATCCTTGACGTGAAGCAACCTTCTTAAATTTAATTACCAAACGAGCAAGACAGTTCTACAACAGCAAACATATCTAATACAATTTGCAGTTCAATTTCTCAAGAAAAATCGAGCGTTAGATATGGCGCAGTTTTAATGCCCTGGATCTTGGAACTGGAAAGAAGTGCGTTAAGTTCTATACTTAACTATATTGGATGGTTTTGAACACATTAAACTGTAGTTTCGGTAATGTTTAAGTATATAGTAGTATCAAATTCAAATGCATACATCGTTAATATTAAAGTATTCATTTTAACGACCAATCATAAATCAGCCCCGAAATTTTAACTGACGGATTCCCATTGCTAAAACCGAAATACAAATTTTATTTTTCTGCATTGAAAATTAATACAGTCCTAGGGCCGATTATTATCTGTGCCTGAAAATTATGACTCGATTAGAATGAAATCGAGATCTCAATCTTCATAAAATTTCTTGTATTGTTTAATTTTCCGAGAAATTTTAATTTCACGCTTAATCAAAAAATGGTTTCGTAAATTATGTGATGATTTTGGTCAACATTGACATCCTACACAGCCTGGCATTCACAAAATTGTTGAATGTTTTGAAGAAACTGGATCAGTTGCCAGGTCGTAAAGTATATGAACACCATCGTCTAGTTGGTCTTGCTTCTTTGGACCTTATTCGGAAATGAACGTGAAGATGCAGTAACAGTGAATAGTGAGCGCTATCGTGGCATGTTAACTGGTTTTTTGTAGCCAAAATTGGATGAAATTGATTTAGATGATCTTTGTTTTGCAAGAAGATGGTGCTGCATGTCACAAAAACCGTGAAACTCTCCTTATTGGCAACCAAGTTTAGTGATAGTATAAATTATGATGTCAATTGATCAGTAAAGTGTATAGAAATGATCCACAAACAATACAAAATCTTAAGCACAACATTCGAGCAGAAAATGAGGTCAATGACCTGCTTTTATTGGGAAAAGTCATCAACAATTTTGTTGTTGTGTGTCCATTTTAGAGAAATAAAAAACAACCATAATCAGCTTACTTCATTTCTAAGTGCGTCAAATTCAATTCAACACTTAACTTTGAAAATTTGGTTAGAGCAGACCTAGAATGAAATCCCGGTGTCGCGGCAAGAATAATATTAATGGAAGGTCACGAAATTTAATGATCGTACAGACCAAGGTACCGAGGCTTCGGGTCCAATTCAAGAGACTCAAATTTAAATATCTCTCGAAAATGGATTTTCGCCATTATGTATTGACACTGTGATGTGCTGTCCTATTTCGAATGTTAAAATATTTTGATTTAATGAGATACGCATTTTTATTGGCCTATCTTGGCACATGTCACCCTAACCTTTTAGCGAAAGGAATTAAACTATCGCTACTAACCCTTTAATGTGATTTTATGTTTTGCACGGATCCATAAAAATAGTTGCATTTCGTATGTGGCTCTTACACAATTTTGCACTTGGCTCAAAAGCTTTCGATTGTTTTTTAATTTGTGTATAGTTTCAAGAAGGTGTTTCGTGCTAACACTACCATAAATAATAAATGATTCAAAATGCAACTTTTCATTCCATAAAGCTCAATTTGTGCTAATTATTGCTCACGGGGAAAAATAGTGATCGAAGAACTGAGAAAACAGGAAATAAAAATATGAAATTTCGCCTAAATGACGTAAAACACCCAATTTCATTAAAACTCGTTAAACTCCAAATAAAAAGTTTTCGAAAGGCGTGAAAACTGAGGATTTTTTTTTACCTTTCAGAAATGGAAGTATGTTGTGGTCAACACCCGATTTTATTTCACTTCACATTTCGTTTATAAAGTGAAAAATTAAAACTACCGGTTTTTGATAGACACTGATCATCAAAAATCATTATTCTCGCATAGAAAACCAACAAGGTCCATCCTAGTTGTACAAGTACAGTCTTTAAATGTATATGAATCGTTTTAATAAGAAAGAGAAATGTCAATAGATGAATTAATAGGTCCCAATTCTGTGTCATGCCGCTTATATATAATGCGCATAAAACCATGTGCAGACTTGTGGATAGAAGGATTCCTCCCGAGCCAAGGAATCTAGTTTTTGTATATTTGGATGATCTATACTCATTATATTAGTGTATCAAAAAAAAGTTCCAGGCACAGATTTAACAATAAATATTGGAGGAGGGTGGAGTGACCGGGGTTACCGCAGCCATACTAACAGTAGCCAAAAAAGACATTACGGGGGATTAGCACGCTGGAGTATGAAGCTACAAGCATACGATTTCAATAAAATTTACCAGAGAAAGGTAGTGAAAATATACTAGCGAACAAGATGCCTCTTATCATTACTTATGTAAAAAGACGACGGAGAATCCAGCACAATATTCCAAAATGTATACCTATTTTATATTCTGTTTATACGGGTAGAACCTCAGTACAAGTAGGAACTAACTGACATTTCCGTGTGGAATTTGTGCGTACCAGATGATATTAGAAAACAACTGATTGTAAAAGAGCATCGTCTCTCAGATGGAGACGACGGAGGAGTCAAGATGACCCTCGAACGTATTCCAAACCGTTTGATTGGGTCGTAAACTGTGAGATTTGAAAACAAACAAAAGCTTCTAACTAATGTCTGCGTCCCCTTTTGGGTAATCACAGTGTATCAAAAGAGCCATGGCAAAAAATTTATAATATCAATCTTAAGGCCTTATCCAAGAACCTCTTCGGGCAAAACTGTAGTTCTAATCGTATTTGATCATATTATGAAATTTGTGTAGTTGAATAACGGCACTGTCTCCAAACCTCGGCATACGTGAAACAAAAACATAGCACGTGGGATAAATATCTGGTCCAAATAGGTAATGTTCGGCTATTATAAAATTTGTCATTTGGAGTGAATACAAATTACTTCGAGAGCTAGATCTACTTGCAGAAACCCATATAGATTGAATAAATGCTCCAGATCGAGTATGTATAGTTCACCGTGAAGTACAAAAAATTTAGTAAATTCCTATCACAACTCTGCCACTCGGTATAATTTGAGAACCAGACAAAGACAGACGTCATTAACAAATCTTCATCTTAGTTTTCATATCCATTCCTCAAAACTTAGTTCTCGTTAAAAGGGATGAAGTTTATAATAACCTGAAAGGTGAACGTGGCAAAGAATTAAGGGTCTATCACATAATGGGCATTAAAACTTAAACGTTTTCAAATCCTAATGTATTCAGCTACAAATCCCAGTATAAAGGTAACACCAATAGGTAATGATTAGGATTTCCCCCCTCCACACGTGCTATCTTATTCGTTTAATTACTAATCACAACCATCCTCGCAGCGCAATACTCATAAATAAATATTACTGATGCTTGCCATCATCTCAATAACTTTACGGTTACATTGTATGTCGTGTTGCAAGTGTGGGTGATACCGGTTGTTATTGGCAGAAAAATATGACTATGTCAGGTGAAAAAATAGAAATGAGAAGAGGATTTTTTTTAATTTAACAACATAAAGACATCGAGTTGGATGACCCTCAAATAAAAAGATTTGTTTAGTGGCAAAATTATAAAAAAAGTAATTTTGTGAAAAAAAGAAATCATAAATGCAATAAATTCGTGTAGAACATTTTATAAACTTATACACGTTAAATAAATAACGTTCACATTATTAAAAGCATAGTGAAATGCCTCGTATAACTGAGGACATCGACGCGTGGATTATAGTGGACCAGTGAGTCATCAACGCACCGCTACTAACAATTAAAACATAATAAAAAATTATAAAGGTGTACATAAACGTGTTATAGATTAACTTAGCTGTCGACTACCTTATGACAGTGAGTAGTGGTTACAGCGGAGCAACGGTACCAGATCATCATCAACACGATACGCAAGAGTAAATATACAGAAAAATTTTCTTGGTTCAAATTATTTTGTCTAACATTTTCTTTAAATTTCTACTAACCGCTATATCCCTTTTGCGGCACGCGATCATAATTGTGTACGTAAAAGTCATGAAAAAAACAAAACGCCATTACAAACTTAGATTAATTACATACACATTTGTGTATATGGGACTTAAATTAAAGCAAAAAAAAATCTGGCCGGAAAAGAGATATAAAATGTTTTTTTATTGTTAAGTTAGTGTTAGTGTTCTTAAGTTTCTTTCGCGTAACTGTTTTCATCAATTTCATTTGACAAGAAATATTACCTTAATAATTGAGGTTATGGAAGTTTCTATTTTATTATTCGGGATTTGCATTTTAGAATGTATTATGGTTAACTAACCTTAATATGTTGTAGGAAGCGGGAAAATATGAGGAGCAGGCGCGGACACATTCGAATTTAGAATTTTGGAACTACGACTGTGCAGCGTTTAAAAAAAAAGCTACCCTCAGACTGACGGCGACCCCAGTGAAAACGTTCCTTCATATAGCTGTACGATTTAGAAAAAAAAACTATACGGTACAAAATTTAAATGTTAGAAATTTTTCAATAGATTTGTTGTTTAATTTAAATAATTGAACAATAGATGTATTTCTTTTCAATATATAGTATCTTGCAGGGGATTTTTTTTTGATTTTCCTCATTTATGAATGAAAATTTATGTAAACATTTTACTATAATAAACACAAATTTTCTCGATTTAACCGACTTTCCAAAATTTTGTACAGGGTGTCCACCCGAAAGGTTTAGTATTTTTTGGGCCTATACAATTTTTTCAAATAAAAGTAAAAAGATTTAATGTTTGGATATATGTATGTAAAACAATGTCTGCTAAATGTCCGCTTCTATTGGCCTTAAACATGCGGGCTATTTATGATTTCATTTTTCACCCCCTTCACTCTGCATCATGTCAATTTCTTCTCTAATATTCCTTTTACATTGTTCAATATTATTTGCATAATTGCACTACATATTAAAATAATTCCATTAAAAGAAGTCGGGAGCAGTTAAAGTTGCCAACCAGTAAAAGCACTATATTTCGAAATTAATTCTTCTGGAAATATTTCTCATAAATGTACAGTAACTGTAACAACTGAACCATCCGGATTTTCGTAAAAATATGGTCTAGTTGCAGCCCAAATTACACATCATGCCATCACTTTCAACGGATGTAATGGTGATTGATGAACTATTTGTGGTTTCTGAACTGCCCAGAACTGACTGTTTTGTTTGTTTACATGTCCAGTTAACTTAAAATAAGCTTCGTCATCCATATAATTAATTAAAAAAAAAAATCCGGATTGCCATTGTCACGCAGCATCACTAACGTGCATACGTAGAGCGTTGCAAATCATCTCTTGTGTTATTTGAATTTTATATGGGAAATTTCCCAGTCTTGATGTAAAATATTCGTTATGCTGTGTGCCTCAGACAGTTCATAATTTAGCCGAAATATCAACCTGAGGCACACAGCATTATTGTCAATCTTCGAAGTACAAGCAAGATGCACGTTGTCAGATCGATGGCGTTGGTTAACTCGTACAGACCATCTTTCTTCAAATTCATTGATAATGCGGTAAATCGTAGGCTTTGAAGGCACCATATTCCTTCCGAAATGTTCACGTTTGTTTCTTAATGTTAACGTAATTAATGATTAACTTGTTTAATAGTTGTTCACTATTAAACCAATATTTTTCCATGATTAATTTGACAGTGTACTACACGACTGTGAAGTATGAACTGTCAATATTAATGTTCGCCTAAATGGCGACAAAAAAATTTGTAAACCTGTACCTGTTTTTTGCGTCATTTATGTGAAATTAGAAGTTTTGAATTTCTCGTTTTCTTAGCTCCGAAACTTGCACTAACTTTTTCTACTTAGCACAATTAATTGTGAATGATTTTGATTTCGATAAAAGACGATAAAATATGATGATAAGTCCTCAGCCGATATTATCTAACGATTTTAATCAAAAACCGTATGATTTTGTTTCTTGTTTCTATTGAATCTTGTGATCAACCTTAACCAAACAATAACCTAACGATTCAATCAAAATAATTGGATGGGGGTGCTAAAAAGATAAAATACACTTCAATAAAACTGAGTCAATTCTCGATTAGCACCACTTCATTTTGATAGGAATTTGTACTTAGAAGTGTCAAATTTGATGATTTGCGTTGTCTTGATATTATGTGGATTGAGTTGACCAATATGATGATTTTACTAAATTTATCCTAAAACTACAAAAACAAAACATTTGATGAATGTTTGTGTAAAACGAAGACATTTAGGCGTTTTGAATAAAAAAATAAATTGAAATAAAACAAACTGCAAAAAATTATAAAACAATTTGGTGTTATAATCAAAACTAATTCAATATTATAAATATGTATAAGGTTTCCTTAATAGTGGAATAAAGTAATGGTAATATATTTTCAGTCAGGCTTAATCATAGAGTTGTAACAAAATCTACAACCTTAAATTTGGCCTGGATTGCATCTAAGTTAGGTAATGTTAGATTCAATCCAGACAAAATTTAAGGTTGTAGCTTTATTAGAACTTCATAATTCGGCCTGATTGAACAGATAAAGTGATTGAACAAAATTAGGGTTAGAGCACTCCAGCTCAAATTTGAGGGGATAGAATTCATCAGAACTTGAATCTGGTTATTCGAGCACATGCTAAAAATACTCGGTTGTTCTTGTGACAAATTTAAACTAAAAATCTGGAACTTTGGCGGGTGTTAGAATAAGAATTAGAATTAGCAAACTCTAAATATATAAAATGGTACGCAAATTAATCTAAATTTTAAATGCTTGCAATTCTTCTTTTATTATCTGGTTTTATTCTTTAACCTTTATACCTTGTTAAAGTTAGCCGAAAGTGAAAAGATCGATAATGCAAATAGTGTCTTGACTACTTCAGCCGAAATTCAAACAAATTATATATTAAATTGAAATATCCTAGCCGAAAATCACTAACCTACAAAATCAGCCGCAAACATATCCTATATGTATTTAGCAAACAACAAATAAATCTTTCAATTTACCCGATAGTAATTTATAGTTTGATATCATTCATTCACTTAACGTTAAAAGTGTTATATGGAAATGGTCTCATTTGTAGAGGTTTGGGAGTTGCTTGCAAGCGTTAAAATCGGTTTCATACAGCAGAAAATTACAGATAAAGTAGTTTAAAAATTGTTAAGCCTTAAATGGTTTGTAATTGTTTTGTCAACACCGATCTGACTACGTCAATTCCATGGGCCGTGATCATAGGCAAATTTTAAATGTAGGTTTTGGGTGGGTCAGATCAGGTGAAATTTTGATTTTCCCCATTTTTCATCGAGAAAAGCATTCGTCAGACCCACCCCTAACCTATAATCAAAATCTACCTATGGTCATGGGCCATTGTCGATTTAATGGCCCATGACCATAGGTAGATTTTGATTATAAGTTAGGGATGGGTCTGATGGGGTTATAAGGGTGAAATTTTGATTTTCCCTATTTTATATCGCGAAAATCGTTGGTCATTCGAGATTATGGCATATAGACACCAAACTGATTATGCCATATCGATATTATAACATGTTCACTGAAGCATCCAAACAAAAAATGATGTTCAAACGTCATCATTAAAATAAACTTATGGTAAGTAAAAATTTTAAGAGATTTTAACAAGCTCTCAACTTGAAAGTTTATATACATATTTTATTAGAACAGGCTATACCTCACAGTTACAAAAGTGAGTAGAGTGATTTTGAAACACATCATGCTTCAAAAGCATCCAAACTTTAAAATTATTTGACGTACATATACTCATATAACGACTTTGAAGTACGAAAGTATAGAATGAGGCTTATCACACCGTTGTCCTGGGTTTGATTTCTGATGATAATTAAAAATTGTATAATAAACCTGTCTAAACGAATTATGAAAATTTAGTATTATGTTATTAAATTCTAAATTTGGTGTTGGCAAATTCAACCTATAACCGGAAGAACCGGTTAAACCTTGTTTGCAATCTCTAATTTACTAGTCTCACCATATCAAACCAGCACGTAGATAAATTCAATTGTTTTGTATTTAACACAAAAAAATTAATTTTTTTTTGTATAAATTGTTACGAAATATTATGGTTTGAGAAAAAATTTCCACAGTTATAAAACCCAAGGAAGATTTTCGAAATTCAGAGAAATGGAATTTTTATTTCTTGGGATAGTTTATTGAAAATGAGGTCACTGTACTTTTAATTATAATTTGGTTCTCAGAATAACTACTGAGACCTTGTTTTATTACACTTCAAATATAATTTTGTTTTTGTCTTATCATATAGAAGATATCAAGTGATTTCAAGAGCATAAATATAAAAATATTATATGCTATCAAAAATTTCGAGCATCAAAATATACAATCCAGATCCACCACACATAAAATTTATGACATAAATCAAAATCGTTCGTATAAAAATAATTTCACTTACCCTTTGTTGTGACTCTTTGGCCTGAAAGAAACAGAAACGAGAATGTGAATAAATAAATATCAACAATAAAAGATTGAATTTTATAGGAAATGTCAATTTTCATTGAACTGATTATGTATTCATGAACCTTTGAAGAGCACATGAGTTAACTTGCTTATTTAGCCAATCATTATCACCATCACGGTGTGTGTGTGTGTGTAGTAATAAGCAACTAAAAATAAAATGTAATCAAATCATTGAATTGGAATAATAAATTATTGATATTTTAATCACGAGCATCGTAGTCGCATACCATTCTAATGGTATCGTAACCCAATACGAATTTTAGAGTGAAAAGTAAAATAAACGATAGAGGAAGAGAACACCAGTTTTGATTGATAACCATAACAAATCGAAACATGAACTTGAATACTATTTGGGTTAACGCATTTATTACAAGGAATGTGTAAGACCGAGTACTTCGAACAAATATAAAACGATCATGTATGTAATGTACCATTATTATAGCTCTAGCGTGTATTTATACAGTGTGTCCATAAATCAGTTGGTGTTTATTCAATTTACAAAGAGTTTCGTATAAACAAGCGAATGCTGTTCTGCCTTGTATTTTTTTTTTTTATAATATTTCCGATATTTAACACGAAATAGAAAGTGATTATAAATTTAGAATTTAATTTATTTACATTTACATATTTTAAAAAAACTATTTTTAGAATTTAGGAATTTTGTATTGAAACTATCTGTATACGCGTAATATTATAATATGAATGATCTTATGGTTGCTGGTTTGTGGATGCTGGCGTTAAGGTGGAGTGATCAACCAAAATTTTCTACTTTTTGACTGTAGACATCGGGACGACAGCGAATATTAGTTTGGATCTGATATCTCGAAAGGTTTTTAATTTTTGACGCTAACAGATCGTAAACTGAAAACCTGGAAAACAACTATGTATGCTGGATAAGTCAACGGAAATATGCTAGCGGAAAATAAGAGATTATACTACCAGCCACAAGTGTCAGCACTATCACAAAATAAAATTTCTCTAGTTGCAACATTTTTTTATTCATTTAGTGGGATTTGATTGATCTGTGAAGTAAAATAACTCGGCATATGAAACTTTGAAATGTTATAATGTTCCATCTTTCTTCTCCATTTCTTAAAAATTTGAGATGAAATTTAGTAATGGATAATATTCCAGTGACATACTGAATCCTAATTATTTGGCAAAAAATCAAAATATTAATTCTAAACGATAATCTTCCTTAATTTTCATATTAGATTCGCAAG
The DNA here is from genome assembly GCA_947310385.1 of Nephrotoma appendiculata. Taxonomy (NCBI): domain Eukaryota; kingdom Metazoa; phylum Arthropoda; class Insecta; order Diptera; family Tipulidae; genus Nephrotoma; species Nephrotoma appendiculata. Next base: position 18,772,592 of record OX371223.1, read on the forward strand.
CTTCCAACCAAAAATTAAAATGCACTTCTGCACAAATATTTTTATATTTACTTGGAAAGAAGTGACGTGAAACTCATATCATTAATTTATATTAGAACCTTGTTCAAAATACTTATTAGAATTACATATATTATAAATTAATTAACCAAGTTCACTCCACCTCAAAATTCATTTTAATCGTGTAGAAGGCACAGATCTCATCTTTCCATCTAAAAATTATGTTTCAATCCAAAATCAATCTACATATCATATTTCACAAGGAATGTTTATGAAATGGCAAAGTTTAGTCCAGCATGAACAGATCCTAGAATTTTGTCCAAAACCCACTTTAGAATCTCTAATCAATACTAATAACATCATAATTCGTTAAGAAATGGCCGAGAACGATTTTTACTTTTAATATTTTAATTTTTTACTTTTAATATTTTATTCGGATCACTTTTAATATTTTACTCCACTGGAATGTTTTATTTTATGAAAAAGAGGGACAAAATTAATACAAAATTTCCGCTGCTTAGTGCTGCCGCTTGTCTTGTGGCGAGTTGCGTAGTCTCTTATTTTCCGCTGGTACATTTCCTCCGTCTTATATACAGCATCAAATCATACAACAACCACCAACCAAATGTATCATAATAATATTTCGGACCCTTGTAAAATGGCATTAATCTTATCGGGCAGGTAACTGGCCAGGCTGGGTCCCTAGTATAAAAATCGGATCAAATAGACTTATATTTGTATCATGGACTCTGCACACCCATTTGCTTCGCTAAGCGTGTGACTATTATAAATCTATAACAAAGGAACATAAATGAGGAGTCGGATTCTATAAATGGTCTACATTGAGCAAGTAATCACCATTGCATAATCAGAAATAATGCATTCAAGTAACGATAACGAAACACTTGGACAAGTTAAAAAGATTACGGACCTGTGGAGGCTACATCTTCCCATTGCTCGAAAGGCAGAGATTTCAGGAGGAATCGCATGCAGTTACGAGTGGACCAGGTTAAAGATAACTGTCACGAAATTCTTCAGTGGACGAAAATTGGAGTTTTATGTTTGGGGCTTCAACTTGTCAATGCCAGATTGATAGCTTTACCGAAAAAAGTTCGTTTTCCTTGTTATAGTGAGGCGTAGAAAGTCAATTAGAGGTTTCGGCTGGAGCTAACTGGATTCAAACTGGAAAATTGTTAAATTGAATGTAAAATTAAAAGTCGTTAGCAGAATTAGGGAAAACCAATGGTGTTATTAGCTATGGGTTCCATGGTATATAAAAACGAAGAACGGGAATTACTGGAAGCTGGGGTGAAGGAAGAGGGTACATCGAATCTGACCGCTTCGACCCTACATGTTGTTGGTGGCATAGTCAGTCAGAGAGTCGTGAGCCCCCCATCACGACGAGGAAAATATTTAAATGGACCCTCAATAAGAGAAAAATTAAAGTCGCCCTGGGCTGCAATGCGAATTCACATCACCTAATCTTGGGAGCTACTTGTATTAATGAGATCGGTGAGTTACTTCGAATTCTACACTTGTCTTTGTTTTTATAAAGTACAGTGTAAAGAACTGGTAGATTTCCGACGGTTGCCCCATTTCTATTTATCTTATCTCAGTAAATAATTTTTAAGGAACGGGAGGAAGACCGACTATAGGATCTTGAGAATTTTTCTATGAAATTCATTACCGATACTGGTTCTTAAACCCCCTAGTAGAATATTGTATAAATCTCAGCTGTTTTAGTGGAAGAAAGAACTCCAAAGCGTTCGTTACAATTACAAGAACTCCTCAGACAAGCCAAAAAAAAACAAGACGTATTGTACATTTGGACTTCTTTAAGAAAAATCTCAGAACGCACAAACACTAACTAAGGAAATAGTCAGAACAAACTGATGGGGGTTATGTTATGCTAACGTAAAATGCTAGTCTCATCAACGCGAGTCATGTTCAAGAACCAGAACGATATATAATGCACCACATCTAGCGATGAATTTTTGGAGCTGTTAATGAAAATTCACTTTCCTGGTTTCTTTGCCATTGCGACAAAAGAGCCAATGTCGCAGAGTCTAGTCCAAGTACAGGGTTATCCAATTCGAGGTTGATAAAGTAGAAATCTGTATACCGACATCTGTCAAAGATAAACGTCAAGTACGCTGTCATTTATTTAGTTGACATTCTGCCATTTAAGAATATGGAGCATTTAACAATCGACCAACGCGTTAAAATTATTAAATCTGCTGATGCTGATTTTTCGAACAAAATTTTCTTCAGTGATGAAGCTCATTTTTCGCTTGGTGGATACGTTAATAAGCAAAACTGTAGAATTTGGGGCTCAGAAAATCCACAATTGATTGTAGAGAAGCCATTACACCCGGAAAAAGTCACTGTTTGGTGCGCATTGTGGTCTGGTGGTGTGATTGGGCCGTATTTTTTTGAGAACAACCATGGACGAACCATTACCGTCAATTCTGAGCGCTATGGCCGCATGTTAACCGATTATTTTTTTACGAAAATCGAAGATTATGATCTTGACGATATGTGGTTCCAGCAGGATGGAGCAACCAGTCACGTAACACGAGCAAATCGAGATCTTTTGCAAGAGAAATTTCCTGGACGTTTGATTTCGCGATTGGCTGATGTCAATTGGCCTCCAAGATCCTGTGATTTAACGCCTTTGGATTTCTTTTTGTGGGGCTACGCGAAAGATCGTGTTTACGCAAACAATCCTCAAACTCTTGACGAATTGAAAACTAATATTCGTAAGGTAATGGCCGAGATACCGCCCGAAATGTGCCGAAAAGTCATTGAAAATTACCTCAAAAGAATCAAGGCCTGTAAGAAGTCCCGTGGAGGACATTTGAATGATATCTTGTTTAACTAAAAATGGCAAGGATCAATCTGTAAAATGAAATAAAAATTACAATACATTCCGAATATTTTGTGTGTTTTTTTTTAAGTTTACTTTATCAACCTCGAATTGGATAACCCTTTATAACTCAAATAATAAGTAGCCAGATTAATCGTGTGGTTAATAAACAGCTTTAAGGCAGTTAAGCCAGATGTTGTAGGTATCATTTCTGTGAATTTCCACTTGGTGCTGGTATGGCTTGAATCTATACATGCAAAACTAACCTGAAAATTTATCATAATAGTAATAATTCTTCCTAAGGCGAGAAAGAGCGTCTATTGAATTCCGAAAGATCTTAGAACTATACCTTTATAATCTTTACTGCAAACATTTTTTGCAAAGATACATAGAAGCTCACATCGGACATTCAATCATGTCAAATAAGTTGTCGAAATCTCAACACGCGCATTATACATAGAAATCTGTGGAAATTTCTCCCCACTCTTTTATTTGCCCTGAAAAATCAAGTGAGTACCAGGAATTCTTTATGCTTGTTTTTTCTGAATATATACTGGAGTTTGAATCATTCGGGGAAGGGGCGATGACTCAGGTCATTACTGACTTGATCAAAACTTGGTCATTACTGACTTGATATAGAACCAGGAAGAGTGCTGTTTTGGGGTGATTGTATAACCTGATGGAGCTATTTTGTACTTTGAAGATGTTAACTTCTTTAGAAACTATTCAAAAAGTATGGTAACATTTTGTGGGGTGTTCAGCTTTGAAGTTAAACTTCTCCTTTCGTCAGCGTATTTGAAGCTGGAGAATTTGCAATAAGAGGAGCGGTGAGCCTGTCAGTTTATAATATAATATCTGAAAGGAATTTTTTTTTACGGACAGGCAGGTTTCGATTAAAAGGCTAAAATCATTACGGTTAGCACAGAATTGCCGATTTTTCCTACGCCTTTGGCCCAGGATTGACTCAGATCAGAGGTTATTGGTAAGTTATCGACGTGATGTCCATACAGTCCACCGTGCAAGCTAATGCTTTATGAGGGAGTTTTCTGACTAACGAACGTCAAATGGGCCAATAGCGCGTCAAATATAACAAATAATCAGGTATGGCCCAGACTAGACCTCAGAAAGCGTCATATCAAAGTGGTTGTGGGTATTATGCGAAGACGAAGACGAGGATAATACTGTGCTCTATTTCTTCGGGAGCTTTCTGAAAGCTCCCTGTCTACGCTGGACCTTTAGGACCACATCCTATCTTACCCTTCGAATTAACCTATAATAAGCCTTTAACTTTATATATTTTATTTTTTTTATTTCGCTTTCGCTACATCTCATAGAGGGATTTGGCCGCCTCATTTCTAAGGTTACATAATCAGTTGTTATATTCATGAAATCCTCTTTTAACGCTTGGATCAGTTTCAATAGACGTCATTGGGAAGCCCTAGCACAACAAACAAACTCTGAATTGGCGGCATAAATTATATTTAAAATCTTAAAGCCTAAAGCTAAGCGGACAATATTTGATTTTGGAATTGAAAATTCCCGATGAAATGATCAACATGACCAGAAAAACCTAATTTATACAAAAATGATTTTTCCATTTCCCTATACCAAGGAAGTCCTTACACTAATCCATTAACTGGGCCTCACTTTATAAACAAGTGTAAATAAAAACTAATTATTTTAGGTAGCGAAAATTCAGTAACAACGTGGTTTACGAACATTCTTATACTTTAACTCGTACCTAGCTTAAAAGGGTGGACAAAACTAATTATTGGGTGGACACATTTGTTAAATACGTGGACAACTTTCGGAATGAACTCATTTATTTAAATTGGCAATTGATAGTTTTTTACGAACATTCTGACTACATTAACTCGAAAGTAGCATTAGAGCGTGAATTTATTATTTGATGGACAAGCTTCATCAACAGATGGACAATTTCCAAATAAATGGAATTCGAAACTAATTAAATAAATTAATCAATAGGATTTACGAACACTCCTGTACTTGAACTCAAATGAAACGGAAAATTTATAACAAAATTATATTTCAATCAAAAATATTTGGTCTACGTTATAAAATTTTAATATTTCGTACATACAATTTTAATAGTCGTTTTCGGTGGACTATCGTTTTCGGTGAATTGTCGTTTTCGGTGAATTGGTATTTTCGGTGAATTGCCTTTTGCGGCGAATTACTGTTAACGGTGAATTTTCGTCTAATTTTTGTAAGAAAATTTACCGAAAGCGACAACTTTTCGTTCGAGAATAGTACCAGATAACAAACTTCTGAGCTGGGGCACTATTATGGTAATTCCCCGGGAATAGGGAATTGGAGAAAGAATTCATATTTTTTTTCGATTCTGAAGTATAAAGCTATAGTGTTAAATTTTGTAAAACAAAATTAAAGAAAAGATTTGGAAAAATTATTTCCAACTTATAAATATTTACATCAAACTTTTCTCCTCTGTAGGCCAGAAAAAAAATGAATAAAAATTACATATAAATTTTCTTCTCAAGTCCCTTTTCCCGGGGGAATACAAAAATAGTGCCA